>OZ010798.1:57018758-59418758 GCA_963932465.1 Maratus speciosus
TCTTATGGTCCAAGTTTCTGTTTTCTAACCCTAACCTGAAAGCAGAGAAGGCACATTCAAATACTGGTATAGAAAACTTCCAATTTAACTAGTGTTTATTAATATATTTGAAACAATGGTTTTTTAATTTTCCAGTTATTGAGACCTTTACTTTTACTGTTAAAATGAAAGAATTTTGTAGCTGATAAAGTATTAAGACAGAATAACATAATTTTATGTTTCTTGATAGGCCTGCCAAGGCTGTTTGCTCATAGGAAATTTTCTGATTTCAAGAATTTTTGGAACTATTTTTCAATTATTGTTATTAGAAAATTATTGTTGGGTAATGAAAATTTAGAAACTATCTAGAGTATCTATTTATAAAATATTTTCAGTATTTAAAAAATGTCTTAGGGATATATTTTGTTGCTTACAATGAAAAAAAAAATCATAAAAATGTTAACTGTACCACCAGGCCTTTGGTTCTGTAATTTTGATGTAAAATCAGGATTCTTTAAGTTGAGCTGCAAACACCTCTGGTTTATGTCAGACACTGCTACACCCAGTGGCGTATCCAATTGGTGGGCTGATGGCGCTGCAGCCCCCCCCCCCCCCCCACACACACACACACCGAAAGTTTTAGAAAATATGTCATTATAGCATTAGAAGTTTAATTACGAAAGATTAGCAAAATGTAAGGAAACATGCCAAGATTAAATTCAAAAGGAGGTGGAAATATTCCGATTTAGACAGGTTTTCATCTTAGAAAGTGCGTTATTTTTAAGAGACCACAAAATTTTTCATTTCAGTCAAGTTTCCGTTATACACAGAAAAAACAACTATAAGAAGAAACTGATGTTTAACGATGAAGGAGAGTACATCTGTAAGATCTGCTGCAAGAGTTATTCTTCTGAATTGATTTTAAACATTCGGAGACGTTGGATAGAGTGTGAGGATTGTAAAAGTACATTTCACTATAAATGCATTCCAAAAACATATTTGGAGGCATTTAGGATTGATGGCAGTGATGAAGATGAAGATGAGCTCCAGTTTATCTGCTACATTTGTACAACTGATATCAACTCTGAGTCTAACATATATTAATTTGGAATCGAAAATGATTCGAACGATGAATGATTATAAAATATCTGACTTTTCATTAAAATATTTGTATTAGTTCTTTACTTTTTATCACATTGATTTTATGTTTATATCATAATTTTGTGCAGCCATAAGCTCAAAGTAGGCGACGCTATCAGTATGTATAGGCGTTGTGTATAATTGTTTGAATAGTTAAAAATCAGAAATATTTTTGAAAATAATCTTCTCTTGAAGTTCCATTTAACTGTGTAACACAGGTTATTTACTTTTAAAATGGTTATTTTGAAAGAAAATCTGATAATTAACAGATATTAAAATGCCTATCAAACACTGGATACAGCATATCAAACACTGGATACAGATTATCAAAAACTGGGTATATTGATGTGACATTTTAAATTTTGATTTTTTTTTACAAAAACATTTTTATATTCTTTAACAAGTACAGTTTTGAAAAGAAAACGATCTAAGGGATATATTCCAGCAATTTTTATTTTCCTAAGTTGAATCGCGGAGTTACCATTAAATCTTGAATTGCAAATTCAGCTTAGATTATCATACACTGGGTACTTTCCCCTACTTCCTGTAGCGGAAGACTACATTTAGTTTCAAAAACTTGGGACTGACTCATATTAAAATGCCTGTAAGTCACGATAGAAACAAAATTCAAACTGATTTAGAAAGCAAAAATTCCAGTGTCAGGTTTTAATGTTAAACCAAACATAGAAAATCTGATTTTTGACATAAAATTGTATTTTAAAGGCAGGCGGACACCTTAAACTATTTATTCAGAATTTTTAAATTTGTTTTCTCAATGGTTAATCATAGTTTAATTAATATTAAAGTATTAAGAGGCTACTTCAGTCAAACGAAAAGACGCGTTCGCTAATGCTAATCCTATAGAAGACATTTTAAAAGATATCTTGTTTGAATTTAAATATTTTTAAATGACTTTTTTTTTTTGCATTGAGTAGTTGAGATCGATCTGTACAAAGACTGTTGTTTACTTTTCCGATTTTGCTTACAGGTATTTTTAAGGAGGACACTTTCATTTTCGGAACCGGTTTCGAAAGTGAAAGCCACCTCATAAAAAGAATATGCAATCAAAATCGAAAAAGTAAAAAACGGCCTGCATACAGATTGATTTCAGTTATCCAATGCAAAAGAAATCATTTAAAAATATTGAAATGCAACTGAGATATCTTTATAAATTTCTTCCATAGGATTAGCATTAGCGAACGCGTCTTTTCGTTTGACTGAAGTAGCCTCTTAAGGGATCTCAGGACTCTTAAAATAGGAGAAAATTAAAAAAAAAAAAAAAAAAAAAAAGAACCATTTTGAACATTTAACATCTCAAAATGTATATGATTTTAAAACACAGTTTTCTGTCAGACATTTGTCGAGCAGAAAATTGGTATAACAATTTACGCGCAGGATTACAAATAAATTTTGCAACTAGAATGAAATTTTTGTGCCTATTTATACTTCAAATTATAATAATTACTCTGAACCTAAATAAATATTTATTTAAATCTCTTTTATAATTTAATACAAAGTTGTATTGAGCTAATACAAAATTTTGAAAATTTCAACAGCATAATCACCTAATATATATATATATATATATATATATATATTAACAATAACAATGCAATTTTAGGTTCAGTTTATACAGACTAACATGAAACATATGTTTTGAAAATGTCATTAAAAAAAATTCAGAAGTTTTTGAGATATCGTGCGCGTTAGGCCCAAAAACTTCATTTTGAGAAAAATGACTTCAAAGATTCGGAAACGCCGTTTTAGCTACTGAGCTGGTATAATTCTAAAATCCATAACTTTTTTCTAATGGGAATTTCAAGGAAACAATTATATCAAAAGGTTCAGAATATAACAGGAGTGTAACACCTAAAAAAATTAAGATTTTGAATTTTTTGAAGCTTTAAGAGTTCTGAGACCTCTTAAGTGATAAAAAGGTATTTAAATAAATGAATATATATATATATATATATATATACACTGGTGGATAAATATTAAGGACGAGTCACAAAATGCCAATTTTCATTCACGCGAATACTCAAAAGGAAGTAATATAATTCGAATAATTACTATCCCTACACAACAGCTAGTCCATATAACATCTCATTCAGGTCACACATGGTCTCAAGAGTCACAGTCACTACGGCTAAACAAAAAATAGGAAATTCCATGCGTCTCTTTTATGAGTCTCAAATGACTACTATATGTGACTCCACTGACAGGTCAGTGTGACTGCTGCTTTGTGGCGAGTCACCAGGTGACTTTACAATGTCGTTTCATTGAGACTCTCGTGTAACTCTCATTTGGAGACTCAATTTCAAAGTCATTGTGAACGTTGCACTATGATAAATCAACAAATAATGTCACATTAAAGTCACATGGTGACTTTTCACCACTTTTCACAGTGGTGACTCCACATAAGGGTCTCTGTCACCATTTGACAAAGTCATGTGACAGAAAGTCACCATGTGACATTATTTGGTGATTTATCGTAATGCAGCGTTCACAATGACTTTGAAATTGAGTCTCCAGATGAAAGTCACACGAGAGTCTCAATGAAACGACATTGTAAAATCACCTGGTGACGCGCCACAAAGCAGCAGTCACACTGACCTGTCAGTGGAGTCACATATAGTAGTCATTTGAGACTCATAAACGAGATGTATGGAATTTCCTATTTTTTGGTTCTGCAGGGATAGTAATTATTCGAATTATATTACTTCCTTTTGAGTATTCGCGTGAATGAAAATTGGCACTTTGTGACTCGTCCTTAACATTTGTCCACCAGTGTGTATATATATTACAGGTTTTATTTTTTATTTATATTTTATTTTCTAATTTTTATCGTTTAAAATGTTTTCTCGTTGCAGTTTCATAGCCAGTTGTCTTACTTTATCGATCGTGGTTTGGCGCCTAAGGGCTGTACATATGTAACGTTATCAACTTTTGTGAATTTTGGACCTACCTCCCCCCCCCCCCCTCCTTAAGGTATCATGTGTTTTCCACGACCCTGCCTCATGATATCGTAATCATCAGTGTATAAAAAATTCTTTTTATTTTTCAATTTTTTCCTTCTTTTTATTTGTATACGTTTGCAATGATATGCATTTATTATTAGCATATTTTACAGACTTAAATAGAGCGAAGTCGATAAAATATTAACATTACACATGAAATAACTTTACACCAAATAACACTTTAAGGAAATACTGTTTAAAAGCATTTAATAATAGTTTTTGTTACATGATGCATTCAACAATATTATTATCTTCTCATACTTGTTCCCTGCACGGGGAAGGAGTAAGCAGAATTTCTTAGCAATAAAACAGGAGTTACTAGTAAAAATAACAAATATCATTTCAAACGGTTTCTCTAACTACTCATTATACGCTCATATGGAAAATGAGGAATGCCGAACGTTGGTATGTTCCATATTGTCGAATAAAATGATTTTATAATTATGTAATGGTTTTAGTAATAAAGTTGCATTTTCATAAAAATAGATAACAGGCTAATAAAAAAGTTAATAAACTACTTTGATGCAAGGAAAAGTTTCTAAAAAAAAGGTTTTTTTTTTTTTTTTTTGGTTGTATCAAAAATAATAAGATTATCAAGAGACAAACAGCCCTATGTCTAGAGATAGCTTACGATATCAAATGTCAGACCCCATCCCCCCTTAAAGTGATATTGGTATATATGTATAGCCCTTAAGAGGCTACTTCAGTCAAAGGAAAAGACCCGTCCGCTAATGCTAATCCTATGGAAGAAATTTATAAAGATATCTCGGTCGCATTTCAATATTTTTAAATGATTTCTTTTGCATTGAATAGTTGAGATTGATCTGTACAAAGGCCGTTGTTTACTTTTTCGATTTTGTTTACAGGTATTTCTTATGAAAACACTTTCATTTTCGGAACCGGTTTCGAAAGTAAAAGTATCCTCATAAAAAATATCTGCAGTCAAAATCGAAAAAGTAAAAAACAGCCTGCATACAGATCGATCTCAACTAGTCAATGCAAAAGAAATCATTAAAAAATATTGAAATGCGACCGAGATATCTTTATAAATTTCTTCCATAGGATTAGCATTAGCAAATGTGTCTTTTCACTTGACTGAAGTAGCCTCTTAACTGTTGTTGTAGCTCGTATATAATTGTAACCCTAATATTAAAATTTTGAATTTTCACTGAAGACACGTACATCTGTGTACATAATTTCTACTAGCCTATCAGTAAGGGGATTAAAAATCAATTACAAAATTTCGTCTTTACTTACAAACAAGTAAGAAAAAAATCATGCGTCAAGCATAGATTATGAAACCCTTTCCAACACATTCAGAATAATGTAACAAAACTGTACCGTTTAAAAAATTAAAATTCACGTCCAATTCAACACCATGGAAACGCATAATACATTTCAAAACCCAATTTCAGCTGTTCTCATCCACAATCGGAAAATTATGCGAATTTTTTCAGCAGCCCTGTATAGGATTTATAGATTTGAATCTATTAGCTACATGCAAGCCAAAATTGAGCTCACTTAAGAGCTACATATATTTCAAATGAAAATTTCCCTTCAGCAATTTCCTCTAATAAGGAGAATGGTACGTCAATACTTTTATGAAGCCCTGAATTTGAGGTATAGAATTTATATATAACGAGTAAGATGCGAAAAATTAATTTAATTTAAAAGCGCATACCGAATTTTAAACCGTGACTCAAAGACAGTACTGTACTGTCACCGATTTCTTTTGTGTGTCCCTGTAAATGCATAAAAAATGCTATGAATGGCCTGTTCTAACGGGATCGTAGTGAAATTCAGTGATTTATATCAGTTTCAATACATTTGAAATAGCATAATGTCATTAAAATACTCTGCAAACGATTTCCCCCCCCCCTATACCATAACGTAATGGAATACTTTTGAGTGCCCCTGTAAATGAACGATTAATCCCACATACAGTAAAGCCCCGATTATCCGCGAGCGGATGATCCGTAGTGCGGTAAATCCGCGGTAAATTTTTTCTTTTTATGTGTTTGAAAGTAATAGAAGAATATTTCTGGATTCGGTTGCCATGTTTGAAATATCAGATATAAAGTCTTGGTGTCTTTTCTTGATTTTATTAACCAAACGTAAACACAGCAATTAAAATATTTAACAATTAAATAAGACTATTATTATAAATTCCAGGAGAGCATATCAAGAATAGCTTCATTTGCGAGAAAAAAATTATTCCATTCTAAAAGAAGAACAATAGTTTACAATTTATAATAAAGAAAAGATTTTTCCAAAGCAAGAAGCAAAAACAAATGACTGATTTTTTTAAAAAGATGTAACTCAGCTCTTTTTGTACAGTATGTATAGCATTGTGTCTTGTTTACTGTTCTTTATTTTAGTGATTTAGACGAAAGCAAAGGTTTCTGATGTACTGTACATATGTATGTATTTGAAACGTTTTATTATGTTTTTTGTACACTAAAACATAGTTTTTATGATGAATTTTCTTTTTTTTTTTTTTTTTTTTTCGTGTTTGCATCCCATTTTCAGTCTTTTTCGGGTTAACCGCGATTTTTGTTATCCGCGGTGCCCCTGCCACTTAATTCCGCGGATAATCGTGGCTGTACTGTACTTCATATACAATACCAAACATGCTTTGGTGACCATAAATAACCTTTATCAATTTCATGAAAATCCGAGTCTATTACGGATTTAGAGCGTGGACAGACGGACAGACAAATCGAATGCATAAACACTTTTCGACTTTGTTGGAAAGTGTTAAAAATAGGTTGAGTGCAATAAACGAAGCAACAGGGATCGACAAGCTTCGGAGTTACGTAGAATTCGAAATACGATTTTACAAATGGTGTTGAAGTGCAATTTGGCATTTTCGCTCTTTAAAATTTTTCTTAAATAATATTCAAAAATGGCAAAAAGAAAGTGACCGAAACAAGTATACCGTGAAATTGAAAGTAGTTTAAACAAGTCGGAAATTGTGCGTCAAACGTGGCAAATGAGGTGCGTTCGTACTATAACTAGTTTTATAAATATTCAGACCTTGGTGCAATAACTGTTGCCCTCTTATGCAAAAATGCATGAATACAAAATTTATTACGATTATAGATGTATTCAATTCAGTCATAAGGAAATAATAGGACTCCATCTTAAATAGGACGTCATCACCATGACAACCTAGAATCATGATCTATCATGGGATATCATTGTATTCATGAAGTATGACAGGATTTAATAGAATAATCACCATGGCAACCTAGAATCATTTCATTAACTATCATGGGATACCATTGAATTCATGTCGTGTGATAGGATTTAATAGAATAATCACCATGGCAATCTAGAATCATTTCATTAACTATCATGGGATACCATTGAATTCATGACGTATGATAGGATTTAATAGAATAATCACCATGGCAACCTAGAATCATTTCATTAACTATCATGGGATACCATTGAATTCATGTCGTATGATAGGATTTAATAGAATAATCACCATGGCAACCTAGAATTATTTCATTAACTATCATGGGATATTATTGAATTCATGACGTATGATAGGATTTATTAGAATAATCACCATGGCAACCTAGAATCATTTCATTAACTATCATGGGATACCATTGAATTCATGTCGTATGATAGAATTTAATAGAATAATCACCATGGCAACCTAGAATTATTTCATTAACTATCATGGGATATTATTGAATTCATGACGTATGATAGGATTTAATAGAATAATCACCATGGCAACCTAGAATCATTTCATTAACTATCATGGGATACCATTGAATTCATGACGTATGATAGGATTTAATAGAATAATCACCATGGCAACCTAGAATCATTTCATTAACTATCATGGGATACCATTGAATTCATGACGTATGATAGGATTTAATAGAATAATCACCATGGCAACCTAGAATCATTTCATTAACTATCATGGGATATCATTGAATTAATGACGTAGGATAGGATTTAATAGAATGAAGAAAACTTTTATAATTATCTTTTTAAGTTTTGATTCGATTTTCATCAGATTTAGAATGAATCGACAAAATTCTGCACATATATTAAATTTCAAACCATTCGGCTGGGTATTTTTTGCGCTGTTACATGCAGACAGACAGACAGACCAGACGACGACTATAGGTGCTACGTATTTATATAATTACGAAAGCACCTAAATATATATATATATATATATATTAGATGTAAAGAGTGACGATGTTCAAACAGAAAAATTAAAAGCTGCTTATGGGAGACTGCTTTGAAAGAGACTATACGATGGAGAACTATAAAATATAATTGTTACATAAAATTAAAACATGTTATTGTGTACATCTATCTAAAGTTTAAAAATAAATTTTGTTTTTCCTTTATAATCATACATGTGTCTATGTATCACATGTGTATACAGGGCTTAATTTGCGCCGGAGCTCACCGGAGCCCGGCTCCGGTACTTCTCTGTTTTTAGTAAATATTTAAATATTGGTCGGAATTTACCGGAGCTCACAAATACAGGGCTCCGGAGCCCAGTGCAATAGCACTTCCGCAAAGCCGAAGCCAAAATTACTTTTTCTTACGTTTTTGCATTCTTTTTTACCAAAACACTTATATGTGACGTAATGTGTCGTACACGTAGGAAATGGAGATGAAACGGACTCAATTTGCATATCAGTTTTTGGGCTTGGACAGACTCGAGCTCAATCTGTATTACAATTAAAATTTTATTTATTCATGTATAGAAAAAAAAAAAAAAACTTTTCCGCCTTTAAAATTACGTATTATATTCTATTTCATATCATTTTAATGCTATTTTGATCGAAATGAAGGGGAAACAGAAATCGTGCTTTTTCTATTTCACATTTATGTCGGCGACGGCGTGTTGATACGGCGCTAGAGGTCTGCACGGGACCGGGCTTTGCCCGAGGCCCGTACCCGGCCTGGCCCGCGGAATGTAGGCGAATTTTCCAACGGGCCGGGCCGGCAGAATTAGGACAATTTTTTCAACGGACCGGGCCGGCAAAAAAATTGAACGGGTCTGCAGGGACGGGACGGGCTGATAAAAAAATTAATCGGGCCTATCGGCCCGATATAAGAATTCAAGCGAAGCAGATAAAATACGAGCCATTTTCAATTAATATGATTTTCTCGAGAAGTATAAATGTGCGTCACGAGCCGATGCGAGTTTAACATCAGTACAGATATGTAACATGTCCATCGTAGAGATAAGCATCGTGCAGTTTCAAGATGTCTGATTCCGGGTTTAATTTTTTTCTGCAGACTTGTGACGGGACGGAGCTGGTCTTAATCGATCTCAGGATGTGTAGGGCAGGCATTATGTTTTGTAAAAGTATTAATAGTGATAATGAACTTCTGTTAACAGTATCTTTGGAAATATACCTTAAAGTGGTTCTCATATTTACTGCTCAACAATGCGAAACTTTCAGACACATTTTCTGGCTCATTTTTAACTATAAAGACATAAAATTGGCAGGCCTGACTATTGAAGGCATTTGGAAATGAATAGATTTGTCCATATTTGATAAATTTACAGAGATAACAGAGTTTCTTGTCACGGGACTATATGTTTTTCTCCTTTCCTGTGCTATCACTTCCGGAAATTCGATTCAAAACGTTAACTTTGGCAGTATTTTCAGAGAAAGATATATTGCTTTTATCTATGAAAAAAAAAAAAAAACAGCATTTACACAGTTTCTGAATAAGAATACCTGCCAATCTTACGCGTTTCCGAAAAGAAATGAATTCATAAATGTGTCAAAATGTAGCTCCTTTGGATTTGAGAAAAGCTTTAAAAATGAGAGAAATATTTTTACAAATCTTCTTTTTATTATACAGCTTCAAAAGTTATCATGTTTTTATTCCTTTATTCTGAATTACATTAACCTTTTAATGAATCCTTATTGGAATTTTGAAATTTCTCTAGAGACGATGACTAAAACACTGTGTAATCGTTAATGTTTACTATTGTGTGTTTTCTGTTTTGCGAACACGTAGTATTCTAAAATATACTGTAAAATGTTCCCATAAATATGTACGTAGTATTCATTAAAAGAATCTTAATTGTATGTTGAGAAAAAACGGATTTTTTTTTTTTTTTTTTTTTTTTTTTTTTTTTTGTAGAAATTGAGTCGGGCCGGGCCGCGCCTGTTTTCACTTATTTTTGTACGGGCCGGTCCGGTCCGGTCCAAGATAGCATTCGTTCGGGCCGGCCCGGGCCCGGAAATTCCGGCCCGTGCAGACCTCTATACGGCGCCACAAAAAAGACTGAACAATGAATTTGCTTTCACTTCGATTTTCTTTTGTGACAGTAGGGATAGTTTTTTATTGGCTATTATTATTATTATTTAGATATCTAACCTGAAAAGAATATTTTCTGTTTATCCAACAAGCATTAGCTTGAGGTTTTGTTTGTTTGAGGTTTTTTGTCTTCTATTGCGGTCGAGTATAAAATCACGTTAGTGATTTTCTATTTATTTTGTATCATGAACGGTACCTATGCTAAGGCTCTGCTCTGCACATTTACGAAGTCACTTTCATTTGTAAGTAGATATAATTGCCCTGTATTGTTATTCTGATAGAAAGCAATCAAGCAGTATTTTCTCTTTTTCTATAAAAGCATCGATTCTTTCCGATAACGATGTCAAATTCTTAATTTAATCTGATTTTCAGGGACTCATCACAAAAGATTGTTATGCGGAAGGAATCGATTATAGTTTACGATATGCACCTTTTATAGGAAATTGTAAAATATTGTTCCATTCTTCAGAATATAAATATTAATTTCTGTAAATTTTATTTATTTTTTCTTAAAAATGTATAGCTGCGAACTATCCCTTTTTTGTGTTAACACTATTTCATAATCATAATCCTTACTATATTTAATTGCAGAATTTTTCAATTAATTAACTTTAAAATTAGGCAAAGATTCAGAAGGAGTGATAACTAAAGAGTAGAATAGTTGACAGTTAAGTATGTGCTGATAGATATATTTAAAATTTTTATTTTGCTAAAGGAAAAAAAAAATGAGCATTTTTTTTTTAAATTTTGTAAATAATGTACGAAATATAAATATGCAGATTGGAGTGACGGGGAGGGGTGGGGCATGGAGGTACGGTTGTTGTACCGGTACTGCAGCATATTAGGGCTCCGGTACTTTTTTTGTTAGAAATTAAGCCCTGTGTGTATATGTATCACATGTCACTATGTATGTACATGTGTCTGTGTATAACATACTGTCCGTTCAGCAAAAGTAAATTCTGACCAGTATGACACCTATGTATAAACTTAAAATACGACCGCAAAGGGTTAGAATTATTAAAAATTACTTACACTCCACAACTGTAAATTACAGAAATTTGGGTCATGCCCTTATATCAACATATTCAGATATTTTTATCAAGCAAATTATCCTTAATGAAAGCGAGAAATGTTCTCGCTACTGTTTTTTTTTTTTTTTTTTTTTTTTTTCTTTTTTTCTGATTAAATGTACATTTACTTATTTAACAAAATAAGGTTTATAATAGGACATTATTTTACTTATTTGTGAGTTTATTTATTTCTTATCAATAGCAGTATAAAGTAAAAATGTCAAATAAAATGTAGTTTAATTATTATATTTTAATTTGATTCTGTAAAACAGTTAGGTACTTTTTGGTTAGCCGGGTGCCAGTGTTATATGTACATATATATCTATTCACACACACACATATATATATATATATATATATATATATATATATATATATATACATATATTAGTATATATGCACATATATGTATTTATATATACATATTTATGTATTTATATGTATATGTATATATGTACATATAACACTGGCGCCCGGCTAACCGAAAAGTACCAACAGTTATTTTCCGTTTACATAAATTAACAGTTACGTAACGTGTAATTCGCAAATTTTCTTGACACATAGCGAAGTTTATTCTTTTTTTTGTGTGTGTGTGTGTGTGTTGTTTTCTTTTCTTCTTCTTCCTCTTTTTCTGCTTCTTTTTTTATATATTTTTTTTTTTCCCCTGGTCATAATCATTTTTTTTAATAAACTGATAATCAATGTTTTTCATTTGACATTTATACTCACTTATGTATAAGTTTGTTTTTTTCTTTTCTCTTTTTTGAAGCGAGATTACCGGTTTCGCATTTTTTTCATTCAGAAAATCCGAAGTCATATCAGAAATTACGAAATAAAAATAATTACTTAATATAATTACAAAACATCTACCATTAAATAAAGCACAAAATTTTATTTGAATTCTTTGTTAAGAATTTCCGAATTTAAAAAAAGGCCAAACTTACAACCCTGTTTTGAAGGCTGAGGTAGGGGAGGAGAGGAGGGTATAGGGCGCCAATTGAAGGCCTGCATTCAGGCGCTGTAGACTACTGGCGCGCCCCCTCGTTCTATTGGCTGTAGAAATAATGCTACGTGAACGCACTACATATATTGATTGAACCTTTTCGATCGGTCGCCACGATGAGAAAATCACTATAATGGACCATTTTTTAATCGAGCGTCGACTATATACGTACTAGGGAGGTTTCGTTTAGTTCACAGAAATTGTAAATCCATTCTTATGTGCTGCGTTGTAGTCGTAAAAAAACAGAGAGTGTACGCTCATGACTAGAGGCTAGAGTATACGGTATAGTTATATTTGAGGAAACAACGGCGCTCCTTCAATGAATCTAGAAGGAGAAATGTGAGGTCATGATGAGTAAAAGCACTATAATGGACTGTCTTTGAATCGAGCGTCGACTGTATACGTACTGTGAAGTTTCTTTTCAGTTGAAAGAAATCATAAAGCCATTCTTACACGCAGTGTTGTAGTCATAAAAAAACCAGACGGTAGAGTTCTGAATGTTGATGGCTAGACGGTAAAGTATACGTTATACTTTTATTTGAGAAAACAAGGTATACGTCGCTCCTTCAATGAATCCAGAAGGTATACGGCGTATACCTCTGTATACCCTTCACTACACACCCGCTTAAGTGGAAATTCCGAGTTTGTAACATAGCCCCTTCTTTGAAGACTCTCTATGTCTGTTTGACATTTTAGAGTGCTAATTTTTAGGCGTGTTCATAATTATGTAAATACGTAGCACCTAATAGTCGTCGTCTGGTACATCCGTCTGTCTGTCCGTATATAACCGCGCAAAAACTACCGAACCGAATGATTTGAAATTTAATAGATAGACTCGTTTCAGAATTGTGTCGAGTCCTTTCAATTTTTATGAAAATCGAATGATAAACTTAAAAAGATATTCATAAAAGTTTTCTTCATTCTATTAAATCCTATCCTACGTCATGAGTTCAATGATATCCCATGATAAGTCATGATTCTAGATTGGCATGGTCCTATTATTACCGTATGAGTGAATTCAACATATAGAATCGTAATAAATTTTGTATTCATGCATTGTTTGCATAAGAGTGCAACAGCTATTGCACCCAGATCTGAATATTTATAAAACTAGTTATAGTACAAACGCACCTCATTTGCTACGTTTGACGGGCAATTTCCGACTTGTTATAAAGAGTTGTAATTAAAAAATTGCCTTCATATGAATGTGGAGGGCTTGAGTCCCCATGCGCCCCCCTCTTTAAGGTTTACGTTCGACTGCGGGGCCTTTTTACAGTGGAGTGGAATTCGCTGATAACGTAACAAACCGGCTCTGAATACGACGATGACCGGCAAATAGATGAAATTGCTCCAACCTCCATAATAAGCGTCACGCGTGCAAAGCTAAAAAAAAAAAAAAAAAAAAAAAAAATCTGAACTCTTGCATAACGATAAGGAAATAGAGGAAACTTTTTAAACGAGATTGATTCAGCAGCTATTACAGACACTTTTTTTCCTACTCTCTCTCTGGTCACGTGAATTTCTTCTTTGTTCAGTCGCATAATGGCCGTGTTACGTCCTTGTCAGAAAGCTCAAAGATAACTCTTTCAAAAGTGAGATAAAACATCCATTAGCATTATATTTGTCGCATCTAGATAAAAATATTAAAATGCTTTGTTGTTTATCTTCTTGCGCGTTTCGTCTAATTGATCAGTTGGTATGAATTAATTCGAACAGATCAGCTATGAAGAAACGTTTATTTCAAATATTTTGTGCTTTAAGTTTGATTTCTGTTATTTACGGTATAACAGAAAACACAGACGATGACAGAACTTATGATTTGGACAGTTTAATTCGAAAAAATATTGGTCGATATGAAAATTCACTGCGTGCAAAAGAACATGGTGTGCTACAACACTTTAAATTTGGTGGTATTGGCGAAGAATGGAAGTTTGAACCTTCAGAAGATTTGTTACAGAATTCTTCCAGATGTTTGGGGGACATAGTATATCTCCTGGAAAATATAAGAAGTCCTTGGGCCATGCAATGTAAGTATTTCCTTTATTATCTACCCTATTAAAATCCGTGCGCGTACGTATGTAACCTCAAAAACTCGGAAACCACAGGGCAACGAAATTTAGCACACGTGTTGCTGGTTGGGAGACCCATACGAATGGGGCTAAAAATTCGAAAATTTTAAATAACTTTTTTGGCGAATTTTTGCCTTTTTTATGTTCAGCCAGTAATTGGACGAGTTCTAACCACTTCTAAATGTTTACTGCAATGTGAGATATACATATTATACGTACGCCACGCTGCAATACTAAGACCCTCTTTTACCTCGCAATACTTTTACCTCGCATGCAAGTAATTAGAGATTATTTAATTGCGCTTAATTATTACCTTTTTAAAAGAAAAAAATAAAGAAAAATATTTTATCACGAACATGAACAAACCTTTTTATTCTATTTATTTCAAAGGTATCGTTTTATCGTCTGCTGCCATTAGTAACATGATAAATAAAATTTCATAAAAAAAAACGCACAGTAGTAGAAAAATATTTTCCTAAATCGAATAGTTACTGAACATGAACTCCCGTGCGTAGAACGGGTTAAACAGCTAGTCATAAATAACTAGAGATCGACCGAAAATTCGGTTTCGTTTTCGTTTTCGGATCAAAATCTGAGTTTCAAAATTCGCTTTCGGCGAAAATTCTGCCAAAAATTCGGCCGAAACTTAACCGAAACTATTTGTATTCCAAAAATCTCGTTTCTTCTTTCGGAAATTTTCAACATGACTCATTG
Organism: Maratus speciosus; assembly: GCA_963932465.1. Taxonomy (NCBI): domain Eukaryota; kingdom Metazoa; phylum Arthropoda; class Arachnida; order Araneae; family Salticidae; genus Maratus; species Maratus speciosus. The sequence continues at coordinate 57,034,078 of OZ010798.1, forward strand.
ATTTGAGCTGTATCGACTCAGATGAGAGACACTTTTTATTGATTGCTATGAACTTCACTGTTTATAATTATCAGTCATGACTGACTCAAGACGAGAGTGCAAATTATAAAGCAAGAAATGTCTATAGGAGTAAATTTTAAAGATGCTTTTCATGTGATCATTAAAAGCAGATTTAACAGTAATAGAAAAATTCAGTTTGAAACCGCAGAAATGTTTCGAATACTCTTTGAGTATAGTATAACAGTATATTTTTGTATAACAGATTATCATTTGCAAAAATCATTATAAAAGATAAATCGAGGTATGTATACCTAAAACATTTTTTAATGAGATGAAATTCCTATAATTAGAAAATCATTTTGCATCGTTGATAAATTAATTACATTTTATTTCATATGAAAATGTTGGTCAGAGGCACAGAGGGTCAACTTGGGCCACACGTATAATTAATTAATAATTATGTATGTATATTTATTTGTCTATTAATTATTTAAACAAAATTGGACCACACGTATAATTAATTAATAATTATGTATATTTATGTGTCTATTAATTATTTTAAAAAATTGGACGTTTTCGTTTCCGCTTTCGGTCGGAAATAGGAAGATTACCGAAATTCGGTTTTGGTTTCTGATTCGATCTTATAAACCTTTTTCTGCCGATCTTTACAAGTAACCCTTGATTTCAATGTCTTTTTTGGGCCTCTTTTTTGCTTCGCAATTCTTTAAAAAATACCCTCAAATAAGTTCAGGTTAGAGTCATGCGCTGAAATTCTATTTAAAGTTAATCCAAAACCCGAACCGAACCCAAAATGGAAGAAAAATAAACCATATTTTAATACAAATATGGAAATATAGTCTCCAATTATATCTCTAGTATCAATTGTATATTTTATGTTGAAAAAGGAACAAACATAGACATGCTTATAAAAGTTCCATTCTATAGATTTTCATCGACCCAAAAACGAGTCAAATCCAAACTTAGTTTGAAACAATTAAAGTCAGCCCGACCCAAGAAAAAAAAATAGCTTTAACCCGATACGACTCGAACCACGGATAGTATCGGGTTCGAGTAAAATCGGGTTACCCCACCCAATGCAGGATAGTTCATATCCATCCATTTCTTTTTGGATAACTAATGAAGATGTTGATATCTAATCGACTTTGCTGTTATAACCAGATACTTTTTATAAGTTTCCAAACTTCCTCATGCCTTTTGGACTTCAACATTTCCACGCTGACTAAATTTTGTGTTATGCTGAAAAAAAAAAAAACACATTATTAATTTTTATATTATTAAATTTTCTTTTTTTTTATGGCAATTATTGCATTTTCCAAACATAATTTTTATATGGCAGTTCTTAGTAAACATCTTGATCCTGGCAAGATACACTTAGCATCTATGCAGTGTAGTGCCCGGTACAGGAACAATAATTGGGTTGTTCCTGGATCGTCATCCAGCGACCATTTATACTCTCCCCCTCGTCCTTTATTTTTTCGTAAGTGTTATGATGCTCGGTGCAAGACATGTCCATACGCTTCTCAGACACAAATTATCTCAGATCCTAATTATTCAAGTTTTTGTAAAGCATTTAATGTGATTTATAGTATAAAGTGCAACTTATGTAATATGAAATATATTGGTGAAACATCAGGTCCAATTCATAAACGTATCAATCATCATCGTTCAGACTCTAATAATAACAAAGCAAAAAATATACAATCTACAGCTGAAATTCAACATTTTCATAAACATCAATTTAAAAATACGACAATTGAAATCCTTCAAATTCTAAAAAATAAATCAGAACGTCTTTATATGGAATCATCATTTATGAAATATTACAACACAATTTATCCTTATGGACTTAACAGAGAAGTATTTAACAGACCTGTCAAAGTCTTCACATCTATAAATAACAATATCGATTATTCTCCAATTTATCCTACTCTTAATCATAATTTAAATGGTAAAACAACACGTAATAAACGAGGAAAGGGTTCATCATCAGTTGTAGTTTCCAAAAAATCTATCACTAAACATATAAATGATCTTCAAAGAAAATATTTAGAGAATTATAACTGGTTGTTAATTCGAAAACACATCTTTGCTATTAAAAAGAAACAGATTGTACAACATTTACATGTATTTCTAAGTAAATCTTTCTCTAAACATTTCTCTGATATTTATTTTGACCTCATTATGACTAGGGTTAATCTTTTAAATATTAATTTACAAAAAAAAACATAAAATTCAAAACATGAATACTCAAATGTTAATTACTTTTTCAAATCACATATTTAATAAAATTAATATCAATTCTATAATTAATGATAAAAATTGTTTTTTTCCTATTAATAATCTTCATATCTCAAAAACCTTTAAATATCCTAATACAATTGGTAGAAAGATTTTTAACTACAATACATTTTCAAAAAATACATCTGCTGCAAGTAATTTTCCGTGTAAATGCAATGACCCCACTCTAAAAAAATACATAAACAATGATCATGGACATATAATCACTGGAAATCTTGATATTGTTAATGATTTTAAATTGAAACAACTAATGGGTTATGGTACTAAATATAGACTTCCATCTAAATTTAATGTTAAATCTATTATCAAACAGTTTACGCATGATATTGATATTTTTATTTATAAAATTTCTATCTCTTATAATAAGCCTATTGAATATTTTAATCAGTGGAAAATATTAGTAATTGAAAAATTAACTATGGCTTTAAAAAATAATATTGCTGATTTGGTTTCTATTAATACACAGCATATTTTCCAACAAATTACTAAATTACAAAAAAAACTACGTTATTACATATGTAGACAAATCTCCTAATAATTATGCTATTATTTGTAAATCTTATTATCACCAACTTCTTACAAATTGTATTTCTTCTAATAAGTCATTTCAAAAAACTAATGAAAATGTAATTGTAAATAATCGTAAAATTCGAAGTTATTATAAACTATTAAATATTTTATCTACTAACTTTAATTATCCATATTTAGTTCTTATTCCCAAATTTCATAAAACTCCAATTAAATTTAGGACTGTAACTATTGGTTGCAATACATATAACAATAAAGCCAATAAACTTCTCTTAAAAATTCTTAATCAATTATATGTACTTACTACAAACAATGATAATACACATTGTATAAAAAATAGCTATCAACTTGTCAATATTTTAAAAAATCTTCATTGTGTATATAATATAACGACATATGACTTCAAAGATCTTTTTAATAATATAGACCTATTAGATTTACATAAAATTATAAATGCATTATTTAAAAGGTATTATAAAAAACTGAAATTACCATCTAATATTGATATTGCATATTTTAAATCTTTAACAAACTTCATTATCTATAATAATTATATCTTGCAAGATAACACTTTATATTTACAGCATGTCAGTATACCACAAGGCGGTTGTACATCCAGTTTACTCTCAGACTTATACTTATATCATTATGAACGTAATTTTACTAATAATAATCTACATTTATATCGTTATATTGATGACATAATTTTATTTGATACTGATCATTCTGAAATTACTCAATTTCCAGTAGATTATCCCACTAATTTGGAATTAACGGAAAACCTTTTATCTAACAATACAATTAACTTCTTAGATCTTAAAATTACAATAAAAGACAACAAAACAATCACAGATTTATATGACAAACGTAAAGAATTTAAATTCAAAGTTAATACATTTACAAATTTTAAATCTTGTCTACACCATTCTGTATTTCGAAATATAATACTTAATCATTTATATAGAATAAAATGTTTATGTTCTTCTCCTCTAATTAACAATAATATTAAAAAACTAATTTATGATACATTAAATCATGGTTTTCCAAAAAAATTCATATATTCATTAATATACAATTAGTATTTTTCTTACATGATCTTTTAAAACAAATTAACACATGCGTAAACAAAATTACAAAAATTCATAAAATAAAAAAAATATCTATAAAAAATTAAAAATTGTAAAATAATATAAAAAAATTATTATAGGTTGGATGGGTGGGTAGATGTTAGAGTACGGAGGAGGGTGGTGTTGTCTGGATAATACGCAATGGTTAATTTATATATAAAAAAAAATTGGGGGCTTTTGTATTATTACTATATTTTTGATACGTATTTTATAAGGATGTTGATTTGATATTTTATATGTAATTGGTGAATTTCATTAATAATTAGCTTAATTATTGTTTAATCTTATTTACAATCGTTTGTTATAAATTTTAATTTAATAAGGACAATATTATATTAATTACTAATAGTATGCCATTTTTATAGTGATAAATATACATATAAGTATATTTAATATAAATAAAGTTATACTGTATGTATTAAAATTGGGTAATTATTTTTATTATTATTCCTCTATTCTTATTAATATTTATCTATTTTCACTTTGTGTTATAAAATTTATTATCGGTTTAATGTTTTTGAATGTCCCACATTCATACTTTTAGGATTTTTTTGGATGTATGAAAATAATCCACACACTATATTTGTGCTTTTTAGGTAATCGGAATTTAAGTATCTGTTTACCTTCTTTATACTCCCATATGTTTTTTATTTCCTGTTCATTTTATAATTATCTTATATATAATAGTTTTTATTAAAGATTTTTATATTTTTAATAATTATTTATATTAATTATTAATGAATTTATTTTGTTTTATAGCATATAGCTATATGCTATATATTATCGATGTTCTAGAATTATTTAAATTCTTAGTGTAGTTTAAATAAGTTAGCTAATAGAATATTTTGTATGCATTTTAAATTTTATTAACAATAGTTTTTTAAAAATACATTCTGTGGTTTATATTCGGTTTATAATTATCTATATATAAGGATTTGTTTGGTTTTGCTGTTAATAAATCAATTGTTACATTCAAATGCTTACAACTGTTTATCTTGCGACAATTGAATCATAAAAGTAATACTAGATGGCAGCACCAAAATTTGTATTTTTTCGATAAGTTCTAAATTTTACTATTTCCAGCTACATTTCATTTATAATTTACTACACCAGGGGGAATTTTTAGCTAAATTTTGACGATATTGTTAAACAGTTTTTAATTAATTTAATAGTGCATTTTAAATATGTAATTACTTTCTATTTATTTTATTTTATATTATATTAAAAGTTATTTAACATTTATTTCAAAATGTATTAACTGCATCCTATGGTATCAATTACTGTGATTTCTTAACTGTTTTATTCACCTTAATCTTTACGATATTTTGGGTGCCATGTGCGCGTGGATTTATTCTAAAATATTGAAATATTAATCGGTATGTTGTTTATTATTTCTATTTTATATCCTATAAATATTTAAATAGGTTTTATTGATTTTTCCATTTCATATTATTTGTTTCTATTCTGTTTTCATTTTTAATCAATTCACTTGATTTTAATGGTTGTTTGGGCACAGGGGAAAATAACTTTTAGCTTTAGCTTATTTTTCTCACAGAAAACAACCATTTTGCTTATATCATTGAATTCTGTGCCCTTGACAACGTAATTCAATATATAAGCATTTCCATTATTTGTCGGTGTCCACTTTCTTATTTTTCTTCCATAATAATTCTTATAATAAATTTTAAAAAAAATTTTATACTTACAGCTTTAATTCATAATATTACGGTTTTTGATGGTCGTAGGTTATGTTTAATTAATGGTTATATAAATATATATATATATATGTATATATATATATATATATATATATATATATATATATATATATATATATATATATATATATATATATATATATATATACTCGTTAAAGTTCCAATATATAGTTTTTTAATTTGAAAAAATATTCTAGTCTTTTTTAAAATCTGGTGTTAACCATATTTTAAATACCGACACTCAAAATCCCAACCCGAATATGAATCAATTAAAGTGAACCAGACCCGCAACGAAATAACTTATCGTCAACCCGACATGGCCCGTTTTGTATAGTTTATTTTTAAAAAAAATAGGGCCAACTTGACCCCACGCGATTGGTTTAGATTTGGGTAAACTAGGTTTACCAGATCTAGCGCAGGGCTCTTGTGAGAACTGAAGTCTTAATGTACAAGCGCAAAAATATGGGGGATTTAGGGGCTAACCCCCCCCCCCCATAACACTTTAAAAAATCTACAAAATCACTTTGAAATACTGACATTTTATCACGATTTATCTTTAGAATAATAGCTTAAGGTATCTTGCTGTGAAAAGTCTCAAGGAATTATTTCTCCAGCTCACAATACACACTGCAATGGGCTGCATTAATTTTTAAAAAGGGGTTGAGGCATTAAAATTGCGTATATTTGTTTCATTTTGAGGCTAAAAAATTAAAAAAAAAATTTAAACGTTGCTTCGGTGGATCCTATGTGGTAACTAGAATCCTTCACTGGTCGTATAGAATCCTGCCCGAACCCGAAAATTCTGCTTAAAGTCAACCCAAACTTTAAATATTCAAACCTGAACCCTAATTCAAGTACATTAATCCATATTTTAGGGACTGTACAAATATAACGTTATCAAACTTTTTGGTAATTTCGGAGCCCCTCCCTTCTTATGATATCATACGTTATCATCTCTCGAACCCGCCTCCCCCCCCCCGAAATCATATCGTTATCAATGTCTAATTTTTTTTTCTTTTGTTTCGAGTGATATACAAATATGGTTACATTTAATTTTCGCATACTTTATTGATGTAAATGAGGAGAAGTCGATAAAATATCCCTTTATATATCAAATAACTTTATATCAAATAACCCTTAAAAGAAATAGTTACTATTTAAAAGTATTTAATAATAGATTTTTGTTACATAATGCATTCAATAGTAATAATGTCTTCTTGCACTTTCTCCGCACGGGGAGGGACAGACAGAACTTGTTATCAACAAAACAGGTGGTCAACATTCTTGCTCTTTTATTTACTAGTAAACACAAGTATCATTTCAAACATACTACGCATATCGTTTGTCGAACAACGGATTATATATGCATACATGTATAACAGAAGAATAGGTATGCCAAACGTTGGGGTATTCCATATTTTGGAATTAAATAATTTTATAATCGTTTAATGATTTTAATAATAACTTTGTTTTCATAAAAATAGATAACAGACTAAAAAAATATAACATACTATTTTGATGTAAAGGCCAAGTTACAAATAAAAAGAGAAAATTTTCGTTGGATCAAAAATTATAACGATATCAAGAGACGAATCCCCCTCCCTCTAGGGATATCTTACGGTATCATGTTCCAACCCCCCCCCTCCCCCCCTAAAATGATAACGTTACGTATGCATAGCCCCTTAATGGAATTATGGAAAAGTAGTTGACGATAATAATATCAATTTTACCTATTTTTTTATAAAAATGAACATACATCTTCTCATTAATATTCAAATATATAGTATTTTTCAATTGAAAATTATTCAAGATTTTCTATGAAAAATTGTTTCTATCTGAACCCGATCAAGTATCATAACTCAACCAGGAACGATGTGCAATGAAAAAAAAAAAAAAAAAAAAGCGTCAACCCAATCCTACCAGCGGTTTGGGTGAGGTCGGGTTTTGAATAAAACTGGGTTTCTCTTTCTATACCCGATGCAGGGTTCCAGCAAAAAGAGAAGTGTTAATGTACTGGCACAGCAAAATGGGGGAAGAGCTAGAACCCCTCGTATAACGCTTAAAATCTGATAAGACACATACAAACTCCTTGTGTTAAGATGGATACATGACGTGTTTTCTTAAAATAATAGGAATTAATACTAACCCAAGGCCATTTTATTTCACCAGCGAAGCATATCCGTTTCATTTTCCATGTATGACGTTACATTTGCCTGCTTTCCGTACTTACTCATATACATGCACATTGTATTATTAAGAAATACTTGTAAATTTCCATGTTATTTCCAATTTGACATCAAATTCCTCCTTTTTTTTAAGTGTTAACTTTTTGTTATTTCATTTTACTTTTTCGCGTGACCTCCATGTGTCATACTGTCCTCCATGTTTTCATACCATTGTTTGTAGGACAAACACAATGATAAACCTACGAGTCAACCACTGGTGGTAATCATTTTTGGCTTATGCACCCTTTCACTTCCGAAAGACATTTATCATTAGATTTCCCTACTTCTACTCTTCCATAAAATAAAGGTTTTTTTCTTGTGCTTGATAACATAGGTTTTGTGCTGTCGGCTCTTGGACTATGACAAATGCGAAAAAAATTTAGCAAAACAGATTCGTCGTGAAACCTTGATTTTAAAATCATTCTTGAATCCTCAGTTCTTTAATCTCCATTTTTAGGTGCGTTCGTAATTATAGAAATACGTAGCACGTATAGCCGCCGTCTTGTCTGTCCGTCTGTCCGCATATAACAGCGCAAAAATTACCTAACCTAGTGGTTTAAAATTTAATATATAGAATCATTGCAGAATTTTGTCGAGTCATTTCAAATTTTATGAAAATCGAATCAAAACTTAAAAAGATATTCATAAAAGTTTTCTTCATTCTATTAAATCCCGTCATAGATAATGAATTCAATGATATCCCATGATAGGTCATGATTCTATGTTGCCATGGTGATGACGTCCTATTCAAGATGGAGTCTTATTGTTTCCGCATGACTGAATATAGAATCGTAATAAATTTTGTATTCATGTTTTTGGCATAACAGTGCAACAGTTATTGCACCAAAATCTGACTATCTATAAAACTAGTACGAAGACACCTCATTTCCCACGTTTGATGTGCAATTTCCGACTTGTTAATTCGGTTGGGCACCTAGTACCGGAGCACAACCGACACAGACACTTTCTGCAGCTTTGGCTGACGCTGAGGTGAAATTGAATTGAACGATCCATAGAGTTGCCTATCTACAAAGAGGTGAGGACAGAAAATAGTTTTTCTAAAGTTGCGTAATTCACAAGCTAACTTATCGTGATCAAATGTAGTAACGCCATTTCCTAGCAATTTGTCAGCAAAAGTTTCAATTCACACCTCACGCTGATAACAATAATTGAATGAAATGATAACAGTAAAAATAATTTTGATTACAAAATAAATTGATTTAATAAAGCAAATTGATAAGATGTATAATACAATAAACCTGCCAAATTGGAAGATTTTACTTACACCGTAAAAAAAAACCTTATCTTTCTTAATCTATGAAAATATAATCTAACCACGAACGAAAATGTAAAATAATAATCTCCTCAAAGTTACCCATGATTCCAAAACGCCTTGTTTAACTTCAGAAACCTCAGAAATTAATATCTTTTCGAGATTAATAGAAGCATTTATCATTTCAGCATAAAGTTTCTTTTACTGCTACTGATTGTTCGAAAACATCTCTGAATAGATTTTATGGTACAGTCGAACAGTACAGTGGTGATGGATAGCAAATAAGATCTTGATTAAACAGAAGACCTTCACAAATAGATTTTAAAAATAGTAGAATAATTTATCCATCAAGATCTTATTTGCCATCCATCATCAGAGAATCAATAGAGATCTTCTTGCGCAATGAAAATATTTGCAATGATTCAGCATCCATGGAGCTCCCTAAAATTTGGAAAGAAATGCTATACAGAATAAGGAAGTAATAATATAGAATAATTCACGTTCACAAATTTCCACTTTTAATATTGCAGTTAATTTCATTATGCTTGTGTTCGCGTGATTTTTGTTTTTGTTTACTAGTTTTTCAATTTGAATTTTATCTTCTTGAGAATGTTGCCGTTTGATGCAATGAAACATGTCGAAATGTAAATAAATGAAGGTATTTTGCCGTTTTAAAATTTATGTTTATCACTTATTGCAATTATTGAGTACTTTGATGTTTTGAAGTGATTTTTATATATGGTTTATAAATTAGTCTTTTTTTTTTTAATCAATTTGATGTTTATTATTTTTATACTACTACTAGTCATTGCATTTAATAATAATTTCTTCCAAAATTATTACCTAGGCTATAAAATAGCTTGGTATATAGAGTACCTCCGCCATGTTTTTATTTTATTACAAAATGGTCGTGTTCTTAAAGATTGAATTAACAGCTAGGCACTACGCAAGCTAGGCACTATTCGTAACAGTTAGGCACTATTCGCAAAAGAATATCATCAAAAGGAGACATTTAAGCTTTAAAAGGCTTTGGCGTATAGAGTACGACGCACGTGTTTTTATGTTACTACAAACCGCCCGTGTTATATTAATTCTAATTAAATAACTCTTGTTTTTGATGTTTGTTACTTTTATACTACTGGGCATCCATTAACCCTTTATCTATTGACAGTACTTATAAGTACCATTACAATAACTTGTTATAAAATTCATTTAATACATAGATCGGTAGTAATACAGTTTAGAATGAGTTATAGACACTTTACTTTCTCTTGTTCCAAAAGTATTATTGGTTACACAAAACAAAAATATTTTTAAAAGGATGATTTGTTTTGCCTTTGCATCTTTTCAGCTTTCTTGTTTTTTTTTCTTGTTGTTTGTTTTTGCTTTTTTGTTTTTTTTTTGGGGGGGGGGAGGAGGGGGGGGGGGGCTTTTTCAATTCGAAAATATTTCTATATTTCTATTGTAAGAACATTATATTTGTACATTTCCTAATTCTACAAAATACTAAGAAAAATATTTAAACTAAAAGATTTGAGTGTTGTTATAAATATTGCACAAAATCCCTATAAATTCAAATTTAATTAATCAATTCTTCTAAAATCCTTCTCAAATTTATTAAATAATTATGTAAATCTTCTAATGTAGTTTAAACAATTCACGAAAAATGCTTTAAAAGATAAAATTTTCATGAATTCGTAATTGAGTACATAAAGGGTTAAATAAGAATATAAATAAAAGTTACTATTTAGGCTTTAAAATACCTTGGCGTATAGAGAACGCCGACCGTGTTTTTATGTTACTACAAAAAAGTTCATGTTCTGAGGCCCTGACTACTGAATAGCCACCAGAAGTGCGTGCTTCCCTAAGAAAATTTTGAAGACGGCTGGAAATTAAGAAAACAGGGACACCAAACTTTATATTTAATTAATACCGTTTCAAAATTTTAATTTCTTTTCAAATTATTAACTCATTTATATATATATGTGGGATGAGACTCTATTTATAAATCATAACTCACTTCTAAGACGAACATTGACATTTATTAAGACGAAGACAAAACAAAAAAAATCCCTGCCGGCCCGGCCTACAGGCGGAGGTAGATTTCGAAGTTAAGTATACTAATTTCACAAACAAAAACCAAATCATGATTAGAGATAAACCCACTTTAACAATTTTATCTGGCCGCTTTTGACGAGTTTTTATTTCATTTTTATATAATAACTGGTTTTATCAGAATCATGTTAGGGCGGTATTCAAAAAAATACTTTTCCATGCTCAACAACTCGAAATTTTCTGGCATAACTCCAGATTCATTTTTAATAGGAAAAACATGAAACTTGTTGACGTGATTTTTGAAGAGATTTATAAGTGACCTGTGTTTTTAATTTTCGTTCAATTAATTAAAACTTGATATATAAACAATTATTTTCTCAGTAAGACAGTATTTTTTGTTTCTAACACAATCGCTTCGGGAAATTCCGTTCAAAATGCCCACTTTGACATCATTTTTTGAAATATATTCTGCCTCTGTCAAAAAATCGATCATTACAGTACATTATATAGTTTCTGAATAAGCGAATCTACCAATCGGATGCGTTTGAGAGCAAAAATGAATTTAAAAATGAGTCAGAAAATAAGCAGTTTGGATTTGAATACACCCTTACTAAGATGATTTTTTTCTTCAACCGCTATGTATTTTTAATTTGTTTTTGCTGTAAGAATTGGTCCTATCCAAAACTTGTCTGTATAGATGTTGTAGACAATATTAAGAAGATATATGATAAATTCATGGGGATTTTATATCTTATGAATTGACGGAGTTATGGATTTTTTTCTTCTTGAAACGCCCTTTTTGTTTTCGTTTTTAATTTTTTTTTTGCGGTACGAATTGGTCCTATCAAAAACTTGTGAATATAAAAGTTGTAGATAATGTTAAGGAGATTCATGAGAAAATTAATTGGATTTGATATCTTGAGAATTGACGAAGTTATGAATTTTTTTCTCCCAAAAACCCTATTTTTTGCGCCCCTTGAGCCCATTTTTAACTTTATCAAAAATCTGTGATACATAAATTTTTGGCCCTATTTTTAGAAGTAATAAAAACTTTAAACGGATTCGATATGTACAAAATTTAAGAAGTTATGGAGTTTTTTCGGTTTTCACAAAACCCCTCCCTATTTCCATCCCCTTGGTCCGATTTTGCCCATTAACGAACTTGACCGAGATTTTATGCCCCTTCATTTTATGTATCAGTTTAGAAGAGATTGGTGCAGAATTGTGGAAGTTGTCGTGTTCAGAAGAAAGTGATATATATGGATAGATAGATACATAGATAAATAGATAGATAGATAGATATATAAAGTTTTTTACTGAGGGTGGTTTTGGGTTCTAGGGGTTATGATCGGTGTAGATCTGCAAAAAATTTTCAGAAATTCCAACATAGGAACGATCCCAATAGGTAGTATTTCATACGAAATCTAACTAATACAGTTAAAAGCACTCTTCTCAATCTATATTTAGCTTAAAAGCAACAACTTTGACTTTATTTACTTAGCATCGTAGAATATTTCTAATATTTTCATGTGTCATTTAAATCTTCTATCTTATTCGTCGAAAATATTCTGTTTCTTTTAACAAAACCGCCGCCGTCGAATTCTTTCTCGTTCTATTTACTTTTTCTGCATTTCCACTTCACACAGCTTCGTTACCTTTTTAATCTCGAAACGGAATACAGCGTCGGGGACATTCAGTCTGATGCAAGTGTCACTTGCGAAATTCCCCATATACATACTAGAAAGATAGCCCGTCAAAAATGACGGAATATGATATATAAATATATATACAACACATGTGCAACAATATGTTTTTCTCGCTTGTTCCGTAGTGATAGGTGAAAATAACAGATTTTAAAACGAAACTCATTCATGAAAAACTGCAATACAGTAGAAAACCTCTAATCCGCACAGCTTGGTTCCAAGTTTTGTGCGGATTTGAGGCTCTTTTACGGATTACAGGTCATGTCTATATATTATAAAATTAGATATATGGCTTCTTTATGCTAAATAAATTGTAACTAAAAATTTAAAGGAAGATTGGGGGAGCACATGAGAGATATCAAGTTTAACCGACCGTCTACAGCACTTTCCAGATTAAATCAACGCCAAAATTTAAAAATAGATTTCGAAAACGCAAGAGTTATTTTACGTACATCTGATCATTATACTTTGAGGATTTAAGGTAAAGAAAATAATGTATGTAACGATGTTTTATCTTATGATATACCTCAAATCTGGTTTAACATTTTGAAAATATCTAACACTTCAGCATTGGAACGAAACAACTTCATAGACACCCCCAACAAATAATAGACTGACCCTTTTTTTCCAGACTGGTGTATAAATAGCTCAGTGAATGCGACATTCCAGTGAAAGTATCCTTTGAAAATGATCGCGTTAGCGATCGAAAGATCTCAGGAATCATCTTTTTCTGTTTCATTATGATTTTAACATCAATGGTTTTTAAGTTTTTAAAGACCAGTTCATTTTGTAACGGTATATTTTAATAAATTTTTAGGCACCTTTTTAGTAAACAGTTTATTTTTAGTTATTTTAACGCAAGGTGAATTTGTCATTCCATTCCACTCTGGGATCATTTGAGTTCGATGTTTTTCAATTAAATAAATTGTATAAATGTTGAAAAAAAAATGCTTGTGTATATGAAATGAAACAGCGAATAAGTTGCCAGAAAATATCTTGCCAATTTTCCTTCTTCGCCAAGGTCCCTAAAGTGGAAAAGCACCGATAATTTATCTTTTGTATCCGACTATATAAAGCGAGGTACTTTTCCAGGTTAGGGTCCTTGGCGTACTTTTTTTATAGTTTGTCATAATTTGGGCTTCAGAAGTGAGATTTTTTGCCAAATGATATAAACAGCTATGAAAACAAAATTAATGACCTGTTAAGTTTATTTATGTAATCTATAAACTTTTTATTTATAACTATATTATTGTTGTTGTCTTATACACAATTTACTTCAGTTTCAGTTCATATCAAATTAATTTTTCATACAATAGATCAGCTTTAACCACGTGATCACACTTCCTCAGTTTGTCCAACCAACCAAAGTCGTCAATTTATCTGGGAGTATTATCGTCCAGCGTCCAATCAATCAAAATCGAGAAAAATCCAATAATATAATAATGGGCTTTATTCCAAATCTGAGTTCGAGGCTGAAAAAAGTCACGTGACACAGGTAATTTCCCCAAAGAACTTCTAACTGATAAAAAGGGAGGCTACTACTGCTTTCCGCATGAACTGTTTCACTGGCTGGCGAGGGTTTTTCATTACGTCTACGGAGTCTTCCCTTCTTTACGCTAGAAGTTTTTACCTTGACCACGTGATCAAAACGTAGATGGAATATCCTCCATAGTAAGAGTAGTAATTTGGATAATATTTGTAGCATTGGTGAGTTTCCGGGTATGTCGAATTTAGTAAACTTTTCTCGAATGAAAGAGTGCTCGAAATGATTCTGTGCTTTTCATAGCTTCAGGGGACATTCGGGCGCTGCGAGTTCTTAAAGATTGAATTAACAGCTTAAATTTAATATTAGACATTTCAAATTAAGTGACTTCAACATTCAATTGTCCTTAAAGTGCGAAACGCGGAAAAGGGATTTCAAAATCACAAAATGCTCTCAGTTTTTTTAGTGACATAATTGCCATTACATGGTAGATATAGAGACAGAATATCACAAACTATATTCATTGGGCTATATTCATTGAGTAATAGATGGTGTTTTTCTCTTTTTCTTTTTTGTAGTGTTCGATTCTTTTGGCAAACCTGAGAGCGGTATCCTCCAAGGAAACATGAAATGGAACGGCGATTACGACGAATGCCTCAACGTCACCTCTGCCGCCAGCTCCAATTCTTCCACCGCCAGATTCTTCCGAGGAAAATATTGCATAGCATCACTCTCTTTGAATATGCAACAGATGGTGAGACTTCTGTTTTTGATAAGAAATCTCTTTTTGATTTTGTTTTTCAGTATAGAATGACCATAATTAAAGTTCAGATGTTTATACTCCTTTTCACTAATAGGGACGCATGACCTTCACACTCACCTTCGCCAATCGACATGAAAATCACATATGGTACCATCTCTTCTACCCCACGTTATAGCAGAAACACGATCTCAACTTGTAAAGGTCAATGAAAGGCACGCGCCTCTGCTACTGAAAAGGAGTTTAGAATTGGATTATTCCGATACCAGTTGTCTTCCCTCATACACACATCCGAGGAAAATATTGCACAGCATCACTCTCTTTGAATGTGCAACAGATGGTGAAACTTCTGTTCTTGATAAGGAATTTGTTTTTGATTCTGTTTTTCAGTACAGAATGACCATAATTAAAGTTGAGATGCTTAGAATTTGATTACCCCGATACCAGTCGTCTTCCCCACACACACTTCCGAGGAAAGCATTGCACAACACTACTCTCTTTAAATGTGCAACAGATGATGAGACTTCTGTTTTCGATTTGTTTTTCAGTACAGAATAACCATAATTAAAGTTGAGATATTTAGAGTTTGATTACTCTAATTCCAATACCAGTTGTGGTCACGGCATACACACTCACACACATACACAAAGAATTTGATATTTCAGCATGTAATCAGACTCAATATATGTATATATATATATATATATATATATATAACCATTAATTGTAAGCTTTTTATGATGTTTTTTATTATGATATCTTTTCATTTTGAATGGAAATTCATTTTGAAATATTTTGTCTTTAATATTGGTATCTTATATATATTTATATATACCTAGGCAGCTAAATGTTTTAGCAATCTTTTAAATATACTAGGGGGCTCGGCCCCCTACGAGCTACGCTCGCCAACCCCCGTCCAGACACCGTAGACTCTAAATGCACGCTAATTTGATCGGCTTTAAAAAGATTTCGAAAGATTGAATTATAATTTAAAAAACAGTGGCGATCTCTCTATAAACGGATTTCTATTCATTTCTCTTTGATTGGGGAATTTTAACGCCAAATCCGTTGCAGTACTACTTGATTATCCCGTCGACCCATTTCGCCAAATTATATAAATCGCCAAACCACTCGCCAAATTATACAAATTGACATAATTTTTATTTTAAATAACGAAAAAACAGATAAATTAGTACAACATTAATAAAAATACAAATAAAACGTCGAAATAAAAATAACTTGATGACGTAGACACGTGTAACAGCATTTCAAATTAAGCTAATATAAGAGGAATTAAGTAAACAGAGTCTTTGTCTCCTGGTATTTTTTAACAAAGTGAAAAGAAAGTTCTTTTAAATGAGACATTTTAAATTAATCGTTTTTAATCTGACGTAATTTGGACCAAACTATTCTTTCTCTTTTTAATATTCACGTGAAAATACTTCTGTTAGAAATTAAATATTATTTGCGCTTTCCTAACAAAAATAGTTGAAAAGTATCCTCTTAAAATATCAAATAAATGTCTAGCACAATTTCTAAATTTAAACCGTTTTGCAATGTTATTTTGTGTTCATTTTATGTAATAACTGTAATGTGACGTAAATATGACGTAATTTCTCCTATTTAAGACTTCTAACGCATGTTAATAAATTTATTGCTTTACAAATTCCTTTCTCTCTTAAAATTCACGTGTAATTATAGTTTTTATGACATAATTTTTAATAAGTTCCTGCTTTTTGTACATAATTATTTAATTCTAATTCTAAATGTTTTTTCTGTTTATAATAGTCACGTGTAAATAAATTTTTAATTTATTTACACGTATAAATATTTTTTTTTTTTTTTGAAGCAAACATTATTGCTTCCTCTGTTTATACAGTTGGCAACAGTTTAAATTAATATCACTTTCTAAAATCTGTTAAAAATATCTCTAGAAATGCTGAAAATCTGAATTTAAAATAGAAATAAAACCTCAAAAAATTAGTCAAAATAAAAAAATTAAAGCAATCTGCACTCCGGCAAATTCTAACGCATAAAATGATCTAAAAATGATTAAATTCCTATGAACAGTTTTTGCTCCTATAAAACTTTTTTAGTGGAACGATTTTGTCCAACTTTAGCATTAAATATCTCTTAAAATAATTCTTCGATCTGAAAACTGTCTGCATCAGCGTGTTTATCAAACATTTCTGTATAATACTACTGTTTTTCATATTTTTGTATGCATTATTTTTCTTAATATTAACGAAGAAATACCTCCGGTCACAAAAAATTCAAAACCGGCGGCGGCGGCGGCGGTGACAGCGGTAGTTACTTTTTTTTAGAATAGAGAGATATATATATAATTTTATACATATCAGAAATTGAACAAAAGCTAAAGTATCTTGTCAGATTTGCTTAAAATAGAAGCATTAGCATTAACTAAACACTTTGAGTACAGAAATTAGCACATAATTACCATTAATGTTTGCTAAAACCTTGCTATTGCAACAAATGAGATAATCATTAGTAAGTACTTTGACTATTTTTTTTTAAATATATGTGGGATCAAAACTGTATCAATTGTTACTCAATTGTGCACAAGATCAAAACACATGTTTCTTCCCCTTCCCCCTCCCTAAGAAAGGTTTGAAGTAACGCCCCAGGTTATGAACTTTGCCACTGCTTATAACTTTTGAGTTAAATAACTCAAACGTTTGAGTTAAATAACAGATTTTAATCTTTTAAACATCTGTTTCAGAATATACCAATAGGTTTTTCTTCTGCTGTATGTCTTCCTGATTCATGTTCACCTGAGGAACTCAAAGAAGATGTGCTGTCGCTTTTGCACATAGCAGGTAATTCTCTCAAAAAGTACTAAAAGTTTATAGATATATCAAAAAATCATAGGAGTAGAAAAAAATGTATTTAGTATGTATCATAGATAATTTGAACGCTTGAAATATAATATTTTAGTATCCATAAGAAAGATCGATTGTATATCAAAAAACTATATTTTCAGTTAAAAAAAAAATCATCAACGAGTACTTTCCTTTAAAATCCAGTTGTCCGGAAGCTTCATTACCCCTTGAAGCCAAACAAGTTAGAACTAAAAATCTGCACACAACTTCTTAGACCACACTACCACAATATCTAACATTCTATTCATCAATTTTTTGGATTATATTTTTACCTCAAAAGCTTGTTAAAATATATAGACCAAAAATCGTCTGAAAACAGTGATGTAAACAAATAAAACGGCATAAAAATATGTAATGTAGTCAGTCGTATTGTAAAATTCTTTGGTGGTGGAGGAGGTAACAATTGCATTGCGTGATTCTTTTATTATTGAAGGTGTACAAAAGTAAAAAAAAAAAACTGTCTATGACTAATTTAATATGTAACCATTGAAAGAAAACCAGATAGGAGACGAGCAGAAAATATTATAACTTGAAACTAAACAAAGATGACATAAGCTAAAGTGAAAGTGCTAAGCATATAAATATCAAAAATTGTTCAGAACAATATGTATATTGAGTATGGCATCAAGCGCTACAAAAAGGAAAAAGTCCTTCCGGCCAGTGCCGGGAGGAAGAGGTAGCTTTCATATTCCTTATTTTTAAAAAGCAAGCTTATATTATTCAAATACACGAAGCTCAAGTTAGTGGAAACCGATTATAGGAGATTCAATGCTAATTTTTACCAATACTAAATCATTATGAATGAGATTTTCGCGAAATTAGTCAGCTTTATCCAAGCTGTTTTTATTTAAAGTAACTTATATTTGGGTGCCAAATTGGGCGAATTTTCGAAGTTCCTGCCATTTTAAGACAACATGGTGGATGAGCCTAACGAGTGAACTTGGTCGAAACCTTAGTAATCCCTGTGCACATGCTCACTCACATCGGAATCGGTTGATATATACAAGTGCTGTCGCAGGCAAAAAATCAGATTTTTCAAAATGTCACCCACATTAGAAATTGTATCTGCTATATCTGAGCCCTTTTTTAAGATAAAGACAAAACAAAAAATGCTCCGGAATCCTTATATCATGGTCAACTACTTAAGAAAGAAACCTTTTTCAATTTCTAATTTTTTTGCACCTCACTTTAAATATAATTTTTTATTTAATTTAATGACCTCCATTTTGAAACAAGATGGCGGATGAAGCTGGCCAGCGAACTTGGTCGAGACATTACGATATACTATCCACATGCCTTCTTACATCGAAATAGGTTAATACATAACTGCCAACTTTTACGCTTTCTTCTTACAACTAAAATTTTATAATAAATGTTGTCTTATTTAATCGTCCAAATCTCACGATAAAACAAGACGAAAATCTAGTGGTAGCAAAAAAGCGTAAAAGTTGGCAGCTAT
This sequence comes from Maratus speciosus, assembly GCA_963932465.1. Lineage (NCBI taxonomy): Eukaryota > Metazoa > Arthropoda > Arachnida > Araneae > Salticidae > Maratus > Maratus speciosus. The sequence goes on from OZ010798.1 coordinate 57,053,628, forward strand.
GTTAATAAATACGCGTGTTATCACGTGACAAATATCACATCGTTTCAAAATGTCAGCCATGCTAGAAATTCAAAGTGCTATAATTCAACCATTTTTTAAGATATATACGAAACAAAAACTGCTCCGGAATCTTTGTATTAAGGTCAACCACATAAAAAAAATCTTTTTCACTTTTCAATTTTTTGATAACCCATTTTAAATTTAATTTTTTTTTTTAAATGGCAGCCCTTTTGAAACAAGATGGCGAATGAAGCTGGCCTATGAACTCGGTCGAGACATTGGTATTTACTATGTACAGGCCAAGTTACATCCAAATCGGTTCATAAATACGCCTCTTATCGCGTGACAAAAATCAGGTCGTTTCAAAATGTCAGCCACAATAGAAATTCAAAATGCTATAACTCAGCCATTTTTTTAGATATAGACAAAACAAAAACTGTTCCGGAATCTTTGTATTAAGGTCAAACACATACAAAAAAATCGTTTTCATTTTCTAAAATTTTGGTACCTCATTTTAAATTTTAAATTTTTAAAACTTTTTTAAATGGCCGCCATTTTGAAACAAGATGGCGGACGAAGCTGGCGAACGAACTCGGTCGAGACATTGGTACGTATTATGTATACACCAAGGTACATCCAAATCGATTCATAAATACGCCTGTTATCGCGTGACAAAAATCAGGTCGTTTCAAAATGGCAGCCAAGCTAGAAATTCAAAATGCTATAACTCAGCTATTTTTTAAGATATAGACGAAACAAAAAATGCTCCTGAATCTTTGTATCAAGTTCAAACACATACGGGAAAAATATTTTTCAATTTTCAATTTTTTAGTACCACATTTCAAATTTTAAATTTTTTTTTTAATTTAAATGGCCGCCATTTTGAAACAAGATGGCGGATGAAGCTGGCCAACGAACTCAGTCGAGGTATTGGTATGCACTATGTATACACGAAGTTACATCCAAATTGGTTCATAAATACGAGAGTTACAGTGTGACAAAGATCAGATTCTGTTTTCATCTTGAAACTATTCTCTTGGTCATATTGGTTGTTTGAGTACAAGAGAAAAAAAATTTTCAGCTTTTAGCTTTTTTTCTTACAGAAAACAACAGATTTGCTTATATCATTGAATTCTGTACTCTTGAAAACGTAATTCAATATATAAGTTTTACAATCATTTTTTTCGGTATCCATATTCTTTTTTTTTTCTTCCATATTAATTCTTGTAATTAAGTGTAAGGCACTTTATTTTATACATACAGTTGTATATTATAGGTTTGTGGTACCATTTTTATTGTCATTTCATTCACAATATTGCGGTTTTTGATGATGGTCGGTAATGTTTAATTAATGGTTATATATATATATATATATATATTATGTTATATATATCAACTTTTGAACGGAGGTTGGTTTCGGGGTCTGGGGGTCATGATCGATGAAAATATACCAAAATTTTTTGAAATCGCTTCCCTCCGAACGGCTGTAATAGGTAGCTTTTTGTAACGAAAGCTACCTAAAAGCACTGTCGTAGAATCAAGTTAAAATGCATAAAATTTACTTGCCATTGGATAAAAGTAAATTTTAGGTAAAAGTCATTCGTGCTAGATGATGAAGATTATTTTTAGGGATGGATCGAATATTCGATACGTATTCGGTAACCTCGGCCATATTATCAAATGTTCGGTCGAATATTAAAACATTCGGTCTGTCAAATATCAAGATATTGTCCAAACCGAATACTTAAAGGAAACTTCTTTAAAATACTTTTTTTAAACCTTAGATAATTTATATTTTTAACAGTCAATAAATAAAGATATTTTTTTAAATAATAAAAAAATAGAATCGTATTTAAATAACAGTATTTGTTTTACATTATTCAATAGCTGTTCGAAAAGTAGCAATTAAGAAAATTAACCGTTAATGACAACATTCATAGGAATTAATGATACGCGTTTCTGAATATTGTCAGGTAATTAATCCGTTTCTTGCTTTTTCACAAACTGGGTATTTCTTAACAAAAGGGAAGATAATAGGCATCAAGAAAAAATGCCTTTGTATCCTCTTCAGACCCCAGAGTTTATTATTATATATTTTTTTACTTCAGTTATGAATTTATATTGACAAACCAACAATTAAGAAAGATTGAAAACCGAAAAAAATTAAAATGTATTTTTTGTACATAAAATTCGACGATACATGGGAACCCAAAAAGTAAATTTTTTGACAATTTGTTAGGATTTTTTATTTTACATTTTTTTTCATTGCATTGAAAAAACAATCAAAACGTGAAATAATTATACATTTAATAATTTTTTATTTCTAATGGACTCTACAAATGGTATCTTAACCAACTGAAAAACTATTTACGTTTTCGTTTTTGTACATTTCGTGCATTTTTGCTGCAAGCCATTTTGATATAACGCGTATCTCGCTAAAAAAGCACTATAAGTAACAAATTGGTATTTTGTTTTGTTCTGCTATCTGTAAGGCTCCATACATACCAATTTCCGTTTTTTTTTTGGCATTATTTATATACGTGAAAAAAATTTGTAAAGATGTGTATCCTATAGGATACATCAGGTCTGAGGAGGGTATAGGATACCAGGATTGCGATTAGTGTTGCCAGGTGTCACACGCAAATTGGGGCGCCAAATGTTCTGCACCCCAGTATTTTAAGGTAATTTTCTTCGCCTTGTTTAATGGCAGACTTATCTGCTATTGAAGATGGCGAAATAAAATATAAGTAATTCGTAGTGTCCAGAGCATTTGAAGCCATGATTTGCGCGTGACACCTGGCAACACACCAACCCCTAATCGCATGTTCTCAAATCCAAAGGGTCAACTTTCTGACATAACTTTTAATTCATCTTTGTTCGGAAACGCATGAAACTAGAAGGTGTTGTAATTGAGAAACTATGTTATCGAACTGTTTTTTCCGTTTTTTTGTAAATGCAACAAATCTTTCAGAAAATACTGTCAAAGTTGGCATTTTGAACCGAACTTCCGAACGAAAGAAGAAAAGCCAGTCAATAAGGGGAGAAAAATGACCTGCCATGTGATCAAAATCGCTTATAACTCAATAGGTAATTGATGGATCAAAAAATGGAAAAAACAGTTCGATTCCAAATCGTTTCCATGGTCAGGCTTTTGAATTTTATATCTTTCCGTTAAAAAATGAATTTGTAATTTAGGGTAGTGTTGCCAGATTGGGGACTTTTTTGGTCCCCAGATTGTTGATTGTCACCGCTTTTTTGAAATAGAAATATTCGCTCTATTTAAAAATAGATTGAAAATTCTGAAAAATAAGCGAATTATACTATTTTAAAAAAGTGGTGACAGTCAAATAATCTGAATTAAAAAAGTCCCCAATCTGGCTATATTGCTTAAGGGCGTCCCGGGGCGCATTTTAAAATAATTTTTATTTATTGAGTTAAAATTTCGAATTTTTTTGTGATGGTTAGCCAGATCATTTGTAAACAAAATCACATGATAAGATTGTTCATATTTTTCTATCAAAAATTAAAAATTTATTAAAAAAATTGGGGTAATTTAAAATCGTTATAACTCGAAATATTATTTGTAGAATTTAATTTTTTTTCATTTAAATAAACAGAAACGTATAAGTTTTAATTTTGATTCAGAATTTTTAAAAATATTCATTTAAAAAAATATTTAAAGTTAAAATTAAAAAAATATATGTAACTCTTTTTTTTTTTTTTTTTTTTTTTTTGAAAAAAAAAAATCATATTTTCAAAAGTAAATATTTTCTTCAAATGTACTGAATCAAAATTAAAGTTAAGCAATTCAAAAAGACATGTTCCAAGTTTCAAACATTTATCTTTAACGGTTCTTGACTTATAATAATTTAAATACGAGAAATGGTGAAAAACGCATTTTCACAAAAGTCGCTTCCATAACAACCATTGCTTGCAAACTAGAATTTGAAAACAAACTAATCCGAAAAAATAATATCTCATGTTCTAATTAAGATAGAAACATGATTTAACTGTCATTTTAAGTAGTGGAAAACAGAGACGGTAAATATATAATAAAAGGTTTTTCGAAAATTTGACGATTTTTGTGTCCCGGAATCCCTTAATCATTTAAAAATGCAATGTATCTCAATCCAAGTTCGAACTTGCATTTTCATTTAGCTTCCACAATAATGAAGACAGCCTTGATGATTGCAAACATCCATTCTTTGATTTCTGTTAACTATGGCGAGAAAGGCTACAAATTTCCACCATTCACATCTAAACAACATTAAGTTAGACATTCCATTTTTTAGAATGCATCTGACAGCTCATATACTGTGCCACTGACCGAAATTCAGTCACTTACAATGGTATCATCCCATTTCATTCAAAGCAAAACTAATATGATGAAAATATCGCTAAAATATCTTCATTATTTTTAAAGGTGTGATCAAAAATTTGAGTTCAACTTGTAGTGAAACATCCTGTATTTTTGATTGGATAAGTGCATTGTGATTTTGGTTTTCTGTACAGAAAACGTTTGCCTTGGCCACATTATCCCACTTAAAACTTTGTTCCAAAATTTTAGGAACAACTTGTACATTTCCAACCTCTGAAAATAATTGCTCACTTTTGGTACTGCCCTCTGGTGCATTTAAAAACAACCTTGCTAAGTTGCCACCATTTGAATTATATTTACTTTATTTTTTATTCACTTCCAGACAAATAAGCACCATTTGACTGTAAAATTTTCCTTCAACTTTGATATTAAAATATTTGGTTTAGAATATAAAAAAAAATATTCATTTATTTTAAATCACAGACGATGTCGTGGAGTTGATTACTTTTATTGGTTTAAAAGTTTTAAGATTATCCAAAGCAAAGGCCTTTTTTTTAGTGTAAAGTTTACTTGTGAAAAGTTTTGTTCATCAAAATGGAAGTACAGTAGAACCTCTTTTATCCGAAACTCTCGGCTAACAGAAATCCATTTTTTAAGCCTTTTTTTTAACTATCACATTCCTTGTGTGCAAAATCCATTTTGAAAGCTTTTTTCTTTTAACTATCATATTCCTTGTGTGCAAGCGGTACCCTTTTTACTACGAATACATATAAATATTTTCGATCGCCTTTCTTAGAGTTCCATTGAATTTAACTTTAACTCCCGTAAGCTGCTTAATGGAAAGAAGAAAGCGAACAAATTAGCAATTCTGAAGCTTTTGAATGTTTTGCAAAAAGTTTGGCATGGCTGGAGCAGCAGAAAGACATGTGATACTGGTGAACTAATAATATTAAAAAAATCCGTGATAGAACTTCAAAGCAAAGGCAATCGAAACTGCGATAAACAAATCATTTTTTCAAACCCTTGTGATATATGTAAAAGGTACTTAAATTCAAAATTAAAATTCTGCTAATTTATTCTTGTTTCTATTTGTTTTTATTTTTATTAATCACTTGTTACCATAATAAGAAATATTTTACGTATTTCTCCTTAATCTTGAAATTGAAGCATTCTCGATTATGTGAAAATTTCGATTTTCCGAAAGAGGGTCGGTCCCAATTACTTCGGATAATCGAGGTTGTACTGTACTTGAGTTAACTATAATGTAAAATTATTTTAAAGTTTAACTTTTTAAAACTTTGAAACCCTGAAATACAGGAGTATTCGGTTAGCCGAATATTCGGTATGTAATCGAATAGTTAATATTCGTCCAGCCGAATATTCGGTATACCATATTCGGCCGAAAACACTATTCGGTGCCACCCTAGTTATTTTACCCTTTATAAATTCCAAAAGTTTAGAAATGACATATATTTTTCCACAGACCAAAAAAATACATTCCCTAATATACAATATAAACTTAAGAAGAAATTTAAAAACAAAGAGATACTTCATTTTATTTTCTCTGACAAGGAAATGTCCAAACCTTATTTCAATCCTAATTATTTGGTTATTAAACAAATAAAAAACTACCAGAATCAATGCCTTGCAAAGGTTTTAGTTCATTTTATGAAAAATGCCTTCCTGACCAAAGTTATGTTTTTGGCCTGATAAAGATTCTCTCGTTATACCAAAAAAAGACTCAAGAGTATCCCAATTTACAAAAGATACCCTTTGTATCTAAAGACAAAAATATAACAAACCCTCCTTAGTGTTAACCCTCTGAGCGGTTTGGACGTATTTTTCCGTTTCCCCAAAACAACTTTAACCCATTTATGCCTAACGTCCCATTTTTGGGACGTTTCAAATTTTAATGAATTTGTATAATTTTCTTTTCCTTTATAACATGAAAATTGCATGAAATCATTATTTATAAATGTCTTTATCTGTAACCGAGAGATGACAGCATAAGGTGGATATTTATTTGCTTAAATTAAGGCTTTTTTCGGTGTTTATAGATTTTTAATTTTTCAAGATGGCAAAGCGTAAAAAGTAAGTTTATTTGTATTTTTTCAATCAAGGATGCAAAATCGCAAGTTATAATCTTAGCTTGTAGACGTTTTTGAAATACGTATTTTTGTTAATTGCGAAATTAAATATGCAAGCCTATTTTTTATGCATTTTTGTAATGTCCATAATATACGGTTCTAGGCACAAATGGGCATATATTTTTATTAGAAATTTAGGAGACAGTTATTTATGTAATCTCCTTTTGAAGATATTTATGAAATAAATTGTTTTTAAGTCTGCAATGCGATTATTCTTATTTTATTATTAATAATATTTATAACGTTATTAGTCTCTGCAAAGAAATAAATATAATTTTTTTACTTCATAAAAATACTAATTATAGTACATAATATACAATTTAAAAACATTTTAAATATAAATGTAGGTAAAATATATAATTATACATATTATTCTACTAGAAATACTCATATTTAGTTCTTTTACATTTTATGAAATAAATACAAAAAAATTTAAGCTTAATTTTTTTTAGTATTTTTCCAGTTCATTTTGCGACATTTTATAGTGATTTTACGAAAAAATTTGAGAAAACAAAAATTCAGACACAAATGGGTTAATCTGTTGTAGACAAAATATTTTCAACAGAATTGTATTTCAAGAGGTCTATCAAATAAAGGGGTATGAAGCGTATTTTAGAAATAAACAGGAAAGAAAATTTCAATTAAGATTATTTTCTTAAGCATTTTTATGAAAAAGCAGAAAAGCCCTTAACACTAGAAAGACGGGGAATTTTACTCAAATTTTATAAAAACATTTCCCACCAGAATTTTTATTTTAAATCTGTAACTTATTTATTTAAATAGTTTATTTTCTTTATACCTTTTAAACTAGTTTTATAAAAAAAATTCTGGTTCGAACCAAGATATATTCATTTGGTAGCGGTCAAAATGACCGCTCACCGTCTTTCTAGTGTTAAGACGCTCGGGGGGTTTCATTGGTTAAGTATTAAGGAAGGAAACGGGGGCTAATCCCCCTTCATTTATTTTTTGAGAGGCATTATTCTTTGAAATAAGAGTATAATATACAATTAGCGTGAATAACCTGTGAGCTCAGTGACATCAGTTTAACTGGGCACTTTTCTTTTTATTTAGTTCACAGGCTATGAAAGTCTGAGAGCTAATGTGCCCGCCGGTTCTGTATGTATGTACGTATGTATGTATGTATGTACGTAACGCGATAACTCTTGATAGAAACATCCGATTTGCTTCAAATTTTTTTCTAGTTTCATTTTGATAAGACGTTTCCCTGATTAGTTTTGGGGGTTCATTTGTTAAGTATAAAGGGGGAAAAGAGGGCCAGTCCCCAACCCCTTTATTTAGATAAATGGGTTTTTCATGCAGAATTATTCGATTTGCTCCAAATTTGGTATAGAGGTTTATTATGTTAAGAAGATGCCTTGATTAGATTTGGCGGTTCATTAGTTAAGTATAAAAGGAGGAAAGGGGGGGGGGCTAGACCCCCCTATCTTAATTTAGATAAATGGGTTTTTCATGCAGAATTATTTGATTTGCTTCAAATTTGATATACCGATTTATTCCGATATGGCGCTTCCTTCATTAGATTTGGAGGTTGATTGGTTAAGTATAAAAGGGGGAAAAGAGGGCAAGTCCTCTCCCCTTAATTTAGATAAATGGATTTTCATGCATAATTATCCAATTTACTTTAATTTTTTTCCATGTTCATTTTGATAAGGAGCTTTCCTGATTAGATTTGGAGGTTCATTAGTTAAGTATAAAGGGGGAAAGTGGGGTCAGACACCCCCCCCCCCCCTTAATTTAGCGAAATGGTTTTTTCATGCAGAATTATCTGATTTGCTTCAAACTCGGTATACTGGTTTATTATGTTAAGAATCTTCCCTGATTAGATATGGAGGTTCATTGGTTAAGTATAAAGGGGGGAAACGGAGGTTAATCCCCTTAATTTATTTTTTGAGGGGCATTATTCTTTGAAATAAGAGTATAATATACAATTAGCGTGAATAGCCTGTGACCTCAATGCCATCAGCTTAACTGGGCACTTTTCTTCTTTTATTATAATGTTTTATCATGTGTTATAAAGTATCTTAAAGTTTAAAACAGATCACCTTGTTAGATTTCCAAATTTTAACAAAATCGCGTTCTGGTAGTCCCACATTCCATCACCAGGTAGTGCTCTGTATTCTTAACAAAACTATATCTGATCGAAACTCCGTTAAACAACCTATCAGTAGATATATTACTCGTTGGGGTGTCGGTCTTAAGCAAGAATTTAAGATATTTGATGAAATTACTATTCGAAAATAGTGGTAACTGAACTTTTGACATTTTTATATTAAATAAGTAGATTTAATAAGTAACATTTATGCTGTGTTTTTAAATATTCTAGACCGTTCTGAAGAATGCTACTATAAAAAAATCACATGACTGCCTTTTAAAATGAGTATTTAATAGAAATAAACCGATTAGCGAAATAATAACTAATATCTCAGCTTGTAACTAACATATAAGAATAATTTTTAGAATATCTGTAAGGGGAATTTTTTCCGTCTGTCTGTCCAAGGTTCGAGTTTTTACGCCCCTTAGATTCTGAGATGGGGGCCCATTTTAAACCCCCCGTACACTTTATAGCTCAACATCCGTATCTGAAAGCCTGTCTTTCTCATTCTATCACACCATGGTCATGAAATAAAAGGAATTTTTTATTGATAGATTTTTAGCCATTTTTTCGGTTGTACCGTACGCATCGGAATAATTTTTTTAATTTCTGAAAGTATTTTTTTTTCTGAGTCCATCTGTGCGATTTTCGAGTTTTTCGGCCCGGTAGTTTCTGAGATGCGAGTCGATTTAAAAAGCCTCAGTTCATTTTTTTATGCGGTTTCTCGGTATCTACGCATATTTTCATTGCTCCATTTCCAAATCGTTACTTTTTTATATATATAGAAGGATGCCAATTTGTATAATTTTGGGAGTAGTTTGGCGATTTATAGAATTTGTTAAAATGGGTCGACGAGATAATCAAGTAGTACCCTCAAATCAGTAATAGAGCATTACTATGTATGAAAAAGATTTAAATATACGTTTAAATTTCATTTTGGAATTGCAATGCATTTTATAAATTGTTTACACATGTTTTATTTTCATATTTTATATTATGCGTATCCATGATGGGTAAGTATTACAATGGCCACCAACGAGTAGTTTATTCTTATTATTGTTCTTGTTGTTGTTTTAATTATTAGAAACAAATTGGAATATACAAAAGAAGATTCTTTTTTAAACCCCCTACTATCTTTAACATCTTAGACACTGATATTTTAGTGGAATAATAGAAAATGTTTTTTTGTTTCTTTAGGTAAGTCTTTAAAATGTCATACTACATTGTTAAAAATTGGCAGCAAACTGTCCTGTCATTCGAAAATTTCTATAGAAAACGGTTGCGTGGCCGTAATTTAACACTATTTTGACCATAATATAAGCAATAATATGGTCATAATACAGTTAATATACGGTTATGTAGCCGTTTTTTATAAAAACGATCGAATGACTGAACAGTTAGTCCAAGAGCCGACAGCACAAAAACCTTTGTTATCAAGACAAAAACCTTTATTTTATGGAAGAGTAGAAATAGGGGAATCTAACGATCCATGTCTGCCGGAAGTGAAGTGGTGCATAAGCCAAAAATGAATACCACTAGTGGTTGACTCGCAGGTTTATCATTGTGTTTGTCCTACAAACAAAGATATGAAAAAATGGAGGACTGGGAGCAGGAAAACACAATGATAAACGTACGAGTCAACCACTGGTGGTATTCATTTTTGGCTTATGCACCACTTCACTTCCGGCAGACATGGATCGTTAGATTCCCCTAATTCTACTCTTCCAAAAAATAAAGATTTTTATCTTGTGCTTGATAACATAGGTTTTTGTGCTTCCGGCTCTTGGACTAAGTTTGTTGCCAATTTTGAACAGTGTAGTGCCGATTATACAACTAAAAATAGCAGACATAGCAAGCAGTTTAATGTTTCTTAGAAAATCGTAATGAATAACATAAGATGTCCTAAAATAAAACTTAATATGAAAACTAATTTTAACCTTACAAGTAGCTTTTAAAGCTGCCGAAAATATTGATAATGGTCGTTTTTATATTCAGTATACAGGGTGTTGGGCAAAAAGAATAATTTATTGAATGGAATTGACAGGAAAAAAATTAAAGCACATAGTGTTGTAAGAGAGAAAAATAGTTCAAGTTTACCATTACCACAAATGCTCTAAGAGACTTCAATTCGTGACTCTGCAAAAGTCCCATCGGTAAATCATTTCTTGCCACAGATTTGTAAGCAATGTTTCCGTCGATCAAATTAATTGGAGTGCAGATTCTGGAGTTTAATTCAGAAATGAATGCAGGAAGAGGCGGCTTGTACACTTGATCCATTACAAAACTCCATACACCGAAATCAAGCGGGAAAGATCTTGTGATCGTGGGGGCCATTGACCAAAACCTCCGCTAGCTAAGCAATAATGTCAGTTATGACACCTAACGCCATCCATGAATAAACTTCGGCAATATTACTATTAGTTTGGCTTTCAACTAGTTAATTTCCTTCAATATTTCGGAAGTCCTTAAGGCTCTACTCAGACCCAAAGGGTCAACTTTCTGACATAAGTTGTTTTAATTCATTTTTGTTCGGAAACGCATGAAACTAGAAGGTGTTGTTATTGAGAAATTATGTCATCGAACTGTTTTTTCCGTTTTCTTGTAAACGCAATAGATCTTTCAGAAAATACTGTCAAAGTTGGCATTTTGAACCGAACTTCCGAATGAAAGAAGAAAATCCGGTCAGTAAGGGGAGAGTAATGCCATGTGATCATGTGTTTTTGATCACGTGATCAAAAATTCTTCTAACTCAGTAGGTAATTTATGGATCAAAAAGTGGAAAAGACAGTTCGATTCCAAATCGCTTCCATGGTCAGCCTTTCCAATTTTATATCTTTCCATTAAAAAATGAATTTTTAAATGTGTCAAAACGTTTTGCGCTTGTTAAGCAGAGCAGTTGAGAACAGCCTTAACTTACGGAATAGCGCAATTAATTTGTAGACACTCTGTATATTGCATTTAATGAGCATCTCGGAGCCAATAGCAGTGCTCACCAATTCACTAACTAAGCAAAAGTCAAGATGGTAATCCTGATGTCGCATTCTCCACTTTCACTTAGTTTATTCAGTTAACAAAAACTTTTATCAGGTTGAGCAAAAAGTTCTGGAAAATTTGTAATCTAATAGTTACCAGAATTTATACGTATATAGGAGTACTAGTAGTATATCTATAGGAGTTCAGGAATTTCGGCTCCAAAATGCCTACTGAACAGTATGATTTGCGTGTGTTGATCCGGCATTATTGGAGAAAAGATCTGCCGATTCTCAAGGGCCGTCGATTTGAATCCTTTAATGAAGTTGAAGAAGCATGTCAAGAGATTCTGGATTCCAAGGAGCCGCCATGATACTTCCAGCAAATCCGCAATCTGGCAGAACGATGGCAGAATGTCGTGGACTATGATGGTCTCTACTTTGAAGAATAGTCCTTGTTGCTTTTGTTGTTAATTTGCGCATAACAACGCAACGTTCACAAATTTCCAAGAACTTTTTGCTCAACCTAGTAAATTGGCATGTTTGCATGCGTATGGACTTCTATGAATAAATGTGCTTTAACAATAAATTACTACATCAAATACTACCATCTAAAACAGGAATAACTTTTAACTATTCTTTCAATTTTTTAAATATTTTTTTTCCTCTTAAAAATAGGTACTCTTCCTGGATTGAATGCTAATGGGTCAGTTTTCCCCAATATCACATTGCAGTGCAAACCGACAGAACGACATCTGAACAATGCCGCCATAGCTGTGATGTACGTATTCTTACAACATTTTCAGATTTTAATTAACTTAATATTATTTAATTTCATATCTGCAGTGTAAATAGAGAGATCTAAAATTCAGACTGAAATGTAAAAATAGGGGGGTGTGGGATGAAAAATAATTCAGACACATACCCAGAGGGCATTTTTAATTTGCAGAAAATTAGCAGCCGTCTTGCTTTGAAAACCTGCAAAGTTGCAGCAAGCTCAGCATGACAAGACTGAAAGTTCATAACAAGACTGCAGCAAGATAACGCAAACGTCGAAGTCACCATACTTTGAGCTTGCAGCTTTCTTGTCGTGCAAGTTAAATTCATGCTGTATCAAATTTATTGCAAATTAACGGCAAACAAGTAATAAAAAACAATGCAAACTTACTGCAAAGTAGTAATCTTTCCACGCCCTACTATCTGTTTACAACTGTTACACTACAGGTTTAACCCCCTTCGATGGGGTCCATAGACATGATCAGGTCTATTGATGCAAACACACCGTCAGAAGGTGCTTGCATCGATTTCATCACAATAAAAAAGTTAAGGTAATATTTGTACATTTCAACACGAGCTTTTTTTTTTGTATTTGATAAGTATATCGTTCAGAAAAAGCGGTATCAGCCAAATAAATTTTCTGCAATTTCTGCGTATGCACTGATTGTCTATTCTCTCAACAGAGGGATTTTTTTGCTGTCGTCACTTGCGTGAATTAAAGACAGTCTTGCCATCAGTTTCACAAGAAACTACTCATGCAAGTGGGAGATGGTACATCTTGCGGGAAATTTGCTGCGAATTTCTCAATTCAAATTTGTCACGGCAAGATAATGTCAGAAAAAATTCAAACTTGCTGCTAATGTTCATGCTATCTGGGTAAGTATCTAAATGTAAAGTATCAGGCATCACAGATGTCTCAATTTAAGACACGTGAATACCATGGTGAAACGAACTCGGGCAAGAGCCTGAATAATGATGATATATCTGAAATTAAGTTTAGAGATTCAGAAATTCATACACAAAAATTAAGACACTTGTATTCGTCAAATCATTCTTCAGCATCATTAGAAAATGTTCCTAAATGGATGTAATGTATTTAAAGTAATTTTCCCACTCACTAAATTCGGTTTTGAATTATATAATAAGTAATTTTAGCTATTTAAATCCCTTTAACTTTTAACTTTTACTTTAGTTAAAAAGTTCAGGCGCCAGACATGGGTGTTTTTATGCATCAATAATAATGCAATTCTTGATAAAGTGGTGCCGGAAGTAATAAACACGTATTACCGAAAAACTAGTTGGATGTACCAATTCCAAAACTTTCTTCTATCTAATAAATCTTAATATTTCAAAATGTAGTTACAAGTGTCAATACTTTAATTTTATTACTTTAATAGGATACTAACTTTGACTTTTATCCTAAAGTTTTGCTTCAGTCGGAGTAAAAACGAGTTCATCTCGATCATATTTATTAAAATCAATAGTTTTCCGTTATTCTGTTGTACATCAGCTGTTCGCGAATAGCCAACTTATCATGATGCGAAGTTCCCGTCGCTTTATGAGCCGCCGATGTACAATAGAACTACGAAAAATCAAGAAAATTACACAAAAATCGCTATTACAGTGCCCCCTTTCGGCGGAATATTTCCAAATTCAAGGAAGACCTGCATAGCATAGCCAAGAGCATACACAAAAAAAAAATTGGTTCGATTCTGTGCATAACTTCATACACTTTTTGATGGTACAATATATATTCGGACATACGGACAGACAGACATTTTCTATAAACATGTTATTTGGGATCTCTGACCTCTAAAACGTGTAAATCCGTCGAAAACCGGAAGACAAAAAACATTTCGATTACAATAATTTCTTTTATTGAAGATAGAAGAAAGTAAAAAGAGGTTAAAAAAAAGCCGGCGTTTCAAGTGTCTGAAATAATGTGGCATTTCAAACACACAAGTGTCTTAACCCTTAAACGCCTGAGTTTTCAAAAATCATTGTAATAATGTTATTCGGCTTTCATTTTTTAAATAAATCATGGAAAAAATACTTAAAAAAAAACCATATTTTGCTTTAAGTATAGTTTACGGCTAAAAAACAGTTTGTTACTAATCGGCAATACTGGTGTTTAATTGAAAAAATAATTTGCCTTTATAAAATTCTATAATATTAAACACACAAGAATTTTAGGAACTGTAATAAGAAATAAATTTCACTTGCTCACTGCAGGTCAAAATAGGGTATTTCGCAAACTCCCAAACAAAACAAAAAGAACAAGTAGCAACAATTGAAAAAGTAAATCTATCTTTATTCTTAAACAGCACAAGTGTTGCCATCTACATGTTGAAAATCGATTTAATAATATTTTCAGAATGTATTTTATTGACAACATTAGGCATTATTGCTTCAATATTATTTTAATAGTATTTTAGAGCCTAAATTGGGTATGTTGCCGAAAAGCAACACCATTAAATAAATAAGACATATTTTGCCTTCGAAAATTTAACTCTCCAGACATTTTTGTTTTCGTCATAATTTCAGACATTTAAATTTGCAGTGAAATTATCTAATGCTCTATGAAATTATCCAACCCTTGAATATGAATTTATATTTATATGCTTGAATCTTTTATTCAATTCAAGTTATATTCATTTTCATTATTTCTATATTTAGTGTTGTGCTGTCATTCTTTTTCGCCTTGACTGTTGTTGGAAGTTCCATCACTGCATACAAGTATTTCAAAAACGTTGTTCAAGGATACAGAAGGACGTCTTTCATTGACAGCTTTGTCGACAATAATCAGCTAATTGGAGATCAGAATGATTTAGATGGGAGAAAAGAAAAAGATAATACATCGCTTCAAGAGGATTTACCTGAGAACAGATCTAAAGGTTTCACATTATTTCAAATTACTGATAATTAATTGTATAATTCACTTCTGCCGAATTTTGCTCATATTTTATTCTAATGTGTTTTTAATTTTTAATAGATTTCATAAGATTATAGAAACAGGAGTTATTAATTAAGATTTAAATTAAATTTAAAAAATAAAAAAACCCGACTGCGTAAAAAGCGAACTAATTCATTATTTCTCGTCAGTGTGAAACTATTTATTATATTACTTACCTATTTTTGTTATTTACTTGTATCGATGACTTTTAAGTTATGTTTAGTTGTTAGTTTCTGTCTATAAACACTATTTTCATGAGGCCTATAGATGTCTATGAAGGTTAGAGTTGCAGCAAAGCTAGAGATTCTACCTACTCAACTTCCAGCTTGTGTAATATTTAAACGGAGCTTCTGACTGTAAAATAGTCAATGAAACATCGCCTTCATTTTAAAAGACCTATCCAATGATATGCCACTCAATAGGGTGCGTAAAATTTGTTTTTCACTTCTACCGCCATTTTGGATTTATGAAAACAAAACCTAACCTATAAGCATCATACGGCTAAGACGAATCGATAGAGACCTCATTCATTAAAATCTATCTAGCCGTTGGGATGTTTCGAGGGTATAAAGAAATCCACATACCCAGATACGCGTCAAACACATAACCCTTCTTGGCAGCCGGATAAAAAGTCGAAAATTTGGAGAATAACACACAGATTACATACAGGGTGATCTTTTTTAAAGTGACAGTGTTTGGAGCGCCCTGTAGCACGATCTAATAGCCGAAATGGCACTAAACTTGGTATTTAGACTAATCAAGACATGGAAAAAAGAATTCCGTGAAAAAAGAAAAATTAGTTCCAAAAATCGCCGCTAGGGCATTTTGTGGCGCTTTGCAATGTATAAAATGTGAGAAAAGAAAAATACTAACACATACAATCGTACAGTTAAATTATTAACGTTTATTTACTCATTAACTTCCCCGGTGAGGAATTAGACCACCTTCAATGTGAGCACCGTTCTCAGAAATAACACCGTGCATTCTGTGCACAACGTTCTCCACAGCCGTACGTAACATATCACGAGGAATATTCCGCACTGTCTTTGTTATGTTGTCCTTTAGAATAGACAAATTTGATACTCCACCAACATAAACTTGAGATTTCAAATAACCCCAGAGTTAAAAATCGCATGGCGTGAGGTCAGGGGAACGAGGCGGCCATGCAACTGGAAAACTCAGACTTATGACTCTATCATTAGTGAAGTTTTGGCGCAACAGCTGCTTTACCTTACTACTAATGTATGGCGGAGCACCATCCTGCATAAATATTGTCTGTTGGAGACGGTTTCTTTGCTGAAGTTGTGGAGTAACAAACGTTTGCAGCATTTCGTGGACCTTTCTGCTTTTATGGTGCACGTTTCGGGTCCTGTCGGAGTGATGGTCTACAAAAAAAATGGCCCAATTACGAATTCGGCTGTGAAACCACACCAAACAGTGACTTTTAGGGAATTTAATGGGATTTCATGCACGGTGTGGGGCTGCTCAGAAGCCCAAATTCGGTTATTTTGTGTGTTTACGGACCATTGAGATAAAAATGGCACTCATCTCCCCACAGAATGTGCCATGGTAAAGCATCATCAATTTCTACCCTGGCAAGAAACGATAGAGCGAATGTCTCTCGCTTATCATAATCACTCGGTTTCAGTTCGTGCCAGCGGCTGATTTTGTAGGGGTAAAATCCAATAACGCGCCACAAAACTCTCCATACCGTTGAATAATTCATGTCCAATTGTCGAGCTACACTCCGGGCGCTGCTAGTACCAGCAATGGTTCCCTGCGATCCTTCGACAATTGCAGTTGCCACATCAGTTATTACATCTTCTGATACTTGTTTAAGTCCTCTCCCAGCGCGAATGGTCAGTGACCCCGTTTCCTCGAACTTCTTAATCATTTTCTTAAGACCATTCAGCGATAAAGGCCCCTTTCGTAATTTTTTTCTGGTTCGAAATTCCCGAACAGCTGCGGATGCATTACATTGATTCGTATAATTCAGCTTCACCAGTAACGCACGTTCCGGTAACGTGAGAGGCATGTCCACTGGAGCTCGTTTACTTCAGCTGAGATTATTTGTCGGAGCTGTTTACTACTTGCTTTTATAGCCCCTATTACTGGCGCTGTCATCGCACAACATTTACATTTTTCTTTGATACCCGTGTTTTATGCTAATTTTCGTTATTGTAAGCTACAACAGCGCCACAAAATTCCCTAGCGGCGATTTTTGGAACTATTTTTTTTCACGGAATCCTTTTTCCCATGTCTTGATTAGTCTAAATACCAAGTTTGGTGCCATTTCGGCTATTAGATCGAGCTACAGGGCGCTCCAAACACTGTCACTTTAAAAATCACCCCCCTGTATATAAAAATGTAAATAAATGTATGTTTGTACAAGCAGGCACGTTGGGAAAAGAGGGTCTTGTGGGGCTTAAGCCCTCCTTATTCAAAAGAAAACTTATTGTTTAGTCAGATGAGCTGTCCAAAAAACTATTATTTTGAAATTAGCTTATTAAAGTTAGTTTTAATTACATTATCTCTCAAAAAACAACTCTATACATAGAAAAAGACTAATATCGTTCGAACCGGACACGTTTAAGGTGACCTACATGCCTTTGTTCTGAATGACTTTTCCATGTTTTGTGTCCATGTCTTTCTTCCAGTAGATATGCGGCGTGCCGATCGAACTAGTTCAAATGATATGGTTCGAACCGGATACATTTTCCCCATGCCCATGTCTGTGCGGTGTATATCATGTGACAAAATTCCTTCACATCGAATCGGACACGTGATATATTGTATGTTCATGTTTTCAGGAATGATTTTCAGGATAGTGACTTACTAATTATAAACGTAAGGTAGGGAATTTTTATAAGTTGTTCTAGTGAACCCCAGGCAAGGCAGCAAAGCTTCAGCTCACGATCTATCATGGAAATTAAGTATGACATTTTGCTCAATGGCGAATTAATTTTTTTTTTTAATCGCCCCCTTACCTTCCCAAGGGAAGGATCTTACACGAAAAATTCATAGGACAGTAACTCTCAAAATATAGCCGTGATGTACTGAGTTATCTTCTAAATCGACCCTATTCCTAGGGTGAGTTTTTCTCCTTTGGCCTAGTGCCACCACAGGGGACAAAGCTGTAACCTATGATCTATCAGAGTGCTACAGATGAAATTTTGTTGGAATGTGAATTTCGGAATATGAAAGATATCTTTTTTAAATTTGCCCCTCTGATCTCTTCCAGGTTTTTGAGTCTTCGTGTTTTCTTTTTGCTGCTTGTTTTCCAATAATACCTGAAAAACTAACTCTGTAGCGCTATAATCCCAAGGAATCATGGTCCAACTTTGTTGTCTTTACCATGGACCTGGGATGGTACACAACATATGTCCCGATCAGGTGGTCAACCCAACGCGAGCCCCCCCCCCCTCCGTATTTAGCTCCCAAGGAAGATTGGTACTCATTTTATGGACCCCGAAGAAATGAAAGGTTGAGTGAACCTTGTTCAGCCCGGGGTCGAACTTTGGGCCTGTAGCGTGGTCGCGCGATGCTCTGATCACTAAGCCACCGAACTTTATACCTGAAAAACAAACAAAAATTTGTAAGACAAATAACAAATTATAATAAAAAAATTTCTCATATTTTTGTTATAACTTTAATTTTTGTTTATTTTCAGGTGTAGACAATTTAATTTCCTTTATTTTAAAATAAGAAACCTGTAAATTCATGGCAAAACCTTTGAAAAATAGTGTTTCCAGATAATTTTAATTGATGTTTTTCCACCTTTCTTGTCTCCTGATTGGTTCAGAAAATAGTTAGTTTAGATTTTAGTCTAACCTTATAAAAATATTATGAACTTCCGAATTATTTTTCTGTATCTTTCTAGGAATTTTGGATAAAGTGGACACATTCCTGAACTGCTTCTGCGTGTTCACAAATGGCTCAAAGATCATGAACACCAGCACGTCAGAAGGAGAGCTGTTGTGCATTCACGGCATCCGCTTCTTGAGTATGTGTTGGGTCATACTCGGACATACATACATGTTTGGAATCATGCAGATGAGTAAGTAAAATGCCCTCTTATATTCATACTATCTCGTGATATTTTTTTATTAACACTTTCCAACATAGTTGAAAAGAGTTTATGCATTCGGTATGTCTGTCTGGCCGGGCTCTAACTCGCATAAATATACTCAGATCTCCATGTAATTGATATAAATTATTGAGTTTTGCCAAGGCATGTTCGATATTGAAAATAAAGTGTGCACCATTTACAATTCAGTTACATACATACTCATAAGTATTCAGTTACATTGCAGTAACTGAAGATTTTTAGGTAGATTTCGTAAGAAATACTACCTATACATTCTCCCTTATGTTGGAATTTCTGAAAAATGTTTGCAGATCTACGGCGATCATGACCCCTAGAACCCAAAACCACTCCCAGTTCTTTATATATCTATATAAATCTCTCTCTCTCTCTCTATATATATATATCACTTTTTTATGGACATATAACTTCCATAATTCTGCTCACATCTCTTCCAAACTATACAATCAAGGGGTAGAAAATCTCGTCAAGTTCGTTAATGGGCTAAATCGACCCAAAGAGGTGGAAATAGGGAGGGGTTTTGTGAAAACCGAAAAAAAACCATAACTTCTTAATTATAATACATATCAAATCAGTTTAAAGCAGGGTTGGAAAAAAACCGGAGTTTTTTGTAAAAAAAAAAAAAAAAAAAACGGTTTATTTGGTTTAAACCAGGTTTTTTTGGTTTAAACCCGGTTTTTTAAAATATAATTTCCTATTGCATACAGATGCATATCTGTTGATAAAATGAACATTTTTGGATATTATATAAGTAATATAAATTTTGAAAATATTTAAATTAAATAATTACAGTCAATTATACAGAAAATTGAAATAATTTCTTATTTAAACATTATTAGTAACAGCTATGTCTTATGTTCAAAGTAAACTGCTCCACACAGTGAAACATTGATATCTTGAAAATCATATGAAGAATCCTTTGATTAATAATATAATAATAAGTCAATAAACATTTGATGCAATTTCATGAATATAATATATTATTCTGTGCTTGTTATTTTTTTAATATCCAAATACTTCTGGTTATTTTGTTTTCTGAGCGATAACTCCAAATGTCCAAGTAAACATTTTTGGCCATTAGATTCAGCAACTAACAGAAAAGATTGATTGGTATTATTGATATGCTATAACTAGCACTCAATTTTTGCAAGCTGTGTCATTCAATTTGATATCTTAAGTTACTCTTTTAAATTCTTTAAGGATAATCATCCTAATCCAGAAAATTTTATTTTACAACTTAACCAAAATCTTAAAGATCATTGTATTTCGTTATTAACTGCTGTAAATAATCTGCATTTTTTAAATGAACATATTTTATGCTAAATATTGAATATTATTTATCTATTTTATCTTTTCTAATTTCACATGTTTTAAGAAAAATCTTTAAGGTACCAGATATGTTCATCAGCACATGCTGATTTTCATTCTACATGCATAGAAACATGACCTAGGCTCATTATGTCTCATGTTGACTGCTAAGATGAAGTGTTAAAAGTAGAAATTACTTCTATCTATAATTTACAACAAATTACAAAAAAGAGAAAATATTATATTAGATTTTTTCTAAAGAAAACCAAATGGTTTTTTTGACAAAAAAACCAATTGGTTTAAACCGTGGTTTAAACCATGGTTAAAACCACTTGGTTTAAACCGTGCAAACACTGGTTTAAAGTTATTATTGCTTCTTGGAAAAGGGGAAAAAATTTATGTATCACAGATTTTTGATAAAATTAATAATGGGCTCAATAAAATAGGGTTTTAGGGAGAAAAAAATTCATAACTTTGTTGATTCTTAAGATATCAAATTCACTTAAACTTATTACAAGTTTTCTTAATATTATCTACAACTTTTATGTTTACAAATTTTTGCTAGGACCAACTCCTACCGCCAAAAATAAATAAAATAAAATAAAATAAAATAAAAACGAAAAAAATGGAGGGAAAGGTTGAAGAAGAAAAAATCCCTAAAGTTTTTGATAGGACCAACTCTTACAGCAAAAACAAACATAAATAGGGGTTGACGAAAAAATTATCCTGTTAAGGGTGTAGTCAAATGCAAACGACTTATTTTCTGACTCATTTTTTAATTCATTTTTGCTCTCAAACGCATTTAATTGGTAGGTTCTCTTTTACAAAAACTATATAATCTGCCGTATTGGTCGATTTTTTGATAAAGGCAGAGTATATTTAAAAAAAAAACGCTGTCAAAGTGAGCATTTTGAACCGAATTTCCCGAAGCAATAGTCCTGGAAACGAAAAATAATTGTCGTACTGAAAAAATAACTGTTTGTAAATCAAGTTCTAATTAATTGAATTATAAATAAAAACCTCGCTTATAAATCTCTTCAAAAAATCACGTAAGCAAGTTTTATGTTTTTACTTTTAAAAATGAATCTGAAATGTGTCAGAAAATTTCGAGTTGCTAAGCGTGGATTTTTTTTATATTTTTTTTAATACCCCTTAACATGATTCTATTAAAACCAGCTCTTGCAGAAAAATTAAATAAAAAATTCTCCAAAAGCGGCCAGATAAAATTGTTAAACTGGGTTTATCTCTAATCTTGATTTAGTTTTTGTTGGTGAAATTAGTACTTAACTTTGAAATCTACCTCCGCCTGTAGGCCGAGCCGACATGTTTTTTTTTTCTTTGGTGCATATTAATGTTGCTACACTATTTCAAATATAACAAAATTGATATGTGTCCTTCAGAGGGGAGGACAATGCGTTATCTATAGTGTATGAAAAAAGTAGCAATTATAGCTCGTTTACAAGAACACAAAAAAGTATTCCGTTACATTGCAGCCAATGAGGGAAATCCTATTTAGTCCATTTTAATGATGTTATACTGTTTCAAACATAATAAAATTGATATGTTTCAGTGACGAGAATGGCAATATGTTTTTTATAGAGTATTTAGTAAGTAGCAGTTATAGTTCGCTTACAGGAGCGCACAAATGATTTTATAATATATGAGAAAAAATCATTTGCGGTATATTTGAATGATGTTAAACAATTTCAAACATAATGAAACTTAGATACATTACTGTAATGCACTACAATATGTTTTCTACAGATTATTGAGGATTACCGAAGATTACTGGGGATTTATTGTAGGGTTGTCAGATTTGATGCCTAGGTAGGTACCCATTTTCCTCACTGGGCTGGGTTTTTTAGCTCAAAAAACACGGGTTTGGGGGGGGGGGGAATGGGTATTTATAAAATAAAACAACATTTTGAACGAAAAAATTCAACAGTGAAATATTTCTTTTCATATAAACATACATGTACAAAATCTTCTTAGCTATCAACTGTCATACAATATTTATTATTTTCATATAGAGTGAGTATTGTTTAATTTGAAATTAACACCTTTGTTCACCATCCAATCATCTTATAGTTGTGGGAAACTCTAGTTTAGAGTTTAGAAGCTTAGAATCGAAACGAAAACTTTTTAGATAAGAACAGTTTTAGTTTACATTTGGAGAAGTTAAAGTTGTAGTTACATTATATCTTACTTCTGTTGTTATGGAAAGTTTTGGTTTAGAAATTTAAAACCAGATCAATACCAATATTTTTGTAGTACGTTTTGAGAGTACCTATTTAATTTGTCTGTCTATATCATTTTTTATATCTAAATAAAAATGTATATTCTAAAAATAGTTAACAGAATAAATTCCTCAAAGTAAAAATTAAAAGTTTAATTTTATTAATACAAGAAAGCAAGATTACCAAAATGAAAACCCTCTCTAATAAAGAAAAGACAAGCAACTACAGACTTACATTTATGTATTTTAGTACATTACATATAATTTTATTCATGACTTTTATTTGAAGGTTAAAAGGATTAATAATAACTTAATTAATAATTTAATAAAATATTAATTTATCTTCAAATTTATTAGTATATCTCAAGCTGTCTTTTTTTCTGTTTACATACATAAAATTCAAACACAGTTGCTTTCTGGTGGTATATGCAAATGTTAGAAAACCCTCAATTTCAAGCAGAATAATTAATTTAATTAATTAGATAATGTTTCTAATGTTTATTAAACAATATATCATCAAGCATAATAAAAGATATAAACATATATATACATGTGTCACATATTGTTACTTTGTAGAAAATAATAAGTTTTATTTTCCCCCAATATCCCCCCCCCCCTCCAAAACCCGGGTTTTTTACAGCCCTGATTTATGGATTACTGAACGTTTTCTATATAAGGTGACCGAGCCAATAGTTGATCAAATAAGGTCAGTGCTACGAGGTTTTTATTCTATTTCCTTCCTTTTAAATTTTAGAAGTAAACTAACATGGTTGCTACAACCCTTAATGAATGTGCTATAGTGGGCAAAAATGAAATCTGCTGAAATTAAATAGCAACAAAATTATAAGTAAATAGTTTCTTTGATTGCCATTTTCCTAGTAGTTGATCCATTGAAGAAATCTGTCACAAATTCAAAAATTAATCTTTAGAATATCATGCTTGAGCTGTGATTAACAATAATTCATATAAAACTATTATTGGAAATAAGGAAGATGAAAGTGGATTATTTTTACTTACCGTAATGGTCTCCAACAAATCAAAAGCTAAATTTTTACAGATTCTAATTTTTAAAAAAAATCATAAAATGGCTTCTCTTACAGCAGGCAGCTGACAACAATGTGACAACAGATGCTCCAACATTCAAACAAACATATTATGTCTCGTGCCACGTGTAAAACACATTTCCGCCTGAAATGGAACAATATTTAGAAATTTTGATCAACCACTAGTGGTGTATCAAAGCAATGCTAACTACATTTTCTTAACAGCCATGATTCTTCAATATTCATTACAATTATAAAACTTTTCAATTAGTTCAATCGTTTCTCAGAAGTTGTCATGACGGTCTTGCAGCATAATTAGTTACTTCAAATTCATCTATTATTTTCTTTTGCAGCACAAGGAAAAATAGATCACCCTTCTATTATGAGAAATAGCAGACTAATAATAATTTGATTAAGAGATTCGAAAACACCTGCCTTTACTAAAAAAAAAATTATCCTGTCTTTGTCAGAATTTGTTTATACAAGGCAGATGTAGAAATATGTTTCATCCTGTAGAAATGAACTAGGCTTTGTTAAATATAAGGTATTTAAACTATAAAAAACATATTTAAAATGATTAAAATTATCCAAGATAATAAGATAGAAAGTTAAAAAAAAGAAGTTAAATACAAATAAAGTATTTTAATTCAAACACACATACACACACAGAAAAAAACATATTGAAAATATGATTGGTAAAAAGTCATTATTGCATTTTCTTATTCTATACCACAAAAGATTTTTTGTTTACAATTATATAGTAAAAAGAAAATTAAGGATTCTTTAAATTAAAAAAAATACTTGTAATAAAAGAAAATATATGAATGAATAAATAATTAAAACATTAGGATTATGCACAAAATTTAATGGAGGGAGGATAGACTGCAGTCACAGACTTTCCCCCCCCCCCCCCTTTTTACTCAGAAGAAAAAAAAGCAAAGCAAAAACTTTACTTTGCAAAATAAAGGAAGAAAGAAACATTGGATAATATATTCAACAAGTCATGGCAATCACAGTAGTTATTTAGGAACCACAGGTAAAATTAGGCAGATTTTTTTCTTCTTTATTGGTGCAGTTTCTCAAAACAGGGCAAAATTTGCATACGTCATGAGAAAGACATCATTTTTATTTCATAACTAGAAAGCCCAAAGTGTAAATTGTTATTTAAAACGAAAAGAAATTGGAAATTTACAACAATCTAAATTTTTAAAATATTTATAAGCAATTTTAATTAATGTATTAGATTTAATTAATGATTATTTCAATTTCAATAAAAATGAAATCTTTCTCCTAGCTTATGTAAAATTTTGCCCTGTTTTAGGAAACTGCACCATTCAAGAAAAAAAAAATCTCTAATATGTCTAATTTAAACTGTGGTACCTAAATAATTTCTGTGGTTCTTATGACTTGTTGAATTTATTTAATATAAGTGCTTCTTTTATTTTATTTACAAAGTAAAGTTTTTGCTTTTGTTTTTTCTGAGTAAAATGAGAAAAAAATCAGTGATTTCAATATCCACCCCCCCACCCCCCTTTATTAAATATTGTACATATTCTTTACATACTACCATTGTCAAAGTATATATAGAAATACTATATCACTGAATCCAATGATGATGTACATTTATGTGACAAACATATGCGATAAGTTTGAGAACAACACAATTTCAGATAACGTGTGATAAGTACCAATACTATACAAATTTTCTACTGTTATAAAAATAAATAAATCAGTCTGATTTTAAGGTTTCATTTTAGAAAATAAATCAAATTTATTAATAAATTTAAATTTAAAATGTGCAGCAATTATTTACGTATCGTAAGCAAAGTTAAAGTTTTCTGTCTCTTGATAGATACAGCATCCCATAATAAGTCAAAACTTTTGCATAAGCCATGCGAAAGACATTATTTTTATTTCATAAATAGAAAGCCCAAAGAGTTAACTTTTATTTAAAACAAAGAGAAATTGGAAATTTTATTTTCCTTTTGTGTAGAGCCTTTTTCGTAAAGTCACAAAAATTTGGAAAAATAAACATAACTTTCAACTTTGGTTTAAGTTTTTGACCCTAAATATTTAAAATTAATTTTTTAAATATTTTTTTAATAAAATCTACATCTTTTTATGTACTTACGGTGGTATTTTTAAGATGATTCGCATTTTAGATCCAGAGAAACAATTTTTTAAAAATGGAACTGCAGTCTAAAAATACAGACTCAGAAATGTGCGATTTGAGAAAAATCCAAAAATTGGACCCCCCATATCTCCCAAACTATGAGGTCTAGGAAGAAAAAATTTCTGATGTATTCATATCATGATAGAATTAGTATATACACCGAGTTTCATCCAAATCCCTGGAGGTCGGGTTACAAACCTTAAAAAATTTGGTTGAATTGACATGGAATGACCCTTTAGACAACAAAATGACATTGAATCACTTTTTATTGTCATATTTAAATTTTTATCAAACATTTTCTAAAATTTAGGCATTTATAAAAGTCGAAATTATTCAATTGAAACTTACTCCTTGATGGAATTCCTGGTTGCGTCGCTGTAATAATAATAATAATAATAACAGTAAAATTGTTCAATGTGATCTCGTGTATTTTAAAAACTGCAAAAGAAATTGAAGTACTAATATTTCCCTACTAACAAAAATAGCTGCTATAGGAGAACTTTCCGTTCCTACTGGCTCATAAATTTTGTCAACAGACAACCGATAAGATCTCTTGGACTTCACGCCATTTAAAGGTACACGCCTCTCTGACAGCTTGCAGGGGGAAGGGGGTAGGAACGGTCTAGTATATGAGCTGAACCAACACCGTCTCGATATTATAGACATGCCTTCCGACGGTCATAAAAAGTAGCCCGTGACGTCACAGATGTAGTTCCAACACTTTCTCCTCTCAACCCCCCAATCTAATGGGGGAATAATACCGAATCCCGCGCTTGTTTCAAATGTTTTCCGTTGTGTCTTGTGTGTGACGCTTTTTTGAATGGATTAGAAATACGTTTCATTGTTTGTTTTTAAACTATTTTATTACTTATTATAAATAAAAACTTTTTCTATTCGTGAAGAGGATCATCCAATGTCTCTGACAGTTTTTGTAAGGATTAAATACAGCTTCATGTAATACAAATATGCCAGCTGGGATGGTTATAGAGCTGAATGTAAAATTGAATTCCAGTTCTATAGCCAGACTAGCTAGATTTCATACTGCATCTTTTTGGATATACAACGAGCAAAGTGAAGTAGTAAGTAATTAAAGATTTAATATTTTTTGAATTTTTACTACCCGTTAAAAAAGTCTAATCTGTGTTGATTGTTTTTGTGAAGAAACATGTTCATTTTATTTTTAAATAACTATTTATACTTGAACTGCATTTTATTTTACTGAAAGAATAAAATTTTGTAATTGAAAATTTATTTTATAAATAAAATAAGAGCTTTTTTAAAAGGCTTTAATTACTGAATATTAACTCCGGATTAAGTGGTTAAAATGTCAAATATACCTATGATAAAAAAACCAAAATACAATTTGTTTTAAATAAAACTATGAATGCTTTTTATATACTGTAATATCTAAAAAAAATCAAAAGTTCGAAAAAAACATTGGTTTGAAAACTATTCATCATTAGTCTTAAAAATGAAAATTTTAAGTACAAGATTCCTAGAAAAAAATGTTACTGACGTATTATTCTTTGTTGGATACTTATTTTTTAAATAACTACTTTCATTAATGTTTGACCTGTTGTTAATGTTTCACTGAAAGAATAAAATTTTGGTAGTCGCAAGTTAATATTATATATAAAAAAAAAAAAAAGCAATAGAATTATTTTAAAAGCAGTAATTGCTGAATTATTGACGTCAAATTATGTGGTTAAAATGTGAAGTATGTCATAAAAATCATGAAAAATTACTTAATAATATATTCATGTAATCTAAAAAAAATAAGTAAAATGAAATGACGTGAAATAAAATTTAGTATGTATAAATGTTAAAGGTATTTACTATTTTATATTTTATTGAAATGATATAATATTTTATTGTAGTATAACCGCAAGAAAATCTATTCTCTTAGAAAAATAAATTGTTTTTTTCATCATTTCAAAAATTTCTTAAATTTTACTCCTCTATATATGATAAAAATAAAATATAGGGGTAAAACATATCTGTGAATATGAGCATATATTTTAATTTCAAGCTTTTAATTTAAAAAGTTCGGATTATTCTTATCATCTACCAAATGTTCTTATTTTTTAAAATTCATAATGAAGTAGTTGAGGATGAGATAAATATTACTTCTTTTATATAAACAAAAGTGTATTACTTATTGTACTCACATCTTTTATGGTTTAAAGGATATGAATGTTGAAATTAATTATGAAGGTGAAAAGTTAAATTTTTAAAAATAAAAAAATCATGAAAAAATATTTAATAATTCATTCATCAAAAAGCATTCATCTAAAGTAAAAAATAAAATAAAAATTTTAAATCTTGTTTTTAAATGTTGCAGATACTTATTATTGCATATTTTATTGAAATGATTTATATTTAATTGAAATATAACTATAAGGAAGAAAATATAATAAATCAACTTTTTCACGGGAGAAAAAACGATAAAATTATTTTCCATTACTTCAAAATGTTCGGAAATTTTACTTTTCTGTATCTGACGAAACTAAAACATATGTGTGAATGCAGACATATATTTTAATTTCAGGCTTCTCATTAAAAAAAAAAAAAAAAAAAAAAAAAAAAAAAAAAAAATAGATTATCATTATCCTGTATGAAAATAACATGATTTATTTTTACATTTCATAATGAAATGGAAGGGATAAATATTACTTATTCTATATCTTTATTAAATAAACAAAACTTCATTACTTATCAAGATATTTATGTTTTCTTACATGTGATTAAATAAGAAAAAGGTTACTTATTCGTAAATAGTGGCACTTATTTTTAAATAATTATTCATCAGGAGTCTATCTACGATTTTCTTACATGGTGAAATTGTGAATAGTTTTTAATATTTTTGAAAAATGTAATCACAATTTCATGAATTTGAATTTATTGTTATATATAGGTTCCTGTTTAACTTTTTAACAAGATTATTTATGTCTAAAAAAGCTATGAATAGACACTTTGGTAACTTCAGCTGTTTTGTGGCAAGTTAAATTTTATTTTTTAAATTATTAAATTTGTGAAAGTTTAAGTTTGGAGAAGGGAAAGTTTTATTTTTAAGTCAATGAATCTTGAGAAATGTCCTCTTTTAGGATGAAAAATTTCATGAAGGGTTCCGTTTTAAGATTTAAAAAATTGTGAAAGGACCTTTAAAGAACCTAATTTTTTCCTAAACAGATCCCTGTTCACATCAATGTTTAAACTACAGAAAGAGTAAAATTTTGTAACTGAATAATATTATAAAATTTTAAAAAATATTAATAATTATGAATTTAATGAATTTTATAATATTATAATATTATAAATTAAAAAAAAAATCTTTCAAAGGCATTAACTACTGGATATTAACTCAAAATGTTGTGATTAAAAAGTGAAAGATTTCCATGAAACAAAGAAAAGAAATTCAAAATCCATTTTGTTTTAAATAAAAGTATGACTGATTTTCATATCCTGCAAAATTTAAAATTAATTTGAAAAAATCTTTTGTTTGAAGAGTAATTTTATAGTTACCCCCTCCCCCCCCCCCAAAAAAAAAGAAAAAAAACCCACAGGCCTCTTAGTAAATCCTTTACTGGCGAATTATTCTTCCGCATGTACTTATTTTTAAATAACTATCTTTATCAATGTTTGAACGTATTTGATTTCACTGAAAGAATAAAATTATATAATTGAGAATTAATACTGTAAATAAAACGATAGAATTACAGAATTATTAAAAAAGACGTTAATTATTGAATATCAACTAGAAATTATGGTATTGTAAAATTTTTTCATGGGAAAAATAGAAACAAATAAAATCTGGTTTGTTCTAAATAATGCTAAGAAAGTTTTTGTATTCTGTAAAGTTTAAATTCCCCCCCCCCCCCCAAAAAAAAAAAAAAAAAAAATTGAAAGCTTGAAGATTTTTTTTTTTTTTCGAAAATTATTCCTATTGTTAGATTATAAAAACGAAAATTTTTGAATCGGGGGATGCCCAGTAAAAAGGTTATTTGCGAATGACTCTTTGCTGATACATTTACTCCCTAGCACTTCGTTCGCCGCCATATTTAATGGGTGGATAGGCCTGTCTCTTCGAGACGGTACTGGCTGAACGCGATATTTTCCGCCAGTGACCAGCGCCCTTAAAAGGTGACCACACATTTAGTTCACTGTTCGTTCTACAGGCTCTTCTGCCCCCCAAAACACTCAACTTCCAAGAAATATTGCACCCTGAGAAGTCAACAGCGAACAATGCTTTGTTTCCAATGGCCGTGTGTCCCTATTGAACAGCAGGTGCAATGTGTTATTAGACAATTTGTTTTATTTTTGGAAATGCATCTTTCAGTATTTAAATTAGTATAGTTAAAATTTTCAATTTGCTTTTTAAAATTTACTGCTAGTAGTTGACTTTCTTTTTAAATTTGTTGAACTGCAAAACATAGCTTTATATATATTTATTTTTATCATTTAAAAAAAACATTCTATTGTTTTTTATTCTAAGAGATGATAAATTCGCGAGCACGGCGCGTTTTTATACATAATTTCTATTAATCGAGATTTCTGATATCCGAGGTACTATCGGTCCCAATTAGCTCGGATAATCGAGGTTGCACTGTATTTGGTGGTGCATAAATTTCATAGACTTCGCACGCAATACAGGGCATGGACAGAAATTTCTGAAAATGGATTTCTACTGAGTTATGTGTTTTTTTTAAGTCGCTTATTTAAATGACTAGACGATTTTAGACTATTTAGAGGATTTAGACTATGGTATATTGCATTCTTTTTTAAAATGAAATTTCTTAACACTTTGAGGTTTGAGCTCTTTCAACCGCATATCTCCCTATGGAGAGAGAATATTTTGTACTTTTCGTGATTTCTTAAAAAATACTTGGAAGATGTGTATTTTAATATTTTTTTAATTATAAACTTCAAACTGTTGTTATTCATAATCAAAGAACTACTTAAATGTACTAAAACTTAACAAATAATAAGACATTATTGAAAAAAGCATGTTCTATATATTTTTTTTTAAGTTTCGCATAAGAAAACATCATTTTTTAACATAAAATTTTACATAAACTTGATTAAAAACTTATCCAAATGTTGTACAAATATCTGAAAATAAGTTTTATTTCTATATAAACATTAGTAAAATTTGCTTTTGTGTGGTATATTTGAAAGCACGGATTTTTGTACAGAGAGCAACACCACAATATTCACAATAAGTTCGGATTAAGAGGGCACTTCAGTTACGGGAAGAAAGGAAATGCTAATGCTAAATATATGGGAGCATTGTTTACAAATATCTCGCTCAAATTTTAATATTTTGAGTGATTTTCTTTCATAGGATAGCTGAGGATGATCTACAACCGGGTTATTTTACTTTTTCGATTTTGGTTTCAGATTCTTTTTAAAAAATTACTATTATTTTCGGAATTCCGAAATTGAAACTATCTTATTATAAAAAAAATATATAATCAAAATCGAAAAAGTAAAAAATAGCCCGGTTGTAGATCATCCTCAACTATCCTATGCAAACAAAAAAAAAAAAAAAAAATATTCAAAAACATTAAAATTTGATCGAGAAATTTGAAAATAACTCTCCCATAGACTTACCATTAGCGTTCGACTTTTTCCAAGTGACTAGTGTGAATTCTTAAGCTCTGATTCTAGATATTAAAATATAGGGGAGGTAGGGGAGGTTTGATACATAGGGAGGGTTGATACATTGACAATTTTTCTCAACAAATGGCATTAACAGCTATTCTAACACATGTGAAGGCTTCTTTTATTTGCTGAAGCCATCGTTAGCTGGACTAATCAGTGAAGAACTGACAACTTTTCTTTTCTTTTAATTTTGAAGGTTTTTGGAATGTCAGTGTAAATTTTTTCATTGACTGATTTTCTTTAATAACTCTTATTATTGTGAAGATAATATTAGTTTAATATTATTAATATTGTTAGTTTAATATTAATAGTTTAATATTGATAATATTAGTGTGAAGATAAGATTAGTTTTACTAGAAAGTAGATTACCATTTTGCAACTGCATTTGTACAAAGTGTTTGAAAATCCAATAAGGCATAACAGAGAGAAATGATACATTAGTACTGGGGAGAAATGATACACTTGTATATTTGAAATTTAATAGTTTTTTTAAGTTTACAAACTAATATAGGACTTTAATATTCATTACTGTTTTACAGCAAGAGCTACTGAAATTGGTAAGGAAGAACAAAGAGAGTATTCATAAACGTTATGTAGGTTACATAGAAAAGCAGTGCGATGATAGATGGTTAGTTCGCTTTGCTCGTCATGTAGAAGGGAAAAAGTTTAAATGGCCTGAAAGGGAAAATCTTTCTATAATTTACGAAGGGCAAATTGAAAAAACGTTAAATCTACCCGATTTTACTTATCAAAATGATAGAGTTATTAATTTTTCTTTTAACCATTTCAGGGGTGATGGTATGTTTATGAAATATTTAGTTCCCAAACGCCACATTGGCACCAGCATTTTGGTAAAATATTTTCCATTTAGTATGAAAGTGAAATATATCCCTTTTCTTATTTCTAATTAAATTTGTTGGTAAATTCCGGTGCCATTCATTTATTCAAAACTTTAGCATTGAAAATGCTTTGCCCCTGAAAGGGTTAAAGGAATCTTAAATGTGCTAAATTTATATTAAATTGTTTGCAAATTAGTAATGTTCACTTCATTTTACCTTGCAGCTAGATCTCTAGGGGTGTTTTTCATTATTTATTTTCTAAAAAGTGTGTTAATAGGATTATTTAAATAATAGCAATAGTTTAAATATTTTTGTAAAAAACATTTCTGAAACAAAAATATGTCAATGTCATTTCGTTTCAAATTTTACTTAAATATTTGAAAATTTATCATAAAAAATTGTATGACGCATAAATTGAATTGTCTGCATTTTTTTTTTTTCAATCTACATAACACTGTATCAAACCTCCCTTGCTAGTGTATCAATCCTCCCCAGTAATGGGGAGATTTGATACAGTAGTAGGCATTCAAAATAATTGGGATATATTTTTTGAATGATTATTTTTTAAATTCACAATATTTTTTATAAATTAATAAAAGGTCACTTTATAAGAAAACACGAAAAATTTGTTTAAAAATAGCTTTCTAAGGGTTGTAAAAAATTAGTAAAAAAAAAGTGTGTCATACCTTTCCTATCTCCCCTACTTACTTCTGTTTAGTGCTACCACCTATATTTTTTTTTTCAAAATAAAAGGTTCGTAGATAATATCTGAAAAGACCGTGAACGTATATAGCAGGTACTTTTATAGCTCAGAGAGTTACATTTAACTCTCTGAGAGACGCCCGAGAGACTGTCGGGCTTAGTTCGCTTCACCGAAAACGACAACCCGAGTGACACTCGGGATTAGAACTCAGAGTGTTAAAAATATCCTGTTAATGTTGGAAAGTATTTCAATAGGAGTGCTGAAAAGAATAATTGTGTTAAAATTAATCTAGTGTAATTACGTATCCAGCGATTTCTGGAGTTCCATTGCCTGCGATTTATTTTGATGAGCTGAACCAGATTTCAGACCAGATGCTATAATCAATAAAGTTAAGGGAGTCCGGGACACACTTTCAAAAAATTTTTATTTATTGAGTTAAAATCTTGAATTTTTTGTGATGGTTAACCATATCATTCGTAAACAAAATCAAATGATAAAACTTCTCATAACTTTAAAAAAAAAAAAAAAAATTAATTTAAAATTTATGAAAAAAATGGTATAACTTAAAATCGTTATAACTCGAAATATTATTTGTAGAATTTAAATTGTTTTCCATTTAAATAAACAGAAATATATATATTTGAATTTAGAGTCAGCATTTTAAAAAATTAAAACTATTTAACGAAAAAATTACAAAAAAAAGTGGTGCAACTTTTTAAAAAAAAATCATATTTTCAAAAGTAAACATTTTTTTTCAAATATGCTGGCTCAAAAGTAAAGTAAAATAATTGAAAAAGATATGTTCCAAGTTTCAACCCTATATCTTTAACGGTTCTCGAGTTATAAGAATTTAAATATGAGAAATGGTGAAAAAACCTATCACGAAGAAAAACGCAATTTCACAAGAACTCGTTTCCTTGACAACCATTGCTTGAAAGGCAGAGAAAACAAGCCAAAACGAAAAAATTAATATTTCCTGTTCTAATTAAGATAGAAACATGATTTAAACATCATTTTAAGCAGAAAACGGCAGAGAAATTAGTGCGAGTAGTAAGTCTAAATTACGTCCATTTCTAATCATATCATAATGGCTGAGAAATTTTTAATCCAATAAAAAAAAATTGAAAATTTGAAGATTTTTGTGTCCTGGACCCCCTTAACTGGGTGAAAAAGTTCCACTCGATTCGTCCTGGATAGCTCAGATGGTAGCGCATTGGCGGCCGCAGCCAAGAGATTCCAAGTTCGAATCCTGGGCCGGATCTTTTTCGCCCTGTTGGAAATTTACTTCTGATAAGTGTTTTTTCCTGATGGATGATTTTTCTATCCTGATATTTTTTCTTTCACTTTAGGAAATATTTTAGCTTTGATGGGGTATGTCGACACCTTCCTTTTCCAAATAGTTCTTCAAGGGTTCTATTCTGTTGATTCTTTTTTTGTACTGAGGTACGTATATATTGCGAAATTTCTTTTATAGTTATTTCGCTTTTCTCTTGAAAAGTATATGTATGAAAGGATAAAACCCCTTTTTAAATTCAAAATTTCAAAAATTTAAATTAAAATCCGAAGTTTTCGTCCTAACTTTAAATCTCAATCTAAAACCAGTTTTACCCCTTGTAACTTTGTTTCCCAGCAATACATCTTATTACTTTCAGATATCATTTTAGGATGATTCTTAAAAGTGAAACTGCTAATCTAAGCGCTTTTTACAGGCATCTGTGGGTAGGGCTGATACGTCACAGTCCCTGGGAATTGTGCGGGTCTTGACCACAGATCAATCAAAAGCTAATCAACCAATTAAAGAAATGTTCCTCCCTATTTTACAACTATGCTTTCTGCTGGAAAATATGTTAAACCCCAAGATATTAGCTAAAACCCGCGCCAAAAACGAGAGATCTTGCAGATTTGAGAAGCCTGTCAAACGTATGACAATGTAGCTCCTGAAAATCATCGCACGTGGTTCGAGGGGCCCCCGGCCGAACTCGCGACTCAGACTGCAAGATGAGCAGCTAAATAAAAGAGTTCGGTCCACCAAGCGGTTCCCGAGTCCCAGTTATTTAATCCACTAGTTCTGTCAATTCCTAGATGTCTTTACATATTAAAGACGGCTGTACGGACACATGCCGGAAAGTAAACGGCTGCGACTACGCTATACAAGTCTGGGGAACGCTCCTGATATTTATTCCTTACATTTTAAAGTCGGCAGGATTCGAACCTGCACGGGAAGATCCCAATGGATTAAAATGTCAGGAATAAATATCAGGAGCGTTCCCCGGACTTGTATAGCGTAGTCGCAGCCGTTTACTTTCCGGCATGTGTCCCTACAGCCGTCTTTAATATGTAAAGACATCTAGGAATTGACAGAACTAGTGGATTAAATAACTGGGACTCGGGAACCGCTTGGTGGACCGAACTCTTTTATTTAGCCGCTCATCTTACAGTCTGAGTCGCGAGTTTGGCTGGGGGCCCCTCGAGCCACGTACGATGATTTTCAGGAGCTACATTGTCATACGTTTGACAGGCTTCTCAAATCTGCAAGATTTCTCGTTTTTGGCGCGGGTTTTAGCTAATATCTTGTGGCACATCTCATAAGAATACTTTTGCTGAATAAGTGCAATTTGTAAGTCTTGCTGCATTCGATCGGCCAACTCAAACCACGGCCTTTATCCCGGGCAGTCAATCATTCAGCTAACGACCAATTATAATTTAAATACGCCTCCTTTGACTTCAACGGCCCCTAGCAGGAATAATGCGAAATACAGCATATTTATACCGATGCACGGGTCCCCGGACAAGGCTTTTTACCATCAAACGAATGCACTAACTCCACGTTACTCGGCTCTCTTAAGTATCGCTTGGCGGTACACAGTTCCCAAGCCCGATGTCCATAAAGTAAAGTAGCAGCTCTCAAGCCAAAAGGGGCCTGATTTCTCAAAAGGATGTAACAAAGGAAGAATAAATCAGGTCCCCGGAAAAACTGTGTCTTTATTGGAACAACTACGGTCTTAATCTGACTTTGAGTTCCCGGAGACCACTCACGGCCTGCGACTACCTAAATATGCTAGAAGTTCCAAGGGTTCGCTCAGAAATCGGCAAGCACGCGTCCGCGGTTCGCGCCCCGGCCCCCATCGGTCGGGCACTGACCGACGCCACGACAGAAGATCCATAACTGGAGTAGCGGCTAATTCGTTACATGTATATACAGTAAAACCTCCCTACAGTGATCACGTTCCGTTCCAATATAAATGGGTCTCTCCGAGAGGTGGTCTCTTAAGGGAGGTCCTGTTTAAATCTAGATTTTAATTGTTGAAAAAAAGTAACAATTAATGTTACTAAAATTTATTTTTCACATTAGGCAAAAATATGCAAATTTAAGTATTAAAACAAAAGTTAATTACATAAGTTAATGACTGCAGAGTTTAAAAAATAAATACATTGATGTTTGCTTTGATTTTACGGTTTTATTTTCTATAACTTTTATTTCCAAGTCCTTTCGAAGTTCAGTAAATAAATGTAATTTTTTCTTGGACGAGAACAAATTATGACGATCTCATTAATTTATCTATTTCCTTGAGAGTTTCCTGACAAAATAGGGCAGAGGAGTTTACTGACCGTCATCCTTACTTTTTCATCAGAGTTAAATTCATTGCCTAAAAAGGGACAAAGCGGTTTAAACACTTAAAAGTTACCGGAATAAATGAAAATTCTAAGCTTAGTTTAGAAGTTTGATGAATAATGCGCTCTCCGGAATTATTACTCTAATAAAATTTTCTTCAAGCGACCAGGAAAAAGCTGAATTTGTTTCATTTTCTTCAAAGAAATGGATCGCTCATGGAGGGAGTTCAACTGGGATGGTCTCTGAATGGGAATAAAATTAGTATTGAGCCTATGGGAATAAATTTCGTTCCATGAAAAAATGGTCATTCAGGGAGGTGGTCGCACAGGGAGATTTCACTGTAGTTCGTGCAGTTTTCGTCTATCAAGGCAGCAAAAAAATACGCATTGCGGCAGGTTTTGAATTTCTGTATTTGTCATCCTATACTTCCCAATTTTCACATAAATTGTTGTATGGGTATTTTTTTCCCCTCGTTGGCAAATTTTTTTAATAAAAACTATTCTATTTCTGATAGGCTTGATAAAAGTTACAAATATAATTGGGAATATTATTAAACTTTTTTCAAATAACAACTATGTTACATTTCCTAATTGTAGTAGCTTTTCAAAATTGTAAAACTAGTTGGCAAACGTCGAGAACTATTTATTTTTGCTTCTGAAAGAGTTGGCAAATACTGAAATTTGATTTGGCAATTTAAGGTCCTCTCACCCCTCAATAAAAAGTCTTAGCGATGGCGCTGTAGACAAACAAGTGGGTAACTGTGATCATACATCGCACAAAGGGTTTCGTTTAATATTCCTTTCAAAACACTTTCTTTCAAAACGTCCAGTACATTTATCGCCATGGAATACCTTCTAAATTTTGGCAAACACATCCTAAACTATGTTAAAGTTTCAAACATATTCGCCTTGTTATATTTCCTAATTTTGTTCGCCCCCCCCCCCCCAAAATGCTACGATATATCACATGACGGGTATCTGCCAAATTTAGAAAAGTGCCCCCCTGGGGGGGGGCAGATGGTCACCATGATTTCTGACGCTGCCTGATTTTAAAAATTTATGTTATGTTTTATAAGCCATATTAAAGTTTCAAATAGATCGTCCAGTTATATTTCCTAATTTTGTTCGCGCACCTCCCTCAACCCCCCCCCCCTCCTCGAAATGCGACGCGCCCTTCTTCTTTATAATTTATTATCGTGTGTTATAAAGTATCTTAAAGTTTAAAACAGATTGAATTGTTAGATTTCCTACTTTAAATGAAATCGCGGTCTGTTAATTCCACATTCCACCACCAGGGAGCGCACTGTATTCTTAACAAAAGCGTATCTGAACGAAACTCCTTTACACAACCCATTAGTAGATATGTTACTCGAGGGGGTGGCGGTCTTCAGCAAGAATTTAAGATAATTGTTGAAATTACTATTCGGAAATAGTGGTAATTTAACTTTTGACATATTTATATTTAATAAGTATAAGTAGCATGTATCTGAGGACTCCATCAAAAAACGCGCCTGAAACGGTATGAAACAAAAAAGAAATATTTTGCCCCTCCCCCTCTCCCCACCTTCCCGAAATTTCACGCGCCATTTTTTATAAACTTTTTATAATGTGTTATAAACTATCGTAAAATTTCAAACAGATCGCCTTGTTATATTTCCTAATTTTAACAAAAATGTTAGTTCCACATTCCACCACCAGGGAGCGCACTCTATTCTTAACAAAACTGTATCGGAAGGAAACTCCGTTAAACAACCTATAAGTAGATATGTTACTCGAGGTGGTGGCGGTCTTAATAAGAAATTAAGATATTTGCTGAAATTATTATTAGGAAATAGTGGTAACTAAACTTTAGACAATTTTATATTAAATAAGTAGCATATATCTCAGAACTCGCTCAAAAAGTCACCTAAACCTAAAGCGGTCAGAAACGCTAATTTTTTAAATAGAAATTTAGCGCCCCCCCCCCTCCCCGGAATTTCGCGTGTCATTCTTTCTTACACTTTATCTTATGTGTTATAAAATATCTTAAAGTTTCAAACAGATCGACTTGTTACTTGTTAGACTTCCTAATTTTAACAAAATCGCGTTATGTTAGTTCCACATTCCACCACCAGGGAATGCACTCTATTCTTAACAAAAGCATATCTGAACGAAACTCCTTTACGCAATCTTTCCGTAGATAGATGGGTCGGGATGGTGGTGGTCTTAAACAAGAATTTAAAATATTTGCTGCGGTAACAAACGCTAAGATTTTCAAAATAATTCTAGTTTAACAAAAATGTTAGTTCCACATTCCACCACCAGGGAGCGCACTCTAT
Organism: Maratus speciosus; assembly: GCA_963932465.1. Classification (NCBI taxonomy): domain Eukaryota; kingdom Metazoa; phylum Arthropoda; class Arachnida; order Araneae; family Salticidae; genus Maratus; species Maratus speciosus. The sequence continues at coordinate 57,092,903 of OZ010798.1, forward strand.
TCTTAACAAAACTGTATCGGAAGGAAACTCCGTTAAACAACCTATAAGTAGATATGTTACTCGAGGTGGTGGCGGTCTTAATAAGAAATTAAGATATTTGCTGAAATTACTATTAGGAAATAGTGGTAACTAAACTTTAGACAATTTTATATTAAATAAGTAGCATATATCTCAGGACTCCCTCAAAAAGTCACCTAAAGCGGTCAGAAACGCTAATTTTTTAAATAGAAATCTAGCGCCCCCCCCTCCCCCCTCCCCCGAATTTCGCGTGTCATTCTTTCTTACACTTTATCTTATGTGTTATAAAATATCTTAAAGTTTCAAACAGATCGACTTGTTAGAGTTCCTAATTTTAACAAAATCGCGTTATGTTAGTTCCACATTCCACCACCAGGGAATGCACTCTATTCTTAACAAAAGCATATCTGAACGAAACTCCTTTACGCAATCTTTCCGTAGATAGATGGGTCGGGATGGTGGCGGTCTTAAACAAGAATTTAAAGTATTTGCTGCGGTAACAAACGCTAAGATTTTAAAAATAATTCTAGCTCCCCCCCCCCCCTCCTCGAAATATCACACTCCATTCTTTTTTACACTTTTTTCTATGTGTTATAAACTATCTTAAAGTTTCAAACAGACTGAGTGGCGGTCTTAACCAATAATTCAAAATATTTCCTGAAATTACTATTAGAAAATAGTGGTATGAAGTAAACTTTCTGATGATGAATGAGTTATACTTATCTCATATCGCTGTTCAAAAAGCCCAGGCAAATTATTAGATTTCCTAATTTAAGTTAATTCGTGGTTAAATAAGCGCGTCTCTTCATTTTAATCGACGCATTTGATAGGAATAAACGGATTAATTAAATAATAATTAATATTTCAGCTTGTAATTAAGATAGGACTTAGATATGGGTATCAATGAAATCAGCGAGAAATTTGACATCGGGATGCCAAAAAATTTAATCAAAAAATTTAATATTTAAAAAGTTAAAATTTCGTATTAAAATATGCTATTATGGAAAACCGCAGCGTCGTCATGTCTACCTGCTTTCCCGCCGAATTGAAATCTTTTTATTTCCTTGTCTTTCCAATTAATGAAATTAAATTTTTATAACTTGTACACATCGCAGAAATGTGAACTTTATACCAAATGAAAGTAGATTTTTTTCTGCGTCTGTCTATTCCATTTACAAATTTCTCGGACCAATATTTTCTGATATACGATTTCGCTTTAAAATCTCCACTTCATTTTTCGGCTTAATTTCCTCCGTGGTAACCGTGCATTCGGCTGATTTTACTGGCAACCCTTAGGAGAAACACTGATGATTTCGAGAAAGTCCGTTTGAATTTGCGTTAAAAAGGTGGATTGGTTAATTTTAAAAGTTAATTAGCCCGTAATTCGGTTAATTACCAACTTTTTCAAAATTTTATGATTTGTTGTTTGATGTGAGGTGTTGAGCTATAAGTACCCAAAATTTCAAGTCTCTAACATGCATAGTTTCTGAGAACGGGCTCTGTGACGGACAGACGGACAGACAGACAGACAGACAGAGGAGCGAGACGAATAGGGTTTCGTGAGATGAACGAAACCCTAAAAATAATATTGCTGTAATTTCAGAGGATTGTTTTATTGAAAGGGGAAGTGGTATTAGTGCTTTTTTTTATAATCTGTTGCTAACACAAGAAATATAAAATAAACTTGGAAAATCATAACAACACATATAATAATCACTTATAAACAGATTAAGCTTAATAATGCTATAAAAGGTGATAAAATATCTTTATTTAGATTAACAAATGTTTCATCGCGCAAAAGGCGACATTTTCAAAATCAGTCATGATAGAAACACTTTCACAAAATTTAAAAACAATAACTTGGTAAACAGTATCACGAGACATCATGCATAGTGAAAAACAGTGCAAACATAAAATAAAATAAAATAAAATCGGATATTTGTGAGCGTGGATTCATTTTTACTATTGTTACTAAAATTGCATATCACCTCTATCCAAATTTTAGGTAAATCAAGGGACACTGAAGCATTGAAATATTCTCGAAGCGTAAAATTATCTCTGTTGATTCCCGAATAATGGATGTTAAATAAAATCTTGATGGATAAATTATTCTGCTATTATTAAAATCGATCTGTAAAGGTTCTTTGCTGTATAATCTAGTACATAGTCTAGCTTGCTGTATAATCTAGTACATGCTGTACATAGTCTTGTACACTGGTGAAAACAATTAAAGGGACAAACGGTTTTTTATAAAAACAAAACAAAATAAGTTATCCCTGTACGCAGATAAGGTATCAGATGATAGTTAAGCTCGTCGCGGACACACCCGTCACGCAGTGGTATGTGTGGTCACAAGGCAGTGGCGCTGTGATCGCGTTTGTGCAGGGGTGCCTCATTTGACCGCCGAAGCTTGTAGCGGAAGGACGTTTTGAAACATCGTAGCATAACCCAATCCTTGTTTTTTGAATTTCTTTGTTTACCATTCGTTAGTATGGCCAGTGGACATCGTTTAGATGATGCCACAAAATGGCAGATTGTTCGAAGACTCGAGGCCGGCCAATCACAGGCTACCTATTGTAAGGACCTCGGTGTTCCGTGAAATGTGATGTCTACTCTGTGGAGACAGTTCATAGAGACCGAAACAGTGATCCCCCGACCTGGACAAGGCCTAAAAAGGGCAACAACGCCGCCTGAAGACCGTTATTTGAGACTTTTAGCCAAAAGGGATAGGTCCGCGACAGAGACACAGCTGTCTCGTCAACTGTATAATGCTACAGTAACATCCATTTCAGTCTTCCAAAACAGTCAGCCAGAGACTTAATGCAGGTGGTCTGTGTGCCAGGTGCCCTATAGTCTGAATCCCTTTGGCTGTGAACCACATAAAGTCCCGTCTAGCATGGTGCCGAGAACACCTGTTTTGGTCAGAGGATAGTTTGGGGCGTGTTCTCCACAGTGATGAGACGCGATTCAGCCTGGACAGCCACTCGAGACGTGTTCTCATCTGGAGAGAACCCGAGAGTCGATATCGGCCCTCTAACATTGTCGAAAATGATCACTATGCTGGAGGTGGTCTGATGGTCTGGCAGGCATCAAGGCAGACGGGCGTACCGACCATCATGTGTTTGATAGAGGTACTCTGACAGGTCAGCGGTACAGGGACGAGATCCTTGCACCCTCTTCGAGACTTTTCCGCCGAGCATATGACCAAATTTCGTCTTTATGGACGATAACGCCCGTCCACATAGGGCTCAGTTGGTGGACGAATGCTTCGAATCGTAGGCTGCTCAACGAATGGAGTGGCCTGCGATGTCCCCTGACGTTAATCCCATCGAACACATATGGGACGCCCTTGGACGATCAATTTCAGCTCGAAGACCAGCTCCAACAACCATCGATGAGCTCAAGGGTGCCTTGGTGCAAGAGTGGGTGCAGTTGCCATAGAGATTGATAAGGACCCTGGTAAGCAGCATGAAACACCGATGCGAGAGTTGTGTAGTTGTTACAGACGATCATACACTCTATTAGACATGTTTTTCTCTGACTGACAGGGTGTCTGTCAGCTGCTATGCTGGACACGTGACCAGTTACCTTGTTTAGGCTGCAGGTTGTGCCCATTTTTGTTTTCCCATACATTGGTCTTATATCGAATGATATTTTGACCAAGTTTGGTTTTATTTGCTTTGTTAGTTTTTTTTTATTGCAAAAAAACTATTTGTCCCTTTAATTGTTTTCACCAGTGTACATAATAGCTATATAATCTAGTAATCCACAGCTTTGGCCAGATTATACAGCAAAGAACATTTGCAGATTGATTTTAATAATAGCAGAATAATTTATCCATAAAGATTTTATTTACCATTCATTATACGGGAATCAACAGAGATATTTTTACGCAGCGAGAATATTTGTAATGATTCAGCGTCCCTTGATTTACCTAAAATTTCCAAAGGGATAATATGTAATTTTAGTAACAATAGTAAAAATGAATCCACGCTCACAAATTTCCGATTTCATTTTACTTTATTTTATGTTTGCGCTGTTTTTGATTATGCATGATGTCTCGTGACACTGTTTACCAAGTTATTGTTTTTAAATTTTGTGAAAGTGTTTCTATCATGACTGATTTTGAAAATGTCGCCTGTTTCGCGTTGAAACGTTCGTCAATCTAAATAAAGATATTTTATCACTTTTTATAGCAGTATTTAGCTTAATTTGTACAATCATGTTATAAAGAATTTTTGTGTTGTAAGTACTTCATATACAGGGTTAGCCTAAACGTGTTTCAAAAGACTGTTTATTTACAAGTATACGACGCACAAAAATGAGTGATACTTTGAAAGATACATACACTCACCTAGTTTCTGATACATACTACAAATGTTCAATGGGTGCGCCCTTGAACCCGGCACACATCCACTCGGTCATTCAGTTTCCTCCATACGTTCAATAGCATTCAATGTCCGTCACAGCAGCAGTGATGAGGAGCAGGGTTGTGCAAAATTTTAATTAGATTAACGATTGAAAGTTAACGATTATTTTTTTAATCATGATTAAAGATTGATCGATTAAGCTTAGTTTCAATCCAACTCATAGACTAACGATCAGTGATTATTTTAATGTAATCAATGCTTTGATTACGATTAAATCAATTCAATCCTACTCATAGACTAATGACCAATGATTATTTGGTTGTAATCATTTGCTTTTTTACGATTAAATCAATTCTTAATCTAAATAGTCAATCTAATGAAGGTTTTATGATTGAAATCTTCATGTATTGTTCTGGCTTTGGGGCCTTTATTTTATCTTTTTTTTCAAGCTTCTTCTGGTTTAATCACTCTTGATCGCTGCTAAGGTCTTGCATCGGGTCTTGTCTTGGATAGGGTTCTCTTTAAATATTTTGGATTTGTTTCGGTTTCGAGTAGGTTTTGACTCTTTCTGGTTGGGCTCGGTATGACTTGATTTTTTTTTTTTTTTTTTTTTTTTTTTTTTTTTTTTTTTATTTATATGTTCTGAATATTTTTCGAATACAGAAAACTGTATATAAATACAACGAAGCCAAGGCAGGCCAGTTATTATTTTATTTAGTCTTAATAATGTTGTCCTACATTATAATTTTTTTTCGTAATTCTATGACTGAGTCGCTTTTATTCACGACACCCGCTCTATAACAGTTGATACTTACAACTTGGAGTAAAGGTTATCTAAATAATACTAGATGATTAATAATTGTATACTAATCATTGATTTAAAAACAGAAAAAATAATAAGTAATAAAAACTTCTTAAATTTAAGTTTATGACCTTATCCAACATTCCATATTCCAAGAGTACACAAAGGAGTACAAAAAACTAAAAAAGGACAGGCAAATATTAACCTTTAACTCATGTTACCGGTTTCACAGACCACTGCTTTTTTCAGTTTTTATAGTTTAACTTGTACCTTTCAGTTTAACTACCAATATCACCGAAATTTTGCTTCGTTTGGAACTTTAATACTGTCACCAGAGACTTTTGAATAAGGGGATTTTAATTGTAACAGTACTGCACAAAAAGTTTAGTACAAAAACACTATCCTGAAATTTAATCGCGTCTTTTATTCATCTTTCGATAGAGCGGTCTCACAGACCTCTTCACAGTAGTTATGTGACAATTTATGTGACATCAGTTAAAGGTTAATTCAATATTACTTTGGAGAGAAGAGGTGAGATGCAAAGCATCCCCTTTGATTTATTCTTACACTTTTATGATGTGAACCTGATATCAAACTGTTTCATTTTGCTTTTACAATAGACTTTCTTCATCAGTTTGTTGCAAGTTTTTTTTTTTTTTTATTATGTAAGCATAATTTTGTATGTTACCGTAATGTCGTATGTTAACGTAATTTAGTACGTTTATTAAACGCAATTTGCAGCTGCAAATCAGTTATCTGGTACAGAATCTTTTTTTTTTCCTTTCAATTCTTTAAATTGTTTAAAAATTGTTTAAACATATGTAAATGTGCACTGTAAAAATATTTGTAAGCTTAATAATTAATATTTATAGATCATTTCTTTATATTTAATTAGATTAAAATTCCAACAAAAAAAGTATATATGAATCTTTTTTTTATTTTGTTTCAAAGTTTAAATGAGTTGCAATTAAGGGTACACTTGGTACACAAATCTTAAGATTTTATATTTTATTCATTAACAGTGTTTAATTCGGCACTTTTCTCCGGGAGGGCTTTTTGTGAAAAAAGTTGAGGTGAATCTTTTCCATTTTTAACTTGAAAATTACTGCCATTCAAGAAGGAACAAAAAATACATTTTAATGAAATTTTCTTATATTTCCCGTTAAAAGGCGCTTTTTCTCCCACAGCTTTTTATATTTCAATTTAAAAATGTATAAGGCGCATATATGTTTGTCTTAAAAGTATCAACCGTGTATAATTTCAAGATTGTATCCTTAACATTTCCACAAAAATCGTAATTTTAAACTTTTTCTTAACGCTTTTCGTCATACATTTCAACCTTTTAAATATCTAAACTTTTTAACTGTTCTGTGACACTAGTCTTAAAAGTAACATCCACATCAAATTAAAATTTTCTATCCTTAATAATTCCATTGAAATCATAATTTAGGACGTTTTTGGAACACTTTTTGATGATTTCACCGTTTTAATTTTCGATTTTTTTTAGAAACTGTTCTTACATAGCATTTTAAACTTTTAAGTAATTACCATCACGCATATTTCAAGTTTCTCTCCCCATCGATATTATAAAAATCGCAATTTCAAAACTTTTTCGCTTCTGCATCCATAGAAGGTAGTGGCACCGACATGAAGTACAGTCTAGGAGCGATGGACTATCGTCATCGATTTGTGTCTATCAAATGATTGATAATATTGCTCCTATTTGCCTAAAACAATTATAAAAGAATATATATGTTTTATTAAGCGGGTTTCAATTGGCCCTAATCCCCTAAATAATTTAAATATATTGACCTCGGTTTATATGAATAATTTTGTGTGACCCTGTATAAACAATAAGGAAAATCGTATAGTGACTCTTAAAAAGAATTTCGTAGCAATGAAAGCGAATTTAAGAAAGTAAACAGGGCAGTCATATTTAGTTTTTATCTATGTAGTTAATGATTAAATTAATCACGATTAAATTAATCAAGATTGAATTAATGCAGATTGAAAAAAATCATAAAAAAACTTTTTAAAGAGCAATTACTTTTTCAATTTCAATCATGATAAATTTAATTAGGCGTCAATTTCGTATGATTGAATCTTTAATCGACTAATCAATCGATTAAAAAAGTAATCGATTAATGCCAACCCTGATGGGGAGTTCCTGCAATGCTTGCAACGTTGTTGGCATTGTGGATCCATAACCTTTGCCCCTGTACATAACCCCGCAGGAAGAAATCACATGGCGTGAGATCTAGCGACCTGGGGGACGCATGGCAACAGAGGCACATCCCCTAGACTGCTATTTCCGCCGCCTTATGATGTGGCGCCACAGGCCTGCCATCTAGCGTACACGCGAGCCACGAAGCGGGTTTTAACTCTTAAATGCCTGGATTTTTCAAAAATCATTGTAATAAGGTTTTTCGGCTTTCATTTTTTAAATAAATCATGGGAAAAATACTTTAAAAAATCATATTTTGTTTTAAGTATGGTTTACGGCTAAAACACAGTTTGTTACTAATCGGCAATACTGGTATTTTATTGAAAAAATTCTATAATGTTAAACACACAAGAATTTTAGGAACTATAATAAGAAATAAATTTCACTTGCTCACTGCAGAACAAAATAGGGTGTTTCACAATCTTCCAAACAATACAAAAAGAACATGTAGCAACAATTGAAAAAAATAAATCTATCTTTATTCTTAAGCAGCACAAGTGTTGCCCTCTACATGTTAAAAATTTATTTCATAATATTTTCAGAATGTATTTTATTGGCAACATTAGGCATTATAGCTTCAATATTATTCTAGTAGTATTTTAGAAGCCTAAATTAGGTATGTTGCCGAAAAGCAACACCTATCATTTAAGGTTTAAAATTTGGTGAATATATGTATCTTGGAATGTATCACCCGCCTTTGTTGGTCGTATACTTCTCAATACAGAGTGTTTCGAAACCCGGTGAATCATTTAACCTAGCCCTGTATTACTGAAATAAAGTAATGTAACTGTAAAGTAATAAACTGATGTAACCCAACAATTAACGAACAAATTCGAAATATACAGTTACAGTAAGAAATCTATAGGATGTATAAATAAACAAAAAACAACGTTTAAAGTACCAAAACACATTTCTTGTTGTAACAGAAATTTGTTTTTTGTTTATATATATTGTACTGCGCCAAGCAATTTCTTATTGTAACTATAGGACGTATGTTCTCTCTTATTTGCATGAGACAGTATTAATGAATTAAAATATAATGCATAAAGAGTTCAATTTTATATTTTTTGTTTAGAAAAAAGCATTTTGATAATAATACTTTGTAAATAAATATGTAATTTTTAATTAATTTTTCAACTACTTTTCAGCAGTGAAATTACGCTTGAAATTATTGAATATTAAAGACGTGAATTATCACATTGCTAAGAAGTCGTAAACCAACTTAGTGAAAAATGTCCAAGCCGGGAATCGAACCCGGGCCCCTGGAATAGATCTCCAGTGCTCTACCACTAAACCACAAGGACAATGCCCAGCTTGGCATCTCTCACTTATTTAAGTTGGTAAGGCTGCTACCGCAGCACTAGATGGAGATGTCTTCATGAGCATACAATCCAGTGGCGTAACGTGTGCTCATGAAGACATCTCCATCTAGTGCTGCGGTAGCAGCCTTACCAACTTAAATAAGTGAGAGATGCCAAGCTGAGCATCGTCCTTGTGGTTTAGTGGTAGAGCACTGGAGATCTATTCCAGGGGACCGGGTTCGATTCCCGGCTTGGACATTTTTCACTAAGTTGGTTTACGACTTGTTAGCAATGTGATAATTCACGTCTTTAATATTAAATATGTAATATTCGTTAATTTTCTTTAATTGTAGTGGATTTCTTCTTGCTTACCTAGTCATGAATGAGTTTTCTAAATCCAACGGTCGCATAGCATGGCCCTATTTCTACATTCATAGATATATCAGGTAAGTAAGTATACTCGTACAATATTTTTCCTTAACCCCTTGAGGGGCGGTGGGATAAAATATATCCCACCTAATTTAAACAAGATTCTCACCAGAAAATTTTAACTAAATTTTATATTTTTAACTTTGTAGGGAAATCGTTGAAAAATGGTTTTTCCTAATTTAAAAATAAAATTTGTCGATTATTCCGGTGAGAATTCAATATTTAGAAACATTTTTGCTTGCTCCTCTCCGAATGTCTGTTGTTAAATAAAGCAAATATTGATATTTTAAATTTCTGGTGTGAATTTAGACGATCCGATTTAAAAAAATCTACTAAATTTGTAACACTGTTGGTAGCATGGGTGATTTTCAAAAAACGTCGTGTTTTACTGTCCTTTCACATTTGCACAGAAAAATAGTTAAATAACATAATTTTAATTATTGCATTTTAACTGTCATGTTTTTTTAATGATAATTTACAGATATATTATTATTTATAAAAAATTTAAAAATAAGAAATATATTCTTTTGTAGTCAAAATGTCATTACCTTAGGTTGTCCCAACAAGCAATTTATTAGGTAAAGATATGACTAAGTTCTATTTAAAACAGATGGTTATAATTTTTTTAATACATTTTTATTATTAAGGTGCTGTTAATTAAAAAATATATTTATTTTCATCATTAAACTTATCTATAATTCTTGATAATTATTTTAAACCGTGTCCTAAGAAAGAGTGTCATTGCCATGATTCTGACAAAAAGTTCATCTGGAACTTTTTAGAGGGCAAGACCCTTTTTATCTAGGGAAAAATGCTCCTTAAAAGTCAACTTGTTATCAATATAATAGTATTATAGTTTCGATAAAACAAGCAAAGACTTTGAATGTTTAGGTGGGTATTTTTTTGTGCGTCATTACCGTACCCACATCTAATTGATAATTAAAAGAACTTTTATTTCTTAACCTACATTTCTTATATAAGAAATAGAAAATCATTGTATGGGTCAGAAGATATAATGGCTGCCATTTATGCCTGGGGAAAAATAAAAATATTTTGCTTAATTTGTCATTACCGTGCTCACTTATGTTCCTTACCAAGTTCATTAAAATTTAAAAATTAGTTTAAAAATGTTAAATTAGTAATTTGGTCCCTGCTGATGCTTGAATATTAATATTTATGAGGTAAGGCAATTATTTAGAAAAAATTAAAACTTTCTGATTATTTCTAAAAATTTGATTTAGTTATTCCAAAACATGGACAGATTTTGAAAATGACCCATTTATGCTACCATGGACATTAGAGGGTTAATCATTTACATTTAAAGAAGAAATGCTAAAAGCCTTTGATACAATAAGAAAGGGATTCCAGTTGCACGAAAAGATTACAGATGTATTGTTCCGATATACATACAAAAGTGCGAAAATTTTTATGAACAGTGTATTTTTTTATAAGAAATTTGTAAAAAGTAATATTACAGACTTTTTTTAAATTAAGGATTTGAAATACTGAGAAAAAAAGAGAAAAGATACGCTACACTTCAGTTTTTGTTTTATTTCTCTTTATTATGTGTTTTGCAGGGGTCGCATTATATAGGGAAAATTTTATTGGTCCTACCATAACCCTTAATGAGTTACCTTCATGATCATTTTATTTAACATATTCAAAAGAAAGGTGCGATGAAGATATTATTTTCAAAATAGTGGTAGGAACAATAAAAGTTTCCCTATAGAATGCCACCCCTGGTTTTGTAGGTATTATTCTAATTAAATTTTTCACATATATGATTGCACAGAAAAAAATTGCTGCTCGAATTAAAATTCATTTTTCCAATATTTCCATTTTATATGAATTTTTCATTTTGTGCATGTGTATTCTATTATACAAATTTCATGAATTTGAGTTGATTTCTATTTAACGAATTTTTCGTCTTAACGAAGTGTTAAAGTGGAACGATAATACTTCGTTAAATGTTAGTTTCAGTGTATATAAGCTACAGTTTTTCATTTAATTTAACCACATATTCGTTTCTTCATAGTTTACAAGCTAAAACCAAAATAGCGAAACAGCACCGAAAGCTGGCGATATGAAACAATTAAAAATAATAAATCTTTGGTAAAAATGACCATAAAATAAAAACAATACATAGGACGCGTTTCCAACTGGGTGAAAAAGTTCGACCAGAATCGTCCGGGATAGCTCAGATGGCAGAGCACTGGCGGCTTCAGCCGGGAATCCCGGGTTCGAATCCTGGTCCGGACATTTTTCGCCCAGTTGGAAATTTACATCTAATATGATATGTTTACCAATTAGAATAATTGTGTTAAAATTAATCTAGTGTAATTTTGTATCCAGCGATTTCTGGTATTCCATTACCTGAGATTTATTCTGTTGAGCTGAACCAGGTTTTAGACCAGATGCTATAATCTTCAAGGTTAGCTGGGTGAAAAAGTTCGACCAGAATCGTCCGGGATAGCTCAGATGGCAGAGCACTGGCGGGTTCAGCCAGGAGGCCCCGGGTTCGAATCCTGGTCCGGACATTTTTCGCCCAGTTGAAAATTTACATCTAATATAAAAATAGTTTCCTGTATGTATAATTTCCAATTTTATCATGCGTACAGCACTTAGTGATATATTTTAATATAACAGTGATATGAATTTTGAAAATTAAAATTAAATATTACTTTTGTATATACAACGTTTATTTTTCTGCGTGGTATACTTAAGTATATATACTTTAGGCAGAAAGGAAAAAGTATAATCATAATTACATATTATTTGACCTTTCGTACTTTGAAAATGGTGATGTTTTTGATCATTTTCGACAATCTCAAAGGTCCTGTGCCATCTTAAGTTGTATGTCGAAGTATTTGAAAGACTGAAAAATTTTCATAGTGATTAGTTACTTGATACACGAACAATTAGTGTTGTATTGACTTTTTCATAATTGTTCGGAAGGCAGCATCACAATTCTGCCATCAATTTTAACGATTGGCGTCTCGATTTTGGATGTAATCATAACAATGATTACATCATCCTTACATCATTACAACATCATCCATAATAGGCACAACATTCATTTAATTTTGCATCGAATGTGCATTTATTTGGATAAAGTTTAGGGACTAATATTAAAAGTTACCACAATTTTCCACGATGAACATTAACCAACATTTATTTGGATTAAATGTAGGTATTAATGTTAATAATCTTATTTGTTTCACATCAAAATTAACCTGGAAAATAATCTGATTTACAATATTATTAAACTACCACACACAAAAAAAATGTTGTTATTTTTCCTGCACTTTATGTTGTAATTTTTCAAGCACCCATGCTGTGAAAGCAAATTTAAGTAACAAGTGAAGCAAAAATTGAATTATTTCTGTCACGCACACCACGCAGCCAATAGCAACGCGGCTTTCCTCAGACTTGAGAAATTTTACAGCACTCTTAAAAACAACAGCTTGTAAAATTTTCAGCAACTGTGTTGGCAGCCGGTGTGCCAGCACTTTTTGTTGTACAATACAGTGATTTTTCCTGCACTTTATGTTGTATTTTTTCAAACACTGATGCTGTAAATTCGAATTCAAGCACCTATGCTGTGACAACGAATTCAAGCAACAAGTGAAACAAAAATCGAATCATTTCTGTAACGTATCCACGCAGCCAATAGCAACGCGACGTTCCCCAGACTTGAGATATTTTACAGCAACTGTGTTGGCAGTGCCGGGGTCCGACACCTTTTCTTTAAAATACGGATTTTGTTTTTACGGAGCAATTTTGTAAATTTGTTATTATTTTGCTAATTCTTTTTCTATTTCCAGACTTACTCCCATCTACATGATTCTCCTCGGATTTTCTGCAACAGTCTATTTGTATCTGGGTTCCGGACCGTACTGGCCTGACCAAGACACTGACAAGAACTGCCAGAACAACTGGTGGAAAAATCTACTTTACATCAATAACTTTTATGATCAGAGTGATCAGGTACTAACAAAAATCATTTTGAAAATGTGTTAATTTTTTCACCATTTCAATAAATCTTATTAAATGTTAATTAGTATATATTAATTATTTTACATTAACCCTACACTGTTAAACATTTGCAGCATTCTGGCAGGTCATTTGACCGTTTTACCGAAAACGGTTACACAACCGTAATTTAAACACTATTCTGACCATATTATTGGTCATTTTATGGTCAGAATATAGTTAAATTATGGTTATGGAACCGTTTTTTCAAAAACGGTCAAATGACCTGCCAGAATGCTGCAAAATTTTTAACAGTGTAATGTATCATAATAATGATAAAAGGGATTCTATAGTGTTTAAAATTTATTAATAGCATATTTTTTGAAAGAGTAAATTATTCGTTTCGACAAACTAGTTTCTGTAATACACCAGTACTGTAAAAAAATTCTCCTTTATGACTGTCAGTACAATTTCCAGATTTTTTCCTTCGGTATATTGATACCATGAATGTGTAAGAATTTATCGAATATGGATTTAAGAATATCCTTAACAGATAATGGTGCTAAAAGTCTAGTAACTTTGTCGTTTTAGCTAAGGTTTTGAGTTTTTTTTTAAACCTTTACACCTAAGAAGAATTTCCGTATTTTGGCAGTACGATTTCCGGATTTTTTTTATTATTATTATTATTATTTAATTCGATATTAGGATATCGTGAAGGCGTCAGAAATTAGTGAATATGGAAGTAAAAATATCCTTTCAGAATAATAGTACTAAAAGTCTAGTTAATTAGTAATTTTCGCTAAAGCTTTGGGATCTTTTAATATATTAACCTTTAAAAAGGATTTCTGTTGATTGTCAGTACAACCTCCATGTTTTTACGGTTTCTGTAAATTTTATCCAGTAATAATGATATTGTGGAAGTACCAAAATTTAGCGAATATGAATGTAAAAATATCCTTGATAGATTGATCGTGCTAAAAGTCATGTCGTTTCCTCCAAGGCTTTGGGATTTTTAAATATTTTTACACTTAAAAAAATTTCATTGATTGTCAGTATAATTACAGACCTTATTTTTATAGATTTTTTTTCACACCAGTTTAATGATATCGTGAAAGTCTCAGAAATTAGCGAATAAGGATGTAAAAATATCCTAGCTAGATAACAGTGGTAAAAAAGTAGTTAATTTGCAATTTTCCCTATGGGATTTTTTAATATTTGTACACTCAAAAAAAAAAAAAAAAAAAAAAAAAAAAAAAAAAAAAATCCGTTAATTTTCAGTGCAACATCCATACTTTTACGGTTTCTTTACATTTTATCCAGTATAATGATATTCTGAAGGTATCAAAGATTAGCGAATATGGATGTAAAAATATCCTTGATAGATTAATAGTGCTAAGAGTCCTTACCAAAGCTTTTGGATTTTAAATACTTTTACACTTAAAAAAAATCCGTTGATTGTTAGTAAAATTTCCGTATTTTTACAGATTTTTTTCTCTTTCTATCTTAATGATATCGTGAAGGAGTCAGAAATCAATGAATATGAATTTGAGAGTATTCTTGCTAAATAACTGTGCTAAAAGTCTAATCAGTTGGCCATTTTCCCTAAGGCTGTGCTATTTTTTAATATTTTTACATTCAAAAACTAATTTCCGTATTTTACCAACACAGCAACCGGATTTTTTTCTTTGCCGATGTAATAATATAAATAAGTCCTATAGCTTTAGACAAAATGAAAATTTAACTTTCTTTCAAGGATACTATCAGATCTACATCTACATTAAATATATATATATATACTTTTTGACTCATTCAAGAAATCACTTTCATCGGGAAAAACTTTTTTCCATAAAATTACGGAAACTGTACTGGCAGTATTTTTTTATGCAGTGAGGCTCGGAATCTAGTTATTCAGTCAAAAGATCGGGGTTCGTCACGCCAAGTCGAATTCTTGTTTTCGTTCATAATTTTAGAAATAATGAAGATATTGTAATGATATTAAAAAAAAAAAAAAAAAAAAAAAAAAAAAAAAAAAAAAAAAACAGCTTTATTTTCTGCTACGTGTGCGAATGCCGAGCTGACAACACTTAAAGTACCGTAAGTAGCCACCTGTGTCTAAAGAATACAGATCTAGAGGCTCCATGTTTCGAGACGTAGCTGGGAATATGTACAGTGCTACTGAACACTGTAAAAGAAAAAAAAATACGTTATAATACGAAAATTGTACTGGCAATCGAGACGCCAGTACTATTTCGTATTTTAACGGAAATTTTTTCCCGTAAATTCCAGAAAAATTTCCGTCTGGAATTTACGGGGAAAATTTTTTCCGTTAAAATACGAAAATAGTACTGGCGTCTCGATTGCCAGTACAATTTCCGTATTTTAACGAATTTTTTTTTTTTTTTACAGTGAAAGATTGACTGTTTACTTCCAGCACTTGTCATGATATCATCACAATTTGTACACTGCAAAAAAAAAAAAAAGTAAGAAAAATCATGCGTTAAGCATAGATTATGAAACACTTTCCAACACTTCCTGAATGCTTTGACAAAACTTCGTTATTTAGGGAAATAAGGTATATAAGAGAACTAAGTAAACATTTTAGAAAACGCATAAAACATTTGAAAAACGGATTTCAGCGGTTACAGTCCATAGCAAACATGTATTCCAATTCTTTTGAACAGCCCTGTATTGGATCTGTAGGTTGATATATATACTATATAATGGGGAAATTTAGTTTAGCAAGAAAACCCATAACAGGTTGAAATTTCTTTTTCAGCAATTTATACTAATAGATGGAAACATACTAGTATACTTTTGTACAACCCTGTAGTTAGCCTAGTACCTTTATTATATGCCACTATTTAGCTAAAATTTAATTCAAAGTAAAACACTCTTAAAACTACTAGAATCACATTTCCAGAAATTAGCATTTATAGACGGCCATGTATCCAATTCTTTGCGTGACCATGTATATCATTTTATCTATGTTTTACAAATATTTCTTAGTAAAGTAAATGCAGTTCAGCGTAAAAATGCATAACTCATTTAAAAACCACCTTTAAACAATTTGCAATCATACCCAGTAACCATTTCGAATTCTTTTGTGTAGCCCTGTATATGAATTACAGCATTTATACACACCATATACTATGCATAAATATAGTGAAACATAAAAGCACATAGCATAATTAAAAATGCATTTCCAGCAATCATCGCTACTGTACAGTACTTCGGATACAATATAGTATCTGAAATCTTTTGCGTGTCCCTGTAAATGCTATGCACTTCGTATTATGCATGAAATAAGTTATAGTAAACCTCATCGACGTATATCAATTTGATTATACATGAAATAATTTAACATAATTAAAATACGCCAGAAAAAATTCCCGCTACCGTATATCATTATGTAACGGAATTCTCTTGTGTGGCCCTGTAAATGATAAGTAACCCTTCTTTGCACCGCATATTCTATAGAATTCATATTTTAGTGCACTTGATAAATGCATATCAATTTTATTATTTTTGAAAGCATGTAACATCATTAAAAATCATTATAAACGATTTTTTCCCATAGGCCGTAATGTAGCAGAAAACTTTTGACTGTCACTGTAAATGAACTGAGCATACTACAAACTTCATTTGAAATAGGGTTCGTGCTATGGTAGTAGTCACTAACATCCAAAAATTTCAGAACGACCCGAGTATATTTACGGGAGTTAGAGCACGGACAGACGAACAGACAAACCGAAGTCATAAACACTTTTCAACTTTGTTGGAAAGTGTTAAAAAATGATTATACAATATAATACTGGCAGCTGGGGCGTCAGTTTATAACTGTAAAATGAACAGTAAAATTAGCAAGTAACATACCGTTTTGCAGTAATATATGGTTTAATTCATTTATATGACTTAATATTGCTGCTTATTTTACTGTTATAAACTGGCGCCTTAGCTGCCAGTATATCTTGTAAAATCAACATTTTTTTTTTTTTAAGTGTACAAAGCAATGTTTTTGCTCTCTTTTATTTAACTTAACACTTGATTCATGTATGTAAAGGATTTTTGTAACCGGTTCTTCACTCACTCCCTGACAAGCTAGAATTATATAAAAATACCTACACAGATGTGTTACCGATAGCAATACAATATTTTTATATTTCTAAAATTTAATTATGGTCGAGAGTTCGACTCCCGACTGGGCGAGGTTCACTCAGCCTTTCATCCCTTCGGGGTCGATAAAATGAGTACCAAGTCTGCTTGGGAACTAAACATCGAGGGTATCCAGTTAGGATGGCCACCTGACGGAGATGTAAACTGCATAGAGCCTCAGGGCCCAGATTCATGAAAACAAGGATGCGCACTGTCAGCCCAAATCCTTCATGGATTGTATAGCCACAGAGTTTAGTTTAGTAGTTTAGAATTTAATTAGGAATTAAGAAATTAATTTTAAAGGATTTTTCTGCTAGCCGGACGCAGGTGATAAATTGCCAAATATTCTCTATGGTTCCATGCTTGCCAATCTGGAACCCAAATCCTTCAGGGATTGTATAGCCACAGAGTGTAGTTTAGTAGTTTAGAAGTTTAAAATTTAATTAGGAACTAAGAAATTAATTTTAAAGAATTTTTCTGCTAGCCGGACGCAGGTGATAAATTGCCAAATATTCTCTATGGTTCCATGCTTGCCAATCTGGAACCCAAATTCTTCAGGGATTGTATAGCCACAGAGTGTAGTTTAGCAGGTTAGAAGTTTAAAATTTAATTAGGAAATAAGAAATTAATTTTAAAGGATTTTTCTGCTAGCCGGACGCAGGTGATAAATTGCCAAATATTCTCTATGGTTCCATGCTTGCCAATCTGGAACCCAAATCCTTCATGGATTGTATAGCCACGGCAGGTGCGTGCCTAGCGGGGGGTTGTTGGGGGTGTAACACCCCCCCACTTATTTGGAAGAGTTGGTAAAATTTAGAATAGTCGGAAAGTTAACCCCTGGCCGCTGAGTAAAAGGGCAAAATTGTAATGCTGTTTTCTCTTTAATTATGTTTTTAATGATAAAAAAGATGTTTTTTCCAACATGATATAAATTTTTTTAATTAAGTATAGGTATATAAGCGTTGAAGGTATTAATCATAACCTTATTTTTTTAAACTGGATTATGTCTGTATAATTATATTAATTTAAATAATGCTTCCATTGCAGTGAAACCTGCAGCTTAGTGAACGGATATATCAGTTCGCGGCGGTGAGAAGGTTAAGAACACACCCTGCAAAAAGTACCCTCTCCCGTCGTCAGTATCATTTCAATTCTCTGTTGTCCGTCTTTAAAGGGGAAAAGAAAGAACTTTTCAAGGAAGATTGTGTATGATTCTGTGTAGGAGGGAAGGGTTGCCAGATAGTGGAGGTGATAGATATAGAGAGAGAATCGCGTTTCTGAGAATTTGAGACTTTCGTGAAAGGAAGGGGGAGGGGGTGGTTGTTGCAATCTCTATTGTAAGTTTTCCCATGTAGCATCTTTAATTGTTCCCTTCTGCTATGGACTGATTCTTAGAATTTGGTGACCTCTTGGCTCTGGATTTGGCGCTAGTTATTTGAGGTTGCTGCATTTAAAAGATGAAGTCACGACACAGAAGAAGAGCGATTTGCAAAAGTTTGTTTTTGTCGCATGATGGAGGGGAAATTCAGTGAAAATTTTATGCACACACTGTGATCGCGTACACACACATTTCACAGAAAAAAATAAATTTATATCGCCATATAAGAAAATTTCATCCGAATGAAGACATCGACCTCCGGAAAGGGAAACGGATTCAATGTACAATATGTAGATATTTCTGCATTTCTATTAGAGGCCTGCATAGTCATATTCAAACAGATCATCCAGATGTAAAATTATCTTTTGAAAAGGCTCCTGTATAGCCCCTCTCCCCCCCCCCTTTCTACAATCAGTTGGAATATCGCTTTCCGAAGCTCATGCACAGTCTTACGACACCACGTCATCAATGTCCGGCCGCATTTTAGACTGGCAATTAAAACTTTCAGAAATAGCTTGTAGATCTATCTTATACATACCCTGCCTCGTGCATAAAGTGAATTTATGTGTTGAACTGGCGTGCGAAGAAAGCAATATAATAAAATATTTCTACGACAGTATTCAGGATCTCTATAACTTCTTTTCACTGAGTACAAGGCGATTCGGCATACTGAGAGAGAAAATTGAAGTTCTTCAGAAGAGTCTTACCTTGAAATCTTTGTCGAAGACAAGATGGACTATGTGAGCGGATTCAGTCAGAGATATTTTATCGTCCTATGATGCCCTCATCCATATTCTGCAAATTATTTCTGAAGACATGAAGGTTGACAAGGATGCTCGAGCTAAGGTGGCAGGGTCAAGAAGCAAAATGATGTCATACGATTTCATTGTTTCTTTACTTGCAATGAAAACAATTATGTTTAAGACAAAGTTAGCAACAGAGCAATTGCAACGTGAAGACCTGAACATTTTAGAGGGAACCGTCATAATGCAGAAAACTTACGAAAGCATTCAGAAACTCCGGAATGATGACGCGGCGGCAATAATGAACATCATTAAGGAAGCTGATAACATCTATGAGACACATGGAATAAATCAAGATTATGAGTTCAATTTGCGGCACAGGCGACGGAGGCCTCCATCGAAGATCGACGAAAATCCTGAAACTGCAGTTCTATTTACACGACAGAATTATTTTAAAGCAGAAATTTTGAAGGTGGTAGATTGGCTTACAACTGCATTTGGAGACATTCCTAAGTCGGTATTTCAGAAAGTTAAACCACTGGCCTGTCTCCTTCCATCAAGGATCAAGTATAGCTCTACCGAGGACATTTCTAAACTATGTCAATTATTCCCTGATGATCTCAAAGATATAGATAACTTGGAATGTGAAATTGATCTCATGTCCTCAGAAATAGCTAGTTCTGAATCGGATACAATTGGCGCAGCAGCGCAAAAACTTGTGGGGAAGGCTCATTTGTATCCTAACCTTTTTTTGGCCTACAAGTTGGCCTTAATTATTCCAGTAACATTGGCATGTAATGAAAGAAGTTTCAGTAGGTTAAAGTTAGTAAAAAATTACTTGCGTATCACCATGTCGGAAGAGCGACTGGACGAACTAATGCTATTAACCTGTGAAACAGACATAACTGACATGTTGGATTTAGACAGTGTAGCTGGAAAATGGGATAATCTGAAGGATAGCTGGGAGATAATTTAAAAATGTAGAAGGATAATTTTTAGTCTCTTATACTAATATATATCTTATTTTTAGCAAGCAAGATTTGTCTTTTTTATGTATTTTTAAATTTATACACTTACATTTCACAACAGCATTAGGTTTTATTTATAGAAACATACATTCCGAAGTACTTCAACATTCTTAAATTGTTACTTTTGAGAACCGGTTAATGTACGGTACATCCGTACACATTTCCTTTTAAATCGTAAGCAGAATCCTAATTAATGACAGGATTCTCAACTCTACTTATATAATAAAATAATTAAAAAAATATTACACATACTGAATAACAGCATTTAATTTCGACTGTGGTTAAGGAGAATGCAGGTGAACACTTAAAACTTTTAGTGATTTTTATAAATTCACAGTATTGTAGAACAGTTGACTCCGTCACTGAGGGGGGGGGGTTATCACAAAGCCTTTCTCACCCCCCCCCCGATCTCGCAGTCGGCAAAATTCAGTTCACACCCCCCCCCCCCCCCCCCACTAAAACAGCCTTCGGCACGCCCCTGAGCCACGGGGTTTAGTTTAGTAGCTTAGAATTTAATTAGGAATTAAGAAATTAATTTTAACAGGTTTTTCTGCTAGCCAAGCGCAGGTGATAAATTGCAAAATATTCTGTATGGCTGCATGCTTGCCAACATTGAACCCGATACTTTGAACCAGAAAATTTATTTAACTAATTGTACCTTACAATAAATAGGGTTGTCATTTTAAATCTACTTATTTTCAACCATTAAATAAATTTCTGGTTGGAAGTTGTTGTTGTTCTTTTTTTATTTAAAAAATCTAAAACTCGGCATTTATGGAACTATATACGAGTTACAACAACAATGGAGTTAGCTAGAGCCAAACCATGCTTTCTAAAACAGGACAACTGACTGTGAAACTGCAACAATGAGTTATTTTAAGCACTAAAAAGTAGAAAATAAAGTCTAATAATTAAACAAAAATACGCTTTTATTTAATATTGCTACAGTATCTTTAAAGATCTGATCAACTTCGAATAATGTGGCATCCTGTATTTTAAACTAAATAAATGAATTGAGACCCTATGTTTCGAGGTGAGTTTTTCTAGTTTTCGTATTTCTCAGTTATCGTTTGATTTTTAATGGGGTATTTTAGATTCATCGTGTATATTATGGAATGAGGAATGAACTTAAAGTTCAAACAAATTCCGAATTTAAAAGGAGTTAATATTAATTTATCATGTTACCCAGCAAAGAGAAAATTGCTGGCCAGCAGCAAGATAGGTGCTGGCAAAGACGGAGAAGTGCTGGCTGATGGTCTACCACTGCATGACCACTGCTGGACAGCTTGAGTCAACTTTGCTGTTGGAAATCATCAGATAAAATTCTGGTGGGCATCCATTTTATCACATGCGCTGGCCCACCACTACATGGAAGTGCACGAACTTTTGCAGTATTATTGCTGGGAACCCTTACGCTAGGTGGCGCTGCGAATATCGGAGACATTGAGTATTTGAACACAAATCTGAAATGAATATCTTAACTCAATTTATGCTGTGAAGCTAATTTTTTTTTTTTTTTTTTTTTTTGAAACTGTAAAAAATATAGCACCACTGCCACCAACAAAATAAATAAGTAAATGAATAAATAAATAAATTCTTTATTTCAACGCACTTTTTTTTTCTCCTTAAATCTGGTTTTACTAGGTTACAAAGGATTTCGGTTTTCATAATTTACGCAGTTCAGAATCAATAATAAAAAAAAGCATATAAAATACACTGCTCAAAACAATTAAAGGATGTTTGAAGTTTTATATAAAATAAAGATATAAACGAATTTTTTTTTGCCGAAAATAGAAGAAGAGAATCACAAATGCAAATTTTTCTGGTTTTCAAACTGTGGAGTATGCAAATTTTGAGTTCGGCGTCAAAAACGTCACTTCAGCGGCAGCGAATGAAATTTGACTTTCAACTGGATAAAAGAGAATGAAGACAAGGATGATCGGCATTCAGTGATTGCTTTGTTTCGATGAGTACGATGTCTCAGCGAAGTCATTTGACAGATTCAGAAGCTTTGAGAATTGTTGGTAGGTTAGAAGGGGGCCAAACTCAAGCCGAAGTAGCGCAAGCCATTGGAGTGTCACAAAGTGTCATTTCCAGGATCTGGAACCGTTTTTTGGAGAGTGGATGTGCAGGCCGAAGACCAGGGCAAGGTCGTAGACGGGCAACAACGCCCAATGAAGATCGGTATTTAGCGTTAACAGATCGGAGACACCGAACCATGAACGTTACTCTTCTCCAACAACACCTTCGCTCGGCTACAGGCACCACGATTTCAACTCAGACTGTCCGAAACCGGCTCCATGCTGTAGGTCTGTATGCTCGCCGACCGATGGTATGTGTTAGATTAACATCAAGGCACCGTCGCGACCGCAGGGAGTGGGCAACCGAGCATGTCAACTGGAGGAGAAATGAATGGAGCAATATTCTGTTTTCTGACGAGTCCCGTTTTTCTGTGCATCCGGATAATAGGCGTATTTTCATCTGGAGGGACGTGGCAGTAGGAATAATCCTGCGTTCGTGCACGAAAGTGTCAGATTTGGCGGTGGAGGAGTGTTGGTGTATGGTGGCATCTCCATTGACGGGCGCACTGACCTCTACATCATTCGAGATGGAGCTCTGACTGGTCGCCGATATAGGGATGAGATCCTCAGACCTATTGTAGTCCCTTACGCTGCAGCAATCGGAGATAACTTCATTTTAATGGACGATAACTGCAGGCCACATCGTGCAAACCTGGTGGAGGATTTCCTTTTCGAGGAAGGAATCGTTCGAATGGAATGGCCAGCGTGTTCTCCAGACATGAATCCAATCGAGCACGTTTGGGACGCTCTAGGAAGACGAGTTTCTGGCCGCCAACAACCCCCTCAAACTCTCCAAGAACTGGAAAGAGCTCTTCTGGAAGAGTGGGGCAGAATACCCCAACTCATCATTAATAGCCTCATTGAGTCCATGCCTCAAAGGTGTTCAACGTTGCTGGCCGCCCGTGGAAACCATACCCCCTACTGAAAATGATTTTCTTTGAAGAAAACACCTTTTCTTATTCTTTTTTTCTCATATGCACAAATTGTGTTTTTTTCCTTTAGTACACAAATGCGCAATAAAATGCATTTTTTTCTGCCAAACATGTGTAATTTATTCTCATATAACCTACCATGGCTGTCGACCATGTATCAATCAGCTAAACAGTTTACCAGATACAAAATCCACCTAAAACTGCAATATCCTTTAATTGTTTTGAGCAGTGTACATAGGATTTCTATACAATAGAATAATTTCTATACCAGTTTAATGATTGGGAACGTAAATCACAAAAGAAACAAACTTGAAATAGCGTAATGAGAGCGTGAAAACAACGAGCAATCGTAGCGTGCGCTGAAAGCACTTGTTCATGTCCGATCACGAAAACCAAGCAGCATTGAGCGCGGTCAGTACGTGGGAGGGTGGCCACATGCAGTTCAAATATTTCTATACACATTTCTATTATAGACACGTCTACAGATGTTTCTATAGTTCTTGGTGAGACTAGCTTATAGAAAAAAGAGCCATAATTATATGATACTTTGTTTTTTTATAGAATTCTATAAGAAATTTTTGTAAGGGAAAGTGCTGGGCCAGCAAAGGAATAGCCGTAGGATAGGTGCTAGCACTGCAGGAAAAGTGCCGGATTGAAGTAATGTGATGGCATACCAATGATGGCCTGCTGTTGGGCATCACTGATGGGCCAGCTGCATTCGGCATGGACACTTTTCGACAGGTTTAAGTAATGGCACCCTTGCACTTTACCGCTGATAGCTCTGCTGACTGCCATCTTTTTTCCAGCTGATGGCCCACTGTTTCTTTCTTTGCTGGGTAACTTCAAGAGTAGTAGTCCTTTAGGGAATATTAATTCTTTTATTTGTTTTGCTCTCTTTCAGTGCATGGGATGGGCATGGTACTTGGCAAACGATATGCAGTTCTTCGTCATTAGCCCACTGTTTCTGATTACACTCTGGCGGTAAGTGTCGTCTCATCCTACTTACTTAAAATTATTCGCTTGTAATATTTTGCCGTTTAAAGGTCGAAATAGGCGTATCATTCAAGTGTCGGGGTCATTTTGTGATTAGGCGGTGCTTTTCATTTTTTACTGCTTTTGAAGGATCATTCTGAAAGACAGAAATATTTCCTTCAAATCCATTTCTGCATCTTTCGATTGTTGAGTCTCCTCGTCCTTTTGTCAATAACCACAAAACGGTTGGAGAAGAAAGGGCGATAATTGCTCTTAGAAAAGGAGAATATTTAAAAGAATTAAGGAGTAAACATAGCCTAAAGGTGCCTTTATTTGCTTCATCCGATGAAAAGGTGTCATAGCAGAAGCGACTATGACTATCTCTATTGATTTTCACTTCCAAAATCTGTTAGTGAAGCCTCTGGAAAACCCGGAGTTACGGCCGAGGGCCCGTCCGGCGCTCCTATAAGTTCCCGGTACACTCTAAGCTCCTGGGAGACTCATCATAGGTGTGATCCCCGAAACTACGCGACTTAACCATTTTGTACAAAGGGTTTTGCTATCGCAGCGACCATGACTTCCAATGGTGTTTGGGGCTCAGGGAGAGTGACACGTGTTCGACGGTGCTCTTCCTTGGCCGGTAGCACATGTCATGGCTGCACTGCACTAGAACAAGCCAATCCTGTCTGATGCGATGCGCATATGATCTCCTCAAATCTTAGGCTGGCAAAATGATTTGTCGCAATGCATGTTCGTTTTACCCGGCGAAAAGTAATAAATCTTTCAACTGGTCTTTCTTTTCCAAGCGTTCTGTGGTCATCAACAAAAAAAAGAAGCGGAGATGAATTTGTCAACCATGTCTACTGGTGACCTCTGACCTCTAGACATCCTAAAAAAATCATAAAACATGAAAGCGAACAACTTACCACATCAAACGTTCGTAGAAAAAGAAAAGTAGTTTACTTGGACCTTTACCCTTTAACAGGGTTCGTACGCATCAAGAGATTCAGGAGATATTAGGTGTTTTAGTACCAGAAATTTCGTAAAGTACTGGTCGCTTTATCTGAAGATAGATTTTTTATTATTATTATTATTAAATAAGGTAAATACTAGATCTATGGACATAACTTTTAGCCCAAATCACTCTGTTTATCGTGTGTAATATGACCAAAATAATATGACACCCCCGAAATAAACTGTATCTAGCTCTTAATATAGACACAATAAATTTTTGAATCGTTAATAATGCTGAAATAGACAAATAATATTAACTTTATGAAAGAAAGAAAAGCTTGTTTACAGTATGATCAAATAGCAGACGAACTTAAAACAACTTCGACCTGTGATGTGATAGTTCAACTGAGCGAGCATTTCTGCGCATGTGCAGCGAGTCAGTCCTAAGTCAGACTTTTACTTATATACTGCGCATGCGAAACTGTACAATTTTAATTTAAAATTACGGCTAATTAATAAAATATTTGAACGAACGAATGGACGATAACAAATGTGTGGTCAAATATCTTTCACTTAAAAAAAGATTGGTGTCATTTGATGCAGTAGTTTCTTCTCACGGACTGTCGAAAGAAAACGCTTAGCGTTTTAAATATATAGATTACTTTACAAAAATTCTGGTAAAAGGTGCTTGAAAGTCCTTGAAACGTACGAACCCTGTTTAATGCACGATTTCTTACTTTGTTTGGGAAATCTTATATTTGAATCTATTTTTGTTAATTATCCACTAGAAAAAGAGTGAAAAAATGTGCGTCTTATGCTTCTGTTGGACATAATGTAATCATATCACTCTGAGTTAGATAACAAAAATGGCTCCAAAAATGATCCTTTTAAATTATAGACTTACTTTAAAGTATTTACAGTGCACACTAGCAGCTATTCAACGCTATAATATTTTCAAGAATGCTTTTAATAATTTTCAGAATGAATAATGTCTACCTTATAAAGAGAGAGAAAAAACGCCAGTAGGAGCACATTGCAAGCAGTATCCACAAAAGATGTTATAACCTTCCCGTGTTAACAAATCAGAACAGAAACACACTTCACGATGTTAAATGCATGTTATAACACGTCAGTAACACTTAATAGTACACAAAAAGACCCATAGTAAGCGCCAAATGGGAAAAAGGCGTCATGTAACGCCTAAGTTACGCTATGCATTTAAGAGTTAAGCCTGCTCTTGGGGGGCGACGCTGTAAAAAAAATTAGTTCATCTATACTCGACATATACTTGCACAAAATGCAATTTCATGCTGGTAGCTTAGAAGTTCCAATCTCCAAGTAATTCAAAGTGTAGTAATAAAATTCATAATATTAATACACTATATAACCAAAGGTGACCGGCCACTTGTGATTTTAGACGTTTTGTTAAATATCTAGAAAACTACATGAGGAATTATCCTGAAACTCCACGTGTGTAAACAGAATAGTACAGGTCATATATTTCCGTGAGGATTTTTCCCGAAACCCCATAGGGGGCCGTCGACAAATTGAAAAAGAACGAATATCTTTTGGATAACCCTGTAAAAACTAATGTAGCAAAAGCGTTCAAACTGTAGGTTATCATTAAGTGCCTTATTGTAATAAACTATGTTCGTTTTTATGAGAATAGCATGTATATTCGTAGAGAAATTAAAGTTTTTATAAAGAGTCCCAAATTTTGCCAAGGTTTTTGCTTATAATTTGTAGAGTTCTTAATATAAAAAGAAAAGTTCTTTTCAGAAAATAGGATAAACAACATTGTACACAATGCTCTGCAATCATAATTAAAAAATAATAAAAATTGGATGAAAAATAAGCACGTTTACTAAATAATGATGCACTGCGCATGTGCGCATGCCCAAATGTAATCAAAATATAATTTTTGCATAATGGGTTAGCTAAATGTATAGAGGAACTTTTGTGAAAGTCTTAAAAACATAGTTTGAAAAATCTGAAAGTTATCGTTGATTGAATAAGCTCAAAATCCGTTATTCCCAAAAGGAAGCAAACAGTTAAGGAGTTGTATCCAAATACAGTAATGGGTGCAATATTGTGTATGCTATATTGGCACTAATCAATGGATATATGGATACAGCCCCTTATCTTTTTGCTTCATTTTGGAAACAACGGATTTTGAGCTTATTCTACCAACGATAATTTTCAGAATTTTCAAGCTGTGTTTTTCAGACTTTTACAAAAACTTGCTCTTTACATTTAGCTATCACAATATGCACATTATATTTTGATTGCGTTCGGTCATGCGCAGTGAAACATTATTTAATAAACCTGCTCATTTTTCATACAATTTTTATTATATTTTAATTCTGATTTCAGGGTACTGTGTACAATATTGTTTGTCATATTTTTTGAAAAGAACGTTTTTTTATATTAAGAACTCTGCAAATTATAAGCAAAAAACTTGGCAAAATTCCAAACTGTTTTTATGAAAACATGAATTTCTCTTCGAGTATACATGCTATCCTCATAAAAATGAACACAAATTATTACAATAATCCACTTAATCATAACCTACAGTTTGAGCGTTTTTGCTACGTTAGTTTTGATAGGGTTACCAAAAGATATTCGTTCTTTTTCAATTTGTTGACGATCCCCTATGGGGTTTCGAGACAAAATCTTCTCGGAAATATATGACCTATACTGTACTGTTTACACAACTTGGAGTTTCAGGTTAATTACTCATGTATTTTTCTAGATATTTAACAAAATGTCTAAAATCGCAAGTAGTCGATCACCTTTGGCCATATAGTGTATATGCATTCAGTATTCTCATGCCTTTATACGTTTAACATAAGAGTGTTTTTTAGTGCTTTTATCGTTCTTTAGCACTTTCCTTCCAATAAAAAATTATCTGCTTTTTAGCCCTTTTTTGAACAACTTTTAACTTTTTTCTTCCTTGATAAATACACACACTGATTGTTCATTTAACCCTTTCAGGAGCAGAAAAAATCTGTCCGTAAAATGATAAAATATTTGACTGACACCAGAATTTAAAAATATATTTCAAAGAAAATAAAAACCTGCTCTTCTGCGCTAACCTCAAAGCTATTGAATGCCTGCAAAATGTTCAAAACCTGCTCTCTACCTGTTAAATTTGCTAGCGCACATTAGCGCCACGTATCGACCGGTGTCCAAAACAGATTAAACCTGTAAGCGCAGAATATGTAAATTTTGTTCCCAAACATTAGCGACACATCCCTCTCCTGCGAGAGGTTGTCAAAGGAATAAACCGTGGGAAGAGGAGAACAGCTAAAAGTAATTCTTGGATTCCATAAACCATCCCACCAGTATTGCTATTGGGAACTTTTTTGTCCCCAAATTGTTGATTATCACCGCTTTTCTGAAATAGAAATATTCGGCCTATTTAAAAATAGATTAAAAATTTCGAAAAATAAGGCGAATCATACTATTTTTAAAAAGTGGTGACAGTCAAATAATCTGAATTAAAAAAAAGCCCCCAATCTGGCAACATTGCATCTCATTGACCTTACAGAAACATAAATTTTCAATCTTAGATCCACGACTAATCTAGTTTGAAGTTCGAAGATGATTTGGTCGAGGAGCCCGGGGCCACTTGCCCTACATCCCCGTCACATAGGATTGTGCAGGTTAAATGAAATAGCAAAATTCATAGCTGGTAGCATTGAGGGCATAAAAAGTAAAAAATCTAACTGGGGTTGCATGGGAAAAGAACTCAATAAAAAAGTAAAAATTAAAGAAGAAACGTCTAGAAGAAAGATTAAGTATAGCATTACAACAACAAGATATATTTTTGTATTTTCTAAAATTTTATAAATTTTTGTAAGTTTTTTCAAATATTTTTTAAAATTTTTATAACCATTTTTCAAGTTTTATAATAGAAAGTAGAAAACTTTCAGAAGAAAGTGAGATTGTTAGCATTAATAGGGAAGAAGGGTAGCCTAGGCCTAACGGCCGGAGAAAGTGCGATTTGGATCCGCTCTGGGTGCCGGAACTTTGAGAGAGCTGGTGCCGTCCAGGAGCCGAGGCACTGCCGGGAGCGGAGGTACGCTTTCGCGTAGCCCTGAAAAGGGCCCTCGCTCTCGGAAATTCATCGCCGGCATATGGGAAGCTGCAACTGGAGTAATGTAGAATCCACTGCAGTGCCGTGTGCAGCGCTAATATTCATCAATTTCTCTTTCTAATTTTTCTGGTTTCAAACTATTCATTTTACAGCATCCAAAAAGAACACAAGTCGTAAAAGGGCGCTATTTTCAACTTGCGAAATTTTTTCCATTAATCTGCTCTGGCTTATTATATAATAGCTTTGACTAACATTATAAAAGCAAAATTTTATTAAAATATTCTTGCCAATTGCAGTTTTGGAATTAAAATTAGGTAGTCCCACCCTTGAAACGGTTAAAAATCGTTTGATAAAATCTTGCAAACCTTTTTTCTGGATTTTTTGATTGATATATCTACAAATTACTTTTGAAGATAAGATAAAGTTTTCATATATTTTGGATAACTATGAAGTTACGTTAAAGTTTCGCAAACATTTCTGTTGCATAAACAATATATAAATGCTTCTGTTTTATCTAATTATACAGATGGCCTAAAATTGGTTTTTCCTTGATTGGGATCTTCATATTCGTCTGCTGGGTGGCAAATTTTTACATAACCTACCACTTTGAACTCATGGCTGGCGTCATAAACATATCCCAGGCTGCTACTGCATCTCTCATAAAGTAAGTATATCACATAAATTAGCAATCGTAATTGAAATCCTCTTTACAAATCCTACACTGGTATCCAAAATTAAGGACCAATCATAAAATGCTAATTTTCAAGTACGCGAATACTCAAAAGGAAATACCGTATATACTCGCGTATAGGTCGACTCGCGTATAAGTCGACCCCCTAACTTTCGAATGCAAATTCTGCAAAAAATCAAAAACCCGCGTATAAGTCGACCCCTAACTTTTTAGTCCAATTTTGTGCAAAATCAGACCAAATATTTCGCTTGCCTATGCGAAAAAGTAGTAAGTAAATAAAAATAAATCATTGAGAAAATTTTTAATGATAAATTATTATCATTTGTATATTTTCTGTAATATTTTATTATTCATACACATACAAAGTCATAATTTTGCAGTATTCGAAGTTTTATTTTTTATTGACTCGCGTATAAGTCGACCCCCCAAATTTGCTTGCCAAAAATTGTCAGAAATTCCTCGACTTATACGCGAGTATATACGGTAATATAATTGGAATAATTACTACATCCACAGCACAACTAGTCCATATAACACCTCATTCATGTCACAGATGGTCACAAGTGTCCCAGTCACTACGATGAAGCAAAAAATGGTAAACTCCATACATCCCATTATGAGTCTCAAATGATCACTATATGTGACTCCACTGAGACGTCACTGTGACTGCGGCTTTGTGATGAGTCATCATGTGACTTTACTATGTAGTTACATTGTGACTCTCATGTGACTGTCATCTGCAGACTCAATTTCAAAGTCATCGTGAACGCTGCATTGTGATAAGTTACCAAATAATGTCACATTAAAGTCACATGATGACTTTCAGGTGACAGAGTGACTACTGTGAAGTCACCATTGTGCTCTTTCATGAAAAGTCACCATGTGACTATAATGGGATATTATTTGGTGACTTATCATAATGCAACACGTTCATGATGACTTTGAAATTGAGTCTAAAAATGACAGTCACATGAGAATCACAATGTAACTACATTGTAAAGACACCTGGTGATTCGTCATAAAGCAACAGTCACATTGACGTCTCAGTGGAGTCACATATAGTGATCATTTCAGACTCATAATGAGAGGTTTGGAATTTCCTATTTTTTGTTCACCGTAGTGACTGTGACACTTGTGATCATGTGTGACACGAATGAGATACTATATGGACTAGCTGTGTTGTAGGGATAATAATTATTTGAATTATATCGTTTCCTTTTGAGAATTCGGTTACTTAAAAAATAGCATTTTGTGACCTTAATTTTGGACACCAGTGTATTATTCTGTGGTGCCATTTGGATTTATGTCTATATTATAAAGGTAAACGTGTCCGTAATGCTAACGTCATTTTGATGTTGGCAACAACAGACGATTAAATTTCGCTTTTACTACAGTTTTTTAAACGTGCACATTTAACAGTGCACATTTTTCAATATTACATCGTGAAATAGAGGGGAAAAATGTACTTACAAGTGCAATTTGTTTCAAAACTGTATTGCAATTTGTTTAAAAACTATATTTGCAATTTACTGATTTTTTTATTGTTTTTAAAATAATTTTTAACCAATTTTTTTAATCTATTGCGTGCAGGCTATTATTAAAGATAAATCCGCTTGCACTTAAGTTAATATAAATAGTTCAGCATTTGTTTCCGGTTGATAGCCCATAATGAAGTTAAAACTTCATCAATGAAATAAAACAAAACTAATAAAACAGAAATGTAATCGAATTATGCTCTTAAACCACTGAAATGATCAGAATTAAAAGGGACTGATATAAGTAACGAAATCTTTTGCGATTTCTTCCGTTATTAACCCTTTATGTATTGAATTATGAATTCATGAAAATTTTATCCTCTAAAGCATTTTTCGTGAATTGTTTAAACTACATTAGAAGATTTACATAATCATTTAATAAATTTTAGAAGGATTGAAGAATTTAGAAGGATTAATTAAATTTGAATTTAATTATTGTCGTTAATTAATTAAGTTTAATTATTGTTTATATTTAATTATTGTCGCCAACACACGATGTCCTACATATACATATATATGTATACATATATATACGTATAAGTATATGTATATATATATATATATATATATATGAAACGATAAAAGCTAAGCCCCTTTTTAAAATCCCCTTTTTTGCCCCTTTTAAAATTTGAAATCCCCGTTTTAAAAAACAGAAATTTAAATGTAGAAATTAAAATTAAAACTTTTAAAATGCTTTAGTAATTGTGTCTCAATTGGTTGAATGAAGTTGCCCCTGTTAAGTCAGTTTGCCCGCATCGCATCTTATAACTTTCAAAGATCGTTTTGGCCCATTTTATAAGAATACTTTTGCTGAGTAAGTGCAATTTGTAAGTCTTGCGGCGACCCGTTGGCCGAAGTTGAGCCAGCGCCCAAGCCCGGGCAATCAATCATTCAGCTAACGACCAATAATTATATTTTAAATACGCCTCCTTTGACTTCAACGTCCTCTAGCAGGAATAATGCAAGATACCTCGTACTTATACCACTGCACGGGTTACAAGAGAGGGCTCTTTACCATCAAAAGAATGCACTAACTCCACGTCACTCGGCTCTCCAGGATCGCTTTGCGATACACCTAAGTTCCCCTGCCCATAAAGGGTTAAACCAACAGCTCTCCTGTCAAAGGGGCCTGATTTCTCTCAAAAGGATGTACAAAGATTAATAAATCAGGTCACCGAAAAAGCTGTGTCTTTATTGAAACAACTACTCACTTAAGCTTTCCTTAATCTCCGGATACCACTCACGGCCTGCGACTACAGAACTATGCTAGTAACTCCGAGGGAGCGATCCTACGTCGGTCCGGACGTGCCTGTTGTCCGTGCCCCGGCACCCATCGGCACGATCTACACCGAAACAGAGCAAAAACAACGGGAGTAGCGTTAAATCATTACATATATATATGTACACATTTGGTACGGAAAAGTACCTTTTTGTTTTGTGTAACCCATAATGCTTTTGGAACAAGATAAAGTAATGTATCTATAACTCATTCTAAACTGTATTACAACCAGAGTTGGGCAAATTCGCAATCTGATTAATTTGTAATCTCATTACAATGTAATTGGCATGTAAGGGATTATAATTTCAATTACATGTTAGTTAAAATCTGAATTGGAGATTCAATTAGCATTGTAATCGTAACTATAAATGCTATGATTATCTTTATATAATTGTAATTATAATTGAGAAAAATATAATTAAGATTATGTGTAATTATAATCTGAATTTAAAGTTCAATTAGCATTGTAACCGTAACTATAAATGCTATGATTACCGTTATATAATTGCAATTATAATTGATAAAACTATAATTACGATTACAAGTAATTATAATCTGAATTGTAAATTCAATTAGCATTGTAATCGTAACAA
Source organism: Maratus speciosus (assembly GCA_963932465.1). Classification (NCBI taxonomy): domain Eukaryota; kingdom Metazoa; phylum Arthropoda; class Arachnida; order Araneae; family Salticidae; genus Maratus; species Maratus speciosus. The sequence continues at coordinate 57,126,456 of OZ010798.1, forward strand.
TAAATGCTATAATTATCATTATATAATTGTAATTACAATTGAGAAAAATATAATTAAGATTATGTGTATTTATGATTTAAATTTTAAATTGAATTAGCATTTTGAAATCGTAACTATAAATGCTATGATTATTATTATATAATTGAAATTGAAATTGAGAACTTATAATTACAATTACGTGTAATTTCAATGGCAATTTTTTTATTAAGATATAATTGTAACTGTAATGCAGAAGGTTATGATTTTCATTACGGTGCGTTAGTGTTATAACTGTAAAATTTTAGTTACAATTACCTGTAATGTGAATGGTAAATTTAGATTATTGATTTGATTTCAAATGTACTTGAGATGATTATAATTACCATTACGTTGTTGTAATAGTAACTAATAAATTTTAGTTACAATTACGTGTAATGGAAAAAGTAAAATTTCCAATTAGATTTTATGCCAACTGTATTTGATACTGTACTTATTAATGATTATATATTCTTTTGATAAGAATTAAAAAAATTCAGTTACAGTGACATCATAATAAGAGTGAAATTTGAAGTTATACATTACAGTTAGTATTTTAATAATAACGGGAAATTTTCAAACTCGGATAATCTACCAATTTTTTACTGAAGCCCCCCCCCCACACCCAATATTTTATTGTGTCATAAATAAAAGGGGTGGTAACTTAAAACACTTATAACTCAAACTGTAATTATCGTAGGACACTCATATTTTGTATGGTAAAAGTAATCTTTATGAAGAGGGGAGTGGGGGGGTGCATTTTTTTACCGGAGGTTAGTAAATTTTAGAATAGCGCAAACATAAGGGCCTAATAACCAAAAGATCTTGTAACTCTGATATAAATTGTCGTAATTTAGACAAAATCGTTATGGTAAACGCAATAGTTTTAAAGGGTATAGTGCGAACATTAGGTCTCGATAACGACAAATACGTGTAACTCGAATTCAAAATTCAACTTGTCACATCACATCTCACAAAAATTTCGTTTAATTTCTTAATCGTTTTAAGAGGGGGGGGGGGTATTTTCTATAGCAGTTCTTCCATATTTTAGTGCATGAAGTGCTGACAGCATAAGACAGTTATAACTGGAGCTGTAGTTATTGTAGAACACTCATATTTTGTAAGGTAAACGTAATCTTTAGAAAGGGGAGACATTATCTTTATGATTATTATTTCTCAGTTTAAAGTTCATTGTCGGTTTAAAGTTTAATACTAGTGCATTTTTCAGTTGAAAAATTAATTTTTCACATGTCTGGGTAATACTTGAATAGTTTCTTTTATTTTCTAATATTCTGTAATTAGTTAATACCCTTTAAAGTACAGTCATATAGTCTATAAGGTATTTTGATAGTGCCGCAAATAGCATAGATTTTTTTGTTGTCCTTTTTGCAATTGCCATTATTTTTCTGAAATTAATTAGCAATTACGATTGAAAGTTGATAAGAAAAGTAAAGTTTAATACATAAAATCAAAATTCATCGAAATTTTGTTTATATGCTAATGCATTTTTTTATGAAAATTTATATTTTACGTGTTTTGGTAATATTTGAATATTTTTCTTTTGTTTTTATTATTCTGTAAGACAAATTTTATATTTTACACGCAATCGTTTTAAAGGAGGAGGAAGTTCTTTTTTTTTTTTTTTTTTTTTTTTTTTTTTTTTTTTTTTGTGTGTGTGTGTGTGTGTGCGTGTGTGTGTGTGTGTGTGTGTGTGTGTGTGTGTGTGTGGTGGGGTTCTGTTTGCAATATTTTGTATGGTAAACGTAATTTTTATAAAGGGGAAAGGGACATTGTCGGTGTTTTTAACAGAAGACCCAAACTGTTAGTATAAAGGCAAATATAAAGGCCCAATGAATATAAACGCTTATAACTCGGATCCAAATTGTCGCAGAACATGTACATTTTTGTGTCCTGTTGGCAATTACGATTGCTTACTGAAATTGACTTAGTGTTTATGGGTAAAATAAAATTTTGATATTTAAAATACTGATTCATCGAATTTCAGTTCATATTTTTATGCATTCATTTAATGTAAAATTAGCTTTTCGCATATTCAGGTAATATTTGAATGTGTATGTTTTATTTTATATTATTATGTAATTAATGTAATTTTTATGCGTAAAATTTACTTCCTTTGAAAGTTATTTTGAAAATTTAAAATTATGTATTCCCTATAATACAGAAGGTACGGGGACGGGGGGGGGGGGGCAATGGCGGATCCAAGGGGAGGTCACGGGGGGGGGTTATGACCCCACTCTGAACACCAACAAAAATATTCTAAAGATCATTTAAAAAATGAAATATACAGTAGAGTCCCGATTAACCGAGTTTCCAATTTAACCGAGTTACTTTCTTCTGATAGACTGATGGCTTCCATTATTAATTATGAAACAGCCGTTATAAGTGGAGTGTTAGATGAAGATGAATGAGCTCTCGTAAAAAGTTAGAAGCCTGATTTTCGGAGTAAAAAAAAAAAAAAAAATAAATAAATAAAATAAAATAATGGCGATTTTTTTTCCTATTCTGACCAGAAAATCAAATACCATCTACCTCTTCCATCTACACCTAACACTTCATTTATAACGGCTGTTTCATAATAATGGAAGCCATCAGTCCATCAGAAGAAAATGATCCATTCCAAAGGTACAAGTTCGATTGAAAAAAACTATTTAATACTTTGAGCTGAAAGAAGAGGCTGCACCTGCAATTTTCTTGACACTAATAGAATCACATAGCTGCCAATAACTATATGATGCCTCGCTGTTCGGTGGGCCAGTAGGACACCGTATGTGATTAAATAGTGTTTTCCATTTTTCGATAAAAGCAAAGAATCTTACAAAAAATTCTGTAAAATTTGACTTTTTAAACTGAATTTCCGGAAGTGGCTGCCAATTTTTCCTTTTGACGACATTTCTGTGGCTGTCAACTCGTAAAACGTGGCTAAAAATGTTAACTTTGACAACATTTTCTATATGAATCTTTGCCTTTATAAGAAAATGGGAAACTCTTTAATTTCTTGGTATCTGAACAATATCGGTACATTTTGTATTTTTACGAATATTAATGCTAATTTTTTTGTATTTACGAATGAAAATGACTTCGCGAAAGTATCAGAAAAGTAGTTAGTTTGGATTTGGGAATAGCTTTCAATATAAAAAATTATCATAAACAGATGTGATACCCTACCACCCCATAAAAGGACATTCATGACCCCTGAAACGGGATCGGGCTAAATTTTATTTATTTACAAATTGAAAAATGAAAAAAAAAAAACGATTGCTAGTTGAAAAACAGAAATGTAATGTAAGTTTTTAAAGGCATTTTATAATCAGCTAAAAATCAAATTGAAAGAGATTGAATTGCTATTAGCCTGATATAAAGAGAAATATTCCATCTGATTCTGAAGACTTGGCACTATCAAACTTAACATAAAGAAGTTGAGGAATGTCCCTTGTTTAGCCTTTGTTTCTGTTTGAAGTCTTTCTTTTGAATTACTGGAAATAGAACTCGTGTCTTTCTGTCATTGATGAATAATGATATTTTAAAAGAATAAGAAGAGTTACTTTTCATATTTCTGTCGTTGGTGGGGTATAAATATCAAATTTGCTAAATTGTAAACAGAGTGTCAGGGACGTGAAAATTATGAAACATCATTAGGGGCACCTTTTTAGAATTATTACTTATTTTTATACAATAAGATACTTTTAAATCAGAAAATTACTCTTGAAACCATTTTTAAATATTATTAATTTATATCGCGTACTTTCTTTATCCAGTTCGGGTTCTGATGACACAAAATTTTTCAGGCTCGAATTTGAAATCGATGGTCTCTGACTTCGAATAAAAGGTCCCGAACATATCTAGTCACAGACGCAGAAGATGGTTAAATAAGGGGAAGATACGAGGCGGCGAAATAAAATCGTTCATAGGGCGTATGTGCGCATAATCGTGCATATGTGTGTTTAAAACGATTTATAGCTGAAGATTGCATAAAGCTACATAAGTTTTTTTTTTTTTTTTTTTTTTTTTTTTTTTTTTTTTTTATGTGAAACTAGTTGGATGTGCCAATCCCAAAACTTTCTTCTATCTAATACATCTTAATATTTCAAAATATAGTTAGAAATGTCAATAAAATAATATTATTAGTTCAATATTATTCCAACTTTGACTTTCATCTTAAATTTATGTTTTAGTCAATTAATCGGAGTACAAACGAGTTCATCTCGATCATGATATTTATTAAAACCAATAGTTTTCCGTTATTCTGTTGTACATCCGCTGTTCGCGAATAGACGGCTTATCATGATGCGAAGCTCCCGTCGCTTTACGAGCCGCCGCTGTACAACAGAACTACGAAAAATCAAGAAAATTATACAAAAATCGCTATTACAGTACTCCCTTGCGGCGGAATATTTCCAACTTCAAGGAAGACCTGCTTGGCTTAGCAAAAACATGCACAAAAAATTTGGTTCAATTTTATGCATAACGTCATACAGTTTTCGATGGTACAATAATCAAATTAGCACAAAAATCGCTATTGCAGCGCCCCTTTCGTCGGAAATTTTCCAAATTAAGTGACGACCTGCTTGCCATAGCCAAAAACAAAAACAAAAAAAAAATTGGTTCAATTCTACGCATAACTTCACACACTTTTTGATGCTACAATGGCGACATACGGACAAACGGACATAGGGGCACATGGACAGACGGACATTTACCACAAACATGTTTTTGGGGACCTCTGACCCCTAAAACGGTTACATCCGTCGAAAACCGGAAGCCGAAAAAATTTTAATTACAATACTTTCTTCTGCTGAAGATATAAGAAAGTAAAAACATTACGTGTTTCTGTCTGTGTTATACCTCGCATAAATATACTCGATAACTTATATATATATTACTGAACTTTGCCATGGCAGGTTCGGATTGAAAATGAAGTGTATAGTTCGTTTACTTGGGCACTTAAAATAATACCATTAAATTATGGTCTATGGAGAGAATATTTTGCAGTGTATTTTATTGATGTTGCAATATTTAATAAAATTTAAATTTATATGCATCCCTGACGTTTACTGAAAGATGCTTGCTACAGAATATCTTGTTCATTTACATTTCATTTACAGGAACACAGAAATGAATTCGGTTACAACACTGATTAAGAACAATAATTATTCAAAGTTCGTTTTGAGTTGTGGTATGCGTTTTTATATTTAACTAATTTTATGCATATTATACCTGGTGTGTAAAAATTTTATAGATTATATACAGAGATACATAAATAGTTAGAGTGCAATTCCTCTCATTGACGGAAATTGCTGAAGGGAGATTTCAACTGTGTGATGCGTTTGCTAATTTAACTGAAATTTTTGCATATTATGTAGCGTATATACCAATCGAATACACTGTTTCGCAAAAGAATTCGCATATTTTTCCGACTACAGGTGGCAATTGCTGAAAATGAGTTTTCAAATGCCATATGCGTTTTCCATATTGTTTTCATTATCTTTTACAAATGACGTATCTAAGGGGGGGGGGAGAAGGGACCATTCGCCCTTTGAGCCAATGAAGGGTTTCCGAAACGACATTAGAGATCTTCGAGTGAAAAGAATTAGGAGGCAATTCAAGCATGGCACCCGGGTCGCGACAGTTTTAATTCACGAGACTCGGACTCTCTCCGATCTTTTCTCTTTCAGAGCTGGGTCGGGTTCGGGTGTTAAAATTTTCTGATGATTCGAGCCGTGCCTGACTTATTTAAACGTTCTGTTCGTGTTACACATCTCTTTTAAAAAAGATCTTGTATGAATGCTTTGTATATTTTCGTCTTGTGCCTGTGTAAGGTAATTGTAAGAAAATTCGGAGCGACATTTTTACTTTTATTGTATTGTGCTAACGCTCTTTCCAACAGCTTTATTTCCGAAGTGTTCGTTATTCTTTTGGACATTTTATTACAACGTACATTGAATCGTAGGTGATGTTACAGAGATGAGAGCTCACTCTACCTCATGAATGTACGATTAAATTATACATTAATGCTGCACCTTTTTCTACCTCTGTCTGATTGGTGACAACTTTAAAGTTCACATCCCTTACTATTATCTTAACTAACTCTTACTCTCACACCCAATAGTTTACTTGGGATGAGAGTAAGGAAAATCAAGTGATATGCAATTGCCTACATGTGCAATGCGCTAAATAACAGGTATTTGCTGTTAAACTTTAAGGCGTTTGTTGAGAAAAGCATGAAAAACTGGCGACTGAGAGGAAAAATGGAAGGAAAAAACAAAAATATTTATATTTTTTCTTTTCCTAAAAATTTTAGCATTGAATGAATTACCTAAAAAATCAAGTGGTAAAGAATCGAATAAAATTTTTTTTAATTTTAATTTGCATTTTAAATTACAATTGATTATTATCTCATAACTATCTTTTGCAGAAACATGAAATATTACCAATGTTTAATTTTAAATTCATTAAAGAATTCATAGTCAGAATTAAAACGCAAAGGTTCTGTCGCATTTGGAAACTTGGTCCATGCAAACGTTCTCCATTTCTGTTGCGAGTTATCTGGAGAAGAACGACACTAATATCATACAAATGTGATATGAAGAAGAAGGACAATGCGTATGGAAAATTTTGCCTCGATTAATTCATACAAGTGGCTGATCCAAGTGTGTAACTGTGAATTGCGGTAGGAACCTATCGGAAGATGTTAACCTTTAACCGGTCTCACAGACCGCTGCTTTTTTCAATTTTTATAGTTTAACTTGTAACTTTCAGTTTAACTACAGACACTACCAAAATTCTCTTTCGTTTGGAACTTTAATACTATCACAAGAGACTGTTGAATATGTGAATTTTAATTATAGACCTGTACAAAACGTTAAGTACAAAAACACCATCCTATGAATTAATCGCGCCTTTTATTCATCTTTCCATGGTGCGGTCTGACAGACCACTTCACAGTAGTTACATGACAATATCTGTCACATAAGTCAAAGATTAACTTTCACTAATAGGGAAAAGGCTTTGATATGCATTTTATTTATGGAACTGCAAATGGAAGTCTCATAGGCTCAATGATTGTAAGAAGACATGTCATTAAACTTGCTTTTGTTAGTTTATCATTCTTTGTGTGTTTTTGCCTCGTATAACATCATATTCGGCACCCTCTAGCACCTTAGCGTTTTAATTCCTACCATGCATTCTTTGATGAATGTTGTTTGTTTGGATTTGTACTATAAACACTTGAAGTTTTACGCATCTTAAATGAAACATCATATATATGTATAAATGAAATCTTTTTCTCCGCTAAACAACACGCGAATTTCCGACACGTTTACAGATTCCTTTTTAAAAGTACAAAAATTCCTGCCGGCCCGGACTACAGGCGCAGGTAGATTTCGAAGTTAAGTGCTAATTTCAACAACAAAAACTAAATCATTATTAGAGATAAAGCCACTTTAACAATTGTATTTGGCCGCTTTTGACGAGTTTTATTTCATTTTTATATAAGAGATGGTTTTGTCAGAATCATGTTAAGGCGGTATTAAAAGAGATATTTTTCCATGCACAACAACTCGAAATTTTTTGGCACATTTTCAGATTGATTTTTAAAAGAAAAAATATGAAACTTGTTGACGTTGTTTTTGCAGAGATTTATAAGCGACCTGTGTTTTTATATTTTCTTCAATTAATTAAAACTTGATTTATAAACAATTATTTTCTCAGTAGGACAATATTTTTCATTTTCAACACAATCGCTTCGGGAAATTCGGTTCAAAATGCCCACTTTGACATCATTTTTTGAAATATATTCTGCCTCTATCAAAAAGTCGATCATTACGGTACATTATAGAGTTTCTGAATAAGAGAATCTACCAATTGTACGAGTTTGAGAGCAAAAATAAATTTAAAAATGAATCAAAAATAAGCAGTTTGGATTTGAATACGCCCTTAACCCATTAACCGCCAAAACTATTACGATGGAAATTTTCAAATTTCTTGTTGAAAGTAGTTTCTTACCACAAACTTAGTAAGGTAAATTTCGCTGTACTAAAATAGCAAAATTCCTGCCAATTAATAAGACATTTTTTTAAATTCTAAAATAGTGGTGCCAATGTAATTAATTCATTGCATGAGCAATTATTTTGACTGTTGCGTGAACGCAACGTCAGCGGTTAATGGGTTAATATGATGATTTTTTTCTTCAACCGCTATGTATTTTTAATTTGTTTTTGCTGTAAGAATTGGTCCTACTTGTCAATATAAATGTTGTAGATACATTAAGAAGATATATGATAAATTCATGGGGATTTTATATCTTATGAATTTACGAAGTTATGGATTTTTTTCTTCTTCCACCTACCACCCCCCCCCCCTTTTTTTTTGTTTTCGTTTTTAATTTTGTTTGCGCTACGAATTGGTCCTATCAAAAACTTGTCAATATAAAAGTTGTAGCTAATATTCAAGGAGATTTATAATAAAATTAATTGTATTTGATATCTTGAGAATTGACGAAGTTATGAATTTTTTTTCTCCCAAAAACCCTATTTTCTGCGCCCCTTGGCCCCATTTTTAATTTTATCAAAAATCTGTCATACATAAATTTTTGGTCCTATTTTTAGAAGTAATAAAAGCTTTAAACTAATTTGATATGTACAAAAATTAAGAAATTATGGAGTTTTTTCTGTTTTCACAAAACCCCTCCCTATTTCCATCCCCTTGGTCCGATTTTGCCCATTAACGAGCTTGACCGAGATTTTATGCTCCTTGATTTTATGTATCAGTTTGGCAGAGATTTGGGAAGAATTACGGAAGTTATCGTGTCCATAAAAAAGTGATTATATATATATATATATATATATATGTGTGTGTGTGTGTGTGTGTGTGGTTTTTACTGAGGGTGGTTTTGAGTTCTAGGGGTCATGATCGGTGTAGATCTGCAAAACTTTTTCAGAAATTCCAACATAGGGGAAAATGTAATAGGTAGTATTTCATACGAAATCTACCTAAAAATAACTTTTGACGTGATTTGGAAACGAATGGATTTTTTTATTTCGATAGCTTTTTCTGTGTTTGCCTTATATTTTAGAATTTCCGAAAAATTCTAGTTTATTATTGTCATCTAGCAAGCTGCTACAGTTTCGGCATGTACTAAAACAAAAGTTTTGCCTTCACTTTTCAAACATCCCACCAAAAAGTTTTGTTTTACCCCACTTAGTGTCCTAAACAGGTAGGGTTGTCCAGACACGAACCCAAAAATTCCATTAAAAGTCAAACTGAAACCGGGCCACAAATGTTTCGTCGACCCGAAACCAAAATGAAGGAAAAATAATTCATATTATAATGGTATTATAAAATGAAGTCTACATTTACATCTTTAATATAAATTTTAACTTTTATATAGGAAAATAAACCTCTAGTATATACTCGTTAGTATTAAAATACACTAGAACCTCTAAACAAGGGTCACCGCTGAACAGGGCTCTCGAATTTGTCACTTATTCGGACGTGTGCGCTATTCAGAGACAAATATTTGTGTTGGGAATTGAAAAGTTACGTTAAATAGAGGTGCCCACTATTCGGGAGCGTCCGTATGGAGATTTTATTGTATATGCTATTAATTATGAATAACGGACATATTTCACGGTTCGGAGACATCCACTCTCTATAGGTTTTACTTTGCAAAATATTAACAATTATTCCCTAAATAATTTTTGGGGAGTGTCTGGAAGTGTTTTGGGAGTGTTTGCTGACTGTAGTTTACATCGGGAAAAATATTTAGACTTCCTTTTGAAAAATCGGGTCAAACCGAACCCTTCTCACAGGAGTGAAAACAAAATTCGACACCAACCCGAGCCCTAAATAAAGTATGTCAATCTGACCCGAACCCAAAGTGCAGCAAAAAAGTCAACCCGACCAAACGCGGATCGAGCAAAAAAGTAGAAGTTAATCCGGCCAACAGCAAAAAGTAGAAGTCAACTGACCCAAACCCGATCCAAACTAAAAAGTAGAAATTAACCTGACCTACAATAAAAACAAACTAGCTTCCGAACAGCGGGTCAAATTGGAACCTGCAAACTTCTAAAACAGCCTCCCACCCACCCCCTTAGTATACGGTAAAGTTTTGTTACAATATTCTGAATGTGTTGGAAAGCGTTAAAAGGTATCTGCCTCAGAGACCATTTACAGCAGTTAAAGATTAACATTTAATTGCTGTGAGCAGTCTCATAGACCGCTACTTTTTTGAATTTTTAGCTTGCAATTTTCAGTTTAACTACAGATACTAGTGAAACTTTGTTTCATTTGGAGCCTTAGGAATATCGCTAGAGTCTTCTGAAATTATATTTTTCTTGACAATAAAGTTTAGTACAGAAACAGCATCCTATGAGTTAAAGGACCTCTTTATTCATCCTTCGATTTAGTAGTCTCACAGACCGCCTCACAGTAGATATGCGACAACTTTTGTCACAGCAGTTAAGGGTTAATATGCCAAACTATTCCAACATCTTTTTACAGCTGTATATTTATAATTCAATAAAAGAAATATACCATGATAAAAAAATAAAATAAAAAAAGGAATAAACAAACCATTATCTTCAAAATATAAGGTTGGTTTCAATGAAATCAAATATAGTTGGATATTTTTTTTTCAATTAAATCATTTAACTTTAACTTCAACAAGAATTTGCCATTAACTAAATCTACAATTTTAGATTAATCTTTAACTGATGTCACAGAAATTGTCACATAAATACTGTGAAGCGGTCTGTGAGACCGCTCAATCGAAAGATGAATAAAAGCCGTGATTAACTCATAAGATGTTTTTGTGCTAAACTTTTTGTACAGGAGTGTTATAATTAAAATTCACCTATTCAAAAGTCTCTGGTGGTAGTACCAAAGTTCCGAACGAAACAAAATTTTAGTAGTATTTGTAGATAAACTGAAATTTGCAAGTTAAACTATGAAAATTGAAAAAAGCAACTCAGTCTGTCAGACCGGTAACATCAGTTAAAGGTTAATTTGCATTGCAAACAGTTTAAAAAAAAAGATTTATCATAGTTACTAATTTGATAACATTTTCTCTTTTTCTATAATAAATAAATACGTTTTATTTATTAAAGAGTTTTATTTTGAAACTTATTTGCACAGCTAGACACTTAAATTTATTCCCTTGTGAATATCTGAAAATCATAACCCACAAAATAGACTCGTGCAAGCAGCATTGGAAAGTATATTTAATTATATCTTCTTTAACACTTTTTTTTAATGTCAAATAACACCTTTTGAAAGATTTCGATTTATGGTTTTTCATTTGTAATTTTAGATTGAAAGAATTACAAATCATTTTCAATACATTGAAGACATTTTTATGCTTATTGCATTCAAAAACTACGAGCAAAATAAACACAAATCAAAACTTTGAAAAGGTGTCATTTGACACCGATAAAAATAGTGTTAAAGTAAACACTCTTCGTTTTAAAATGCAATTAAAATAAATTAAAGATTTTTCCCGTTCTTAAAAATTTGTATTTAAAAATTTAATAGAAATAAATTATTTGCATGAAAAGATTAAATATAAAGGAGAGTGCTCCAAAGATAGCTAGTTGACTTAGCCCAATCATACCCCCCCCCCCCACGTCCTCCTCCCCCTTTTCTAGTCAGGTTAGTTTTTACGAGCACATGTAATATTTTATTACTATATAACTTATAGTTACCATAATAAAACCATGAAAATTTAAATTTCAGAGACATTGATATTTCAGTTACAATTACATTTATTTAATAAAATTACAAAATTTCTTTCTGAAATTAGACATAATTAAACCATATAAAAAAATAAACAAATTTACAAAATTAGAAAAGGAAGCAGTAACATACTTTGTTATTAAAAAATGAATTAAAGTCAAGTACGAAAATATACGCTGAAAAGGTACGATTATTACTTTTTAACATTGAAGGAAATATTTTTCCTTTTGGCATTAAAATATTTTTCAAATTTTTATAAGCATTCTTCGTTATATTTAAGATTGGCTTTTAAAACAACACGTTTTTCAAACATTTCGTCAGAAAGCCTATTAGCTTTACAATAATTTGTAATAGTTGCAAAAGAAAATAATCTTTCTACAGATGCCGACGAGGGTAGCGGTGTGTTATATTTAATGAAGATTTTTGAAATCTCTTTATAAGAATTCAATACACTTAGATCTTTGTTTTCCTCCAAACAGAAATGCGCGTACAATAGTTGTGCTTTCCTTTTAGGGTCTTGTTTTGCTTCTTCATGATCAGAATCAATAAAGAAAAAGTTATCTCTTTCTTCACTATTGACAGAACTCATTATATCCAGAGATTCGCTAGATTTCATTTCTTTTGTCAATTTGGTAATAAACAACATTTTAATCTTTGTATAAGCTGAATCGCTAATACAAGGCAGCCACTTGAATTTAAAAAAAATGGATGACATAAAGTTGCTATTACGGCTATTTCCGCTTGGCGAGATGAAATATCAAAATACTGACTAAACCTGTTTTCTATACTTTCTAAATAAGCTCCAGCCAAAGGTCGGCAATATATAAAATCTTCTGTCAATGGTTTTTGTAATTTATGTCGCAATGATAACAAAGTTGGTAACAAACTCCCAAAATACGTTTCTTTTTCTCCTTGAAGGATATCTAAAGCCGCGGCAATATGTTTACTACATTTAACGTATTCTTCTATATATGTGAAACCCTGATCTTTAAATGAAGTTTCCAAATCTAATTCCTTGCTCAAAATAGCAGATTTTTCTTTTATCGATAGAAATTGTTTCTTGGCGTCAAATAAACTATTCCATCGCGTTGCGTTTGGTCGACTAAGAGTATGTCCCAAAATAGAGATGATAATTTCTGAAGATTTAGGTCGACATGCTACTCTCCAATAAATATTATATTTTTTCATCACTTGTTCGTGTATTTTTGAAATTTCTGTGTCTTGGCTTTCCAGAACATTGTTAGAATCAGTAGTTGCACACAAACTGAGTGTGTGAGACGCACATCTAAAATGTAAAGGTAAACACTCATTTAAATCAATTACATCTTCTACATCATCATCTATGCTAGACGTAGTGTCAGAATCACACTCCGTACTCCATGAATTGTATTGAGCATCTAAATCACCAGCATCTTCTAAAATACATTTTTCTTCAATTCCAAAAATTTTAAATGCTTTTACAAAATTACCACCATTATCAGTAATCGCAGCTATTACTTTCGCAGAATTCAATTCAACCTTTTTATAGATGTTCAAAAGATGGTCATAAATTTTGTCGTAACTATGAGTTCCTTTCAATCTTTGACAAGCTATAGCTCTAGAAATCCGTTTTAATGTCTCCGGGTGAATCCAGTGAGCTGTCACTGCTAAGAAACTTCTTCGTCGCCCTGACCATATGTCTGTGGTTATACAAACGAACTCGATATCTTCAAACTCACGTTTAATATTTTCTACTTGTTCATCGTAATATATTGCAATTCTTCGCTCGAGGGCCCTACGACTCATTATATTAAAAGATTTTGAACAAGAATTAATGTTTTTAATTATATTGTGGAAATAAATATTATCAATACTTCTTAGCGAAATCATCGAGTCAATAAAATAATTTACTACATCTTTGTCAAAATGATCTTGCAAATATACGTTTCGACTTGATTGCCCAGAAACACTTGATGATTTTCGTTGTTTTTTTTACTCCTTTAACCCTAGATCTACCGGGAATTTTATTCAAGTTTTAATAAAACGTTCTACACCATAATATTTATTTAAAACTATTTAACTTATTTATTTACCTTATTTTTGTCTGGTTTATATACTTAGTTTATTTTAAAGAAATTTCTGGTTTGAATGAATATTTTGTATGTACCTGTCGGGTCCAATGGACCCGTCTGGTAGACGGAGGGTTAAATAGGCACGATATTCTTCCAAATAATTGATTCCATGCTTCCTTTTAAGGTGGGTTACAAGATTGGAAGTGCAATTATTTGAGGCTTTTACCTCACTGTTACACTTGGTGCATTTTGCTGCAATTCTACCACCTGAAGACTTATTTTCAATTTTTTCGAAAAAATTTCCATCTAGTATTGTAGGCTTATTTTTACATGTAGACTAAGAAATATCAGAATGAAAAGCAGTTTGTAAATCACTACTGCATAATGGAAATGAACTAATGGCTTGCATAATATTTTTCGAAGATATAAAATCTCATTCAATTTTTTAAAATTCTATAAAGAATTTAAAAATGTGCATTCACATGAAACAAAATTATAAAGGCATTGTAATATAATTTGGTTCATCAAAATACTCGCGTACCAACAATTCGGCAAAAATAATTTTTATAACGTGACAGCAGTAAATTGCATGTGAATCACGTGATTTTAAAATCAGCGCTTTATTTGCATAAGGTGACAAGTTGAAAGGTGTTATTCTACAGATTATGCATCTCCTTTACTTGATTTCAAGCAGATAGAACATTTGGTGTTTTATTTTGTTCCCTTTCGCACATTGTTTGCTAACATAATTAATTAGATTATGTACATGATTTTTTGTTGATAATATTTATTTTAATTGTTTAAAAAAAGGAAAGTAAAAAAAGGAAGATATGGGACATTTGCAAATGACGTCACAAATCAACTGTTGGAGGTAAAACAATGTTGGAGAAAAGTTTTGATTGGTAGCCGTTAGGATTGTGGCTGTTATGGAAGTCAACTGCGGAGTTGTGATTGGCGGATGAGAAGGTTATCATTTGAAAGAAACCTCCCTATTAGTCTGACAAAAGTGAGCCGACGAGCAAATGGTCAAAAAACAACCTGTCATTTATAGATTATACATTATATGATAGAGTTACAGGCAGGAAAAGCATAACAACAGTTTGTTTGAAACAATAAAAAATATTGTAAATTTTGGAGTTAATAAAATCCATGACCACTTACCCAATGTCTCGAAGTATGATGTTTTGGCATCCGCGTATCGGTCATTATACCTTCCCCCACGCACCCAAAACTCCGACTGTAATTCTAAACCTTCCAAATATAGTCTGGTTCAACATCATAAGGGGCCATTATCGGGTAACTCAAAAGGGTTTTTTATGGAACTATCTAAATTTTATATTAAAAAAAAGATGAATTAAGGGCACTAAAAAGTTAAACTCTCTTAATACACGTTAAGTTGTAGCAGTACGTTCAAACTGTGCTTTTACAAACTGGCGAAATGTAACCGAGGACTTTGTCCGTTTTTTAAATTGGAGCCTCCAAAATTTTAGTGCAGTGCGAATATAAGGGCCTGATAACCACAAACACTTATAAACTCGGATAGAAATTGTCGTGGCCTGCACAAATTTTGTATGGTAAACGTTACAGTTTTAGCGGGGGCGGGGGGGGGGGGAGGTGATTTTTTTTTAAATCTAAGCCTCAATATTTGAGTACGCCATAAATATAAGATATTTACAACTTAAAACACTTATAACTCGGAATGCTTTTGACGTAGCGCATTCATATTTTGTATGGTAAACGCAATCTTTATAAAGGGCGATGAGAGATTTTTTGTTTGTTCAGCGAAGCCCCTTAAATTTTATTGTAGCGCGAAAATAAGGGCTCGATAACAAAAAAACACTTATAACTCGAAACCAGATTGAAGCAGATCACGCAAATCTCGCATGGTAAAGTGATTCTATTAGAGGTGGAGGGGGGGGAGGTGTCTCTGTCTATATTTTATTGAAGCCTACAATGTTTTTGTATGTACAAAAAAGATTCTTAAAATTGAAAATACTTATAATTTATAATACTTATACTTATTTAATTCTCACAGCACATAAGTTTTACAAAGGGATGCTGATGAGGGGGTCATGCGTTTCCTTCCTATAACTCAGGCTGTAATTGTCGTAAGACCACTAAACGTTGTTATGATTAATATCATGAGTGTATATTTTCAGGGTGTTTTATCTTTTTTAACAATAACTAAACTTTATAAAATTGTGAATATAAAAGGCTGAGAAAATTAAACTCTTATAACTCGTGAACAAATTGACACAGCGCGCAGAAATTTTGTGTGCTTGATCAATGGGACATAATTTAATATTAGACATTGTCGGATTTTTAACCACAGCCTACTAAATTTCAGTATAGAACCCGATAACCATATACACTTTTAAATCGGATCCAAGTAGTAGCACATCGCACAAATTTCTTATATTACACGTAATCATTTAGAGGTGGTGGCTCTATTGATATCTTATCAAAGCCTCCAAATTATAGTACATCATAAATATAAGAATCCATGAAAATTATAACTTGGTTTGTATGTGTCGTAGCTCTCTCATAATTTGTATGGTAAACGTGATCTTTATAAAAAGGGAGGGAACTTTGTTGGCATTTTTAAAACCCGAGTTACAGGATTTTAAGTTGTGAGCATGCTTTGTTTTCATCTACAAAAATATATGGTGCAATCATAAAAAAAAAAAAATCAACAGAGGCTAACTCCCTTAAAATTTTTACGTTTATCATAAGAAATTTGTGTAGGCTGCGAAAATGTGCATCCAAGATAAAAGTGTTTGTAGTTACCATGGCCTTAAAATACTTCTATATTAAAAATTAGGGGTTCCTGTTCAAAAAAAGACATAGCTCCGGCTTTACAAAGATTACACTTCCCATACAAAATATGAGTATTCTACGATAATTACAGCTCGAGTTTTAAGTGTTTGAAGTTTTCATCATCTTATTTAGGAATAGATACTGTAGAAATTTCTTAAATCGATTTATCATTTATGTAATATCGCAATTTTTTAATCATAAATACATTTAACAGTGACGTTACCTTTAGAATCGGGAACCCATTTTTTAATTTATAGTGATCAAATAAGGTCTTTAATCGTCATCCCCCCCCCCCTACTGTATTATATAGTATAGTAAGTAGTTTTTAATTTTCCAAGTAACTTTGATAAAATATATATTTTAAGCTTAAAAAAGTTCGTATGACCTCGGGATTCAGCACTTAAACAACAAATCAGTTAAATTTAAAAAATCAAAATACCCAACTGCGTAAAAAGCGAACTAATTAATTACTTCTATCAATGTGAAACTATTTTTTATATTACTTACATATATTTTTTTAATTTATTTGTATTGGGGACTTTTAAATTGCGTTTAAAAACATAGTTCCTATCTATAAACACTGTTTTGATGAGGCCTATAGATGTCTATGATGGTTAGAGTTGCAGTAAAGCTAGAAATTCTACATACACAACTTCCAGGTTGTGTAATATTTAAACGGAGCTTCTGACTGTAAAATAGTCAATGAAACATCGCCTTCATTTTGAAAGACCTATCCAATGATATGCCACTCAATAGGTTGCGTAATTTTTTTCGTCTCTACCGCCATTTTGTATTTTACGGCCTCCATTTTGAATTTATAAAAACAAAACATAGCCTATAACCATCGGACGATTAAGACGAATCGATAGAGACCTCATTCATTAAAATCCATCCAGCCGTTGGGATGTTTCGAGGGTATAAAGAAATCCACTTACCCAGGTACGCGTGAAACACATAACCCTTCTTTTCAGTCGGGTAATTAATGAGCTATTTTTAAAATTTTGATTAGTTCAGTAAAGAAATAATATAAAAGAAAAATATTGTGTTTTTTCTAACTTCTGATGGCTGCTGAAATCTAAATTCAATAGTTTGTAGGGGGGGGTGGGGCTCCCATAGTCTTTTTAAACTTGCACTCCAGTTCTAAAAACATACAAAAACATTTTTTATTTTATTTATTTATTTATTTTTATTTTTATTTTTATTTTTTATTTTTTTACTGAAAAATGATTAAAAAGATATTGAGGAAAAACAGAAGTATATTCAAGAGTCTAATACTGAATTTAACCTTCCGTGATGAGAAATAAAGTTAAATAAAAAGATAAAACAAAGATGTGTAAATCATACGCCGCAGTTTTATTTCCTTTTAGGTTTTAGATTATAATAAAATGTGTTTAACATAAAAGCTGACATTCATGTAGTTGATGGAGAAGGATTGAAAGTAGGAGCCTCGGAGCACCCGGCTGCTGAAATTCATGAAGAGTTTGTGACGGTTTGCTCCTCTAGGATTAGCAATAAAATATATCTAATTTTCAATGATCAGAAAATGACAAAAAAACTGAAAATTTCAGATAACCGGAAAAACTTATAAATGTGTCTTCACCCCTCTCACTTTCTTTCCTTTTGCAAGAAATCGGGTTACCAATTCAGAACTATGCTTTAAAGTTTTTTTTATTATTATTAATTTCAAAATAATAATATATTAAAACTAAATATTCAAATATTTCCCAAACATATGAAAATTATTTTTTAAGGTAAAGAATGTATAAAAGTACAAACAGAAATTCGATGTATTTCATAGCTGCCAACTTTTACGCTTTTTTGCTACCAGTAAAATTTAGTATAGATCTTCGCCTTGTTTAATCGTGAGATTTCGACGATTAAATAAGGGAATATTCACTATAAAATTTTAGTGGTAGGAAGAAAGCGTAAAGGTTGGCAGCTATGATGTATTTGTTTCTTAACCCGAAACCGCTGTTAGCGGTCTCAGAGAAGCTGTATTTTTCCATTTTCACAAATTTTCCGTTTAACTATAGATACAGGTTAAATTTTGTTTTATTTGGAGTCCCTTTATCTTCACTACTAACTTTTGAATAGCTGATTTTTAACCCCTTAATTCTCGCTCCCGAGATATTCTCGGGCTGTGTCTTTTACTCAAATTGTTTGATTCCCACCAGTTTTATAAAATAGTGAAATTGGCTATATTTTAGTATCGTTTTACCTGTCATTAAATAAGGTGAATATTTTTTTTTTCATAAAAGTGGTTCCAATAATCAGTTTGAATTATTCAACCGTAATTTAATTCGAGCGTTAAGGGGTTAAAAATAATAACCGTGTACATGAAGTTTAGTAGATGAATAGTATTTTGAGAGTCAATGTAGCATTTTATTCATATTTAGATTAAGCGATCTCACAGACCACTCACGGCAGTTATGCGACAGCATTTGTCACTCCGGTTACGGGTTAACCGGTCTGACAGATCGCTCACGGTAGATATGCGACAATATTTGTTACTTCGGTTACGGGTTAAATATAAAATTTTAATCTTTTCAACCATAAATGCTGAATAAATTTAGGAATGTATTCGTAATTGTAAAAAATTTAAAATAAAAAATGCGTTAAAAAAAATCGTCGTCGACACCGTCGAAATACGATGCCCAACCCGATGCATGATTCTACTTCAATGTATTTTAATTAATTAGAAAATAATAATAAAAAAAGTATACATTCCAATATTACCCAAGCATGCGGAAAATTAATTTTCCTTAAACTAATGCATGAAAAGGTAAACTGAAATCGATGAATTTGGATTTTAAATATATAATTTTTTGTTTTGTTTTTACAACTATAAAAACGGAATCAATTTCAAGAAAAGATTCTCAATCGCAAACAGGACTAAAAAATGTCTTTCTCTCCCCCTTTAAAATAATTGCTTTTATCATATGAAATTTTTATGTTCTGTGACAATTTGGATCTGAGTTATAAGTGTTTATGTTTAACGAGTCCTTATATGTATGCCATATTGAAAGTTGGGGGCTTCTGTTAAAATACCGGCAATGTCCTCTTCCCCATTATAAAGGTTACGTTTACTATACAAAGTGTTTTACAGTAATTGTAGCTTGAGTTATAATTATTTTAATTTGTCAGCCGCTTTATATTTTTGATACACTAAAATATGGAAGGGCTTTTATGAAAAATCTATAGAGCCTCAATCTCCTCCCTTTAAAACTGTTAAGTTAATCGTACGAAACTTGTGCCGACAAATTAGATTTGAGTTATATGTATTTTGGATATCGGGCCCTTATATTCGCGCTATAGTAAAATTTATGTGGTTTTGTTTTTTTTAAAAAAGACAATCAATGTCTTCTGTAAAATTATGTCACTTTTTGGACCGAAATAACTAGGAACCGAAATGGCATTGGGACCGATGTGTCGGGATCGAAGCCCTATGACCTAAACAGCAGGAACAAAGTCTCAGAACCGAAATGTACTCATGAATGATTAAATTTGAGTTCCTTCATTTTTAACATTGCATTCTCAATCATCAGATAACCTACAAAATTTTAAATACATTGTATGTATATTACTTATACCACAGAGATATTTAAGATCTATATGTTAAAAATAATGTGACATTGTCCCTTCGAGCGCGATAAGCAATTTTTTATATTTCGTAATAATTTAAACCTTATATATTGACTTTTTTCTGGGTATAAAACTTACTTAAAAAAATAATAATAGTTTTGTAAAATTATGGTGTATGCACCTGTCTCATGACATCTCTTGACATCAGACTCTGTATAGCGCGTTTTTCGGGTCTGAATTAAAAAAGTAAAAAAAAAAGCGTATTTCCAGAAAACGATTAATTACGTAAAAATAACTGGAAAATTAGTAAATATACAATTCTGCTTAAACAATTCAATTACGTTTTTATAACATTATAAATTAATACTTACTGGCATATAAATAGTTACTTATAATTTAGTTACATTCTTATAAACGTAACTGGGATTAACTTGCATTGAATTACAAGTAATTTTCATGTCAATTTTAGAAATGCAATTAGAATTAGCTCGTAATTGATTGCAATATAATTTAAATACATTTCATAGAATGTAACTTAGATTTAGTTATATTACATTACACGCTAACGAAATTTCATTCTGAGCAAACATAACTGAGATTAACTTGTAATACATTAGAATTTAATCTAAATTATATTTTAAAAACTGCAATTAGAATGAGTTCATAATTCATTGCAATTTAATTTAAATACATTTCATAGAATGTTATTTAAATTAAGTTGTATTATATTACACGTTAACCAAACTGATTTCTGAATAAACGTAATTGACACTAACTTGTAATACATTAGAATTCAATCTAAGTTATATTTTTAAAGATGCAATTAGAATTGATCTATAATCCATTACAAGTTAACTGGATTCTATAATTAAAAAAGTAATCGATTACAGGTTAATTGGGTTATATAATTAAAATCGAATATGAATCATCTTGTAATATAGATTACATGTTATTTGAATTATACAATTAAAAATGTAACCTGAATCATCTTGTAATCCATTACAAGTTAATCTAATTAAAATTTAAAAGAAAAAATGAGAATTGGTTTGTAATCTATTACACGATATTCAGATTATGTATTTCAAAACAGTACTTGAAATTACTTTGTAATGCCTTACATGTTAATCAATTGCATTGTGAGGGGATTAAAATGTATTTTAATCTATAATTTCATTACTTTGTAATCAGATTCTGCCCAACACTGATTACAACTAATCAATGTATTAAATGAATTTTATAATAAGTTATTTTAATGGTACTTACCGGGTGTCCCAAAAAGGACTGATGAATTTTAAAATTCCATAACTTGCAAACGGTGACAGATATTAAAAAAATTCTTGCAGGAGTGTTATGTAAGATATCAGGAGTTTTTATGCTGCGATTCTCAGTTTTAGTTACAAATAGCATCGATAGATGACGGTGAAAGCAATAACTGCAAAATCTAGGCTCGATTTTTCGAAGTTATTGAATTTTAAAATTCATCAGTCTTTTTTGGGACACCCAGTATATACCGTCAGTAAATAAAAGGTTAACTCATACGAAAGCATCGCTTTTAATACATTTTAAACAATTAGTTAACTGCAAAATTAATGTTTTTTAAATAAAAATCCTGTTTGGTGTTGTTTGTGGGCGATCTAAAAAATATATATATATATATATTAATATTTTACAAAATCCCTGCTGGCCTGGCCCACAGGCGGAGGTAGATTTTGAAGTTAAGTATACTAATTTCACCAACAAAAACTAAATCATGATTAGAGATAAACCCACTTTAACAATTTTATCTGGTCGCTTTGACGAGTTTTTATTTCATTTTTATGTAATAGCTGGTTTTATCAGAATCGTGTTACGGCAGTATTAAAAAAAATACTTTTCCATCCTCAACAACTCGAAATTTTCTGGTACATTTTCAGATTCATTTTTAATAGAAAAAATATGAAACTTGCTGACGTAATTTTTGAAGAGATTTATAAGCGACCTGTGTTTTTATTTTTCGTTCAATTAATTAAAATTTGATTTATAAGTAATTATTTTCTCAGTACGACAATATTTTTCGTTTTTAACACAATTTCTTTGGGGAATTCTGTTCAAAATGCCCACTTTGACATCATTTTTTGAAATATATTCTGCCTCTATCAAAAAATCGATCATTACGGTACATTATATAGTTTCTGAATAAGAGAATCTACCAATTGGATGATTCTGAAAGCAAAAATGAATAAGAAAATAAACAGTTTGGATTTGAATACATCCTTAATAAGATGATTTTTTTCTTCAACCGCTATGTAATTTTAATTCGTTTTTGCTGTAAGAATTGGTCCTATCTAAAACTTGTCTATATAAATGTTGTAGACAATATTAAGAAGATATATGATAAATTCGTGCGGATTTTATATTTTGTGAATTGACGGAGTTATGAATTTTTTGCTTCTTCAACCCCCCCTTTTTCTTTCCGTTTTTCTTTTTTATTTATTTTTTTCCGGTACGAATTGGTCCTATCAAAAACTTGTGAATATAAAAGTTGTAGATAATATTAAGGAGATTTATAATAAAATTAATTGGATTTGATATCTTTAAAATTGACGAAGTTATGAATTTTTTACTCCCAAAAACCCTATTTTTTGCGCCCCTTGAGCCCAATTTTAATTTTATCAAAAATTTGTGATATATAAATTTTTAGATATATTTTCAGAAGTAATAAAAACTTTAACCTGATTTCATATGTACAAAAATTAAGAATTTATGGGGTTTTTTTCGGTTTTCACAAAACCCCTCCCTATTTCCATCCCCTTGGTCCGATTTTGCCCATTAACGAACTTGACCGAGATTTTATGCCCTTGATTTCATGTATCAGTTTGGAAGAGATTTGTGCAGAATTGTGGAAGCTATCGTGTCCAGAAGACAGTGATATATATATATATATACAGATAGATAGACAGATAGATAAAGTTTTTTACTGAGGGTGGTTTATGGTTCTAGGGGTCATGATCGGTGTAGATCTACAAAAAAAATTTCAGAAATTCCAACATAGGGGAGAATGTTATAGGTAGTATTTCATACGAAATCTACCTAAAAATGGCCTTCCATTGTATTCTGTAACCCAGGAAGTTCGGGTTGGATCCCCTAGTTATAGATAGAAGCCTTAAATCTATGGCTCCAAGATTGATATGAAAGTTGCTTGCGACATTGCCTGGTTGGGAGGTTTTAATTGTCTTCAAACGGGGTGATAGTGGGAGAGATTATAGATTTCATCAGTATAAAGTATGTCCCAATTGTCCCCCACACATTTTAAAAGTCAGTATAAAATCAAGTAACTGTTGTAGAGGAGTGCGCTTTGGACTAAAATGCTTCTCACGATGAAAAGTTTTTTCAAGCAAATAAAAATAATTAGTTCCAAACTTCGATCGTAGATGGTGCCACTTGTCCGTATGTTCTCCAGAATCCTTCACTTTGTTCTCCAGATTTGACCCCACTCGGTTTTTTCTTGTGAGGTTATGTCAAGGACAAAGTGCATGCTTCTGCTGCTGCGGAAATTGAAGTACTGAAGACGAGAATCATGCATGTGATCCAATCAATTCCGCAATCAATGTTAGCGAATACGTGGATTGAACTAGAGTTGCGTTTGGACGTAACTCGAGCTACAAAGGGTGTACACATTGAACTATGATAATGAATTGCACAAATTATTTCTCTGTAACTGATTTTGAAACAAAAAAATGATCTGTAACTGATTGTCTTGAATTTTTTGTTTCTTTCGGATAATTTAAGAATCAGTGCCATCTATGGACGAAGTTTGGAACTATTTTCTTATTGGCTTGAAGAAAACTTTTCATCGCGAGAAGCATTTTAGTTCACACCGCACTCCTGTACGACAATTTCTTGATTTTATATATATATTGAAGTTTAAAATATGTCAGGGACGTTTGGGGCACCCTGTATATTTTATGTATATATGCATATAATGCATATATACATATATATATATATATATATTAGGGTGGTCCTTAAAAAATTAACTTTTAAAATTTCTATGGGGCACCCTCCTATTTTGTTCTATGTATAAAATAAAGACTTCCACAAAAATTTCAAATTTTAAAAACATTTTTTAAGGGTCGCTACCAAGGTTTGAATATTTAGAAAAAAACTAAAAATTGACATATTTTGTAATTTAATAATTTATTATTAATACAAATCCATAGTCATTGCCAAATTGAATCATGGTATGATATTAGGTTTTAAAAACTGTCATTTGTTTTAGGTTTCAACCTATTTACGCGGTCTATTGTCCAAACACAGACAGGAATATTTCATGTCTACACTCTATTTCACTTCTACTTAGCAGCATTGTGAAAGGTAGAGACTATAACATTCGGCCTTGAAAAAAAATTCTGTTATTTTTTTATCTTAAATAGCTAAAATGCGCAGGAATTTACACGTAAGATAATGTTTATAAATTATAGAATTTAATTCTTTTATATTCGTAAAATGTCGTGCTAAATGGCCATATTCGTATCAAAAACAGAGCACAAAACTTAAAAAAAGAGTTTTCGGCAAGCGTTCCTTTGACTGTTCACTGGGATTGCAAAATTTTAGAAGACATTTCAGAAACTGAAACTGTAGACAGATTACCCATTATTGTTTTAGGTAAAGGTACTGACCATTTAACTAGCTGTTCCAAAACTTCAATCAGGAACAGATGAGGCAATAGCTTCTGCTGTTAACTAAATATTGTAGTCGTGTGGAGCACCTAGCAAGTAAAATGTATGAGTTTTGATACAAACTTTGTAAATACCGGATTATCAAGAGAAGCTTGTATTCTTCTGGAACAGAATATGAACAAAGAAATGATTTGGATTGCCATCATCACATCCTTGAAATATTGTTTTTGTTCTTTATATTTTCTATGAAGTTTATTGTATAACTCCATGAGTGCTACCCCACTTTCGGCTACATCATTTACAACTTTGGCTGATGTCGGTAGTGCCTTACATGTTTTGTAGGATTCATTTTCATTCCAATTAGTCACATCGGTTTCAAAAAAGTCTGAAGGTAAATCCATAATTCAAAAAAAAAAAAAAAAAAAAACCTCAGAGCGTTGCTTGTTAGAAAATCTTGCCAGTCATTTTGGAGAATGAGATCAGGATCAGTGCGTGTACGTTTCAAGGGTTCATAATTTCCTTCATTTTTCAAAGCATGCACCATTTTTCTTTTACTTTCAAAAAAGACATTATCATCGAAAAATTCAAAAGCAAGTAGTTCTGTGAAGTACAGAAATATCATAGGAACTTCTTCAAAGCACAAAAAGAAACGATTTCATTTACATTATGGTCTTTTTTCAAGTTCTTCAGGAGCAATAAATCATTGGGCCTGTTACCAGCTGTGAATGTAGATTTTCACTACAAACGAGCAAACTTGACGAACTGGAGCTTCTTCCTGATTAGAGAGTTTAAACTGATCTCTAAATAAATAAACCTTGAGCGAGTATATGGCCTTCACCATCCATGGAACCCGATGCAATCCACCTGGTGCTCTAATGTAAAACCTCTTTCGGGTACTCCTCCTAAGAAAATTATGGCAAGCACTATAAGTTCCTTGTAATCGTCTCTTTGTTGTAAAATCATTAAGATGATTTTGAGCAAATTCCGTAATTTCTGACCCATTATGTGTTATTTTTTTCATTGATTAAATTGTCAGTTATGGGAGTCTGAAATATGCCATAATCTATAGGCATCCATGAAATTTTAAATCGTTTGAATAACAGCATGCTTGGTCCGCTTGGAACTCCGAGAGACTTAACAACAACTTCCTGAAGTATAATTTGAAGCATGTGATGATGGCAAGCCAAATCATTTCTTTGTTCATGTTCTAATCCAGATGAGCACAAGATTCTCCTGATAATCAGGTATTAACAAAGGTTATATCAAAAGTCATACATTTTACTTGCTTGTAATCCCGACAACTCCAATGTTTCGTTAACAGCAGAAGCTATAGCCTCAACTGTTCCTGATTGAAATTTTGGAACAGCAAGTAAGTGCTCAATACCTTTACCTGAAATAACAATGGGTAATCTGTCTACAGTTTCGGATCCTGAAATGTCCCCAGTGAAACAGTCAAAGGAACGCTTGCCGAAAACTCTTTTTCTAAGTTTTGTGCTCTGCTTTTGATACGAGTATGGCCTTTAGTACGACATTTTACTAATATAGAAAAATCGAAATGTATAATTTATAAACATTATCTTATAAATTCCTACTCATTTTAGCTATTTAAGATTAAAAAATAACGGAGAACTATTTTTCAAGGCGGAATGTTAGATTCTCTACCTTTCACAATGCTGCCAAGTTGAGGTGAAATAGAGTGTAGACATGAAATACTCCTGTCCGTGTTTGGACAAGAGACTGCGTAAATATGTTGAAAATTGAAACAAATGACAGTCTTTATAACATAATATCATACCATGATTCAATTTGGCAATGACTATGGATTTGTATTAATAATATACTATTAAATTACAAAATATGTCAGTTTTTTTTTTCTAAATCTTCAAACCTTGGTAGCGACCCTTAAAAAATGTTTTAAAAATTTGAAATTTTTGTGGAAGTCTTTATTTTATACATAGAACAAAATAGGAGGGTGCCCCATAGAAATTTTAAAAGTTAATTTTTTAAGGACCACCCTAATATATATGCATATAATTTCTAAACGGATGATTCAATATTTTTTCTTTTCTTCTGTGAAAGAGCTTGTTCTCGTAGTTGTCCCATTATAAATTTTATTAGGATCTAATAAGGAGATAATAAAACACACATACTACAATATATATTAAAACACACATACACACATAAATAACGCCTGCATACAGTTAAAGGCATATATAAATATTATACAGACATACGCACAATAAATACAATAAACCCAACTGGAGTGAAAAAATAACCAGAGCCAGGAATCGAACCCAAGGACCACAGTATACAAGACTTAGCAAGTGGTTAGAGCAGCAGTCTTGTATACTGTGGTCCCGGGTTCGATTCCTGGCTCTGGCTAATTTTTCACTCCAGTTGGGTTTATTGTATCTATTGTGTGTATGTCTGTATAATATTTATATATGCCTTTAATAAGGACATGTTCGTCTATTTGTTTGTGCTATTGAATTCTAACTTACGTAAATAGAATCCAATCGCTACGAAGTTTGGATATGTTACCAAGGTACATAATAATGTTTTTCAGTTTAAAAATAATCATTTGTTCGTATATAAAATTTTGCATGGACGTATAAAAAGTTTGAATATATTATAATGTACCATTTCCGTAAAATGGCTAGAAACGTTAAGAAATTTGAATATGTTTCTGATGTAGACCACAATAACAACTCTTTTGAAAATGGTCAGCTATCAGGCACACTTTATTTGCAGGGAAACATCCGAAATTGAATTATCATTTTCGGCCCTCATTGTTTGAAAAATTCGTACGGCTTACCCCAATTGTGATATACAAGGTGACCATAATTAAACTGTTAGTATTCAGAGCGTTCTGTAGAGCGATCTAATTAAGAGAATGACGCCAAATTTTGTAAGAAGATTAAACTAGACGGGGGACGAAGGATTCCGCGAAAATAAAATAGTTCCAAAAGTCACCGCTGGGGAATATGTGGCGCTGTGTAACAGAAAAGAGAGTGTTAAAAAATGCAGAATCAATACTGAAATAAAATTACCTTTTATTTAGCACATTAAAAGATTTTATTATTGATTCTGCATTTTTTAAAACTCTATTTTCTGTTATACAGCGCCACATATTCTCCTAGCAGTGACTTTTGGAACTAATTTGTTTTTCGAAGAATACTTCGTCCCCCGTCTTGTTTAATCTTCTTACAAAATTTAGCGTCATTCTCTCAATTAGATCCACGCTACAGAACACTCTGGGTACTGTCAGTTTAATTCATGGCAACCTTGTATGCCTCGCATTGAAACACTGACATTGAGTATTGGGAAAGTATCTAAAATACTTGGCATGGTCTAAAACTTGATACTCGTAACAAAAGTCTGCAACTTTAGTGCTTAATCGCATACAATCGCAACCAATAAAGTCCTGTACAGAAAAACACATAAATTCGAATATTGATAATATCATCATGTTCGACGTTTACAGTTCATATATGGAGTAAAAACTAAATTAAACAGACAGATGACAGGCAGATAAAAGAGGTAATGGAAATCGGTTTCTATTTTTTTCAAATAATTACTTGTCTACTGATAAATAACTTAAAATTAAACTAAACGTTGTGGCACAATTTATTAAGGTGTACATCTTACAACCTACAGTGCTTAACACTGTTTGACAGACCATGGGCTCTGAAGTGTTATACAACATATGTGATCAACCCAACGTGAAACACTCAGTATTTAATTCCAGAGCAAGCTTGGTAATCATTTTATCGATCCCAAGCCGATGAAATATTGAGTGAACTCTGTACCTGTAGCATGGTAGCGCGACGCACTAACCCCTAAGCTACCGGGCTTTCTGGCAAATCAATACTGCCCAAACAGAAATAGCAATGTGTTGTTTTGTTCGAATATATATTATTTCGATATCGGTATATTGAATGTATATATTAACATTATTATGTTATTAATAAGAGATTTGAAACATATCCTATGTATCTTTCAACCGCCTGCCATTTATTATGCATAATTATAGATCCTTCTGCTTTTGCCTTTTAAATACAATATGATTTAATACTTATGTGCAAATGGCAAAAGTAAAACAACTTCTCATAAGGAACGTTCCAGTTCTATGTTGTAGCAGTGACGCCAACTTATATGGGCTCGTGGGGCCCGAGTTCACCCAATAATTTGCTCTGCCAGTCTACCCAATTTTCATTATTCTATTTTTGTACTTATTTCTTTTTTCAATCGCAGAAAAGAAATTATTTCGTTGACTTTTACAAAATTATTTTGTTTTAAAATACAGTATAGATAGCAATAACAGAGAAACAGGAGGCTAAAATACAACCTGCACCCTCCCATTCATCATCCTAAAAGATACAACCAATTTTCTCTGAAAAAAGAAATTTCCTACATATTAGCGAATTTTCTTCCTAAGGTGCATTATAGGTGCATTTGCCTTATGTTTTATCCGTATATTTTTTTTTCAAATAATGTTTCTTATCCTAAATATACGTTATACGAAAATGAGCCAGTATAAAAATTAAATTTCGTATTTTAATGTGCAGCACCTTTTTATGTAAATGCCATATCTGAAAGATGCCCTTGATTTTTCTACTTTTCGTAATTGGAAGTATCTTTTTATTATCAGCGGTTCAATAAATTGTATCTGTTTTGAATCATCCGGTATAGTTTAAGTACACAGAACTATTAATACACGTATATCAGTGTATTTGCATTAAATTTTTTAGTCCTCTACGTTTTAATTTGTAGTCAAATTCATGGCACGATAGTAAATACTAGAGTCCATAAATAGAAGACCCCACGATAATATAACTAAAAACTTTATATTCTACTCTAAAAAATTCAGGCTTATCATAACTTGAAATATCGTTTCCAAAACTTTCAAAGAAAGCAAAATTGCAGTGTCATTTTACTCTAAAATGGTTTTGAGCCCACCCAATGTTTTTCAAAAGTTGGCGCCACTGTGTTGTAGTGTATACTGACTGTAAATACGCAAGTTTGCATATAGGCAGGTTTGCTTAACATATGATCTTTTTTCTCAATTCTCTAGGTACATGGATTATTTTAATAAAATATACATCAAGCCCTATACCCGAATAAGCCCTTATTTGATTGGCTTGCTAACGGGATATCTTTTGCATAGGAGGAAAGAGAACGATTATCCTAGGCACAGCTTGGTAAGTTGAAATTTAGCTTATATTTTACAACTGAATGGATAGTATATGAGAAAAAATATTTACTAGTCTTCCAATATAGTTATAGATATTTGGGCAATTACTTTTTAATATATGGAGCTGAAAATAGATATTTATGTTACCTTTAAGCTAATATTTACTTATGTAATACCCTGTTCAGATGGGATATTTAAGATATCGTAGATCCATTTTTGAGGTGGTACTCTCTCGGAATTGAAAGCCTTTTCACATCACAAAGCTCGTCTAACTCAGTGAACCTCATTGTATCGGAAATCTGAACAAATATAAAGTGTGCGCATGCGCGTAAAATAAAAACCGGCCGCAACAGCCAATCAGTTAAAGCTAAGCCCTATAGCCATTCAGAGTGCGTGGTAGTGCCTCTATTTAGACGAAGAAAATTGAAACTCACTGAGAAAGTTTGTAGAACTTTCTGGGAGAGTTCGGTGGTCTAAGATATCTTAAATATGCGAATGTTATGTAAAATTCTAAAAACCAGCCAATATCGTGTAACCAGAGTTTAAGGTTTTGACATTCAAAACTGGTTTTCGAGAGAACATATGTTTTTTACAGTCCAAAATTGTACAAAAGTATTTAAAGCTCAAAATTAGGAAAACTTGAAATATTTCTATTTGTATCCACTACATACATATTATATATATTATATAAATAATTATTAATAATTAACCTTTAACTGAGGTGACTAAAATTTGTCACACAACTAATGTGATGCGGTCTCTCAGACCTCTCGAATAAAATGAATAAAAAAATAACTTAAATGGTTGAATTTACTTAAATTTTGTCCTAACAATATCGTTGTACTTCTCTTAGGGGCATGTGAATTAAATTGCATGATAAAAGTATTTTATTTATATTATTTAACTTCAGTACAAAAAAAAAATTATTTTTTTTTTCAAAATAAACGGTAATTTGTTAATTTTGCTAATTAAATATAAAAATTAATCGCGTACAATTTTTTTACAAATTATCGTTGCAACAAAGTATGAAAATTGAAATGCGGTGTTTATTAAAAAAAAAAATAATATTTACCCTACGAATATGCAAGAGTCAAAGTGCATCATTATTGCAGTCAGAACATATTTCTCATGTACATGTAATGTATACTAACTTTTGGCATAAAAGACACTTATAAGATGTCTTTCTCTAAACTATTCTTTCGGTAATAAAAATTATTTTTAACTCCATCAGAAATATTTACATTTTCACCATCGGAAAGTTCAGAATTCGTATCGTGATCTCTTCCGTCAGTAAAATCTGCATTGTCAGAACTTTCAATATCGGAAAATTCTTCATCTGACCAGTGGTTCATAATATCTTCTATTTCCTTCTGGCTGAGGAAAGTAGAACGTTTTCGAGGTTGCGACGACATCATATCACAAAAAAAGACACCAAAGGAATGGAAAAAAAAATAAAGCACAACTAATCGCGAATATTGTACTACAGTTTCAATTAGTCACACAACTGATGTGATCCGGTCTGACAGACCCCAGCCTAACGAATAACACGTTTAAAATCACCTCAGAGAAGTATCGCTTTGTGTGTGACCTTGGCAAGCTCGTAGAAGAAGGTACTGTTAAGCTCCGGTATCTTGGCATTTCACGCGCGGAGATTCGGACGATTCTATTCTGGATAATCGGCAAAAGGTTGTGGAGAGAATGGCATCCATAATTGGCGCGTTAGCCTAAAATAGTGACAACCATAAGCGGATTCTTTTATATATATATATATATATATATATTTATAAATGTGATGTTTAACTGAGGTCGTTTCTAATAGCAATAATTTTATTAATAATTATGATATTTAAAAACTTAAACGATGCTTCTGATAATAAAAAATAATGATACTAATTATCGGAATGAACTGTAAAAGCACCTAGACATATTTTCAACAATGGCAATTCTTTATATATAAGAATTAATGCGGATCATTTCATAATATTTTAGATATGAATTTATTAATGATTTTATAATTAAAAAGATGCTTCTGAATTTTTAAAAAATGCCTACATTATTTTAGGATGTTTTCATTGTGTATATAAATCTCTTTTTTTTTTCTAACTAAATTTAAAATGTTAGACATTTATATAAATTAATAGCTATTACACGTGACTTTAATCACGTAACATTTAAAGAAGAATAAATGCATTAATTAAGGGAAAAATTCACTTACGATAATTAAACACATGTACAATTAACCAACTCTTTATCTCATTTTAAAGTAGATAAAATTTGTTATGCTCCCAGTTTGCATATTTTTATTTATATATATAGGATCATATAAATGCCTTTGAAGAGCTCGAAATTTCATACACTTTCCCTAAGATTAATTAGAGAATGAATTCATTTCCTTCTAATTTTATTTTATTATCTCTATTTATTCTATTTTACATTTATTCCATTCATGCATATTGAGATATTTTTAACTATAGATTTCGATATTTAAAAAAAAAAATTATATATAAGTATCAGAAACGGATAACTGATTAATTCCGATATTTTTTATTGGCTTTTCCATAGTACCTTTAAAAAATAGGGAGGAGGGGGGGGGGATTTAATGTTTAATTAATGGCATTGGCTTTTTGAATTATTTGTTTATTTAATCAATCGATGGTGCATTGATAGGAATAACTTGAGCGTTTATCAGATTTTACGCCTAGTGCTGAGTGACCATCTGAACTACACTTGATGTGACTCTGCATGGTTGCAGTATTAAATTAAGTTATTATAAAACCTTATATTATATTTTAAGAATGTACACTAGGGATGTTAATGTTAAACCTATGAGAGCATTCACTACAAATGTATCACTTATATTTTTAAATTTTTTTTTTCCTTTTTTCTTTTCTTTCTTTTTTTTTATATATATATTGTAGAATAGCTGAGGTTGATCTCTAACCGGGCTAGTTTTTACTTTATCGATTTAGGGTGCTTTTTTTAATAATGAGTACACTTTCACTTTCAGAACCGACTCCGAAAGTGAAAGTAACTTTATGTATTATAAAAGAAATCTAAAAATCATTATACTAAAACTTTATGAAAATCGAAAAGTAACCCGTTTATAGATCGACCTCAGCTATTCTAGGGAAAAATAATTTTAAAATGTTAAAATGCAAGCGAGAAATTTTAAAAGAATGTTCCTTTCCTCCTCAAAAAATTTTACCACTTTTAAAATCCCATTTCGCTTCTTGGAATGAATAATTTTCTTTTTCCGTGGCATTTTGTCAAGGCGAATATAGTTGACAAAGATCGATAATAATAATTAAAAAGACAAAAGCAAGATCAACCTCAAATACAAGCTACGATCTGAAATAGTAAAATCACCATGGAACAAGGAATATACATTTTACAGTTATTTCCTACTTCTTAGAAATTCACAGATAAAAGAGTAAACTTCTACTGGTGGTGCAAATCCCTATTTCCGGGATTTGGCGGATTGTCCGTTCGCCAATTACGCACGTGTACTTGGCAACCTTTGACCCTGAAACCCCTGGTCAGAAATAGATTCTCCTAAGGTCATCTGCCAATATACGAGAGCTCAACAGTACTGGTACAGGCAAGTAATATTTGCACTTTTAAGGGTGTATTCGAAAAAATATTTTTTCACCCTCAACAGCTCGAAATTTTCTGAGACATTTTCAGACTCATTTTTAAAAGTAAAAACATGAAACTTGCTGGTGTGATTTCTGAAGACATGTTTAACATGCCGTGTGATTTCATTTTCAGCTCAATTAATTAGAATTTGATTTTTAAACAATTATTTTCTCAGTATGACCATTTTTTTCATTCCCAGATCGCCCGCTTCGGAAAATTCGGTTCAAAACGCCAACTTTGACAGCGTTTTTTACAGTATTTTCTGCAGTTATCAAAAAATTAAGAAGCACGGCACATTATATAGTTTCTAAATAAGAGAATTTCCCAGTTTGATGCTTTTGAGAGCAAAAATGAATTTTAAAATGAATCAGAAAATAAGCAGTTTAGATCGGAATACACCCTTAAGGGATGGAAGTGTTTACAGCTGGGAGTCGCGTGACATCAGTTAAAGGTTAATAATATATTTCACTTAAATTTTAGTTTTTTTTTTATATTTTTATTATGTTTCTATTATAGTTAATAATTTGTCATAGTTCTATCATATAAAAGTTTCAATACTTTAAAAATTTGACTACTAATAAGAGATTCTTATAAGAATCTCCTCCTATCAGAGGGCAGTCGAGGCTATGAGCTCTTTATTATTGGTAGAAAACATGGACTTGCGATATTTCGACAACGTGTCAATGAAGAAGTGCGTGTATGACAAATTAATACAAAAATCCTTGACGGGTTAAAGTTTGTGACGCAGCACTTCATCTTTTGAGTGACGCTACGTTATCAATTAAAATATATTTAAATTATTTATTTCATCATTTTATTTTTGTTCTATTTATAATCGCATGTGCAAAAGTTACTTTCAACACGAAAAGATGTATAAAAATTTATTCGCTTACACTCTTTCGTCCGCGTCTCTGATAAATTCAAAATATGAGTTTTAAAAGATACGATATAAAGTTTAAGTGATGCCTTGATGTGGCTTTAAAAGGTTTGTTTTAAAGTTCAATTTAAATTATTTTTGATTTGGTTGAAATATATTTACACATCTAAACAATACTTTTAAGTTTCCAATTCACTGTTAAATATATCATTTTCACTGAATCTATGTTATGCATTGAAATATATTTATTTTTAAAAAGTAAACACCACCTACTAACTCTGCGACAAATTATTGTAGATGAAACTTACTGATACCAAACTATTTGAAATAAAGTCTACTTTTAAATGATGCATATAAAATTTGCTTAGGGGACCATCTACATATCAAAACGATACCAATTTTTTTTTTTTTTTTTTTCAAAAGCAATAACCAAGATCCGCACCATAAAGCCTCAAGCACCATTAGCCTCAATACAAATTTTCATGAAATTCGTACGGCTAATTTCAGACGAATTAATTAAACAAAAACATAATTTGAATAACAAATTAAAAAAAAACAAAATTTATTTCCTACATTGTTTAAGCCCGAGAAGGGACAGATATTAAGATATTTCATTCAATTAGTTCTACATTTAATGTTAAATTTTTGTAACAAATTAGTTAATCCAATTGAAGATTAAAAAATAAAAATAAAATTCATGCAATATGATACTTAAAACTCCCTAAAAAATTAGATTCCGTTCAAATGAAATCGAAATAAATCTTAGACTTCTTCCATTTTTAATCGAAAATTCTTGTATTGCAGATTTTGTATTTTGTTTATGACAATTGTACATAAAATGATAAGATGCATGCAAAATACAAAACTTAAAAAAAAGGTCTAAGATTTATTTCGATTTCATTTGAACGGAATCTAATTTTTTAGGGTGTTTTAAGTATCATATTGTATGAATTTTATTTTTATTTTTTAATCTTCAATAGGATTAACTAATTTATTACAAAAATTTAGCATTAAATGTAGAACTAATTGAATGAAATATCTTAATATCTGTCCCTTCTCGGGCTTAAACAATGTAGGAAATATTTTTTTTTTTTTTAATTTGTTCTTCAAATTATGTTTTTGTTTAAAATGTCAAGTTTTTTAATAACTACTGCATTCAGACGAACTCATTCCAAAATTACTAGAGGGTATCATCATCAGGCTTTGATGTTAGCGGTATTGCATCACAATGTGTGAAGCAGTTTACCAATGTATAGTTCAAAATATTTCACCACTGTAGTAATGCAGGTTGCTGTAGTTTGGACAAAAACTTCCAATCTGAACGTAAAAAATCTATAATCAAAACATAAACAAGTAATATAAAAATTTTGATTTTAAAGTCAATTACAACTTAGGTCATCAAAGAAAATTTTAATATAATCCCCTTAAGCTAATATTAGTTTTTGTTGCATTAAAATATCTCAATTTGTTGATTTGCTATAAGTAAGTAAACCCTATTGGTTTACAATGGAAGTCTATGGGAATTTGGCGAAATATTAGAGATATCGCCAAGTTGGCGACAAACTTGGCGGTATTTGGCAACAGAACAGCCCCCCCCCCCCCCCCCTATGGTATGAAGATATGATATGTAGATATATCATATATTCATACCCCCTTTATAAATATGAAGATGCATTAAATGCTGTTCAATAACCAATGCCTGCGATTTTGTCTCGCATATAAAACTAAAATCAATTAATTAAAATTTAATTAATGAATTAATATTGAAAAAACTGTATGCACATCAATTGTCATCCAGTACAAGTTTTAAAAAATGTATTTCAACTTAATAGGATGAATAATAAGTATTTTATTAACGATTGAAAATTTGAACAAGATATATATACGGGAGAGTGTGAACTAATAGCAGGAATTGAAAAATTAACTTTACTTAAATTTAGATACCCTATTTCCCACTCAGGAAGGCTATGAATGCAAAAATAAATTGTGTTGAATCCTTACTACTAATATTTAACAATATTATAGCTGTGATACAGTAAAAAATAAAAAATAAAAGTTTTACTTAAATTTTGTTACCTTATTCTCTCCCAAGGGGTGATGTAAACACATCAGAAAATTATTACCTAAGTGTAACTTGGGGTATAAATAGTTCTCATCTCGGGAAAAAAATACATTTTAAAATTTAAGTTATGTAATTCCCCACTAAGTTCGCTACCTGCGTAAAAATAGCTGTCCATTTGAAAATTTTTACTAAAGCATAAACTTGACCAAAGCAAAAATTTATTCTGAAAATATCCTTTTTATTTCCACTATCACGCTATGTTCACATTTTTAATTCTTAAAAAAAAAAAAAAAAACTAGTTCAATTTAATATTTCACGTGGAAATGTTTCAACTAAAAAGAAATAAATTATTATTACGGCTTTTGAAATTTTTGCAAAAATGAAGAAAAAATGTTACATTTTCTATGAAAAATGTCCGTTGATTCTCAATGAAAAAAGAGAAATTTGGAATTATTAAGAAAAATATTTGAATAATTTAAAAAAAAATTGGCCAATCTCTGGGTTTTAATTCACCCATATGCAAAGGCATTTTACCATTCGTTTTGACCCTGACGTCAGGCAAGCGTTTTTACACTTTAAATTTATAATATCATTAGAATTAGTAAAGAATAAAAAATAAGTGACATCAGGGACAAAAAGGTGGGAAGAAAAAAATGAAAAAATTATGAGCTCCATAGGCTTTTCTATGTTACATTAACATTGAGAAGTGACACTGGAAATAAATAAGTATTTTGCTGCCGCGCAATACTTAAATTATTTTAAAATAAGCCTATTTTAAGGGCTGTATCCAAATTGAAGTTCAGTACTCGATTGTTGAAGTGCTACAGAATGACTATGATTAAGTCACTTCTATTAATGTATTATTTCTTGCCAGTATGACCATTTCTCTCATTTAATATGCTTCGACTATATTGCCAGCCCAAATGTTTCAATAAAATGAGTAAAATATATTTTATTTTCATATTATGCTTTTCTGCACATCATAGACGGCCCCTTAAACCATCATTTCGACGTTTTTAAGCATAATTTAAAAACAAACTTGGACGAAATTTTTGAAATTTTTAATTCGCATAAAGCAGGATATAATAAATATAAATGCATCAAAAAATTGTAAGTTGCAATTTATATTTCTTTCGAATATTAATTTCATGATTCATATTATAAAATTTTTAAAGTTACAAATTAAATGTATTTATGTTTGAGTTTCTTATTATTATAACCAAACAAAAAAATTATCACTTTAGGATTATAATTTCAGGAGATATTAATAAAAATATGAAAATGTAATTTAACAATAGAAACTCTAAATTTTGATTGTTTATAATTCAAAAACTTATGATACAAATAACTTAAAATTTCGTTTATGGGCATAGCTTGAAATGAAGAATTAAAATATACATAGTGTCAAAATTGGATGTTGCCATTGAAAAAAACAAAGCTTGTTCTAGTTTTGATTTGTAGATGACTCTTTAAGCAAATTTTATATACTTCATTTAAAAGTAGACTTTACTTCAAATCATTTGGTACCAGTAACTTTCTTATGCTATAATTTGTTGCAGAGTTAGTAGGGAGTGCTTACTTTTTTTTCCACTACTGTACAGTTAAAATTAATGATAAAATTTACGTTTCGAACTGCTTCTGCACTGTTAAAAATAAAGTGCGATGTTTCACCACGAAAATGGTTAAAAGTCGCTGAAATTTAGCTGCAACCAAGATATAGGTGATAAGTTTCACCAGTTTATTGGTGCTTTCATAAATACCATTATATTAGTGAAATGTTAAACCATGATTCAGGTTTTTTATAAATCCAATTTTCTGGTGAAAGGTTGAACCATAAATCAGGATTTTTTTTAATCCAATTTTATAGTGAAAGGTTGAACCATAAATCAGGGTTTTTTTAAATCCAATTTTCTGGTAAAAGTTTGAACCATAATTCAGTTTTTTTTAAATCAAATTTTCTGGTAAAAGGTTGAACCACAAATCATGATTGTTTTTAAATCCAATTTTCTGGTGAAAGGTTTAACCATGTGATTCAGAGTTTTTTTAAATAACATTTTCTGGTGAAATGTTAAATCATAATTCAAGGTTTTCTCTATTCCAATTTTGGTTGAACCACGATTCAGGATTTTCTCTCATCTTTATGAGGAAAGGTTACACCGGATTGTAGTTTTCTTTTTTTTCCCCTCACTTTGGTTTTCAATTTATCATTTTATTGTATAATAAACAAAATTTCAGATTATGTGAGATTATATTGCAGTAGGGAAAGCATATATATATATTTTTTCATTAAACCGAACATTATTAAATTTTTAATTATTGATTCGATTGTCTTTGAAACATATTTAAAAAACAAATGTAAACCAGTTTGATCTAATTTGATTTCACAAAGTAACTGCATTTTTTTTTTCTTCTCACAAATATTACCATTCTGTCATTGTACTTTTTGGAATATTTCTCTGCACTCACTTACACTTAGTCCATTTAGTGCTTGCTTATTCACAAAAAAATATAGAAAAAAAAATAATAATTTTCTTAGATTTAAATGCATACCCAGTTTTTATTATATTTTAATTTAAACAATGGCTGAATGCATTTCTTCAACCAATATTAATTTTTGCACAGGTTTGAAAAAGTTTTTTCCACAATGCAGTTAGTTGCTGCTTTCATGATCTGTAATTGTTTTTTTTTTTTTTTTTTTAATTGTTGTGAATCTATAGATGGGCGATTCCATGGAGAGTTTCACACACATAACGCAGGCTTTAATTTGCATTTATTCAATTATTTATTAAATTTTAATGTTAATTCTGATTTTAAGTGGTATGGTAAATAAGTTATTGATATATTTTTAAATTTAAATGTGTGGCAATAAAACTCACAGAAGTATATCATTTAATTTCATTACTCAAAATGTGCTTTTTTTCTACTTCAGAAAAAAAAGCACAGTTTGAGTAATTAAATTATATATTTCTGTGAGTTTTACTTACACACATTTAAACTAAAAAATATGTTAATAACTTATTTACCATACCACCTAAAATCAGAATTAACATTAAAATATAATAAATAATTGAATAAATGCAAATTAAAGCCTGCGTTATGTGTGTGACTCTCCACATGGAATCGCCCAGATGCTGAAATTTTTATATTATACAGTTTTCAAATTTTTACCTTCTTTTCACAAACAAAAAATAAAAGTATTTTAATTAGCAAAAAATATTTATAGACATTTCTGCATATACTTAATATAAAGGTACAATTGTTACACATATGAAAATTTCACATATTTTCACTATTTTAAGTTACATAATTTTTAATAGTACTATTTTTGAACAGTAAAATTGACTAAAAAAAATTTAATTTTTCTACTGTTGCTGACATATATCGACAGTAACAATCTAAGCAATCCACTTCCCCTTTTCCTCAAATTGAATTATTGTCACATAATTTTCATTTTTACGTCGTTAAAAGGGGGGGGGGGTTGCAATGTGAAATGCAATTAAATTAAATCTGTATTTTAATTTACTGATTTTTCATAGTTTTAAAAATAATTTTCAAGCATGATTCTTTTAAAAATTTATACTGCACACAGCTCGATTATGCAAAATTAGCTCATTTGGATATAAAAACAACAACAACAAAAAAACTCAGAATTTGTTTCTGTTTAACATTCAATAATGAATATGACACTTTTCAATAAATAAAGACAAAACATAACGGATACATAATAAAAGTATATGCGTAAACACTGAAATAATCAGCATGAAAAAGGCAGCTATAAGTAGCAGAATCCATTTAACCTCTAATATCAGCTAATACAAAAGTATTACTTTAAATTTTAAAGCTTTTTTTAAATACACAATGTACATCCATAGTATATTAAATACTTACTTTGAAGGGTTAATTTAGTAACAGCAGTGTCGCCACCAAGCGACTAATTATTGTTACATATATATTTTTTCAGTATTCCTAAATGATAATCTATGATGACAATTTATTTTTTAACAATACTCGTAGAGAAGAAAAATATTCACCAACAGCAGCCTTGCAATAGCTGAAAAAAGAAATGATTACAGGCACAATTAAATAGCAACACATTTAAGTTGGTTTGCGGTATGCCGCTCCATTTATTGAAAATACAAATTATATAATCATTAGATTATATGTATAGTATGTCAGACTAATATTTATTGTAATATAATATCATTTTACATAGAGTTTCTCTTAGACAGTTTTAGGAGGGTGCTGCACTCTGTCTGACCATTCAGGTCATCAAATATTTAAATTCTTGAAGCTTAGTATATTCTGAATCAGGATTTCAGTCAGGTAAAATGGAAGAGATCCAAGCATCAGGTTAATTTCTCCACCTGTTTTAAATAAAAGAGTAAATATTTTAAGACATAAAATTGTTTCTTGTGCAGACATAACAATAAAAGTCAAATTTCACACAGGGGAAATAATCAAAAAATTAAACAGCATATAATTCAAATCTCTTTTACAAGGAAATCTTCAGCATTTGAAAAATCAATCAGTGTTCGAAATCATTGATGGTCCACTGGTCAGAGAAAACCAAAAATGATATTGGACATTGGACCACTAATTTGAAAATTTTAGTAGTCAGCAGGATCAATAACTTGTTCCCCCTTCTCTCACAGGGTCACACTCACAGGTAAACTTAAGTTTTCCCGTCTCAGAGAAAACCACAACCAAGCAAAAATCACACAATTTTATTTATTTAAAAAAATAAATAAATAAAACTGCATTAAACGTAAACCTTAGTCAATTGAAATATTGGAAATATCTAAATAATTTTATAGTTTTTCTTTATGTACTGTTTATTTAATTTTTAGTCATAATTTTACATTTTATTATGTTGAAAATTTTGGATAACTGCAAAGTAAGTTTGTAAGAAAAGACTGCAGAATTCTCCAATTGTTAGGTAGAAGGAGAATATTGTGAAATTCTTGAATCAAATGTGGAAAAATATTGCAAAAAGTGTCAGCTGGTTGAGGAAAAAAATTCGTCAATTGTGATTAACAAAAACTGACGTTTGCCATTTGGCTGCAATAGGGTGTCAACGATTTTAATCAGTTGATTTAAATCAACGATTAAATCATGATTTTAATCAACTGATTTTTTTTTTAATCATTGATTAAAAACACAAATTTTCTAAATTTTAAAATGACATATAAAATTATTAAAATCTAAGATGAACAGAAGTAGAAAACCAAAATAATAAGTGGCATTTTTAGAAAAGACGATACTCTTCGTTTTATGATTTTGAATTTTTATGAGCGAATGTTATTAATCATGGTCAAATGTTTATAAAATTGAATTAAGACACTCTATTCATTCAAGGAATGCAGTAATTCCCTCACAAAACAAAATAATCATGAATGTAAATGATGTTATATCAAATACAGGGTGTAAAAAAATCATGATTTAAAAAAAAAAATCTGATTTTTTTTATTTAAATCGGATTTTTTATATTTTTTTCCCTGTGTTAGAATATTAAACATCTACCAAGAATTAAGCATTTCAAAAATGAATAACCCTCCAATAACATAATCTGTTTTTTTTTTGCTTTAATTAATAAAATTTTAATTATGTAATTATAGAAATTTAAAAAAAAACTGCAAATTAAAAATTTCTTTAGTAGCATATAACATTAGGTGCACTAATATTTTGTAATAATTATATAAACCAATATTAAATACTCCTTATATTTTAAAGTTATTGATAAATTGCAAATTTATGATACAGATTAAATTTAGTGATTATTAAACAATTAACTGTTTAATTAAGAACACAATCTACATTTTTGAAAAAGTGGTTGAAAAAAAGGTGATAAATAATCGTTTGATAAATTCATAAAGCGGCCAATAATTTTACACAGGTTCTAAAGCATATTTATGTCAAATTGATCAAAAATTGTAGCAATGTATACAGCAAACTCACACATAATTTATAAATAGATTACAAAAATTGTATTTTGAAATTTAAATCAGATTGTTTCCCCACAACATTAAAATATCTGAATAGCTACTAAATATTATAATATTTTGAAGTTATTTAACATTTAGTTAGATGTTTTTTTAAATGTATAATACTTCTTTTTACACAGTTTAACATTGTTATAATTAACAATAACAAATATTACAGTTTTTACAAGTGATTTAGTGATAATTTTCATTACTGATTATAATGCTTTTTTACTCTATTTCAAAAAATCAGAAAATATGTGATTTTATCATCTGATTTAAATCAGTTGATTAAAATCACTGACACTCTATTGCTATGTTTATTGTATATAAAAGAATGAATAATTTGATTATTAAAAGGAAATTCTGACATTGTAAGTTATATTAGATTATATGTTTAAATTATATGTTTCCCCATGTTAGACAATCATTCCCTCACACATTGCTATTATCTCAAATATCTACCACTAATGAGCAGTAGCAGTCTAGCATCCTTCACAGAGAAGAAGCTATTTTGAGCACTTGTCAGTCCAGCAACATAAATTGGTGGTGTAAGATTTTGTTAATTTTACAGAATTTTTTTTTAGTCAGTATACCCGGAAGCGTTTTTATTAGCAGTCATTCCCTCACACAGAATATTCATTTTTTTTTTGTAAATATCAAAAATTTTAATTTTATCATACATTATATATTAAGTGTTTCTCTTAAAGGAAACAGTTTGGATTTCTTCATAATTTTGCATTTCCCCCCTACAACTAGTAAAAATGTCTTATTTCATCATTCCCTCACATTTTTTATTTTATTTTTTCCACAAATTTTTATTTTATTTTTTTTGTTAAGTCAAATTTTTAAAACAATTTCTGTTGCTATTAAAATCTTCAATAATTGTCTGATTTCTTACCATTTATCTAATTTTTATGAAAATTTACATATGCATCATTCAAGTCAGACTGCTGGCCAAATTTGCAAGTATTGTAGAGAACAACCCAAGTCACAATACCTGTAGAAACTATCCAAATTATGTTCATCTCAGATTTGAATACTTTTATGTCATTTTAAACATTTAGAAAATTTTTGATTTTAATCAATGATTTAAAAAAAAATCACTTTATTAAAATCATGATTCAAATCGCTGATTTAAATCATTGACATCCTGATCAAATATAAAGACAATAATAGAAAAAAAAATCTGGATACATGTAACTTTTAAAAACTATGCTTAAAAATCATATAAATCTCTTTTTTTTTTCATTATTTTGTTTGTATAAATTGCTTTAAACATGGTAACTAATGTTTAAGATACTGATAGAGATATATATTATAAGTTTTTAAAAGTAATAAGTTGCATTTTTAGAAAGGCGATACTCTTCGTTTTATGAATTTGAATTTTTATGAGAGAATGTTATTATTTATGGTCAAATGTTTATAAAATTGAATTAAGGCACTCTTTTCATTCAAGGAATGCAGTAATTCCCTCAGAAAACAAAATTATCATGAATGTAAA
This sequence comes from Maratus speciosus, assembly GCA_963932465.1. Lineage (NCBI taxonomy): Eukaryota > Metazoa > Arthropoda > Arachnida > Araneae > Salticidae > Maratus > Maratus speciosus. Next base: position 57,170,578 of record OZ010798.1, read on the forward strand.
TGATGTTATATCAAATATAAAGACAATAATAGAAAAAAAAAAACTGGATACATGTAACTTTTTAAAAACAATGCTTAAAATTCATATAAATCTCTTTTTTTATTATTATTCTGTTTGTATAAATTGCTTTCAACATGGTAACTAATGTTTAAGATACTGATAGAGATATATATTATAAGTTTTTAAAAGTAATAAGTTGCATTTTTAGAAAAGGCGATACTCTTCGTTTTATGAATTTGAATTTTTATGAGAGGATGTTATTATTCATGGTCAAATGTTTATAAAATTGAATTAAGGCACTCTATTCATTCAAGGAATGCAGTAATTCCCTCACAAAACAAAATTATCATGAATGTAAATGATGTTACATCAAATATAAAGACAATAGAAAAAAAAATCTGGATACATGTAACTTTTTTAAAACAATGCTTAAAATTCATATAAATCTCTTTTTTTTATTATTTTGTTTAATTACTTTAAACATGGTAACTAATGTTTAAGATACTGATAGAGATATATATTATAAGTTTTTAAAAGTAATAAGTTGCATTTTTAGAAAAAGCGATACTCTTCGTTTTATGAATTTGAATTTTTATGAGAGAATGTCATTAATTATGGTCAAATGTTTATAAAATTGAATAAGGCACTCTATTCATTCAAGGAATGCAGTAATTCCCTCACAAAACAAAATTATCATGAATGTAAATGATGTTACATCAAATATAAAGACAATAATAGAAAAAAAAAATCTGGATACATGTAACTTTTTCAAAACAATGCTTAAAATTCATATAAATCTCTTTTTTTTATTATTTTGTTTGTATAAATTACTTTAAACATGGTAACTAATGTTTAAGATACTGATAGAGATATATATTATAAGTTTTTAAAAGCAATAAGTTGCATTTTTAGAAAAAGCGATACTCTTCGTTTTATGAATTTGAATTTTTATGAGAGAATGTTATTATTCATGGTCAAATGTTTATAAAATTGAATTAAGGCACTCTATTCATTCAAGGAATGCAGTAATTCCCTCACAAAACAAAATTATCATGAATGTAAATGATGTTACATCAAATATAAAGACAATAATAGAAAGAAAAAAAAATCTGGATACATGCAACTTTTTAAAAACAATGCTTAAAATTCATATAAATCTCTTTTTTTTTATTATTTTGTTTGTATAAATTACTTTAAACATGGTAACTAATGTTTAAGATACTGATAGAGATATATAAGTTTTTAAAAGTAATAAGTTGCATTTTTAGAAAAGGCGATACTCTTCGTTTTATGAATTTGAATTTTTATGAGAGGATGTTATTATTAATCGTCAAATGTTTATAAAATTGAATTATGGCACTCTATTCATTCAAGGAATGCAGTAATTCCCTCAGAAAACAAAATTATCATGAATGTAAATGATGTTACATCAAATATAAAGACAATAATAGAAAGAAAAAAAAATCTGGATACATGCAACTTTTTAAAAACAATGCTTAAAATTCATATAAATCTCTTTTTTTTATTATTTTGTTTGTATAAATTACTTTAAACATGGTAACTAATGTTTAAGATACTGATAGAGATATATAAGTTTTTAAAAGTAATAAGTTGCATTTTTAGAGAAGGCGATACTCTTCGTTTTATGAATTTGAATTTTTATGAGAGAATGTGATTATTTATGGTCAAATGTTTATAAAATTGAATAAGGCACTCTATTCATTCAAGGAATGCAGTAATTCCCTCACAAAACAAAATTATCTTGAATGTAAATGATGTTACATCAAATATAAAGACAATAATAGAAAAAAAAAATCTGGATACATGTAACTTTTTAAAAACAATGCTTAAAATTCATATAAATCTCTTTTTTTTATTATTTTGTTTGTATAAATTACTTTAAACATGGTAACTAATGTTTAAGATACTGATAGAGATATATATTATAAGTTTTTAAAAGTAATAAGTTGCATTTTTAGAAAAGGCGATACTCTTCGTTTTATGAATTTGAATTTTTATGAGCGAATGTTGTTATTCATCGTCAAATGTTTATAAAATTGAATTATGGCACTCTATTCATTCAAGGAATGCAGTAATTCCCTCACAAAACAAAATTATCATGAATGTAAATGATGTTACATCAAATATAAAGACAATAATAGAAAAAAAAAAATCTGGATACATGTAACTTTTTCAAAATAATGCTTAAAATTCATATAAATCTCTTTTTTTTATTATTTTGTTTGTATAAATTGCTTTAAACATGGTAACTAATGTTTAAGATACTGATAGAGATATATATTATAAGTTTTTAAAAGTAATAAGTTGCATTTTTAGAAAAGGCGATACTCTTCGTTTTATGAATTTGAATTTTTATGAGCGAATGTTGTTATTCATCGTCAAATGTTTATAAAATTGAATTATGGCACTCCATTCATTCAAGGAATGCAGTAATTCCCTCAGAAAACAAAATTATCATGAATGTAAATGATGTTACATCAAATATAAAGACAATAATAGAAAGAAAAAAAAATCTGGATACATGCAACTTTTTAAAAACAATGATTAAAATTCATATAAATCTCTTTTTTTAATTATTTTGTTTGTATAAATTACTTTAAACATGGTAACTAATGTTTAAGATACTGATAGAGATATATATTATAAGTTTTTAAAAGCAATAAGTTGCATTTTTAGAAAAGGCGATACTCTTCGTTTTATGAATTTGAATTTTTATGAGAGGATGTTATTATTAATCGTCAAATGTTTATAAAATTGAATTATGGCACTCTATTCATTCAAGGAATGCAGTAATTCCCTCAGAAAACAAAATTATCATGAATGTAAATGATGTTACATCAAATATAAAGACAATAATAGAAAGAAAAAAAAATCTGGATACATGCAACTTTTTAAAAACAATGCTTAAAATTCATATAAATCTCTTTTTTTTATTATTTTGTTTGTATAAATTACTTTAAACATGGTAACTAATGTTTAAGATACTGATAGAGATATATAAGTTTTTAAAAGTAATAAGTTGCATTTTTAGAAAAGGCGATACTCTTCGTTTTATGAATTTGAATTTTTATGAGAGAATGTGATTATTTATGGTCAAATGTTTATAAAATTGAATAAGGCACTCTATTCATTCAAGGAATGCAGTAATTCCCTCACAAAACAAAATTATCTTGAATGTAAATGATGTTACATCAAATATAAAGACAATAATAGAAAAAAAAAATCTGGATACATGTAACTTTTTAAAAACAATGCTTAAAATTCATATAAATCTCTTTTTTTTATTATTTTGTTTGTATAAATTACTTTAAACATGGTAACTAATGTTTAAGATACTGATAGAGATATATATTATAAGTTTTTAAAAGTAATAAGTTGCATTTTTAGAAAAGGCGATACTCTTCGTTTTATGAATTTGAATTTTTATGAGCGAATGTTGTTATTCATCGTCAAATGTTTATAAAATTGAATTATGGCACTCTATTCATTCAAGGAATGCAGTAATTCCCTCACAAAACAAAATTATCATGAATGTAAATGATGTTACATCAAATATAAAGACAATAATAGAAAAAAAAAAATCTGGATACATGTAACTTTTTCAAAACAATGCTTAAAATTCATATAAATCTCTTTTTTTTATTATTTTGTTTGTATAAATTACTTTAAACATGGTAACTAATGTTTAAGATACTGATAGAGATATATATTATAAGTTTTTAAAAGTAATAAGTTGCATTTTTAGAAAAGGCGATACTCTTCGTTTTATGAATTTGAATTTTTATGAGCGAATGTTGTTATTCATCGTCAAATGTTTATAAAATTGAATTATGGCACTCTATTCATTCAAGGAATGCAGTAATTCCCTCAGAAAACAAAATTATCATGAATGTAAATGATGTTACATCAAATATAAAGACAATAATAGAAAGAAAAAAAATCTGGATACATGCAACTTTTTAAAAACAATGATTAAAATTCATATTAATCTCTTTTTTTAATTATTTTGTTTGTATAAATTACTTTAAACATGGTAACTAATGTTTAAGATACTGATAGAGATATATATTATAAGTTTTTAAAAGTAATAAGTTGCATTTTTAGAAAAGGCGATACTCTTCGTTTTATGAATTTGAATTTTTATGAGCGAATGTTGTTATTCATCGTCAAATGTTTATAAAATTGAATTATGGCACTCTATTCATTCAAGGAATGCAGTAATTCCCTCAGAAAACAAAATTATCATGAATGTAAATGATGTTACATCAAATATAAAGACAATAATAGAAAGAAAAAAAAATCTGGATACATGCAACTTTTTAAAAACAATGCTTAAAATTCATATAAATCTCTTTTTTTTATTATTTTGTTTCTATAAATTACTTTAAACATGGTAACTAATGTTTAAGATACTGATAGAGATATATATTATAAGTTTTTAAAAGTAATAAGTTGCATTTTTAGAAAAGGCGATACTCTTCGTTTTATGAATTTGAATTTTTATGAGAGAATGTGATATTTATGGTCAAATGTTTATAAAATTGAATAAGGCACTCTATTCATTCAAGGAATGCAGTAATTCCCTCACAAAACAAAATTATCATGAATGTAAATGATGTTACATCAAATATAAAGACAGTAGAAAAAAAAATCTGGATACATTTAACTTTTTAAAAACAATGCTTAAAATTCATATAAATCTCTTTTTTTTATTATTTTGTTTGTATAAATTACTTTAAACATGGTAACTAATGTTTAAGATACTGATAGAGATATATATATTATAAGTTTTTAAAAGTAATAAGTTGCATTTTTAGAAAAGGCGATACTCTTCGTTTTATGAATTTGAATTTTTATGAGCGAATGTTGTTATTAATCGTCAAATGTTTATAAAATTGAATTATGGCACTCTATTCATTCAAGGAATGCAGTAATACCCTCAGAAAACAAAATTATCATGAATGTAAATGATGTTACATCAAATATAAAGACAGTAGAAAAAAAAATCTGGATACATTTAACTTTTTAAAAACAATGCTTAAAATTCATATAAATCTCTTTTTTTTATTATTTTGTTTGTATAAATTACTTTAAACATGGTAACTAATGTTTAAGATACTGATAGAGATATATATTATAAGTTTTTAAAAGTAAAAAGTTGCATGTTTAGAAAAGGCGATACTCTTCGTTTTATGAATTTGAATTTTTATGAGAGAATGTTATTATTCATGGTCAAATGTTTATAAAATTGAGTTAAGACACTCTATTCATTCAAGGAATGCACTATTTCACTCACAAAATAGAATTTATACCACACATTAAAACAATAATTCAAACGAATTTCGCTTCGGATATAATGCAGATCGGAAATACTTTAGGCTTAAGCAAAATATTCAGCATTTGCCGGTAAAAGAAATACGTTGATACGAAATTTTGTTTACGAGAGTTACAGTAAAACATTATTATGTGTATAACAGTAAAATAAACAATCACTAGTGCACTTACTTGGAGTATTTCATGGACTGACATGGCGAAAAACTAAACCTGGATACCAGTATCCACGTTTCTGCTTGAGATATCCAAGTTTTGATTCGGCATCAGCAGAGCGGAAGACGCGAGGGAAGACGCCATTAAAGTTTATCGATTGTTGCCACTCAACGATAACAAATGTTGAACCATAATTTCGGATATAGTGCATCCGACATGTAATTATTTTTTCCAGACATTTTTACTTGAACGAAAAACATGGTGAAACCTCCTCCTTAATCCAGTTTTTTGGAGAAAAGTTAAACCTTTATTTTTAACAGTGTGCAGTCGTCCTCGGGATTAAATATGATGTTGAAAGTCTAGATGATTAAAAGTCTAGACTAGAGATGAAAGGTCCTGTAGATGAGAAATCCTGTATGAGAGACAATTTGTTGAATCTTGACCAATTACATGACTGGAAAAATGCTGTGGCGCCATCCAGTGAGTGCATCAAAAAATTTTAAAAATGAAATAAGTTGGAAATGTGTAGGGGTATAGAGTGGAATTGAAGTGCTAGTATTATGTTGCACTTCTAGCATTGCTCACGATGTCATTAAGACTGGTAAGAAGACTGTTGAAAATATCGGCACAATACCTTCATTATTGCTGAAGTTCTGAACGAAAATTCAGGTTCGGTTTGGAAAGATACTTTCTATTTTTAACTGAGAAAATTATGCTCTGAGTTCTGAAGTAAATATTTTTCGTGCTGCGCTATCAACTCTGTGTAATCTGTATACCCGCAGCTAATTCCACGGGGGAAAGCAAATTAGTTTGAAAACATAATTTTGATTTTATTCCTCTACTAGGCTCCACAAATTACATTTTGTCGTACACTTTACAAGAAAACTATTCAGTATTTTGACTTGAAATTAAACATAAAAATAAATTATGATCTGTAGATTTGCACAATATTATTTTTTTTTAACAGAATAACCTTAAAAATTTATTATTTTAATTAATTTATTTTGCATGTTTTTCCATTACGGACGCATATTTGCAAATAAAAAATGAAACACGTATATTTTCAGAAAAAATAAATAAATCATGGAGTTACGATTTCTTTTATGAAATTTTTAAAATACCCTTTTTATGAAAATTATAGCATAATTTTAATGAATTAAAATTTGTAAAAATTCAATTATTTACATTCAGTTGGAAAAGTATTTTTAAGTGTTGAGAATTCAAATACACAATTTATTCTTATTAATGTGAATTCGTTTACGCAGACGATACTTTCGCATTTTAAAAGAATCACATTATGTTTTTTTTTTTTTTTTTTTTTTTTTTTTTTGTAACGTGACATCAAAATAATTGTAAACAACTAAAATTAATTGTTAAATTCGTTATATAAATATTTTGTAAAATTTTGCTCAGTCTTTATCATAAATAAAAAATTCCGAAGAAATTCTTTGTTGTTTGGCTGAATTTACATTTCAAAAATGAAAATGCGCCAAAACATAAAATAACGTTTTTGCTTAATAAAGATGCAAGAACAATGTAAAAAAAAATATTGTTCCTTTAAATATTTGTCTTATTAAGGGGGTTCAGGGCTTGATCGATAACGAAAAACATGTAAACAGAACTCTCTATTCGAGTGCATATAAAAACAGAAATATTCAATGTAACTCATTTAAACTTTCTGATATTTTTAAGGTATGTTTGTAGTCTTACAAAATTATAAAATGAAGTACTTCAATGTAATAAAACAAAAAGTATAGCGAAATTTATATAGCACAATTTTCGGAAAACATTTTAGGTGTCCTATCACCATCCGTAAGATATCTTAACGTTAAATTGACATAAGAACTTAATTTTTGCTTTACAATGATCCGGGAACTTTACTCTGTAGAATGAATTAAGGATATAACTATCACTCAAAGGAAACCTTATTAAAAAAAATCTCTCAAATTTGAAAATGTAAAAAACCCTAAAAAATACAACTTTTTTTTCATTAAAAATACTCAAAATAATGAACTATCTAAAATATATTGATTCATTCTGTAGATAATGATGTTATATGCATGCAAACAAATTTTTAAGCCATTCCATCAAATAGTTTTTATTTTAATCTTACGGATAGTCGTCAAAAATCAAGTTTTGAGAAAACGCGATTTAAAGTTACAATTAAATGGGTGGGGCTTTGTAACGATTGTTACAAAAATGCTCATAACTCCGTTAAAAATGCAAATATTTTTATACGGTTTTTTGTAATGTGTTCAGAATTAATTAAATAATCAAAATAGATATTAAAAGAAAAATCGATTTTCTAAAAAATTTCAAGCCCTGAGCCCCGTTAAATAATGCTTTGCGAATCCAAACAAAGCATGGCTTTTGCTAGTTGTTATATAATATGCTGAATTTTTATTTCAGTGCTATCATCGTTAGAAAGATTTTTTGGTTTGTTTTATTACATTGACGATGCATGACCACTGTTTTCTGTAATCAACAGGTTTTTATGTGCGTCGGATGGGCCCTTTCAACGGGGGTCGGTCTGATATGTGTGTTTGTACTCTACCATCAAAACCCGCCTCTGTGGGGAAACTCTTTCTACAATGCCTTTAATCGCACGGCCTTCGCGTTGAGCTTGGCCTGGGTTATCTATGCATGCTTGATCGGACAAGGAGGTGAGTTTCCGTTTTTCTTTAACAAAATGTAAAAAAATAAATTCTTGTATATGCATTTGATAAACAAATGGTTAAAAAATTTTAAAAGGGCACGTCAAAGTGCTTGAGAATAATAAATACTTATTTTTCCGTTTTTAAATTAGCTTTAGTATTCTTCAAAATCTTTTCTTTGTAGGTAGTTATAAAAGATACCTAATTCTCCAAATTTCATCATTTTAAAAACAGTGATTGAGGTTAAGCGTTATTACGTTTTTTGGGATGGTGTTGAAGAGATTTCATTTTGTAAAAATTGACGATAAATGTCAATTTTTATTTATTTTATTTTTATTTATTTATTTATTTATTTTGCTTAAATTAAATTTAAACATCTGTAGTCTATACTACTGGCGAAGTTTTGTAAAGACCTTATAAAAATAAATTATGTTAGATTTTCAAATTTTTAATTTTTTTTTCAAATTTTACAAAAGGAATTGCGCTTTTTTTTTTCTTGATCATTTAATAAGTCCGTTTTAGGATTTTTTTACGACTTCCCTAACAAATATCGCCTTAAGGGGTCTCGGGACTGTTTTAAAGCTTTAAATTTTTCGAAATTTGAATTTTTTTAGGTGTTAAACTTCTATTTTTTCTGAACATTTTGATATAATTGTTTCCTTTAAATTCTCATTAGAACATGTGTTATGGCTTTTAGAAGTACACCCGCTCAATAGCTGAAGCGGCGTTTCCGAAACTTTGAAGTCATTTTTCTCCAAATGACGTTTTTGGGCATAACGCGCACGATATCTCAAAAACTCCTGTATATTTTTTCATGAAATTTTCAAAATATATGTTTCATGTTAGTTTGTATAAACTGAACCTAAAATTTCCTTTTTATTATTAAAAAAAATATTTTTATGAGATTATATTGATGAAATTTTCTAAATTTTGCATTAGTTAAATACAACTTTGTATTAAAAATATAAAAATGCTTTAAGTACAAATGTATTTAGGTTCAGGTAATTACTATAATCTGAAGAATGAGCAGGCACCAAAATTTTCATTCTAGTTGCAAAATTTATTTTGTAATCCTGCGCGTAAGCTGTTATGCCGATTTTCCGCTCGTCAAATGTCTGACAGTTTGGAGTCCCCTGTAAATACTAATTCTGTATCTTGTAATATTTGAAATGAAACAACAGACTTATATGTTTCATTCCCGATTAAAATTGTGTCTTAAAATCAAATACATTTTAAGATATTACATGTTGAAAGTGGTCTTTTTTTTTCATTTTTACCAATTTTAAGAGTCCTGAGTTCACTTAACTCTACAGCTAAACAGTTAGTAAATATGTTCGGCATACTAAGACTTTCTTTACAAATGTACAGTCCTGGAAAAAAAAATAAACATCCCCACTAACTCTGCTATAAATTATAGTAGAAGAAAGGTCCTGTACCAAACGATTGGAAATAAAGTCTACTTTTAAAGGATGTATGTAAAATTTGCTTAGGAGCCTTCTACAAATCAAAACCAGCCCGAACTTTGTTTTTTCAATGGCGACACCCAATTTTGACACTACATTTTAAATCTTCTGTTCAAACTATACCTAGGTACGAAATTTCAAATCATTTGGATGATAAATTTTGCAATTATAAACATTCAAAATTTAGCGATTCTAATGTTAAATTACATTTTGAAATTTTTATTATATTTCCTGAAATTTTAGTCCTAATGTGATGATTTTTTCTGTGCTTATACTGCTAAAAAACCTAAACATAAAAACATTGAATATCTTATTAAGTTAAATAATGCTATAAAAAGTGATAAAATATCTTTATTAAGATTGACGATCGTTTCGTCGCACAAACGACGACATTTTCAAAATCATTCACGATAAAAAATATTTTCACATAATTTAAAAACAATAAACATAGTAAACAATGTCACGAGACATGATGCATACTGAAAAACATTGCAAACATAAAATTAAATTGAAATTAAATTAGCTATTTGCGAGCGTGGATTAATTTTCATATAATTTAAAATAAACGGTCACGTGCGAGTAATTAGTCGCGCACAGAGGGTTCCGTACAATAATATATGAATTAGTAAGTGTATTATTAAAAAAATACAGTTGCTAAAAGAATACTAAGACTTTGTAAAAACTATACAACGTAGGGTTGGGTATAGCTGTATAGTATACAGGGTGCAAAGGAAAATCCCTTTAACCTGGAAATACTTGCGAACGGAGATAGCTACAGCTATACAAGTGAGGTAACGGTACAGTAAAGCGACTACGCCCGACCTAATGCAAACGACAGCAGCACCGTTAGTGGCGAAATTTGGAAGATAACCATTGCAAATCGAAAACGAAAAGAGGTAGAGCAAATTTTCCAATTAGAAAGTTTTAGAGAATCAATTAATTAGTACGAAACGACATTTGGTTCACACGGATAAGATAAATCGTCGCAAGCATACTCAAAAATGTCCGAAATCGATGTGCGACGATTCTACTTTGCCTATTCACATTCCGGAAATGTAGCAGTGCACAATTGCAGATTATGACGTTGTACTGTGCTGTAATGTCTGAAAAAATTTAATTTCCAATGCATTTAACATTTTAGATTAACCCTTTCAGGGGCTGAAGAATTCTGTTCGTAAACTGATGAAATAATTGACTGACACCAGAATATTCAAACGAATTTCTCTGAAAACAAAAACACGCTAATTTACACTTTCATTACTGAAGCAAAATTTTATTAAAATATTCTTGGTGCCATTTGTCAGTTTTGGAATTAAAATTAGGTGGCTAGACCGTCTAGCCACCGCCCTTGAAAGGGTTAAATCCATGTCGTCGTATTGAAGAGGCTTACAATATACGTTTCATGCTGAGAAATGTGCATGCAAAATTACTCTCACGAATACAAACGTGTATCGTGAGCAATGGCGAACTTTTCGAACATACTGAATATTATTTCTTTATCACTGTGAGACAGTTTGTCTTTTTTTGTGTGTGTGATGTTATCAAAATGTATTGAGATAAGTACATATTTATAGCATAAATTGTGCGTATTTCTTCATACTGCTGATTATTCCATTTAAACGTTTACTCAAAATGGAGTGCATCGATTTCGGAAATTTTTGGGTAAACAGGCGAAGATTTATCTTATTCATTTAAACCAAATGTCGTATTCTATTAATTAATTTGATGCTCTAAAACTTTCTAACTGGAAATTTTGCTATATCTCTTTTCGTTTTCGATTTGCAGTGGCTATCTTCCAAATTTCGCCACTATGGGGCGCTGCTGTCGTTTTCATTAAATCGGGTTAGTCACTTTACTATACCGTTACCTCACTTGCATAGCTGTAGCTCTCTCCGATCACAAGTATTTTCAGGTTAAAGGAACTTTCCTTTGCACCCTGTATACTAGAAAAGTATAAATGGATATACCATGAAAGTTCAAAGATATATGGAACCTAAATAATAGCAAATATAGCTATTCTATATATTTGTTATTCCATATAGATTTTTAGTTAACCTTTAAAGACATAGTAGGTGTATTGAGAGAGCCACTCAATGGAAACTAGTCACGAATCCCATAGTATTTATGTGATTAATTCTCATTAAATTAGTCTGCTTTTAACTATTTGACGTTTATTGCTTTTATACTGCTACTGGGCATTGCATTACATAAATATATCCTTAAAATTTGTTATCTAGGCTTTAAAAGCCGATGGAGCATAGAGTAATCCGTCCCTGTTATTATGTATGTCCAAAACCGCCCGTGTCTTTAAGGGTTAATATCTCGGCTAATGACCGACGATTTTTTGCGAAATTCATGATCAACAATGCTTTTATACTTCTACTACGATAGGTGTCTCCAGCTCTGCTCAACGGTTTTGCGGAAGCCCGTAAATCGAAATTTGAGTGTAACGGAAAAATGTGATTTTCTCAAAAACTATGTAACCTAGGGTAATCGCTATAATTTTCCTGCAAGGTTTAAATTAATGTCTACTGCCTCTAATTTTTTCATAATTTTAGTTTCAATAGATTCGGAATTAGATGGGGGGGAACATATTTTTGCACTACATTTTTCACCATAACTTTGAAAATATAATACCGAGAATTAAATGAAATATATTTTTGATTTCAGCGTTACGAAAGCTTTCACACGATACCCCACACGATATACAAAGAAAAGATTTTTTTTTCCAAGTAACTTAATTAGCCCCTCTACATTTTTCCTAAATATATTTATGAATATTTATTAATCTGTAAATATGTGGGTTGGGTCAATAATCTTTATTGCTTCCCCCAACTTGAACTTTCTATGTTGCATAGTTTACGAGTAAAAGGGCTGTGACAGACAGACAGACAGACACAGGAGTGATCTTATAATGGTTCCGTTTTTACTTTTTAAGTACGGAACCCTAAAAACAATAACATGGTAAACAATGTCACGAGACAACATGCATAATGGAAAACATTTCAAAACATAAAATAAAAATAAAATTATCTTGGCTATTTGCGAGCGTGGATTAATTTTTACTATTCTTACTAAAATTACATAGCATCTCTTTCCAAATTTTAGGTATATTGAGGGACACTGAATCATTGCAAATATTCTTGTTGCGTAAAAATGTCTCTATTGATTCTCGGATTATGGATGGTAAATAAAATCTTGATGTATAAATTAACTTGCTATTTTTAAAATCGATTTGTAAAGGTTCTTCGCTGCATAATCTGGCCAAAGCTGTGGTTCTCCTGCTGTATTTAATGTCTGCTATATGTTCTTTGATTCTAGTTTTAAGTTTTCTACTTGCCATGCCTATATAAAACTGCTTTGTTCCATCTTCTTTGGTGAAAGGTATTTCGTATACTCCTGGTAACTGGTTTGACTCAATTGGATCTATTTTCTTGCATGCTATACTTTTTAATTTCATAGAAGGTTTTGCGACTAGGGAGATATTGAATTTATTGAGCGTTTGTGCGACGAAACGATCGTCAATCTTAATAAAGATATTTTATCACTTTTTATAGCATTATTTAACTTAATCTGTTTATAAGCGATTATTATACATGTTTTTATTGAATATCTTATTTTATAATTTTATAATATGAATTATGAAATTAATATTCGAAGAAAATTTGAATCACAAACTACAATTTTTTGATGGATTTATATTTATTATGTAATGCTTTATGCCAATTCGAAATTTCTTTCAAGTAGTTTTCAAATTATGCTTAAAAAACGTCCGAATGATGTTTTAAGTGATGTTTTAAGGGGCCTATGATGTGCAGAAAAGCATAATTTGAAAAATATATACAGTGGAACTTCTTTTAAAGGCCACCCCTATTCAAGGGCCACCTCTATTAAGGGCCAATATTTTTAGGAACGAAATTTTTTTCTATAAACATAATATTAAATTTACACCTATTAAGGGCCGCACCTGCCCCTTATAAAGGCCATTTTTTCACATGTGCCTTGAATCTTAAAAAAGTGTATTGAATTCCTGAACCAAAAGATAAGAGTTCAGCAAACAACTGCACTTGCAACAAAGAAGGCAAGGGGAGATGTGGACGATGTAGTAACACAATGAAGGACCACAAACTTCCACAAGTCAGACAAACAGGTGCTCCTCACACTTTGTTTGACCTTTCAACCTGTAGGGGTTGGGTTGGAAGCGAAACTTGACCTTTTGTTGTGGGCACACAAAGGATAACAGGTTATCTAGAAAAACTGACTCCACGTTTACTAAAACTGTGAATGCATATGGAAGCACAATTTTTACATCTGTCAGGAAACTCTAACAGAAAGAAATAAACAAATATCTCATTCTAAGGCATTAATAAAATGATGCAAATTCAAGTAATTTGTTCCATAAAGTAAAAGAATTATTAGAAACCAAAATTGTGTGCGAAAAAATTATGAAAAGTAGACAAACTCCAATAGAAGACTTTTCCAATCATGTATAGAGTTTGAAAATGTTAATAAACAGTTTTTTCACCTATATGTATTTTGATTTCCTTATTTTAGTTGTTGCATTTTTGTCAATCCTATTCAAGGGCCAATTTTCAATGGAACGGCAGGTGGCCCTTACAGAGAGGTTTCACTGTATTTTACCCATTCTATGGAAATATTTGGGCTGGCAATAGCCGAAACATATTAAGGGAGTGAAAGGGTCCTATTGACAAAAAATAATACATTAATAGAAGTGACTTAGTCATTCTACAACAATCGAATGCCAAACTTCAATTTGGATTGATAACTACTAAAGTACTAAACATATGCTCATTTCAAAATAATTAATTTTTCTGAAACTAATCGTTCTAATTTCATAAAAAACTATGTTTGGGATAATTGAAGGGCGAAGAATTTATTCATAGTGTCAAACTTGAATATAGCTATTTAAAAAAACATAGGGGTGGTGGGGATAAATGGGACATTTTCACAAAAATATTTATTTTGAATAATTTTTTTTAATTTATTATCAATATTATATATCCCATTTCTAAGGTATTTGACTACATATATGCACAATATTTACTCTAGATCAGGGACGGCGAACCTATGGTACGCGTGCCCCTTTTGGCACGCGAAAGAATAATTTTGGCACGACATTTCTTGTGGTTTTTAATCAAAATAAAGTGCGATCACACAATATCGCGACATTTCTTTTCTAAATTTGATTAAATGGATATTGAAAATTTTTAATTGCGGGATATTATACTGCAATCTAATTAATTATAGTCTCAAAAAATTTTCAAATAAAGACGATATTTGAGAACTATCGACAAGAATTGGTTATTAGACATTACTAAATTTCGAAGGTAAAGTTCTGGCTGTTCAAAGAAACAGCTGTTTGCTAATTTAACCGTTTTTCTGCCTATCTATGCTTTCTAGCCACTTTTTTCACAAATGAATAATAAAAAAACTCAAACTGAAAGCACTTGTCAAATAAATTCGGTTCATTTTGCAATAAAATTAACTTGACCCATATTAAGATGCAACAACAGAAATCTGATCACATCGCATTAATTTGTTTTTATTAATTTCTAAAATTTATTTGTTTCCATAATTATTATAGTGTAATATCTACATGTATGTTCCTCATATTTTTTAAATCTTAATAGAAAATTTTAAGTAACTTTAATCCATTATTTTTCCATTTACTACATTTGTTTTTTAGTTGGCACGTCATAGTCACGTGAAATATTTTTTGATCAAATTTGGCACGCGACAACAAAAAGGTTCGCCAACCCTGCTCTAGGTTATTATTATTATACAGTAAAATATTATAAAATAAAAAAAGAGCTCCTCTTTGCCCCAATCATTCCCATAGCAGGGATGGATGGGATACTAATAGGGATGGATGTTACACAAATATTTTCCACCCTGTATTCAACGTTACTTAATAAAAATTTTAAATTATAAACTTATATGTAATTATATTTATTATTTATGATCTTATAGTATGGCTGTTATATCTCAGCGCTGGTAATCACTTCTTTTACTGCAGTTTTAAGGGTGTGTTCGAAAAAATATTTTTCCACCCTCAACAGCTCGAAATTTCCTGATACATTTTCAGAATGTATCATTTTTAAAAGTAAAAATATGAAACTTGCTGGTGTGATTTCTGAAGACATGTTTAACATGCCGTGTGATTTCGTTTTCAGCTCAATTAATTATAATTTGATTTTTAAACAATTATTTTCTCAGTATGACCATTTTTAGGTAGCTTTCATTACAAAAAGCTACCTATTGCAGCCGTTCGGAGGAAAGCGATTTCAAAAAATTTTGGTATATTTTCATCGATCATGACCCCCAGACCCCGAAACCACCCTCCGTTCAAAAGTTGATATATATATATATATATATATATATATATATATCTGACCTTTGTCATACTGTAACTCTCGAATTTATGAACCGATTTGGATGTAATTCGGTATGTACATAGTACATACCAATGTCTCGACCGAGTTCGTTGGCCAGCTTTATCCGCCATTTTGTTTCAAAATGGCGGCCATTTAAAATTTTCTTAAACATTTTAAATTTGAAATGTGGTACCAAAGAATCGAAAATGAAAAAATATTTTTTTCTTATGTATTGGACCTTTATTCAAAGATTCCGGAGCAGTTTTTGTTTCGTCTATATCTTAAAAAATGGCTGAGTTATAGCATTTTGAATTTCTAGCGTGGCTGACATTTTGAAACGTCCTGAATTTTGTCACGCGATAAAAGGCGTATTTATGAACCGATTTGGATGTAACTTCGTTTATACATAGTACATACCAATGTCTCGACCGAGTTCGTTAGCCAGCTTCATCCGCCATCTTGTTTAAAAATGGCAGCCATTTAAATTTTTAAGAAAAATTTTAATTTGAAATGTGGTAGCAAAAAATTGAAAATTGAAAAAATATTTTTTTTTATGTATTTGACCTTGATACAAAGATTCGGGAGCAGTTTTTGTTTCGTCTATATCTCAAAAAATGGCTCAGTTATAGCATTTTGAATTACTAGCGTGGCTGACGTTTTGAAACGTCCTGATATTTGTCACGTGATAACAGGCGTATTTATGAACCGATTTGGATGTACTTTGGTGTGTACATAGTACATACCAATATCTCGACCGAGTTCGTTGGCCAGCTTCATCCGCCATCTTGTTTCAAAATGGCGGCCATTTAAAAAAATTTAAAAAATTTAAAATTTAAAATAAGATACCAAAATATTAGAAAATGAAAAATATTTTTTTGTATGTGTTTGACCTTAATACAAAGATCCCGGAACAGTTTTTGTTTTGTCTATATCTAAAAAAATGGCTGAGTTATAGCGTTTTGAATTTCTATTGTGGCTGACATTTTAAAACGACCTGATTTTTGTCACGCGATAACAAGCGTATTTATGAACCGATTTGGATGTTACTTGGTCTGTACATACTACATACCAATCGTCTCGACCGAGTTCGTTGGCCAGCTTCATTCGCCATCTTGTTTCAAAAGGGTTGCCATTTTAAAAAAATTAAATTTAAAATTTAAAATGAGGTATTAAAAAATTGGAAAATGAAAAAGATTTTTTTATGTGTTTGGCCTTGATACAAAGATTCCGGATCAGATTTTGTTTCTGAAAATTTGTTCTTTTGTTTATATCTTAAAAAATGGTTGAATTATAGCACTTTGAATTTCTAGTATGGCTAACATTTTGAAACGATCTTGTATTTGTCACGCGATAACACACGTATTCGCCTATTTCAATGTGAGAAAGCATGTGGATAGTATACATCAACATCTCAGCCAAATTTAAGTTACTTTAAATAAAAGCAGCTTGGATAAAGCTGACTAATTTCGTGAAATTCTCATTCATAATGATTTAGTATTGATAGAAATTAGTATTGAATCTCCTATATTCGGTTTCCACTAAATTGAGCTTCGTGTGTTTGAATAAGTTGGCTTTTTTAAAATAAGGTATTTGAAAGCTACCTCTTCCTCCCGGCACTGGCCGGAAGGACTTTTTTCATTCCCAGATCGCCCTCTTCGGAAAATTCGGTTCAAAACGCCAACTTTGACAGCGTTTTTTACAGTATTTTCTGCATTTATCAAAAAATTAAGAAGCACGGCACGTTATATAGTTTCTAAATAAGAGAATTTCCCAGTTTGATGCGTTTGAGAGTAAAAATGAATTTTAAAATGAATCAGAAAATAAGCAGTTTGGATCGGAATACACCCTTAACTTGTAATGCAAACTTCGACTGCCTATCTGTTCCTTTTTCCCACTTAGGAGCTATTTTAGATATGAAATGAAAGTGAAACTTTTATTTGAAATACGGCTTAGCTAATAATTTTCATTCACAACTTATTAATTAAGATTGATTAAATGTATCTTAGATATTATGCACAACTGAAATTATGTTAGGGGGAGTGGAGTTTATTTAAGCAAAAGTTCAAAATTCAATATAATTTCCCCACATTTGATCAATAAAATATATTACTTTTAACAATTTTATCTATTTTGGTAAAGTTTAAATAGAATTTTTTTGATAATGTATTTAACGTGTATAATAATCACTTATAAACAAATTAAGTTAAATAATGCTATAAAAAGTGATAGAATATCTTTATTAAGACTTACGATCGTTTGATCGCACAATCGGCGACATTTTTAAAATCATTCATAATAGAAAATATTTTCACATAACTTAAAAACAATAATATAGTAAACAATGCCACGAGACATGAAGCATAATGAAAATATTGCAACCATAAAATAAAATTAAAATTAAATTAGCTATTTGCGAGCGTGGATTAATTTTCACATAATTTAAAAACAACATGGTAAACAATGTCACGAGACATCATGCATACTGAAAAGCATTGCAAAACATAAAATAAAATAAAATTAACTTGGCTATTTGCGAGTGTGGATTAATTTTTACTATTGTTTCTACAATTACTTAGTATCTCTTTCCAAATTCTAGGTAAATCAAGGGACACAGAATCATTGCAAATATTCTCGTTGCGTAAAAATATTTCTATTGATTCTCGGACTATGGATGGTAAATAAAATCTTCAATCTGTAAAGGTATAGGAGAGTTCTCTCTGCATTGGTGTGTGGTGTATACGTATTTTTGCAAGCTCCTGCTTCATTTGCATTTAAAGTGGTAATTTTAGTTTTTCTGACCTAGTAATACATGCATAGTGTTTCTATTTTCTGTTTCTTTATTTCTATGTAATTATTTTGAATTTTATTTGCTTATTTTTGCTTTAATCGGACTTTGAAAATTTTCATTGCTCCGACAGTCCAGTATTCATTTATTTAGCCTTGTGAGTTATCTTACAGGCTATTTAAGTACTAATTTTTCATTTATTTTCTAACTTAATTACTTATATTACTTAAATATAGCTCTTACCTCGGTTTCAATGTATTTTACTTGAGTTTATTATCCTTTTTCATATGTTTTCTGTAGTGGGCGTTTTCGCGTTCTGCTACTGTTTACGTCGCCATCTTAGTTAACGTGTCAAGGTTGGGTGGTTCTGTTTCTTCTGTGGATTGTTTGTATTTTTACTGAGGTGGAGATTTGTTCTTGTGGAGTCTTCTCTATTGTACAGGTTGTTTTCCGGTGTTAGTAAGTTTTAGTTTACTTTGTTGGTTGCTAGGTTACGTTTTAGTTGTGCTTTATGAATATGTCACGTGTCCCGGGAGCTAAGAGGCTTCAAGCTATTTTGTTTTTGTTTTGATCCTATTAAGCGGCATTTGGGTTTTGATCAGTTTAAGCGGCGCTTATTCATTTATTTGTTTAAGAGACTTTATTAGTCACCCAGTTCTTCTGTTCGTTTGTTGGATCATTTGTTTCTTTTCCTATCCAGTAGATAGTGTTCTTATATATGATGAAAGTATGTTCTGACTGTAACCAACCGCTTAGATATCGACGTAAATTGTAAGTCTTTGCCTTTGATTTTCTTTTGTGTTTGTTATTTCGTATTTTTGAGATTTTTGTGTATACATTGCTGTTGTTGGTGATTGGTTATTATCTCGTTTGCCTTTTTTGCGTTAGTTATGGCTAAGATGGAGAAAGCGACGAAGGAGGTGTTGGATGAGGCTGGTGTTTTGGAATTTCCTGCTGCCGTTAGTAGGATAAATTCTTATATATACGAAACGCTTGAGTCCCAGAGGAATAATAAGAGTGGTAAAGTTACTGCTGATATAATGGGCATGATGAAGAAGTGTATGGATTTTATCACCATTTGCCTTGTTAAAGCACATCGCGATTGTGTGTCAAGTGAGACTAAATTAAAGACTTTGATAACGCATAATAAGGCATTTGAGGCTCTTGCTGATAAATTTTCAAGATCAGGACCAACTGGTCAGCTGGATGTTTCGCAACATGCTGCTGTTTCGACTCCAAAGGTGTCAAGAGAGTCTGATTTTTCAGTGATAGTCACTTCTTCTGGGGAGGATTCTTTGGATACTATTAAAAAGGATATTAAAGGTATTTGTCGCTCTAAATCTGATGTGCCGGTTCCTGATGATGCCGTGGTAACCAAGGCTGGTCAGCTTATTCTAAAGGTGCAGACAAGGGCAGATTCGGAGAGGTTGAAGGAGGTATTGGTGGAATCTGATAATTTAAAAGGCAGAATTAAGGTTACTGTTCCAAGAAGAAGACTCGAGAGAATTTTGATTATGAGTGTCGATCCGGAAGTTAATGAGGATTTGGTTCGGAAATCGCTGAGTAAATTGGTGAATGAGGCTCGTAGGGGTGAGCCTGGTGATTTACAGAAAGATTTGGATATGGATATAATCAGACGTATTACAACAAAGGCTGGGAAAACTAACTGGCTGATTGGAGTTAGTAAGGAGGTCTCTCAATTCATTATTAAAAGACGCCGTATATGTATCGACTTAGAAAGGTACCGTGTGGTTGAGTTTGTTCCGATCATACGGTGTTACAATTGTCAGACTTTTGGTCATGTTGCTTCTAAGTGTGAGAACCCAGTCAAGTGTGTTAAGTGTGCTGGAGACCATACAATTAAGGATTGTAATGTGCTTACTGAGATGTGTATCAATTGTATGGGTGTTACTGACATTGATTTGGACGCTGATCATAGAGCGGACAGTCCGGACTGTCCACAGTTTAAGGCGTACCGTTCTGATCAACTTGCTAAACGGTTGTGATAGTTGTCTTGGGTTCTTCTCAATCTTTGTCTGAACTTAACTTTGTTCAGATCAATCTTCACCATTGTTCTGATGCAACCAATGCTCTTATTCACTATATGGTTAACTTTAACATCCACTTTGCTCTCTGTCAAGACCCTTATATTTTTAATAGTTCTTTCGTTGGCTTGCCTCCTGAATAGCTTTGTTTTTTGTCTTCTTCTTGTTCTGCTGCTATTGTATGTCCTTTTAAGACCTATGCATGTGTGAAGAGTCTTAGTTTGGAAAACAGTGTGTTTATAAATATTACAGTTGAGAACGGCTACTTTATTATTGGTTCGCTATATTCTGCACCTTCAGGCAATCTTGAAGCTGATTTAAGAACTTGGTGTCATCATTATTCTGATTGTAACAGAGTGCTTATCGGTGGTGATTTTAATGTGCCATTGCTTTCAATGGGCTATTCAAGAGAGTCCGACCGCGCGGAGGTCCTTCTGGAGTACTTGATGATTACTAATCTGTCAATTATGAACTCTCCTGATTCAGAACATACTTATGTACAAGATAACAGGAAGGGTCGTCCGGATTTGACCCTGGCGGATTTGGACGTTCTCTCGTTACTTGATAATTGGACAGTTGATGATAAAAACTTTTCGTACAGTGATCATCGTTATATCCGATTTACCCTCTCTTCTACTCCGTTACAGATTAGTCATGGCAGATTTAAAACAAAAAATAAGAATATGAAGAAATTTAATAGCCTTTTTGCAGACAAATTGTCAGTTCTTTCACATTCATTAGCAAGAATTTTAAATTCTTCTTCATTAGATGTTTGGATGGAGGATTTTAATGATTTATTACAAGTACTTATGATGAAGTGTTTTAAGCGTGGTGTTATACAACATACTCCTACTGTAAACTGGTATGACAGTTCTCTTAGAAAAGAACGTAATAGGGTTAATGCCTTGTACAAACGGTATATGAAAAACATTGATAATTTACAGTATAAACAAAAGTATATAGCTGCCAGAAGAATGTATAAACAAAATCTGAGAAAAGCTAAGCGTTCTGCCTGGGTAGGTTTTTGTGAGAAGACAGACAATGTTTACGGAAGTCTATACAAATTTATTTCAAAAAAATCTTTATCTAAGAATGATTTAATTTTTACCACTCTTGAAAACTCTCAAGTCTTTGATTCATATGATGATATTGCGGAAAATCTTATGTCAGAGCACTTTGAGGTAAATAATCCTCCTCTGAATACATTTGAATATATCTGTAATGTTAATTTTGAAGATTCTGATGATTTTGTTCCAATTACTAAAAGAGAATTATTTTTTGCTATTAGTCGACAAGGAAATAATAAGGCTCCCGGTTACGATGAGATAGATGCGCTGATTATCAAGAACCTTTGTAAAAATTTTACAGCTTTTATGATTTCTTTATTCAATACCTGTTTGAAGTTTGGTCACTTCCCGAAATGCTGGAAGAAAGGCATTATAATATTTTTTCGCAAACGTAACCGTGATCCCAAGTTACCGAAATCTTATAGACCAATAACACTTCTTCCTATCATTGCAAAGGTTTTTGAAAGAATAGTTAAGATCCGAACCGTTACAATGTTGGAATCTATGTCATATTTGGATGATGGACAGCATGGTTTTAGAGAATCACGCAGCACAATTTCAGCTCTTGCAGCTCTAAAGAAAATAATTAAGGAAACACTTTCAGAATTCAAATATTGTTCGCTCATCTCTTTTGACGTGGTTGGAGCCTTTGATGAGATGGATTGGTTTATCTTGGCTGAATTAATTGATGAACTTCCGATTTATGAGTATTTAAAAACGACTTTAAAGAATTATATCAGTCATCGTCTCATAGGATTCAAGTTTGTTAGAGGCATAAGATGGTTTAGAATCTTCCGGGGCTGCCCGCAAGGTTCCTGTTTAGGACCCCTGCTTTGGACCATTGTTGCTGATAAGATTATCAAAACTTATAAGCGACACAGTCAAAAAATTATTTCTTATGCTGATGACTCTGTTATTGTTGAAGGCAGTGATACAAGACCTGCACTTGAGAATACCATCAATGCTAGCATTTCCCACTTTGCTGCAGCCTGTAGTGGTTTACATCTGTCAATTAGTGTTGAAAAATCTGCTTCAATGCTTTTTGGAAAATATATATCAAGAAAGCGTCGACCTATTTTTAAACTCCAGGGTAGGAGCATATCTGTTAAGGATAATTTGCTGTACTTGGGATTTTATCTTGACAGTAGATTCCATTGGTTGGAACATCTCGATATGGCCCGCGATAAAATAAAAGATTTTACTTGTAATATCCAAAAGACAAGAATTCGTGATAAAGGATTACCACTTGAGTTTCTAAAAATTTGGTACAATTCAGTGCTAAAGAAACAGATTACTTACGGTTACGAAATTTGGTTTAATGATTTACGGAGCCATGGAATTAAGCGTTTATCCTCATGCCAAAGGCTATGTCTCTTATCTATCATTCGCGCATATCGGTCAATATCAACACAGGCACTTTGTGTACTTTCAGGAGTTCCTCCAATCGAAGTAGAATTAAGACAACTGGCTTTAAGTTTTGAAGTTCAGAATAATGATGGTTCAGATTGGATAGAAGATGTTTATGTTTCAACAGATCGTTTGATGAAAAAAGTTTATACTTTTCACTATCCCTACTTTTATTATGATCATCATGTCAATTTCGTACGTGCTATTACTGAGAAGGTCCCTTTGTACAACCACCCAGTTTTATATACAGATGGTTCTAAGATGCCTACGGGCGTTGGAGCGGCTTTTGTGGTATTTTTGAAAGAAGATATTATCTTTGAGAAGAGAATTAGACTTAAATTATTTAATACGGTATACCAGGCTGAACTTACCGCCTTGGATTCCGCAATTGAGTGGTGTAGAGATTCCTCATACACTATGACGCAAAAGTTTAGACAATGACGTCATTCAGCTTTAAAATGTAGAATTATGACGTCAGAATTACAAAAACCTGTAAATATATTCAAAAACTGATTTAAAATGCTATGTACAAAAGACCGTCGTTTTATTTGCTATAATACTAATTTTTTTCATAAAAATTCAAATGTGCTTGTCGCAAAAGTTTAGACACTATTCTAAATTTCTTTGAATATTCGCTGGCATATGCAAATTTAGAATCGATGATGTCACAAATTTGGAGTACTTAAGTTCTGCAAACGATTGCGCTTCATAGTCGACATGCCGAGAGCTAAAGAAATTCAAGTGAATGAGGTTTCAAGGATTTGGCAGTTGAAAGGTGAAGGGAAGAGCGTTTCTGAAATTTCTGCTATTATTAATAGGTCAAAAAAATCTATTTATCGAGTTTTATCGAGTGGTTCCGAATATAAAGCAAAATGTCGGTCTGGGAGGCCACGTGTGACAAATGTACGAGAGGATCGCCTGATACAAAGACTAGCGAGTACTCAACAAATGAGCGTACGTGGAGTTCAAAGCTCATCGGGACTCTCTGTATCAAAGGATACGATTCATAGACGAATTTTGGAAAAAGGAACAATCGTTTATAGCAAAATGCAGAAGAAACCAGCTCTGAAACCATATCATAAGTTACAAAGACTTATGTGGGCTCGAAAGCATATGTCATATGGAGAGAAATGGCAGTCAGTCTTATTTAGCGATGAAAAAAAGTGGAATCTGGATGGTCCAGATGGTTGTTTATCGTATTGGCATGACTTGCGGAAGGAACCTCGACGTTTTTTTAGTCGCAGACAAGGAGGGGGCTCGGTGATGGTTTGGGCAGCCTTTTGCTATAATGGACAAGTATCTCTGACCTTCACCAGTGGTCGTCAAACTTCACAGCATTATACACAGACATTAGAAGAAAACCTACTGCCATTTCCTGAGCTTCTAGGGGGTCCTCAGTGGGAATTTCAGCAAGACAATGCTTCAATTCACACTGCAAAACATTCAAAATCTTGGTTTTATTCCCATAATATAAGAGTTCTCGACTGGCCAGCATGTAGCCCAGATCTTAACCCTATAGAAAACCTTTGGAGCATCATGTGTCGCAAAGTTTATAGCAACGCTAGACAATACTCTTCTGAAAAGGAACTTAAGACATCTATTGAGAATGCATGGTACGATATCGATCCACAAACTATGCAAGATTTAGTTTCTTCCATGCAATCTCGTGTATATGACGTAATACACAAGCATGGATGCGCAACCAGGTTTTAAAAATTGTTTATTTCGATTTTATTTAATTTGTGTCTAAACTTTTGAGACAGCAGTTTATTTTTGTTACCATTTAATTTATTGCAATATGCACAATTCCACTTTTCTTTGTTATAAATATTGTTTATATGTACAGCACATTAATTTCAAGCAGTGATTTGAAAATTGAATAAATATTTTTCAAAGTATGTAAGAATTTCTTCATTGTCTAAACTTTTGCGTCATAGTGTACAGTGTATTCCACATTTATACAGACAGCTTGTCCTCAGTTCAAGCGCTTCAAAATCTTTTTCCAACGGACGAAATTCTTTTTAATATTTATACGAATTTACGACTATTGCATAATAAAACTATTAATATAGGCTGGATTAAATCCCACGTTGGTTTCGTCGGAAATGAGCGCGCAGACTACCTTGCCAAATCAGTCACTGAGACTGGTACATTTGATGCTGAAATAAACATTCCTATCCCTGTTTCGTTTGTGAAGCAGTTCTACAAAAGCAATATTATTAAAATTTGGCAGAACGAATGGTCTTATAGCGATAAGGGAAGAGACACGCATAGTATTATTAAAAAAGTGGATACCTCATTTTTGTGTTTCTCGCAAGTCTATGCCTATTTTATATCTGCACATGGGGCATTTCCTAGTTATCTTTATAAAAGGGGAAAACGCCAGAGTGATAAATGCCTATGTGGAAACATCGGTGATGTCAAACATTATCTGTTTGATAAATGTCCATTGATGCCTACTTCATTTAACTTTATCCGTAACCGGACACTTAGCTGGAACATGCGTAACATACTGCTCTCGAAATCAAATTATCACAGACTCAGACTTATTTACAACGAACTAAATAAGCATTTTTCGTTTATAAAATATAAATTTTGATTTTTAATCTTTGTTTTATTTTAACCACTTTTCCTGCGCCAGGGCGCTCTTTGTAAGTTTTACTTTTTTTTTTTTTTTTTTTTTTGTCATTGTATTTCTTGGGCTATTCCCCAGCTGTGGTTTTGCAGGTCGCAGAGGGTACTTTTCTGTCAGGGGTTCATGCCTATGCCATTTTTGGTTGGCTCCCTGGCAGAGTGATCCTGATCCTGTAAAGGTATAGTAATATTGTAATATAATAATTAATGTTGTACAATAGTAATGAAAATAGCAAGTTAATTTATCCATCAAGATTTTATTTACCATCCATAGTCCGAGAATCAATAGAAATATTTTTACGCAACGAGAATATTTGCAATGATTCTGTGTCCCTTGATTTACCTAGAATTTGGAAAGAGATACTAAGTAATTGTAGAAACAATAGTAAAAATTAATCCACACTCGCAAATAGCCAAGTTAATTTTATTTTATTTTATGTTTTGCAATGTTTTTCAGTATGCATGATGTCTCGTGACATTGTTTACCATGTTGTTTTTAAATTATGTGAAAATTAATCCACGCTCGCAAATAGCTAATTTAATTTTTATTTTATTTTATGGTTGCAATATTTTCATTATGCTTCATGTCTCGTGACATTGTTTACTATATTATTGTTTTTAAGTTATGTGAAAATATTTTCTATTATGAATGATTTTGAAAATGTCGCCGATTGTGCGATGAAACGATAGTAAGTCTTAATAAAGATATTCTATCACTTTTTATAGCATTATTTAACTTAATTAATATATTTAACCTTTATTACAATACAATAATTAAGATAATTTTTAATAATCAATATAATTTTTAATAATAAACAACCTATATGATATGAATACTGTTTAATATTTTTAATTAACATAAATCATTAATTTATCAACCTATATAATATTATTTAGCTAATAAATAAATGTTTTAACATCTCTAGAGGTGAATGAGACTGTCCCATTCATCCCCATTTGCAGATGTCCCAATCATCTCCATGATGTATATATTCAATTGTCAGCCATTTTGCCTCAGAAATTATTTTGTCACAATGGTTAATCTTCATTCATTTTAATTACCAATATTGAACATTCAAATAAATAACTGCAGCATATCTTAATTGTTTATATGGTACGAGATATTTGACAACTTCAAATGTAAAAAAAAAAAAAAAATTACTCTCAAAGTTTCAGGAAATGCAACTTTGAAGAAAAATGAAAACAGCCATGTGGTTTTTCTTTTAGTTCTAAAGCACGCTATGGTAGTGCCATATATGAGAATAGGAAGCAATTTAAAAAAAGTTTATTATCTGAAATATTTAGAATGTCCCATCTACCCCTTGTCCCATTCATACCCCCAGCTCCCCTACATCATTTAAAAATAGACTTTATTTCCAATCGTTTGGAACCTGTAACTTTCTTTTACAATAATTCCTTGCAGAGTTAGTAAGGAGTGTTTACTTTTTTTCCACGACTGTACATAAATGTGCAAGTATCTCTGAAACCCGATTTCAGCGAAAGAGATTGCTACCTCTTTTAGATCAACATACTCTTTCATTTTTAACATATATTTTGAATTTAAATGACACAATCTGTCATACCATAGTTCATAACTACTTGTACTCTTATCAGTAAAATTACACTCAGAATTATAGGTAGGTTGCAGTTTAATCCCTAATCGATAATCATTTTTAAATGCTTTAGTTAAAAATTTATTATATTTATCAAAAATTAACACACAGTCATTACAGTTATTTTCAGAAATAATTCTACAACCCTTATCCATTAAAGCAATAACAGATAATAAATTATATCTCAAATCTGGTACAAAACTAAGATTGTTTATAGTTAAATGTATAGAATCATTTTTACTTACCGTATTATATGATACAGTACCTGTACCTTCGAAATTATTTTGGGATTTTTACCTGCTTGATAGATATC
Source organism: Maratus speciosus (assembly GCA_963932465.1). Lineage (NCBI taxonomy): Eukaryota > Metazoa > Arthropoda > Arachnida > Araneae > Salticidae > Maratus > Maratus speciosus. Next base: position 57,198,462 of record OZ010798.1, read on the forward strand.
CTTTTCTTCAGGAATTAAATTCCTGAACCATATTTTATCTTTACACATGTACGAGCTGGCCCCGCTGTCGAGTAATCATACGTTATCACATAGTTATGTTTTTCAGATAAAACCGTAAGCACGGAATTTTTTCTCTCCTTAACTGAGTAATTAACAACATGGTGCGTTTTTCTTCTTGTCGATTTCCAATGGACTTGTCATTTCTTGAAATATTATTCCGGTAAAAACAATCCTTTGCTATGTGATTCGGATGTCGGAAAATGTAACAAACAAAATTGGATCACTTTCATCAGATTACAGTGACTGCCTTTCTTTCTTTCTAACCGATGACTAGGCCCCTACCTGCCGGGTCTCCCCAGCTGAACGGGTTTGATTTCTGGTATCGGGGCGGTGATCGCCTAATCGCCGCGTAGCGGCAATAAATCTGACGAGGGCCTAGATCTTCATCCTATCGACTGTGTCTACTGCTTAGCTGTGAACTTACTTAAAACGGTTACTTAACATTTTGATCTTGTTGTTTTGTACCTACGGTTTGCTACTCAAGTTGGCCTCGTAATTTAGAACCTTGATCAGGTGACGAGACCTTCACCTGGCAAGACACCTCCAGAGGTATAATTCACAGGTAACTTGGAGGACTTTGCATCCACGACGGATTTTACATACACCAGGAGCCATTAGCGTACATGGCGGACATCGGCTGACTCCAAACCGATAACCAGACCCCTAGCTGCCATATTTCCCTAGCCGAGCGAGTATACCTGTCTGGCATCGGGGCGGTTGTCCGCTTGGTCGCCGCAGGGTGGCTATCCAGTAGACCGATGCCCCGGCCGACCTAATTGTAGAGCCTGTAATTGCTGGTTTCTCTGTTGTACCGCTTGCTTAACTAATTGACTTTGTTGATTTGGCTCCTGCACATTACACACACATATCCAGCTTGGGGAGTAGGGAAATCTGGATTTTAGATGCCTAATCGGTGGTGGGTACTTGTCATGAAAAGTGGTTCATGAACCACTTTTGAGGAAGGGGAAAAGAAAACAATGGAAGCGGCTGAAAGACAAACACAGTGACTGCCTTATGATGTGACTGCCATTTAAAATATAAAGCTTTTTAAATTCCTATAGAAAGCAAAAGAGTTACATGAAAACGCTCCATATCATTTATGAAAACAATGTATTATTTGTCTTATTTAAGTATTGCGCGGCAGCGCAATACTTATTTATTTCCAGTGTCACTTCTCAATGTTAATTTAACATAGAAAAGCCTATGGAGATGATAACTTTTTCATTTTTTCTTCCCACCTTTTTGTCCCTGATGCCACTCATTTTTTATTCTTTACTAATTCTAATAATATTATAAATTTAAAGTTTAAAAACCTTTGCCTGACGTCAGGGTCAAAACGAATGGCAAAATACTGCATATGGGTGAATTATAACCCAGAGAGAAACAAGGGCCAATTTTTTTGTATATTATTCAAATATTTTTCTTAATAATTCCAAATTTCACTTTTTTTTATTGAGAATCAACGGACATTTTTAATAGAAAACGTAACATTTTTTCTTCCTGGTTGCAAAAATTTCAAAAGCCGTAATAATAATTTATTTGGTTTTAGTAGAAAGATTCCCGCATGAAAAATTTTAATTGAAATAGGTTTTTTTTTTTTCAAAAATTAAAAAGGTGAATATGGCGTCATAGTGGAAATAAAAAGGATACGTTTTTGCTTTGGTCAAGTTTATATTTTAGTAAAAAGTTTCTAATGGATAGCTATTTTTACGCAGGTAGCGAACTTAGTGGGGAAAAACATAACTTAAATTTTAAAATGTATTTTTTTTTTTTTTGAGATGAGAACTATTTATACCCCAAGTTAAACTTGGGTAATAATTTTCTTATGTGTTTACATCACCCTTTGGGAGAGAATAAGGTTTAAAAATTCAAGTAAAACTTTTATTATTTTATTTTTTACTGTATCACAGCTATAATATTGTTAAATATTAGCAGTAAGGATTCAACAGAATTTACATTTACATTCATAGCGTTCCTGAGTGGGAAATAGGGTATCTAAATTTAAGTGAAGTTAATTTTTTATGTTTTGATTATAGATTTTTACGTTCAGATTGGAAGCTTTTGTCCAAACTACCGCAACCTGCATTACTACAGTGGTGAAAGATTTTGAATTACACATTGGTAAACTGCATCCCACATTGTGATGCAATACCGCATACATCAAAGCCTGATGATGATACTCTGTATTAATTTTGAAATGCGTTCGTCTGAGTGCTGTAGTCATTAAAAAACTTGACATATTAAACAAAAACATAATTTGAAGAACAAATTAAAAAAAAAAAATTTATTTCCTACGTTGTTTAAGCCTGAGAAGGGACAGATATTAAGTTATTTCATTCAATTAGTTCTACATTTAATGTTAAATTTTTGTAACAAATTAGTTAAGCCAATTGAAGATTAAAAACTAAAAATAAAATTCATACATTATGATACTTAAAACATCCTAAAAACTTAGATTCCGTTCAAATGAAATCGAAATAAATCTTAGACTTTTTTTTAAAGTTTTGTATTTTACATGCATCTTATCATTTTATGCACAATTTTCATAAACATAATACTAAATCTGCAATACAAATATTTTCAATTAAAAATGGAAGAAGTCTAAGATTTATTTCGATTTCATTTGAACGGAATCTAAGTTTTTAGGATGTTTTAAGTATAATAATGTATGAATTTTATTTTTAGTTTTTAATCTTCAATTGGCTTAACTAATTTGTTACAAAAATTTAACATTAAATGTAGAACTAATTGAATGAAATAACTTAATATCTGTCCCTTCTCAGGCTTAAACAACGTAGGAAATAAATTTTGTTTTTTTAATTTGTTCTTCAAATTATGTTTTTGTTTAATCTATTATATTATCTGTATTGTTTTTTATATTACGCAAATTGTCTATTGTATTATCTGTCAAACTGATACTGAACTAAAAGGACCTAAAGATCTTAACCTAAAGGTTTTAGATTACATGTAATATATTTTATTGAAGAAGAATATATAATTGAATTATAAGAAATGTTACATTCAAAGATAAATTCTAACCTCAACAAATAACCTTTACATGAAATATTTTACAAAACAATAGCCCGAGGTTTATATCTAATGTGTTTATATTTATGAAAACCCAAAAATGAAACTAAAATTTAGTTTTTGTGCCTGTGTTGTTAGTTGAAACAATCACATTAAAATTTATATTTTTGATAAATGGAGAATATTTTTTGTGTCATAAATGAAATTCGTATTCATTGGTTTTAAATGGATTATATTTTTCGTGTCATAAATAAAATTTGTATTCATTGATATTAAAATGGATCATATTTTTCGTGTCATAAATAAAATTTGTATTCATTGATACTAAAATGAATCATATTTTTCGTGTCATAAATAAAATTTGTATTCATTGATATTAAAATGAATCATATTTTTCGTGTCATAAACAAAATTTGTATTCATTGATATTAAAATGGATCATGGAATATAATAGATTGCAAAGAATAATTTCTGAAGAGTGGGTTTAAATTGAACAAATCTGAACGAAAACTGTGGTACTTGAAATAAGGTAAAAAATTGCTCAATTTAGTCTACTGTAAAACTGATGGGCTGCTTTAGATAAAAATTATGTTAAATAGTTATATTAACCACCAATAAAAGTAAATTAATAAAAATGATTAAAATTAAATATAATTGAAAATTTTTTGAAAATATTTATAAACAAAAGCACTAATTCAATAAGAAAATATATTTGGGAAATTCCCAAACTGATATTTATATATATATATATAATCCTAAACAATTATTATGGTTCAGAGAAAAAAAGAACTAGAAAACAGGAATTCTACTTTACCAGAATTTAGTGTCACCCCCGGTGACGAAAAAATATATGTATATAAATATAGATACAGTAGAGTCCCGATTATCCGAGTTAATCGAACTTATACCTTTGGAATGGATCATTTTCTTCTGATGGACTTCCATTATTATGAAACAGTCATTATAAATTAAGTGTTAGGTCAAGATGAAAGAGCACTCGTAAAAAGTTAGAACTCTGATTTTCTCGTGAGAATGAGGAAAAAAATGGCCTTAACTTTTTTTTTCTCCATCAGAAGAAAATAACTCGATTAAAGTGGAAACTCAGTTAAGCGAAACTCTGCTGTAGTTCAGTTTTAAGACTTTATAACACGCGATTTTATTTTACATAAAGTGACGTCATTCACATCCGCTGAAGAATTCATCATTTGCGATCCAGTGTTAAACAACATCTACAGTAAAGTACGTTTAGGACGTCACTATCGTGAATAATACACAAATCAAAAACAAAAAAAAAGAGAGAGAGAGAGATTTCGTCATTCAGAAAACTCGACAAAAAAATCGGCTATCTAAAGATTCACAGGCCTTCATTTGTTTGTATTATTAATACAGATTTCTAAAATTAAATTTAGATTCTAATAGCTCCCCTCCCTGTTTTATCAGAAATCCTTCATTTATATTTTTTCAAAGTAGCACATATTTTAATTACTTTTTTTCAGATTTTATCGGAAAATGGCAACAAAAAGATATAATTGCTATTTTTCTTTCACTTTCTACAGAAATGAAGTACTTCCGTTGCCAATATTAAGCAAATGGCTCTAAAAACTACAAAACAATTAATATTTCAAAAATAAATGTAGATACAGTTTTCAAACAAAATGCATTTAAAAGAACTATTTTTCCCAATACGACGGTATAAAAATTGAAAATATGCGATGCTTAGAAGTTTAAAAAATTGCTATAGAGTATTTAATCGTACTGCCTTGTTTTACGGCCAGCTTCTGTAAGGTAACGTTATTTTTTGAAGATGACACAAAATAAGCTGGGAGAAAGAAATAGCATACCGTACCGGGGTCTAATAGAAATTAAATTCATCTATGTATAACAATTAATATAAATAAAAATAAGATATTACAAAAATTGCACCTTTTGTTTTCCGCTCATATATTTTTCAGAATTTTACGCATTCAATATTTATTATATAAAAATGTAATGACATCATTGTATATGGGGTTTATAGTGACGCTATTTTTTTCGCGGTGGGCTGAGTTCGGATAGGGTAGTCTTCAAATATTTCAGCTTCCGGGCAATTTTAAGTTAGGTTATGACTCGTTCGAGTCAGATTCGGTTTTTCCCGATTTTTCGAAAGAAAGTCCTGAGTATTTTTTAAATGAAAACTTATATATAATGAATATTAATAAATGTGTTCATATTAATACAAAACAGATAAAATTAATATTTGAACTATAATTACAATAATTGTATTAAAATGTGGAATAATTTTCTTTAAGGTCGGGCTTGTGTTGAAGTGTTTTAGGTTCGAGTCGTGTTTCGGGTTAACAAAATCTTTTTTGTCGGGTTTGGGTCGATTTTAATTAGAAATGTCGGATTCGTGTCGGGTTAGGACTTTACTAGGAGTAAAGGGAATCCATTAGTCTCCTGGAAACCTACATTTTCAAACCCAGACCGACACATTCTAAGGGATCTGTCTTCTTGTTTTGGGGGAAAATGGAGAGGGGGAGTGTCCATGGAACTAAAACATTTTAGAGCCTTTACCTTAATCCAGCTGCGAAGAATCAAACATCAAAAAGATGTAAATTTCATTAAATAAGTTTTAACGTATTTCTTTGGGGGGGGGAGGGGAAGGAGGGGCCTCTTAATACTTTATAATTTTTTTTTAACCGTTTGGAAAAATGGTTATTGTTCTCGTCAGGATGGGAAATCAAAAGCATATCTGAAAGTTTTTATTGGTTGAATCCGCATCTTATTCATTTTCTGATGGGTCTATACAGTAATCTGTATTTCTCTTTTCTTTCAACAGAGATGGATACCTTCTGTTGCCACTATGACAAAAAAGTAATAAAAACTACAAAAAAAAATTAATAACTCAGAAACAAATTGAGATACAGCTTTCAAACAAATTGCATTTAAAAGTACATTTTTTTCTGTACACGACGGTGTAAAAAGTAATATTGTGTGATGCTTAAAAGTTTAAGAATGAAATTTCATTTAAAATGGGTCGTCAGGTTTCTTGGAAATCTGACGATGGAAAAGCCTTTTCCTGAACAGCCAATTAAATGCTTGGATAATACATAAGTTTCAGGTGGATAATACGTACGAGTCGCAGGCGATTTTTGTCGCTTGGAATTTTTACGTGTAATAACACTATTAAGGTTTAATTCATGGCGTACGTAATGTATGATTAACTCCGTGCGATTTTTTATGTCTTAAATTTTAGTCTTCGAAAAAATCATTTTCCAAATGGTCGTTGTAATTTGATAAATCTTTTGTTTTTTCTTTTAGGTTTTGTGAATCGAATCCTGTCTTATAAGGCCTTCATACCGTTGAGTCGACTCACTTACGCTGCCTACCTCATCCATCCGATGGTTATTACCGGATACTTCTCTTCCTTGAAACAATCGATGTTATTCAATCATCCAACATTGGTAAGCAAACGATCTTTCTTAAACTTACTTCTCACGTCTCTGGCATCCAAAACGTTTTCAAATTAAGATTGAAATTCCGATTTAACTGCACTCCCGGAATACCTCGAATTATTCAATGTTTGATTAACACGTTCACGCAAAGCCGCCTCAAGACTACAAGCCAAACACGAGGTTTCGTGACGTCACGACGCGGGGCTTAGATCAGCCGTGAAGAGCACATGCGTTATTTAAAACATATTAATTCTTTCCTCTATATACCAACTTATTATCAGAACATATGGGGGAAAAATAAAAACGTATAGTTTAAAGACGCTAATTAAGTGCTTTTTAATCAATTTCGATCACTTGAAACAATAATAATACCGATAACACAAAAACAAAAATTATGAAATAATATCACTGTGTCAGTCAAAATGTGCACTTAATTAAAGTTACATTAAAGAAAAATGATTGGTTAATGAAAAAAAAAAATCGAAGTATTAAATTTAATTTAGTGAATAGTTTTCATTATTTATTCTACTTTGAAATTTACAAAAATATCAATTATCTATTTTCTATATATTCTAAAACAAGACATTAATAAATATATATAAGCAAAATCTACAAATATGTATATAATATATATATAAACATATATATGTAGTTTTAAACACATAGAGAGAATTACTTTGCTTTCAATTATTTCATTTTCAAAAATAAATAAATAAATACCAATATTCTGTCAATCAAAACCCACATTTAAAATTAAATTAAAGTGGATGAAAAATGATTGTTAAATGAAAACAAATTCAAGTTGTATGCTATTTTTATTATTCATTGTGGCTTGAAATTATACAATAAATATCCTATTAAATATTTAGTGATTTGAAACATGCAAAGGAGTATAATAAATTTAATATAAATAAATACTAATAAAACTACAGAGTGCATGAAATTAGGTAACAACACAGATAAATTTTTCTTACTGTAAACTTTACTTAGCAGAAGTGGGTAATTTTCACATAAAATCGATTAAATTGAAAAAACACAAAGCTCTCATAATAAAACAAAACAAGGTCATGAAACAGAAAATTATTATTTTCTTAATTTTTGTATTATTTTAAGATATTATGCAAGGTACAAGCAATACAGTTTTTAAAAAGGGTACTGAAACCTGATGAGAACAAAAGAATGAAAGAAAACACTTTCATCCATTGGAATTGAAATATTCCTAACATATATTTATTTTGTTCAGATATTCAAGAATTAAGATTTTGGACTTTGTACTATATATCATTAGAAAACTAATGATTTAAATTTTATTATAACAACTTAGTATTACATTGTTTTCAAAAGAAATTCTTCATACAAGTTTTCCTCATAACGAGTCAAGTTGAAATCATTTATTATGGACCAATTGGGGGTATTTTTTTTAGACACCTTATAACATAAATAGAAAAACAAATAAAAGTTTGCAAACAAATACTCCTTTGCAACAAATCCATGATTTTTTCTACTATTATTCTACTAATATTTTTTCATAAAGTTGTGACCATCTTTTTGTGATACCCTGTATACAAATGGAAATAGTACCTGGTACGAAATTTATGCATGCATACAATACGTATGAAGTTTAGCACTAACCACTTATGCATTATTCGCGAATAATTTCTACCGATAGATAAAAGGGGGGTCCCAGAATGATGCTTGCTCCGAGGACCTAGATAAACAAAGTCGGGTCCTGACTACACAGAAAAGTAAATTTATAATTATGTAACAATAATTTTATTTATTGTTATTTTTAATTAAACGTTAAAAGTTATATAAAAACACACAAAATTTTTGCGAATTCTTAAGGGGGGGGGGGGATAAATTGTTTACAGTCATTGTAAAAATAAAGAGATTCAGACATATCATTCCCATATCCGTAATTCTCATGTATAAGCATGCACTGTGTAACAAATATTATAAAATGAATTTTTATTAAGAGTTTAAGATTAAAAAACACCAATAAATTAGTATGTATATTGATCGGGTTTTAAAAGAAATATACAAGATAACAATGTTATGCATCCATAGAAATTATGATGAAAGTTTCTAGTACATTTAAATTTTTAAGTATGAAAATATCTATAAAAATACATAAATTTTGGTATCAAATTAAAGCCCGATCAATTCTGCCTACAGAATAATCAGAGTTATACTATTCTCACGACCAGTGTTTTCTAATAAAAGTCGATCATTAAAAGTCACTCTAATGAGAGAAAACAAAACAAATTAAAAAGATAGGAAGGTGTGACAAGTTATAAATTACATAATAATTAAGCTTGTAATTAAGACTTTTGGCTGAAAATGTTTTAGCATGATTAGTATCCAAGAAACTCAGTCTGACGTAAATTTCAGCTATCTGGTGCCAGTATTTCCGAGTAAATAAAGTCAGAAGTTTTAATCGAAATTATTGAATAGCAAGAAAGGTAAAGTTTAAACTAATAATATTTATGTTGTACTTACTGTATACAAAATTTCATCAGTTTTCAGTGGTAAATTTCTGAGTAATAATAATTTTAAAGTTTTTTTTTATTAATTTGTTTAAATTAAAAGAACTAATTAAAATTTCCACTTGAAAATATAATAGTTGAGGTAGAAAAATATGGCGCATAGGACATTAAAATTTCAAACTGAATTGGCCGTATAGCTTCCAAATTATAAGGAGAAATGTGTTGGCCCGAACAGATCTGTCTAGCTCTGGCACATATTAAAATGAAGCTATTTTTACATATTTATAAAGAATATAATTAAACAATGAAAACTTTATTAATTAATAAATTTTGTGATAATTCACCGATTCACACCATTCAAGCACCAATTTTTAGCAAATTACGATAGACAGGGAATGATATAAGCCTCGATACGATTTAGTGATTTTTGCCACTTTAAATTACTGCTGTTTTTGAAATGAAACAGAAGTACAATAATGTCGTTTTGTTTTGAAACACGTACACGGGATTGTTGACAATACGATACTGGGATTTAATAGTTTATTTATTTTAATGAAGTTAAAAATAAAAGATATTCTGAACACAAAAAATAGAGCTAGTACTAATAAAATATAAGTAGTTAATTTGAAAATAAAACTTACCTTCAAAAGAATATGTTCTATTAGTTAAGTAAACAACACGTGCATACGTTACATTTTAATTCTAAACAACCAGATACAAGTTTCAAAATCTCGGCATTGGCGCCAGCCCCGAGTCGTTACGTCACATATGTGGGGGAATGAAATCGTGTCTGGCTTGATAGTCTTGAGAAGGCTTTGGTTCACGCCGGCGCGGTGGGTTACACCAAAGCCACCTCAAGACTACAAGCCAGACACGCCCTTCATCTCCCCACGTGTGACGTCACAGCCCGGGGCTGGCTAACTGCCAACGCGCCAGCCCCGAACATTTGAATTTTGTATGTTGCTATTTTACGTGCACGTGTGTTTTACTCAGCCTGATAACACATTATTTTCAAGGTAAGTTTTATTTTCAAATTATATTTATATGCTATCAGCACAATTTTTATTTCTTGTGTTCAAAATCTTTTATTTTTAATTTCTTTGAAATAAATTAACTAGCAAATCCTAGTACGATTCTATCAATAATACCGTATCTCAAAACGAAACTATATTATTGTAGTTCTGTTTCGTTCCACATAGAGCAATAATTTAAAATGGCAAACATCCCTAAATCGTGTCAAGACTTATATCATTTAATTTGTATTTTGTCACACCATGCTCTCTTTCTAATTTGTTCAGAAATTTTCATAAAAGTCGCTGCGAATACATAGCATTTTTATCTTGTTTACTTCGTTTAAAGCAAACCCCGATCGATATACATGTATCAATTTATTGTTGTTTTTTAATCTTAAACGTTTGCTATCTTAATAAAAATTCTTTTTATAATTTTTTGTTAAATTATAAATGCTTATGTACTGCGTAAATAGAGCTATGGGGATAATGTTTTTGAATCTCTCTATTTTTGCCACAACTGTAAACAATTTATTTACAAGACTAGAGGAAGGGTTGTTAGTACCCTTATGCAAAACAGTAGTTGCCCCCCACCCCCATACACACCTTCTTCGCAAAAATCCTATGTGTTTTCATATACATTTTAATGTTTAATAAAAGTAACAATAAATAAAATTATTATTCTATAATTATAAATTTACTTTTAGATCTAGTCAGGAAATACTTTTCATCTCATAAAAATTGATTATTTTAAGCTTAAAAGATGTGAACAAACATTTAAGAACCCACACAACATTATTTTGGAAATGAAATATTTTTGTGGAAGGTTTTTGTGTTTTTCGATGTTTTTTTTTTTTTTTTTTTTTTTTTTTTTTTTTTTAATCAGCTATTACCTAAACATTCGACGAAAATGAACATAAATTAGGAATATTTTAATTCCAATTCATGAAAGTCTTTTTTTTTCTTTCTTTTATTTTTCTCTTCATATGTTAATACACTTTTTAAAAAATCTATTGCTTGTACCTTACATAATATATCAAACTAATACAAAACTAAATAATAATTTTCTGTTTCATGAACTTGTGTTGTTTTAGTATTATGACAGTTTTGTGTTTTTTAATTCAATGGATTTTATGTGAAAATTACCCATTTCTGATAAGTAAAGTTTACAGTACGAAAATTTATTTATAAGAATACTTAATTTCATGTATACTTTGATTTTACTATTTATTATATGCAGGCTTCAAATCACTTAATATTTAATAGGATATTTACTGTATAATTTCAAGCCCGATTAAAAATAAAAATAGAACACAACTTGAATTTGTTTTCATTTAACATTCACTTTTCTTCCACTTTAATTTAATTTTTTAATGTGGGTTTTGATTGGCACACTTATTGTTATTTATTTATTTTGAAATAACTGAAAGCAAAATAATTCAATTTATGTGTTTAAACTACAAATTTATATATATATATTTATATATGTATGTAATAATGTATAATGTCTTGTTTTTGAATATATACCAAATAGATAATTGATATTGTCTCTAAATTTCAAAGTAGAATAAATAATAAAAACTGTCTACTAAAATAAATTTAATACTTGGGATTTTTTTTCATTAACGAACGAATTTTCTTTAATGTAACTTTAATTCTGATGCACATTTTCATTGACACAGTGATATTATTTCACAAATATTGTTTTTGTTTTATCGTTATTATTATTGTTTCGAGTGATCGAAATTGATTAAAAAGCACTTAATTAGCGTCTTTAAACTATAAGTTTTTATTTTTTCCCATATGCTGTGATAATAAGTTGAAATATAGAGGAAAGAATTAATATGTTTTAATAACGCATGTGCTCTCCACGGCTGATCTAAGCCCCGCGTCGTGACGTCACGAAACCTTGTGTTTGGCTTGTAGTCTTGAGGCGGCTTTGGTTACACTCGATTGTCTCAGAGTTGTCAAGTCTCCGGCTTTTTGCACACCACTGTTATTTCAGAGAAAATGTTGTTCTGTAAAATCGCCCAACTGTTCTAATTAAATAAAAAAACATTTTCTGTATTAAAATACTGGTATCCAAAAAGCCGGAGACTTGGCAGCTCTGAGACAGTCGAGTGTGACCCACCGCGCCGGCGTGAACGTGTTAAGGCTGTTCTCAAATCGAAACTGGCTACTTTCTGACACATCTTTAAATTCATTTTTCTTCACATACGTATCAGATTGACGGGTAATCTTATTAGAAACTATGAAATAGAACTGGATTTTTTTTTTTTTTTTGATAAAGACAAAAGATTTTTCAGACAATGCTATCAAAGTGGACGTTTTCAACCCAATTTCCGGATGCGACAGCGCAGGCAAGGAAAAACTGCCGTCCTGTGACAATACTCGCTTATATTGTAACCCATTTATCGGAAAATGGAAAACTGTTAGATTACAAATCACTTCAATAATAATGCCTGCAATTATCATGCTTTTATAGTAAAAAACGCAGCAGAAAGTTTCGCATTGAATGAGCGATGGAAAAAAAATATTTTTTGGAACACCCTTAAGTGGTATTCAAGCTTAAATATATAATAAGAAACAATATTTATGTAAACTTCATGAAATGTACTTACATAAATGTACAGGATTATGATAAAAAAAAAAAACTATCTCGATATATGAGATCCTAAGTATCGTAACGTTATCAGAAACTGACTGAAATTTTGGTGTAAAGTATTTTGAGGTATATGCTCAAGAATCATATGAAAAACAACAGTTAAACTCTAACAGTTGTGGTCACAGGGACAAAATTTCGAAAATTTCAATGGCAACACCTACCTTTTTTTATTGGAATGTGATCTTCATAGTGGAAAATCGTTAAAAGCGTTGGAACGGCCCCTGTAGCACGAAAATCGCAGGCACTAGGCAGACTAAGAAGAAAAGAGAAACTCGTTGGATGTGCCAATCCCAAAACTTTCTTCTATTTCATATATTTTAATATTTCAAAATGTTGTTACAAATGTCAATATTTCATTTTTATTAGTTCAATACTATATCAACTTTGACTTTCATCTTAAATTTCTGCTTCAGTCAATGAATCAGAGAAAAAACGAGTTAATCTCGATCATGATATTTATTAAAATCAATAGTTTTTTGTTGTTCTGTTGTATATCAGCTGTTCGCGAATAGTCGGTCTATCACGATGGGAAGTTCCCGTCGATTCACGAGCCGCTGGTGTACAATAGCACTACGAAAAATTAAGATTACACAAAAATCGCTGTTACAGCGAATTCTTCCGGCGGGTTTTTTCCAAATTAAGTGAGGACCTTGCCATGACCAAAAACATACGCAAAAAACTTGGTTCAATTCTGTGCATAACTTCATACTCTTTTCTATGGTAGAATATTCAAAACGGCACAAAAATTGCTATTACAGCGCCTCCTACTGGCGAATTGTTTCCAGATTAAGGAAGGACCTGCTAGTCATAGCCAAGAACTTAAAAACAAATTTTGGCTCAATTCTATGCATAACTTCATCACTTTTCGATAGTACAATATTCAAAATCGCTGTTACAGTGCCCCCTTCCGGTGGATTTTTTCCAAATGAAGGAAGGACCTGCTTGCCATAGCCAAAAACTTTTTTTTTTAAATTTGGTTCAATTCTATGCATAACTTCATACGCTTTTCGATGGTACAATATTCAAAATCGCACAAAAATCGCTATTACTATCGCTATTAAAATCGCTATCATGCATAACTTCATACACTTTTTCATGGTACAATGGCGACAGACACACGGACAGACAACCACTTTCTATAAACATGTGTTTTGGAATCTCTGACCCCTAAAACGTGTAAATCCATCGAAAACTGGAAGTCGAAAAAATTTCGATTACAATGCTTTCTTCTATTGAAGATAGAAAAAAGTAAAAAGCGTTGGAACGGTACCTGTAGCGCGAAAATTGCAAGCATTAGACAGACTAAGAAGAAAATAGAAAGAAACTGTGGAGCTCACCAGGCACAACTTTCTTTTCTAATGACGCCACATTTCGCACTGTGTCTTCGGATCTGATCCCAACCTACTGAATCTCCCTCGAAGCGACAGGAAGAGGCCAAAATACGCAAATTTCCTGGTTCGGAGTAAGACGCAGTCATGATTAACATCGTCGCGTTAAGAAAAGTTACCCTGAAACGCGTGCCACGTATTTTGCTTTCTTGCACTCTGAACAACATGTCGCTTACGGGGAAAGAACTTCGGGAAATTGTAAAGATTTATTACCTGAACAGACAAAATGCCGCAGAGACTTTGTGTGCCTACCGCAGAAACCATGGGCTACGCTGAGGCCTGTGTACTTTAAAAGCTGTACAGGACTTGGTACGCAAATTTGAAGAAACTGGTTTCACATGCGATTGATCTCGACCAGGATGACCTTCCGTTCTTGTCGAGGCTGTTGTAGAAGTCCACGAGACAATAAGCGAAGTTCCTCTTGAAAGTGCACTCAGTGTTTCCTGCACTCTGCAGTTTCCAAATTTTACGGTCCACCATAATCTGCGCTCTGTTCTCCATATGTTTCTGTATCAGTTTCTGCGCCTCCAGATGTTCCAAGCGGGTGATAAGCAACAACGGCTTGATTTTCCGAATGAATACCTCATCCAGTATGTCGAAGGTGACAGCTGGTCTGATTGGTAACGTTAACTCGAAGAACTGCGTGCACTGGGTAGACAATAATCCCCATGATGTGATTGCTTATTCTGTTACACGAAAGAAAAAAAGCAGTGTATTGCGGTATAAAAAGAACGTTTATCCTCGGTCCTTACTATTTTGAAGAGGTTACTGCCGCAAGTCTATAAACGCGTACGGAAACGAGTGCTCGCTATTTAAATATGTTGTCTAATTACGTTATTCCCAATTTGCAATAGTGAAATATTCTATCTGACGTCGCGTAAATTCAAGATGCCGCTTCCCCACATGTGGGGTTTTTTTGTAAAACGTTCGTTAACACAAGAGTTTGGTGGCAGTGTTATCTCCCGCCATTTCACATTTCCGCGGCGCCAACCCCCCCCCCCCCCCGATCTAACTTGAATGGATTTCTGGCTGTGGGGATACCTGAAATCCAAAGTGTATGCATTTAATCCGCAAATTGCTTCTGATTTGAAAGATGCCATCAGACGTCAGTTTCAACAAATTCCTCCGGCCACGGTACGTTTTTCAGTGGTATCCATCATCTGCCGCAAACGAAGTGTTATCGTTTCTGAAAGTCTGTAACGTGGAAAATTTGCAGGGGCGCCATTTGAGGGAGTCTGGGGGGCAATACCCCCCCCCCCAAGGAATTTGATTTTTCAGAAAATTTATCAACCATCATTTGTCAGACTGAAAAAATAATAAAAAATTGCTCAAACTCTAAAATAATTTATCAGAGCGCCATCTGTCGCATCCCTATCAATTTCTCTTCTATCATTTTGGCAACACTTTTGCCTTTTGCATGTGCTCCTTTCAGCTAGCTCCATCTGTCGCATTCTTTGCAAACTCTACTCTCTACCTTTCAGTTCATTTTTGACCTTGTCCCCTTACGGGCACGTGTTTACTTTAGCTGATGACGAGCTGTTAATATTTTTAGCTCGAAACGCGTCCTATGTATTGCTTTTATTTTATGGTGATTTTTTACAAAGTTTTTTATCATTTTAATTGTACATATCGCCAGTTTTCGGTGCTGTTTGTTGCTATTAAGGCTATTGTTTTCCATCGCAGGTCTAAATTATAGAATTAATATTACTGACAATCATTATAATCAATATTAAAGTCTAATATTCATTTTCTCAGACTAAACTAAAGAATTAAGTGTCATTTGAGTTAATAATAAGGTTAATATTGCTTTGCATCGCAGGTCTAAATTATAGAATTAATATTATTAGGAGTCATTGTAATAAATATTAATTTTCTCAAATCTAAATTGTAGAATTAATATTATAAGTGTCACTAGAATTAACACGTAACTAATATTAATTTCCATCTCATGTCCAAATTATATAATTAATATTATTAAGAGTTTATGTAATTAATTAAACTTAATATTAGCTTTCTCAGGCCTAAATTATCTAATTAATATTGTTAAGTGTTATTGGAATTACAGACTAAATTACAGAATTATGTATCATTGGGCTTAATATTAAAGCTAAATCTGCGCCTGGAATTAGCCTTCAGGTTTTTTGTTATTATTATTTTTTTTTAAAGTGTATGAAGATGTGTCAGATTTCATCGCTTTCACTATGTCAGTAAAACAAATTGTATTAAATGTAATATTAGATGTATCTAAAAATCCATGAGCAACCGCGTGTAACACACATTTGAAAATCTTTAAAAAAAAATTTGGGCAAAAGTATCAATACTTAAAAAAGTAATAGGGGTTTAAAAAATTTCAATTTCTGTTTAAACTTTTTAAAATTTTTAATTGAATATGCAGTTTTTTACCCGACTGAAAAGAAGGGTTATGTGTTTCACGTGTATCTGTGTATCTGGATTTCTTTATATCCTCGAAATATCCCAACGGCTGGATGGATTTTAATGAATGAGGTCTCTATCAATTCGTCTTAACGGCCCGATGGTTATAGGCTAGGTTTTGTTTTTATAAATTCAAAATGGCGGCCGTAAAATACAAAATGGCGGTAGAGACGAAAAAATTACGCACCCTATTGAGTGGCATATCATTGGATAGGTCTTTCAAAATGAATACGATGTTTCATTGACTATTTTACAGTGAGAAGCTCCGTTAAAATATTATACAACCTGGAAGTTGTGTAGGCAGGATCTCTAGCTTTACTGCAACTCTAACCATCATAGACGTCTATAGACCACATCAAAACAGTGTTTATAGATAGAAACTAACAATTAAACACAACTTAAAAGTCATCAATACAAGTAAATTAAAAAAAATAGGTAAGTAATATAAACAATATATATATATATATATATATATATATATATATATAAAAGATTTTAAGTCAATTCCTACTTAGGTCAATAAGAGAATTTTTTTTCCCATTCTTCTTTTCTCTTGAGTGGCGTTTAAAATACCTTGATGAAGAAGACGGGCTCTCTCGATTATTGAAAATTAATTAATTTAATTTAATTAATGAATTTATATTTGATAAAAACGAGATTAACATCAAGTGTCATCCACTACAAGTTTAAAAAAATTTATTTGAGCTTGATTGGATGAATAATAAGTATTTTATTAACGATTGAAAATTTGAACAAGATATATATAGCGAGAGTGTGAGCTGATAGTGGGAATTGAAAAAAAAAATAGTTTCACATTGATTAGAAATAATTAATTAGTTCGCTTTTTACGCAGTCGGGTTTTTTGATTTTTTAAATTTAATTGTTTATTTAAGAGTCTACTTCAGTCAAGTGAAAAGACCCGTTCGCTAATGCTAATCCTATGGAAGAAATTTATAATGATAGCTAGGTTGCATTTCAATATTTTTAAATGATTTTTTTTTTTTTGCATTGGATAGCTGTGATCGATCGGTACAAAGGCCGTTTTCTACTTTTTCGATATTGTTTACAGATATTTTTAATGGGGACACTTTCATTTTCGGAACCGGTTTAGAAATTGAAAGCATCCTCATAAAAAAAATCTGCAATCGAAATCGAAAAAGTAAAAAATGGCCTGCATACAGATTGATCTTAACTATCCAATTTTTAAAAAATCATTTAAAAATATTGAAATGCAACCGAGATATCGTTATAAGTTTCTGCCATAGGATTAGCATTAGCGAACGGGTCTTTTCACTTGACTGAAGTAGCCTCTTAATGTAATTTTAGTTGAAGATTGAAATGCAGTGAGTTCACCATTTGAACCATATTTAAAAAAAAAAAAACAATATTGTTGAAAAGGTAAACTGTTTCCTGAAGGATCATTATAATTAACAATAAGACTTTCCATTTCAGGTCTATTTATTTTTGGGATTTTTGGTTGTAACTTATCTTTTATCCTTGCCTGTTGCTCTGATGTTAGAATCTCCAGTGATAGCCTTGGAAAAATGGATCCGGAAAAGTTTTGCCAAACCACGGAAAAACGAAACTGTTAATTAAAGATTTTTCACAGTGGAACAGGATAAAGCCTGTGTGGTTTCTTATTACATGACTTTAAAAACGTGGTAATCATCAGCAGAGTGGTGCTAATGTAAACATATGTAAATATATTTATATGATGTTCTGAAATTGTGATAACGATGTACATTGAGAGATGCTGTCACATCTTGTACATGAAAAGAATTGTGAATAAAATTTATTTGTTGTATAAACAATAAAGAATGTTATATTAAAACACACATACTACAATATATAATAAAACACACATAAATAACATCTGCATTCAACAATTAAAGGTATATATATAAATATTATACAGACATACAAACAATAAATACAATAAACCCAACTGGAGTGAAAAATTAGCCAGAGCCAGGAATCGAACCCGGGACCACAGTATACAAGACTGCTGCTCTAACCACTGAGCTACTCCGGCCAATACCTGAGCCTGCAATTTCTCACTAATAAACCATGTTGGGGAAGTCACCAGCCATCTATACGACAGCCTTGGATGACTGGACAACGATGAATAGATTTTACTATTACATCAATCTACGATAATTATAATAAAACACACATAAACACATAAATAACGCGTGCATTCAACAGCTAAAGGTATATATATATATATATATATTATACAGACATACAAACAATAAATAGAATAAACCCAACTGGAGTGAAAAATTAGCCAGAGCCGGTTACTCAGGTATCGACCGGAGTAGCTCAGTGGTTACAGCAGCAGTTTTGGTGGTCACCTTCTTGGTGGCCCCGGGTTCGATTCCTGGCTCTGACTAATTTTTCACTCCAGTTGGGTTTATTTTATATATGTCTGTATAATATTTATATACATACCTTTAATAAAGAATGTGTTACTGTTTATTTAATTACATGCTTTCTTTTAACTTACAATTATGTTTGCATGTGGCAGTCAAATTTTGTGATTCATTTTTCACTCACTTGCTGTTGACATAGAGCTTTGAAATTCTGAATACATAGGTATTCCTGAGCGCATTACATGAATTGAACATTTATTTTCTAAAATTCAATCATTAAGGTGGCAACAAGAAGGGGACGGTGGTTGGTTTCCTATGAAGAAATCGGTATCAGTTTCAACAATGAGTAACTGTTGAAAAATAACAATGGCTGGGTTACCACAATAGCTCCAAATTTGACGACAAAAATAAGTTGCCATTACTGGCTAATTTGGAGAAATTTATATTTAAATCTATTAATTTTCCATAATAGAGCTCACCGCAATTTAATTTAAACTCTTTGGACATTTATTGTTTTTTTTTTTCAAGACTTTTCCACTTTTTAATGCATTTTAAAAAGTAGGATAAAGTGCCCATATTTCGTCCCCCTTAACTTCTCCGCTTCTGCGAAAGTGGTGCCTCTTATGACGCAAGGCACAGGTGACGGGGGGTAAAAAAGGACAGTGTTGAAAGTTTCATTCGCCAAGACGCATACCTAAATTAAAGGCGGCGAATTTCCTATTTTTAGAAGACCTGACTTCCTATTGCGTCGTTTGTAGAACGTAATTTACTGTACTGTAAGTATTTATTTCTTATTCATTGCATGTATTTTACGTTAGTAAGGTGCTGACAGTAGCACACAGTGAGTTTTAGGAGGCTCAGTTCATCTTACGGGAACTGAAGCTCCGTCCTATTGGGAAGTAGCGTGGTCCCAATTTCGTCCCCCTTGCAGTTCTTATTTTCGTTCCGGGGACGAAATTAGGAATGCTTTTTCATGGCTTTTTTTCAATTTTTTCCTCATGTTTGGATGGCTAATGTTTCGTTATGTTATTCTTCCTCTGATAATTAGTACATTTCTTTGTGCCTTATTTTAATGTAAATTAAATTACTTACTCATTTAGAAATAAATTTTGATTTAGTTATAAGTATCGGCGTATTGGATTTTTTAGGGGGACGAGATTGGGACCATTTTTTTTCTTTTGCATTTTTTAGATACTTTTGAAAAAACAATTTTTCGCATTGTTAAAATTTTTGTACGATATTTGCCTGTGTTTTTATGTCCAGAAAGCCGATTTAAACAGCTGAACGAAGATGGAAAATCTTATGGGGCGATTTGGGGTGATTTATTGTTGTTCTTTTTAACCTCGAATGACCAAACTATATAGCATAGTAAAGAACGGAAGACATATTCTGAAAAAAAGTGCTTTTATCTCGTAAATGCCGTAATCAGTTTGAAAAAACGTCGATGTTAACTCTTTGAAAAAAAATTTAAAAATGGGTCGTTTTCGTAGTTTTCCTTTTCTTCCATATGGCATCACTTCCCTAGGGTGCAATTTTGGATTTTGTTAACATTACTAGTTTTTACTTTTTAACTTGCAAAGCATATAATATTTATATTATTAGGTTGCATGAATAAACGCGAATTTTTGTAACATATTCCTCGTTTTTTTTTTTTTTTTTTTTTTTTAAAAACGATGGTTACTTGCACGTGATTTACCTGCATTTCATTATACTAAAATTTTCTTTAAATGGGGAAATATTCAAAATTTTTCTTCTTTATTTTTAACCATTTGGAAAAATGATTATTGTCCTCTGTCAGGGTAGGAAATCTAAAACATATCTGAAGCGTTTTATTAGTTGAATCCGCATTTTATTCGTTTTCTGGTGTGTCTATACAGTAATCTGTATTTTCCCTTTACTTTCAACAGAGATGGATACTTCTGTTACCATTATGAGAAAAAAAAGTAATAAAAACTACAAAAAAAATTAATAACTCAGAAACAAATTGAGATACAGCTTTCAAACAAATTGCATTTAAAAATACACTTTTTTCTCTAAAAGATGGTGTAAAAAGTAATATGGTGGGATGTTTAGAAGTTTAAGAATGAAATTTGATTTAAAATGGGTCCAGGAATATTAATGTTTAATCCATGGCGTACGTAATGTATGACCAGCTCCGTTGAAGGTTAAAAATTTACAGTACCAAAAATGTAATCCATGGCGTACGTAATGGATGAAATTTCATTTAAAATGGGTCCAGAAATATTAATGTTTAATCCATGGCGTACGTAATGTATGACCAGCTCCGCCAGAAGTTTAAAAATTGACAGTACCGAAAAATGTAATCCATGGCGTACGTAATGTATAATCATTGATCAACTCCGTGCGATTTTTTATGTCTTAAATTTTAGTCTTTGAAAAAACCATTTTCCAAATGGTCGTTGTAATTTGTTAAATTGCATTTTCTTTTTTTTTTTTTTTTTTTTTGTACTTTTTATCAATGTAATGAATAGTTTTAGCTGGTATAAAAAAAACTGTTTGTCATAAGTGTTAAAGAGCATTTTTAATCTCACTTTAAATTTTTTATTTAATTATGCAAAATATCATTAAGTTGTATGTAAATAATTGTTTTTGTAAGAGGTGTCTAAATTATTTGTAAACATTGCATTGTTGATATAACATTTTAATACTCACATATGTTTTAGTGTAAGCTTAGTTAAGCTTATTTTTTCCGTCCTGAATGCTAAAATTTAAAGTAATAGAAATAAAGTTTAATATAACTTTAAAAAACTAGAATAGGGAATAAAGCGAATTAAAATATATGTATAACATTAGTACTGGAAACAATCCTCTATATTTTAATACGATAATTGGATAAAGAATATGTTTCAAAATAAAAATGATGTAGAAAAGAAAAAAGGTTATCATAATTTTAATAAATAAGCAACATGTGATGTGTTGATAAGTCTTCCCAATAAATGAAAAACGGTGTAAAAATGAAGAAAAAAAGAGACATAAAAATATTTTCAATTATAGATTACATATTATATTATTTTTAATATTAGATGAATTAACGTTAAAATATTAAACAAAGTATAATGCTAAATTATTTAAAACTTATTGTTTTTATAGTAACTATTTTTACTTTATACATTGCAAATCAAGATTTTAATTTGTAAGGGGGGGGGGGGGGTATATAATTTTATCTAATTCAACGTTAACAAAATAGGCTCAGCAATTCCCTTTTGTTTTTAAAAATATACTAATCAAATATTTATAAACACCTTTACGTTTTTAGTTTATTTTTATTGCCAATAAAGCGATAAGCTGCCAAATATAAATAAACTGCAGCAAATGACGTCACAGGTTACGGTTTTGATCACACCAGGCAACTGGAGCGCTAATGTCTTTGCCAATCCAACGTAAAAGAAAATTTCCATTACGTTACGTACAAAGGAAGATGATAATCATATTTTCCAACAATTACCATTTTTTTTAAATTAATTTGTTAGCAGTAAATCGGCATCCTACTTACGGCGGCCAATTTACAAGAATTGGAGTTTACTATTTTATATTATTACACACCAGGCAACTGGAGCACTAGTGTCTATGCCAATCCAATAAAAGAAAATTCCCATTATGTTACGTACAAAAGAAGATGATAATCATCTTTTCTAACAATTACCATTTTTTTTTATTATTATTAATTTGTTAGTAATAAATCGGCAACCTACTTAAGACGGCCAATTTAAAAGAATTGAGGTTTGCGATATAATACAGTAATATAAAACACTGTTTTTTACAAATAGAATTTTACTTGATATATTTTGCGGTATAAGTTTTTATTTAAATATTATTATTTTATTTGTGTATATGTTAGGCCCGTACAGAGGTGGCCAGTCGAGCTGGTATAAATTACCGGAACCCGGCTTCTCCCCTGGTTTTCAAATAGAAATAATAACAATTATTTTTTTCGCAATTTCATACCTTTCTAGTTCTTTTAACTGCATGGGTTATTTCTATTACTTTTTAGACATTTAAAGAAATAGTATTTTATTAAAATAACCTGTTATTTTTTTTTTATTTTTTTTAAAGGGCCTCCTATTCTTTTAAAAATAAAAAATTAATATTCTTAAAAGTTGGACATTTTAAAAACCTGAAACAAACACAATTTTATTTGGGTTTCGTTCATCTCACGAAACACTTATAGCAGTGTTTCTCAACCTGTGTGCCATGAGAGATTGTCAAACGTGCCGCGAGGGTTTTTGACAAATAATTAAAATTAAAAGGATGTCGAACCACCGATACGACACTTTCTATTTATCATGTGCTATCTTCCTTGTTCATTCTTTTCCCCAATATTAGCGTTTCCAGTGCACCCTTGGCCGCGTTCATCGGATCTGGGCTTTCTTTTTGCAGCATGAGTTTTTCTTCAAGTCGGGGAGCAGGAGTACGCCTTCTCAACTTCGATAGGAATTTCTTTTGGCCGGGAATTTTTTTCTACTGTGAGTTTTCGGTCGAGAAGGGGATGCGTGTTGCTTTTAAAGTAAAAAGAGGTCTAGGTCTTGATTTTCATTTCTCTGAATTGATAAAAATGTAGAAAATTCAACTAAAGGAAAACATAATGGACAAATATTTAATAAAATCTGGTGCTTCTCAAACGGAAAAAAACAAATGGAATATAAACAAAGAAACAGACGAAAGTATAAAGAGGACTACGATGAATTCGCATTCATCTCAACTCAAACGGAAGACCCTCAGATACCATTCTGTGCAGTCTGCAAAAGGAAAAATCCACAAAGCGGGCAAGACTTTTAAAAATTGACAAAGAAATGCGAACTTGTCTGACTTTGGAACCTCGATTTGATTTAATTTGTTCAAGAAAACAGGCTCAACCCTCTCATTGAATAAATTTTGTATCCAAATATATATATAATTTTGTGTGTGTGTGTGTGTGTGTTATACAGCTTTAACATTTTTTTTTAAATTCAGGTGTGCCTCGAATAATTCCAGAATTTTTTTAATGTGCCGTCAAAAAAAAAAAGGTTGAGAAACACTGCTCGCTTCTCTATTTGTCTGTCACGGCGCTTATACTCAGAAACTATTTAAGTTATACAGGGTGGTTATAATAAAACTTCCTCTATAAACGTCATCCTACAGCGCAAACAAGTGAACGGAATGCAACGAAATTTGGTATATAGACTATACACGAGATACGCTCACGAAATTTCGAAAAAAAGTTTAGTTTCAAAATGTCCACCAGAGGGCGCCTTTTCCAGAAAAAACATTAGCCCTTAAATGCCTGAGTTTTCAAAAATCATTGTAATAATGTTTTTCGGCTTTCATTTTTTAAATAAATCATGGGAAAAATACTTTAAAAAATCATATTTTGTTTTAAGTATGGTTTACGACTAAAAAACAGTTTGTTACTAAACGGCAATACTGGTGTTTAATTGAAAAAATAATTTTCCTTGATAAAATTCTATAATATTAAACACACAAGAATGTTAGGAACTATAATAAGAAATAAATTTTACTTGCTCACTGCAGAACAAAATAGGGTATTTCGCAAGCTTCCAAACAAAACAAAAAGAACAAGTAGTAACAATTAAAAAAATAAATCTATCTTTATTCTTATACAGCACAAGTGTTGCCATCTACATGCTGAAAATCGATTTAATAATATTTTCAGAATGTATTTTATTGTCAACATTAGGCAATATAGCTTCAATATTATTCTAATAGTATTTTAGAGCCCTAATTGGGTATGTTGCCGAAAAGCAACACCCGGCATTTAAGGGTGAAATTTAACACAATAAACGACCAAAACGGAATACAGAAACAATATTAACAATCCAGAACAAGAATTATGAGTAATAAAATGTAAAACCGGCTGTTTTGGCCTTTTATTGTGTTAAATTTAATGTTTTTCCATGGAAAAGCGCCCTCTGGTGGACATTCTGGAACTAATTTTTTTTTCGAAATTCCGTGAACACATCTCGTGTATAGTCTATATACCAAATTTCGTTGCACTCCGTTCACCCGTTTGCGCTGTAGGATGATGTTTATAGGGGAAGTTTAATTATAACCACCCTGTATACTTGATTTTTTTTTCTTTTTACATTGAGCTGAATACCCCCTTTCATACCCCAAATCATAAAACTTTGGAAAAGTTATGTTATTTTAATTAAATAAGCATTAATGTAATACATACCACTCTTTTTTTTCGATTCTAAAACACAATCGATTTCGATTTCAGACATGTTTTCGTGAATTCGGTAGTCCTGCGGTAGAGTGTGTTATTTCTAACCGGAAGTTTCCGTGTTCGAAGCATGTCGGCGGAAGTTCAGATTTTCAATTTTTTACATTAAATTGCCCGATGGATTTAACTAAAAGAAATTTCGTATTTTTATCCAATTTACTGATTTTTTGGAATTTTAATAAATGTTAACATACATTTTTGCCGCCATCTAGAGAGTGTTTGGAAAATGAAAGAATTAATATGGATTTTTTTCGGAATTATCTCAGCATTTTAAATATGTTTTAAAAATTTTTTTTCTTTTAAAAAATTTATATTTTATTTATACCTTTGCTAAATTTTTGAAATTTCTGAATTTGAAAATATTCGGATTTTTTAATTTTATTTAAATAATTTTACTTGAATATTTTTAATTTGGTCTAAAAAATAATTTATTGTTGTTTTTAAATTAAATAGAATGGGGCTGCCATTTAAGTAGCGGTTTAATAATTATAAATTAATAATTTTGATTTATTATTTAAGGGTAAAGTGTTTTAAAACAGATATTAATCGATCTCTGTGCGATCTGTTATTACACTTACCCACTTGTCATGTTTGCCAGATTGGCCTCCATTTTTATTCAAAAATTTTAAGACAATACCAGACATAAACAATAGTTTTTATGCTCTTTTTTTTTTAGTGAGACATATTTATCAAAAACATAAAGTCAAAATTTTTCTTTCAAAATTTCCGGGAGGAATTTGAAATTTTGGATTAAAATTGGAGCCCAAACTGGCAACCCTGCCACTTGTTAAGGCTCCTGTCCCTGCCGGCGTGGACACTCACAAGCTAATCCTATGGAGAGGGATTTATCTAATATCTCGTTTGCATTTCGACCTTTTAAACATTTTTTTTTTTTTTTTTTTTTTTTTTTTTTTTTTTTTTTGCATTGGATAGCCGAGGTCCGTCTCTACACCGCACCTTTTTTACTTTTACAATTATGGCCTCAGATATTTTTTATAAAGTTACTTTCACTTTCAAAACCGGTTCTGAAAATGAAAGTATAATTCTAAAAAAATATTTGCAACCAAAATAAAAAAAGTAAAAAAGTGCGATGTAGAGATGGATCTCGGCTATCCAATGCAAAAAAAAAATATATTTAAAAATGTCGAAATGCAAACGAGATATTAGAAAAATAGCTCCTCATAGGATTAGCATTAGGTAGTGAGGGCTTTCGCCGGCAGGGACAGGAGCCTTAATATCAGCAGAAGAACCATGAGCTACCCATTTTGTGTAATTCCTTATAATTAACATTTTTTTTTTTTTTTTTTTTTTTTTTTTTTTTTTTTTTTTTAGTAAAAGAACTATGAGTAATTTTCTTTCCCTTTGAAAGCAATGTGTTAAGAGACTCTGATATTTAATTACTTCCATATAAGGGAGGAAACACATATTTATTCCTTTCAACAATTGGAAGAGAACAGACTGTGCCTTATATCCTGTTCAGATTAGAAACTTAATATATCCTAGACCGCTAGTTTTGAAGTGATACCCTCCCGGAATTGGATGCCTGTTTACATCGAAAAACTTACCTTAAGATATCTCAGTAGCGTCACTGTGTTTGTGATCTGAACAAAAGTAAAGTATGCGCATGCGCTTAAAATAAAAACGGCCGCAACAGCCAATCAGTAAAAGCGAAGCTTCATAGCCAACGAGAGTGAGTGGTCATTCCTGTATCTAGCCGAAGTAAGTTGAAACTCACTGAGAGAGTTTTTGTGGAACTCTTTCAGAGAATTCGGCGGCCTAAGATATCTTAAGTATCCTAGTGTGAACATAGTATTACTAGTCTTCTCAGCACCGTGAACTAATATATCCGTTCAATACGCTGTTGATTTCACTGCATTAAAAGCATTATTTAAACTAATATAATTCTAGATATATAATGCAGTTTTAAACCATTGAATAATGATTAATACTGTCAAGAATTATATTCATATATTTAATTAAGTTTTTTACACCGTGTTGGAAAAATCATCTTTTATTAGCATTTAAAAAAAAAATACCGAGAAAACAACATTACAATTTTGCCCTTTTGCGGGGCAGTCAGGAGGCCAGAATTTTGTAATTTTACAAGCTGTGATAGCAGTCCTGGTTTCACAGAAAATACAAAAGAAGGTCAGCTTGTAATACATGGGTTCTCTTTAAAGAAGTCATTTTCATTCATATTAAGCAGGGAGATCACCTTCAGTAGCTCGATATTGTATTATTTTAACACAATAATTTAAAAAAAAAAAAAAAAAAAAAAGGAGCTATAAATATGTTTTCAAATATAAAAATAATAATAATAATAAATTGTATAAGTTCTTGTTTATATGTTCCTTTAAATACTTTAATTGAAAAAAAAATATTAGAAATTAGGCAATTAAAACATACTAATTAAGGATTTTCAAAAGAACTGATTTGACATACATGTGTTGTGCGCAAGATTATAAAAAATATATACAATATCTGTATTTAATGTTATAATATACATATATATATATATATATATATATATATATATATATATACTAGGAGGCTCTGCCCCCTGCAAGCTACGCTCGCCAACCTCCGTTCAGACACTGCAGAATCTAAAAGCACGCTAATCTGATCGCTTTTAAAAAGATTAGAGAAGATTGAATTGTACTGAAAAAATCTGTAGCGATCTCCCTGTAAACGGGTTTCCATTCAATTCCATTTGATTGCAAAAATTTAAGGCAGAATCATTTGCTTTTAAGACATCCAATGGTTGTTTTCGTGTTTGATTCACAATCTGTTGCCTGTTATAACTAAAATCTGTTGCCAAACTATAAGATTAAATGCCAATAATGATTGATCGTAAATGTCACATTCACTTGACTTTAAGGAAGTTACACGTGTTTACGCCATCAAGTGATTTTTATTTCGACGTTTTGTTTGTATTTTTATTAAGGTTGTGCTAATTTATTTGTTCTTTCGTTATTTAAAATAAAAAATTGTGTCCATTTGTATAATTTGGCGAGTGGTTTGGTGATTTATATAATTTGGCGAAATTGGTAGACGGGAGAAGTAGTACCATTAAAACATTGCTTTGAGTTGAAATTAAATGTCATGATTTGTTGTATTGTCATATACGCACCGGGTTTGGCGTGCATTTTTTCACGACAATTTGGCGAAAGCCTCGTTTTCGAATACCTGATACATGTGTTATTAGGTAGCTTTCATTACAAAAAGCTACCTATTGCAGCCGTTCGGAGGAAAGCGATTTCAAAAAATTTTGGTATATTTTCATCGATCATGATCCCCAGACCTCGAAACCACCCTCCGTTCAAATGTTGATACATATATATGTGATTATTATAAACAATTTTTATATTATTAATAATGTTACTCATTCGAAATTATTATTTTACTTAAATTTAAGTGTAAAAATTAAAAAATAATTTTAATTTTAACCAGTTTTCGCACATTACATTAAGATATTTATTGATAATTGCCAATATTATGTTGCATATTTTAGAATAATATTTATCTGCAATCTTAATCACATTTGGTTTAAAATACATTCTATCTACAGTTATATTCCTTTTTTGGACTAGATGGCAGCACTATACACTATTTTAGTCATGTACTTAATTATATATTGTCTTTCTTAAATATAATTTCTTATATTTCCAGCAAGAGTGTAGCATTAAATAATTATTTATTTTATTCTATTATTATTAGGCTGCTAGGACTCTTAAATTTAACTTATAATGATTATTATCTATTAATTATTAATTGTTTAATATTAAACACTTCTTGTAATTTATAACAGGATCAATATTATAGTATGTAGTAATTATTATTATATGGACTATCTAATGCGGTACACATTATATTAAAATGATATTTGATAATTATCAATATTAAGTTGCATATTTTGGAATGATATTTATCTGCAGTCTAAATGAAATATTCGGTTTTAAATATATTTAATCTAATGTTATATTCGTTTTTCTATCCTAGATGGTAGCACTAAACACTATTTTAGTTAGTTACTTGATCATTTATTGTCTTTCTCAAATAACTTCTTATAATTTAAGTAAGATGGCGCTTTAAATAATTATTTATTTTGTTCTAATATTATTAGGTTGCCTTCGACTCTTAAATTAAACTTATATTTATTATTATCTGTTAATTATATATTGTTTAATTTTAAACAACTTCCTGTAATTTATTCCACGATCTTTATTATCGATTTTAATAATAATTATTATGTGATCTATCGTTGCGGCAACCGTGGCATTAGCTTTTAACTGTGTTAGTATTTAAGCGGGATTTTAAGCCAAAGTACGTAATCTGTTTGTGTCAATGTTACTGTCTTGGCTGTCCTCGTGCTGGGTTTGTATAAGTTTTAATTTGTTTCATTTTTTAATAGTTTTTATGGTTGTGGATTTCACATTGTTTAATATTTTACATGGTTGTTTAATATTCTCTGGTGCTTAGTCGATCGGGTGCATAATGGAATTCAATATTTGCTTATTGCTGAATTCCGTTACAGAAATCGACTATGTTTTTTGCTTATAAATGTATTTTATGTGCCCGTGATCAAGTGAAATACCTTATAAGCTTCCGGCTTCATTCATCTATTTTATCTCCTTCATGTTTATGTTACGGCTTTTTCTGGTTCGACATTATTTAGCTGGATTTATTATCTATTGTCTTCAATCAGACTTTATCAAAAATTGTATTTTTTTTTTCATATGTTTCATATCGATTTATTGCCAGCAACATGCTAGTGAATTAGTTGCATTTAATAAAATTCTGTATTACTAGTTACATGTTCCTTCTCTATTCTGTTAAATGTCTGAGTTATGAATATTTGCTACATTATAAATTTAATTTCAATTATTGGAAATCGATGACGATTTGTTATATATTATGGTTATATATATTTATGATCTTTGTAGTACTGTAACTCGCGTATTTATGAACCGATTTGGATGTAACTCAGTATGTACATAATACATACCAACGTCTCGACCAAGTTCGTTGGCCAGCTTCATACGACATCTTGTTTCAAAATGGCGGTCATTTAAATTCTTTTTGCAAATTTAAAATTTGAAATGTGGTACCAAAAAATTAAACATTGGAAAAGATTTTTTCTTATGTGTTTGACCTTGATACAAAGATTCCGGAGCAGTTTGTGTTTCATCTACACCTTAAAAAATGGCTGAGTTTTAGTACTTTGAATTTCTAGCGTGACTGACATTTTGAAACGTCTTGATTTGTGTCACGCGATAACAGGCGTATTTATGAACCGATATGGATGTACCTTAGTGTATGCAAAGTACATACTAATGCCTTGACCGAGTTCGTTGGCCAGTTTCCTCCGCCATCTTGTTTCAAAATGACGGCCATTTAAAAAATTTTAAAAAATTAAAATTTAAAATGAGGTACCAAAAAATCTGAAAATTAAAAAGGTTTTTTTCTTATGTGTTTGCCTTAATACAAACATTCCTGAACAGTTTTTGTTTCGTGTATATGTAAAAAAATGGCTGAGTTATAACATTTTGAATTTCTATTGTGGCTGACATTTTGAAACGATCTGATTTTTGTCACGCGATAACAGGAGTATGTATGAACCGATTTGGATGTAACTTGGTGTGTTCATTGTACATATCAATGTCTCGACCGAGTTCGTTGGCCATCTTCATTCGCCATCTTGTTTCAAAAGGAACATTTAAAAGAAAGTTTAAAATTTAAAATGAGGTATCAAAAATTTGGAAAATGAAAAAGGTTTTTTTTATGTGTTTGACCTTAATACAAAGATTCCGAAACAGTTTTTGTTTCGTCTGTAACCTAAAAAAATGGTTGAGTTATAGCACTTTGAATTTCTAGCACGGCTGACATTTTGAAATGATCTGATATTTGTCACGCGATAACACACGTATTTATTAACCTATTTGTATGTAAGAAGGCATGTGGATAGTATATAGCAATGTCTCGACCAAATTCGCTGGCCAGCTTCATCCGCCATCTTGTTTCAAAATGGCGGTCATGAAATTAAAAAAAAATTATATCTAAAGTGAGATGCAAAAAAATTAGAAATTGAAAAAGATTTCTTTCTTAAGTATTTGACCTTGATATAAGGATTCCGGAGTATTTTTTGTTTTGTCTTTATCTTAAAAAATGGCTCAGATATAGCAGTTTGAATTTCTTTATGTGGGTGACATTTTGAAAAATCTGATACTTTGCCTACGACAGCACTCCTATATATCAACCGATTCCGATGTGAGTGAGCATGTGCACAGGAATTACTAAGGTCTCGACCAAGTTCACTGGTTAGCCTCATCCACCATGTTGTCTTAAAATGGTAGGCACTTCAAGATATCGCCGAATTTGGCAACCAAATATAAGTTATTTTAAGTAAAAGCAGCTTGGATAAAGCTGACTAATTTGGCAAAATTCTCATTCATAATGATTTAGTATTGATAAAAATTAGTATTGAATCTCCTAAAATCGGTTTCCACTAAATTAAGCTTCGTGTGTTTGAATAATATAAGCTAGCTTTTTAAAAATAAGGAATATGAAAGCTACCTCTTCCTCCCGGCACTGGCCGGAAGGACTTTTTTAAAAATTATTTTCTGTTACTTTTAAAATGAAATAACAATAAATAAATAAAAAGTTTAATTAACAACTATAGAACAAAACAATTTATAACATTTTTTGTAAATAAAAAGAAAATAAATTCCAATAAACATTTATTAATAAATAAGCAACAATAGCCGGGTTACCATGTCAGGCAAAATAACACCATTTTGGCGCCAATTAGGTACAGCGTTGCGTATATGACATCTGTTCCTAATATTTATCTTTTCGTTTCGTTTAAAAAAAAAAGAAAGAAGTGAAAGCCATTTTTCTTTTAATGTTTCAGTTTTAAATGAAAGTTTTGTATTAAATAAAATGATAATGAAATATAAATTTAATTATGAATAAAAGTAACATGATACATTTCTTAGCATACATTTAACCCCTTAACCTACTATTACGGGCATAGCCCGCGTACGATGATCGAGCCAAATGTAAATTTTTCTTACCACTAAAATTTCACAGTAAGCATAGTTTAATTTAATCGTCGAAATTCCATGATTAAACAAGACGAAAATCTCTATTAAATTTTAGTTGTAGCTATGGATTTGCCAAACCGTGGAGCAGTTGAGAAGTAAATCGTAGGTTAAGGGGTTAAGGGAAGCCAAACTGGTCGCCAAATTAGTTTAAAATAATAACCTTTTCTAAAATATGAAAACAAAATATCTGTTATGATTAAAATTTGAGTTGCCATTAGAGAAAAGTATATAAAATTAGAAAAAAATTAATATTTCGAAAACTAATTCGAATTTACAAATTCTAATACAAGTTTTGAGATCTGTGGATCAATACGGATTTTTGGTGTTAATTTCATCGCAAAGTATTCCATATTTTAGGAGAAATCGTCGTGAAACGTAATAGTTATTTAATCAGTCGTTTCATAGAATCGTTACATAAATTTGTTTCAATTCAGTCGTTTCATAAATTCGTTTCATTAGGATTTTATATATATAGGGTAGATATAACGAAAAATAAATGAATTGCAACCTACATTTTTATTTTATTTATTTATTTATTTTTGATAGATTTATATTCAATATCTCCTGCTTTATGTGAATTCTCAATTTCAAATTTTTCTTTCAAGTAGTTTTAGGATTATGTTTAAAAAACGTCAAAATGATGGTTTAACCCAGGGGTCGGCAAGTAATTTTAAGTGGGATCCGAATACTTCTGAAAATTTTTATTCTGTTCCAGAGAAAAAAAACACATAAGTAATATAAATGCTTATTACTCTTTATTTTTGCATACAATTACATATAATAGAAAATAGAAAAGTTGGGTATTCTGAAAAAATACTGCATACACAGGTATACGTTTTGAAAATTTTTGCATGCTAAATAAAATAGAAAAAACCAGGTATTCTTTGAAAAAATAATGCAAAAAATTACACTTGCGGTCTTAAGCCAGCCTTTTTATAGTTTGGTCCACGCGGTGAACAGCTAATGCGAAGAACGTCTTCAAGATGGGCGTCCATTAATCTCGAACCATATTTGTTCTTTAAAAAATGCATTTTGGAGAAAGTTGTTTCGCATATATATGTGGTGTCAAACATAGTAGACAGGTTAATAACTAGTTTTTTCCAATTTTCATACTTTTTTGAGACACGTTTAGTCCAATTCTTCAGGGGAGGCAGTTTTATACATTTGCAAAGAAATATTTTCTTGCAAGTCAATTATCTCCATTTGAGTAAAGGTTTTTCAAGACTGAACAACTTCGCAGCCATAGCAGTCCTTTTTCCATTAATAAATTATTTATTCAAATATAAAATTTTTGACGGCCCAGGCATTGACTTTCCGTGGTCCGCCCGTTGCCGACCGTGGGTTTAACCACTTAATTCTCGCTCTCGTCAATATGACGGGCTGAGGTGTCGTTGTTTATTTCTCGTGCCCGTGATATTGTCGGACTGAAGATCCAAAACCAGAAAATACTTCTAAAACCAGAAAAATTTTACTGTCATTTCCATATGTAGTCTTTGAAATTTCTCGGTCGAGAATGATTGAACTATTTGTATTTGAGTGAATTATGGATTCTGATGAATCAAGCATTTCTTATGACGATTTGATTTTAATTGATAGTCAACATTTTATGTATATTACATTTTATATATTATATTAACACGTTCACGCCGGCGCGGTGGGTCACACTTGACTGTCTCAGAGCTGCCAAGTCTCCGACTATTTTGGATACCACTATTTTAATACAGAAAATGTTGTTTTATTTAATTAGAGCAATTGGGCGATTTAACAAAACAACATTTTATCTAAAATAACAATGGTGTGCAAAAAGCCGGAGACTTGATAACTCTGAGACAATCGAGTGTGACCCACCGCCCGGCGTGAACGTGTTAAATATTATTTGTAAAGTAGTAAAAATTTTTTTAATAAGGATCTTATTCGTATTAAATAGTATGGTGTAAAACAAACCTTAAGGTGCAAAATTCACGAATGATAGCTTTTCGGTCGATGTGATTTTTTTTTTATAACATTTTTTTTTTTCACCTCAAACCATATTTTAGTTAGAAATTTTATTATTACTCAATTTCTGCAATAAAAAATAGGTACTTTTTTATGGTTTTTATAAATACAGTTCAACCTCGATTATCCGAGCTAGTTGGGACAGCTAGTACCTCGGATATTGCAAATCTCGGTTAATAGAAACTGTGTATAAAAACTCGCCGTGCTTGCGAATTTAACATCTCTTAAAATAACAAGTTGGAAATTGCTCGTCAAACGTGGCAAATGAGGTGCGTTCGTACTATAACTACTTTTATAATTATTTTTTGCACCCCATATTGTACTGAATGTATAATTTTTTGCACTTCATAAAGTGCATAGTCTGATACATCATTAAAATGCACTTCCAATAATTTTTTCCCATTCCCGTAATGTAACGGAACACTTTTGACTGTCCCTGTAATTAAACTATACATCCGATTTTCCTAAAATTTGAAATAGCTCAACGAAATTTTGCAACAACTATATCTTTAAAATTTCAGACCATTCGGAAGGCTGTAATATCATTAAAATGCACTTGCAATAATTTTTCCCATTGGCCGTAATGTAAAGAAAAACTTTTGACTGTCCCTGTAATTAAACTATACATCCGATTTTCCTAAAATTTGAAATGGCTCGACAAACTTTTGCAACAATTATATCTTTAAAATTTCAGATCATTCGGACGGCTCTAATATCATTAAAATGCACTTGCAATAATTTTTCCCATTGGCCGTAATGTAAAGAAAAACTTTTGACTGTCCCTGTAATTAAACTATACATCCGATTTTCCTAAAATTTGAAATGGCTCGACAAAATTTTGCAACAATTATATCTTTAAAATTTCAGATCATTCGGAAGGCTCTAATATCATTAAAATGCACTTGCAATAATTTTTCCCATTGGCCGTAATGTAAAGAAAAACTTTTGACTGTCCCTGTAATTAAACTATACATCCGATTTTCATAAAATTTGAAATGGCTCGACAAAATTTTGCATCAATCATATATTTGAAATTTCAGACCATTCGGTTGGGTAGTTTTTGCTCTGTTACATGCGGACAGACGGACGGACAGACGGACAGACGGACGGACAGACGGACAGACGGACGGACTGAACGACGACTATAAGTGCTACGTATTTATATAATTACGAACGCACCTAAAAAACAATAGAATGTTTTTTTAATGATAAAAACAAATACATGTAAAGTTATGTTTCACAGCTTAACAAATATAAAAAGGAAGTCAACTACTAGCAGTAAGTTTTAAAAAGCAAATTAAAAAAATTACGAAAGTTCACATGGCCACTAGAAACAAAGCATTGTTCGCTGTTGTCTTCTCAGGGTACAATGTTTCTTGGAAGTTGAGTGCGTTGGGAGGCGGAAGAGCCTGTATACCTTGAACTAAAAAGTGTGGTCTTTTTCAAGGCTCATTCACACACACACACACACACACAAATCAGACTTCGTTATCGGCTCGGTTAACAGAAACCTCGATTAATCGAAGCTCGGTTAATCGAAGTTCTACTGTATTAAGCAATCCTTAAAGGGTTAAGGGACCGTCTATGATGTCCAGAAAAGCATAATTTGAAAAAAATACATTTTACTTATTTTATTGAAACATTTGGATTGGCAATAATCGAAACATATTAAGCGACTGAGATGGCCTTATTAGCAAGAAATAATACATTAATAGAAGTGACATAGTCAATCTGTAGGGTTTCAACAAACGGGTACCGAGCTTCAATTTGGAAACAGCCCCTAAAATAGACTCATTTTAAAATAATTAATTTCTCTGAAACTAAACGTACGAATTAAATGAAAATTTGTTTTTAGGCTAATTGAAAGGTGTAGAATTTATTTACGGTGTCAAACTTAGTATTTCTATTGAAAAAAATCAATTTTGGGTGCTTTTTTATGTGTAGATGGCCTCCTAAGTAAATTTTATATGCATTATTTAAAAGTAGACTTTATTTCCAATTGTTTGTTCTTCTACAGTAATGTGTTGCAGAGTTAATAGGGGGTGTTTGCTTTTTTTTCCATGACTGTACCTTAACTTCATGTTACTCAATTTTGATAATATGATGCGCGCAATATCAAAAATATCTGTTTTGAGAAAATTGACTTTAAAGTTCAGATTTACGTAGATTCGAATAAGTATCAATCACTCCACCTATTATAGCTGAACACCTCACATCAAACGGCCAATCATAAAATTTTGAAAAGATCCTATATTTACCCTTCTGGGCTCTAACTTGTGTATTTTAAGCTTTTCTTTCTAACTAAGCCCATAATTAAGTTGAAGACTTGAAATTTTGAATACTTATAGATGAACACCTCACATCCAAAAGACATATCATAGAATTTTGAAAAAATCTTTTATTATTTACCCCTCCGTGCACTAACTTCTGTATTTTTAGCAATTTTTCTAACCTCCACACTTTTCACCCGAGGTGCACTTTTCTAACTTTTGCCTACTCTCTTTTAACCACTCTTTCATGTTATGCACCATAGCCGTACATATTTTAGTTCCAATTTTTACCGCCAGGGAGCGCCTACCTATCTCGGGTGCTATGGGTCCGATCCCCTCGACTAATATACGTACGCAGTTTGTAAAACGGAGTTTCGTTTGGATAGAAGTTTGTTTAGAATAGAGTGCGCTCCCTGGTTGCGAAATGCGGAACTAACAGATTTTGCAAAAGGATAAAGTTTTTTGAAAAGAGTATTAAACGAAACCCTTTGTCCGATCTGTGATCACACTTGCCCACTTGCTTTAAGCTTTCAATTAGATAATTAAGCTAAATATTAATTACAGTTAAGTTAAACAATATTAAATTATAATTAAGTTAAATAAAATTTAATTAATATTTTTATTAGATAAAATAAATTTAATTTTAATAATTAAATTAATTTTTTCATTCATATAATCTATTTTTTAATAATTAGATAAACATTAATTAAAATGCAATAACTCATAAACTTAGATAAAAAAAAATTTCCTCTTAGAACTACAGTGACACAGAAATATCAACAACGTTTTTATCTTACGCATTATCCTTCATATACAAAAATCTCTATCAATTTAATAGTATTCCTGTTACCAATTAAGTTAAACAAAATCTATATAATAAAAGCCTAAGTCATGTGACTGTCATCAATAGTTCCGGGCTACCCGCTTCACTTTTTATAAGCAAAGCGGCCAATTTAGTACTTTAATGTTAGCCAGGCGCAGGTGATAAGTCGCCAAATATTATATAGAGTATTATTATTAAGCGCAAAGCAGTTGACTGTCATCAGCAGTTTGAAACAGGATAAAACTGCATAAAAGTTGCTCTTTTAGAAAGATCGTATTCAAAAAGTTATAATGTTTGAGAGATTAGTTACATTCAAATACCTATTTATTCTGAGATAACTTCAATTGAAATGACATTGACAGTTCAATATCTGTTTCCACCAAAGTAAACACAAAAGATTCGTTCTTCATTGAGCGAAAAAAATATTAATTTATGGAGGTAATCATTCACACAGCAAGCTCTCCAACAATGAATTTTGTGCAAAAATAATTCACGCCTTTAACCCCTTCGGGACGGGAGCCTTTTACGAAAATTTTAATCTTTCGTCACCGTTTTTTAAAAACAGAAATTTGTGTCTTGTTGAATCGAGATAATGCGCTAAAATTTTACTGTAAAATTTGCCTTATTTAATAAGGCAAATTTTACAGTAAAATTTTACTGGTGAAGAAAAACAAGGATTCTGAGCGCTTTATGCGGCACGTATACGTGTCGCTCGTCCCCAAGGGGTTAAGCCAATCAAAGTTCAGCATCTTATTCTGTTATGTAAACTGCTATACAATTCAACTTCTTTCACGATATTTTCTTCAAAAACAAGCCCAGGTCATGTAATAATATTTAATGAATGACATTTCAAATCGCATAGTCAAATAATTTGATATTTATGTATTATTCATGCCAGGAGGATAGATCACCGTAGATGATTGTTAATAGCCAATCATATTTACCTATTTACCCATTGCGATATTGTCAATATCGCATTCAAAACAGTAATTTAATGCACTTTTATTAAATAAGAGCATTAAAAATGTAACTAATATTGAAGCAATCTAAAATTACACAAAACAATAATTAAACACTTAACAAAAATGAATGATCTTGACGTCACATTCACTTGACGTCAGATTCGTTCACGTGTTTGTTACGTCATGCAGTGATTTTTAATTCGACATTTATCTGTATTTTTAATGATGTTTTACAGATTTATTAGTTTTTCTCTAATTAAAATATCAATTACGTCATTAAACAGGGACGTCATGATACTAAAAGAGTACAAATATTCAAAAAATGTGATGATGCATTAGTACAATAGATCAGTTTCAACCGTTTTAACTGAAGGTGTCCATTTATTTTATTGGGCGTTTGGCAAATAGTTTGGCGATAGTTTTTTTTTTTTTTTTTTTTTTTTTTTCATAGGAAGTGATCGACGGGATAATGGAGAACAACTGTAAAACGATGTTATTAACAGTATTGTCTTAATGTAAGTGTGGCTATTATTACATTAAAGGCTTTTCACAAAAAAATTCATTGACTAAATCCTATTAGCTAAAATACGACATTTGGCTAGGGACCCAATTACAGAAGATTACTTAATAGGTTTAAAAATCTCCTCATAAGTGAACGTATTGCAACTGATAAGCAAACGAACAAGAAGCATAAATGTCTAAGTGAATTGAGCGATTTTCCGAAAAAAAAAATACAACTCAACTAAAAATATCGAAATGCTGCGATGATCGCGAAGTATTCTTGAATTCTCTATCAGAATCTCTCGATTTGGCGAAGAATTAAGCATATAAGTTAAATTATGAATAAAAGTAACATGTTGCAATGCATAGCATACATTTAAGGGAGACCAAACTGGTCGCCAGAGGCGGCTAGTTAAATTATAATTAAATAAAATTTAATTAACATTTTTATTAGGTAAAATAAATTTAATTTCAATAATTAAATATTTTTTTTTTCATTCATATAAGCTATTTTTTAATAATTAGATAAACATTAATTAAAATGCAACAACTCATAAACTTAGATAAAAAAATATATTTTTTTTTTTCATGTTACAACTATAGTGACACACAAATATCAAATAAAGTTTTTATCTTAAGCATTATCCTTCATATACAAAAATGTCTATTAATTTAATAGTATCCATCCCTGTTGTTACCAGGTACTGGTTCATCTATAGTTAAAAAGTAGTGGAAGTTTACTATAATTAAAGACATTCTTTAAATAATATATATATACTATGTTACATTCTAGCAACATTGGATTGGCTTTATCGTTGAAAATGCCGTACTGGCTGTCACGATAGTAGTTGTGGATCACATTCAGCGATAATGACGTAAAAGAAGTGGTCAGAACAGATAATTCGAATAAATAATATTATTAGAACAAATTGTTGAAATGCAGTTGTCGAGTGAAAACAATGAAATGCATCGTTCCGTGAAGTTTCCCCAGATGAAATTGAAACAACTCATAATATCAGCTAAGCACTTTATTAGAACATCTTGCAAAAAGTGCAGTTTCCACCAAGAAAATTAGCCATCGCTCCGTAGTAGTAATAATGCTTAACACGTTCACGCCGGCGCCGATATTAATGTTTTTCTCTGTGAGGCAGCGTTCGAATTCATGTTTTGCTTCATCTGGCGGCACGGCACTTTCGCTTTTTTAGACACTGTATGTAATGACACGCCCCTCTCATATTTATTAAATTGAACTCGAATATAATAAGTAGAATTCATTGTGAATGTCTGAAAGTTGGTAAGGAGTAAGCAAATTACTTAGAGACATAATTTTATTTACTACACTTAACACTTTCACGCCGGCGTGCATCACCGGTGGGTCAGACTTGAATATACGAAAATTCAGTAGAAAGAACAATTCAGTATTGTAAACTTAACGTAATTATTTATTTCGATGCAGTTTTTTAAAGCATTTTAAACAGAGTGCTTGCTGGCCCTTACAACGGTTACAATACGTCGTTACTTTTTTAGTTTTTTTCGAGGCATACTGTCTACCTTTTCTTTTGGATAAGCATTTGTAACATTCTTTACATCTTTTTCTCGTTTTTCTTGCGCCCCCTTTGTACGAATGAAGAAATTGCGAACATTTTTGTGATGGCCTTTTTGTGTTTGACCTTCCAATTGGCAATTCTTCACTGTGAGGATTATTGATCAAAAGGTGATCAATAATTTGTTCTCTGAATTTTAAAATATTAATATGTTTATCACCCCATTTTTGATGTATGTACCACGCATTTATGAGCGAAGTCCCACGTATTAATTCTATGATAAATTTTCTGTACCATTTGAC
Organism: Maratus speciosus; assembly: GCA_963932465.1. Classification (NCBI taxonomy): domain Eukaryota; kingdom Metazoa; phylum Arthropoda; class Arachnida; order Araneae; family Salticidae; genus Maratus; species Maratus speciosus. The sequence goes on from OZ010798.1 coordinate 57,239,078, forward strand.
GGTTTTCCGTAAACAACTATAATATGATGACATCTGATCGGCTAAATCAGCACCTTTTAGGTAGATTTCGTAAGAAATACTACCTATTGCAGTCGTTACCATGGTGCGACTTTTGAAAAATTCCTTCATAACTTTTCATTATAGTATCCCAGGAACCCAAAACCACCCCCACCTAAAAAGTTTATATATATATATATATATATGTATGTACTAAATTTTGTCCGCACGATAAAAGTCGCAATTATGCACGGATCGTCTTCAAACTCGCCAACAACTTTGAGATGGCTAATATCGGACAAAATGGACAAAATCGGCCCAAGGGAATGGAAATGGGGAGGGTTCAAAATTTTGAATACCGTCTTAACATGATTCTGATAAAACCAGCTCTTTCACAACAATGGCAGGAAAAAATAAATACTTTTCGTTATAGCAGTTGCCAACAATTAAAAAAAGCAATAAAATTCTCACCACAACAATTGCTTTTCTTTGCAAGATATTCACGTGAAAATTAAATTAAATAAACAATTTTACGAATTGAAAACAAATTGAATATTACGTCAGAAGTTTTCTAGAGCAAGATTTCTGCATGAAAACTCAAAATGAAATAAATAGTTTGACGAATTAAAAAAAAATAAAAATATTGCGTCATATTAGAAATATAATGGACCTCAGCAGGTGAATATGTAACGTCATGTGAGTTTGAAGAAACGTATTAAAACATGATAAAAACCCGACTATGGAAATATTAACATATTTTAACACTTTGAGGCTCTCTGAATTTGCTTTAGCCTATTTTAACCCTATTCCATATACATGCGTGTGTGTGTTCGTGTATATTAGAATTTTCACAAAATGTTTAGCTCCCTAGAGTTCATTCTTAGTGAAGGAACTGGGTTTATCTCTAATCTTGATTTAAGTTTTGTTGGTGAATTTAGTACTTAACTTCGAAATCTACCTCCGCCTGTAGGCCCTAGCCGGCAGAGATTTTTTTTTTTTTTTTTGCATGATTATAAAAGAAAATAGTATCGGACTTTAATTTATTATTTTTTCCTTCAATAATGGTACCTGTATGATTCCTGGAAGTATTTAGCATACATACTGGTCTTTTGTCAGTCCATTTGAAAAATGTAACTCCATTAGGATATTCAAAACTCATAATGCCACCCCGTTGCTGTTTTTGTTTTGCCTGTGGAGGTAGAATTTTTTTGTTCATTTTTATAATACCACAAATAAATATTTTTTTTTCAGCAAAAGTTCTTCAGCCAAAGGGACAATCGTATAGTAGTTGTCTATAAATAGTATGCGGCCTTCAAATAATAATCCATTTATCAATCTTATTACGACATCATGTGAACTGCTTTCACAATTTGCGTTGCACGTTTTCCGGCATAAATATCAATATTATAGATGTAACCTTCCGGAAGACATAGTTTATATACTTTTATGTCATACTTATGCCGCTTACCTGGAATATATTGGCGAAAACCGAGTCGTCCTGTTCATGGAACCATACTTTCGTCGATTACAATGTTTTTGCCAGGTTTAATAGCATTTTTAAAAGTATCAACAATTGCTTCATAAAGGTATGAAAACAAGGCTGACTGGAAGCAGGAAAACACAATGGTAAACCTGCGAGTCAACCGGTAAAATCGGATTTTTAGGTGTTTTCCACCAAGATATGACTTGACAGACCGATTGCGTTTTAATATAGGAATCGGGTTTTAGCTAATTCTGGAATGTCAGCCTCCAACTAGATTAGGTGGTTGTCTCATAGTTCGTACGCCTCCTTGAATTTTGGAGACCAGAGAATTTTTTCGGCACCAGTATTGTCTTATAGAAAATCTCTGCTTAAAAGAAGGCGAAACTTTGCGCGTATAACATAGATTTCTTCCTTTATAAAAAGATACTGGTAACCTTCCTGGAGAAATAACGGTATCCGTACGAACCATGCGTCTATTCTGCCGGCTCGCGGTCTATTATCAAAATTAGTACAAAAAAAGGACTAATAAACATAATTAATACTTTTTAAAATCAGAGAATAAATTATTGATCACCTTTTGATCAATATTCAACACATTGAAAAATGGCAGTTCGATGGCAAATACCGTGACAAAAGGATTCTCTTTTTTTTCATTCGTATAAAGAGTCTGCAAGAAAAAAAGACAAAGATGCAAAGAATAATACAAATGTTTAACTAAAAGAAAATGCAGACAGTATACCTCGAAGAAAACTTAAAAAGTAACCGCGTATTGCAACCTTTGTAAGGAACAGCCAACACTCTGTTTAGAATGCTTTAAAAATTGCATCGAGATAAATAAACAAATAGTATATTAAGACATTGCCGACGGCCAATTTTTATCAAATTTGAATTTTAAAACAGTAGAAGCTCTGTTCTGAAAAACATTTGTAAATTGGTGTTCTAGAGGTATTTCCCAAGTTTATGCATTGGTAAATATCTTTCAATGTAAGAATTTAATATAAAATGTCTTACAATCTAAAGAAATATAAACAACATGATATAAATGTATTTTCTGTTTGGTAGAAACCACGCCTTCAATGAAAAAGTTGAGTGTGACCCACCTGTGGTGCACGCCGCCTGATGCGGCAGTCAGCCGTGACCCACCGGCGATGCACGCCGCATCACTGGCAAAAGTGTAGAAGCTCCTCACTGTTCTGAAAGGCTTTTGCAAACTGGTGTTCTAGATTGGTTTCCCAAGTTTATGCATCGGCAAATATCTTTCAATGTACGAATTTAATATAAAATGCCTTACAATCTAAAGAAATATGGTCAAAATGATATAAATGTATTTTCTGTAAAGTAGAAACCACGCCTTCAATAGAAAAGTTGAGTGTGACCCACCGGTGATGCACGCCGCCTGATGCGACAGTCAGCCGTGAACCACCGGTGATGCACGCCGCCTGATGGCAGATTCGAGCGTGACCCACCGATGATGCACGCCGGCGTGAATGTGTTAAACAAAATTTCAGATAATCAAATAACAGGACGGTGACCAGGGGATGGATGAAAACTGGAAATACGACTCAAATCTGCTGAAACTCAGCGAGTATCAACTTTTTGTTCCTTCAATGTATGGATACAAATATGACGTAGGTCGCGCTCTCAACCAATGAATAATTAAGAATGTCACGTGATATAAAGAGTGCGAACAGAGCTAGCGGATGAATTTGAAGGGAAAAAGGACAATCTCAGAAATGCGCGGTAAAGTAAAAATGGAAACTAAAAGAATATTCTCGAAAGAAAAAAGCGCGGAAATGGAACATTTAATTTAAGAATACTAAAAGCGTAATATTAAAGCGATTAAGACAAGTGAGACATTAAATTAAAGGGAATTTAACAGAGTTAACGATAGAGATTATTTAAGGATAAGTATTTGTGAAAATAAAGTAGTAATTTAGAATAAGATTACGAAATCGCGGAATTAGATCTAATAATGTAACATATATATATATAATTATTATTTTTAAATGTATAATTAATATTAATAAATACGATTGCCTAAATATATAATTAATATATTCTTTTAGTGCTTTGTTATACATTCTCTTGAATTTTCACTGATTAATTAGGGAAACATAAATTAGGAAAGAAAAAAAACAGTTTATTTTTAAGAAAGCTTCTTTTCATTCTTTCTTTCTTTTTTTTTTTTTTTTTTTTTTTAGACATAGCACGAACAATGATCATTTGTTTTGGATGCTACACTTTGTACAAATCCAAACATTACATGTATGTGTGTTTAGAATTAAACACACACATACAAATATAAAATTTCTGCAGACATTTATGCATGTATCTTTCCATATATTCATATGCATGATTGCATGTGTGTGACTGTATATGCTTTTACTTAAAAAGAAAAAAAATGTGGCAGATTTGTTGGCTTGGAATGTAGTGTAAGAGTAAGAAAATATTAAAACTACAGCAAAAATATCTAATATTATACTGATTATAAAAAGCCAGAAAATCTTTCGAGAACGGAATGCGCAGAAAGTATGCGCAGCAGTTCAAGAGCCATTGAATGGAGTTGCAGTTGAACTCCCAAGGGCTAGTCACCATTACGACGGATGTTTTTGCATTTGCAGCAGATGGAAAGAACAGAAAAGTTCATTTACTAGCATGTTCCGCATCAAAGATTCGAAATCCTCCCTAAACCGATCTGCGCAATTTCTCGCGCCGATCTGCTTTAGGAGTACTTACGCATGCGCATTTTGTCGTGTAGTGACGCTAGCGAGCGTGCCTTCCTCCTCATTTCGCCCTTTGCTTTTGCTTAGGTAGCGTCATATCGTATCTTTAGCTATTACTTTTATCGGATTAGTATTTATCTATCTGAAATCATGTCTTCTGAAATGAAAGAAAAAAGGCCCTTCTCAGGGCCAAGTACTTCTGCTGCCTCAGAAGTTTTAGAATTTTCTTTTGATTTTAATAAAAATGAAAATTCGGAAGTTGTTGCACAAACACCGCTTGATTCGCTTAGTATGATTGTTGAAGCGAATGCTTGCAAAATTGTGGATGAGTGTCAGATTGTTTCTGATGTTGTGTCTGTCAGTATGAATGAAAATGATTTAGATTTTGAATGTTTGTCTTGTGCTGAATGTGGAATAAATTTTGCCACAAAATATAACCTTAAACGGCATGCTAAAAAATTCCACCCACAAAATGCTGATCTAATGCAATCCTTAAACAAGGAAACGACAAAAAATTCTGTTCAGACCACTCCAATTCTTAAATATATATGCCCTCTATGCCAAAATAATGTAAACAAACAAGAGATTACACAGCACTTTAAAAAGATGCATGACATTGAAATGAATCAATGCCTGTTAAATTTTGACTCATATAATGATTTTCGTATATGGAAAGAAAATACTGAGCAGACTACCAAGTCAAAATTTGTTGCATATGGTAGTAAATATGCAAATCCTGGTCAGACTTTTAAAAATTATTATTTTAAATGCCACCGTTCGGGGAATTTTAGTCCTAAAGGTAAAGGTAAACATTCCTTAAAATATTTCGGTAGTAATAAAATAGATGCTTTTTGTCCAGCTTCTATAAAAGTAACAGAGTATACAGACAGTAAATGCTCTGTTGTTTATCAGTCTCTGCATGTGGGGCACCAGAACGATATAGATCATTTGTACTTAACTGAAAATGAAAGAAAATGTATAGCCTCAAAGATAGCAGCAAAAATTCTCTTTGATGATATTTTGGATGAAATTAGAAATAATATATCACATGATGGGTTAGAAAGAATTGACATGTTAACCAAAAATGATCTTCATAATATTCGAAAGAGTTTTAATCTTCAGTGGGGTTCGATTAAAAATCAAAATGATGCAGTCAGTGTAGACATGTGGGTACGCGAGATGCAGAATTCCGAAAAACCTTGTGTTTTATTTTATAAGCCTCAGGGGTCAATAGCCCCGCCTGACTCATGCCTTTCAATAAACGATTTCGTACTGATAATTATGACGGAAGCTCAAGGAGAAATGCTAAAAAAAATTGGATTAGATTGTGTATGTATTGATGGTACACATGGCTTGAACAGCTACGGTTTTGAGCTTTTTACGTTGCTTGTTCTCGATGAACTACGCCAAGGAAATACCTTGTGCATTTCTGATTTCTAATCATAGTGATCACTTAGTAATGTCTCTTTTAGGTAGCTTTCTTTACAAAAAGCTACCTATTGCAGCCGTTCGGAGGAAAGCGATTTCAAAAAATTTTGGTGTATTTTCATCGATCATGACCCCCAGACCCCGAAACCACCCTCCGTTCAAAATTGATATATATATATATATATATATATATATATATCAATATATATATATATATATCTGACCTATGTCACACTGTAACTCTCGTATTTATGAACCGATTTGAATGTAATTCGGTGTGTACATAGTACATACCAATGTCTCGACCGAGTTTGTTGGCCAGCTTCATCCGCCATTTTGTTTCAAAATGGCGGCCATTTAAAAATTTAAAAAAAATTTAAAATTTCAAATGTGGTACCAAAAAATTGAAAATGGAAAAATATTTTTTTCTTATGTATTTGACCTTTATACAAAGATTCCGTAGCAGTTTTTGTTTCGTCTGTATCTTAAAAAATGGCTGAGTTATAGCATTTTGAATTTCTAGCGAAGGTCGCATTTTGAAACGTCCTGAATTTTGTCACGCGATAAAAGGCGTATTTATGAACCGATTTGGATGTAACTTCGTTTATACATAGTACAGACCAATGTCTCGACCGAGTTTGTTGGGCAGCTTCACCCGCCATTTTGTTTAAAAATGGCGGCCATTTAAAATTTTAAGAAATATTTAAATTTGAAATGTGGTACCAAAAAATTGAAAATTGAAAAAATATTCTTTCTTACGTGTTTGACCTCGATAAAGAGATTCGGGAGCAATTTTTGTTTCGTCTATATCTTAAAAAATGGCTGAGTTATATCATTTTGAATTTCTAGCGTGGCTGACATTTTGAAACGCCCTGATTTTTGTCACGCGATAACAGGCGTATTTATGAACCGATTTGAATGTAACTTGGTCTGTACATAGTACATACCAATGTTTCGACCGAGTTTGTTGGCCAGCTTCATTCGCCATCTTGTTTCAAAAGGGTTGCCATTTTAAAAAAAAATGTAATTTAAAATTTAAAATGAGGTATTAAAAAATTGGAAAATGAAAAAGATTTTTTTTATGTGTTTGATACAAAGATTCTAGAGCAGTTTTTGTTTCTGAAAATTTGTTCTTTTGTTTATATCTTAAAAAGTGGTTGAATTATAACACTTTGAATTTCTATCATGGCTAACACTTTGAAACGATCTTCTATTTGTCTCGTGATACCACACGTATTCGCCTATTTCGATGGAAGAAGGCATGTGGATAGTATACATCAATATCTCGACCAAGTTCGCTGGCCAGCTTCATCAGCCATCTTGTTTCAAAATGGCGGCCATTAAATTAAAAATATATATATTTAAAGTAAGGTGCAAAAAAATTAGAAATTGAAAAAGGTTTCTTTCTTAAGTATTTGACCTTGATATAAGGATTCAGGAGCATTTTTTGTTTGTCTTTGTCTTAAAAAATGGCTCAGATATAGCAGTTTCAATTTCTAACGTGGGTGACATTTTGAAAAATCTGATTTTTTGCCTGCGACAGCACTCGTATGTATCAACCGATTCCGATGTGAGTGAGCATGTGCACAGCAATTACTAAGGTCTCGACCAAGTTCACTGGTTAGCCTCATCCACCATGTTGTCTTAAAATGGCAGGCACTTTAAGAAATCGCCGAATTTGGCAGCGAAATATAAGTTACTTTAAATAAAAGCAGCTTGGATAAAGCTGACTAATTTTGCGAAATTCTCATTCATAATGATTTAGTATTGATAAAAATTAGTATTGAATCTCCTACATTCGGTGTCCACTTAATTGAGCTTCGTGTGTTTGAATAATATAAGTTGGCTTTTTTAAAATAAGAAATATGAAAGCTACCTCTTCCTCCCGGCACTGGCCGGAAGGACTTTTTTTTCATGCATTAAAGATAAAGTGGGGGGGAGGATAAAAACTAATGTTTTTATGTCTGATATGGCTGAATCTTTTTTTAATGGTTGGATGTCTGTTATGGATGAACCTCAAATGAGACTCTTTTGTGCATGGCATGTGGATAATGCATGAAGGAATAATTTGAAAAAGATTAAAGGGGTGGAAAAACAAGCAAAGGCTTATGCAGTTATACGAGGTCTTTTTATAGAAAGAGACATAAATGCATTTCATATTGCATTAGAAGGGGCACTAAATATGTTCAAAAATGATCCCGACATGCATAATTTTGGTAATTATTTCGAAACATACTATTCAAAAAATGTATCATGTTGGGCTTATTGTTACAGATTACATAGTGGGATTAATACAAACATGCATTTACAACGGATGCACGGAACATTAAAATACATTTATCTGCATGGGAAAAATGTTAAAAGATTAGACAGGGCCATAATGCCATAATATTCATGCCATAATGAGATTTGTCAGAGATAAGAGGGTAGACAGATTAATTACCGCCCATAAAGGAAAACTTACTAGTAAAATAAGAGATATTAGGAGCAGGCATAAAACAAGCCAAACATTTTCCTCCGAGATTACAACAAATAAGCGTGGGTGGTCAATTTTATCATCAGACAATACTGAAATATATGAAATACAGGAATTTGACACAAATTGCTCTTGTCAATTAAAATGCACTGATTGCAATATTTGTATCCGCAGATATATATGCAGTTGTATGGACTCTTCAATAAAGTGGAATATGTGCAAACATATTCATTATTTACAAATACGCTTGAATCCATCTTCCCATACAACTGCTTCTACATCTAATGAGTCTCCCCTTATAATTGATGAAACTTCCCTCATAAATGATATAATTCTTAACGAAGTAGCTCAAAAAAAATCACAGCCTGTCACACTCGAAAACAAAATAGCCGATTTAGACCAAAAGTGGCAAAACATACGTCAGTCATTAACATCAGTTAAACAATGTGAAATATTGGACAAAATTCTGAAATCTATTCCACCACAATTAGAAGCTGCTGAGGCTTTAGAAAATTCCATATTAAATTTTACACCAATAAATAAAAATGCCCCTCCAAATCAAAATATAGTGCCACAACGATTCTCACATGTATCAAAAAAGAGAAAAGTTATAAAAAATAATGCATCTTCTCAGGATGATACTGATACAACAATTTTAAATATAATCATAGATCAGAAAAATTCCCACACTCCTGCCAATTAATTTTATATATCTAGTTACTACTGAAGACCATACGCAACAACATTTTTAAAAGATAACATATTCAATATATTGAGTGATTACTTCCAATGTTTGCCTTATACTCCAAAAACACATCTATGTTCTAAAAAAAGTAGTAACATTAGATAAATTAAATTACTAAAATATTAATTTAATTAATTTCTCAAGCTGTAATGAATTCAGTCCACCACCCACCAATCCTATTATAAAACTATTGTGAAAAATTCTGTTTGCTTTTTACCAGTTGCTAATCATTGGTAGCGATAACTGATAGTGGTTTATTAAGCATAGTGCCTGGTGCCAGGGCACTGTCCTTGGGCATGCCTCTGGTTCATCCCTTGTTTTTTTCTTTTTTGGAGATGAAGGGAGGGGGGGGGGGGCGTAAGATAGGGACTTTCATTTTGTCAAAATTAATAGTCATTTTTCCCCAATGAAACATAGTGCCTTTGAGAATTTTTTTTATTATTATTATTGCAAGGAGTCATGCCCTTTTCACTTTGTTTTGTTCTAAAATGTTATTCAGGAAAATAACTCAAGTCATATTTTCAGAGATTACTATTCATAGAGTGCAATTTATCCAATTCTTTGGGTACAGCTCTATATGAATTTATTTATATTTTGCAAACTCTTTTAATATACTAATTAAAATTCAACTTGGAAAATTCATAACCCAATTAAAAAATATCCTTGAGCAATTCACATTACTTGCGAATTATTTTGTGTAGCCATTCATATGATATATAATATTTAGACATTACCTGTATGTAAAAGTGTAATTAATCATAAAAAAAAGCATACCACATCGAAAAACACACCCAGGATTCGAAAGTCGCATGTTACATGTAGCGAAACTGCAATAGTTGCTACATTTGTGGTATCTTGCTACATTCTGAACAATGTAGTGTAGCAAAGAGCACAATACAAATAATCGGGGTTGAAAACGGTGCAGTACCGAGGTACTTAGTTGTACAAATATTTTTCTTAATTTTTGCAAATTAGTGAAAATTAGAAAATTCCATCATCTACAATTTGAAAGAAAAATAGGCGTTTCGGAAAATTTTGATGTGAAACATGCAAGTTTAAACTGAGCTTGTGTGGGTGTACTTCTGATTGTCAGAAAAAAGAATGTGTTTTCGAGGAGTTTTTTAATTAATAAATCTGCTAATTACTAAAGAATTTAAATTCTGAGCCTCGTTGTCACCAGGAGAGGCCTTGGACTACCCTCACTGACATTTTCAGCCATGTACATACATTGCAAAACTTTCTTTTATTAGTATAGATGCAATGATCATTGTAAGAATAGCAAATAAAATTTATGCAGTATTATGTTTGGGCTATGCATAAATGTGGGGTTATATACAAAAATAGCCCCTCGTTATACCACTCTTTCATATGTATAGTTCTGGTTTTGTGCATCAAGAAAAAATAAGTTGTAGTTTCATCACATTTTTACTTTTCGTACACATACAATGTAAGAAAAGTATGTAATCATGATAAAAAACCAATTATGGAAATATTGGTACATTTCTGCATTTATAAAATTAGCACCTATTTTTTTATTTATACTATTTAACCGAACGCATTATATTCTGTGAAGTGTCACAAAAGGCAAGTGGATTCACCCAGATTTTTTAAAGAAATTATTAAAATATGATTATATTATGGATCTTTCTTAATTTTGGTAAGAAATTTGTAATATGAGTACAAACTAATATTTTACAGTCAAACACAAAACATTTTGCTATATGTAACTCTCTTAATTTTTTTAATGGCTTTGGCTATATTGCACTTATTTAATTTAAACCTGACAGACGCAATATAACAAGACATCACTGTATTCTTTCATTGGTACAATGTTCATTAGTATCTTCAGTTTTGAATGTAAACTGAATCCTTTGACAAAATAGGAAATCATACACAGTACAAAATCTTTTAGTTTTACCTTCCACCAGCAGGGGATGCAATATGTTCTATAGAAATATCCGACATGTGTCCCTGCTGCCTTTGGCACCATAGAGCAGGCGTGGTGTGTACACACTGTAAAATTTGTTAGTTCCACATGAGGTGATCAGCCCATCGAACCTGAGATAGTAAAGTGACTCTGGTGGTAAAAGTAGAACTAAAATATGTACCCTTTGGTGTATAATATGCGAGAGTTGTCAAAAAAGCTTTCCGATGATGCATCACATGAGGGCTTGGGGAAAAGCCAGAAAATGTCCCCCCTCCCCCAGGGGGTCACTCTTCCCTCTTTGAAATTTTCATATTTAATAAATAATATTTATCAGAAGGTTCCTTCAAAAAACCACATCTAAAATGATATTTATTGTAGAAAATATTAAGATTTTAAAATTTCATGTGCCCCCCACCCCCCTCAGAAATTCAACTCCCCCTCCTTCTTTAAAATTTTTAAGTTTTAAGTGCTATCAAACATCTCAAATTTAAAATCAATGAGCTCATTAGTTTTCCTAATTTTAGCAAAATCATTATCGGACTTAGAAAAGCGAAACTAAATTTGCACTCTTTTGCGCACATTTGCCATTTTCGTTTCTGGATTGAGTTTCTCAATGCTTTCTTAATGAGAGTTTTCAATTAATTTCTCAGGTAATTACAGCACGAATATCCCAATACTTGAAAGTCCATGCTCCTCTGATTTTTTTTTCCTTTTTTTTAATACCGCTCGCGTTTCTCTTCAGCGTCTGAGAGAAAAGTAGCTTGGCCATAGACACACAGATTGTTTAACAACATTAATAGTGCTAGCGCGCCCTTCCTTTCATTGAGGTCCTTGAATTCATATTAAATCTCGAACCTGATCACAGGCCTTTCCAACGATGTCACATGATGGGTGTCGGCAAAATATAGGCAAGTTCCCCCACAGGGGGGCAAAGTGGTGGGCGTAGCACCGGATGTGCATAAAATGATTAAGTAGTCACAGGCTTTTCCAACGATATGTCACATGACGGGTGTCGGCAAATTTTAGGAAAGTGCCCCATTGGGGGCCAAAGTGGTGGGCGGAGCACCGGAAGTGCATAAAATAATTAAGCAGTCACAGGCTTTTCCAACGATATGTCACATGACAGGTGTCGCCAAAATTTTAAAAAGTTGTAAATAAAATGTTATATTTCATTTCTTTATCGCCCTGATTCACACATTGATCAATAACAAACAGCAAATATTCATCAACTCAACACCGCTAAAATCTAAATACCATAATGAAATGAAAGCCATAGTGTCTGTAGCGTACAACGTACATGCTCAGAGATTCAGCTTACACCATCAATACCGTAAAAAATATATATATATCATCTGCTGTCAGCGATCACATCGAAAACTGCATGTATGATAATTATCACCCACCGAAACGATATACCGTTCATGATATACCGTTTTGTAGGGTTTTTAATATCGTTATCACAATTTGCATTTTATATCGGTTTTATTGATATATCGCCCAGCCCTATCAACGACACCATATAGCAGGTATGCAGCAACCGTGTTACAAAATCCTGTAAAAAAAAATATTGAACTGAACGAAACTTGAACCGGGTCCCTGTCGCCTATGGCACTATATAGAAGGCGTGCTGCGTATGTACTGCAAAAGTCATCAATACCACTGTCCAATGATATATCAGATGATGGGTGTCAGCAAAAGTTACAAAGTGCCCCCCTGGGGGGCAAAGTAGGGGGGCTACAAGAGGTGTAAAATTTGAATAAGTGGTCACAGACCTTTCCGATGATATGTAACATGAGATGTGTCAGCAAAATTTAGAAAAGTGCTCCCGGGGGGTGTGGGGGAATATGGGGTATGTTTGTAAGGTTTGTAATATGAAAGAGTGGTCCAAGGGTTTTCTGATGATATGATGGATCTGAAAAAAGTTGGAAAATTGCCCACCTCCCTAGAATGCACCCGCCCCCCTCTTTTAAATTTTCACATTTAATAAATAATATTTATCGGAGGGTTCCGTCAAAACACTGCATCTGAAACTATATTTTATAAAACGAAATGATTTTAAAAATTTATTTGTGCACCCTCCCTCCCCAAAATCCAACTACCCCCGACTTAATTAAAATTTTTAGTTGTTTTTGTAAAATATCTGAAATTTTAAAATTGATTGGTTCGTTAGTTTTCTTGATTTTAACAAATTAAAGAAATCCCTGTAAAATAATACATGACATAAATAAGTGGTCTGAGGGCTTTCCGATGATATATCACATGAAGAATTCAGAAAAAGTTTGAAGATTACCCCCCCCCCCAACCCCTTTGAAATATATAATAAATAATATTTAACTGAGGGATCTGCCAAAAAACCGCATCTGAAACTATATTGTATTGTCCCCTCCCCCCCCCCTCAATTTTTCTTTTTTTTCCGCGTCTCTGTGTGCTGTGTGAGAAAAATGTAGTTCTGGCCATGGCCGGACACACACAGACAGACGTTTACGAATATTAATAATATAGACTAGCTAGCCCCTCCTTCTATTGAGGCCTTTAATAATATGTAATCTCAAAGAGAACGAATCTCAAACGGCCTCCCTGCTGCGCGCACACTGCAAAGTCTTGTAAAAAAGACAATCGTGCTCGAATGAACCTGGAACTGGGTCCCCGCTGCCTATGGCACCATATAGCAGACCTGCTTCGCACGCACTGCAAACACTTTTGAAAAATGCAATTGTGCTCGAACGAAAGTTGAACTGGGTCCCCTGTGCCTAAGGCACCATATAGCAGGTGTGCTGCGCATGCACTGCAGAATCTTCTAAAAAAACCAAAATCTTGTAATAAAGCGAATCGCACTTGGGGGACAAAGTGGGGAGATGACACCAGAGATGCATAATATGATTAAGCGGTCACAGGCCTTTAAAACGGTGCATCACATGTGGGGTATAGGCAAAATTTAGAAAAATGCCCCCGGATGGGCAAAATATTGTCCCTCCCACCAATTTTTGACGCGTCCTCATTTAAAAAGTATTTGTTATGTGATATAAACTATCTTAAAGTTTCAAACAGATTGCTTTGTTTATTTCCTAATTTTGATCGCACCCCACCCTCCTCCCGAAATATTATGCACCATTCTTTTTTATAATCTTTTATCATGTGTTATAAACTATCTTAAAGTTTCAAACAGATCGCCTTGTTAGATTTCCTAATTTAAATAAAATCGTGGTCTGTTAGTTCAACATTCTAGATTCCACCACTAGGGAGCGCACTTTATTCTTAACAAAAGTGTATCTGAACAAAGCTCCTTTACACAACCTATCTGTAGATACATTAGTTTAGGAGTTGGTGGTTTTAAACAACAATTCATGATATTTGCTGAAAATTACTATTCAAAAATAGTGGTATCAATGCTTATAAAATTTTTGATATTGAATTAATAGTTATCTGAGCATGCCATCAAAAAACCGCACACAAACAGTAGAAAATACTAATGCTACTATAAAAAATCACTTGACTGCATTTTAAAATAAGCATTCAATAGAAATAAACCAATTAGTGAAATAATAATTAATTATCTCAGCTTGTAATTAAGATATAAGAATAATTTTTAGAATTTCTGAAACAGGATTTTTTTTTTTTTTTTTTCACCGCCCTGTACAAGTTTCAAGTTTTTACGCCCCTCAGATTCTGAAAAGGGCGCCCCTTTTAAAACCACCAATAAACTTTATTGCTTAATTTATACCCTGGCAACCCTGCTTGCTTTTCTCATCTCGATGCTCTGCCTTGTGGCAACCCGAAGGAGAAATGGGAGTTTTTCAAGAATGTCAATTTGTATCTGCATTCCAATGAAGTTTCTTTGCCTTTTTTTGTTAATGATATTCTTGTGGTGTCCCATACCTACCCTTAAAGTTTGTCCCAATACTCCTGGGACACATATACATTTTCACTGACTTTTTTAAATCAATTCATATTTTCTTGTTGACTGGCACACAAATTTACAATTAGGGAGTCAGACTGACTAGTAAAATCTTAAGTGAAATGTGTCTGTTTAATACTGTGTGCGTATAGCTATCGATGATTAATGATAGTTTTTTTTCTTATATTTTTAATAACACAGACATAACAATGACAAACACACAAATATCATAACTTAGGGTGATAAACCAAAGTAACCACAGGCTGGTGAACTTAATTAGGTAATTAAGTTCACAAATCGGTGTACTTGATGCAATATGAAATAGGAATAGAACCATAAGGAAAATGGTTGATAAAACCCGCTTATAGAAAACGTGCCTCTATGGCAGCAATGTATACAACTAATCTGTCACTTTTAGAAGTTTGAAATTATTCAAATGCACTTCAGTTGAGAAGCCGAGTTAGTGAGAAATCATTAAATCGTTCTAGTAGTCACAACCCATCCAAATTTCCTCTTGGTCAGTAAATAACCAAATTTGCTCTTGATCAGTAAATAAACAAGTATGAAAGTTTCCCGCATTTTTAGATAAGTCTGTTCCTTTGAATGTCTTTTTATTCTTAAAATTGATAAAAACCTTTGAAGAACTGTAACTGAACATCATACAAAAGATATGTGTGTTTCATAATCGGGAGAACAAATATTGTCTAAAGCCATATGTATGCATATGTTCTACAATAAATGCATATTATCTTCAAAGTTTTACACAAATCAGAGTATGCGTAAACAACCTGGGAAAAAATACTGGAGTGGCTTAAGGGTGAGTTAGATTCCCTAGATGAGGGCACAACAGCCCTCAGCCAGTAGGCCAGTCCCAGTCTGGTATGAAATTAAATTTAACTCCTTAATTCTCACTCTTGTCAATATCACGGGCTGAGGTGTCATTCGTTATTTCTTGTGCCCATCATATTTTTGAGCTGGAGATTTAATTGCTGGAAAAAACTTCGAAACCAGAAAAATTTAAAAGTCATTTCCGTGTGAAGTCTTTGAATATTACCCAGTGTTGCCAGATTGGGGATTTTGTCCCCATTTTGGGGGATTTTGAACCTCGAGGGGAATTTTTTGGGGACTATCAACATTTTTGGGGAAAAACTTGGGGAATTGTTTTCACTATTTCACTTAAAGTTTATTTTTAGTAATCAGACAATACTGGATCTAACTTAATTTTGATTTGGAAAACGAAATTAAAATACAGAAATCGGAGGTATCAGTCGTTATCCACTATTTTGTTTAAGGTTGGTTAATTTGTGCTTCATGGAATGACAGTATACAGCTTTTTGTAAGACATGCAATTCCGTACTACAATCACACTGCCGCGTTTTTAACTACAATTGCTCAGAGAATGCAGCAGACTCTTTATTTCTCCTTTTAAGAAACTTGAATGAGACCTCTGTGGTCTTAAACGGCATAAATTTCCACATTTCTATATCTGCAGGACTTATCAGAAACGTTTTTTTTTTTTTTTTTTTTTTTTTTTTTTTTTTACCGCACTTATTAACAGATTTAATTAAAGATGTGGAAAGCATCTATTTTACTTTCATTATTGATGAAAGCACAGTGATTGGTACAATGAAGGTGCTTCGCATTACAATTTGGTACTTCAATAGGGATGACAAAAAAAAAAAAAAACTTTTTATAGGATAAGTCAGATAGAAGTAGATGATGCAACAACCATCTCAGATTCGTTTCAATCCCAACTGATTAGAGATGGTCTAAACCTTGAAAAACTTATTGGCATGAACCTAGATGAGAGCTAACGTAATGGTAGTCTAGTATCATCCATTAGCAAAAGTTTTAAAACAAATATAAAAGAATTTGTCCTTGTAAAATGTATCTCTCATTCTCTTTGTTTAGCTGCGAATATGCAAGCAAAATTCTACCGAGTTTAAATGTTTATTTTTTGTAAATGGGGAATTTTTTCCAAAAAAGGCTTGATTTGGGGGAAATTTTTGAGTTTAAATTAGTAAAACATTTTTTATAGCGGTAAATTGAAAATTGAAAATTTACTTTTTTGAGTAGAAACTGAGTTGGGGACTTTTCCAGAAAAAAAGCCTCATTTGGGGAAAGTTTCAGAAATTTTGGGGAAATTGACTTTCGACTATCTGGCAACACTGATATTACCGTTTGTGTTTGGTTTTTGGCGCAGATTGTAACGTTGAATTTTGTATTGCATGTTTCAAAATATATCACACTAAAAAAAATTATTAATAATCAAAATTTAATGTATGTATATTATTTCAAATATTATTTGCAAAAATTTGTGTGATGATGCTAAATAAAGATCTAAGATGTGAAAAAAAAAGGTCTTATTCGCATTAATTTGTATGGTGTAAAACGAACATTAACACGTCGAATGCCACATCAGTCACCAGTGACTCACACTGATCTTTCTGTCTATGCTGCATCAGTCATCGGTGGCTGAGACTTACAGATTCTGTAACGGGAGTCTTATTTCGTGGCCTAAACGGAAATACCGACAAAATAGACTTGGCATGCAACGTGTTAAGACACAGAATTCTCGCAAGATGGCTTTTCCATAAATGTGAATTTGTTCTATAACATCCTTTTTTTTTTCGCTTTAAAAAAAAAATAATTGCATATTTTATTTAGAAGCCTTATAATTATTCAATTTCTATAATAAAAAAATAGGTACTTTTTCGTGTTTTTTACAAATATTAAGCGACCGTTAAGTGCTTAAGAAAATGACAATAATTACACTAAGTCTGTAAATTTGTTTTTATATTGCATTAAAATGTTTTATTAAACTTTAGGAAATATAACAATAAAAATAATTTTTTCTACTAGAATGTTGAATTTGTACATTTATAAAAAAAAAAAGAGAAAAAATTCTTTATTACAGTAACTAGCAAAACACACAGCTTTGTTTGCATAACAATTGAATTACGCTAAGTAGTATTTGTATGCCTATTTTTATTAGAAGAAATTATACTGCTATGGATAATTCAAAAATTACTAATTAAGCAACAGTTTGGCTAAACTTCATTATTACGCTGCATTAGGTGAAAATAAGACAAATTAATGAAAAGAACTAAAACTCATTCTAAATAAATGATAATTTAGAATGTATTTTGAAGTTTTCATGTTCATATCAGTTTTCATTCTGAAGTTTTAAATCTTTTTTATTTTAAAAGTAACCATCATACCATATTCTAATCTTCTTGTCTAATGGTCAACCACACAACTGGGGAAGTGACACCAACATAAAATAAAGCCTATGTTGGAACAGGGATGGCAATCATTACTTTTAAAATCTATTCAGTAGTTCCAGAGATTACAACCCCCTACAAACAAACGTTGCTTCTTTATAACATTAGTACAGATTAAAGAAAAATTAACTTTCTAGATTATGCATACTTAAGGCAATGCTGAAAGAAATATTTTTCTCTGCTACAATATTTTCCAAAAAATATTTTAGTTTGTAGCATTGTCATTATTTTTTCCATCCGCTACCATATTTTTCATAGATATGCAAAATAATGGCTGAGTGATTTTATTTTTAACCTGAAGGAGAACTACAACAAATCTATTCACACAGAATATTGTGTCTGACTGGACATAAATTTTTGCAAGTACTTTATGCACAAAAATATTATATTTTTAGATTTTGTACAATTGAAACAGAAGAAAATTACAGCTACACGAATGGGTTAATAATTAGAAAAAGATTTTACCACAGAATTCGACAATTTTGAATGAATACAAATTTGTTTTCTTTATTAATCAATAAACTGCAGCAATATTTATGAAAATCTAATCTTGAGAATGCATACCTTTTTATTTTACAATATTTTCTCGTTTATTTTAAATTTAAGATAAATAATACAAGCATGTTTCTTCAATGTAAGTTACGCCTCCCCCCGCCCCCCCAACCCCCCCCCAAAAAAAAAACCCGTACATATATATACTTCATAATGTACAGATACATAATGAAGTAGCCCTACAACAGAGTTAAAATAAAATCTATCTATTATATTCAAATATATATATCAGTATTCTATTATTTCTATCAATATATATATATACTATAAAATATATATATATGTTATATATATATCATGCCTCTTAACTCCGTGAGTCGCTACTCCATTATTTTATATCTGCAAAAGGAAGAAACTAACTCCTGATGTAAATACTAGCTCCCGATGTAAACAAACCTTGTAAAGAGGGAGAATGCGCGAGAAGATGCGCAGATCGGTTTTGGGAGGATTTCGAAGCTTTGATGCGGAACATGCTAGTGGTTACATCTACCATCTCTGGAAAGCAGAAATACTAGCATGTTCCGCATCAAAGCTTCGAAATCCTCCCAAAACCGATCAAATCAAATGCTTTCCAGATATGGTAGATATAACCCACCCACCCTCTCTTATTTCGAATATTAAAATCGAATCTGTGGAGTAAACCACAGAAATCGATTTTCAAGAACACTGATAACCACAATTTGATATATAAGGCAATTTCTACTTTATTATTATAAACATATATATTTGTTGTATTTTACGGTGTGAAATTTAAAATAATATGGTTATGATTTGCGGTTCCGTTAAAAATATTTATATCTATAAGAATTAAACAAAAATATAATTTGAAAAACAAATTAAAAAAACAAAATTTATTTCCTATATTGTTTAAGCCCGAGAAGGGACAGATATTAAGTTATTTCATTCAATTAGTTCTACATTTAATGTTAAATTTTTGTAACAAATTAAATAAGCCAATTGAAGATTAAAAAATAAAAATAAAATTCATTCAATAGGATATTTAAAGCACCCTAAAAACTTTAGATTCCGTTCAAATGAAATCGAAATAAATCTTAGACTTCTTCCATTTTTAATTGTAAATATTTGTATTGCAGATTTAGTATTATGTTTATGAAAATTGTGCATAAAATGATAATATGCATGCAAAATACAAAACTTTAAAAAAAGTCTAAGATTTATTTCGATTTCATTTGAACGGAATCTAAGTTTTTAGGGTGTTTTAAGTATCATATTGTATGAATTTTATTTTTATTTTTTAATCTTCAGTTGGCTTACCTAATTTGTTACAAAAATTTAACATTAAATGTAGAACTAATTGAATGAAATAACTTAATATCTGTCCCTTCTCGGGCTTAAACAATATAGGAAATAAATTTTGTTTTTTTAATTTGTTTTTCAAATTATGTTTTTGTTTAATATGTCAAGTTTTTTAATGACTACAGCACTCAGACGAACGCATTTCAAAATTAATACAGAGTATCATCATCAGGCTTTGATGTATGCGGTATTGCATCACCATGTGGGATGCAGTTTGCCAATGTGTAATTCAAAATGTTTCACCACTGTAGTAATGCAGGTTGCGGTAGTTTGGACAAAAACTTCCAATCTAAACGTAAAAAATCTATAATCAAAACATAAAAAATTAACTTCACTTAAATTTAGATACTCTATTTCCCACTCAGGAACGGTATGAATGTAAATGTAAATTCTGTTGAATCCTTATTGCTAATATTTAACAATATTATAGCTGTGATACAGTAAAAAATAAAAAAATAAAAGTTTTACTTGAATTTTTAAATCTTATTCTCTCCCAAAGGGTGATGTAAACACATCAGAAAATTATTACCTAAGCTTAGCTTGGGGTATAAATAGTTCTCATCTCGAAAAAAAAAAATACATTTTAAAATTTAAGTTATGTAATTCCCCACTAAGTTCGCTACCTGCGTAAAAATAGCTATCCATTAGAAACTTTTTACTAAAATATAAACTTGACCAAAGCAAAAACGTATTTTGAAAATATCCTTTTTATTTCCACTATGACGCCATATTCACATTTTTAATTTTTGAAAAGAATAAAAAAAAACTATTTCAATTAAAATTTTTCACGTGGGAATCTTTCTACTAAAACCAAATAAATTATTATTTCGGCTTTTGAAATTTTTGCAACAATGAAGAAAAAATGTTACATTTTCTATTAAAAATGTCCATTGATTCTCAATGAAAAAGTGAAATTTTTGAATAATATTTTGAATAATATTTTGAAAATAAGAAAAATATTTGAATAATATACAAAAAAATTGGCCCTTGTTTCTCTCTGGGTTACAATTCACCCATATGCAAAAGTATTTTGCCATTCGTTTTGACCCTGACGTTTTTAAACGTTTTTAAACGTCAGACAAACGTTTTTAAACTTTAAATTTACAATATTATTAGAATCAGTAAAAAATAAAAAATGAGTGGTATCAGGGACAAACAGGTGGGAAGAAAAAATGAAAAAGTTATTATCTCCATAGGCTTTTCTATGTTAAATTAACATTGAGAAGTGACACTGGAAATAAATAAGTATTGCGCTGCCGCGCAATACTTAAATATATATTGCAGTGTTTATGTCTTATATCAAGAGAAATTTTATAACGTTGATTAAAGATATTATTTTCACTCTATTACAGGAAGTTAATGATTGGAGAGGATGTTGTAAATTGATCAAATAAATCAAATAATTTACTTATATTTATTAGTTACAATTTGTTTTTCAATAAAATACTTAATTTTTAATACTTGAATTTTAAAAAAAGGATTACTTACTTATACAATGAATCTAAAAGTTATGACTAATTAAATGTATATAGACGCGTATTTTTAACAGTGTACTGCCAAAAAGTTTTTTTAAGCGGTCCCGGGAATCTTAAAATTGAAAAGAATGAAAAAAAAATCCCCATTTTCAACATTTAATCTTTTAAAATGTATATGATTTTAAAACAGAATATTTATTGTGATAAAAGATATATTATGTTCTTTCATTTTGTGTATTTAAAAAATTGCAAGATGCAGAATTAGCATTTACAGGGCGCTCCAAACTGTAAGATATTTGACTAGCAGAAAATTGGTATAACAGCTTATGCGCACGATTACAAAATAAATATTGCAACTAGAATGTTAATTTTGGTACCTACTTATACTTTAGATTGTAAAAATTACCCTGAATTTAATAAAGAATGTATTTAAAGCATTGTTATATTTTTAATACAAAGTTCTATTTAGCTAATGCAAAATTTTGAAAATTTCAACAGTATAATAACCTAAAAAAGTATTTTTTTGGACAATAAAATGGAAATTTTAGGTTCAGTTTATACAGACTAATATGAAACAAATGTTTTGAAAATTTCATGAAAAAATATTCAGAAGTTTTTGAGATATCCTGCGCGTTATGCCCAAACACGTCAATTGGAGAAAAATGACTTCAAAATTTGGAAACGCCGCTTCAGCTATTGAGCGGGTATAATTCTAAAAGCTATAACTTCTGTTCTAATGGGAATTTCAAGTAAAGAACTATATGAAAATGTTCAGAAAGAATAGGAGTTTAATGTCCAAAAAATTAAAATTTCGGAATTTTTTTAATCTTTATGAGTCTTGGGACCACTTAAGGGGCAATAATCTGCTAGGCCAAACAAAAGGAAAAAGGTTGTCACATGCTAACTCCTTAAACTTCAAATGGTGCATCAGTTACGAGAAAGTTAAAGAACCAAACAGTCTTGCAGTTATCACGAAACGTGACCGTAAAAGAAATTTATTCGATTTATGACATTATATAGAAAATTTAAGAAAATAAATATATATATATTTTTTTTAGTAATAAAATAATTTCCAAATCAATTTAATAATTCAGAATTTCATCACTTATACGTCTCTTACTTACGTGATTTTATTTATTTATTTATTTATTTCTCATTTAAACTTTTTGCTAGTTAAGGAATGACTTGACTTATTCTTATGTCTTCTACTGATTAAAAATTTTCGCAGACTTTACAGAAATAATTATTTTGTTTAATTATTACGTTCCCTCACCCTTTCTTGAACATTAAAAACTAGAAACTAATTCTGAAACTAATTTTTAAACATATTCTAGTCCAAATTCTAGATAAGGTACGCGCCCTTCTCATATCTTGCTTCTTAATAATTTCTCATTATTGTTAGTTTCAATATATATATTTACTGATGCAACATTTTGCCAAAATTTGCATTGTTTATTTTCATTACCTTATTATTTTTCACTATTTTGTAATTTCTTTATATTATTTTAAAATGATTCTAAATTAAATAATGTACTGTCAACAAAATCATGTATTATACAGATCATTATTTATCCTTTGATTAAATTGTTCTAAAATGATCTTAATTTTTAAAAACATAAATACTTAATATATGTAGGGTAGGGGAGTACACAGTGAGACATGGTACACAGTGAGACAGCAGCCACATTGACATATAGTTTTAATTTTTTCTTCAAGCTGGCACACACACATAACGACCTCATCTTATGCAACACGTGGATGTAGTTTCGGCACTTCAGCTACTCGTTCGACAAAATAGTAAATAATTCTTTGTTTTATAGTGGTTAAAGTTACATAAACGCCTATTTTAGAGTTTATTTCCTTCACTATGACATATATTTACTTAACCAAACCTAGCTATATCTAATAATAAATTATTTCGGCAAAACAACATAAACTTTTTAAAGCTATGAAATTTTAGTAACAGATGTGGCATCCATTTTGTTACAACGTAACGAAAGTACACTGTAAGCCGTGTCTTATTGTGTACCTACTATGTGGTTCTGATGTTAAAAAAGTTATTTACTAATAAAAGACGGTTTTTCTCTCTCTCTCTCTTTTTCTCTCTGTGTGTGTGGGCATGCGATGGCTAGGGCTAGGGAAATTTACTAAACGTAAGAGGCTAAAAATGTGCATGAAGGTAGCCCAAGGATTGCCATTGTCCACCCGAGGCTTACATTTTTAATATTTTGAAAATCTAGAAAAATTAATTAGAAATCATAAACTGCAGAAAATTATTGATAAAGTGTAAAAATGTATGATTTATGAAAATATATACATTGTCTCACTGCGTACTACTTGTGGTACACAGTGAGACAATTTTCGATACTCCGTTATGCTACTTCTGTGCTTTTATAAATAACTTTTTTAAAACCATTATACATTAATGTGTAGCGCATTCGTGTAGTTTTAAGATGCAGCAAAAAAAAATTCAAAAGAGTAAAAATCGTCGCCATTTGTTAAGTAATAATAATTTTCGTCTCACTGTGTACTACCCTCCCCTATAATTTAATAATATCACAATTCTATGACTGTTAAGTTAGAACAAATTCATGATAACCAAACAAAACATGGAATTAAAAATGAAAAAAGAAATTTTATTGGAATGTAAGTTGCATGGAGTTTAAAAATACAAAATCGTCAAAATATTGAAAGTTTAAATTTTCGTCAAATGCAATTATTACGTAGAAAAGTATTTATTAAACGAAAAATACTATCTTAAATTATTCTTTATTATAATTCTTTAATAAAATATTATCTTGATTCATTCTTAAGATTCTTTAATAAAATATTATCTTAACTTAGTCTTTGATTTGTTTTGCTTGTTTCAAAACAATGCAAAACAATAAATAAATAACTATATTTCTAAAAACCTTCAACCTGTTTCAATCCAAGCCTTAAATTAAGCTTTTGGGGAAAAGGAAAAGAGGAAAGGAGGGAATGGTGCTTGTTGGTTAAAAATACCGCAAAAAATCCTTTGCTATAGCAGCATATACTTAATATATTGTAATATAAATTCAAAATGTTGTTCTGCATACGAGAAATTATTCTAAATTTGCAAATTTTCCGTTAAAATGTATGCACTCAACCTGGGTCAAGGCTAAAGTTGTCTGCAAGTAGTGTTTGCATGGGCGCATACTCGCATTATGGCGGTGCAGTGACTAGAATAATAGATCAGCATCCCGCCAGCTCCGGCGTCTGCCGTCACGTGTATAAGGTCTATTTTCCGCACATGCTCTAAAAGAGTACATATCTACTGCAAATCATTATCAAATTTTATGTTAGACAGTCGAACCCCCCCATGGCTGAATGGTTAATACGCGAGACTGGGGGCTGGGAACAAGCTAAACAGGTACGGGTTCTGTCATCAACGAGGTTTAGCGATTCGTGCATTATAGGTGAGCTTTCACGTTATTGTTTTATTTATTTTACTTTTCAACTGCTTATATTTAGTTAAAATTTCTTTTGAATGTTAAGATATCCCGTGTATTAGAGTATATAAAACTTATGTTCTCCAATTTTTCAATAGAAATGTGCGTTTTTACCTCTAATTTCTTTAACCAATGAATAAATCTATTCCAGTCTACATATTTGAAAAAATATAATATTTATAAAAATGATTATGTTCCTTACTTAGTTGCTTATGATGAAGAAATCGCTTTTATCTTTATAAAATATAATTAGAAATGCATAATATTAATTTAAGCGATTCTCTTTAATAATTATAATAATAATTAAAAACAAAACGCAAAAATATTCCACAACGAAGCTTAAATCCAAGAATCCGCCACCAGTATTTTTTTGTTCAACCTGATGTTTCGATTTAGCGATAATAAATTTAATCCAAGTATCCGGAAGATTTCGCCAAGGAATTCTCCCTGTAATCAAACTTCGTTCTATGGGATATCTTTTATACCGTTCTTCATTCAGTCTAGCAAACCTTTTTTTTAACCATTTGGAAAAATGGTTATTGTCCTCGGTCAGGTCTCCCGGCACTGGCCGGAAGGACTTTTTTAAAATTATTTTCTGTTACTTTTAAAATGAAATAACAATAAATAAATAAAAAGTTTAATTAATAACTATAGAACAAAACAATTTATAACATTTTTTGTAAATAAAAAGAAAATAAATTCCAATAAACATTTATTAATAAATAAGCAACAATAGCCGGGTTACCATGTCAGGCAAAATAACAACATTTTGGCGCCAATTAGGTACAGCGTTGCGTATATGACATCTGTTCCTAATATTTATCTTTTCGCTTCGTTTAAAAAAAAAAAAAAAAAGAAGTGAAAGCCATTTTTCTTTTAATGTTTCAGTTTTAAATGAAAGTTTTGTATTAAATAAAATGATAATGAAATACAAATTGAATTATGAATAAAAGTAACATGATACATTTCTTAGCATACATTTAACCCCTTAACAATAGATGCCAACATCGCTTAATTATTCCGGAGTGTGATCCAAAATTTGCATGTCCAAACCGGAAAAAATATATAAGAAAATCTGTCTTCTTTCTATGAGGTACATTTTTCATTTCAATTTCAAATTTTTGGTTAAATAATCCGGTTGAAAACGAGTTCATCTTGGATCAGACTCCGGAATAATTAAGAGATGTTGGCATCTATGCCTTAACCTACAATTACGGGCATAGCCCGCGTACGATGATCGAGCCAAATGTAAATTTTTCTTACCACTAAAATTTCACAGTAAGCATAGTTTAATTTAATCGTCGAAATTCCATGATTAAACAAGATGAAAATCTTTATTAAATTTTAGTGGTAGCTATGGATTTGCCAAACCGTGGAGCAGTTGAGAAGTAAATCGTAGGTTAAGGGAAGCCAAACTGGTCGCCAAATTAGTTTAAAATAATAACCTTTTCTAAAATATGAAAAGAAAATTATCTGTTATGATTAAAATTTGAGTTGCCATTAGAGAAAAGTATATAAAATTAGAAAAAAATTAATATTTCGAAAACTAATTCGAATTAACAAATTCTAATACAAGTTTTGAGATGTGTGGATCAATACAGATTTTTGGTGTTAATTTCATCGCAAAGTATGCCATATTTTAGGAAAAATCGTCGTGAGACGTAATCAGTTGTTTAATCAGTCGTTTCATAGAATCGTTACATAAATTTGTTTCAATTCAGTCGTTTCATAAATTCGTTTCATTAGGATTTTATATATAGAGAGTAGATATAACGAAAAATAAATGAATTGCAACCTACATATTTATTTTATTTATTTATTTATTTTTAATAGATTTATATTCAATATCTCCTGCTTTATGTGAATTCTCAATTTCAAATTTTTCTTTCAAGTAGTTTTAGGATTATGTTTAAAAAACGTCAAAATGATGGTTTAACCCAGGGGTCGGCAAGTAATTTTAAGTGGGATCCGAATACTTCTGAAAATTTTTATTGGGTTCCAGAGAAAAAAACACATAAGTAATATAAGTGCTTATTACTCTTTATTTTTGCATACAATTACATTAATAGAAAATAGAAAAGTTAGGTATTCTGAAAAAATACTGCATACACAGGTATACGTTTTGAAAATTTTTGCATGCTAAATAAAATAGAAAAAAGCAGGTATTCTTTGAAAAAATAATGCAAAAAATTACACTTGCGGTCTTAAGGCAGCCTTTTTATAGTTTGGTCCACGCGGTGAACAGCTAATGCGAAGAACGTCTTCAAGATGGGCGTCCATTAATCTCGAACCATATTTGTTCTTTAAAAAATGCATTTTGGAGAAAGTTGTTTCGCATATATATGTGGTGTCAAACATAGTAGACAGGTTAATAACTAGTTTTTTCCAATTTTCATACTTTTTTGAGACACGTTTAGTCCAATTCTTCAGGGGAGGCAGTTTTATACATTTGCAACGAAATATCTTCTTGCAAGTCAATTATCTCCATTTGAGTAAAGGTTTTTCAAGACTGAACAACTTCGCAGCCATAGCAGTCCTTTTTCCATTAATAAATTATTTATTCAAATATAAAATTTTTGACGGCCCAGGCATTGACTTTCCGCGGTCCGCCCGTTGCCGACCGTTTAACCCCTTAACCCCTTAATTTTTGCTCTCGTCAATATGACGGGCTGAGGTGTCGTTGTTTATTTCTCGTGCCCGTGATATTGTCGGACTGATGATCCAAAACCAGAAAATACTTCTAAAACCAGAAAAATTTTACTGTCATTTCCATATGTAGTCTTTGAAATTTTTCGGTCGAGAATGATTGAACTGTTTGTATTTGAGTGAATTATGGATTCTGATGAATCAAGCATTTCTTATGACGATTTGATTTTAATTGATAGTCAACATTTTATGTATATTACATTTTATATATTATATTAACACGTTCACGCCGGCGCGGTGGGTCACACTTGACTGTCTCAGAGCTGCCAAGTCTCCGGCTTTTTTGGATACCACTATTTTAATACAGAAAATGTTGTTTTATTTAATTAGAGCAATTGGGCGATTTAACAGAACAACATTTTCTCTAAAATAACAATGGTGTGCAAAAAGCCGGAGACTTGACAGCTCTGAGACAATCGAGTGTGACCCACCGCCCGGTGTGAACGTGTTAAATATTATTTGTAAAGTAGTAAAAAAATTTTTAATAAGGATCTTATTCGTATTAAATAGTATGGTGTAAAACAAACCTTAAGGTGCAAAATTCACGAATGATAGCTTTTCAGTCGATGTGATTTTTTTTTTATATAACATTTTTTTTTTTTCACCTCAAACCATATTTTAGTTAGAAATTTTATTATTACTCAATTTCTGCAATAAAAAATAGGTACTTTTTTATGGTTTTTATAAATACAGTTCAACCTCGATTATCCGAGCTAGTTGGGACCGCTAGTACCTCGGATATTGCAAATCTCGGTTAGTAGAAACTGTGTATAAAAACTCGCCGTGCTTGCAAATTTAACATCTCTTAAAATAAAAAACAATAGAATTTTTTTTTAATCATAAAAAAATACATGTAAAGTTATGTTTCACAGCTTAACAAATGTAAAAAGGAAGTCAACTACTAGCAGTAAGTTTTAAAAAGCAAATTAAAAAAATTACGAAAGTTCACACGGCCACTAGAAACAAAGCATTGTTCGCTGTTGTCTTCTCAGGGTACAATGTTTCTTGGAAGTTGAGTGCGTTGGGAGGCGGAAGAGCCTGTATACCTTGAACTAAAAAGTGTGGTCGTTTTCAAGGCTCATTCACACACACACACACACACACAAAAATCAGACTTCGTTATCGGCTCGGTTAACAGAAACCTCGATTAATCGAAGCTCGGTTAATCGAGGTTCTACTGTATTAAGCAATCCTTAAAGGGTTAAGGGACCGTCTATGATGTCCAGAAAAGCATAATTTGAAAAAAATACATTTTACTTATTTTATTGAAACATTTGGATTGGCAATAATCGAAACATATTAAGCGACTGAGATGGCCTTATTAGCAAGAAATAATACATTAATAGAAGTGACATAGTCAATCTGTAGGGTTTCAACAAACGGGTACCGAGCTTCAATTTGGAAACAGCCCCTAAAATAGACTCATTTTAAAATAATTAATTTCTCTAAAACTAAACGTACGAATTAAATGAAAATTTGTTTTTAGGCTAATTGAAAGGTGTAGAATTTATTTACGGTGTTAAACTTGGTATTTCTGTTGAAAAAAATAAAGTTTGGGTGCTTTTTTATGTGTAGATGGCCTCCTAAGTAAATTTTATATGCATTATTTAAAAGTAGACTTTATTTCCAATTGTTTGGTACCAGTAACTTTCTTCTACAGTAATGTGTTGCAGAGTTAATAGGGGGTGTTTGCTTTTTTTTCCATGACTGTACCTTAACTTCATGTTACTCAATTTTGATAATATGATGCGCGCAATATCAAAAATATCTGTTTTGAGAAAATTGACTTTAAAGTTCAGATTTACGTAGATTCGAATAAGTATCAATCACTCCACCTATTATAGCTGAACACCTCACATCAAACGGCCAATCATAAAATTTTGAAAAGATCCTATATTTACCCTTCTGGGCTCTAACTTGTGTATTTTAAGCTTTTCTTTCTAACTAAGCCCCTAATTAAGTTGAAGACTTGAAATTTTGAATACTTATAGCTGAACACCTCACATCCAAAAGACACATCATAGAATTTTGAAAAAGTTTTTTATTATTTACCCCTCCGTGCTCTAACTTCTGTATTTTTAGCAATTTTTCTAACCTCCACACTTTTCACCCGAGGTGCACTTTTCTAACTTTTGCCTACTCTCTTTTAACCACTCTTTCATGTTATGCACCATAGACGTACATATTTTAGTTCCAATTTTTACCGCCAGGGAGCGCCTACCTATCTCGGGTGCTATGGGTCCGATCCCCTCGACTAATATACCTACGCATAGTTTGTAAAACGGAGTTTCGTTTGGATAGAAGTTTGTTTAGAATAGAGTGCGCTCCCTGGTTGCGAAATGCGGAACTAACAGATTTTGCAAAAGGATAAAGTTTTTTGAAAAGAGTATTAAACGAAACCCTTTGTCCGATCTGTGATCACACTTGCCCACTTGCTTTAAGTTTTCAATTAGATAATTAAGCTAAATATTAATTACAGTTAAGTTAAACAATATTAAATTATAATTAAGTTAAATAAAATTTAATTAATATTTTTATTAGATAAAATAAATTTAATTTTAATAATTAAATTAATTTTTTTCATTCATATAATCTATTTTTTAATAATTAGATAAACATTAATTAAAATGCAATAACTCATAAACTTAGATAAAAAAAAAAAAAAATTCCTCTTAGAACTACAGTGACACAGAAATATCAACAACGTTTTTATCTTAAGCATTATCCTTCATATACAAAAATCTCTATCAATTTAATAGTATTCCTGTTACCAATTAAGTTAAACAAAATCTATATAATAAAAGTCTAAGTCATGTGACTGTCATCAATAGTTCCGCGCTACCCGCTTCACTTTTTATAAGCAAAGCGGCCAATTTAGTACTTTAATGTTAGCCAGGCGCAGGTGATAAGTCGCCAAATATTATATAGAGTATTATTATAAAGCGCAAAGCATTTGGCTGTCATCAACAGTTTGCAACAGGATAAAACTGCATAAAAGTTGCTCTTTTAGAAAGATCGTATTCAAAAAGTTATAATGTTTGAGAGATTAGTTACATTCAAATACCTATTTATTCTGAGATAACTTCAATTGAAATGACATTGAAAATTCAATATCTGTTTCCACCAAAGTAAACACAAAAGATTCGTTCTTCATTGAGCGAAAAAAATATTAATTTATGGAGGTAATCATTCACACAGCAAGCTCTCCAACAATGAATTTTGTGCAAAAATAATTCACGCCTTTAAGTCAATCAAAGTTCAGCATCTTATTCTGTTATGTAAACTGCTGTACAATTCAACTTCTTTCACGATATTTTCTTCAAAAACAAGCCCAGCTCATGTAATGATATTTAATGAATGACATTTCAAATCGCATAGTCAAATAATTTGATATTTATGTATTATTCATGCCAGGAGGATAGATCACCGTAGATGATTGTTAATAGCCAATCAATTTTGTTACGTCATGCAGTGATTTTTAATTCGACATTTATCTGTATTTTTAATGATGTTTTACAGATTTATTAGTTTTTCTCTAATTAAAATATCAATTACGTCATTAAACAGGGACGTCATGATACTAAAAGAGTACAAATATTCAAAAAATGTGATGATGCATTAGTACAATAGATCAGTTTCAACCGTTTTAACTGAAGGTGTCCATTTATTTTATTGGGCGTTTGGCAAATAGTTTGGCGATAGTTTTTTTTTTTTTTTTTCATAGGAAGTGATCGACGGGATAATGGAGAACAACTCTAAAACCATGTTATTAACAGTCTTAATGTAAGTGTGGCTATTATTACATTAAAGGCTTTTCACAAAAAAATTCATTGACTAAATCCTATTAAACTATTATTTTAACACTATCAAACTGATTGGTAAAGTTATCATACGAATTTGAATATTTCCAACTGAGCGAAAAAATGCCCAGGCTGGGAATCGAACCCAGATCCTTGGCTTACAAGGCCAATGCTTTTCCGTTTAAGCTAACTGGGCCGATAACCAGCCAGCATATTTCGCTCAGAAAACCTTATTGGTAGAACATCTGGTCTGTCATGTAGACAGCTCAACAGAATAAACCGCAGGTAATGGAACTCCATATAAACGATGGATACGTAGATGAACTTATATATACGTAGATGAGAAGTCGCGGTCTATTATCAAAATTAGTACAAAAAAAGGACTAATAAACATAATTAATATTTTTTAAATTCAGAGAATAAATTATTGATCACCTTTTGATCAATATTCAACGCATTGAAAAATGGCAATTCGATGGCAAATACCGTGACAAAAGGATTCTCTTTTTTTTCATTCGTATAAAGAGTCTGCAAGAAAAAAAGACAAAGATGCAAAGAATAATACAAATGTTTAACTAAAAGAAAATGCAGACAGTATACCTCGAAGAAAACTTAAAAAGTAACCGCGTATTGCAACCTTTGTAAGGAACAGCCAACACTCTGTTTAGAATGCTTTAAAAATTGCATCGAGATAAATAAACAAATAGTATATTAAGACATTGCCGACAGCCAATTTTTATCAAATTTGAATTTTAAAACAGTAGAAGCTCTGTTCTGAAAAACATTTGTAAATTGGTGTTCTAGAGGTATTTCCCAAGTTTATGCATTGGTAAATATCTTTCAATGTAAGAATTTAATATAAAATGTCTTACAATCTAAAGAAATATAAACAACATGATATAAATGTATTTTCTGTTTGGTAGAAACCACGCCTTCAATGACAAAGTTGAGTGTGACCCATCTGTGGTGCACGCCGCCTGATGCGGAAGTCAGCCGTGACCCACCGGCGATGCACGCCGCATCACTGGCAAAAGTGTAGAAGCTCCTCACTGTTCTGAAAGGCTTTTGCAAACTGGTGTTCTAGATTGGTTTCCCAAGTTTATGCATCGGCAAATATCTTTCAATGTACGAATTTAATATAAAATGCCTTACAATCTAAAGAAATATGGTCAACATGATATAAATGTATTTTCTGTAAAGTAGAAACCACGCCTCCAATAGAAAAGTTAGGTGTGACCCACCGGTGATGCACGCCGCCTGATGGCAGAGTCGAACGTGACCCACCGGTGATGCACGCCAGCGTGAATGTGTTAAACAAAATTTCAGATAATCAAATAACAGGACGGTGACCAGGGGATGGATGAAAACTGGAAATACGACTCAAATCTGCTGAAACTCAGCGAGTATCAACTTTTTGTTCCTTCAATGTATGGATACAAATATGACGTAGGTCGCGCTCTCAACCAATGAATAATTAAGAATGTCACGTGATATAAAGAGTGCGAACAGAGCTAGCGGATGAATTTGAAGGGGAAAAGGACAATCTCAGAAATGCGCGGTAAAGTAAAAATGGAAGCTAAAAGAATATTCTCGAAAGAAAAAAGCGCGGAAATGGAACATTTAATTTAAGAATACTAAAAGCGTAATATTAAAGCGATTAAGACAAGTGAGACATTAAATTAAAGGGAATTTAACAGAGTTAACGATAGAGATTATTTAAGGATAAGTATTTGTGAAAATAAAGTAGTAATTTAGAATAAGATAACGAAATCGCGGAATTAGATCTAATAATGTAACATATATATATATAATTATTATTTTTAAATGTATAATTAATATTAATGAATACGATTGCCTAAATATATAATTAATATTTTCTTTTAGTGCTTTGTTATACATTCTCTTAAATTTTCACTGATTAATTAGGGAACATGAATTAGGAAAGAAAAAAACAGTTTATTTTTAAGAAAGCTTCTTTTCATTTTTTTTTTTTTTTTTTTTTTTTAGACATAGCACGAACAATGATCATTTGTTTTGGATGCTACACTTTGTACAAATCCAAACATTACATGTATGTGTGTTTAGAATTAAACACACACATACAAATATAAAATTTCTGCATGTATCTTTCCATATATTCATATGCATGATTACATGTGTGTGACTGTATATGCTTTTACTTAAAAAGAAAAAAAAAATGTGGCAGATTTGTTGGCTTGGAATGTAGTGTAAGAGTAAGAAAATATTAAAACTACAGCAAAAATATCTAATATTATACTGATTATAAAAAGCCAGAAAATCTTTCGAGAACGGAATGCGCAGAAAGTATGCGCAGCAGTTCAAGAGCCATTGAATGGAGTTGCAGTTGAACTCCCAAGGGCTAGTCACCATTCCGACGGATGTTTTTTGCATTTGCAGCAGATGGAAAGAACAGAAAAGTTCATTTACTAGCATGTTCCGCATAAAAGATTCGAAATCCTCCCAAAACCGATCTGCGCAATTTCTCGCGCCGATCTGCTTTAGGAGTATTTACGCATGCGCATTTTGTCGTGTAGTGACGCTAGCGAGCGTGCCTTCCTCCTCATTTCGCCCTTTGCTTTTGCTTAGGTAGCGTCATATCGTATCTTTAGCCATTACTTTTATCGGATTAGTATTTATCTATCTGAAATCATGTCTTCTGAAATGCAAGAAAAAAGGCCCTTCTCAGGGCCAAGTACTTCTGCTGCCTCAGAAGTTTTAGAATTTTCTTTTGATTTTAATAAAAATGAAAATTCGGAAGTTGTTGCACAAACACCGCTTGATTCGCTTAGTATGATTGTTGAAGCGAATGCTTGCAAAATTGTGGATGAGTGTCAGATTGTTTCTGATGTTGTGTCTGTCATTATGAATGAAAATGATTTAGATTTTGAATGTTTGTCTTGTGCTGAATGTGGAATAAATTTTGCCACAAAATATAACCTTAAACGGCATGCTAAAAAATTCCATCCACAAAATGCTGATCTAATGCAATCCTTAAACAAGGAAACGACAAAAAATTCTGTTCAGACCACTCCAATTCTTAAAAATATATGTCCTCTATGCCAAAATAATGTGAACAAACAAGAGATTACACAGCACTTTAAAAAGATGCATGACATTGAAATGAATCAATGCCAGTTAAATTTTGACTCATATAATGATTTTCTTATATGGAAAGAAAATACTGAGCAGACTACCAAGTCAAAATTTGCTGCATATGGTAGTAAATATGCAAATCCTGGTCAGACTTTTAAAAATTATTATTTTAAATGCAACCGTTCGGGGAATTTTAGTCCTAAAGGTAAAGGTAAACATTCCTTAAAATATTTCGGTAGTAATAAAATAAATGCTTTTTGTCCAGCTTCTATAAAAGTAACAGAGTATACAGACAGTAAATGCTCTGTTGTTTATCAGTCTGTGCATGTGGGGCACCAGAACGATATAGATCATTTGTACTTAACTGAAAATGAAAGAAAATGTATAGCCTCAAAGATAGCAGCAAAAATTCCCTTTGATGATATTTTGGATGAAATTAGAAATAATATATCACATGATGGGTTAGAAAGAATTGACATGTTAACCAAAAATGATCTTCATAATATTCGAAAGAGTTTTAATCTTCAGTGAGGTTCGATTAAAAATCAAAATGATGCAGTCAGTGTAGATATGTGGGTACGCGAGATGCAGAATTCCGAAAAACGTTGTGTTTTATTTTATAAGCCTCAAGGGTCAGTAGCCCCGCCTGACTCATGCCTTTCAATAAACGATTTCGTACTGATAATTATGACGGAAGCTCAAGGAGAAATGCTAAAAAAAATTGGATTAGATTGTGTATGTATTGATTGTACACATGGCTTGAACAGCTACGGTTTTGAGCTTTTTACGTTGCTTGTTCTCGATGAACTACGCCAAGGATTTCCTTGTGCATTTCTGATTTCTAATCGTAGTGATCACTTAGTAATGTCTCTTTTTTTTCATGCATTAAAAATAAAGTGGGGGGGGGGGATAAAACCTAATGTTTTTATGTCTGATATGGCTGAATCTTTTTTTAATGGTTGGATGTCTGTTATGGATGAACCTCAAATGAGACTCTTTTGTGCATGGCATGTGGATAATGCATGGAGGAATAATTTGAAAAAGATTAAAGGGGCGGAAAAACAAGCAAAGGCTTATGCAGTTATACGAGGTCTTTTTATGGAAAGAGACATAAATGCATTTCATATTGCATTAGAAGGGGCACTAAATATGTTCAAAAATGATCCCGACATGCATAATTTTTGTAATTATTTTGAAACATACTATTCAAAAAATGTATCATGTTGGGCTTATTGTTACAGATTACATAGTGGGATTAATACAAACATGCATTTACAACGGATGCACGGAACATTAAAATACATTTATCTGCATGGGAAAAATGTTAAAAGATTAGACAGGGCTATTCATGCCATAATGAGATTTGTCAGAGATAAGATGGTAGACAGATTAATTACAGCCCATAAAGGAAAACTTACTAGTAAAATAAGAGATATTAGGAGCAGGCATAAAACAAGCCAAATATGTTCCTCCGAGATTACAACAAATGAGCGTGGGTGGTCAATTTTATCATCAGACAACACTGAAATATATGAAATACAGGAATTTGACACAAATTGCTCTTGTCAATTAAAATGCACTGATTGCAATATTTGTATCCACAGATATATATGCAGTTGTATGGACTCTTCAATAAAGTGGAATATGTGCAAACATATTCATTATTTACAAATACGCTTGAATCCATCTTCCCATACAACTGCTTCTACATCTAATGAGTCTCCCCTTATAATTGATGAAACTTCCCTCATAAATGATATAATTCTTAACGAAGTAGCTCAAAAAAAAATCACAGCCTGTCACACTCGAAAACAAAATAGCCGATTTAGACCAAAAGTGGCAAAACATACGTCAGTCATTAACATCAGTTAAACAATGTGAAATATTGGACAAAATTCTGAAATCTATTCCACCACAATTAGAAGCTGCTGAGGCTTTAGAAAATTCCATATTAAATTTTACACCAATAAATAAAAATGCCCCTTCAAATCAAAATATAGTGCCACAACGATTCTCACATGTATCAAAAAAGAGAAAAGTTATAAAAAATAATGCATCTTCTCAGGATGATACTGATACAACAATTTTAAATATAATCATAGATCAGAAAAATTCCCACACTCCTGCCAATTAATTTTATATATCTAGTTATTACTGAAGACCATGCGCAACAACTTTTTTTAAAGATAACATATTCAATATATTGAGTGATTACTTCGAATGTTTGCCTTATACTCCAAAAACACATCTATGTTCTAAAAAAAGTAATAACATTAGATAAATTAAATTACTAAAATATTAATTTAATTAATTTCTCAAGCTGTAATGAATCCAGTCCACCACCCACCAATCCTATTATAAAACTATTGTGAAAAATTCTGTTTGCTTTTTACCAGTTGCTAATCATTGGTAGCGATAACTGATAGTGGTTTATTAAGCATAGTGCCTGGTGCCAGGGCACTGTCCTTGGGCATGCCTCTGGTTCATCCCTTGTTTTT
This sequence comes from Maratus speciosus, assembly GCA_963932465.1. Lineage (NCBI taxonomy): Eukaryota > Metazoa > Arthropoda > Arachnida > Araneae > Salticidae > Maratus > Maratus speciosus. The sequence continues at coordinate 57,275,968 of OZ010798.1, forward strand.
TTCTTTTTTGGAGATGAAGGGAGGGGGGGGGGGGTGTAAGATAGGGACTTTCATTTTGTCAAAATTAATAGTCATTTTTCCCCAATGAAACATAGTGCATTTGAGAATTTTTTTTTTATTATTATTGCAAGGAGTCATGCCCTTTTCACTTTGTTTTGTTCTAAAATGTTATTCAGGAAAATAACTCAAGTCATATTTTCAGAGATTACTATTCATAGAGTGCAATTTATCCAATTCTTTGGGTACAGCTCTATATGAATTTATTTATATTTTGCAAACTCTTTTAATATACTAATTAAAATTCAACTTGGAAAATTCATAACCCAATTAAAAAATATCCTTGAGCAATTCACATTACTTGCGAATTATTTTGTGTAGCCATTCATATGATATATAATATTTAGACATTACCTGTATGTAAAAGTGTAATTAATCATAAAAAAAAAAAGCATACCACATCGAAAAACACACCCAGGATTCGAAAGTCGCATGTTACATGTAGCGAAACTGCAATTGTTGCTACTTTTTGTGGTATCTTGCTACATTCTGAACAATGTAGTGTAGCAAAGAGCACAATACAAATAATCGGGGTTGAAAACGGTGCAGTACCGAGGTACTTAGTTGTACAAATATTTTTCTTAATTTTTGCAAATTAGTGAAAATTAGAAAATTCCATCATCTACAATTTGAAAGAAAAATAGGCGTTTCGGAAAATTTTGATGTGAAACATGCAAGTTTAAACTGAGCTTGTGTGGGTGTACTTCTGATTGTCAGAAAAAAAGAATGTGTTTTCGAGGAGTTTTTTAATTAATAATTCTGCTAATTGCTAAAGAATTTAAATTCTGAGCCTCGTTGTCACCAGGAGAGGCCTTGGACTACCCTCACTGACATTTTCAGCCATGTACATACATTGCAAAACTTTCTTTTATTAGTATAGATGCAATGATCATTGTAAGAATAGCAAATAAAATTTATGCAGTATTATGTTTGGGCTATGCATAAATGTGGGGTTATATACAAAAATAGCCCCTCGTTATACCACTCTTTCATATGTATAGTTCTGGTTTTGTGCATCAAGAAAAAATAAGTTGTAGTTTCATCACATTTTTACTTTTCGTACACATACAATGTAAGAAAAGTATGTAATCATGATAAAAAACCAATTATGGAAATATTGGTACACTTTTGCATTTATAAAATTAGCACCTATTTTTTTATTTATACTATTTAACCGAACGCATTATATTCTGTGAAGTGTCACAAAAGGCAAGTGGATTCACCCAGATTTTTTAAAGAAATTATTAAAATATGATTATATTATGGATCTTTCTTAATTTTGCTAAGAAATTTGTAATATGAGTACAAACTAATATTTTACAGTCAAACACAAAACATTTTGCTATATGTAACTTTCTTAATTTTTTTAATGGCTTTGGCTATATTGCACTTATTTAATTTAAACCTGACAGATGCAATATAACAAGACATCACTGTATTCTTTCATTGGTACAGTGTTCATTACTATCTTCAGTTTTGAATGTAAACTGAATCCTTTGACAAAATAGGAAATCATACACAGTACAAAATCTTTTAGTTTTACCTTCCACCAGCAGGGGATGCAATATGTTCTATAGAAATATCCGACATGTGTCCCTGCTGCCTTTGGCACCATAGAGCAGGCGTGGTGTGTACACACTGTAAGATTTGTTAGTTCCACATGAGGGGATCAGCCCATAGAACCTGAGATAGTAAAGTGACTCTGGTGGTAAAAGTAGAACTAAAATATGTACCCTTTGGTGTATAATATGCGAGAGTTGTCAAAAAAGCTTTCCGATGATGCATCACATGAGGGCTAGGGGAAAAGCCAGAAAATGTCCCCCCTCCCCCAGGGGGTCACTCTTCCCTCTTTGAAATTTTTATATTTAATAAATAATATTTATCAGAAGGTTCCTTCAAAAAACCACATCTAAAATGATATTTATTGTAGAAAATATTAAGATTTTAAAATTTCATGTGCCCCCCACCCCCCTCAGAAATTCAACTCCCCCTCCTTCTTTAAAGTTTTTAAGTTTTAAGTGCTATCAAACATCTCAAATTATAAAATCAATGAGCTCATTAGTTTTCCTAATTTTAGCAAAATCATTATCGGACTTAGAAAAGCGAAACTAAATTTGCACTCTTTTGCGCACATTTGCCATTTTCGTTTCTGGATTGAGTTTCTCAATGCTTTCTTAATGAGAGTTTTCAATTAATTTCTCAGGTAATTACAGCACGAATATCCCAATACTTGAAAGTCCATGCTCCTCTGACTTTTTTCCCTTTTTTTTAATACCGCTCGCGTTTCTCTTCAGCGTCTGAGAGAAAAGTAGCTTGGCCATTAGGGTGGTGCGAAAAAAGTCAAGTTGATATTTCCGATTCGCTATAGTGCGGAAAAGTTGTGATTGGTAAATACAAGAAAAAAAAAAAAATCTTCATTTCGGACTTTATCTTCCGATCCCGCAAACCGCCTAAAAATTCAAAAAAATTGAAAATTTTCGATTTTTTCAGAATTAATTTTTTTTTTTACGTTTATGTATTTTTTATCGCTATAGTGAAAAATATTTGCAGATTGAATTGTTTAAGAATAATAATAAAAAAATATTGTGCCTAGAGAATATCTTCCGATCGCGCAAGCTCAATAAAAATCGGTAAAAATTCAATTTTGAGTGATTTTCATGCATTAAGAATATAATCAAAGGAGGTCAGTTTGCGGTCTCAGGATAAGATTTAAATGTTAATTGATACTTTTGAGCATATTAGGTCATTTTTAAACAACTAGAACTTACCACGAAGAGTTCGGTCTAGGTCTGAAAAGTATAGTAGTTCACAAAACTGCCGCTAGCCACGTTTCAAAACAGTGCTGAAGTCGGCGTACGCGCTCCCGCCTAATCTCACCTAACTCCATAAAATTTACAGCAAAGTCAACTGGATTCAGATGAACTACATGGCATATATTTTGATAAAAGAAAGGATGATACCCTAGTTATAGAAAGGATTGGATCTAAACAGGTTCGTCGAACTATTAAAAAGGAACACTATTCTGTCATAAAAGAACGTGGCTCAGTTTATTTAAGCCATGTGTCTCCAAACTCCGGATCTGCTAAGGACATTGTAGCTTTCATAGTATCATGTCTTACTGAACAAGGGGTTTCAGTAGAATATTTAGATTTGGTAGGCTGTGATGGTACAAATACCAATACTGGATGGAAAGGTGGTGCTATCAGACAGCTTGAAGTGTATCTCGGACGTCCACTGGCAGTGGATTGTTTGTATATTCCATTTTGTTGAATTACGTTTCCGCAATCTTTTTCAACATTTGGACGGTGAAACAACTGACCCAAGATCATTTAGTGGACCAATTGGGCAGAATCTCATTGTTGTGAAAAGATCTTGATGATAAATTTTCAATTGACTGATTGTGAAATTCCAGAAGTTGGCAGACAACTGTTGAGCAAGGGACAAAGATATCTTTTTGACGTAAGTCAAGCAATTAAAAGTGGAAAACTTTCCAAATGACTTATCAAATTATGACCCCGGCCCAAGTTCACATGCTAGATGGCTCACTTCTGCAAATAGATTCCTTCGACTTTACGCGAGCGTGGAAAACCCATCGGATGCTTTAAAAGCCATATTGACATTTATTTTAAAATCTTACTTGCCAGTTTGGTTTGAAATAAAATGGGGGTAAGTATATTAAAGACAGGCCTATTCATCTGTACAGAACAATAGAAACATTTCGATACTTGCGCGACAACCTGAAGAAAGTGTAGTTTCTGAAATTGAACGAAACTCGTTCTTTGCTCACCCGGAAAACCTATTGATGGCAATGGTATTTTATAAGAGGAGCACATAAGAGAGCTAGGGATAAGAAGAGTGTTAAAAGCCAGGCAGACTGTTTCAAAAGGAAAAGGCATCAGAATCTTTATCACGCGTACTTTAAACTTCGATGCGGCAGACTATACAGAATTCATTGATTGAAATGTAGCAAAATTATCATCCCCACCTGTTTTTCGGTGAACAACCAATGAAGAAATACATTTCTTCGTTCAATCAGGTGATATCTCAGGCTGGGATGATAAAAAGTTTCCCTGCCACACGCAAGCTGACAAGCGGTGCGTGAAATTTGTAACGGAAGCATCGTTTAAGGTATGTGGGGCCCAATCAAGAGATAGATTCATCATGTCCACACGGAAATCAATGTCCATGATACCAGACATTACCACGAAATCGCAGTACAAAGTTGCGTCTAAAAGTCAGACTTAAACTCGTGAAATATCAAATTATATATCTTATACTGTCACGACACTAGTTTTTTAATACAACGTTTTAACTCTATTATAACTTATAACAAATTAGGTAAGCTGTGCATAAGTCAAAAATTAATACCACCAGTGGTTGACTCGTAGGTTTATCATTGTGTTTGTCCTACAACTATCCTCCATGTTTTCATACCTTTGCTTGTAGGACAAACACAATGGTAAACCTACGAGTTAACCACTGGTGGTATTAATTTTTGGCTTATGCACCACTTCACTTCCCGCAGACATGGAACATTAGATTCCCTTACTTCTACTCTTTCATAAAATAAAGGTTTTTTCTTGTGCTTGATAACATAGGTTTTTGTGCTGTCGGCTTTTGGACTAAAAGAGCTATACAATTTATATGCAAATGGTAACATTGGAACTCAAACTGACCTCTGGGGATTATTTTCTTTATTCATCAAAATCACTGAAAATTGAATTTTTCCCGATTTTTATTGAGCTTGCGCGATCGGAAGATATTCTTTAAACAAAATTGTTTATTATTATTATTATTAAGCATTGCAATCTGCAAATATTTTTCACTATAGCGATAAAAAATATATATGCGTAATTTTTTTTTAATTCTGAAAAAATCGGAAATTTTCAATTTTTTTGAAATTTTAGGCGGTTTGCGGGATCGGAAGATAAAGTCCAATTAAAAAAAATTTTTTTTTGTTTTTCTTGTATTGACCAATCGCAACTTTTCCGCACTATAGCGACTCGGAAATATCAACTTGACTTTTTTCGCACCACCCTATTGGCCATAGACACACAGATTGTTTAACAACATTAATAGTGCTAGCGGGCCCTTCCTTTCATTGAGGTCCTTGAATTCATATTAAATCTCGAACCTGATCACAGGCCTTTCCAACGATGTCACATGATGGGTGTCGGCAAAATATAGGCAAATTCCCCCACAGGGGGCCAAAGTGGTGGGCGTAGCACCGGATGTGCATAAAATGATTAAGTAGTCACAGGCTTTTCCAACGATATGTCACATGACGGGTGTCGGCAAATTTTAGGAAAGTGCCCCATTGGGGGCCAAAGTGGTGGGCGGAGCACCGGAAGTGCATAAAATGATTAAGCAGTCACAGGCTTTTCCAACGATATGTCACATGACAGGTGTCGCCAAAATTTTAGAAAGTTGTAAATAAAATGTTATATTTCATTTCTTTATCGCCCTGATTCACACATTGATCAATAACAAACAGCAAATATTCATCAACTCAACACCGCTAAAATCTAAATACCATAATGAAATGAAAGCCATAGTATCTGTAGCGTACAACGTACATGCTCAGAGATTCAGCTTACACCGTCTATACCGTAAAATATATATATATATCATCTGCTGTCAGCGATCACATCGAAAACTGCATGTATGATAATTATCACCCACCGAAACGATATACCGTTCATGATATACCGTTTTGTAGGGTTTTTTAATATCGTTATCACAATTTGCATTTTATATCGGTTTTATTGATATATCGCCCAGCCCTATCAACGACACCATATAGCAGGTATGCAGCAACCGTGCTACAAAATCCTGTAAAAAAAAATATTGAACTGAACGAAACTTGAACCGGGTCCCTGTCGCCTATGGCACTATATAGAAGGCGTGCTGCGTATGCACTGCAAAAGTCATCAATACCACTGTCCAATGATATATCAGTTGATGGGTGTCAGCAAAAGTTACAAAGTGCCCCCCTGGGGGGCAAAGTAGGGGGGCTACAAGAGGTGTAAAATTTGAATAAGTGGTCACAGACCTTTCCGATGATATGTAACATGAGATGTGTCAGCAAAATTTAGAAAAGTGCTCCCGGGGGGTGTGGGGGAATGTGGGGTATGTTTGTAAGGTTTGTAATATGAAAGAGTGCTCCAAGGGTTTTCTGATGATATGATGGATCTGAAAAAAGTTGGAAAATTGCCCACCTCCCTAGAATGCACCCGCCCCCCTCTTTTAAATTTTCACATTTAATAAATAATATTTATCGGAGGGTTCCGTCAAAACACTGCATCTGAAACTATATTTTATAAAACGAAATGGTTTTAAAAATTTATTTGTGCACCCTCCCTCCCCAAAATCCAACTACCCCCGACTTAATTAAAATTTTTAGGTGTTTTTGTAAAATATCTGAAATTTTAAAATTGATTGGTTCGTTAGTTTTCTTGATTTTAACAAATTAAAGAAATCCCTGTAAAATAATACATGACATAAATAAGTGGTCTAAGGCTTTCCGATGATATATCACATGAAGAATTCAGAAAAAGTTTGAAGATTACCCCCCCCCCCCATCCCTTTGAAATATATAATAAATAATATTTAACTGAGGCATCTGCCAAAAAGCCGCATCTGAAACTATATTGTATTGTCCCCCCCCCCTCAATTTTTCTTTTTTTTCCGCGTCTCTGTGTGCTGTGTGAGAAAAATGTAGTTCTGGCCATGGCCGGACACACACAGACAGACGTTTACGAATATTAATAATATAGACTAGCTAGCCCCTCCTTCTATTGAGGCCTTTAATAATATGTAATCTCAAAGAGAACGAATCTCAAACGGCCTCCCTGCTGCGCGCACACTGCAAAGTCTTGTAAAAAAGACAATCGTGCTCGAATGAACCTGGAACTGGGTCCCCGCTGCCTATGGCACCATATAGCAGACCTGCTTCGCACGCACTGCAAACACTTTTGAAAAATGCAATTGTGCTCGAACGAAAGTTGAACTGGGTCCCCTGTGCCTAAGGCACCATATAGCAGGTGTGCTGCGCATGCACTGCAGAATCTTCTAAAAAAACCAAAATCTTGTAATAAAGCGAATCGCACTTGGGGGACAAAGTGGGGAGATGACACCAGAGATGCATAATATGATTAAGCGGTCACAGGCCTTTAAAACGGTGCATCACATGTGGGGTATAGGCAAAATTTAGAAAAATGCCCCCGGATGGGTAAAATATTGTCCCTCCCACCAATTTTTGACGCGTCCTCATTTAAAAAATATTTGTTATGTGATATAAACTATCTTAAAGTTTCAAACAGATTGCTTTGTTTATTTCCTAATTTTGATCGCACCCCACCCTCCTCCCGAAATATTATGCACCATTCTTTTTTATAATCTTTTATCATGTGTTATAAACTATCTTAAAGTTTCAAACAGATCGCCTTGTTAGATTTCCTAATTTAAATAAAATCGTGGTCTGTTAGTTCAACATTCTAGATTCCACCACTAGGGAGCGCACTTTATTCTTAACAAAAGTGTATCTGAACAAAGCTCCTTTACACAACCTATCTGTAGATACATTAGTTTAGGAGTTGGCGGTTTTAAACAACAATTCATGATATTTGCTGAAAATTACTATTCAAAAATAGTGGTATCAATGCTTATAAAATTTTTGATATTGAATTAATAGTTATCTGAGCACGCCATCAAAAAACCGCACACAAACAGTAGAAAATACTAATGCTACTATAAAAAATCACTTGACTGCATTTTAAAATAAGCATTCAATAGAAATAAACCAATTAGTGAAATAATAATTAATTATCTCAGCTTGTAATTAAGATATAAGAATAATTTTTAGAATTTCTGAAACAGGATTTTTTTTTTTTTTTTTTTTTTTTTTTGGCACCGCCCTGTACAAGTTTCAAGTTTTTACGCCCCTCAGATTCTGAAGAGGGCGCCCCTTTTAAAACCACCAATAAACTTTATTGCTTAATTTATACCCTGGCAACCCTGCTTGCTTTTCTCATCTCGATGCTCTGCCTTGTGGCAACCCGAAGGAGAAATGGGAGTTTTTCAAGAATGTCAATTTGTATCTGCATTCCAATGAAGTTTCTTTGCCTTTTTTTGTTAATGATATTCTTGTGGTGTCCCCTACCTATCCTTAAAGTTTGTCCCAATGCTCCTGGGACACATATATATTTTAACTGACTTTTTTAAATCAATTCATATTTTCTTGTTGACTGGCACACAAATTTACAATTAGGGAGTCAGACTGACTAGTAAAATCTTAAGTGAAATGTGTCTGTTTAATACTGTGTGCGTATAGCTATCGATGATTAATGATAGTTTTTTTTCTTATATTTTTAATAACACAGACATAACAATGACAAACACACAAATATCGTAACTTAGGGTGATAAACCAAAGTAACCACAGGCTGGTGAACTTAATTAGGTAATTAAGTTCACAAATCGGTGTACTTGATGCAATATGAAATAGGGATAGAACTATAAGGAAAATGGTTGATAAAACCCGCTTATAGAAAAACATGCCTCTATGGCAGCAATGTATACAACTAATCTGTCACTTTTAGAAGTTTGAAATTATTCAAATGCACTTCAGTTGAGAAGCCGAGTTAGTGAGAAATCATTAAATCGTTCTATTAGTCACAACCCATCCAAATTTCCTCTTGGTCAGTAAATAACCAAATTTCCTCTTGGTCAGTAAATAAACAAGTATGAAAGTTTCCCGCATTTTTAGAAAAGTCTGTTCCTTTGAATGTCTTTTTATTCTTAAAATTGATAAAAACCTTTGAAGAACTGTAACTGAACATCATACAAAAGATATGTGTGTTTCATAATCGGGAGAACAAATATTGTCTAAAGCCATATACATGCATATGTTCTACAATAAATGCATATTATCTTCGAAGTTTTACACAAATCAGAGTATGCGTAAACAACCTGGGAAAAAGTACTGGAGTGGCTTAAGGCTGAGTTAGATTCCCTAGATGAGGGCACAGCAGCCCTCAGCCAGTAGGCCAGTCCCAGTCTGGTATGAAATTAAATTTAACTCCTTAATTCTCACTCTTGTCAATATCACGGGCTGAGGTGTCATTCGTTATTTCTTGTGCCCATCATATTTTTGAGCTGGAGATTTAACTGCTGGAAAAAACTTCGAAACCAGAAAAATTTAAAAGTCATTTCCGTGTGAAGTCTTTGAATATTACCCAGTGTTGCCAGATTGGGGATTTTGTCCCCATTTTGGGGGATTTTGAACATCGAGTGGAATTTTTTGGGGACAAGTAGTTCATGGGGAAATTTTTGGGGACTATCAACATTTTTGGGGAAAAACTTGGGGAATTGTTTTCACTGTTTCACTTAAAGTTTATTTTTAGTCATCAGACAATACTGGATCTAACTTAATTTTGATTTGGAAAACGAAATTAAAATACAGAAATCGGAGATATCAGTCGTTATCCACTATTTTGTTTAAGGTTGGTTAATTTGTGCTTCATGGAATGACAGTATACAGCTTTTTGTAAGACATGCAATTCTGTACTACAATCACACTGCCGCGTTTTTAACTACAGCCGCGTTTTTAACTACAATTGCTCAGAGAATGCAGCAAAGTCTTTATTTCTTCTTTTAAGAAACTTGAATGAGACCTCTGTGGTCTTAAACGGCATAAATTTCCACATTTCTATATCTGCAGGACTTATCAGAAACGTTTTTTTTTTTTTTTTTTTTTTTTTTTTTTTTTTTTTTTTTTTTTTACCGCACTTATTAACAGATTTAATTAAAGATGTGGAAAGCATCTATTTTACTTTCATTATTGATGAAAGCACAGTGATTGGTACAATGAAGGTGCTTCGCATTACAATTTGGTACTTCAATAGGGATGACAAAAAAAAAAAACTTTTTATAGGATAAGTCAGATAGAAGTAGATGATGCAACAACCATCTCAGATTCGTTTCAATCCCAACTGATTAGAGATGGTCTAAACCTTGAAAAACTTATTGGCATGAACCTAGATGAGAGCTAACGTAATGGTAGTCTAGTATCATCCATTAGCAAAAGTTTTAAAACAAATATAAAAGAATTTGTCCTTGTAAAATGTATCTCTCATTCTCTTTGTTTAGCTGCGAATATGCAAGCAAAATTCTACCGAGTTTAAAAGTTTAATTTTTGTAAATGGGGAATTTTTTCCAAAAAAGGCTTGATTTGGGGGAAAATTTTGAGTTTAAATTAGTAAAACATTTTTTATAGCGGTAAATTTAAAATTGAAAATTTACTTTTTTGAGTAGAAACTGAGTTGGGGACTTTTCCAGAAAAAAAGCCTCATTTGGGGAAAGTTTCAGAAATTTTGGGAAAATTGACCTTTCGACTATCTGGCAACACTGATATTACCGTTTGTGTTTGGTTTTTGGCGCAGATTGTAACGTTGAATTTTGTATTGCATGTTTCAAAATATATCACACTAAAAAAAAATTATTAATAATCAAAATTTAATGTATGTATATTATTTCAAATATTATTTGCAAAAATTTGTGTGATGATGCTAAATAAAGATCTAAGATGTGAAAAAAAAAAGGTCTTATTCGCATTAATTTGTATGGTGTAAAACGAACATTAACACGTCGAATGCCACATCAGTCACCAGTGACTGGCACTGATCTTTCTGTCTATGCTGCATCAGTCATCGGTGGCTGAGACTTACAGATTCTGTAACGGGAGTCTTATTTCGTGGCCTAAACGGAAATACCGACAAAATAGACTTGGCATGCAACGTGTTAAGACACAGAATTCTCGCAAGATGGCTTTTCCATAAATGTGAATTTGTTCTATAACATCTTTTTTTTTTTTTCGCTTTAAAAAAAAATAATTGCATATTTTATTTAGAAGCCTTATAATTATTCAATTTCTATAATAAAAAAATAGGTACTTTTTTGTGTTTTTTACAAATATTAAGCGACCGTTAAGTGGTTAAGAAAATGACAATAATTACACTAAGTCTGTAAATTTGTTTTTATATACTGCTTGCATTAAAATGTTTTATTAAACTTTAGGAAATATAACAATAAAAATAATTTTTTCTACTAGAATGTTGAATTTGTACATTTATAAAAAAAAAAAAAAAAAAAAAAAAAAGAGAGAGAGAGAAAAAATTCTTTATTACAGTAACTAGCAAAACACACAGCTTTGTTTGCATAACAATTGAATTACGCTAAGTAGTATTTGTATGCCTATTTTTATTAGAAGAAATTATACTGCTATGGATAATTCAAAAATTACTAATTAAGCAACAGTTTGGCTAAACTTCATTATTACGCTGCATTAGGTGAAAATAAGACAAATTAATGAAAAGAACTAAAACTCATTCTAAATAAATGATAATTTAGAATGTATTTTGAAGTTTTCATGTTCATATCAGTTTTCATTCTGAAGTTTTAAATCTTTTTTATTTTAAAAGTAACCATCATACCATATTCTAATCTTCTTGTCTAATGGTCAACCACACAATTGGGGAAGTGACACCAACATAAAATATAGCCTGTGTTGGAACAGGGATGGCAATCATTACTTTTAAAATCTATTCAGTAGTTCCAGAGATTACAACCCCCTACAAACAAACGTTGCTTATTTATAACATTAGTACAGATTAAAGAAAAATTAACTTTCTAGATTATGCATACTTAAGGCAATGCTGAAAGAAATATTTTTCTCTGCTACAATATTTTCCAAAAAATATTTTAGTTTGTAGCATTGTCATTATTTTTTCCATCCGCTACCATATTTTTCATAGATATGCAAAATAATGGCTGAGTGATTTTATTTTTAACCTGAAGGAGAACTACAACAAATCTATTCACACAGAATATTGTGTCTGACTGGACATAAATTTTTGCAAGTACTTTATGCACAAAAATATTATATTTTTAGATTTTGTACAATTGAAACAGAAGAAAATTACAGCTACACGAATGGGTTAATAATTAGAAAAAGATTTTACCACAGAATTCGACAATTTTGAATGAATACAAATTTGTTTTCTTCAATAAACTACAGCAATATTTATGAAAATCTAATCTTGAGAATGCATACCTTTTTATTTTACAATATTTTCTCGTTTATTTTAAATTTAAGAAAAATAATACAAGCATGTTTCTTCAATGTAAGTTACGCCTCCTCTCCCCCCCCCCAAAAAAAAAACCCCCCGTACATATATATACTTCATAATGTACAGATACATAATGAAGTAGCCCTACAACAGAGTTAAAATAAAATCTATCTATTATATACAAATATATATAAATATACAGGGTGTTCCGTTAAAGGGGTCCAATATTAATAGGGGTAATAGAGGAGATCACATGGAGCATAAATCAGTATATAAAGCCTGGTCGGATCTCAATAGTTTTCAAGTTACAGCAAATAGAATGAAAATTCGGAAAATTGTAAAAGAACCCTCATTGCTAAACTATCGATAATGCTACATAAAAACGAAGCACATATTTAGAAAAAGCAGAAAAAAACCTACAAAATGACATCAATTGTATTAAAATAGCAATATTTATTGACGAGTTACAAGCCCTGAAACAGTGAAAAAAGTACGAAATCCAATATACATCAAAATAGTTAATCGTTAATTCCAAAAAGACAACTCTAGCTACAACAAGGAAAATGTAGTAAAATTTGGTCCATTGCGAAAACTTTCGAAAAAGCTTACAATGAACCATATCGGTTTAATTGTGTGAGAGAAATTAATCAGTTTCTTAGTTACAACTCCGCTTTCTTTGACACTAGCAAAGGTTAAACTCCGCCCATCACGATTGGAAACACCGCCTTTTTAATTACTCTCAACTATACATTTTCGATCATGCTTCTTCTGAGATGCAACATTTTTAATTATTCAAGAGTTGAATGAACCAAAATAACTTTACAATAATAGTCTACATTTTAAAGTGGTCTTTTATTGAGATAAAGCTTAAGTTAAATTCTTTAAAATTAAACTGGTGGTGGAAATTCGGAAATAATTAAAAATATTGCGATTTGTAACTATGCAAGAAGTTTCAGTACATGTTTTACATGGACAATTATTGTAGGTATATGTGCATCATAATTTATGATAGGAAATAATAATAACAAATAGCATAATAATTTTATTAATTATAAATTTAAAAAAGACACTAAATTTTAAATTAATTCATACAAACTTTGTAATTTACAATTTGAGTACACCACAGTCTGTGGCTTACAAAATACTGTGCCAAAAATTGTTGAAAAAAAAAGAAAAATGACAAATAAAGAATTACATTCCACGTACTTTATGACATATGTGAAGCATAGTCTTCTGGCCTGCGCTGCACAGTTCAATGTCGGAAGGCAGACGAACGGACATTATTATAATAGGTGTTCGAACTTGCGCCCATTAACAGAATCGCACAGCCGACAGCGACGTCGTAAAGATTGGCGAACACGCCGAAAAACTCCGACGGAGTTGGGAATGTCTCCTGCAGCGACAACGATTCGCGCTAGTAAATCCTCCGGTGTATCCACAGGCGTTTCATACACCAGCGATTTAAGGTGTCCCCAAACAAAAAAGTCTAACGGATTGAGGTCTGGAGAGCGTGCAGGCCAAGCAACAGGTCCACTGCGTCCAATCCATTTCCCAGGATATGTTGAATTGAGGTGATTGCGAACACCTATGAAAAAATGTGCCGGTGCGCCATCGTGCATAAACCACATATTGTGGCGCAATGTTGCTGGCACATTTTGCAGTAACTGCGGTAAGATATCCCGTAGGAAAACCAAGTACGTACTGCCATTGAGTACATCTGGGAGTAAATATGGTCCTATGAGATAATCGCCGAGGACACCTGCCCATATGTTCACACTGAACTTTTGTTGTGCGTTCGACGGGAAAACAGTGTGCGGATTTGTATATGACCATGTGTGCATATTGTGCGTGTTTACCACGCCCTCTCTCGTAAATGTTGCTTCATCAGTAAATAAAATATTTTCCAGAAATTGTGGATTATTTTCTGTTACATTAAGCAACCAGCGTACGAATTCTGTCCGCTGAGCACAATCTGTTACTGATAACAGTTGTACCCGCTGCACATGAAAGGGGTGCATGTTTTCTGCACGCAGAACACGCCACACACTTTGGTGAGAAACACCGACTTCAGACGCAGCAGCTCGTGTACTCGTGGAGGGGTTATCTTTAAAAATATTCAGTACATCTTCTTCCATTGCAGGTGTTCGTACATGTCGAGGTTTCCCTGCATCAATGCTTGCTGTATTAAACGATCCACTCTCCCGTAATCGTCTATCGATTTTTATGAAGAGTTTCGAACCTGGGCAACGTCTCCTTGGAAATTGCTCACGGTACATGCGCTGTGCTAGACATGCATTTCCATGAGCTTGCCCGTACATCAGATGCATGTCCGCATATTCTTCGTTAGAGTATTCCGGCATAATTATTATACATCAACTTACTACAATCCCACTTACAACAGCCTCCCTTTAACATAACGTCCACTGATGACTGCTGTTTTATTACACTTTTCTTCCTATACACATAGAAAATTTGCATAAAAAGTACTTCTTCTTCATCATCCTGAAAGTTCATGGAGGAAACGCAGCAGTCACGGAGTTTGCTTTAAGACAAGGCGAGAGCTGCACAATATGTCATTCACTTGACCAGACTGAATAATGAAAGGGTATTGATAGAGGTTGATCAGAAATGTATAATTGAAAGATATTAAAACGGGGTGTTTACAATCGTCATGGGCGGAGTTTCGCCCTTTCCGAGCGTGCAACAGTACAGAGTTGTAACTAGGGAACTGCTTGATTTCTCCCATACAATTAAACTGATATGGTTTATTGTCAGCTACTTCGAAAGCTTTCGGAATGGACCAAATTTTATAACATTTTCCTTGATGTAGGTAGAGTTGCATTTTTGGAATTAACGATTAACTATTTTGCTAAATATTTGATTTTGTATTTTTTCACAGTTTCAGAGCTTGTAACTCGCCATTAATTCTCAATATTCTAAAACAACTTATGTCATTTCGTAGGATTTTTTCTGCTCTTTCTAAATATGTGCTTCGTTTTTATGTAGCATTATCGATAGTTTAGCAATGAGGGTTTTTTTACAAATTTCCGATTTTTCATTCTATTTGCTGTAACTTGAAAATTATTGAGATCCGGCCAGGCATTATATACTGATTTATGCTCCGTGTGATCTCCTCTATTACCCCTATTAATATTGGACCCCTTTAACGGAACACCCTGTATATATCAGTATTCTATTATTTCTATCAATATATATATATATTATAATATATATATATATGCTATATATATATCATTATCTCTTAACTCCTTGAGTCGCTACTCTATTATTTTATATCTGCAAAAGGAAGAAACTAACTCCTGATGTAAATACTAGCTCCCGATGTAAACAAACCTTGTAAAGAAGGAGAATGTGCGAGAAGATGCGCAGATCGGTTTTGGGAGGATTTCGAATCTTTGATATGCGGAACATGCTAGTATTTCTGCTTTCCAGAGATGAGAGATGGTAGATATAAGCCACCCACCCTCTCTTATTTCGAATATTAAAATCGAATCTGTGGAGTAAACAGCAGAAATCGATTTTCAAGAACACTGATAACCACAATTTGATATTAACGGTAATTTCTACTTTATTATTATAAACATATATATTTGTTGTATTTTACGGTGTGATATTTAAAATAATTTGACTATGATTTGCGGTTCCATTAAAAATATTTATATCTATAAGAATTAAACAAAAACATAATTTGAAAAACAAATTAAAAAAACAAAATTTATTTCCTATATTGTTTAAGCCCGAGAAGGGACAGATATTAAGCTATTTCATTCAATTAGTTCTACATTTAATGTTAAATTTTTGTAACAAATTAGGTAAGCCAATTGAAGATTAAAAAATAAAAATAAAATTCATACAATAGGATATTTAAAACACCCTAAAAACTTAGATTCCGTTCAAATGAAATCGAAATAAATCTTAGACTTCTTCCATTTTTAATTGAAAATATTTGTATTGCAGATTTAGTATTATGTTTATGAAAATTGTGCATAAAATGATAATATGCATGCAAAATACAAAACTTTAAAAAAAGTCTAAGATTTATTTCGATTTCATTTGAACGGAATCTAAGTTTTTAGGGTGTTTTAAGTATCATATTGTATGAATTTTATTTTTATTTTGTAATCTTCAGTTGGCTTACCTAATTTGTTACAAAAATTTAACATTAAATGTAGAACTAATTGAATTAAATAACTTAATATCTGTCCCTTCTCGGGCTTAAACAATATAGGAAATAAATTTTGTTTTTTTAATTTGTTTTTCAAATTATATTTTTGTTTAATATGTCAAGTTTTTTAATGACTACAACACTCAGACGAACGCATTTCAAAATTAATACAGAGTATCATCATCAGGCTTTGATGTATGCGGTATTGCATCACAATGTGGGATGCAGTTTGCCAATGTGTAATTCAAAATGTTTCACCACTGTAGTAATGCAGGTTGCGGTAGTTTGGACAAAAACTTCCAATCTAAACGTAAAAAATCTATAATCAAAACATAAAAAATTAACTTCACTTAAATTTAGATACTCTATTTCTCACTCAGGAACGCTATGAATGTAAATGTAAATTCTGTTGAATCCTTATTGCTAATATTTAACAATATTATAGCTGTGATACAGTAAAAAATAAAAAAATAAAAGTTTTACTTGAATTTTTAAATCTTATTCTCTCCCAAAGGGTGATGTAAACACATCAGAAAATTATTACCTAAGCTTAACTTGGGGTATAAATAGTTCTCATCTCGAAAAAAAAAAATACATTTTAAAATTTAAGTTATGTTAATATATTATAATTCCCCACTAAGTTCGCTACCTGCGTAAAAATAGCTATCCATTAGAAACTTTTTACTAAAATATAAACTTGACCAAAGCAAAAACGTATTTTGAAAATATCCTTTTTATTTCCAGTATGACGCCATATTCACATTTTTAATTTTTGAAAAAAAAAAAAAAAAACTATTTCGATTAAAATTTTTTACGTGAGAATCTTTCTACTAAAACCAAATAAATTATTATTTCGGCTTTTGAAATTTTTGCAACAATGAAGAAAAAATGTTACATTTTCTATTAAAAATGTCCATTGATTCTCAATGAAAAAGTGAAATTTGGAATTATTAAGAAAAATATTTGAATAATATACAAAAAAATTGAACCTTGTTTCTCTCTGGGTTATAATTCACCCATATGCAAAAGTATTTTGCCATTCGTTTTGACCCTGACGTTTTTAAACGTCAGACAAACGTTTTTAAATTTTAAATTTACAATATTATTAGAATAAGTGAAAAATAAAAAATGAGTGGCATCAGGGACAAAAAGGTGGGAAGTAAAAATGAAAAAGTTATTATCTCCATAGGCTTTTCTATGTTAAATTAACATTGAGAAGTGACACTGGAAATAAATAAGTATTGCGTTGCCGCGCAATACTTAAATATATATTGCAGTGTTTATGTCTTATATCAAGAGAAATTTTATAACGTTGATTAAAGATATTATTTTCACTCTATTACAGGAAGTTAATGATTGGAGAGGATGTTGTAAATTGATCAAATAAATCAAATAGTTTACTTATATTTGTTAGTTACAATTTGTTTTTCAATAAAATACTTAATTTTTAATACTTGAATTTTAAAAAAAGGATTACTTATACAATGAATCTAAAAGTTATTACTAATTAAATGTATATAGACGCGTATTTTTAACAGTGTACTGCCAAAAAGTTTTTTTAAGCGGTCCCGGGAATCTTAAAATTGAAAAGAATGAAAAAAAATCCCCATTTTCAACATTTAATCTTTTAAAATGTATATGATTTTAAAACAGAATATTTATTGTGATAAAAGATATATTATATTCTTTCATTTTATGTATTTAAAAAATTGCAAGATGCAGAATTAGCATTTACAGGGCGCTCCAAACTGTAAGATATTTGACTAGCAGAAAATTGGTATAACAGCTTATGCGCACGATTACAAAATAAATATTGCAACTAGAATGTTAATTTTGGTACCTACTTATACTTCAGATTGTAAAAATTACCCTGAATCTAATAAAGAATGTATTTAAAGCATTGTTATATTTTTAATACAAAGTTGTATTTAGCTAATGCAAAATTTTGAAAATTTCAACAGTATAATAACCTAAAAAAAATTTTTTTTGGACAATAAAATGGAAATTTTAGGTTCAGTTTATACAGACTAATATGAAACAAATGTTTTGAAAATTTCATGAAAAAATATTCAGAAGTTTTTGAGATATCTTGCGCGTTATGCCCAAACACGTCAATTGGAGAAAAATGACTTCAAAGTTTGGAAACGCCGCTTCAGCTATTGAGCAGGTATAATTCTAAAAGCTATAACTTCTGTTCTAATGGGAATTTCAAGGAAACAACTATATGAAAATGTTCAGAAAGAATAGGAGTTTAATGTCCAAAAAATTAAAATTTCGGAAATTTTTTAATCTTTATGAGTCCTAGGACTACTTAAGGGGCAATAATCTGCTAGGCAAAACAAGAGGAAAAAGGTTGTCACATGCTAACTCCTTAAACTTCGAATGGTGCATCAGTTACGAGAAAGTTAAAGAACCAAACAGTCTTGCAGTTATCACGAAACGTGACCGTAAAAGAAATTTATTCGATTTATGACATTATATAGAAAATTTAAGAAAATAAATATATTTTTTTTAGTAATAAAATAATTTCCAAATCAATTTAATAATTCAGAAGTTCATCACTTATACGTCTCTTACTTACGTGATTTTATTTATTTATTTATTTATTTCTCATTTAAACTTTTTGCTAGTTAAGGAATGACTTATTCTTATGTCTTCTACTGATTAAAAATTTTCGCAGACTTTACAGAAATAATTATTTTGTTTAATTATTACGTTCCTTTACTCTTTCTTAAACATTAAAAACTAGAAACTAATTCTGAAACTAATTTTTAAACATATTCTAGTCCAAATTCTAGATAAGGTACGCGCCCTTCCCATATCTTGCTTCTTAATAATTTCTCATTATTGTTAGTTTCAAGATATATATTTACTGATGCAACATTTTGCCAAAATTTGCATTGTTTATTTTCATTACCTTATTATTTTTCACTATTTTGCAATTTCTTTATGTTATTTTAAAATGATTCTAAATTAAATAATGTACTGTCAACAAAATCATGTATTATACAGATCATTATTTATCCATTTGAATAATTGTTCTAAAATGATCTTAATTTTTAAAAATATAAATACTTAATATATGTAGGGTAAGGGAGTACACAGTGAGACATGGTACACAGTGAGATAGCAGCCACTTTGATATATTGTTGTAACTTTTTCTTCAAGCTGGCACACACACATAACGACCTCATCTTATGCAACACGTGGATGTAGTTTCGGCACTTCAGCTACTCGTCCGACAAAATAGTAAATAATTCTTTGTTTTATAGTGGTTAAAGTTACATAAACGCCTATTTTAGAGTTTATTTCCTTCACTATGACATATATTTACTTAACCAAACCTAGCTATATCTAATAATAAATTATTTCGGCAAAACAACATAAACTTTTTAAAGCTATGAAATTTTTGTAACAGATGTGGCATCCATTTTGGTACAACGTAACGAAAGTACACAGTGAGACGTGTCTTATTGTGTACCTACTATGTGGTTCTGATATTAAAAAAGTTTTTTACTAATGAAAGACGGTTTTTCTCTCTCTCTCTCTATTTCTCTCTGTGTGTGTGGGCATGCAATGGCTAGGGAAATTTACTAAACGTAAGTGGCTGAAAATGTGCATGAAGGTAGCCCAAGGTTTGCCATTGTCCACCCGAGGCTTACATTTTTAATATATTGAAAATCTAGAAAAATTAATTAGAAATCATAAACTGCAGAAAATTATTGATAGAGTGTAAAAATGTGTGATTTATGAAAATATATACATTGTCTCACTGCGTACTACTTGTGGTACACAGTGAGATAATTTTCGATACTCCGTTATGCTACTTCTGTGCTTTTATAAATAACTTTTTTAAAACCATTATACATTAATGTCTAGCGCATTCGCGTAGTTTTAAGATGCAGCAAAAAAAATTCAAAAGAGTAACAATCGTCGCCATTTGTTATGTAATAATAATTTTCGTCTCACTGTGTACTACCCTCCCCTATAATTTAATAATATCACAATTCTATGACTGTTAAGTTAGAACAAATTCATGATAACCAAACAAAACATGGAATTAAAAATGAAAAAAGAAATTTTATTGGAATGTAAGTTGCTTATGGAGTTTAAAAATACAAAATCATCAAAATATTGAAAGTTTAAATTTTCGTCAAATGCAATTATTACGTAGAAAAGTATTTATTAAACGAAAAATACTATCTTAAATTATTCTTTATTACAATTCTTTAATAAAATATTATCTTGATTTATTCTTAAGATTCTTTAATAAAATATTATCTTAAATCTTATATCTTAAAAATATTATCTAAAGTTTCATAAATCACACATTTTTACACTCTATCAATAATTTACTCTATTATACTCAATTACACTCTATAATAACCAGCCTTTGATACTGGGTCTTTGATTTATTTTGCTTGTTTAGAAACAATGCAAAACAATAAATAAATAACTATATTTCTAAAAACCTTCAACCTGTTTCAATCCAAGCCTTAAATTAAGCTTTTGGGGAAAAGGAAAAGAGGAAAGGAGGGAAGTGAAATGAAAAGGAAAAAAAATATGTATAAGATTATTCTTTTTAAAAATATTCAGGGGTATGATATTTTTAGAACAATATAAAAGTAATGACAGTGCAAAACGGACCTTACCACGCAACCTGAGGTCGAGGCTAAAATTCGTCTGCTGGTGGTATTTACTGGCGGTATTTAGCATAGCAGTCTATGGAGTGTGAATTATTAATGCTTGTTGGTTAAAAATACCGCAAAAAATCCTTTGTTATAGCAGCAAATACTTAATATATTGTAATATAAATTCAAAATGTTGTTCTGCATACGAGAAATTATTCTAAATTTGCAAATTTTCCGTTAAAATGTATGCACTCAACCTGGGTCAAGGCTAAAGTTGTCTGCAAGCAGTGTTTGCATGGGTGCATACTCGCATTCTGGCGGTGCAGTGATTAGAATAATAGATCAGCATCCCGCCAGCTCCGGCGTCTGACGTCACGTGTATAAGGTCTATTTTCCGCACATGCTCTAAGAGAGTACATATCTACTGGAAATCATTATCAAATTTTATGTTAGACAGTCGAACCCCCCCCCCCCCCATGGCTGAATGGTTAATACGCGAGACTGGGGGCTGGGAACAAGCTAAACAGGTACGGGTTCTGTCATCAACGAGGTTTAGCGATTCGTGCATTATAGGTGAGCTTTCAAGTTATTGTTTTATTTATTTTACTTTTCAACTGCTTATATTTAGTTAAAATTTCTTTTGAATGTTAAGATATCGCGTGTATTAGAGTATATAAAACTTATGTTCTCCAATTTTTCAATAGAAATGTGCGTTTTTGCCTCTAATTTCTTTAACCAATGAATAAATCTATTCCAGTCTACATATTTGAAAAAATATAATATTTATAAAAATGATTATGTTCCTTACTTAGTTGCCTATGATGAAGAAATCGCTTTTATCTTTTTAAAATATAATTAAAAATACATAATATTAATTTAAGCGATTCTCTTTAATAATTATAATAATAATTAAAAACAAAACGCAAAAATATTCCACAACGAAGCTTAAATCCAAGAATCCGCCACCAGTATTTTTTTGTTCAACCTGATTTTTCGGCTTAGCGATTAATTTTTTGTTGCTTCATTCTTTTTCTAATTTCTAATACTTATCTTAATAATTGCGATTTAACTTGTGCAGTTTTTCTTAATGTATGATTAACTGTACCTACCCCATTTATGATTTACTTGGATTATTTATGTTTAGAAGGTTGCGTGTCTCTTTTGTGAAGAAATTTATTATGGGGCTAGTAGGCGCATTGAACACGGGGCAAGTTGGCTCGCTGGCTTGTGTGTGCTAGTAGCTTGAAAAACAGCAAACACCAAGAAAATTGGTTGCAATCCAAGATTTTGGGCACCTGAGGCTTTCCCAAATGGAGACAGTCAAATTTTTATTTGTGACAACTGTAACTCTGATGATGATATCGAGTAGGATAGAAGTTACTCACTGTTAATGTTTTATTCATTATTTTTATGTCTGTATAATTTAGAATTTGCATTCTACGGCGATGACGCCTTTGTTTAAACTTACTAGTAATAATGAAATTGATTTCTCTTAAGTGCGTGTCTTATTTGTTTTATTTAAATTTTTATAAAGCGTGTGCCAACTTACCCCATAGGTATAGGCAATTTGGCCCGTGACGGGGTAGGTTGGCGCACACTTTTGCTTTTACTATAGGCTTCCGCTAAACAGAAACTACAAAAGCTACAAACTCTAAACTCCGAGGTAAATATAGCCAAATACCTGTTTTTTAAAAGTGCAGTTAAAGTTTGTTAAAAAACTTAAACAAAAAGTTAATAAAAATTAATAACTAAAAACTGCGCCTACTAGCCCCGGTCTCCCCTGTAACTGAGAAAGACGTACAATCGAAATTGTAGTTGCCTAAGGTGCAAAATCTTTGACAGTAGAAATATAATGCTGCAATCATACAAATTTAATTTTGCTACAATTTTCGGTTGTTTAAGATGCATTAAAATTGAACAAAATAAGTTAAAACATTGTAAAAGATTATTAAATAATCATTTCTAAAATTGAAAAATAAAAGTGAGTTTTATCAAACATTACATCATTTGCACACCTTGAATTATGATTTTTTTATTCCATTATTGAACGTACAAATATATTTTAATCAAACTAATATTTAATCGTCGTCTGATATGCCGATTTACTTTAAGACTTAAGCAAAGCACTACGTATGGAGTTTAAGTTCCTGGAATGTTTTCTTGCTAGTATTGTGAAACAAAAAAGTTCCAAAGTGTCAGCGTCAATGCAATCGGCCACAGTCCATTCTTTTCGTCCCACCTCCTCCAAAGGTTCCATGAACCTAAAAAAAAATCTTGCAGAAGTCACACATGTTCTTTGTCTTTCATTCTTCCCCAAATATTGCTAGCAGAAACGATTAAAAGAGCAACACTGGGAGAAAAATTTCTTAGAAAATCGGTTACGGCATGAAAGAAACGACGTATAACCGACGCTATGCGTCGTATAAACGAAACGTTAAAATATTAGAATACATATCGATGAATCGGGACCGCTCTTAAACGACGTATAAATGTAAAAGACGTATAAATGAGAAACGTATAAACTTTGCTTCACTGTATATGAAATCTTTGTTTTGTAAACAGTGTCCCTGCTTTTTCTGAGTGTCTTTGAAATGTTTCTTGAATAGATATCCTTTTCAAAATTTACTATATAATATTAGGTATTAGCTTTTTCTTATTATTAAATATTGTTAAAGACTTTCATAAATTTGTAAGCATAAAATATTACACTTTATTTAATAATTTTAGATTCATCATATAAGTAACCATTCTTAAAAAAATCCAAATATTAAAAATTAAGTATTTTATTGAAAAACAAATTGAAACTAGTAAATATAAGTAATTTATTTGATCTATTAGGTCAATTTTTTTTCACATAGTTTATCAACAATTAAATATATGAAATCTATGCTTTGAAAACTGTATCCCTGCTTTTCCTGAGTGTCTTTGGAATGTTGCTTGAATAGGTATCCTTTTAAAAATTTCCTATATAATATTAGTTATTAGCTTTTCCTTATTGCTGAATATTGGTTAAAAACTTTCATAAATTTGCAAGCATAATATAGTACTAATTTTAGATTCATTATATAAGTAATCATTTTTTTTTAAACACAAATATTAAAAATTAATTATTTCATTGAAAAACAAATTGTAACTAATAAATATAAGTAAATTATTTGATCTATTTGATCAATTTACTGCATCCTCTCCAATCATTAACTTCCTGCAATGGAGTGAAAAAAATATCTTCAATCAACATTATAAATTTTCTCTTTATATTAGACCAGGCATGTCAAACACGTGGCCCGCGGGCCACACTTGGCCCTCCAGCAACTTCTCTGTGGCCCGCCAACCCTTTGGCAATTTCCCCATGTTTGTTTCAGTTCTTGATTGATGCAGAAAATACATTTCGCACGAACACACTTGCAAACGTTGCAGTGTTGCCAAGTTCGAGAAAGTTTTATTCAAAATATTTACTACTCTTTCAGAATATTTATCTTCACTATATTTAATGATAAAAATTCTGTGATTAAACAAAGAGTAGATTACTAGAATAAATATTGATAGCTATTTTGGTATAAAAAATTCCACAATCTGGCAAGACTGCCCTGGCTTTAGGAGATGCAAACATCAGAAAGTATATCATATGATTATGATGAAATGTAACTCATTTTTAAATTTCAGCTCCAAAAGATTGCGGATGCAAAAATAACCGGTAGAAAAGTTAAAAAGATCAAATCTTGAATCTGAAAATTTATAGATTTGTCAAAGTCTTATAGTAATGTTGAAAGTAATAAATTATTTTACTGCTCTCTTTGATTTACATTTCATTACAAAATAATATGCTCTATTTGTTTAGCACTAAAAATGTATCGTAAGCTATTAAATTATAGTGCTAATTAATAACGAAAAGTTCAAAAAAAAAAAATCAAAATAAAAGCTTTGAAAGGCAGCTTTTATTCTCAGACACGATATGTACTTAAAAAGAAGTGAGGATGAGCGTCGGGAAATTATTCTTAAGGCCGTACAATCACAATAGCTGATATATTTTACTCAATTATGGAAATTTTGTTATTTCATAAGTTTATATTGCAAATAATTGTGTTCTTGCAGCCGTTGGTTATATAAAAAGTAGCAATTACAATTTAAAAGAAAAATGCAAAGATCAGGATTATAAACTTAATAATATATTTTTGTATAACTTTGCCATTTGAATTTTTAAATGGTAACATACATATTTTTCTTTATGTTCTGCAGCACACTCTGTACGAAATCATTGTTATTTTTATTTTTGCAGAATAAAAAGTGCTTAAAAATTTAAAAAAAAAAAGTGTTGTAATTTTACTTAATACATATTTTCTTTAAATATTTTCTGGTGCATATTTTAATTTTTCCAATAAATAATAGCTTTATTTATTTATTTATTTATTTATTTTTTACAAGTTTGTATTTTTAATGTAAATTCATTTTGTGTTATAGTAATAAAATTAATCTGCTTTTAATTGTTTTTTGGTAATGTGGCCCGCGGCATCGTGCACATTGCTTAATTTGATCCGAGGTAGTAAACGAGTTTGACATGCCTGTAATAGACTTTTTTTTCTTTTTTCTTTTATTTACGGAACTCAGTGGTGGAAAATTGGCGCAGGGGAGGAGCCTATTGACACCACTAAATATTAGTAGTATTTTAAGGCTTATCTAATGGCAAAATTTCTGAGTTTTTATTAAAGTGACGAATACTATAAAATATTAGTGGTGTCAATAGGCTCCTCCTCTGCGCCAATTTTCCACCACTGGGAACTGCAAATCATAGACATTTTATTTTAAATTTCACACCGTAAAATAAAAACTCTATATTTATTTATAAAAATAAAGCAGATTTTGTTGCTAATTTGTTTTCATTTAGTGGATTTCTTGTAAATCGGTTTCTGTTTGTAGAGTCGATTTGAATAATCAAAATAAGTGGGTATCTCTGCTCTCAAAAAAGCCGAAATGATCCGTTCTATATCTGTAATTCTGTTCTTTCCATCCGCTACAAAAAACATCTGTCGAAATGGTGGACCACGGCAAAACAGTACGTCAAATTGAATTGACCTAGGCTAAACTAGTTCAGTTTTCGGATAATTAAAGATTTTTGGGGAGAAAATAATGGTGTGATTTGAGGAAATGTTTGTCTATAATTTTTTTTTAATAAATTTCTAACTGAATTATTAAGGAAATTTGTGTAATCAAAAAGAAAAATTGAATTTAAGACTTTTAATTTTTATTTTTCCTTACAGAAATTTCATTAAAAAATTATTATAGACAAACCTTTCCTCAAATTACACCATTATTTTTTCCAAAAATCTTTAATTATCCAAACTTGTATTAAATAAAAGGGAGATTAAGTATTTCTGATATATACATATATACAGAGCTGCCAAGTCTCCGGCTTTTTGGATACCAGTATTTTAATACAGAAAATGTTGTTTTATTTAATTGGAACATTTCGGCGATATAAAATAACCAGATTTTCTCTAAGATAATAGTGGTGTGCAAAAAGCCGGAGACTTGGTAACTCTGATATATAGCAGAAATAATTAATCTTTTTTTTTTCTGTAGTGATATCTTGCATCTTAAAAATTGGCTTTCATAAGTTACTTTATCATTATAAATATTAAGAATGCATTAGCGATTTTCTTATTAGATGTGAGTGCTAAAAAAAATATCTTGTTTCACAAAATCTTTTTAGATTCCTTAAAAAATAAATAATAATAATAACCATTGCCTTTTTTTTAAGTATTCCTTCCTTTTGAATATTTTTATTGGTAGTAGCAGATTTTTGTATGCAAAATTTATTGAAAACTAAGCTTATTTCTTTTTTAATGAAATGGTTAAAAATGGAAAATGGTTGAAATGGAAAAATGAAGATTTAAATTTATTGTGTCAAGAATTCATTTGACCGGATAACTGTATCATCATCAGTAACATTACCAGAACAACCTGATTATTCAGAAATTCCTATTAATTGGTTGAGCAGATAACGATGAGTGCATAGACTAATACAGCATCTTTTGAAAAATGTTCATCAGAATATTTCAATAAGCTACTTAACCTTTAAAGACCCGGATGGCGTAGTCAGTGCATGTGATATTAAACTATTGTTGTACCAGGCTACTCTTATATTTTTCGTACAAAGTTCTGAAACTTTTAAGTTAACTCTGCAATAACCCGGAGTATATTATTATCTAACTCTTTAAATGCCACTGAAGGAGAAGTAATTAATAGAGCAGATCTTACTTTCATGTAGTGTAGAGCCGATCAGGCACAAGAATAACAATTTCCTTGTTGAATAAATCCACTTTTTTGATAATTTAAAAACTTGAAGAAATAAGAATTCGACCTTTGACCACTTTTAAATAATGGATTAAACTTAATTTTGAAATTTTACTTGTTACTTACCCATCATACGTAGTATAGGGTAAGTCTTGTAATCGTTTTAAAAATCGAAAAAAAAATTGACGGATTTACACGTTTCAGACACTGGAGATTCCGGAAAACATATTTTTAGAAAAAGAAAATTGCCGTCCGCCTGTGTGTGTGTATGTGTGTCTGTAAACGCTCTATCTCCCGAACAAATTGAGATAGAGACTTGAAATTTTGTGTGTACTTAGTATGCAATAATGGAAAGAAGCCTATTGTATATCAGTAACCTCGATTATCATGAACTATTTTTTTCGGACTCTCGAAATATTCGTTCTGATAAAAGGTATATATATATATATATATATTTGCAATTGTTTATTATAAGGAGTGAATATAAAAGACAATAAAAAAACATAAATTTTGCATAAAGAATGAAGTCAAAAGGATAATTAGTTGCCGAGATATTTATAATCCCATTTTCCACAGTGTTCGATTTTTCATGGCCCTGTATTTCATTTAAATTTCATTTCAAAGATATATTTTAATTGGAAATGAGACGCTTAATCCGATACGGTAAACTCTTAATTATTATTATTATTAATATTATTATTATTATTTAGTTATAGGGATGTTCTTTTTACGCAATTCGGTACTACTTGATTATCCCGTCTACCAAAAAACTATAAGATTAAATGTCAATAATGGCTTATCGTAAATGTCACATTCATTTGACATTAAACACATTACACGTGTTTGTTACATTATCAAATGATTTTTAATTCAACGTTTTATTTGTATTTTTATTAATATTTTACTAATTTATTTGTTTTTTTCGTTATTTAAAATAAAATTATGCCAATTTGTATAATTTCGCGAGTAGTTTGGCGATATATATAATTTGTCGAAATGGGTCGACGGATAATCAGATATTACCCGCATCTCAGTAATAGAGCATTACTATGTATTAAAAATATTTAAATATACGTCTAAATTTTATTTTTTGTAATTGCCCTGCATTTTATAAATAGTTTATACATATTTTATTTTAATTTATTTTCACTCATGTTATATTATGCGTATCGATGATGGGTTAGTATTACGGTGGTTTCCAACGACTAGTTTTTTCAAGGGCAAATACAAAAAAAAAAAAAAAAAAAAAAAAAAAAAGTCAGCGAATACCAGAATACACATTTTCACAAATTTATCTCTTTATTTATACAATTGTTGCTCTTGTTTCATCAAAAATATTCCTTAGTTTTTTTCTTATAAGTAACTATTCAATACCATTTCCTAGTTCATATATGGATCAAGGGACTCAAATACCACTTTTTTCTAAAAGTGATGGTCGCTATATTTAAATTCAGAATATTTTAATTAAATAAAGCAAATATTTCTTTTCAAAAAGAAACTCGTATTCAAATCGACTGACGCCTTAGAATATTGTTTCTATAGATTTGGACTTTAGCTGGTACAATTAGTTTTGTATTAACCCTTTATCTACTGACGGATTTATAATTACCATTGAAATAACGTGTTATAAATTTCATTTAATGCATCAATTAATTGTAATACAGTTTAGAATGAGTTATAGATACGTTACTTTATCTTGTTCCAAAAGCATTATGGGTTACACACGAAACAAAAATATTTTTAAAAATTAAAAGGATGATTTCTTTTACCTTTGCATCTTTTCAGCTTTCTTAGCGATGGGGTGCGGGAGGGGAATTTTTCAATTCGAAAATATTTCTAGTGTAAGAACATTATAGTTGTACATTTCCTAATTCTGCAAAATACTAAGAAAAATATTTAAAATAAAAGATTTGAGTGGGGTTATAAATAGTTCACAAAATCCCTATAAACTGAAATTAAATTAATCCTTCTAAATCCTCCAATCCTTCTGAAATTTATTAAATGATTATATAAATCTTCTAATTTAGTTTCAAAAATTAACGAAAAATGCTTTCGATGATAAAATTTTCATGAATTCATAATTCAGTAGATAAAGGGTTAATGTGTGTAGTGATTAGTACGTAGCTATTTTCTTTTTTAATCGTATATTAATGAATGTCATTGTCTTCCTTTTGAGCACATTGGTGACAGGTTACTTCAAATCGATAATGTAGATTTTTCTCATAAATCAGTGTGTGTAGGAAGGTGGAAAACAGATATTTGGCCCAGAATCGTAATTCCATTGGGAAATGATACGATGCATTTCAAAACCAGCCCGAATTAAATGTAATACAATATCATGAACTAACTGCCATTTGCAACCAGTTTAGTCTCTCTTAAAATTTATGTTTGGGAAAGCATGCTAGTCATTGTATCATGTTACTTTTATTCATAATTTAATTTAATTGGATTCCCTTAACTATAATCCCTTAAGCTAATATGAGTTTTTGTTGCATTAAAATATCTCAATTTGCTGATTTTCCGTAAGCAAGTAAACCCTATTCGTTTACAATGAAAGTCTATGAGAATTTGGCGAAAAAATTAGAGATATTGCCAAGTTGGCGTTACTTTTGGCGACTAATTTTGGTCGCCACGTTTGGTGGTATATGGCGTAGTTGGAAATAAACTTGGTGGCAGTTGGCGACGGAACAGGGTCAGCCCTACGGTAAACCCCACCCTCCCTCCTTATAGGCATGGAGATGCATTAAATGCTGTTCAATAAGCAATGAAATGCGTTTCATTGGGACGTTGCCATTAAACAATTAACAAATAAATGCGATTTCTGTGCCACGTACGATAGCGTAATATATATATTGATTACTAGTTTATCAAGCAACACGTGTCTGAATGCAATCTATTGACGAGGAAGAAAATAAGGTCTCCAAGTTTTCCACTTATCCGCGCAAAGAGAACACTGTGTAACAATTGTAGATAACGCCAAAAACCTCTTCGAAGGGAACGAGCAATACCAAAGGAGCAATAATTTCTACAGGCATGTTGAAAAGGACAAAAGCATCTTCTTAAGGGGGCTGGTCAGTCAGCTTCCGATTTCCCGTCACTAATGTAAAGTCTATGGGCATTGAATGCATTCGTATACTATTTAAAATATCTCCTCGGGAAATTAATATTTTTAACTTCAATTTTTTGTGTACATTCCTAAAAGATGTTTCTTATTTTCTTAGTTCTCAAAATATTTCTAAAGTATAGGCTTAAAGCCCCTTATTACTCAGATTTTAGATTTCCCTCTGCAATGTTAAACCATTTAATGCCTCTTTATTTGTCTAATATCTCATCAGAAAAATAATATTTTTAACTCATTTTTCCTGTGTGCACTTCTTAAAAGTTGTCGCTTTCTGTTTTAGTTGACAAAATAATTTTAAAATGCATACTTATTTTTTAATTTAATGCTAAAATCTTAAGAAGTATGCGAAATGTAAATAACATTAAATAACTTCAATTCTATTTGGAGTTTTAAAATTTTGAAAACTACACAAGAAAGCCTGTATTTTCATCCATTCATACAAATTAAAATTTTTCGTTTAAGTTTATTTAAACTTCAGATATTCGACAAATATTGGAAAATTTCCTCTCCCCCCTCAGAACATCCATAAACAAGGAGAGAGGGTAGGAGTTGATCTTTGACATCAAAGAGGTCGAATGTCGCGGCGGGGTATTTTCTGGCTTTATCGTATAAGTGGAAAAAGTCCGAACTGGTATAGGGTTGTAAGTTTTTTGCTCTGCGAATTATCTTTAAGAGAATACTAGCATTTTGAAAACTGATAAAACGAAATCTGTTATAAAATAAATAAATAAATAACTTAAATATCACTTGTAAGGACAACTGCATATTTAAACAAGTTGGAAATTGCTCGTCAAACGTGGCAAATGAGGTGCGCTCGTACTATAACTAGTTTTATAATTATTTTTTGCACCCCATATTGTACTGAATGTGTATTTATTTGCAATTCATAAGTGCATAGTCTGTAACATCATTAAAATGCACTTACAATAATTTTTTCCCATTCCCCTTAATGTAACGGAAAACTTTTGACTGTCTCTGTAATTAAGCTATACATCCGATTTTCATGAAATTTGAAATGGCTCGACAAAATTTTGCAGCAATTATATATTTAAAATTTCAGCCCATTCGGAAAGCTGTAACATCATTAAAATGCACTTGCAATAATTTTTCCCATTGGCTTTAATGTAAAGAAAAACTTTTGACTGTCCCTGTAATTAAACTACACATCCGATTTTCATAAAATTTGAAATGGCTCGACAAAATGTCGCAATAATTATATGTTTAAAATTTGAGACCATTCAGAAAGCTTTAACATCATTAAAATGCACGTGCAATAATTTTTCCCATTGGCCGTAATGTAAAGAAAAACTTTTGACTGTCCCTGTAATTTAACTATACATCCGATTTTCATAAAATTTGAAATGGCTCGACAAAATTTTACAACAATCATATATTTAAAATTTCAGACCATTCGGTTGGGTAGTTTTTGCTCTATTATATGCGGACGGACGGACAGACAGACGGACTGAACGACGACTATAGGTGCTACGTATTTATATAATTACGAACGCACCTAAAAAAGGGATGCCTGTGCTTTTGTCTTTTGGACACCAAAATGAAGGTTGAATAAATACTCGCTTTCCGTGAGACAAAAATAAAAAAGAAGTTAAAAGATTTTTATCTTGACTGTCTTCTACCGAAAATAATTGATCCATTCCGTACAATTTCCAAGCACATAAGAGATAAACCCTATATTTTAAAAGCACCTGACGTTCACAGTTTAAAAAAGGGGGGGGTGAACGGCAAAATGAATAAATTAGAAGAAGAAAGGCAATTAAAATATTTGTGATTAACTTTTATTTATTTAAAATAAATTTTATTCACCCCTCATTTGTAGCATAATGTAGAATTTAATTTCGCGTATTTTGTAATTTATAGTTTTCTTTTCTTATAAGTGTAAATTTAAAATGTTCGTAAAAAATAATAGAACTAACTTAAAAACTATAAATTGTGTTATTTATCCAACACATTCTCCAATCTCTTTCAAATTCTAAGTGTAGAAGATAATAGCTGTTTCCTTATTATTGTTCTGCCAATCACAAATGCAGAATTTGTCCTTATTTTTTGCTATATTTGTGTTTGATGTCAGAGAAAAAATGAAAAGCTTGGCAAACTTCGACTAATATATTGTACAAAATTAAATATACAGAGTGTCCCAATACAAAGACAGAAATACACTTTAATCATTAACATGTTAGAGATACATATGTAAATTGCAACAGTGTTCAAAATAAGGTACAAATTAAAATTATGTTGACGAAATAGTCCTGCCATTAATTTTCAAAATATTATTAAAATTTTTCAAATTTAAAATGTCTTAATTCGGTATTGTTGTACTTGCTAGAGATTGATTTATATATATATATACATATATACAGGGTGTTTCACTACCAGACTGACAAAAGTTGAGGGGTGATAGTAGACATGAAGACCAACATTATTAAATGGGAAACCATGGGGCGCAAGCGTCTTCTGTAGGAGTTTGGGGTCATTAAAGTTTAAGGTCCAGAATTTCAAACGATGATAAAAATGGAAAAAAAGGATCGATTCGGTTGCGGTTTTCGCTAAAATCGTTCGTTATATCACGATTTTCTTAAAATTTTCTTTTAAAGGTTACGTTCAAAAATTGTCGATAGAGGGCGCTTTAGACTTTAGCATAACGAACAACTACATTTTACCGTTATTTTTTGTATGGAGTTGAAATTATTCTAAAGTTTAGACTTTAACTTAAATTTTAAGCCTAAAATCGAAAACATTGGGATCGGATAACAAGCAAAAATTGAACTGTGAACAGAGGGGAAGATTTTGAACGCTCCTAAACATTGAACAAACTAATCGATTTTGTTGCGGTTTGCGTGTAGGTCATTCTCTTGGTAATTATTTTATTCAAAATGACGTACAGCTTTGGTGTCCTCATTTTTTGATACAGGGCGCTTCCGACACATCTCCGGCATTTCATGACATTACTCCTGGGTGTTTTACTACCAGATCAATATACTTCCAGGAAGTGTTAGGAATGCAAAGACGACTCGGAATCACATAGGAATGTAACGTTGGAAATGCCTTTTTTGCGAGTTATGGTTACAAGAAGCAAAGAAAAAAGCAACAGAAAGAAGCAGAAAAACAGCAAAACGTTAATGCGACAGAAAACAGTTTATTTAAAGGTTTTATTACAAAAAGCGTTTGAAATTACGACCAGAAGTAGTCCGGCAAGCTTGACAGCGGTGTCTCATTGAATTCCACACGCTCTGGAAGATTCCTGGCATCTCTGATAGCTTTCTGGCAGCTACAGAAATACGAGCCGCGAGGTCTTCAACAGAAGGTAAGGGAGTCTCATACAGAAAACTTTTTATTTGACGTTTTGTAGTAAAACCTTTAAATAATCTATTATCTGTCACATTAACGTGTTGCTGTTTCTCTGCTTCTTTCTTTTGCTTTTTTCTCTGCTTCTTTTAACCATAACCCGCAAAAAGGGCATTTCCAACGTTACATTCCTATGTGATTCCGAGTCGTCTTTGCATCCCTAACACTTCCTAGAAGTATGTTGGTCTGGTAGTAAAACACCCAGGAGTAATATCATTGAAATGTCGGAGATGTGTCGGAAGCGCCCTCTATCAAAAAATGAGGACACCAAAGCTGTACGTCATTTTGAATAAAATAATTACCAAGGGAATGACCTACACGCAAGCCGCAACAAAATCGATTAGTTTGTTCAATGTTTATGAGCGTTTAATATCCTCTCCCTCTGTTCACAGTTCAATTTTCGCTAGTTACCCGATTCCAGTGTTTTTGATTATGGGCTTAAAATTTAAGTTAAAGTCTAAACTTTAGAATAATTTTAACCCCATACAAAAAATAACGATAAAAAGTAGTTGTTCGTCACTCTAAAGTCTAAAGCGCCCTCTATCGGCAATTTTTGAACGTAACATTTAAAAAAAAATTTTAAGAAAATCGTGATATAAAGAAAGATTTTAGCGAAAACCGCAAACGAATCAACTCTTTTTTCCGTTTTTTATTATCGTTTGAAGTTTTGGACCTTAAACTTTAATTACCCCTAGCTCCTACAGAAAACGTTTGCGCCCCCATGGTTTCCTATTTAATAATGTTGGTCTTCATGTCTACTATCACCCCTCAAAATTTGTCGGTCTGGTAGTGAAACATCCTATATATATATATATATATATATATATATATATATATAATTAATAGGATCTAGGTACCGTATAAAAGTTTAAAATATGAACCCTTTTGAAAATGAATGGCAGGACTATTTCATCAATACAATCTTAATCCCTGCCTTATTTTAAACACTTTTGCTTTTTACATTGTTTATATATCTCCAATTATATATCTCCAACAGTTGAAAAATTAAAATGCGTTTCAATCATTTTGAGACACTATTTATTACTTATAGGTTTTACTTCTTACATGTATATCGACTAGTATGTCAGCAAAATTTTATAAAAGTGCTAAAATAATAAAAATTAGCACATGCGAAAAGTAAATATGTGAATATTTTTTATAATAAAAGATTCCTTATTGATGAAAATACTTTAAATTTAATCATATGTTTAACCTCTTCTTTATTTCTTTTATATAATTGCATGGTATTATTATTATTGTTGTTATTGTTATTATTGAAAATACATATAGAGAGCTTTTAGATTTCAAATAATACATAGAAGTCTCTTACTGTGCATTAGATTATAATTGCCTTTTATATAAATGTTACACGATTAACTTATAATTCTCTGCTTTATCGATGTGAAAGGCTAAATTACACTTCTATAATTCGTTTCAGTTGCTCCGTTTACTAAAACGCAGCAAAACATTTTTTCCCCTCTAAATACTGCTTTTTTCCCCCGAACGTCTTTTCTCTGAATAACATATTATAATTTCTAGAAAATAAAACTACGTAAAACACTATACGCATATATTTTTAAATCTATACGCTTTTCTTCAATTTTCAACAAGTAGTTTTGATACACCTACGAAAACATTTCCATCCTTGCATGCATCGGAATTTCAGATCTTATTAGGTTTCAAGGAAACAAGTAGTTTTTACCCCCGACGCACACATACCCTTTAAATGTGACACCCTTTTAAAATAAAAATTAATAACTATATCTATCTATATATATATATTTTTTTTTTTTGGTCCCCTGAAATAAATTTTAGATACTTCTGAAATTTATGGTTCAACAAACGAAATACTTTTTGATACATTTTCTGACCCATTTTTAAATGTAAAGACACAAAATTGGCAAGCCTGGCTGTTGATTGCTTATTAATATTAATCATTTTCAAAATACTATCCACGTATTTTAAGTTATTTAAGCTTACTTTTGGTCTAGGATCCATTTAAATATTTCAATTCAAAATTTGAAAGATTATAAACCTTCCTGAATAATAAAAGGAAAATTCATAATGAAACTGGTGTGAATGAGTATCAATTCAATATGCAATGTAATAGTATCTAGGATAATTTTTAGAGAGAAAGAGGTAAATAAAAAGATTAAAAAATTAAAAAGACCAATTTAATCCAAACAATTGTGAGCTATGAAGTAATAAAACCTTATGTAAATTACCATAAAATTTAAAGGACACGTTTCGATATCGAAATTATAACGTCAGCCAATATAGACACACGTCCGTAAGAGGACAAGGTCACTTTTTTTGTGTTTTCTTTCTCAAAAATAAATTTAAAATATCCGTTTTCAGAAAAATACATTATTTGCATTTGCAAGAAGAAAAAGAAAAGAAAACTCTAATGCTATTTATAACTTATTCAGAATGTCTAAAAAAAACATTTAACAGCAAAAGAAATTAAAATATCGTCCATGTTAATTTGCAATTTAAGTGAAGGTTTGATTACTTATTTATAGTAACCATTTTCATTATTTCATTAATTCATCATGTTATTTAAATTGTTATTAAATTATCTTAT
The DNA here is from genome assembly GCA_963932465.1 of Maratus speciosus. Taxonomy (NCBI): domain Eukaryota; kingdom Metazoa; phylum Arthropoda; class Arachnida; order Araneae; family Salticidae; genus Maratus; species Maratus speciosus. The sequence goes on from OZ010798.1 coordinate 57,312,328, forward strand.
TATTAATTTATTATTAAATTTATTATTAAATTATTAAAACTATTTAAAACCTACTTTCGGTCTAGAATCCATTTAAATATTTCAATACCATATTTAGAAGATTATAAATCTTACTGAATAATAAAATAAGAAAATTCAAACTTGTTTGAATGAGTATCAATTCAATATGCTATTTAATTGTAACTAGGATAATTTTTAACCCTTTATGTACTGAATTATGAATTCATGAAAATTTCATCTTCTAAAGCATTTTTCGTGAATTGTTTAAACTACATTAGAAAATTTAAATAATCATTTAATAAATTTTAGAAGGGTTGAAGGATTTAGAAGGATTAATTAAATTTGAATTTATAGGGATTTTGTGCAATATTTGTAACACCACTCAAATCTTTCATTTTACATATTTTTATTAGTATTTTGTAGAATTAGGAAATGTACAAACATAATGTTCTTACAATAGAAATATAAAAAGTATTTCCGAATTGAAAAATTCCCCCTCTCGACCCCCTATGCCAAGAAATCTGAAAAGATGCAAAGGAAAAATAAATCATCCTTTTAAAAATATTTTTGTTTTGTGTAACCCATAATTAAGATAAAGTAATGTATCTAACTCATTCTAAACTGTATCACAACTAATCGATGTATTAAATGAATTTTATAACAAGTTATTTTAATGGTACTTATAAGTACTGTCGGTAAACAAAGGGTTAACAAGAAAAGAAAAAAAATACGTAAAATTTTCAAAATTTACAAGACCAACGAAATGGAACAAATAAGGATCACAATCTAGAATCTAACGCACGCCAGGTTGTACCCGACTCGAATATAATAATTCTTTTTAAAATTAATCCGAGCTCAGCATTTATAGTTAAATGCAGTTTTCTTGTTCTTTATATTGCTTCAATTTTCTCATTTTATAGTCATAGTAAAAAAGTATTAATAAATAGAGAAATAAATAAAAGAGACCTTTCGAATGTACAAATCCAATGCTCCAACAAAATCTATCCAAAGTATTAGCAGTTAAATTAGTTTTCGGATAATCTTCCATGAGCAACTAACAACCAGCAGAGAAAAAAAAAATATTGTAATTCAGGATATTTTCTAATATGAAACTAGTATGTTGTAGCCATCACAAAACTTTCTTCTATATAAATCACGTCAATTAAATCATTTAAATACTACAAGAAATTACATCAATTAAGCACCAAGTCATATCAAAGTAAATCTGAATTTAAAGTTTGATGGAAATTCGTGCATTAGTTATTGAGATAGAGCTATAGGGGAAATTTTGAAAAATGCAGCATAGCAGCGCCACTTGTTGAGCGATTTGCAATAAACATAAATACCATTAATTCATGTCCTGGTATACCTGCATCTAAAGTTTGTGGAAAATCCAAGCAATAGTTCTTGAGATAGTGCTATTGCGGAAATCACAAAAAATACAGCATAGCTGCGCCACTTGTTGAGCGATTTACACCAAACTGCATAAGATGTCAATTCATGTCAAGGACTAACTGATTCTAAAGTTTGATGAAAATTCGTGCATTAGTTCTTGAGATACACCTATAGTGAAAGTTCTGAAAAATACAGCATAGCAGCGCCACCTATTGAGCGATTTACACCAAAATGTACAAAATGTCAATTCCTGTCAAGGATTAACTGATTCTGAAGTTTGGTGAAAATTATTGCATTAGTTCTTGAGATACAGCTATAATGGTAATTCTGAAAAGTGCAGCATAGCAGCGCTACCTGTTGAGCGATTTGCACCAAAACACAAACAGCACTAATTCATATCAAAGTATACAAGAATCTGAAGTTTGTTGAAAATCCAAGCATTAGTTGTTGAGACAGAGCTATTGCGGAAATCGTAAAAAATGCAGTACAGCAGCGCCACCTGTTGAGCGATTTACACCAAAATTTACAAAACTTCAATTCATGTCAACGACTAACTGAATCTGAAGTTTGATGAAAATCCGTGCATTAGTTGTGGAGATTGAGTTATTGCGGAAATCGTGAAAAAGTCTGCATAGCAGCGCCACCTGTTGAGCGATTTACAGTAAAAACTAATCAGCACCAAGTTATATCAGGGACTAACTGAATATAAATTTTTATTAAACTCCGTGCATTAGTTGTTGAGATAGAGCGCCCACAAAATTTTTGTCACATAGAGACAGACAGGCAGACATTTTGTAAAAACATGTTTTTCAGAATCTCTGACCCCTAAAACGTATAAATCCGTCGAAAACCGAAAGTCGAAATTTTTCACGAATCCAATACTTTCTTCTTGTAAAGATAGAAGAAAGTAAAAACAACAAAAACAAAGATCTAAATTACTTACAGCTGAATTAATTTTGGGATAAAAATTCAGGCTCACCTATGGATTGAATAAACAGTAGGCGAATTAGGTACTGACACTCCTGATTTTAGTGGCAGACGAATTTTGGTTTAGGAAATTTTTACATAGCTGAAATTTCAAGCCTAATTTAATCTTCTAATCATTATAATCAATATTTTGTACTTTTAAAATAGATAAGATCATATCTAGATGTGTGAGAATGTATTCAAATAGCCATTCATATGTTTTATAAGGCATCGAAAATGTTTAGTTTTTTAAATAACTGTACATGAAGAGGCGGAGAGGGTGGGGGACAATATCAAGCCCCTGGACTCACTTTGTCTAATCTGTGGAATTATCTGAATATTGGAAAGCTCGCTCCTATTTTAGGTAGCTTTCATTACAAAAAGCTACCTATTGCAGGCGATCGGAGGAAAGCGATTTCAAAAAAATTTGGTATATTTTCATCGATCATGACCCCCAGACCCCGAAACCACCCTCCGTTCAAAAGTTGATATATATATATATATATATATATATATATATATATATATATATATATATATATATATATATATATATATATCTGACATTTGTCATACTGTAACTCTCGAATTTTTCACCCGATTTGGATGTAATTCGGTATGTACATAGTACATACCAATGTCTCGACCGAGTTCGTTGGCCAGCTTCATCCGCCATTTTGTTTCAAAATGGCGGCCATTTAAAATTTTCTTAAAAATTTGAAATTTGAAATGTGGTACCAAAGAATTGAAAATGGAAAAATATTTTTTTCTTGTGCATTTGACCTTTATACAAAGATTCCGGAGCAGTTTTTGTTTCGTCTATATCTTAAAAAATGGCTGAGTTATAGCATTTTGAATTTCTAGCGTGGCTGACATTTTGAAACGTCCTGAATTTTGTCACGCGATAAAAGGCGTATTTATGAACCGATTTGGATGTAACTTCGTTTGTACATAGTACATACCAATGTCTCGACCGAGTTCGTTGGCCAGCTTCATCCGCCATCTTGTTTAAAAATGGCAGCCATTTAAATTTTTAAGAAAAATTTAAATTTGAAATGTGGTACCAAAAAATTAAAAATTGAAAAAATAATTTTTTTTTATTTATTTGACCTTGATACAAAGATTCGGGAGCAGTTTTTGTTTCGTCTATATCTCAAAAAATGGCTGAGTTATAGCATTTTGAATTTCTAGGGTGGCTGACATTTTGAAACGTCCTGATATTTGTCACGTGATAACAGGCGTATTTATGAACCGATTTGGATGTACTTTGGTGTGTACATAGTACATACAAATATCTCGACCGAGTTCGTTGGCCAGCTTCATCCGCCATCTTGTTTCAAAATGGCGGCCATTTAAAAAAATTTAAAAAATTTAAAATTTAAAATGAGATACCAAAATATTAGAAAATAAAAAAGATTTTTTTGTATGTGTTTGACCTCAATACAAAGAACCCGGAACAGGTTTTGTTTTGTCTATATCTAAAAAAATGGCTGAGTTATAGTGTTTTGAATTTCTATTGTGGCTGACATTTTAAAACGACCTGATTTTTGTCACGCGATAACAAGCGTATTTATGAACCGATTTGGATGTTACTTGGTCTGTACATAGTACATACCAATGTCTCGACCGAGTTCGTTGGCCAGCTTTATTCGCCATCTTGTTTCAAAAGGGTTGCCATTTAAAAAAATTAAATTTAAAATTTAAAATGAGGTATTAAAAAATTGGAAAATGAAAAAGATATTTTTATGTGTTTGGCCTTGATACAAACATTCCGGAGCAGATTTTGTTTCTGAAAATTTGTTCTTTTGTTTATATCTTAAAAAATGGTTGAATTATAGCACTTTTTGAATTTCTAGTATGGCTAGCATTTTGAAACGATCTTGTATTAGTCACGCGATAACACACGCATTCACCTATTTCCATGTGAGAAAGCATGTGGATAGTATACATCAACATCTCAGCCAAATATAAGTTACTTTAAATAAAAGCAGCTTGGATAAAGCTGACTAATTTCGTGAAATTCTCATTCATAATGATTTAGTATTGATAAAAATTAGTATTGGATCTCCTATATTCGGTTTCCACTAAATTGAGCTTCGTGTGTTTGAATAATATAAGTTGGCTTTTTTAAAATAAGGTATTTGAAAGCTACCTCTTCCTCCCGGCACTGGCCGGAAGGACTTTTTTTTCCGTAGAAGAACTCTTGTCCATTTCTTTCTGTGTCCAAGACTGTCCTAAAGGAGTTTTCTACCCTTGCTTGGCCCCCAACTGCTTCCCCTTGGACCCCCTGTTTAACCCCAACTCGTTGACAGCTTCATAAAGGCATAGGCGTGTTTAGAAAGGGGGGGGGGAGAAAGGACACAAGGACAACTCAGGTCCGGAAAAAGAAATGAGTGATACGAAGCCTTAACTTAATAAGAAGTGTTAAAATCTTACTCACAGTTCGCCCGCTTTTAACACATCAAATATTAAATTCAGCATAGATTTTAGAAATATTTTGAAAACTAAGAAAACTAGTATGTTGTGGCCATCACAAAACTTTCTTCCATATAAATCACGTCAATTAAATCCTTTAAATAGTACAAGAAATAACAAAGATTTAGCACCAATTCATATCAAAATATATCTGAATTTGAAGTTGGATGAAAATTCGTGCATTAGTTCTTGAGATAGAGCCACAGTGGAAATTCTGAAAAAATGTAGCATGGTAGCGCCACCTGTTGATCAATTTACACCAAAAGGAAACAGCACTAAATGATATCAAGGTATACCTGAATCTGAAGTTTGTTCAAAATCCAAGCATTAGTTCTTGAGATAAAGCTATTGCGGAAATCGCAAAAAATACAGCATAGCAGCGCCACCTGTTGAGCGATTGACACCAAAAATTGAACAGCACTAATTTATACGTCAATTCATGTCAAGGACTAACTAAATCTGAAGTTTGATGAAAATCCGTGCAATAGTTCTTGAGATACAGCTCTTGTGGAAATCGTGAAAAATGCAGCACAGCAGCGCCACCTGTTGGGCGATTTATACCTAAAATTAAACAGCACTAATTTATATCAGGGACTAACTGAATCTGAAGTTTGATGAAAATTCGTGCATTTTTTCTTGAGTTAGAGCTATTGCGATAATCATGAACAATGCAGCATACCAGCGCCACCTGTTGGGCGATTTTCACAAAAAAGTAATCAGCACCAAACTATATCTTGGAATAACAGAATCTGAAGTTTTATGAAAATCCGTGCAGTAGTTCTTGAGATATAGCTATTGCAGAAATCGTGAAAAATGCCGCATAGCAGCGCCACCTGTTGGGCGATTTTCACCAAAAACTAATCAGGTCTAGTTTATATCAAGGTCTAACTAAATATGAAGTTTTGAGAAATTCCGTGCATTAGTTCTTGAGATAGAGCGCCCACAAAATTTGTGTCACATACAGACACACAGACAGAGTGACAGAGTGACAGACAGACTCACAGACAGACATTTTCTAAAAACCATCAAATCGTGTTCTGGGCATTCTAAAACGTATAAATCCGTCGAAAACCGGAAGTCGAAATTTTTCACGAATCCAATACTTTCTTCTTGTAAAGATAGAAGAAAGTAAAAAGAGACATCCTTTAAGAAGAGTGCACAGAAAAAAGATGTCAAAAATATGAATTTCCCGAGGAGATATTTTAAATACACGAATGCATCCAAAGTCCATAGACTTAAAATTACGGAAGAGAATTCCGAAGCCGGGTGATCAGCCCTCAAGTATGCTTTCGTCATCAAGGTTTACGGCAGCAGTTGAAAGGTTTACTTTCTCTGTTGGGAGTAATAGCAGAGGCGTGGCCATGATATGGCTTCAGACCTTTTGAGTACTTTTACTTTAAAGAAATATTCTTTCTCTTATCTAATTACTGAATTTTCAACGATTAAACAAGGCGAAGGCAACTTTACAAAATTAGTGGTATCCGGAGCATCTGAAGCCTCACACTGCCTACGCCACTGGATATGGTGCAAAGGACCTTTGTGTCCATGTATTAATCTGGTCCGGAAGAGAGAAAGAGAACTTTATCAGTTGTACTAACAAAATTGGAATGGTAAAAATATTTTTAGGATGGTATTATATTTAATTCACATAGTTCACCAACAATTAAATACCGGGTGATTCAAGAGTCTGGTGCAAAAATAAAACGCGCTAAGAAAAAAAAAAAAAAAATCTGTGTGTCGGAGAGACATGTGGCTTGTAGATAAAGATTCAGCGTGGTATGGGATTTTGTATGGCACCATCAAAAAAATTAGTTCAAAATCTTGATAATACACGGCGCTTTACAGATAATTCCATATAGCTCACAGGACGCAAGGTTTGCATACAAAAAAGTGTAAATGCAGTACTCCCTAATATTTTTGTATCCAAATATTGTGTTGTGTAAGCAATATGAACTTATTCCATGGAATTATCTGTAATAGCGCCCTCTATTATCGAGATTTTGAACTCATTTTGTTTTGTTGGTGCCATACAAAATCACGCACCACGTTGAATCTTTATCTACAAGCCACATGTTTCTCCGACACATAGATCTTTTTTTATCGCGTTTTACTTTCGCACCGGACTTTTGAATCACCTGGTATATGAAATACTTGTTTTGAAAACCATGTCCCTGCTTTTCCCGAGTGTTTTTAGAATGTTGCTTGAATAGGTAGGTATCCTTTTTAAAATTTATTATACAATATTAGTTTTTTCTTATTATTGGATATTGTTTGAGATCTTCACAAATTTTACACATTATATAATAATTTTTGATTTATTATATAAGTAATCATTTAAAAAAAAATTCAAACATTAAAAATTAAGTATTTTATCGAAAAACAAATCGTAACTAATAAATGTAAGTAAATTATTCGATCTATTTGATCAATTTTATTTATTTATTTATTTTAAATTATTTTTCACATAGTTCACCAACAATTAAACATATGAAATCTTTGTTTTAAAAATTGTGTCCTTGCTTTTCCTGAGTGTCTTTGGAATGTTGCTTGAACAAGTAGGTATCCCTTTTAAAATTTACTACATATTATTGGTCATTAACTTTTTCTTATTATTGAATATTGTTAACGACTTTTATACATTTGCAAGCATAATATATTACACATTTATTTAGTAATTTTATATGCATAATATAACTAATCCTTTTTTTAAAAATTCAGATATTAAAAATTAAGTATTTTATTGAAAAGCAAATCATAACTAATAAATGTAAGTAAATTATTCGATCTATTTGATCGATTTTATTTATTTATTTATTTATTTATTTTCACATAATTCACAAACAATTAAACATATAAAATCTTTATTTTGAAAATTGTGTCCCTGCTTTTCCTGAGTGTGTTTCGATTGTTGCTTCAATAGATATCGTTTTTAAAATTTACTATATATTATTAGTCATTAACTTTTTCTTATTATTGAATATTGTTAAAAACTTTCATAAATTTGCATGCATAGTATATTACACTTTATTTAGTAATTTTAGATTCATTATATAAGTAATCATTTAAAAAGAAATTCATATATTAAAAATTAAGTATTTTATTGAAAAACAAATCGCAACTAATAAATGTATGTAAATTATTTGATCTATTTGATAATTTTTTTTTTTTCCACATAGTTCACCAACAATTACACATACGAATCCTTTGTTTTGCAGATTGTGTCCCTGCTTTTCCTGAGTGTCTTTGGAATGTTGCTTGAATAGGTATCCTTTTCCAAATTTACTATATGTTATTAGTCATTAGCTTTTCCTTATTATTGAATATTGTTAAAGACTTTTATAAATTTGCAAGCATAATATATCACACTTTATTTAGTAATTTTAGATTCATTATATAAGTAATCATTGATAGGATTTTGAATCTCATTAAATAGGCGTGAGTACGAAATGTAAATTGGGACTTACCCTTTTCCAGGATACTTATCTGTCAACGGTGTAAATCCACATTTTACTTTTAATCCCAAAACGTGTTTGTTGACAATATTAACTTTATATTTGAACAAAATTGTATTCTCCAATGCACCCCCTTTTATGCCTCCTTTAATTAAAGAAATTGTAGACTGTTATGTAGATAAAATGAAAAAGCGGTAATATTTTAAGTTATTTAATTCACACTATGTAGATTGTAAATAAGAATCTTTCCTGGATTAGCAACATTGTTCAGAAAGAAAGAAAATGTTTACATTACAAGATACATAATAATTACAATAAATCAGTTCACTGTAGATTATGCGTATAATTTAGCCACTTAACAAGTCATTATCTTTATAGGAATTTCAAGGTTAAATGCATTAGTATTATAAAGAGATTTATGGCTAAATTGAAGAGCTTTATTGTTTATGTAACAGAAGAAATTAGTTTATTTTTAGTGCAGTTATTAATCTTGTCCATCAATCATTTTTTTAAAAAAATTCAGGTATTAAAAAGTAAGTATTTTTTCTTTCTTTTTTTTTTCTTTTCTTTTTTTCTTTTTTTTTTTTTTAAACAAATCGTAACTAATAAATGTAAGTAAATTATTCGATTTATTTGATCAATTTCATTTATTTATTTATTTATTTATTTATTTCATGTAGTTTACCAACAATTAAACATATGAAATCTTTGTTTTGAAAACTGTGTCCCTGCTTTTCCTGAGTGTCTTTAGAATGTTGCGTGAATAGGTGGGTATCCTTTTTAAAATTTACTATATATTATTAGTTATTAGCTTTTTCTCATTATTAAATATTGTTAAAAACTTTCATAAATTTGCAAGAATAGTATATTACTCTTAATTTAATAATTTTTGATTCATTATATAAGGAATCATTTTCTTAAAATTCAAATATTAAAAATTAAGTATTTTATAGAAAAACAAATTGCAACTAATAAATGTAAGTAAATTATTCGATCTATTTGATCAATTTCATTCATTTATTTATTTTTTCCCATAGATCACCAACAATTAAACATACGAAATCTTTGTTTTGAAAACTGTGTCCCTGCTTTTCCTGAGTGTCTTTGGAATGTTGCTTGAATAGGTAGGTGTCCTTTTTAAAATTTATTATATAATATTAGTTATTAGCTTTTCATTATTATTGAATATTGTTAGCATAATATATTACACTTCATTTAATAGTTTTAGATTCATTATATAAGTAATCATATTTAAAAAAATTCAAACATTAAAAATTAAGTATTTTATTGAAAAGGAAATTGTAACTAATAAATATAAATTATTTGATCTATTTGATCAATTCATGCCATCCTCTCCAATCATTAACTTCCTGCAATAGAGTGAAAAAAATATCTTCAATCAACGTTATAAATTTTCTCTTTATATTAGAGTTACACACACTGCAATATATATTCTTATAGGTGTTTGTTTTCTTTTACTGAACTGCAAATCATAGCCAATTTATTTTAAATTTCACACCGTAAAATACTACAAATATATTTATTTATATAAAGAAAGTAGGATTTGTCTTTCAAATGCTTTATATAATCTGAGTTCCTTCTATTCTTGAAAATCGATTTCTGTAGCTTACAGAGTCGATTTCAAATCGAACTAATAAGTGTTGAGTGTTGGGTAGGGTTGTTCCGTCAGTAGCGGATGGCGGCAACTGAATGCAACAATGAACAATGTTAGAGAACCGTCTGCGTAATAGAAGAGGGGAAAAGTAAATCTCGTACGGATATCTTTAAAGGTGTTAAAACGCCACATACATATCCCTACCAATTTATTTATATGTAATGAGTTAAATGTTAAATAACATTATTGTGACATAGAAGATGAACTACTTTTAAATTTTAAAAGTAAAAGTTGTAGATATCTTTTTGATTATATATATATATATACTTCTTACTACAATGTTGAAAAGATTATGTTCTGAAGAATTCATTTTTAATATTATTTTTACATATTTTGGATAGTTGGCGCGAGTATGAAATGCAAAAGCTTATTTATTTTTCTTTGTTTCTAACCAGGTTTAAGACTATAGCAAATTAGTCCCCAAGGAACATAATAAAATTATTATTTCTTATCTTAAGCTAAATCTTTTGTCTTCGCTTTTAGTCAAGGCTTTAGAAAACAATAGATATGACTTAACGAGTATATACTTCTATAATTTAAATATCTACATAATTTGGGGCCTCCGTGGCCAAGTGGATAAGACACCAGGCTGCTAATCGCTTGAGAGTGTAGGAGGCTTGCGGGTTCGACTCCCGCTAGTTCCGTTGCACACTCTTTGTGGAGCTCCCGGATGTAAAATTTCTCTGTGTTGTAAATTTCATTGTGGTATCTCGTCCCTGTATATCGACGATGATTTATAAGCGGCCCTTGGGGTCAAGCACGCAAGTCTGATGTATGTGTTCAATAAAAAAAAAAAAAAAAAAAAAAAAAAAATCTACATAATTTAATACTTGTTCCCAAAGTATAATGATGCATAAGTAACTATTCTTACATATATTACGTCAATGTGCTTTTATATTAGCTTAGAAAGATTTAAAAGCTATTACTATTTGTTTTCTCTTTGCTCTTAATTTAAAATGTTTATTTGTTCTACCTATATATATATATATAATCCAGATTGAGAGGATACAGATTAATTTTATTTTATTTTTTTAGTTGTTACGTTCAACTAAACATATTTTTATTTTGTGATTATTTCAGTTCCTATTTTATAGCAAATGTATAATGAGAGCATCTCATAATTTTTTCAACATTACAATATTAATAATTATAATGCATTTTCTTCAAGTATTGACATCTTAAATTATAATAACAACAGTAAGAGTAAGAAAGGTATGGAAAAAAAATAAAATGTAAACCCACAATGTATAAGTACCAAGGACAAACGAACATCAACACGAACAAAACAACGTGCCAAAGCCGGCTAGGGAATTTATGATTTTTTTCCCCCATATTGTTATGCTACCCACTGCAGTTGAAGTTTTAACATTATTGCATTAAGCTGTCCCTATCCGCTACTCGTTCTTTCCATCCGCTGCAAAAAACGATTCCGTGCCAAGCTGCCCGGGGCAAATCACACAAATAAGAAAGCATCCATCATTCTCCCCCACCTCGCATGGGGAGAAAAACTAACCTTTTCCTTGAAATGGTGGATTTCCTTAGCGATGATCCGTATAAGCATCTATTTTGTTGCTTGGATGGAGTGGAAGTGTGTGTTTTAATTTATCTATCAGGTATACTTATGCGCACATGTACAATAAATATGCGCCAATTAACTATTAGTACTACGTAGGCTTATCCAATAAAAGAGACTTATTCTGTAATCCTTCTGAGAATTTTTTTTTCCTTATATACTTTTTTCTTTGTAAATAACTATACTATATGCGCTAACCCTTTATGTTCTGAATTATGAATTCATGAAAATTTTATTTTCTAAAGCATTTTTCGTGAATTGTTTAAACTACATTAGAAGATTTACATAATCTATATTCATTTTAGAAGGATTTTAGAAAGATTGAAGGATTTAGAAGGATTCATTAAATTTGAATTTATAGGGATTTTGTGCAGTATTGTTAACTCCTCTCAAATCTTTTATTTTAAATATTTTTCTTAGTATTTTGTAGAATTAGGAAATATACAAATATAATGTTCTTACAATAGAAATATTTCGGAATTGAAAAATCCCTCCCCCCTCCCCCTAACGCCAAAAAAGCTGAAAAGGTTGTAAAGACAAAAGAAATCATCCGTTTAAAAATATTTTTGTTTTGTGTAACACATAATGCTTTTGGAAAAAGATAAAGTAATGAATCTATAACTCATTCTAAACTGTATTACAACTAATCGATGTATCAAATGAATTTTATAACAAGTTATTTTAATGGTACTTATAAGTACTGTCAGTAGATAAAGGGATAACTAACTGCTATCTATTTTCATATGGTGACAAATTTCAAAAATAAATGGTACACTATCGAGTAAATCTGAAGATATTAAGGTGCAGTCGAACAAAAGAAAGAAAGAAGAAAAGAGATACATTTTAATCACCTCGTTGTACAATTTAAAAAAACAAACAAAAAAAAACTTTAATAAAAGTTTAACAAAACAGATACAAAAAAAGCTTTTTTAAAATTCTATACATCCACCAGGCTACAAAATGGATGCCCCTATATATCACCTGCTGATTAATCGAATGCGTTAATCCAAAGAGGAAAGCTCTCTTTTCCTTCACTTGACAGTTCGGCACACCCTTCTTGCCCTTTGAGGGAGAATAGCGGGGTGTGTGGGTTTCCACGGCAAAAAAACATCCATCGTAATGATAAACCACGACCAAACTCGATTCCCCTTATACGGCCGTAACAAAAAGTCCAAATCCCTTTGTTTGCGGGGAATCAGATTTTCGCTCCGGAGAAGCGTAAGGGGCGATTTTACCACTGTGACTAATGAAGAATTTCCTTATGTTTGCCTTGCACTCTTGTGTTTTCTTATGAGTTTTCTTAGCTCTTTTCTTTGCTGAAATTGTGATTTTTGGTTTTTTTTAGTAAAAAGTGGCTCGTTGCTGTGGTCTATACTGTACTTCCGATTCACTGGAAAAAATTCCAGAAATTTATTTTCGTGAATTTCCTTCAAATTTGGAATACATACTGTTGAAAGATAATTAGTTCATACTGTTGAAAGATAATTAGTTCTTTTCTTTGCCTTGCACTCTTGTGTTTTCTTATGAGTTTTCTTAGTTCTTTTCTTTGCTGAAATTGCGATTTTTGATTTTTTTAGTAAAAAGTGGCTCATTGCTGTGGTCTATACTTCACTTCCGATTCACTGGAAAAAATTCCAGAAATTTATTTTCGTGAATTTCCATCAAATTTGGAGTACATACTGTTGAAAGATAATTAGTTCATACTGTTGAAAGATCATTAGTTCTTTTCTTTGCCTTGCACTCTTGTGTCTTCTAATGAGTTTTCTTAGTTCTTTTCTTTGCTGAAATTGCGATTTTTGATTTTTTTTAGTAAAAAGTGGCTCATTGCTGTGGTCTATACTTCACTTCCGATTCACTGGAAAAAATTCCATAAATTTATTTTCCTGAATTTCCTTCAAATTTGGAGTACATATTGTTGAAAGATAATTAGTTCATACTGTTGAAAGATAATTAGTTCTTTTCTTTGTCTTGCACTCTTGTGTCTTCTTATGAGTTTTCTTAGTTCTTTTCTTTGCTGAAATTGCAATTTTTTATTTTTTTAGTAAAAGGTGGCTCATTGCTGTGGTCTATACTTCACTTCCGATTCACTGAAAAAAATTCCAGAAATTTATTTTCGTAAATTTCCTTCAAATTTGGAGTACATACTGTTGAAAGATAATAGATTAAATTAAAAAAATCAAAAAACCCCGACTGCGTAAAAAGGGAACTAATTACTTATTTCTCATCAATGTGAAACTATTCTTCATATTACTTACCGTTTTTTTTTATTTACATGCTCTGATTACTTGTATTGATGACTTTTAAGTTGTGTTTAATTGTTAGTTGCTATCTATAAACATTGTTTTGATGAGGACTATAGAGGTCTATGAAGGTTAGAGTTGCAGTAAAGCTAGATATCCTAGAACTTCCAGGTTGTGTAATATTTAAGGGGTCTCAGGACTCTTAAAATTGGAAAAAATGAAAAAAAAGGACCATTTTCAACATTTAATATCTTAAAATGTATATGATATTAAGACACAATTTTAAATGGGAATGAAAGATACAAGCGTGTTCTTTCATTTAAAATATTTGAAAAATTGCAAAATGCAGAATTAGCATTTACAGGGGGCTCCAAACTGTCAGACATTTGACGAGCAGAAAATCGGTATAATAGATTACGCACAGGATTACAAAATAAATTTTGCAACTAGAATGAAAATTTTGGAGCCAACTTAAACCTCAGATTATAATAATTACACTGAACTTAAATAAATTTGTATTTAAAGCATTTTTATACTTTTAATACAAAGTTGTATTTAGCTAATGCAAAATTTAGAAAATTTCAACAATATAAACCCCTAAAAAATATTTTCTTTTTACAATAAAAAGGAAATTTTAGATTCAGTTTATACAGACTAACATGAAACATATGTTTTGAAAATTTCACGAAAAAATATTCAGAAGTTTTTGAGATATCGTGCGCGTTATGCCCAAAAACGTCATTTGGAGATTAATGACTTCAAAGTTTTGGAAACACCGCTTCAGCTATTGGCGAGTATAATTCTAAATCCCATAACTTCTGTTCTAATAGGAATTTCAAGATAACAATTACATCAAATGTTCAGAAAACATAGAAGTTTAACATCCAAAAAAATTAAAATTTCGAAAATTTTAGAGCTTTAAGAGTCCTCAGACCCCTTAAACGGAGTTTCTGACTGTAAATGAGTCAATGAAACATCGTCTTCATTTTGAAAGACCTATCCAATGATAGGCCACTCAATAGGTTCGTAAAAAGAAAATTTTCGTCCCTACCCCTATTTTGTATTTTACGACCGCCATTTTGAATTTATAAAAACAAAACCTAGCCTATAACCATTGGGCGGTTAAGACGAATGGATAGAGACCTCATTCATTAAAATCCATCCAGCCGTTGGGATGTTTCGAGGGTATAAAAAAATCCACAAACGCAGATACGCGTGAAACACATAACCATTCTTGGCAGTCGGGTAAAAAAAAAAATTGATTCTCTAAAATAATGAAACTTGAAAAAAAAATATTTATTCATTATTGTTAGTTTTTTGTTTCCGTGTATTTCATAATCAGCACTACAATATTTAAATTTACTGAAAATTTGTCGCAATGCACATATATATATATATATATACATTTCTAAATAATTAAGAATCGTCTATGTTTTTTTTTTTGTTTTTTTTTTTTTTTTTTTTTTTTTTTTTAAGAAAAAAAATTGATATGTTTTGATTGCTGGATATTGGCGAAGAGGCTTGCTTATTTTTTTTTTTTTTTTTTTTTTGATACTATGAAGCATACAAATATATTTTTTTTATCGTATACCATGACTGTCCAGAATTGAATTTTATTATATGTAGTTAATTTAATTTAATTATGTATTTAATTTTATTATATGTAATTTTGTAATTGTTTTATATGTTTGTATATTTAAGATTAGCACATATAAAGGTAAAATGTATTGAAAATCGTTCGCAATGTGTATAGTATAGTATCTTATACTATAATAGGAGCAAAAATTGTGTGTGTGTTTGTTAATTTTATCTTAAAAACGGCTCTAACGATTTTGACTAAATTTTGTATTTTACTATTTTCGGGCACGAGAAGACCATTGGGCTATGTAATGTGTTCGAGAAAATTCGATTAGTGGGTCATTTTGTTTCATAATGGGTCTGGATCAATCTAATTATATCTAAAAAACGGCTCAATCGATTTTAACTAAATTTTATATCCAACCGTTTTTGTTTTTGTTATTTTTTTGGGGGTGGGGGTGGCTCAGAAAACTATTGGACTAGGTCACATGTTCGAGAAATTTCGATTAGTGGGTCATTTTTGGGTCACTTCGGGTAAAGCTAATTTTATCTAAAAAACGGCTCTACCGATTTAGACTAAATTTTGTAATCTACTGTTTTGGATTACGAGAAGACCAGTGGGCTAAGTCACATGTTAGAGAAAATTCGGTTAGTGGGCCATTTTTGGATCACTATGGGTCAAGCTAAGGTTATCTAGAAAACGGTTCTAATGATTTTGCTTTCTATCGTTTTCGGTCACGAGAATACCATTCGACCAGGTCGCATGTTGAAGAAAATTCGATTAGTAGGTAATTTTGAGTCACAATCGGTCAGGTGTCAAGCTAATTGTATCTAAAAAACGACTTAAACAATTTTAACAAAATTGTGTATTATACCATTGCTGGGCATGAGAAGACCACTGGGCTAAGTAACATGTTCGAGAAAATTCGATTAGTAGGTCATTTATGGGTCACTGTGAGTCAAGATAATTGTATCTAAAAATACGGCTCAAACGATTTTGACAAAATTTTGTACTATATCCATTCTGGGCGTGAGAAGACCACTGGGCTAAGTCACATGCTCGAGAAAATTCGATCAGTGGGTCATTTTGGGGTCACTGTGGGTCAAGATAACTGTATGTAAAAAACGGCTCAAACGATTTTAACAAAACTTTTTATTACATCGTTTCCCAGCACGAGAAGACCATTGGGATAGGTCGCATGTTCTATAAATTTAGATTAGTAGGTCCCTTTTGGGTTGCCGTGGGTCAAGCATATTTTATCTATAAAACGACTTTAACGATTTTGAAGAAATTTTGTATTTTATCGTTTTCGGGTTCGAGAAGAGCATTGGTTAGGTCGCGAGTGCGAAAAAAATCGGTTTGTGGGTCATTGTGGGTCACTATGTCTCAGGATCATGCCAATTGTATCTAAACAGCAAGAATGATACAGTGGGAATAAAATATCGAATTGAACACAAGGCTAATTTTGACTGAGCTTAGCTCGGCCATCCCCGCTAGTCTATTTTCTAAATAAGTAAGAATGGAGTAAATATCCAAGTTTTGAAAAAAAAATCGATATAGTTGATTGCAGGTTATTAGCGAAAAGATTTGCTTATTTTGT
This sequence comes from Maratus speciosus, assembly GCA_963932465.1. Taxonomy (NCBI): domain Eukaryota; kingdom Metazoa; phylum Arthropoda; class Arachnida; order Araneae; family Salticidae; genus Maratus; species Maratus speciosus. The sequence goes on from OZ010798.1 coordinate 57,329,283, forward strand.
TCATATTATAAAACATGCAAATATACTTTTAATTTTATCATATAGTTTTATACCAGAGTGAGAATATTTATTTCCGTATGTAATTTTGTTTATTTTTTTCTATAAACTTGAGTAATTCAAATCAACACATATAATGGCCAAATTTATTGTAAATTGTCTGCTATGTACATATATCTATATTTTTAATTAATTAAGAATTGTATAAAATAGTCAATGTTCTGAAAAAATATTTCGCTATGAGTTGATTGCCGGATACTGGCGAACTTGCTTATTATCTTAATATTGTGTAAATATTTTTTTATTATATTTTTTATACTAGGACTGTCTAGAATTCGAGAAACTGATTTTATAATTTTCCATGTCTTTTTGGTTTTTTTTTTTCTAAACACGATAGAAATCTTTAATTATTGAAACTAGTAAATATTAATTTAAAAAACAAAAAATTCTGTGTATTTTACGGTCAGAATTCTCAATGTTTCAAGCAAACAAGAATTTAAGTGTAAATAAATGCAGAAATTATAATTTTTTCCGTGTTATAGTAGCGTGTTATTTAATATATTTTTAATTGCTTATGCTTAAACCATTTTATCTCCAAATCTTTCAGTTTCCTGTTTGTCGTATAAAAAACGCCAAGCAAAATATGCGTATATTATCTATACCTTTTATAACGCATATACAGCGACGGTTTTTGTATTTTTATGTATAAAAGTAACATTTAATAAGCATTATTTACAGTGGGTATTCGCGCCACCTACCGGCGAAAGTATTGCTTTAATGATTCCGAAACTAAAGTGTGATTGTGAAAGCTGTATAAGGAACGGGAAGAATCGAGTTTGCCCGTGGTTAGACCAAACTAGTTTAGCCTATTAAAAACTAGTTAACCCTATGTGCAATAGGATAAACTAGTTTGGACTTGGAAAAACTAATTTACCTTATGTGCATTCGGCCAAGCTAGTTTGGACTAGGAAAAACTAGTTTTTCCTATGAACGTTAGTATAAACTAGTTTAGCCTGAAATCGGGTTTGTCCGGTAACATACCCGTAAGACATGGTGACGTCACGGCGACGTCGTTGTGAAGTCACACTGTGATTTTCTGACCGTCGATGTGACGTCATAGTGACTAAAATGCGAAGTCGTTATGGCCGTTTTAGAGCTCGTTTGTGACGTCGCATTGTGACCACTTTGTGAAGTCACGGTGTAACAAATTTGTGAAAAGTGTGTCCTTTGTGACGAAATTATCATTAACATGTAATGGTTCTGTGACGACAGTGACAATGTTGTTTATCACATCGTGACAATTTTATGAAAATTGTGTGATTTGTGACGATTTTGTCATTAACTTTGAGACGAATATGTGGTTACAGTGACAATGTTGTGAAGTCACACTATGACACACTTTTACATGTTGTAAAATCATTTGCATCTATAACGTTATTATAATTTGGCGATACATCGCAATTAAAACTTGTGGCCGCTATAACAATGTTATATCAAAAGAATTTTACTGAATAAAAATGTAATGTCCCGCAGACTTCAATCTTTGTAACAACTTTTTTTTTCTATTATAATGAATGAGAATATTGAAGACGATTAAATATTCGATATATCGGATTTTTTTTTCAAAATTATCTATTTGTTCTACTAAATAGCATTAAAATTACCAAAGAAACATTCTTGTTTAAATATTTGAAGCTTTGTCAGTTTAAAATGTAATATAAAAAATATAATATCTTATAATATATATAGTACTTATATTCTTTATATTACTTATATTCTTTAAAGTATAGAAATACGGAATGAAATTAATTTATCACATTTAATGCGCATTAACCCCTTAATTCTCCCTCCCGTGATATTCACGGGCTGTGTCTTTTATTCATATTGTTTGATTTCCACCAGTTTTTTAAAATAGTGTAATTGGCTTTTGTATGGTATCATTTTACCCGTCATTAAATATGGTGAATATTTCTTTTTCAAAAAAGTGGTGAAGCAATTTGAATTTTTAAACCGTAATTTAATGCGACCGTTAAGGGGATAAGAACTCTAAGTCACTGGTGAAGGTGATTTTTTTTTCGATTAATACAATATCTATAAAAGAATTGAAAGATAAAAAAGAATGCCGATATTAATTATATTTTATGTCTTACGATATTGATTACTGAAAAAAAAAAATCTATATATGATTTTAATTCAAACGCACGTTAATTCAAACAAGCTGGGGCGAGGAAAAAGGGTACTTATTTGTTATAGAGGGCCCTCTTAATTTAATTATGTCAAAGTTGCAGTTACGATCTCGCTAAGAGCATCGTGAAGATTATACATGTACGTCATATATATGTATATTATATATATAATATATATGTATTCTCCAAACGCTTACCATGTTCCATATAGTCATTATATACGCATTATTTACGTCTTTTATGCCACATATATATACTATATTTATATATGTCATGTACATCCACAGATATATATCTATATATATCATGTACATCATATACACATGTCATACATATAAATGACTATGACTGGACATTTTATCTCTCGAAATGTTGTTTGTATTGTATCATATATTATTATAAAGTCATATATGCTTTATAATTTGATCATTCATAATCAGGATCCACAATATCACAAAAGTACCTAAACAAGTTCAAACTATTTCGATTCTAAAATATACAATGATTTGTCATGCTAACGAAGTATTTTGGAAAAAAAAAAAAAAAGGCAAAAACGCTGCTGCTTCTGTAATTGCATCGTAAACTTTTAATTACATAAAGAAAACAATCGTATGTAAAAATATCAAAACTGTTAGTTTTATAGCAACATATATAATAAATATGTTGAAACAGTTTTTAAATCAAATAATTATTTTAAGAGATATTTAATGTCGAAATTGCTTATATTTACTCTCAATGTTAGAATATGTAATTTTAGGTATCTAAAAAATGATATAAGCATAGCTGCCAACTTTTACGCTTTTTTCCTACCACATTTTTTTACCAGAAAATTTTGACTTATTCAATCCTATGTTTTCGATTATTAAATTTGTGTATAGCTTTGTGTATAGCTAAAACATTTTTTAATTAGATGGAATTCGTATAATTAGAAAATAATTTTGTGTCGCTGATGAATTAATTACATTTTATGTTATGTAAAATAATAAGTTTTGGTCACAGGCACAAAACCAACTTGAGCCACCGTTATAATCATCATACTCCTATTATAAAGAGGTAAAAATTGTTTATTTGTCGGAGATAAGCTCAGGAACTACCGAACCGATTCCAAATGTAATGGTATCAAAATGATGGTGTTAGTCCAACTTAGAACATAGGCTATATCTTATGTCGGTGCCACTACCCCGAAGGGTGTGTAGGAGCAAAAAACGTTCTAAAAATGTGATTTTAGCGTTACTGAAGGGCCTAGAAATATGAAATTTTGAATATTAGTTACTTATAAGATATAAATGATGTCTAAGAACAGTTCTTAAACAATTTGAAATTTAAAAGGGGTGAAAATGCACAAAAAGCGTTCTAAAAAACGTTCTAAATGGTAGTTTCTACACAATCTCAAGAAATACCAAACCGATTTAAAAAATATTGGTATCAAAATGATGGTGACAACGCTTGCTCCAAGATAGGCTATGTTTTATGTCGGTGTCACTACCCCAAAGGGGTGCAGGAGCAAAAAACGTTCTAAAAATGCGATTTTAGCGTTACTGAAGAGCCTAGAAATATGAAATTTTGAATATTAGTTACCTATAAGATATAAATTATGTCTAAGAACAGTTCTTAAACAATTTGAAATTTAAAAGGTGTGAAAATGCACAAAAAGCGTTCTAAAAAACGTTCTAAATGGTAGTTTCTACACAATCTCAGGAAATACCAAACCGATTTAAAAAATATTGGTGTCAAAATGATGGTGACAACGCTTGCTCCAAGATAGGCTATGTTTTATGTCGGTGTCACTACCCCAAAGGGGGTGCAGGAGCAAAAAACGTTCTAAAATGCGATTTACGTGTTACTGAAGGGCCTAGAAATATGAAATTTTGAATATTAGTTACTTATAAAATATAAATGATGTCTTAAAACAGTTCTTAAACAATTCGAAATTTAAAAGCGGTGAAAATGCACAAAAAGCGTTCTAAAAACGTTCTAAATGGTAGTTTCTACACAATCTCAGGAAATACCAAACCGATCTAAAAAATATTGGTGTCAAAATGATGGTGATAACGCTTGCTCCAAGATAGGCTATGTTTTATGTCTGTGTCACTACCCCAAAGGGGGTGCAGGAGCAAAAAACGTTCTAAAAATGCGATTTACGTGTTACTGAAGGGCCTAGAAATATGAAATTTGAAATATTAGCTACTTATTAGATATAAAGGATTTCTAAGAACAGTTCTTAAATAATTCGAAATTTGAAAGGGGTGAAAATGCGCAAAAATCGTTCTAAAAAACGTTCTAAATGGTGGTTTCTACACAATCTCAGGAAATACCAAACCGATTTTAAAAATAATGGTGTCAAAGTAAGGGTGTCAAAATGACGGTGACAACACTTGCTCCAAGATAGGCTATGTTTTATTTCGGTGCCACTACCCGAAAGGGTGTGCAGGAGCAAAAAACGTTCTTAAAATGCGATTTTTGTGTTACCGAAGGGCCTAGAAATATGAAATTTGAAATATTAGCTACTTACTAGATGTAAAGGATTCCTAAGAACAGTTCTTAAACAATTCGAAATTTAAAAGGGGTGAAAATGCGCGAAAAGTGTTCTTAAGAACGTTCTAATGGTGGTTTCTACACAATCTCAGGAAATACGAAACTGATCTAAAAAATAATGATGTCAAAATGATTGTGACAACTCTTGCTCCAACTTAGGCGATGTTTTATGTCGGTGCCACTACCCCAAAGGGGGTGCAGGAGAAAAACGTTTAAAATTGCGGCTTTTGCGTTACGGAAGGGCCTAGAATCGTGAAATTTGGAATGGTAGGTAGTTATAAGATATCAATAATCTCTAAGGACATTTCCTAAAAAAATCGAAATTTAACATGGGGTCAAAATGCGCAAAAAGCGTTGTAAAAAACTTTCTAAATTTCTATGCAATCTCAGGAAGTACTGAACCGATTTCAAATATAATGGTGTAAAAATGATGGTGACAGATCTTGCTCCAAGATAGGCTATATTTTATATCTGTTTCCAGTACCCCAGAGGAGATGCAGGAGCAAAATGCGCGAAAAGCGTTCTAAAGCGTTCTAAATGCCGATTTGTCGGCAATATCTCAGGAAGAATGAATCTGATTTCAAACGTAATGGTAGGAAATTGATGCTGACAGCCTCTGCTCTAACATAGACGCTATTTTATGTCGGTATGACTATCACCAAGACGTTGCAGGAGCAAAAAAGCGTTTTAAATTTCGATTTTTGTGATCGGTAGGGGCTAGCAACTTAAAATTAGGCAAGGTACATATTTATTAGATATAAATGATCTTTAAGAACAGTTTCGAAAAAATTGGAAATTTAAAAAGGGGTGAAAATGCGCGAAAAGCGTCCTAAAAACGTCCTAAATTGCGATTTCTACTCAATCTAAGGAAATACCAAAGCTATTTCAAAAGTAATGGTTGCAAATCAATGGTGACAGTCCCTGTTATAACATAGGTTATATTTTATGTTGCTGTCACTACCATCTGAGGGTTGCAAAAGCAAAACATGTTCTAATTTGCGTTTTTTGCACAACTGAGGGGTCTAACATTTTGAAGTATGGCATGGTATTTACTTACAAGATGCAACTGCTTTCTAAGAACAGTCGAAAGAAAATTCCAAATTAAAAAAAATTAAGTGAGTGAAAAGCGTTATAAATTACAATTTTTAAGCAAACTTATAAATTACCAAACCGATTAAAAAAATAATGATGACAAAATTTGGTGATAGAACCTGCTCGAACATAAGCTATATTTTATATCTGTTCCACTACCACCAGAGGGTTGCAGGAGCTAAAAACTTTCTACATTGCGATTTCTGTGATACTGAAAAGCATAGAAACTTTAAATATGACATGGTAGTTACTTATAAAATATAAATGCCCTCGAAGGAACGTCCAAAATGAATTCGAATTAAAAAAGGGGTGAAGCGAAGGGGAGGTGCAAAAAGCATTCTAAAAAATTTCTAAATTACGATTCTATGCAATTTCAGGGAATATAAACCGGTTATAAAAGTAATCAATGCGAATCAATGGTAACAGTCTCTGATCCTACCCAGGCTATATTTTATGCCGGTGATTCTACCTCCTGGGGCTCACAGGAACAACAAACGTTCTAAAAGAGGGCTTTAAAATCTTTTTCAATTACGTTTCTGTGGAATATTAGGAAATAACAAACCGATTTCAAAATTAATGTTGGCAAATTAATGGTGACAGTTCCTGTTTCAACATAGCCCTTTATGTTGAGAGAGGTGGTAGGACTTTGAATTTGACATGATGGTTAATTTTAAGATGTAAGAAGATGGTTACTAAAAAATTCAAAACTTCAAATGAATACTGAAATGAACGTATTAATTGAGCATAAAAGTTTCAAAATATTTTCTAAATTATCATTTATTTATTTTTACTTCATTTTATTAATTTAAGTCTCATTTCTGCCTAATGCAGTGTAATAAGGATGTTTAATCAAACTGTGTTTTAAAAAGTAATTTTTGAACTATTCCTAAAAGTAATAAGTACCTTTTAATAAAATAAAATATTACCTTTTAATAAAATAAAAATTTAGTTAGTACCTTTTAATAAAAATTAGACATATAAATATCACTTGGCATATTTCAAATTTTACGCGAGCAAAGCCGCGGGGTTTGCTAGTTAATTAATAATTATGTATATTTATGTATGCAGTAATTACTCAAAAAAAAAATTTTTTCACATTTTCGTTTTCAACCGAAAATAGGAATATTACCGAAATTCTGTTTTGGTATGGTACAATATGGTGGTTTTTTTGTCACACATGTGACGTGACGTACGTTACATATCGTGACATTACAGTGACGTCACAAAAAATTTTTTAATTGCCGTAAAAATATTTTTTTACAGTAAATATTATGTTTTGAAGAATTTTTTTAATCTTTTAAAGTTTTCTAAGAAGTTCACATCTCAGTCACAATGTAACATCACTAAGTGGTGGCATTTTGGTCACAGATGTGATGTGACCACAGTGACGTCACAACGATGATCTAAATAGTTAGACTCTATTTCACCTCAACTTGGCAGCACTGTGGATAGAAACTGAAGCATTCCACCTTTAAAAAATAGTTCTCCGTTGTTTTTTTCATCACAAATAGTCAAAATGCGTAAAGATTTGTATCGGCTGATTGTAAAATTATTACTTTTTTCCCCCTACATCATTACTAAACACATATTGGAACTAGCGCATTGCAATTTTTTTCTTTCAGTAATGAATACTAAATTATTAATTATCATTTTAGTAATTAAAGCATAAAACTGTATATTATGTTCCTAATTAGAGAGTCAATTGCTTAATAATTATTAAGAGGCTACTTCACTCATGAAAACAACACCTCGCTAATCTTACTCCTATGAAAGAAATTTTTAAAAATGTCTCATTCGCATTTCAATATATTTTTTTCTCGAATTTGATAACTGAGGTCGATCTTCACAAAGACCCTTTTTTCCTTTTTCGATTTTGTTGAGGGGCCTTTTTTTTACTAGGATAATTTCACTTTCGAAACCTGTTCTGAAAATCAAAGACAAAAAGTAAAAAATTCTAAAAATCGCAAATAACCTCCCCCCCCCCGCCCCCCCCCCAAAAAAAAATAGAAAAAGTAAAACAGTAAGAAAGGTTCTTTGTAGAGCTCGACCTCAGCTATCCAATGCAAAAGGAAAATAATTTGAAATACTGAAATGCAAAAGAGATATGAAACAAATATCCAAATTTCTTCCAGTGGCTTGGGGTAAATAGCAAATTTTCTGTCTTAAATAGATTTTCAGATAATTTGGTTTTAATCTTTTAACCCAATACAGATAATGCTGTCTTGTTTTTAGTAAAATTCATTGGAAATTCGTACAGCGATTTTAAAAATTTCTCGATTTTTAATGCGATTTTTAGAATTTTTTACTCTTTGCGGCGATTTTTTTAGATTCGTAAGAGGTATTCGGTTTCAAATTTGGAGCTTAAATATAGGAAATTTTGCCCTCAGCAATTTTTAAATTTTTAGAGAATTTTCAAGGCGATTATTTGCTTTCCAATGTGATTGTTTTGACATTTCTGTATGGAATTCGATTTCGAATTTTCAGCTTTACTACAGTAATTTTTGCCATCTTTTCAATAAAGTTTTTTCGGAATTCGTGCAACTTTTTTTTATTTTTCGCGATATTTAGATATTTTTCTCATTTTGCGAGCCGGACAACGTCGGGCGGATCAGTCAATATAATATAAAATAGGGTTGAAATCAATTTAAAAAATGGTAAAAATAAGAAAAGAATTATAATGCCATTCGTTATTCTAATAAATGTTTATATAATAAAATTAATTCCATAGGAACTTCAAAAGTACTGATTTTTGCACACGCATTATATTTTTCGCCAAAATCGCGCTTTTCCTTGTGTATTAGAAACCTTCTTCCCTTCGTGCAAACCCTGGATACTACGGCAACGGCTGCAATTCGGATCTTATAGTAGGATATCCAACACTGCCAAGTTAAGGTGAAATGGACTTTATATAAAACCTCGCATTGAAAGAGAAAATTAATTTTAGAATGAAATAACTTCTCTATTTAAAAAGTTGCGTTTTAAATTTATTAAAATTTTCTTTACGTAATTAATTGTAGAAATTAAATAATTGTAGCAAATTTTTAGATGTTCTCTAAAAGCAGCTGAGTGATAAAGGATTTTCCACAAATTGTCATTTTTAATTTTAATTTTTTTTTAATTTTCATTTTTTATTGATGCTTTAGTTCTTCTTGGATAACCCACCCGAACGAGCCTATACCATGATCAAAAGAAGTGTCAAAATCGAAGCATTTTTTCCATATCTACTCGTTGATAGTCACTAAATGCTAATTTTTTTCTGAAAGTCAATTAATAAAAAATGACAATTTGTGTAAAATCCCTTATCATTCAGCTACTTTTAGAGAACAACTAAAAACTAGCTCACTCTAACGCCGATATCATTCTGACTTTTTACGATATTTGACTAGATTTTTTAAATAAGTTTGCTCCATAGAGTTGACTATTAAATTATGTAAAATGATCCTTGTTCGCGCATGCGCAGATAAAAATTATTTCATACAACTGCTCATATTTCTCAAAATATTTAATATATTTATATTCCATTTGCACTATATTGTTTCTACTATATTTTTTCAATTTTTCTGAAACCGACGTTAAATTTCGTTGAAAACCCTGCATGTTAATAAGCAAAAAAACATGCAAGGTTTAAAAAAAAAATTAAATAAATCGCTATATCTCTATTAATATACGTGCTATTCTTACACAAAAGAATACACATATTGCACAATGTCTGTTTATTTATATTCAATATCGATAGATCATTTCCTGCATTTGATTTTACAGGGTGATCCCAAGTATTATTTTTTTCTTTGATTTTTTGTTGGCCCCCTAATTGCCCTCCTTAACAAATCGACATTGCTAAATATGAGGTCATACCTGTTCTTTTTAATCCTAAAATTCCAGAAGAACCTGTCAAGTATATTTCTAAATATTCGAGAAAATGTCTAAAATTGAAAGTTGCCGGTCATTAATGGCCATATAGTGTATGTTCTTCCAAACAATCGTATATCAATAAATTTTTTCAGCCTTCAACTAACAATTAACCTTTTTGCAACATGTTTATAATTATTCACATTTATTTACAGAATGTATTGTTTAATGCTTAATAAATATCTTTTTACGTTTCAATTATTTTTTCCAATAAAACAAAATCATGAAACCTAACTCCCTTTTATACATGGGACATTTAGTCTCAACATTCGCGATTTTGACATTCGAGGAGGTTTACGCGAACCTAAACCTAGAAAATATTAAGAGATTGCTATATTTTGGGAAAAAAATGGAATTCTCGTTACGAATGTATGATTTTGCGCCAAATATTATAAACAATCAATAAAGTGAAAAGGCGGCATCTTGATTGAATTATATATTTATATGTTTTGTATTGTATTATTATATGGGTTATTTATGCATAAATTAAAGAAATTTCTTCTCAAAAATTGCATTAAATGGTGTAAATATAAAACAAACTGTTTGTGGATTTAATATATTAACCCTTAAAGCTCGGGCGTCTCTTACACAAATTTTATTCGATCGGCACCACTTTTTAAAAAGCAGTTTCCTTCAAGTACACAATTTCAAAAATGCTCTGATTAAATAAGGCGAATTTTATTTTCCTTTATTACTGGTACCCAAAACTAATTTTGAAAAGACTAAGAATGTCTCCGCAGCGGAGCCAACGGAGTGGGAAGGGTTAATAGTTGTTTCATAAAGCTAAAACAATCAGAGAACTCTTTTTAAAAAGTTAATAAATGTTGCCAGAAGAGCTTTTGAAAATTCTGTTTTTCTCGCCAAACTTACTCTTGCCTTTTCACTCTCACGCCAAGGTCCTTATAATAAAGAAATACCGAAGACATCTTAACGACTTTTAATTGATAAGCTGTATTCATTCCAAAGGAGTAAATGAAGAACATTCCAGAATGCCTTAATGAAAATTATCTCTTTCTTGAAAACGTCTCTACTGTTTGATTAACAGCTTCTAACTACATCTCGTTGTAATTCCAACCGTTTGAGTCTAGAGGGATATTTGAAGAATCTTGTCGAAAAACACCAAGTGGCAAGGCAGAGTTTACAGCATTTTTGCGCGTAAAAACTCTTCTTGTTTTGTGTTATGTCGAAATTCGTCAGACGACGCGTTGGAACGTGTTTTATTTTATGTCCAAAAACTATTGATTGAAAGAATCCGAACGATATTCCAGAACCAGGAACATTTAATAAAAACAATAAGAAATGATTGTATCTACAGATTAAAAAAATAATAATAATCGGTCAAGTGCGAGCATTACTCGCGTACAGAGGGTTCCGTACAATAAATATATGAATTAGTAACTGGGCATTGCATTACACAAATATATCATTTAAAGTTGTTATCTAAACTTTAAAAGCCGATGGCGCATAGAGCACGGTACCCGTGTTACAGCGTCTAGATGACATAATGTGGAAATATGCTATCCAAACAATGCTAAAAATTTGTATCCCTTAAATGTGCGACGATACTGCTGAAATCCAAAGAGTCGATCGCAGCGACATCTGCGGGATTTTCATATTACATTGTATAGACTAGCAATATTTTGGCAGTTTTAGAAAATATCCTGCAGATGTCGCTGCGATCTTTATATTTCAACAGCATCGTTGCACATTTAAGGGATACAATATTTAGCACTTTTTTTAAGTATTACAGGGATAGCCGATTTCCACACCATATATTCTAGTAGCTATACCCGTGTTTTTATGTATTTTCAAACCGTGCGTGTCTTTAAGGGTTAATATCTCGACTAATTACTGACAATTCTCTTCGAAAATCATTATCTACAATCCTTTTATTTTTCTTGGACGATAGGTACCTCCAGCGCTCCTCAACTCCTTTGCTAAACGCCTGAAATCGAAATTTGTGTGTAACGGAAAAAATGCGATTTTTTCAAAAACTAATTAACCTAGTAGGGTAATCGCTATAGTTTTCCTGAAAGGTTTAAATTAACTTCTACTACACCTAATTTTTTCATAGTTTTAGTTTCAGTAGATTCACAAATAGAGTGTGTGTGGGGAACATATTTTTGTAATATATTTTCCAGGATATCTCTGAAAATATAATACCTAAAATTAAAAGAAATGCATTTCTGAGTTCGATGTTACGAAACCCTTTTCACGATACCCCACATGGTATGCAAATGAAAGATTTTTTTTTTCAAATAACTTAATTAGCCCCGCTATATATATTTTTTAAATATGATTGCGAATGTTAATACTCTTTAAATATGTGGTTTAATAGCCATTATTATTTAAGCTAATTTGAACTTTCTACGTTCCATAGTTTACGAGTAAAATGGCTGTTGCAGACAAACACAAGAGTGATCTTATAATGGTTCCGTTTTTACTTTTTAAGTACGGAACACTAAAAACACTTATAAGGTTCAGCTGACGCTACGATCGAAAATCAGTGAAAGTGTGTGCAGTGGAATATAAAAGCATGGATTCAGTGAAAATTTTATGAATTTATTCAACGAACTTCGTTCATATATTGAGTAAAATATTATAAAACTGCTTTTATATTTTTTAAACAAGTTGGAAATTGCTCGTCAAACGTGCCAAATGAGGTGCGTTCGTACTATAACTAGTTTTATAATTATTTTTTGCACCCCATATTGTACTGAATGTATAATTTTTTGCACTTCATAAAGCGCATAGTCTGATACATCATTAAAATGCACTTCCAATATTTTTTTCCCATTCCCCGTAATGTAACGGAACACTTTTGACTGTCCCTGTAATTAAACTATACATCCGATTTTCCTAAAATTTGAAATAGCTCAACAAAATTTTGCAACAATTATATCTTTAAAATTTCAGATCATTCGGAAGGCTCTAATATCATTAAAATCCACTTGCAATAATTTTTCCCATTGGCCGTAATGTAAAGAAAAACTTTTGACTGTCCCTGTAATTAAACTATGCATCCGATTTTCCTAAAAATTGAAAGGGCTCGACAAAATTTTGCAACAGTTATGTCTTTAAAATTTCAGATCATTCGGAAGGCTCTAATATCATTAAAATCCACTTGCAATAATTTTTCCCATTGGCCGTAATGTAAAGAAAAACTTTTGACTGTCCCTGTAATTAAACTATACATCCGATTTTTCTAAAATTTGAAAGGGCTCGACAAAATTTTGCAACAGTTATATCTTTAAAATTTCAGATCATTCGGAAGGCTCTCATATCATTAAAATGCACTTGCAATAATTTTTCCCATTGGCCGTAATGTAAAGAAAAACTTTTGACTGTCCCTGTAATTAAACTATACATCCGATTTTCCTAAAATTTGAAAGTTCTCGACAAAATTTTGCAACAGTTATATCTATAAAATTTCAGATCATTCGGAAGGCTCTAATATCATTAAAATGCACTTGCAATAATTTTTCCCATTGGCCGTAATGTAAGGAAAAAATTTTGACTGTCCCTGTAATTAAACTATACATCCGATTTTCCTAAAATTTGAAAGGGCTCGACAAACTTTTGCAACAGTTATATCTTTAAAATTTCAGATCATTCGGAAGGCTGTAATATCATTAAAATGCACTTGCAATAATTTTTCCCATTGGTCGTAATGTAAAAAAAAACTTTTGACTGTCCCTGTAATTAAACTATACATCCGATTTTCATAAAATTTGAAATGGCTCGACAAACTTTTGCAACAGTTATATCTTTAAAATTTCAGATCATTCGGAAGGCTGTAATATCATTAAAATGCACTTGCAATAATTTTTCCCATTGGCCGTAATGTAAAAAAAAACTTTTGACTGTCCCTGTAATTAAACTATACATCCGATTTTCATAAAATTTGAAATGGCTCGACAAAATTTTGCAACAACATATATTTGAAATTTCAGACCATTCGGTTGGGTAGTTTTTGCTCTGTTACATGCGGACAGACGGACGGACTGAACGACGACTATAGGTGCTACGTATTTATATAATTACGAACGCACCTAAAAAGGAGGTGAAAGCGGTTCAAATCATTGTCAGTCTTAGATGCAATGTTACAATTGTTTTCCCTTGAATATGGTGGAATATTTACCTTTTTCCAGAGATATAAATATAGAATTATGAAATTCTTCGTTAAGTGTTGGCTTTTTTCAAATCCTTATATGCATACTTATAACGAAATCTGAACAAGTTATGCTTTATAAAATGCTGCTTAATAGAGCTACATAGTTTAACTTAATAGTAGAGATCTTAATTTTATAAATACATAGTATAGGACATTTTGAATTAAATGAAGAAATTTTCAATCTATCCATTGCAATAATGATTTCACCAGTATGGAACAACACTTTAGCAGTCCCCGCTACCTATACACTGTGTATTAAAAGTCCCCGTAGTCCAACTTAAAAAACTCACTGTCCGTGATTTTTTTTTAATGTTAAATTTTATCGTCTGCTTATTTATCGAATCAACTCTTGAGTTTTGTCGTTTGGTTCTTTTGCGCTCAATGGAGGATATTTCATTTTCGTTTTGATCACGTGATCAAGGTAAAAACTTCTAGCGTAAAGAAGAGGAGGCTCCATAGACGTGTAATGTAAATTCCCGCTAGCCAATGAAACAGTTCATGAGGCAAAGCAGTAGTATCTTCCCTTCTTATCAGTTAGAGGTTCTTTGGGTAAATTACCAGTATCACGTGACCTTTTTCAGCCTCGAACCCATATTTGGAATATCCTCCATTGGTGCCAGAATAAAGTTCTATGTTATTTTGTTCTTCATAGTGAAATGAGTTTAGTCGGGATCCAGATAGATTTTTCGCTGTAGCGAGACGAGATTGGCCAATCAGTTGCCTGCATTTTGCCGGTATGAATGAACCCTATTCAGGTGACGTCAGACACCAGAGCTGGCATACGTTGATCTGTTATTCTAACCACTGCACCGCCAGAATGCCAGTATGCGCAAGCGCAAATACCGCTAGCAGACGACTTTAGCCTTGACTCAGGTTGAGTTCATACATTTTAACTGAAAATTTGCAAACTTAGGAAATTTTCTCGCAAACAGAACAACATTTTGAATTCATATTACAATATATTAAGTATATGCTGCTGCAACAAATAATTGTTTTGCACTATTTTTAACAAACAAACATTAATATATCACACTCCATAGACTGCTATGTTAAATACCGCCAGCAGACTTTTACAGACTTACCGCCAGCAGAATTTTAGCCTCGACCTCAGGTCGAGTGCATAAGGTCCATTAAAAGGCGAAAAGTTCGCACAAATGCATGCTTCTGATTGGTCGAACTCGTTTCGCTGACAGCGAAAAATCTATCTGGATTCTGGCCTTTATCACGCATTCAGAGAATGGAAGATATTCCATCTCCGTTTTGATCACGTGATCAAGGTAAAAACTTCTAGTGTAAAGAAGGGAAGGCTCCATAGACGTGTAATGTAAATCCCCGCTAGCCAATGAAACAGTTCATGAGGCAAAGCAGTAGTATCTTTCCATCTTATCAGTTAGAAGTTCCTTGGGTAAATTACCGGTATCACGTGACTTTTTCACCCTCGAACCCATATTTGGAATATCCTCCATTGTGCAGCTCGAAATTTATTCTGAAAGCAAATCGTGTGAAACCACTTCGATCCACTGATCTGAGCTTCCCGGACTTTTTACTGTGGAGATTTTTGAAGAACAAAGTTTATGCAAATAATTCTAAACAATAAATGATATGAAAATTGTCATTGATCAAAGGATACAAGAAGTCCCTCCTAGCATGTTAAAACGCGTTTCAACAAACATGCGCAAGCGAGTTCAGCTTTGCCTCCTGGAAATTGGTGGACATTTTGAACATTTATTATAAATGTAAGTTCAGTATTTTTTCTTACGTGATGTTAAAAGTGCTTTTTATCATTAGAATAAAAGTAATCGTGTTAAGGTTTGTTGTTTTGTGAATAATAAATACATATGTTGTCAATACGCGGATTTTTAAGACACACTGTATAATTTTTAGAGTTGGGTAACTCATACAAGAGGCGCCTCATTTGCCCCATACATCGCGACAATTTGTCCCACTACCTCAAATTTCAGACTGGAGGTACCACAAAAATTTTGTCATGTTTGCTCAGTTTCAGGCGGTAAGAGCCGTTTCATGGTGTTATTACACGAGGACTCAAAGACGCTTGGAATCCCAGGCGTCTAGCAACAACAGCCGCCTCACGGTCCGCCTTTTCCAAGCATTTTATTGGCTGTTCCGGAAAAGACTTTTCTATTATCAGATTTCCAAGCATTTGATTGGCTGTTACTGGCGACTCGCCTCGTTTCGGGCGTCAAAGATGCTCCGACAGAAAAAAGACGCTCGCGCTCCAAGCGACTCCCCTGGAGCCATAGGAAAACATGGAGACGCCCGGAATCTGAAGCGTCTTTGACCCCTCGTGTAATAACACCATCAGAATGAATGAAGTGTCATGCTTGTGTGGAGTTCTCGGAATCGGAGTGAGTTGCGGTCTACGTTTGAAGAAGCTTAAGCTAAGAGGAGGGGGACCTTAGAAGTATATGGGATAGACTGAAAGGGAAGATTGAGGGGATAATGAAATAATGTGACATTTTCTGTAAAGAAGTGTGGTGATCGTAGAGGAAAAAGCTGTTTTTCTCGATTGCTTTTAATAAATATTGATTTAGTACTTGTCAATCTGCCGTTGAGAACTGACATTGAATCAGTGAATGAGTGAGTGTTATTGCAATGTCGGAACATTTCAGGTGTTAAGTAAAAATACAAATTCAGATTGTAATGTAATTTTAAAATTGCAAGTTATTCTATATTTTTTTAGCTCTCATAAATACCCTTACGGTGAATTCATTTAACATTCTGCATGCAAAATTTTCTTTTTATGCATTTTTTCGTGGACATATAAGTTTTATAATGTTATTTAAAAAGTTTTATAATATTAAGTTGTATTTTATGTGCAACATAAAAGCATTAATTTCATTTTTCATAAGTAATTACAGAACAGCATATATATATATATTTAATTCATTCATGAAAAGATATTTATAATTATATACATAACATCTATTTTATATTACAGAAATTTTAAGACTGCTTTAAAATCTAAGCAACAACTTTTTAATACATGTTTGAATTTGTTTTGTTCGCAAATTAATTTAAATTTTGAAGTTCTTTTATGTAGAAACTGTATAATCGGACATTATGTTCCATTTTTTTTTATAAAGGCGGAAGGGATTTTAGCGAATATTGCGAAAGTTAGCATTTTCAACACTGAATTTCCGAGGGTGATAGCGAAGGAAAGTAAAAATCTGCCGCCTTGAGACAGCAGTCGATTGTTATAGTATTTGTGATGTTTTTGCTATGGCCGATTATCTACACAAGGGATACAGGCAAACGAATACCCTCCATGTAATTGGGGGAGTGGCAAGATATATTAACTCATATTTAAGCTAGCTAAGCTAGATTCGAGAAAAACTCTGAATGATTATGCCGACGGGCACGACATGGGTTTGGAGTCATGTCATATATAAAAGAGGGGGGGGGGGGTCTCAAAGCTAAAAAAATAAAAATAATAATATTTATTCATAATGAAGATAAGGATTTTTTTTAAAACAGGATAAATAATATTCATGGCTGGAATAGCACAATTGAAGTGCGCAACTGTGCTACTTCAGTCATGAATATAATATTTATTCGTGATTACGTGTGGAATTTTATAAATCGATAAATTTAAGCATGAGTTCGAGACAGGTTACACAACTTAAGTTTAGAGGTGTAATGCTGGAATTGAAATCAAATATCGTATTTTTTCAAAATTTTGAACGCAAAATGATTTTATTGGAATATAAACGTTGTTACATTTTGGTTCTCAAAAGAGTATTCTCCCCTTCCCCCCTCTCTACAACGTGAAACTTTCCGTTGCATTTTGAAACTTAAAACATGGTACTTCCAAGCATGCTTATTAAAGTGATTTGAAATTTTTTTATAAATGAATTAGATCTTGCGTTTAAGCGATTGTTGTCTCAAGATGGCACTTTTATCCCTTTCCTCCTCCCACATCCGAAAAATATGCAAGAGAAAATGTGTAAAGTATTAGGAGATTTTGTTACGGCTGATTACCTGCACGTAGAAATACCACTAACATGCTTTACATAAGTTAAATTACTCTACCCCCCCCCCCTATAAAGCGTCAAAATTTTCAAAACATTCTCCTGCATTTCTTAAGAGTGTTCTCAAATCCAAAAGGACAACTTTCTGACATAAGTTTTAATTTATTTTTGTTCAAAAGTGCATGAAACTAGCTGGTGGTGTTGTTCAGAAACTATGTCATTGAGCTGTTTTTTCCCTTTTTTTGCAAACGCGATAGATCTTTCAGAAAATAGTGTCGAAGTAAGCGTTTTGAACCGAATTTCCGCGCAAAGGAAGAAAGAGCACCCAAGAGCGGATGAAAAACGTGTTTGTCACTTGACCAAATTCGCTTATAACTCAATAGGTAATTGATGGATCAAAAAATGGAAAAATCAGTTCAAGTCCAAATCGCTTCCATGGCCAGGCTTTCCAATTTTATACCTTTCCGTTAAAAAAAAATGAATTTGTAAATGTGTCAAAACGTTTTGCGCTTGTTGAGCAGAGCAGCTACGAACAGCCTTAATTTGCAGTAAAAATGAATAACTAAAGATTTCTGCATACACTCTGCGTCACAGTAGGCAACTAATTTTTAAAATGCTTCTATATTTTAAAATTATTCTCCCTTTTTATTTTTTACTTATTTATTTATTTTTGTTTAAAATGTCCTGTTTATTACTTTGTTGAGAAATAAATAAGCTGATCATAGCGTCATGTGAAAGCATGGGGGTCGGTTAAGGGGGGGGGGGGAATAATGAAAGTTTTCTTTTTTGATAGACAAAATTTTTTATCAGATATAACAGTACTAAGTATTTTGTGAAAAACATTTTTAGAGGAATCATATCAACCAAAAATATGTTTTATAATTTGTAGTAAGTAATTTTGTGAAAAATTACTAAAATTCCTCCCTAAGA
This sequence comes from Maratus speciosus, assembly GCA_963932465.1. Lineage (NCBI taxonomy): Eukaryota > Metazoa > Arthropoda > Arachnida > Araneae > Salticidae > Maratus > Maratus speciosus. The sequence continues at coordinate 57,348,095 of OZ010798.1, forward strand.
ATTTCCAAAGAATTATTTCTTTCTCTATATATACAGAACTTTAATTCAAGATTGGCATTCAGTTTTACATTTTTTCTAATCTAATTATATTTTCAAAAGTCAATTTTATTCCTTAGAAGTACAATAGTTTATTTCTGTAAAAGAACATCAAATAATCACATAAACAGCGTTCCGCTGCATCCATTCCCCATCACTTTTCAGCAATTCCCTTTCTCTCTTCCAAGAACTATTTTTTGTCAATTTACCTTCCTGACAATAACTAAAGTTCCACACCCCTAACCTCAGATTGTCGGATACAGCCATACACCGAGTAAGAGGGAGGAATTACATCCATCCTAACTCAGTTGTAGTTCTTGCGTATAAACCCCACCCACCTCACTCCTTTGGAAGCATGACATTGTCATGACAAAAGTTTTTTATAAGTACCTTATACAAACGTCCAAAGATTTCGTTGTCCTAGTGTCCTACCCAACACTAATAATTTTACGGAAATAAATCGACTGCCTAGATACGGCAGCCGACAGTCATGAGGAATCAATCATAAAAGGTACAATCCTCGAAAATTAAACTCTGTTTTTTAAATATAAATTTACATCATGAAATATATGGTGTGAGTTTATATTAAAAAGTTAAATGTCTTTTTTTATATATAGGGTGATTCTGAATTCATCATCAATATTTGGTGGGCAGGTAGGGAATAGGAAAACAACACTATTTCACATAGGAAAGCATAGGCACAAACGAACGCATGGCGGTGTAGAGGGCGCTTTGTGTCCGCATCTCCCATGAACGCGCATAGCTGTCTGCCGTGTGCAGCCAGTCGTCATTCGACAAGGTGACTTCGCAGAAGTAACATGAACCGGTATACGTTTCAAGAACTTGCAGATATGCATCTAACTTACGGTGCCGCAGGAGAAAGCTGTCTTAGAGCTAGGCAAATGTATGCAGAGCGCTACCCCAACCGGCGCGTGCCACAGCATCAAATGTTTTCACGTGTTCATCGACAACTGTGCGAAACTGGATCATTTGCTGGTATTAATGTTGATCGAGGCAGCCGCCGATCAACACGGACAGTTTCAGTCGAGGAAGATGTCCTACAGTCTATCGAAGAACAGCCAAGTTCTAGCACACGAGGTATTGCTCGCCAGTTTGGAGTTTCACAATCAACAGTGTGGCGGATACTAAACGAGGAACGTTTACATCCTTTTCATTTGCAAAGAGTGCAGTTACTGGAAGCAGAGGACTATCCCAAGCGTGTTACTTTTTGTCAGTGGTTGATGAAGAGAACAGCCGTTGATCCCAGTTTCCCAACGTATGTTCTTTTCACAGATGAAGCGTCCTTCACTCGTGAAGGTGTCTTCAACACACACAATTCGCATGTGTGGGCTAATCAGAATCCACATGGTACGAGAGTTAGAGCTGCGCAACAACGCTTTGCCGTCAATGTGTGGACTGGGATCGTCGGCGACTGTTTGCTGGGACCGTATTTACTACCATCCCGTTTAGATTGCGCAAACTACCTCATATTTCTTCAGACTGTGTTACCGGGTCTTATGAACGAGGTTCCTGCTGTTAATCTCCGGCGAATGTGGTTCCAGCATGAGGGCGCTCCAGCACATTTCGCAAATGATGTGCGTTGTTACCTGACCAGAAAATTTGGAGCTCAATGGATTGGTCGCGGTGGACCGGTTTGTTGGCCACCACGGTCACCGGATTTATCTCCAATAGACTTCTTTGTGTGGGGTGCCATGAAAAACATGGTGTACGAGACCCCTGTTGCCAGTGCTATGGACCTTGTAGCACGCATATCGGTTGCCGCCGCAAACATCCGGGAAACGCCAGGCATATTCCGGAAAGTTCGGTTGTCCATGCAACGTCGTTGTGAGGCATGTACTCTAGCAAATGGTCAGAATTTCGAGCACCTCTTGTAAGTCTGTACAAAAGATGCACAAATAAATGTTTTTTTCTCTTACCACTTTCTTGTTATGTTTTCTTTCCATCATTTAACCGGATTCATATTGCCCTACTACATGACGTCTGCGTCCATACTTTCCTATGTGAAATAGTGTTCTTTTCCTATTCCCTACCTGCCCACCAAATATTGATGATGAATTCAGAATCACCCTGTATAAATATGTAAGGTGGAACTTTAAGCTTAAAGGAGCACATTTTGGCAAGTGTCAAATTGTAAGATTTTTGTGTTCGCATTATTAACAGAAGATATGAATGTAGATATTGAAAACAAGCTTTTCACATTAATACATCTTTTTATTAAAATTAGATGATGATCTAATTTAGCGGAACAACATCTCATTTAAAAAGAAAATTCATCTTATACTTATATCTATTTAGCTAACTTATCCACCAGGTGTAGTCCAGGCATGTGATAACAACCTCAAATATGCCTGAAATCGATATTAAATGAATTTATATATTTAAATGACGATTTTTCTTAACGATCCTGATGCTAGCTGTCCCACTACCTTCGGTTACGCACATCCCCGATTTTGTATAATTCTTTTATTATAAAATGAAAATCTATCGAAACAAACTTAGTTTTTTGGAGTCTACGGTCTTCGGCAGCGTACTCCGTGTGTCAAACGAACACTCTAGTCTGTTTTGATTTTATCTTCCTCAATGAAAGACCGGCGTGCGCGGAGTTCACGATAATAACCTTAACTATATCTAAAATCAGTGGCGCCAACTCATATGGGCCCACGGGGCGGGAAAAATGTCTTGACAGTTTAACTGCATCAATAGTTTTTAAAATGACATACCTTGCATGCATTTTATCTCAATGACAGCCTCATACACCGAAAAGACCGAGTTTTAAATATTGCCCTTGGTTCTGTTCAGTGGCGCCAATTTATATGGGTCTGTGGGGCGAAAGTTTACTCAATAATTTTATCTCTCCGCCCACCCATTTTCAATTGATTTAATTCATAATTTATTTTTTTATTATTTAATTGCTGCAATGAAATTTGGTTTTATTAACATTTTCAAAATAGTTTGAAAATTAGTAAGGACATAAATTAGACTTACAGGAGCACTGAAAACCCTTTCGGGGGATGTATAGTTAAATTTCACACGAAAACAAATTTCCTGCCTATTTTGCCATCTGGTCTGGTGTCTTGAATTGACAAAGCTCTTGGTGACTAAAATGTATGCTGTTCTTGACATTTAGTTTTTTGCACTTTCAATATTTTGCAATTCCAATGTTATTTAAAATACCTATTAATACATTTATAAGGAAGAACTTTATAAGAATATAATTTAATAAAATTATAATAGTTTAAAAATTTGCTTAGAAAAAACATAACTTAATTTTGAATTATCTTTAGTCATTCGCTCCCCCCTCCCCCCCCCCCCCCCCTCTTTCTCCACACACATACACACTAAGAGAAAAAAAAATTATATGTGTTTTTTTGCTCAAAAATTTTTGAGTTCCCCCAATATTTTTGAAAAGTTGGCGCGACTGTCTAAAATCAGTGTTGGGTGAATCTATATATCGAAACAAAAATCTTTCAAAGGGATCCTAATGGTGTGAGTTATTGTATAAAAGTAAGTGTATTTTTTTTTAATTAAATGTTTACCTTATGGTAAGTTTCGGAAATGAATTTTTTTTTTTAAGAGTTCGTTGTTTAATGTTTGTTCTTCTTTAAATGAAAACACCGATATAAAGAAAAGCGAACGTACATGTGATTATTTTTTTAGTATTTTTAATTCCCAGACCTATGCATAATTTTGAATTATGAAGATGGAAGGGAGCTTGTGTACGTTACATGCTTTATTTTTTTAAATACTCATTGTCGTCCAAACCCTTTGAAAATTTTGTGAATTTAAAACAACGTAAGGTTATCGTAGCCTGCATAAATATTTTTCGAAAATATATTGATACTCAGCACAAACTTGTGGGCCAATGTCCCGTCCAATAGTGGCCAATATTTCGAAAGCCTCTGAATGTCGTACGTCAAACTTACAATATACGCCGATATTCACGAATATGACTTAAAATTAGTTTTTTTTCTTAAGCATTCAAACGAGTTTTTTGCATTACTTATGACATTATAATACAGAAAAAGTATTTTAAACAATAAAATTTAAGTATAAGTTTGCCTTTTTTAGAAAACTTGATTTTTTAATGTCTTATTTTACAATAAGACTTTATAATAAAATAACTTTATAATAAAATGAAATATTTCCTCAGGGCAGGAACTACACATTTTGCTAACTCTTCTAATGTAATAATGTACTTATAACATAATATAGAAATTAACCGACACATGTTTAATTAAAATGTACAGTCGTAGGGGGGGGGGGAGTAAACACCCCCTACTAGCTCCTAAACAAATTATCGTAGAAGAAAGTTGCTGGTACCGAACGATTGGAAATAAAGTCTACTTTTAAATGATGCATATAAAATTTGCTTAGTAGGCCCTCTACATATTAAAACGGACCATAACTTTGTTGTTTTCAATAGCAGTGCACAATTCTGACAGCATAAATGAACTCTACACCCTTCAATTAGCCTAAAAACAAATTTTTATACAATCCGTACGATATGTTTCCGAGAAATGAGTTATTTTAAAAGGAGCGTATTTTAGGGTATGTATCCAAATTTAAGTTCGGTACTCGATTGTTGACTCAGAGAGCCTCCTTCTTGATCAAGGCAACTAAAGCGCTACTCAAGCAGTCATTGAAGACTGCTAGATTACAGAATAGCAGAAGAAATTTCAAAATATATAGTGACTTCTATCATAGATGGCCCCTTAAACCACCATTTTGCCGTTTTTTAAGCAAAATTTGAAAACTACTTGGAAGAAAAATGTGAAATTTTGGATTCCCATAAAGCAGGACTTAATAAATCTAAATCCACCAAAAAAATTGTATGTTGCAATTAATAATTTTTTTTAATATTAATTTCATAATTCATATCATAAAATTATAAAAATTGCAAATTCAACGTATTTATGTTTGGGTATATTAGTATTATTGCTACACAAAAAATTAGCACATGAGGAGTATAAATTCCGGAGATATAAATGAAAATATGAAAATGTAATTTTACATTAGAAGTACTCAATTTTGAATGTTTATAATTCAAAAACTTATCATTCAAATGACTTGAAATTTGGTGTCTGGACATAGTTTGAACCGAAGATTTGAAATATCTTGTTAAAATTGGGTATTGCCATTGAAATAATAAAGTTTGGGTTCGTTTCAATATGTATATGGCCCCCTAAGCTAATTTTATAGACATCATTTAGAAGTAGGCTTTATTTCCAATCGTTCGGTACCAGTAACTTTCTTCTACGATAATTTGTTGAGGAATTAGTAGGAGGTGTTTACTTTTTTTTTCCACGACTGTACCTTGAAGCAGCCTCATGTGCAATAACAAACCTGCATAAAGTGTTTCACTCATCACTGTATCTCTGAAGCGAAAAATTACTTCTGAGTTTTTAAATTAATCATTAAAACATTATGATTCATTAACACAATAATGTTTTAAATAAAAACACTATTTTATTCATTTCAGTGAATAACTGCACTGGCACAAAATACACATGTACAAATAATGAGCACAGCACTGAAATGAACATCAAAAACATATGTGTAGACTTTTAATTTGACATTAGAAAAGCTAAAAAATAATTTTAGATGCGAACTGTATGGTATAAAAACTACTGACAGATAAAATGACCTTTTGGATGATTTCTAAATCTCTAGTTTCACGAATGTCATTATTAAAAAAAAATTATTGTTTGAAACCACAAAAAAATAATAATAAGTTTCGTTGATTTTTTATTATGCATAACAGGAGCTTGCATAAACATTAATTTGTGAGGCATTATTTTCAAGGCCCTTTAGCGGCGAAAAACAGTCAACATTTGAGAATATCCTCTATACAAAATGTTTGTTTTTGTTTTTGTATTAAACACATACATTTAACTTGTGTGCTTGACATCTAATATTTGCTACTAAAATGACAGATTCGGCCAGGTGGGGAGGCCTACCTATTGACTTTAGCACAACAAACCCCACCCAAAAACTAACATGAGAAGAGCAACGAAGAATGACAAGAGCAACTAACATGACAAGAGCAACGAAGAATGACAAGAGCAACTAACATGAGAAGAGCAACGAAGAATGATGACAATGACTAACATAAGACACAATGACAATGACTGACGATGAGCAATGACTGACGATGGCTTTAGCACAACAAGCCCCACCCAAAAACTAACATGACAAGAGCAACGAAGAATGATGACAATGACTAACATGACAAGACACAATGACAATGGCTGACGATGACTGGCAATGACAATGACTGATACAATGACAATGACATGACAAGACACAATGACAATCAATGATGACAATGACTAATATGACAACTAACATGACAAGAGCAACGAAGAATTATTTGTTTTATCTCGTGTTGTGAGACAGCTGATCGATCTGTAGGCTGGTGTTTGGTGTTATTTATGATGGCCGATTATCTGCACGAGGGATATAGGCCCGAAGGAGAATGCCTTCCGTGGGGGTCTTTTTAAGGGAACCTAACCCGTATTCACGCAAGGAAATCCAAGGTTCGAAGAAAACCACTGACCTAGACTGTAAAGCCGCAAAGTAGACGCTTGCGCAGTAAAAAACGTTCCTTTGACTGGTTGGCGTAAGGGTTTATCTGTAAGAAATAAAACGCACTTAGGTTAAGGTTTTGAGTGACTAAGGTTTTTTAGGTAGTTAGAACAACCAGTGAAATCGCTCCTTTAAAGACCCGGACGGCTTACTCAGTGCATGTGATATTAAACTATTGTTGCACCAGCCTACTTGTATATTTTTCGTACAAAGGTTTGAAACTTTTAAATTACTCTGCAATAACCCGGTGTACATTGTTATCTAACTCTTTAAATGTCGCTGAAGGAGAAGTAATTAATGGAGTAGATCTTACTTTCACCTCCGGTAGTGTAAAGCCGATCAGGCACAAGAACAATAATTTCCTCGTTGAATAAGTTCATTTTTTTGATAATTTAAAAACTTGAAGAATTAAGAAGTCGATATTTGAACACTTTAGTAAAATAGTAGATTAAACTTAATTTTGAAGTTTTACTTATTTTTTTAAGGGCGAATACAAAAAAAAAAAAAAAAAAAAAAAAAAAGATGTCAGAGAATACCAGAATACACATTTTCACGAATTTCTCACTTAAATCATACAATTGTTGTGCTTATTTCATCAAAAATATTCATTAGTTTTTCTATAAGTAACCACTAGGGAAAACTATTTCCTATGGCTCAAAAGACTCAAATACCACTTTTTTTCTAAAAGTAATGGTCGCCACATTTAAATTCAGAATGTTTTAATTAAATAAAGCAAATACAGTGAAACTTCCCTGTGCGACATTATCTATTAAACGAACATCTCCCTGAACGACCATATTTCATGGAACGAAATTTATTCCCATAGGCTCAATACTAATTTTACCTCCATTCAGAGGCCATCCCAGTTGAACTCCCTCCATGAGCGACCCATTTCTTTGAAGAAAATGAAACAAATTCCGTTTTTTCCTGATCACTTGAAGAAGGTTTTATTAGAAAAATAATTCCGGCGAGCGCATTATTCATCAAACTTCTAAATTAAGCTTAGAATTTTCTTTTATGCCGGTAACTTTTAAGTGTTTAAACCCATTTGTGCCTTTTTCGGCAATGAATTTAACTCTGATGACAAATTAAGAATAACGGTCAATAAACTCCCCTGCCCAATTCTGTCAGGAAACACTCAAAGAAATAGATAAATTAATGAAATCGTCATTATTTGTTCCCGTCTATTAAAAAAAAAAAAAAAAAAAAAAAAAAAAAAAAAAAAAAATGCATTTTTTTATTGAGCTTCGAAATGAAAGTTATAAAAGATAAAACCGTAAAATCAAAGCAAACGTCAATGTATTCATTCTTTAAACTCTGCAGTAATTAACTTATGTAATTAAATTTTTGTTTTGATTATTAAAATTTTATATTCTTTCCTAATGTGAAAAATAAATTTTAGTAGCATTAATTGTTACCTTTTTCCAACAATTAAAATCTAGATTTAAACATGACCTCCATTAAGAGATCACCTCTCGGAGCGACCACTTTTTATTGGAACGTAACGTGGTCGCTTTAGGGAGGTTTTACTGTATTTCTTTTTTAAAAAACTCGTATTCAAATCAACTGACACGTTAGAATATTGCTTCGATAGATTTTAACTTTAGCTGTTGCAATTAATTTCGTATTAACCCTTTATCTACTGACGGTACTTATAAGTACCATTAAAATAACTTGTTATGAAATTCATTTAATACATCGATTAGTTGTAATACAGTTTAGAATGAATTATAGATACATTACTCTATCTTGTTCCAAAAGCATTATGGGTTACACAAATCAAAAATATTTTTAAAAGGAGAATTTCTTTTGCCTTTCCATCTTTTCAGCTTTCTTGGCGATGGGGTGGGGAAGGGGAATTTTTCAATTCGGAAATATTTTTATATTTCTATTGTAAGAACATTATATTTGTACATTTCCTAATTCTACAAAATACTAAGAAAAATATTTAAAATAAAAGATTTGAGTGGGGTTATAAATAGTGCACAAAATCCCTATAAATTGAAATTTAATTGATCCTTCTAAAATTTATTAAATGATTATGTAAATCTTCTAATACAGTTTAAACAGTTCACGAAAAATACTTTAGAAGATAACATTTTCATGAATTCATAATTCAGTAGATAAAGGGTCAGTAGAAAATTTTTCAATTCGGAAATATTTCTATATTTCTATTGTAAGAACATTATATTTGTACATTTCCTAATTCTACAAAATACTAAGAAAAATATTTAAAATAAAAGATTTGAGTGGGGTTATAAATAGTTCTCAAAATCCCTATAAATTGAAATTTAATTAATCCTTCTAAAATTTATTAAATGATTATGTAAATCTTCTAATACAGTTTAAACAGTTCACGAAAAATACTATAGAAGATAACATTTTCATGAATTCATAATTCAGTAGATAAAGGGTTAATGTGTGTAATGATTAGTACGTAGCTATTTTCTTTTTTAATCGTATCTTAATGAATGTAATTTTTTCCTTTTGAGCACCTTGGTGACAGGTTACGTCAAATCGATAATGTAGATTTTTCTCATAAATCAGAGTCTGTCGGAATTCGAAAAACAGATACTTGGTCCAGAATCATAATTATCATATGGGAAATGATACGATGTACTTGAAAACCAGCCCGAATCGCCCTATATATAAAAAAAGGTAAAGTTTTGGAAATGGACCAATGAAAATCTGTGTAGATACCGTGAAACGCATCAGATTGGTCAGAGCTTTCTGACGTTATAGGGGGGTTACCAAGGAAGGTGTCCGGCTGCTCTGTCACCAAACATCGCCAAGTTTGTCGCCAACTTGGCGAAATACCGCCAAATTTTCAGACTCCCATTGAAATCCAATAGGGTTTCCTTGCTTGCAGAAAATCAACAAATTGTGATATGTCAGTGCAACAAAAACTAATATTAGCTTATGAATAGAGCTTAATCGAACTACAGTGGAACCCGGTTAAGACGCTCACGGTTAATACGCGATCCCGCTTAATACGCGGATTTTTTCCGATCCCTTGAATATCGCTCATAAGACTAATGTAAAAATATCACGTTTAATACGCGAATGGTTATTAAGCGATCCCGCTTAATACGCGATAAATTTTTGGTCCTTTGAGGGAAAATGATCACGCTTAAGACGCTGATTCATTGATCAAGATGCGAATTCCGTCTTTCTTCTCAAGTGTTGGCAATTTTGCGGATTATTTTTATTCAGATAAAAAACACTGTTTTCGAATAGTATTATTTACTTTATTTAATAACAGATTAATTAACGCAAAAATTACTAATCAGAAATAGTGGTAGATATTTGAATAAAACAAAGCCCCGCTAAATTAGTAAAACTGCAATTCTTATTTGATTCCGCCTTCTAACATTCTTTGCCTCTCGCTTCGTGTATGTTTTTACAGTAGTAAGAGAGATATAGACGAATTCAGGTTACTCAGATACATCATAAAAATTAATATGATTAGAGATAATCATGCCTGTTGTTAGTGAGCTTTTAAATGTATGTTATATCACTACTATGTTTTATAATGCATGTTATAGGCAACAAAAAATGAAACTCGTAAAGATTAAATAAATACGACTGCGATTGGATAATTCTTTTATGTTTTCTTTACTTTTTGTTATGCTAACAATATTATGTACACGAAGATTAATAAAAATAGTTTCTTCTTATATTAAAAAGAAGGGTCAATTATAATGGTACTTATTAATACAAGTACTAAATTTGATTTTTAAAAATGGGTTGTGCTTCAAAGTTTTAATGTTTTATTCTTTTTGTTAAAAAATTTTTAGTCTAGTAGGAAAATTATCTTTGCTGTTTTATTTTTGCTTGCAAAGTACAAATCGACAACAAAACCAGGTTGGAATCCACATTTATTTCCCATTTTTATTCCATTCAGTCATATAAAAAGAAACAAGGAGTTAAAGTTGAATACAATTTAATTTTAAACTAAACATATGTAAAAGACACAATTTTTGACCGTAAACATATAAACGAAAGCTCAAAAGTTCATTTAGACGATTAAGGGTGTATTCGAAAAAAGGTTTTCCACCTTCAACAGCTCGAAATTTTCTGAGACATTTTCAGACTCATTTTTAAAAATAAAAACATGAAACTTGCTGGGATGATTTTTGAAGACATGTTTAACATGCCGTGTGATTTCATTTTCAGCTCAATTCATTAGAATTTGATTTTTAAACAATTATTTTCTCAGTATGACCATTTTTTTCATCCCAGATCGCCCGCTTCGGAAAATTCGGTTCAAAACGCCCACTTTGACAGCGTTTTTTACAGTATTTTCTGCATTTATCAAAAAATTGAGAAGCACGGCACATTACGTGGTTTCTAAATAAGAGAATTTCCCAGTTTGATGAGTTTGAGAGCAAAAATGAATTTTAAAATGAATCAGAAAATAAGCAGTTTGGATCGGAATACACCCTTAAATGTGTAAATAAGCCCAGTTCCTGCAACATGATACAAATCACGTTTAATACGCGATCCCGCTTAATACGCGACTTTTGTCCACTCCCTTGAAACGCGTCTTAACCGGGTTCCACTGTATTTACATTATTTTTAAGCACAAACACTAACTATTTACAATATTCGTAACACTATATATATAATTTTTATTTAATTTGTAATTATTCAAATTAATTAAAAATTTTACTTTTTTTTAATGATTTTATATTTAATAATTCTTTTAATTATGAAACTCTGTAAGCTCTAATGATTATCTGTTTGGAGATAAGGAAATAAGATCGTCAGAAGTTGGGGAGGAGCTCGTTTATACCAAGTGGAATCTAAAAATTGAATGCATAGAAAATGAGGAATCGCGAAGCGATCCAGAATGAAAAAAATTTTTCTGGGGTTTGCTAGAAAATGGGGATTGCTTCGCGATACCTAACGGAATCGCAAAACGATTACCCGGGGGGTTGGTGAGCGTAGCGAGTAAGGGGGCGGAGCCCTCCCAGTTAAGTATAATAAAATATCATGAATTATTAGTTTAACAAGCAACACGTGTCTAAATGCAATCCACTGGCGAAGAACAAAATAAGGCCTCCAAGTTTTCCACTTATCCGCGCAAAGAGAAAACTGTATAACAATTGTAGATAACGCCAAAAACTTCTTCGAAGGGAACAAGACAATACCAAAGGAACGATAATTTCTACAGGTATTTTAAAATGGACAAGAACATCTTCTTAACTCATTTATGCTTGATTTTTCGTTTTCTCAAATTTATTGGTAAAATCACGTTAAAATGTTGCAAAATGAACTGGAAAAATACTAAAAAAAAATCACGCTAAAATATTTGTGTATATATTTGATAAAATGCAAACGTGCTAAATATGGGAAGTGCATATGTGGAAAAATGCATAACTATATATTTTGTCTAAATTTATATAAATTGAGCTTTTAAATTGTATATCATATACTATAACTAGTATTTTTAGGAACTTTTAAAAATATTTATTTATTTCGTTACAAGACTATTAATATTATAAGTATTATTAATAATAAAGTAAGAATAATCGTATTTAAGGCTAAAAAACAATTTATTTCGAAATCGTCTTGAAAAGGACTTTACTTAAATAACTGTCCTCTAAATGGCTAACAGAAATGTCTACCCATTTGCGCATAGCGACCTATATTTTGTACGTTACAAACATGCATAAAAAATAGGCTTGAACATATAATTTCGCAATTTAAAAAAATACGTATTTCAAAATTCCTTTGTATACTTTTTTGAAATACGTAATTTTTTGTTCACATAGTTCACCAACAACTAAATATATGAGGTTTTTGTTTTGAAAACTGTGTCCCTGCTTTTCCTGAGTGTCATTGAAATGTTACTTGAACAGGTATCCTTTTTCGTAATTTACTATATAATATCAGTTATTAGCTTTTTCTTATTATTGAATATTGTTAAAGACTTTCATAAATTTGCAAGCATAATATATTACACTTTATTTAATAATCTTATATTCGTCATGTAAGTAATCACTTTTTTTTTAAATTGAAGTTTTAAAAATTAAGTATTTTATTGACAAACAAATTGTAACTAATAAAAATAAGTAAATTATTTGATATATTTGATCAATTTATGACATCCTCTCCAATCACTAACTTCCTGCAATAGAATGAAAAAAAAAGTATTTTCAATCAACGCTATCAATTTTCTCTTTATATTAGACTTACAAACACTGCAATACATATTCTTATAGATTTTTTTGAACTGAAAATCATAGCCAATTTATTTCAAATTTCACACCGTAAAGTACAAGAGACATATTTGTTTATATAAATAAAGCAGATTTTGCTATTAACAAACTATGAAGAAGCGAAGTTATTCTTGAAAATCGACTTCTGTGGTTTACTACAGAGTCGATTTTAACAAAGAAAGTAGATTAAGAAGAAGCGAAACTCCTGTAGACGTAATGTAAACCGCCATTCGACAAAAAATATGCAGTACAGCAAGGTTGCACAACAGGTTGAACTCCTACGCAAGCACGTTCGGTTACTTTGATTTAACCCCTTAATTCTCGCTCCCGTCAATATCTCGGGCTGAGGTGTCGTTCGTTATTTCTCGTGCCCGTCATATTCTCGGGCTGGAGATTTAATTGCTGGAAAAAAACTTCTGAAACCAGAAAAATTGAACTGGAATTTCCATTTGAAGTCTTTGAATATTAGCGCTCTGGTTTGATTTGTACGATCTATAATTTGCCATAGATTTGTAATATTTTTGTCATTTTGATATGGATTCTGATGAATCAAGCCTTTCAGATGATAACTGGAATATTAGCCCCTTCACGGTCGCTTAATATTTGAAAAAACCATCAAAAGTGTACCTATTTTTTTTTATTACAGAAATTGAATAATTATAAGTTTTCTAAATAAAATATGCAATTAGTTTATTTTTAAGGCGAAAAAACAATATTTTATAGCCATATTGATATTTGTATAAAAGCCATCATGCGAGAATTATGTGTCTTAACCTCTTAAGCTCCGCCCCCGATAAATGTAGGCTACTATCTTTTAATTCAGATTGTTTGACTCCCACCAGTTTTTTTTTTTTTTTTAAATAGTGTAAATGGCTTTATTTTCGCAGCATTTTATCTGCCGTAAACTACGGTGGTGGGAATCAAACAATCTGAATAATAAAAAAAAGTAACCTACATTTATCGGAGGCGGAGCTTAAGAGGTTAAGACACATAATTCTCGCATGATGGCTTTTATACAAATATGAATATGGCTATAAAATATTGTTTTTTCGTCTTAAAAATAAACTAATTGCATATTTTATTTAGAAACATTATAATTATTCAATTTCTGTAATAAAAAAAATAGGTACACTTTTGATGGTTTTTTCAAATATTAAGCGACCGTGAAGGGGTTAATTTATTAGCGCTAAGTCGTCAATTCCAGTTGAACAAAAAGTATTGGTCCGCAGAATCATGTATGCTATGCTGTGGAATATTTTTCTTTCTTCCTTCTTCTATTTTTTTTTCTTTTTTATTAGAAATATCTGTTTAAATTAACAAGGTGTATGTTTCATTATTAGAAAAGATAAATGTATATTTCTAAATCAGGAAAAATTTTTCCATTAATGTTATAATTATTATTTAGTTTTTTCGACTGGAATTGAGAAATTCTTTAGTTAAGAAATTAGAAGCAAAAACGCAATTCCTTTTGTAAAATACAATAAAAAAATAGATGATATTATCATAAAATTCAGTAGAAATTTAAAACAAGAAGCACGATTAAGTGGCACAAATCCCCACTTGCATCGTTGAGGATAGAACACCCAACCTACCGCTCAGCTGATCCCCTAACATGAGTCGGGGTCTTTACCGTTCGGGCACGGTGTTCGATACACAGTTGGAAGAATGAATAAACTATTGCTATACATCAGAAATGTACTTACTTTTTTTATTTTTCTTAAAAAGTTGGTGATGAAAAATACATTTTTATATTGACCAATTATTATTTTTATTACAATTTTTATATTGACCTACAAATATTACAACAACTTTAAGAAATAATCTTATATTTTTCTTTTTTCTCTGCTCCCCTCCCCCCCCCCTTTTTTTTTTTCTTTTTCACAAAAGCTTGATAGTTTTGATTTAAAACATGGATGTGATTGATAAGATAGATATTATATATTATCTTTCATTACAATGTTTGGGATCAAGCAAACTGAAATAAAAAGGTTAACTGCAGAGCATTTCAGGATAATAATTTTAGTCTAATAACTATTTTTCTCATGCATTCCATTTGTCCAAAAGAAAAAATCTTTCAGTATCTTGACAATTTTTTGAAACTCTACAAACAACTTAGACATTCCATTAAATTTCTTTTGCGTTTTTAATCTTTCGTTTCATTATCAATTTTATAAAGAAATTTAATTTCGCAAAAAGGGATGAGTTCCATATCCTGTGCCGGAAGATTTTTGGTGAAAAAAAATCTCGCCAAAATACCGTTTTGGCGACATAAAAAATTTTCCAAGATTGCAGAAAAACATCATTTTTAAATCTTTATATCTATATATATAAAATAAGAGATGTCTGTCTGCCTGCCTGACCGCGGGAAGCTCCGAAATTATAACACCTAGACCTCTGAAATTTTTGTCATGTGTAGATGCTGTTACCGGAAAGTGTACTTCGCCGCCGGATTTTAAAATTTCAATTTAGATATTTAAAAAAAAAAATTAAAACGTTATTAAAACGTTATGTGTTAGAGGCTATTTACAGCTCTAAGCCAATCCGCTGCAATAAAACGTTATGGGTTTCAGGCTATTTGCAGCTCTAAGCCAATCCGCGGCAAAGAAGAAACCAACCAATGAGAGCAGGTGGTAAATATGAGATACAGCGGCTGCATTTCCTAACCTAACTTTAGCGGGAAATTGCACTGTTTATCTTTCATGCTTTATTTATTTTGTTACTAT
This sequence comes from Maratus speciosus, assembly GCA_963932465.1. Taxonomy (NCBI): domain Eukaryota; kingdom Metazoa; phylum Arthropoda; class Arachnida; order Araneae; family Salticidae; genus Maratus; species Maratus speciosus. Next base: position 57,363,684 of record OZ010798.1, read on the forward strand.
AAGTTTTAATCTTATTGACATTATTTTATAATGTTTATAAGAAGTTATATAATACAATTCACGTAAGTTTAAATTGTATTCGTTCTTCGTATTAATATCTATTTACATACGCGTAGTCGCCCAAGAATAAAACAGTAGGTATAATGTTTCTTGAACTTTCTGGGATCTTAAAGTAATTTTTTTTTTCAAATTTGCTGATTATTTTTTTTTCAAATTTGCTGAATCAACGCTTCACTGAATGTTTTCATTTCTTAGTAAAAATAGAACTGTACATTTTATAGTAAGGTGTAAGATCAAAACTGTACTTTCTATGAAATGGAAACATTCAGTAAATAATTTCCGTTCTCGGGTGATTAAGAGATGTATGTTGGCATCGCCCAAGAATAGGAATAAAACAAATATTTTTTTTCAGGGGAAATAAATGAAGTTATTTGGGTTTTTCTTTTATCTTTTTTTTTCCACTTCCCCATATATTATGAGTTTCATAACAAATCCCAATGAAAACATATTTTCTACACTTTACTGAGTGTTTTCATTTCTTATCAAATTCATGATATGTAACAAGAACAGGGATCTGTTTAGGAAAAATTGGGTTCTTTAAAGGACCCCTCACAACATTTTTCATTTCAAAACAGGACCCCTCACAACATTTTTCATTTCAAAACAGGACCCCTCACAACATTTTTCATGTCAAAACTGGACCCTGCACAAATTTTTTCAAATCAAAGCAGGACCCTTCACAAAACTTTTCATCTTAAAAAAAGAGGACCCTTCACAAAATTGTCATAAAAGTAGGCTTTTTACAAACTTTTTCACCTGAAAACTAAACTTTTCACATATTTGCTGAATCAACGCTTCACTGAATGTTTTCTTTTCATTTCTTAGCAAAAGTATAAGATGTATGTTTTGATTTTAAGATTTGTTATTGAACTTTGATTCATTTAAGGAGGTTCGGGACATACCTATTTTAAAATAATTTTTATTTATTGAGTTACTATTTTGAAATTTTTTATGATGTTTAACCATAACATGATAAAACTTATTAATCGGTATAACTCTAAATGTTATATGTAGAATTTAAACTTTTTTTCATTTAAATAAACAAAAATATAAGTTTTAATTTTGATTCTGCATTTTTAAAATTGTTATTGAACTCAGTTTGCTTCATATACAAATATTCAATGTTTTCATTTATTATTGTTGACACTATTGGCCGATGACAACGTACATTTTATACCTGACTGCATGTCCATTCTTGGACGATTATTCTGAAACTCCAAATTTGTCTAATCGCCCCAAGAATCGAATGTTTTTTTAAAACATTCAGTAAATAATTTCCGTTCTTGGGCGATTAAGAGTTCATTCATGTGCGATTCTTATGAAACTCCATGTCACAAAATGCACATCTTAACTATTTTACGCACTCAGAATTTTCCATTTTCAGTTCTTTTCCTTTTGTTAATCTTTTCTCTCCACTTTCCCACTGATAAGAAATCGTAATGAAAACATATCTTGCACTTTACTGAATGTTTTCATAGTGCCAGGTCCAGTAGCAGAAAATTCAAGATGGGAGGCAGGCGTCACAGATTTTCTTATCTCTTTTGCAGATTATTTTTCCATCAAACCTTTTATTATTTCACTTTACAATTATGTTTAGCTCTTTATTACTTCATACAAAACTAAGATTATTATCTATAAAAATTCATAAAATGCTTAAAGACATTGCAGGTAAGTGGTGGTTTGATTAATTAATGCTTCAATTGTAAAATATTTTACCAGCAGATTATTTTCTGCCACTGAAGTATGTGTCACAGACACTTGGAGAATTTTCTGCAACTGTGGTGCCAGGCATAGCAGTTTAAAGTTTAGGTGTAATTCAGTGAAGAGAAATTATGATTTTTTTTTTGTTCTGTCGCCATTTGTCAAAGTTCCCAACATTTCTCAGCGACAGATTGGAAAAATTCAGCGTGTGCTTCTGCACTTTTTTGTCAAAATTTGCTATACATTTCCGCGATCTTTTGATGAAATTTGCAATTTATTCCCTCGACTGTTTATCGAATTTTGTGTTTTATTTTTATAGTGATTGTTTTTACAAGATTTTTCATGAAATTCACGTTATTTTTCTTTTTGCGACCATTAGCCAAAGATTAGACAAACTTTGCTATGCGTTTCTGCGATCTTTTGATGAAAGGTACAATATCTTTCTTCGTTTACTGAAATTCGTGTTTTTTTTCAGCAATCGTTTCACAAAATGCACCCCCCCCCCCCCAAATCGTTTCACGAAATTTGCAGGTTTTTTTTTTCACGATGTTTTTTAAACGATCAGTGACAAAATTTGTTTTTCTTTTCCGTGGCCATTTGTCGAACTTTCCTATATTTCTCAGCGACATATTGGCAAAATTTGTAATATGCACTCTTCAAACAAACTTTGGTATGCGTTTCTGCGATCTTTTCATGAAATTTGCAATATTTTCTTCGTTTACTGAAATTCACGCTTTTTTTTTTCAGTGATCGTTTCACAAAATGCATGATCCCCCCCCCCCCCCAAATCGTTTCATGAAATTTTTGGGGGTTTTTTTAACGATCAGTGACAAAATATGTGTTTTTCTTTTCCGCAGTCATTTGACAATTCGTAATGTGCACTCTTTAGACAAACTTTGCTATGCGTTTCTGTGATCTTTAAATGAAATTTGCAATATTTTTTTTTTGTTCACTGAAATTCACGTTTTTTTTCTGCGATCGTTTCACAAAATGCACAATTCCACCCCCCCCCCCCCCCATATCGTTTCATGAAATTTGCATTTTTTTTTTTTCAACGATCAGTGACAAAATTTGTGTTTTTCTTTTCCTCGGCCATTTGTCGAAGTTCCTGATATTTCTCAGTGACAGATTGGAAGAATTGGCATATGCTTCTGCAGTTTTTTGACGAAATTTGCCATGCATTTCCGCGATCTTTTGATGAAATTTGCAATATTTTGATTCGATTGTTTACTGAAATTCGCGGGGGTTTTTTTCAGCAATCGTTTGACGAAATTCGCGGTTTTTTTTTTCACGATTTTTTTAAACAGTGACAAAATTTGTTTTTCTTTTCCGTGGCCATTTGTCGAAGTTTCCGATATTTCTCAGCGACATATTGGCAAAATTTGTAATCTGCACTGTTTAGACAAACTTTGCTATGCGTTTTTGCGATCTTTTGATGAAATTTGCAATATTTTTCTTCGTTTACTGAAATTCACGCTTTTTTTTCAGTGATCGTTTCACAAAATGCACGAATTTCCCCCCCCCCCCAAAAAAATCGTTTCATGAAATTTTTGGGGGTTTTTTTAACGATCAGTGACAAAATATGTGTTTTTCTTTTCCGCAGCCATTTGACAAAATTCGTAATGTGCACTATTTAGACAAACTTTGCTATGCGTTTCTGTGATCTTTTGATGAAATTTGCAATATTTTTTTTTTGTTCACTGAAATTCACGTTTTTTTTTTCTGTGATCGTTTCACGAAATGCACAATTCCACCCCCCCCCCACCCCCCAAATCGTTTCATGAAATTTGCATTTTTTTTTTCAACGATCAGTGACAAAATTTGTGTTTTTCTTTTCCTCGGCCATTTGTCGAAGTTCCTGATATTTCTCAGTGACAGATTGGCAGAATTGGCATATGCTTCTGCACTTTTTTGACGAAATTTGCCATGTATTTCCGCGATCTTTTGATGAAATTTGCAATATTTTTCTTTGATTGTTTACTGAAATTCGCGGGGTTTTTTTTCAGCAATCGTTTGACGAAATTCGCGTTTTTTTTTTTTTCACGATTTTTTTTTCAACGATCAGTGACAAAATTTGTTTTTCTTTTCCGTGGCCATTTGTCGAAGTTTCCGATATTTCTCAGCGACATATTGGCAAAATTTGTAATCTGCTCTCTTTAGACAAACTTTGCTATGCGTTTTTGCGATCTTTTGATGAAATTTGCAATATTTTTCTTCGTTTACTGAAATTCACGTTTTTTTTTCAGCGATCGTTTCACAAAATGCACGATCCCCCCCCCCCCCCCCCAAATCGTTCATGAAATTTGCATTTTTTTTTTTCAACGATCAGTGACAAAATTTGTGTTTTTCTTTTCCGCGACCATTTGTCGAAGTTCCCGATATTTCTCAGCGACAGATTGGAAAAATTGGCATATGCTTCTGCACTTTTTTGACGAAATTTGCCATGCATTTCCGCGATCTTTTGATGAAATTTGCAATATTTTGATTCGATTGTTTACTGAAATTCGCGGGGTTTTTTTTCAGCAATCGTTTGACGAAATTCGCGTTTTTTTTTTCACGATTTTTTTTAAACAGTGACAAAATTTGTTTTTCTTTTCCGTGGCCATTTGTCGAAGTTTCCGATATTTCTCAGCGACATATTGGCAAAATTTGTAATCTGCACTCTTTAGACAAACTTTGCTATGCGTTTTTGCGATCTTTTGATGAAATTTGCAATATTTTTCTTCGTTTACTGAAATTCACGTTTTTTTCAGCAATCGTTTCACAAAATGTACGATCTCCCCCCCTCCCCCAAATCGTATCACGAAATTTGCAGGTTTTTTTTTCATGATTTTTTTAAACGATCAGTGAAAAATTTGTTTTTCTTTTCCGTGGCCATTTGTGGAACTTTCCTATATTTCTCAGCGACATATTGGCAAAATTTGTAATCTGCACTGTTTAGACAAACTTTGCTATGCGTTTTTGCGATCTTTTGATGAAATTTGCAATATTTTTCTTCGTTTACTGAAATTCACGCTTTTTTTTCAGTGATCGTTTCACAAAATGCACGAATTCCCCCCCCCCCCCCCAAATCGTTTCATGAAATTTTTGGGGGGTTTTTTTAACGATCAGTGACAAAATATGTGTTTTTCTTTTCCGCAGCCATTTGACAAAATTCGTAATGTGCACTCTTTAGACAAACTTTGCTATGCGTTTCTGTGATCTTTTGATGAAATTTGCAATATTTTTTTTTTGTTCACTAAAATTCACGGTTTTTTTTTTCTGTGATCGTTTCACGAAATGCACAATTCCACCCCCCCACCCCCCAAATCGTTTCATGAAATTTGCATTTTTTTTTCAACGATCAGTGACAAAATTTGTGTTTTTCTTTTCCTCGGCCATTTGTCGAAGTTCCTGATATTTCTCAGTGACACATTGGCAGAATTGGGATATGCTTCTGCACTTTTTTGACGAAATATTGCCATGTATTTCCGCGATCTTTTGATGAAATTTGCAATATTTTTCTTTGATTGTTTACTGAAATTCGCGGGGTTTTTTTTCAGCAATCGTTTGACGAAATTCGCGTTTTTTTTTTTCACGATTTTTTTTTCAACGATCAGTGACAAAATTTGTTTTTCTTTTCCGTGGCCATTTGTCGAAGTTTCCGATATTTCTCAGCGACATATTGGCAAAATTTGTAATCTGCTCTCTTTAGACAAACTTTGCTATGCGTTTTTGCGATCTTTTGATGAAATTTGCAATATTTTTCTTCGTTTACTGAAATTCACGTTTTTTTTTTCAGCGATCGTTTCACAAAATGCACGATTCCCCCCCCCCCCCCCCCAAATCGTTTCATGAAATTTGAATTTTTTTTTTCAACGATCAGTGACAAAATTTGTGTTTTTCTTTTCCGCGGCCATTTGACAAAATTCGTAATGTACACTCTTTAGACAAACTTTGCTATGCGTTTGTGTGATCTTTTGATGAAATTTGCAATATTTTTCTTTGTTTACTGCGATTCACGTTTTTTTTTTTCTGCGATCGTTTCACAAAATGCACAATTCCACCCCCCCACCCCCCAAATCGTTTCATGAAATTTGCATTTATTTTTTTTTTTCAACGGTCAGTGACAAAATTTGTTTTTCTTTTCCGTGGCCATTTGTCGAAGTTTCCGATATTTCTCAGCGATATATTGGCAAAATTTGTAATCTGCACTCTTTAGACAAACTTTGCTATGCGTTTTTGCGATCTTTTGATGAAATTTGCAATATTTTTCTTCGTTTACTGAAATTCACGTTTTTTTTTCAGCGATCGTTTCACAAAATGCACGATTCCCCCCCCCCCCCCCCCATTCGTTTCATGAAATTTGCATTTTTTTTTTTCAACGATCAGTGACAAAATTTGTGTTATTCTTTTCCGCGACCATTTGTCGAAGTTCCCGATATTTCTCAGCGACAGATTGGAAAAATTGGCATATGCTTCTGCACTTTTTTGACGAAATTTGCCATGCATTTCCGCGATCTTTTGATGAAATTTGCAATATTTTGATTCGATTGTATACTGAAATTCGCGGGGGTTTTTTTCAGCAATCGTTTGACGAAATTCGCGTTTTTTTTTCACGATTTTTTTAAACAGTGACAAACTTTGTTTTTCTTTTCCGTGGCCATTTGTCGAAGTTTCCGATATTTCTCAGCGACATATTGGCAAAATTTGTAATCTGCACTCTTTAGACAAACTTTGCTATGCGTTTTTGCGATCTTTTGATGAAATTTGCAATATTTTTCTTCGTTTACTGAAATTCACGTTTTTTTCAGCAATCGTTTCACAAAATGTACGATCTCCCCCCCCTCCCCCAAATCGTTTCACGAAATTTGCAGGGTTTTTTTTCATGATTTTTTTAAACGATCAGTGACAAAATTTGGTTTTCTTTTCCGTGGCCATTTGTCGAACTTTCCTATATTTCTCAGCGACATATTGGCAAAATTTGTAATCTGCACTGTTTAGACAAACTTTGCTATGCGTTTTTGCGATCTTTTGATGAAATTTGCAATATTTTTCTTCGTTTACTGAAATTCACGCTTTTTTTTCAGTGATCGTTTCACAAAATGCACGAATTCCCCCCCCCCCCCCCAAATCGTTTCATGAAATTTTTGGGGTTTTTTTTAACGATCAGTGACAAAATATGTGTTTTTCTTTTCCGCAGCCATTTGACAAAATTCGTAATGTGCACTCTTTAGGCAAACTTTGCTATGCGTTTCTGTGATCTTTTGATGAAATTTGCAATATTTTTTTTTGTTCACTGAAATTCACGTTTTTTTTTTCTGTGAACGTTTCACGAAATGCACAATTCCACCCCCCCCCCCCCCCACCCCCCAAATCGTTTCATGAAATTTGCATTTTTTTTTCAACGATCAGTGACAAAATTTGTGTTTTTCTTTTCCTCGGCCATTTGTCGAAGTTCCTGATATTTCTCAGTGACAGATTGGCAGAATTGGGATATGCTTCTGAACATTTTTGACGAAATATTGCCATGTATTTCCGCGATCTTTTGATGAAATTTGCAATATTTTTCTTTGATTGTTTACTGAAATTCGCGGGTTTTTTTTTCAGCAATCGTTTGACGAAATTCGCGTTTTTTTTTTCACGATTTTTTTTTCAACGATCAGTGACAAAATTTGTTTTTCTTTTCCGTGGCCATTTGTCGAAGTTTCCGATATTTCTCAGCGACATATTGGCAAAATTTGTAATCTGCACTGTTTAGACAAACTTTGCTATGCGTTTCTGTGATCTTTTGATGAAATTTGCAATATTTTTCTTTGTTTACTGCGATTCACGTTTTTTTTTCTGCGATCGTTTCACAAAATGCACAATTCCACCCCCCCCCCCACCCCCCAAATCGTTTCATGAAATTTGCATTTATTTTTTTTTTTCAACGATCAGTGACAAAATTTGTTTTTCTTTTCCGTGGCCATTTGTCGAAGTTTCCGATATTTCTCAGCGACATATTGGCAAAATTTGTAATCTGCTCTCTTTAGACAAACTTTGCTATGCGTTTTTGCGATCTTCTGATGAAATTTGCAGTATTTTTCTTCGTTTACTGAAATTCACGTTTTTTTTTCAGCGATCGTTTCACAAAATGCACGATTCCCCCCCCCCCCCCCCCCCAAATCGTTTCATGAAATTTGCATTTTTTTTTTTCAACGATCAGTGACAAAATTTGTGTTTTTCTTTTCCGCGACCATTTGTCGAAGTTCCCGATATTTCTCAGCGACAGATTGGAAAAATTGGCATATGCTTCTGCACTTTTTTGACGAAATTTGCCATGCATTTCCGTGATCTTTTGATGAAATTTGCAATTTTTTTTTCGATTGTTTACTGAAATTCGCGGGGGTTTTTTCAACAATCGTTTGACGAAATTCACGTTTTTTTTTCAACGAACTATGATGAAATTTGTTATTTTATTTATTTCTTTTTGGTGACTATTTGCCAAAGTTCCCGGTATTTCTCAGCGACAGATTGGCAAAATTCAGTGTTCGCTTCGGCACTCTTTTGTCAAAATTTGCTATGCATTTCGTCGATTTTTTGATGAAATTTGCAATATTTTTTTTTCGGTTGTTTACTGAAATTCGAGGGCTTTTTGCAGCGATCGTTTCACAAAATGCATGATTTTTTTCCAAGATTGTTTGGCGAAATTTGCATTTTTTTTTTCAATTATCTGTGACGAATTTTTTTCTTTTTCTCTGTGACTATTTGTCGAAGTTCCCGATATTCCTGAGTGACAGATTGGCAAAATTCAACATGTGCTTCTCCGATCTTTTGATGAAATTTGTAATTTTTTTCTTCGATTGTTTCACAAAATTCATGATTATTTTTCCAAGATCATTGGATGACATTCTTTTTTTTTCTAATGATCACTTCACAATTTTTTTCAACGATCTATGACAAAATTTGTGACAATTTATCGCATGTTATGTGTTCACCGTTCATGGGTGTCTAAAAATGTAGGCAACAATTTTAGCAGGAAGATAGATTATAAATAACGAACACTCAAAATTTTCGCTTTATTGAATTATGCCTAAACTTTATACTGCACTTTCAATGTGAAAACATTCAATAAAGTATAACATATGTTTTCATTAGGATGAGAAAATATTAACAAAAGGATAAGAACCGAGTGAAAAATTCTTGAGTTCATGAAATACTTAATATGGTGTGCATTTTGTGATATATTAGGAGTTTTATAACAATGGCATGTGAATGGACTCTTAATCGCTCAAGAACAGAAATTATTTACTTCATAAAAAGTTCAAGAAACACGTTCCATGCTTGGGCGACTATGCATATGTAAATTGCCAATAATACGAAGAACGAATACAATTGAAATTAACTTACGTGAATGATAACACTTTAAAATTTTAAAGAAGGTGGGAGAGTTGAATTTCGAGTTTGGAAGGCGGCTGACGATAATTGTCCTTACAACTGTAGCGTTTACTTCGATGAGTATCCTTTATATGTTGTTTTCTGACAGAGGTCGTTTTAAAGCTTTTGGCCTGTACATTACTAAGCACTCACTCCTCTCCTCTTAACTAATTTTTTCATCAGTAGAGGGTGTTTTAAAGTTTTAATTTGTTCATGACTATGGCATACAATTTTACAACAATTATGAATAAAATTTGCATAACATCTCAACAATTTGTAACTGCTTCTCCCCCATTTTCACACTGTGAGCGGGTACGTATTTCAGACAAAATAGAGTTACATATAAAATCATATAAATTAAAGGTTTCTTTATAAATATTACCACGGACCCGGGCAACGCCGGGCGGGTCAGCTAGTTATTTATAAATCAATGATTTTGCACCATTTTTAAGAATAGAAAATGATATAAAAACATGGATTTATAAATTACACAAAGATTTAAAAACGAAGTTTTTGCGCCATCTTGGAAATTTTCTTCCGATACAATTACACAAATTTTAGCAGCATTCTAAATAAATGTCCTTTTTGAGATGAATACTTGTTATTGTCAGGGGGATCTGCCCCCCTGAACCCCCCCCCCCCGGTTCTTAAAACATTTTCGACAATAAGAAAGAGAAAAAAACTGGCCAGAAACTTTTTATAAATTTCAACAACATTTCAAAAACTATTATTTTTAATGCAGGTGAATCCCGCTCACAACTGCCAAAAAGAAATAAAGTACTAAATCATAGAAAAAATGCATAAAAATAATTTAAAAATGTTTACACACAACAACAAAAAAAACAATCAGCAAGTATTTAATGTTTATAAAATGATCCCAGTTATGGTCTGAAACAGGGTACCAACTATTCATCTGAAAAAGCACATGTTTAGATTTATTTAGAATGCTGCTAAAATTTGTGCAATTGCATCGGAAGAAATTTTCGAAGTGGCGCAAATACTTCGTTTTTAAATCTTTATGTAATTTATAAATCCATGTTTTTACATCATTTTCTCTTTTTAAAAATGGGGTAAAATCATTGATTTATATATAACTAGCTGCGCCGCCCGGCGTTGCCCGGGTCCGTGGTAATATTTATAAAGAAACCTTTAATTTATATGATTTTATATGTAACTCTATTTTGTCTGAAATACGTACCCGCTCACAGTGTGAAAATGGGGGAGAAGCAGTTACAAATTGTTAAGATGTTATGCAAATTTTATTCATAATTGTTGTAAAATTGTATGCCATAGTCATGAACAAATTAAAACTTTAAAACACCCTCTACTGATGAAAAAATTAGTTAAGAGGAAAGGAGTGAGTGCTTAGTAATGTACAAGCCAAAAGCTTTAAAACGACCTCTGTCAGAAAACAACATATAAAGGATACTCATCGAAGAAAACGCTACAGTTGTAAGGACAATTATCGTCATCCGCCTTCCAAACTCGAAATTCAACTGTCCCACCTTCTTTAAAATTTTAAAGTGTTATCATTCACGTAAGTTAATTTCAATTGTATTCGTTCTTCGTGTTAATGGCAATTTACATATGCATAGTCGCTCAAGCATGGAACGTGTTTCTTGAACTTTTTATGAAGTAAATAATTTCTGTTCTTGAGCGATTAAGAGTCCATTCACATGCGATTGTTATAAAACTCCTAATATATCACAAAATGCGCACCATATTAAGTATTTCATGAACTCAAGGATTTTTCACTCAGTTCTTATTCTTTTGTTAATATTTTCTCATCCTAATGAAAACTTATGTTATACTTTATTGAATGTTTTCACATTGAAAGTGCAGTATAAAGTTTAGGCATAATTCAATAAAGCGAAAATTTTGAGTGTTCGTTATTTATAATCTATCTTCCTGTTAAAATTGTTGCCTACATTTTTAGACACCCATGAACGGTGAACACATAACATGCGATAAATTGTCACAAATTTTGTCATAGATCGTTGAAAAAAATTGTGAAGTGATCATTAGAGAAAAAAAGAATGTCATCCAATGATCTTGGAAAAATAATCATGAATTTTGTGAAACAATCGAAGAAAAAAATTACAAATTTCATCAAAAGATCAGAGAAGCACATGTTGAATTTTGCCAATCTGCCACTCAGGAATATCGGGAACTTCGACAAATAGTCGCATAAAAAAAGAAAAAAAACTCGTCACAGATAATTGAAAAAAAAAAGGAAATTTCGCCAAACAATCTTGGAAAAAAATCATGCATTTTGTGAAACGATCGCTGCAAAAAGCCCTCGAATTTCAGTAAACAATCGAAAAAAAATATTGCAAATTTCATCAAAAAATCGCGGAAATGTATAGCAAATTTTGACAAAAGAGTGCCGAAGCGCACACTGAATTTTGCCAATCTGTCGCTGAGAAATACCGGGAACTTTGGCAAATAGTCACCAAAAAGAAATAAATAAAATAACAAATTTCATCATAGATCGTTGAAAAAAAAAACGTGAATTTCGTCAAACGATTATTGAAAAAAAACCCGCGAATTTCAGTAAACAATCGAAAAAAAAATTGCAAATTTCATCAAAAGATCACGGAAATGCATGGCAAATTTCGTCAAAAAAGTGCAGAAGCATATGCCAATTTTTCCAATCTGTCGCTGAGAAATATCGGGAACTTCGACAAATGGCCGCGGAAAAGTAAAACACAAATTTTGTCACTGATCGTTGAAAAAAAAAATGCAAATTTCATAAAACGATTTGGGGGGGGGGGGGGGGGGATCGTGCATTTTGTGAAACGATCGCTGAAAAAAAAACGTGAATTTCAGTAAACGAAGAAAAATATTGCAAATTTCATCAAAAGATCGCAAAAACGCATAACAAAGTTTGTCTAAAGAGAGCAGATTACAAATTTTACCAATATGTCGCTGAGAAATATCGGAAACTTCGACAAATGGCCACGGAAAAGAAAAACAAATTTTGTCACTGATCGTTGAAAAAAAAAAAATGCAAATTTCATGAAACGATTTCAGGGGGTGGGGCGGTGGAATTGTGCATTTTGTGAAACGATCGCAGAAAAAAAAACGTGAATCGCAGTAAACAAAGAAAAATATTGCAAATTTCATCAAAAGATCACAGAAACGCATAGCAAAGTTTGTCTAAAGATTGCACATTACGAATTTTGTCAAATGGCTGCGGAAAAGAAAAACACATATTTTGTCACTGATCGTTAAAAAAACCCCACAAATTTCATGAAACGATTTGGGGGGGGGGGGAGGGAATCGTGCATTTTGTGAAACGATCATTGAAAAAAAAAGGTTGAATTTCATTAAACGAAGAAAAATATTGCAAATTTCATCAAAAGATCGCAGAAACGCATAGCAAAGTTTGTTTGAAGAGTGCAGATTACAAATTTTGCCAATATGTCGCTGAGAAATATAGGAAAGTTCGACAAATGGCCACGGAAAAGAAAAACAAATTTTGTCACTGATCGTTTAAAAAAAATCGTGAAAAAAAAAACCTGCAAATTTCGTGAAACGATTTAATGGGGAGGGGGGGGGGGTGCATTTTGTGAAACGATTGCTGAAAAAAAACATGAATTTCAGTAAACGAAGAAAGATATTGTACCTTTCATCAAAAGATCGCAGAAACGCATAACAAAGTTTGTCTAATCTTGTGTAATGGTCGCAAAAAGAAAAATAACGTGAATTTCATGAAAAATCTTGTAAAAACAATCACTATAAAAATAAAACACAAAATTCGATAAACAGTCGAGGGAATAAATTGCAAATTTCATCAAAAGATCGCGGAAATGTATAGCAAATTTTGACAAAAGAGTGCAGAAGCACACGCTGAATTTTTCCAATCTGTCGCTGAGAAATGTTGGGAACCTTGACAAATGGCGACAGAACAAAAAAAAAATCATAATTTCTCTTCACTGAATTACACCTAAACTTTAAACTGCTATGCCTGGCACCACAGTTGCAGAAAATTCTCCAAGTGTCTGTGACAGATACTTCAGTGGCAGAAAATAATCTGCTGGTAAAATATTTTACAATTGAAGCATTAATTAATCAAGCCACCACTTACCTGCAATGTCTTTAAGCATTTTATTCATTTTTATAGATAATAATCTTAGTTTTGTATGAAGTAATAAAGAGATAAACATAATTGTAAAGTGAAATAATAAAAGGTTTGGTGGAAAAATAATCTGCAAAAGAGATAAAAAAAATCTGTGACGCCCTCCCATCTTGAATTTTCTGCTACTGGACCTGGCACTATGAAAACATTCAGTAAAGTGCAAGATATGTTTTCATTACGATTTCTTATCAGTGGGAAAGTGGAGAGAAAAGATTAACAAAAGGAAAAGAACTGAAAATGGAAAATTCTGAGTGCGTAAAATAGTTAAGATGTGCATTTTGTGACATGGAGTTTCATAAGAATCGCACATGAATGAACTCTTAATCGCCCAAGAACGGAAATTATTTACTGAATGTTTTAAAAAAACATTCGATTCTTGGGGCGATTAGACAAATTTGGAGTTTCAGAATAATCGTCCAAGAATGGACATGCAGTCAGGTATAAAATGTACGTTGTCATCGGCCAATAATGTCAACAATAATAAATGAAAACATAGAATATTTGTATATGAAGCAAACTGAGTTCAATAACAATTTTAAAAATGCAGAATCAAAATTAAAACTTATATTTTTGTTTATTTAAATGAAAAAAAGTTTAAATTCTACATATAACATTTCGAGTTATACCGATTAATAAGTTTTATCATGTTATGGTTAAGCATCACAAAAAATTTCAAAATAGTAACTCAATAAATAAAAATTATTTTAAAATAGGTATGTCCCGAACCTCCTTAAATGGAACAAAGTTCAATAACAAATCTTAAAATCAAAACATACATCTTATACTTTTGCTAAGAAATGAAAAGAAAACATTCAGTGAAGCGTTGATTCAGCAAATATGTGAAAAGTTTAGTTTTCAGGTGAAAAAGTTTGTAAAAAGCCTACTTTTATGACAATTTTGTGAAGGGTCCTTTTTTTAAGATGAAAAGTTTTGTGAAGGGTCCTGCTTTGATTTGAAAAAATTTGTGCAGGGTCCAGTTTTGACATGAAAAATGTTGTGAGGGGTCCTGTTTTGAAATGAAAAATGTTGTGAGGGGTCCTGTTTTGAAATGAAAAATGTTGTGAGGGGTCCTTTAAAGAACCCAATTTTTCCTAAACAGATCCCTGTGCTTGTTACATATCATGAATTTGATAAGAAATGAAAACACTCAGTAAAGTGTAGAAATTACGTTTTCATTGGGATTTGTTATGAAACTCATAATATATGGGGAAGTGCAAAAAAAAGATAAAAGAAAAACCCAAATAACTTCATTCATTTCCCCTGAAAAGAAATATTTGTTTTATTCCTATTCTTGGGCGATGACAACATACATCTCTTAATCACCCGAGAACGGAAATTATTTACTGAATGTTTCCATTTCATAGAAAGTACAGTTTTGATCTTACACTTTACTATAAAATGTACAGTTCTATTTTTATTAAAAAATGAAAACATTCAATGAAGCGTTGATTCAGCAAATTTGAAAAAAAAATAATCAGCAAATTTGAAAAAAAAAAATTACTTTAAGATCCCAGAAAGTTCAAGAAACATTATACCTACTATTTTATTCTTGGGCGACTACGCGTATGTAAATAGATATTAATACGAAGAACGAATACAATTTAAACTTACGTGAATTGTATTATATCACTTCTTATAAACATTATAAAATAATGTCAATAAGATTAAAACTTATAGTAACAAAATAAATAAAGCATGAAAGATAAACAGTGCAATTTCCCGCTAAAGTTAGGCTAGGAAAGGCAGCCGCTGTATCTCATATTTACCACCTGCTCTCATTGGCTGGTTTCTTCTTTGCCGCGGATTGGCTTAGAGCTGCAAATAGCCTGAAACCCATTACGTTTTATTGCAGCGGATTGGCTTAGAGCTGTAAATAGCCTCTAACACATAACGTTTTAATTACGTTTTATTTTTTTTTTTTAATATCTAAATTGAAATTTTAAAATCCGGCGGCGAAGTACACTTTCCGGTAACAGCATCTACACATGACAAAAATTTCAGAGGTCTAGGTGTTATAATTTCGGAGCTTCCCGCGGTCAGGCAGGCAGACAGACATCTCTTATTTTATATATATAGACATAAAGATTTAAAAATGATGTTTTTCCGCAGTCTTGGAAAAATTAACGAGACTTTACTTACATTGACCGGCGCAGAGAGTAATCCAAATGTGAGTGTGGCGTGGCCGCGGGAGCAAATTCTTATCTAACCGAATTCAAAATTTGCCGACTAACAGTTCCCGTGATACTAGTAAACCAATAAGCTTCAAGATCTCACATCATCCAGTTGGCCGGTTTTGAAAAGGCATTTCCGAAAAAAAGCAACCCTAAAGCCGTTCGAACGATCCGAAATCCGACGAACAAATTTAAACCAGATCGAAACACTTATCGCCAAACAAAGCGCGCCAAAAAAATCGCCAAATCTTCCGGCACAGGATATGGAACTCTTCCCCGCAAGGGAGAGTATTTATATATTATTTTTATTAATCTAGTTCAAATTAAAAACCTGTTTAAGAAAACTAGCGTCTAAACCGCGCCCCTCACAACGGCTCATATCACAAATGCACCCTCGAAATTCCCTTTGCTACTGAGAAAGTCCCTATTTAAAGGGGAAATATGGTTTTTCATTTTATCTGCGGAAATGAGTTGAATTTAAATGCTTTTTTTTTTTCTTTTTCTGCATAAAAATGTTGTCCTTTAGATGTTATGAATACGATTTTTGTTATTTTTTTTACTTATCAAATCTCTGGTTGTTTTAGTATTTGAAGGAAAGAATAAATAGTATAGGAATATTAGTCTTTAAAATGTCTTTCTTATGTACAGGTAGGCAATCAGATCTTCAATATCTGGCATTAGAGATCAGAGAATAAGCGACTAACGAGTTGCGTATAATAGATTTTAAAGTTTTAGTAACTTTAAATGTAGATCGACCGAAATATTCGTTACGTTTTCGGCCCAAAATCTGAGTTTCGCCAAACATTCGTTTTCGGGGAAAATGCTGCTGAAAATTCCGTCGAAACTATCTGTATTTCAAAAATTTAGTTTGTTTCTTCGGAAATTTTCTACAATACTCATTGATATGAGCTTATCAACTTAAATGAGACTCTCTTCATTTATTGCTAAGAACTTCAGTGTTTATAATTATCAGTCATCAGGGACTCCAGATGTGAGTTCAAAGTATAAAGCAAGAAATGCATATAAAACTAAACTTTGAACATGCTTTCCACATGCTCATTAAAAGCTGCAAACTTAACAGTAATTATTTATCAATACAAAAACCCTTAACGGGTTAAAAGTTTGACGCAGCCCTTTACTTTATGGCTATATGAATCTGAAATATGGGTCTTAAAAATTCTGATATCAAATTTTAAGTGACGCTGTGCTATTAAAATGAATTTATATATATTTAATTTTTCTTTTTTGTTGTATTTATTTTTAATCAGTGATACTTTTTCATTCAAATATGAGTTTTAAATGATATGATATCAAAATTAAAGTGACACTGTGATCTGACTTAGATTAGTTAAAAAATTACTTTACACATACTTATGTTTTGTCTTCTGAAATATATTTAGAAATTGAAAGATTTTTTTTTTCAATACACTATCAAATATGTCGTACATTTTCTCAGCTTATGTTATGTATTAAATGTATTTAATTCAATAAATTCATTTATCTTTTGCGTCACGATATCCAGAACCATCCGTAAAACTTGTGTAAACGTTTATTTTGCGTCATAGTATCTAAACTAAGTAAATAGTATGCAAATAGATAGTGCGATGCAAAGAAAACATTTACACAAATTTTACCGATGGTTCTGGATATCGTGACGCAAAAGATAAATGAATTTATTGAATTAAATACATTTAATACATAATATCAGCTGCGAAAATGTATGACATATTTGATAGTGTATTGAAAAAAAAAAATGTTTCAATTTCTAAATATATTTCAGAAGACAAAACATAAGTATGTGTAAAGTAATTTTTTAACTAATCTAAGTCAGATCACAGCGTCACTTTAATTTTGATATCATATCTTTTAAAACTCATATTTTGAATGAAAAAGTATCACTGATTAAAAATAAATACAACAAAAAAGAAAAATTAAATATATATAAATTCATTTTAATAGCACAGCGTCACTTAAAATTTGATATCAGAATTTTTAAGACCCATATTTCAGATTCATGCAGCCATAAAGTAAAGTGCTGCGTCAAACTTTTAACCCGTTAAGGGTTTTTGTATTGATATCATTACTTTTTTGAGGTTTATGATCAAAAGATTAAAAAAGCATACCTTCATAAATAAAATTGGATTAAATTTTCCTAGAAACAAAATAAACTTAATGAAATACCAAAATTTTAGAAAAAGTGCATGAAAAATAGAATACTTTTAATTCATATTTTGGTACTACTTGCGGATTCGCCCGGAGTCTGCCTTGTTTCTTTGTTGATCATCGCCGATGTTAAATTTATTTATTTGGATTTATTTATTTTGTTATTTATATTTGTTGTTTATGTTATGTTTGTTGTTGTTTATATTATGTTTGTTGTTATGTTATTAAATTAAGCATAAAGTGATTATAAATGACCAACAAAGAAACAAGATGGCGGACTCCGGGTGAATTCGCAAGTAGTTCCCATATCTTTTTAAACTCATACTTTGAATGTATGAGAGATATGAATGATAAAGCATCAATGATTAAACTTTTATACATCTTTTTAAATTGAACATAATTTTTGCACATGCGATTATAAAAAAATAAAATGATGAAATATATATAGAGATTATAATTAATAGCATAGCGTCACTCAAAATTTGATATCATTATTTTTAAGTTCCATATTTAAAATTCTTAGAGCATAAGATAAAGTGCTGCATCACTAACTTTTAACCCATTAAGGGTTTTTGTATTGATACTACTACTTACAGGGATGGGGAATTTTCAGAAAATCTTACCAAACAAAGATTTATTTTATGAGCCAGCAAGATACAACGTACAGTTAAAAAACAATGAGAAAACACACAGCAAAAATAGTTTACACTGTTACTAAGAAATTGTTACTATAGTAGTCACTGTTACTAAGAAATTATTAATTGTTATTAAAAATATATACAACAGAGGAAAGTTTAGTATAAGATAGAACTTAGCACTATCGAAGTAAATTTGAAAAATATAACCAACTATTAAAAAAATGTTTTTGCCAGACCTTATATAGCCTGCAGTATTTTCAAAGATTGCCTAAAAATCCACTCGCCCTGCGAGGAAAGGTACTCACCAGTGGCAAGCAAAATGATGTATTTCCCATTCCTGACTATTTAAAGTGTTTTCAACTGGTTTTAATTGCAAAAGTAGATCTTTAACATTATAAAGATTATAGTCTCTGATAATTTCAAAGAAATGTTAATAGTGTTATCATTAATAATTTTAGTATAATGGCTGTGGTTATTGATAAAAGTTTCAAAACAAGTTATCTGACTGTTCTAGTAAAAGTTGCAAGGTAAGAGTAGTGTAAAATGATCATTGCATTCTTTTAACCAAGCATATACAGCATGGTAATTGTGAAAGTACTTTTGTATTTCAATGACATGTTTTGTAATTGTTTGTGGAGTTATATTGTCACCTAGAAGATTTAACCAATGAGTAGAGCAACCATATGCTTTAAGTTTATCAGTATCTCTTCATTCTTGCCTCATGTAGTTAAAATAAAATCCTTAAAACCCTGTTTTAAAATACTAGTATAATTTTTGCCAGCAACAAAAATTGTGACAAAAGGTATTTTTGATGTGATGGTCTTTTCCACTTCGGCACAAATTGGCCATCAATGGTTAAAGTTCACAATAATTTTCAGAAACACATAGGTGAAATTTGTGATATTTACTTTTGCTAAGCAACGTAGATTATAGAAAATTGCAGACAATGGATGCACATATTATTAGTGACCTTTTAGATACCGTGTCCTTGCACCATTTAAAAAAAAAGCTAAGCGTAACTAGAGATGAAAAAGCAGTATTTTATTTGGCGATAGATGATAGATTTTTTAATTGCCACTTTAAAAACTTTAATTGCCATGCAGCAGGGTTGGCCTTTTATGACTCATTCGAGACAAATTATTAATAATCTAAAATATTTCTATAGCAACAGTAAAATGGTCTTAAAGATTCACTAGATGGAACCCGTCAAAACTTGATGGCACCAAACAAAAAAGTCTAACTCTTTAAAATGTTATTTACTGACATAACAACATCAATAAATCTCTCATTGTTTGGTACTAATTTCATATAAAATACATTCATATCTACTACGATCATAAAATCCTTATTAGAATCGGTAGATAATAAACTATGTAGTGCATACAAATGCATTTTGTGTGCACTAATGTTAGATAATGACGAAAATGTATTGTACAATATATATCGGTATCATGCTGATCAATGGCAAAGCACTTTTAAGTAGGGATGGGCAATGTCTAGAATTAAATATCATGATAAATCAGCATCTTTATATCATATTCAGATATCTCGATTTATGAAAGGGCCCCCCGGAGAGGGGGGGAGCAAAGTGGTGGCCAGAGCACCGGAAGTGCATAAAATGATTAAGCAGTCACAGGCCTTTCCAACGATATGTCACATAACGGGTGTCGGCAAAATTTAGGAAAGTGCCCCCCACGGGGGAAAGTGGTGAGCGGTGCACCGGAGGGCCATAAAATGATTAAGGGGTCACAGGCCTTTGCAACGATATGTCTTATGAGGGGTGATGGCAAAATATACAAAAAGACCCTCCCTCGGGGGGGGGAGGGGCAAGTGAGGAGAGGGACCCTGATGGTGCATAACATGAATAAACGGTCACAGGCCTTTCCAATGATATGTCTCATGATGGGTGTCAGCAAAATTTAGAAAAGTGCCCCCCAGGGGTGTCAAAGTGGTGAGCGGGGCACCGGAAGGCCATAAAATGATTAAGCGGTCACTGGGCTTGGCAACGATATGTCACATGAGGGGTGACGGTAAAACTTAGAAAAAGGCCCTCCCGCAAGGGGGGGACAAGTGGGGAGAGGAATGTTGAAGGTGCATAACATGAATAAATGGTCACATGATGAGTGTCGGCAAAATTTAGGAAAGTGCCACCTTGGGGGGCAAAGTGGTGGGCGGAGCACCGGAAATGCATAAAATGATCAAGCGGTCACAGGTCTTTGCAAGATACGTCACATAAGGGGGGGCGGCAAAATTTAGAAAAAGACCCTCCCACGGGGGGGAAATAGGGAGAGGGACACTGGAGGGGCATAACATGAATAAGCGGCAACAGGCCATTCCAACGATATGTCACATGAGGGGTCTCGGTAAAATTTAGAAAAGTGCCCCCAAGACGTGGAAGTGGGGGGTGGTCACCGGACGTGCATAACATGAATAAGTGGTCACAGGCCTTTCCAACGATATGCCACATGAGGGGTCTCGGCCAAAGTTAGAAAAGTGGCCCTGAGGACCCAGCTATATAATTATTATTTTATTTGTCTAATTAAATCCACTGTTGCAAATAAAATGTTATATTTCATTTCTTTATCGTCCTGATTCACACATTGTTCAATAACAAAGAGCAAATATTCATCAACATCGCTGAAATCTAAATACCATAATGAAATGAAAGACATGGTGTCTGAAGTATAAAACGCATATGCTCAGAGATTCAGCTTACACCGTCAATACCATAAATATATATATATATATATGTATCATCTGATGTCAGCGATCAGACAGAAAACTGCATGTACGATATTTATCACCCACCAAAACGAAATCACATATCATTAGTATCATGAACACGGAACCCGAGGAGTTTGTATTTAATATCACAATTTAGGCTGGCAGAAGTCGCACCGTTAATATCAAGAATACTGAAACCGAGGAATTGGTATTTTTAATACCACAGTTTAGACTTGAGAGGAAACACTCCGTTAGTATCATAATAATCGGAACAGACGATTCAATATTTAATACCACAGTTTAGACTGGGTCGAAGCTGAAGAAGCGCTGCTTAATCTTGCAGTTTAATGAAGAACCACGATAATCACGGTTTACATCACGATTATGATATTCATGATATACTGTTTTGTAAGGTTTTTTAATATCGTTATCACAATTACCATTTTATATCAATTTTATCAATATATCGCCCAGCTCTACTTTTAAGTTATTTGCATTGAAGTACATACAGATTTTTACCACAGAAAACAGCGAATGCTTACATGCATAAATATATAAATACACTAATTTTTTTTATTACACAACGTAAATCAAACGTCTTTATATTTATTGATTGATTGGAATATATATATATATTTTTTAAACCCTCCGAGCATCTTGAAGGCGTTTCGGCATTTTCATAAAAATGCTTATAAAAATAATTTTAATTAAAATTTTCTTCTCCTGTTTGTTTCTAAAATACACTTCATGCTCCTTTATTTGATAGACATCTTGAAATACAATTCTGCTGAAAATATTTTTGTCTACAACAGATTAAAATTGTTTTTGGGAAACTGAAAAATATGCTCAAACCGCTCAGAGAGTTAAAATATTTCTTAATTTATTTCTGAGTAATATTGTACTGAGTACTGTTTCGGCCAGGTGTCATGAACTGTGCAAATACCGAATTTAAAAAAAAAAAAAAAAAAAAAAAAAAAAAAAAAAAAAAAAAAAAAACAACTTGTGCACACATAAGTGCACTCGCATATTAAAGTATAAATTTTTAAAATATAAATCAGTGTTGATTTCAGGATGTGACCCGGGGAAGGGGGGGGGGGGGGGAAACACCCCTTAGAAGATTTGAGATTTTGTGTTTTCAATGGTCAAAAAGTGCAATCCCTCCTGGAGAAAAGTGTCTGAATTCAACACTGATATAAACAATGATTAAAGAGATGACCTGTAATATGCAAAATGCTTAAAAACAAACAGTGCCGATTAATTTTCTTGTTTATACACTACATACAGTGTTTAGTTTTGCTACTTTTTCGGCCAGATGTCATGCACTCTGCAAATACACAATTAAAAAAAAAAAATCACTAGTGCACACATATGTGCACTCGCATATTAATGTATACATTTTAAAAATATAAACAATCAGTCAAGAAGCAGTACAAAGTCTCTTAATTTTTAATCTGCATTACAACAATTCTTTAATTATGTTAGCTTACTTATCATAGAGTACTTTTTTAAATACACGACTTGATTAAAATATTTTGCATTACAGTTTAATTGCTTTAAACCTACAAACTGGTTAATTTATTTAATAGAAATCTTACCATTTGCTGAATAATGATCACCATCTTGCTGGGAAAAAAATAGTGTAACCAGTTTTGTGCTTCACACACTAATTGAGGAAGCATGTAAAACAATTTACTACACTAACTGAAAGATATCTGCATTAGAGTCCTGCATCAGGTCGGGTTACTTGCTTTTACCAGAACCGACTCTTGGTTCGGATCGGATCAATAGTAGATTTTTTGTTGCAGGCCGGGTTCACTTTCATTATTTCGGTTTGGGTTTTGACTCTAATCGGTCGACCTGAATTTCAAATGATATCCAAAGTATTTTTTCAGCTTGAAGATCTATGTACAGGGGTGGGGAATTTCTAGAAAATCTTACCAACCAAGGATTTATTTCACCAGCCAGTAAAATGCAATCTACAGTTGAAAATTTTTATGACAAAATTACGCAACTCAAAAATAGTTGGTTACTATTACTATAATGCATTTTCATATTTTTCTTCACTATAAATTTTAAAAAAATAAACAAGAGATGAAAGTTTAATATAAAATAGAACTTAGTACCATGTTTACATCGCAATAATTAGGAAAGTTGAAAAATATAGCTAACTAATAAAAAAAAAAAGTTTTCGGCATATCTCTATAGTTTGCAGTTTTCAAAAACTACCTAAAAATTCACTCGCCCTGTTAGAAAATTCACTCGCCAATGGCGAGTAAAATGAGGCATTTCCCTACCCCTGTCTATGTACAATAAGACCTCCATAATGGCTTTTCTTTCAAAAGGCAGACATTTCTATTTAGCAAACACTTTTTAATTCCTAAACTTTATATATTTGAACTTTTATATAAGTTTGAATAACAGGCACCTCTCAATTTAAACACATGTAACATGTGTACATAAACTATCAAAAATATGATACATGAGGTATTTGTGTGTATCAAAAACAAAATATTGATAATATTTTTCATATTTTGAAAATTATTTTTGCAGGTTCGGGTCGTGTTGACTTAAAATCAGACATGGTACAGGCTCAGCAAAAAAAAAAGCTGAACTTTCACAGCCTCACAGATTTTTTACGAAATTCGAAATTTTCCGTAACATTTTGAAGAAATTTGCATTTATTCTGCGATCCCTTGACAAAATTAGTCTTTTTCTGCGACCATTTGACGAATCTTACCACAGGAATCTTATTAATGCATGAATTTTGTCTATAATCACTGTAGATTATAAATGTATGTAGAGAAATTTCTTTATCGCTCTTGTGAAGGAAAAGAAAATCAAAAAATTCAGAAGTTGGTTACAAGAAATTCTTCAGTTAGTCATGAAGAAAAAAAAAATCGATTAATTTGCCCATCTACTGCTTAAAAAATCACAAAATTCATCAATCAGTCGCAAATGAAAAAGAAAAATCGACAGTCGGTTGTTAGGGGAAAAATCATAAAATTTGTCAATTGGTCACATAAAAAACACACAAAAATTGCCAATCGGTAGGAGAAAACATACGATTCATTCATAATTAATATCCATTATGAGGTTTTTAGGTTAAGAAGGAATGATTTTTTTTTTCTTTTTCGAACTGAATGGCTGAAATTTCAGAACAGAATCACCCCTTGCTCTATGTTCTCAGAAAATCATTGGCAAAAAAATAATTCCCTCTCC
This sequence comes from Maratus speciosus, assembly GCA_963932465.1. Classification (NCBI taxonomy): domain Eukaryota; kingdom Metazoa; phylum Arthropoda; class Arachnida; order Araneae; family Salticidae; genus Maratus; species Maratus speciosus. Next base: position 57,387,899 of record OZ010798.1, read on the forward strand.
CCCCCCCCCCCCCCCCCCCCGAAATCATGCCATGTTGGACAGCGCTGATAAAATACATTAAATGTTTTCCCACCAAGCAAAACACTGATAATTTTATTGTCAGTGTATGTGAATGAATTCTTACTTTGGAAAAAAGCTTTTTAAAATAGGATTACACATATTATGTATTTTGAAATTTATTCATTCTGACTTATTGGGAATTAATCGTGAACTTTTCTTTTGATTTAGTAATCTTAATGGTCTTCAGATTTTCAAGTGGAAGCTGTTTAGAAATCTATTGGTATGTATCATATGATAGGGCATAGAGAATGTCACTTTGGTGGTTTTCAACACAAATCGCAACCGTCTGTCAGCAAACATTGAAAAAACAATGATAACTTAGTTTCAAATATTTTTTTAGTTATGGGGATCCCACAATAAACAATTTAATTAATTTGTAATTCTGACATTGAATTTTAAATTTACTTTAGTGAAAGCATTGAAAAATCCATTTATTTGTTCCCATCAGAAACATTGTAATCTTTTCTAGCTTTAAGTTTTTTTAGTACCTTTTTTCGCGAAAAATCAATCGGCAAAATTAAGAACTTCATTTTGTTTAAATTTGTTAATATTTAAAGAAATTTTAGTTAAAACATTGTGATTAAACATTCATTGTAAGATATCTGCTTTAAAAATTTAGTATATTTGTCTCAGCCTTTCAAAATATTAAAATTTTCAGGCTTAATTTAACATATAATTTTTTATTAATGATTCAATTGTTAAAATTATCATTTTAGTTGCATTTTCTAAAGAGTCAAGAACATATTTTTTGTTACTCGATATGTAATCAAAACAAAAGTTTAAGTTACTGCTGGATATTAAAACATTCCTATCGTAATCGATAAGTAAACAAAAGTTTTGAGAAATTTCTGTTGCCCTTTTCAGAAGAAGGTATTCAACTATGAAGCCATAAGGTATTGTAAAAATAATTATTGATGCTGGATATTAAAATATTAATAGATATTTCAAGAGAAAATAAAAGGTTCGTAATATCTACAAAACGATAGCGTGGTTAGGTTAAATCGGCGGAAAATAAAAAAGGACACATTAAATCTAAGTAAATCAAAAGAAAAGTTAAAAATGGAATCGTAAATCAGATTAAAAAAACAAACAATAAATTAACAAAATACCTAATAAAGTGTAATCCAAAGAATACCATGTTCATAATTATGCAAAGCAATAAGAAATAGCAATGGTTGAGTTGAGTCACAAGTCGAAAACCTAGAGCCACGATCATAAACAAGAAATTAAAAATAATTTTTTTTGAAAATTGAAAAAGAATGATAAATAACAATTATATTGAATACATATAAGTTAAAAAAAATTTCCCCTTTTTTAAAAATGAATCTAAATATTTTTTCGACAAAAAGCAGTAATATGGAATAATTTCTTCATAACAAAAGAGAAAGATAATATCAATCGAAATTTCATTTAATATATTTAATATTTTAAAACACATAATAATTAACATTTAAAATTTTAATATTAAAAAAAAAAAGATTTACTGCCTACATTCATATTGTTAACTCAACTTAGAATACCTAAAATGACTTTGCAAATTTTGTTTCTGATAATTAGTTCTGATAGTAAAAAAAAAGCGATTTTTTAAAATAACGATTTTTAAAATAAAACGAGTTTTCCTAGAAAAAAGAAAAGTGTTATTCACCTCGTCTTAATCAGATTTATATGATATACCAATTTAAAGATAATCGTTAGAACCGTTTTCGAGATTTTCAAATTAGGAACTTCCTCTTATACCATACCAACGTTTTCACTTTAAAAATTGCTATTTAGATCTCAAAATATACTGCACGTAGAAATGTAAAAATTTCAGTATACGATTAGACTGCAGATATAAGACTGTGCTAGAAAATTCAGAACAATAGGACCTCTATCTGCTGAGTTATTAAAAGGCGGCTTTTCGCGTTTTCTTTGATGTCGAGTTAGCTGTATATATGAGTTCCGCCATCTACGAATTCTACGATACGATACGATACGATTTTAGGCTTAAGGCTGCGTCACTCGGAATACTACAGTCTTCCATGATGTATTCTTTTTACTAAACAGCAAATGTTACAGATTATTTTCTTTAAATAAAGAATTTAAAAAAAAACTAGGGGAGAGTAGCCGAATTTGGACCACTTCCCTTATTTTCAGGTGTAACTCACTTAATTTTTGGAATATCTGCAATACATCATTACACGGGGTCAATCTATTCACCTAAAAACTAAATAAATCTTTAGATCAATTTCTTTTTGAAAATCTTAAATTTTATTTTAATTTGAAAAATTTGTCAAAAGTGGTCCAAATTCAACAACTGGTCGCCTAAGTTGGACCCCCAGTCTCCTAAATTAGACCAAATAAAATCAAGTTGTTTTAATTACTAGGGAATATAACTAATTTTATTAAAAGCAAAGTGTGCAAAAATGAAACAATCAAACAAAATAACAGCAATGAAATATAATGAAATCAAATATCTGAAAATAAGAGTAATTGTTTTACATCAAAATGTATTCAAAATATAAATCAAAGTTATCAGTAATTAAGAATAGAAATTATGGAACTAATTGTCAGTTACTTGAATATCATGTAAAGAGTGATGCAAAGCTTACACATGAATTTCGTTTATTGACCTTTTTTTCAGCGCCAACAACATGGAATTGTATTTGGGCAATCTGAACACTAAATCATTTCTGCTATTTTATTTTTCTTACAAATTAGACAAAACCAATCATCTCTGCCTAGATTTTTTTTTTAGATTCTGAATTATTACTCTTTTTATTTTCAACAGACGTTTTCTTTACATTATGTCTGTATTTCTTCCCTTCCATCATTTTCTTGATAATTGCATTGGGAATGGCGTAATATATTACGCATTTTTTTTAAAAACTCTATGTTCCGATATCTTTTTTGCTGTGATAGCTACCTTTTTGTCGTTTTTTTTTTTTTTTTCAAGGATTTTTTTTTATGGCGAAGATGTTAACACAACTGTTTTTTGGCTCGCTCTATACTTTTATTTAACTGAATTTATCAATGGAGATAACATCAACTCTGTAAACCAAATACGCAATAGGAATAAAGAATTCAAAGAAAATGAATACAAATACATACAGGATAAAAAAGAAATTTCAAACAAAATTTATTCAATATATGTTTATATAGGCCTAAACTGTATAAAAAAATTAATCCAGACATAAAAAAGAAAAAAAAACCTTGCATGGAGATAAATCCATTATAAAATATTAAAAAAATTAAAAAAAATAATGTACAAAGCGTACCGTCCTCGAAATTTATTACTTACTTTTCAAATTTATGATCGCATATCTGCTCCAACTTAAGCAACTTAAATTGGCCCAATTACGGCAACTGCGCCATTTTTTAAAATAGATAATTTCAAGACTAAAAACAAAACCGAAATCAAACAAATCCGCGTGAAAAATATGCGCAATAAACTGATGAATCTATGTATGCATATGAAAATATAACAACTTATCTTAATTTGAAAGTATTCACTTACGTTTAGTCGCAAAAAATTAGATCAAAACAGCTAACTTTAGGTTTTTTTAAATTGTCTGAAAACAGCACATGGTAGGAGGTTGCTTCTTCTAATCATAAGTGACGTCATTCTGATGAGTAGGATTTCAGTGGTAGATGGCGTCTCATCCTGTAATTAACGGCAGAATGGCAACGGTCCAATTAAAGCGGCGGTCCAAATATGGCTACTCTCCCCTATCGGGTTTTCTTTCCGTCATGTTATCGATTTGCATATATTTCATTTAATTTAGCTACTATGACGCAAACAAGACATTTACATAAATTTTACTTATGATTTTTGGATAGCTTGACACAAAAGATAACTCAATCTATTGAAAAAATACATTTCAGTGTATGATATATGCTCAGTGAAAATGTGATGTATATAACAGTGTACTAGAGAATTTGGATGTGAAGATATATTTAAAAAGACAAACCAAGCCACCTGTTGAGCGATTTGTAGCAAAACATAAAAAGCACTAATTCATATCAAGGTATACCTGAATTTGAAGTTTGTTGAAAATCCAAGCATTATTTCTTGAGATAGAGCTATTGCGGAAATTACAAAAAATGCAGCATAGCAGTGCCATCTGCAGAGCGATTTACATCAAAATCTATAAAATGTCAATTCATGTCAAGGACTAACTGAATCTGAAGTTTGATGAAAATCGGTGAATTAGTTCCGGATATTAAGCTATTGTGAGAATCGTGAAAAATTTTGCATAGCAGCGCCACCTGTTGAGCGATTTACACCAAACACTAAACAGCATTAATTCATATCTAGGTATACCTGAATCTGAAGTTTGTTGAAAATCCAAGCATTAGCTCTTGAGATAGAGCTACTTCGGAAATTACAAAAAATGCAGCATAGTAGCGCCACCTGTTGAGCGATTTACACCAAAATGTATAAAACATCAAGTCATGTCAAGGACTAACAGAATCTGAAGTTTGATGAAAATCCGTGTATTAGTTCTGGAGATTGAGCTATTGTGGAAATCGTGAAAAATGTTGCATAGTAGCGCCACCTGATGAGCGATTTACACCAAAAAACTAATCAGCACCAATTTATATCAGGGACTAATTGAATATAAATTTTTATTAAATTCCGTGCATTAGTTCTTGAGATAAAGGGATCACAAAATTTTGTCGCATACAGACAGACTCACAGACAGACATTTTGGAAAAACATGTTTTTCGGAATCTCTGACCCCTAAAACGCGTAAATCCGTCGAAAACGAAAGTCGAAAATTTTCACGAATCCAATACTTCCTTCTTGTAAAGATAGAAGAAAGTAATAAACTGATTTTATTCAGATTTAAAAAATAATAATAATAAAAATAAATGATATCAAGCAATTTAAATCCGGTTTTAAATAAAGCTCATTTAACTTGTACATGAATGATATTTGTTAGCTATTTTCTAATTTTTTTTTTTATTTCGAAAAACTATGAAGTCAGGATATGCAAACGCTCCGCTTTTAAGCTGAAAGTAAACAAAGCATCCTATGAGCCAGCGCGTCGTGCTAGGGAACTTCTCGAGTGCATTTTTGATATGAGCCATTGTGAGGGGCGCGATTTAGACGCCAGTTGTAAGAAAAACCTATAATTTAAAATTAATTTAATTTAATTGATATTTAATGCAGTGTGAGAATAATAATAATGTTGTAATATTATTAAATTATATTTAACACTGTATTTTCTTTTAAATTAGATTGTTTAGAAAAAATTTAAATAAATAAAAAAAAGGGAAACAATATTGGGAACATTTTGCTAATACTATTTTTTAAATTAAAATCATTTTTAAATAATTTAATTAAATGACAAAATAGTGAAAAATAAATGCAATGGAAATAATAATTAATGATAAAAAATAACCTAAAATTAAACTCTTGACTAAAAGTATCACCTTTAAATATAGATATATATCTTGCATCTGACAAATTATTAAATTAAAAAACGTGGAAAGAGCACATATCTGAGTTGGGCTAGAATATTTAAAATAATAATAATTTTAGAATTATTTTTCCAGATTTGAATTTTCAAAGGACGTGTAAATGGGTGTAAAAATGAAAATACATATACAGAGTTGTCACGCTTTATGGAATTTCTAAACCAGGAAATTCTTCGGCACCATTACGTTCTTACAGAGAATCTCGCTTTAAATGAGGCGTAATTTCGTTCGGTTAATCTAGATATATTTTTCTATAAAAAAAAATACTGATATATCGACTGGAAAATTCCCTGAAACGTGACAACCCTGATATATATATATTATTTCGGTAATGCCAGCGAAAAGTTAATCATTAGAAAACATATGGAAACAAATTAATCTTCCCTAATTAGAAAATGTTTAATAAGCAACTAAATATATAAATAAATAAAATCTCGCAAGAGAGAGACGTATAAGTAGTGCACCCATATTTTAGTAAATTGCTTTAAAACTGTCTTATTAATATAATAAATTAATTTATTTTCTTATCTTAAATTTTCTATATAATTTCATAAATCGACCTAATTTATTTCATTTTCGCGTTACTACAACACTTTTAGTTTCTTTCATTTTCTCGGATAAGAAGCGTCAATGAAAGTTTAAAGAGTTGCATGTTGCAACCTTTTAGCCTCCTGTTTGGCGTATGTGATTATTGCCCCTTAAGTTAACTTTCTTTGCGGTACATATTGTTTGTCGAATATCCCAATTTGCACAATTCTGGCAACAGATGGCGCCCTCCAGCGTTCATTTCTTCGTCTGTACTTTCTTTGATTTTAATATTCGAATCGATTTTATTATTCAACAGGTGTGTCTATACCTGACTAGCTGTTGGGAGTTCAACTGCAACTCGATTCCACGGCTCTTAAACTGCTGCGCAGTCAAAGATATTTCTTTTTATCTCGGTAGCTGTGAAGCAACTTTGCTCCGGCAACTTTCGGATCTGCTTTGCTCTGTTCTGCACTAATATATATAATATAACACTTAAATTTTATTATATACTGATTAATAATCAAATGATCATTAATTAAAAAGCAATAACTCCTAAACGTAAAGTATTTTTATGTTAGAGCTATAATCAAATCAGAAAAGATAATTTATTAGAGCCTTTATCAGTTGCTTTGTAATTTTTTTAAATTGTCAATTAGATAATAAAATTACATTTTAATTACAATTCAGTTAAACAATATTAAATTATAATTAAGTTAAATAAAATTTAATTATTATTTTTATTGGATAAAATAAATTTAATTTCAATAATTATTTTTTTTTCATTCATATAAGCTATTTTTTAATAATTAGATAAACATTAATTAAAATGCAATAACTCATAAACATAGATTTAAAAAAAATTTTTCATGTTAGTACTATAGTGACACAGAAATATCAAATAAAATTTTTATTGTAAGCATTATCCTTCATATACAAAAAACTCTATCAAATAGTATTCCTGTTACCAATTAAGTTAAACAAAATTAAGTTATAATTAAGTTAAATAAAATTTAATTAATATTTTTATTAGATAAAATAATTTAATTTCAATAATTAAATTTTTTTCATTCATATAATCTATTTTTAATAATTAGATAAACATTATTTAACCCTTTGAGGGGCGCCGCCTAAATTGGCAAATGGCACCAGTAATTTTTTAGTACAATTTCGATCTCATAATAAAAGTGAAAAAGAACTTTTTATTGTTTTCAAATACATTTGTTCGTTAATTGCGGTGTGAATTAATTATTTGAACATTTTTTGAGCAGAAATGCCTTACCCCTGAGAGCTTTAAAATGCAATAACTCATTAACTTTGATTAAAAAAAAAAAAAAAAATCATGTTCAAACTATAGCAACACAGAAATATCAAATAAAGTTTTTATCTTAAGCTTATCCTTCATATACAAAAATCTCTATTAATTTAATAGTATTCCACTTACCAGGTACTGGTTCATCTGTAGTTATAAAGTAGTGGAAGTTTACTATAATTAAAGATTTTCTTTAAATTATATATATATATATATATATATATATATTAAATTTGAAATCACAAATATATGAAGAAATTGGCAAAGCCCCAAAGATGATCTAGAAATGAACATAGGAAACCAGTATGCAAAATAAAAAACCATGAATAACCCACAGAATCGTCAGAGGAGCTTGTGGGCTCATCCATAGGAGATGCGCCATTTCATCCAACCCTGTCGGCAGCAAATCCAAAACGACAAAACCTAGCTCCCTATAACGCAAACTTTACAGAAAACAGATAATAAAAATCCAAGAGATCCAAAGAAAGACACTAAAAATCACCAGAGTACAATACCTAAATTACATACTAGGAGTCAAAACTACAGCATATCAGGATAGAAAACATAGTTAGGACTATTTTAACATGTGGGCCACAGTTGAGCATCTGACTGAAACCCAAAACTGTGCTGCCATCTGGTGTGAGAAAGGAAAAAAATGTAAATTGGAACTGGATTATTAACAATAATGCTTAGTGTTGCCATCTTTGCCCCCCCCCCCCCCCCCCAAAAATAAAAAGAATGAAACTGATTGAAGAAGTCAAGAAAAGACTTAGATTAACTTTTAGTTAAAGTAGAATGAAAAAATAGGAATAAACTTAATAAGTGCTCAGTGAATACAAAATAAAATAAAGAATAGGAATAAATTAATACAAAAAAAAATTACAGAATTATATAAAAATAAATAAAAGGGCAATTGATTAAATTAACTATTTTAAAGACAAAATATTGTAATATAAATAAATATATATATATATAATTATTATTTTTAAATGTATAATTAATATTAATAAATACGATTACCTAACTATATAATTAATATTTTCTTTTAGTGCTTTGTTGTACATTCTCTTGAATTTTCACTGATTAATTAGGGATACATAAATTAGGAAACAAAAAAACAGTTTATTTTTAAGAAAGCTTCTTTTATTTATTTTTATTATTATTATTATTATTATTATTTTTTTTAGACATAGCACGAACAATGATCATTTGTTTTGGATGCTACACTTTGTACAAATCTAAAAATTACATGTATGTATGTTTAGAATTAAACACACACATACAAATATAAAATTTCTGCAGACATGTATGCATAAATATTTCCATATGCATGATTACATGCGTATGACTGTATATGCTTTTACTTAAAAAGAAAAAAAATGTGGCAGATTTATTGGCTTGGAATGTAGTGTAAGAGTAAGAAAATATTAAAACTACAGCAAAAATATCTAATATTATACTGATTATAAAAAGCCAGAAAATCTTTCAAGAACGGAATGCGCAGAAAGTATGCGCAGCAGTTCAAGAGCCATTGAATGGAGTTGCAGCTGAACTCCCAATAGCTAGTCGCCATTACGACGATGTTTTTTGCAGCAGATGGAAAGAACAGAAAAGTTCATTTCTATTTTCTAGTGATGGCAGATATACCCACCCACCCTCATTTATTTCGAATATTAAAATCGAATCTGTGGAGTAAACCACAGAAATCGATTTTCAAGAACACTGCTAACCACAATTTGACATAAATAGTTCTAGCGATTTGGTCGAGGAGCCCGGGGCCACTTGCCCCACATCCCCGTCACATAAGACTGGATGAAGATAACTGGTGAGTTATGCATAAATGTGATGTTAGCATGCCAAGCGTTGGTAGATGGAATCAGGAGGGCGGTAAAGCAGCATTAACAAAAAAGACCCAAAACAGGGACCATATATTTTTACATAATTAAATTTGAAAAATTTTGCCTATGAAAATACGGAATAAAATACAATGGGATTGATGCTCCCCCCAGTAGCGCAGAACACGGCCCTGAAAAAGACCCTTTGCTAGCCGTTAGGTTCGCATCAGTGGAGCGCACGCAAGCGACTCCATAGGATCTAATTTTGAAATGCACCTCAGCCGAGGCTTAGAGGGGTATAAATACAATCTGAGCCAAAGAGGCGGAGCCTCTTCGCGGAGAAGGAAAAGCATTGGCCGAAAGTAAAAAGCAAGTTAATACGAAAAAGTAACATGAAAAAGTGCAAACAGATTTAAAAACACGTAATACATAAGAATTTCTAAGAAAATTTAGAAAAAAGAGAAAACAAAAAATATTTACATGGATTGATAAGAGTTATTTACATTTTTAGCACCGTTTTTTACATTTTCCGGATAGTTCGCGATGCCATCCATTAATTTAAGCGTTTTATTTACAAAATCAGTTTGCATATTTCATCGTAAATTTTTTCTAAGTACGAGGCAAGCTCGTCGAAGGAATTTACTTTTAGTTCGTTTTTAATCTTGTTAATAATTTGGAAAAGACGGGTTACGTCGTTCCCGATTTCGTGACTCTGATAAATTGGCAAAGGGTACTGAGGCGCCATCTGGGGTGGTTTTTCCAAGTTGGAAGTTTTGAGATGGGATTTTTCCGTTTTAAGAGGTTTGGATGAGTTTTTAGATTTTATGATATCAGCATAAGTTTTGGAACGATTTTTATTTTTATCAGGGAATTTCTTACAACCCTTAAAAGAGGCTGGGTGGGATTCTGAACAGTTACAGCAAATTGCCTGTGGTTTATCCTCGGGAACATCTCTGTCATCCAAAGGAATTTTCTTAGGGCAGTCAGTGCTTTTGTGGAATTCGTCACATTGAACGCATCTAGACTTAATAAAACAAAAATTCGCGAGATGGAAAAAAATTTGACAATTGAAACATTGTGCCGCCTTTTTGGGGGCACGATATGTCTCAATTTGGATACGAAAATACATTAAATGGGTAATTTTGAAAATATTTAAGGAATGTTCGGAATTTGGAAGATGAATTTGGAAAAGAGGAAGAATTCTTTTGTCCTTGCGACTGATCATATGGGCAATTTTAATAATTTCAAATCCTTCTTCTAGAAGGGCGCATTTGATATCTTCTATATTCGTTTTCGTAGGTAGGCCTCTGATGACCGCTTTAATGGGGGCCCTGGTATCGGGCGTGTAAAAGAATTGGATTTCGTTTTGTTTGCGAAATTCAATGATTTTCTCTTTAATTGGTAGGGAATCCGCAAAGAGCTTCATCCAACTACCTGAATTTTTGATGTGGAAATTCTTGTCGCAATCTTGCGCAATTTTTCTGATAATTTCCATGATATTCTCAGAGTTTGGCAAAGTAATAGGTTTGGGGCTACTAGTGACGCCACCTGTCGTGGTGGATGGTAAATTCAGACTTTCGGGAGTGGGTTTTTCGCTCCCCTCCGTGTTTTCAGAAGAAATAACCTCCTCGCTTTTATTTTCAAAATTTTCTGGATTTGGGACAATAGAAGGGAGGGGGGGGACGTTCCTCTCCGCCCTGCGAATCATCAACAATGGTCATATTAATGTCGAAGTTGATTTTATCGACTTTTTCCTGAACTTCAGAAGGGTCGTCGCAGCCTTTTTGTTCGGCTGTGAATTTTCCTCATCTTTACTAGAATGTTTATTTTTCTTAAATTTTCTCTTTTTTGGGGTGACAGTTTGGAAACCATCATCGTCCTCTTTCTATTCCCACCAAATTGGGCCAAATTTCGCAGGATTTCCTTTTCTAATGGGATGGAAGGATCCATCTTCCTGAAACATGCTTAAGATTTCGTTGGGAAGCATTTCCGCGCATACTGCCCACGTATTCAGGTAATGTTCCAATTTGGAACCTGGGGTAATTTCATAATATGTAAAGCCTCGATAGGTTTTTTTATAAGCTTCTAATGAAATGAAGCTTCCAGAGTCCGTAAAATGGTTCAACGTAGCCTGTGATAAGTTATTCGGCTCAACACCAATATAATCTAAGAAGTGTTTTAACCTTCCGTCTACCAGACGGGTCCATTGGACCCGATATGTACATTCAAAATATTTATTCAAACCAGAAATTTCTTCAAAACAAACTAAATGTATAAATCAGACAATAATAAGTTAAATAAGCAAATTAAATAGTTTTAAGTAAAAATTCTGGTGTAGAATGTTTTTATAAAACTTGAGTAAAATTTCCGGTAGTTCTAGGGTTAAATGCGAGATGCTGGGGTAATTTAGCTTTCTACCAAAATAGAAACAGAGATGTTACCAGCTCCAGATCCACCACTTGCGCGCGACATTCTGTCGGCGCTGGAGAGATAACAGCTTGGAGAAAATAATCAGTGCAGGTGCTAACACTCACGCTCTTGACATAAATAGTGGAACAATGGAACAATAAAGCAGGTGTATGGATTCCCTAGTTGCTTGGCAACTTTACATCCAGGCTAAGAATATATCGTGTTACAATGCAATGGGTGTTAAATCTATTGTCCATGTTTATTTATTTTTATTATCCTCTCATCTTTATTCTCGTGATACCTTTTATATATGATGTAACGTGAATCAGAAATCATATTGTTTATTGTTGTTGTTTAAATATTTTTATGGAAGAAGGTAAAAAGCTTTACCGGTAAATAAATTATTTTTGTTTTGAGAAGTTAATTGACTTCTTTATGTACATTTTAAGTTCATAAATACATAATTGGCGTCCGCATTATATTCTGAAAGCTGGGTTGTTAAAATAACATCCTTTTTGAACGCTTTTAATTAACATTGTGACGTCCAGCGCGACAGGACATTTTACAAGATTTATTTGAAGCAAAATGTTTCAAGCCGTAAAAAATTTTAAAAAGGTAGACTTAAAGTTCGTGGTAGAAGAACTTGGCGAATCAGTTCCGCAAGATTATACGATCGGGACACTAAAGGAAATTATTTTGAATAGTAATGAATATAAACAGGATCCCGCTTTTGTACAAGAAATTTTATCCAACGCTGTTGCTGAGAGAAAGGAAAAAGAAAACGAGGCTAAGAAGTTAGAAAAGGAGAAGTCGGATCAAGAATTTAAAAAGCTAAAATTGGATCAAGAATTTAAAAAGCTAGAATTGGATCAAGAAGTAGAGTTTAAAAAGTTGGAATTAAATAATCAATTAGAATTAGCAAAAATCCAGTCACAGGCACAAATTCAAGGTGAGTACATTTCCAATGATTACGAAACTAATAATTCTAAAAAGAAATTTACGTTGCCCAAGTTGGAATTTCGCCAATTTGATGGTGATTTAAAGGAATGGTTGCCATTTTGGAGTCAAATTGAACAGATTCACAATGATCAAGATATTGCGCCAGAAAATAAATTCCAGTATTTGATCCAAGCAACTGTCACTGGATCTAGAGCGCGAGAAGTTGTTGATAGTTTTCCGCCAACTGGCGCTAACTATGCCAAAGCTATAGAGAGTCTTAAAGCTCGTTTCGGTAGGGAAGATCTTTTAGTTGAAGTGTATGTGCGAGAATTATTAAAATTAATTATATCTGTGCAATCAAAAGGAAAATTTTCTATTACATCATTGTATGATAAACTTGAGTTGTATTTACGAGCTCTAGAGACGTTAGGTGTCACAACGGATAAATGTGCTTCAATATTATATCCAATGGTAGAATCTTGTTTTACTGCTGAATTTTTGAAAGCGTGGAATCGAACACATACGAATTCTGTTAGTTCTGATGCAAAAGAGCGCCTAGATAATTTAATGGCGTTTCTCAAATCTGAAGTTGAAGGAGATGAAAGAATTAATTTGGCAGTGGCAGGTTTTGGTTTGGCGAGAAAAGATGACGCGAGCTTTAGAAAAAACAAAAGTTATAACGATGTTAATAAACATTTACCAACTGCTGCTACTTTGTTAACAACTTCTTCAAGACCAGATTTAAGAAAAAATTGCGTTTTTTGCAAAGGAAGACATCTGAGTTCAGAATGCTTTTCGGCAAGGAAGATGAGTTTTAATGAAAAGCAGAATATATTGAAGGACAAAAGATGTTGTTTTCCATGTTTTGCAACAGGTCACGCAACGAAGCAATGTAGAGCTATCTTGAAGTGTTTCTTTTGTGATAAAAGACATGCGTCTGTGATGTGTCAAACGCTCGATAAGAATAAGCTGAATGAAAAGAAAGAGGAAGACGCAGAAAAGTCGTCTGGAAAAGAAGTAAATATGGCCAATTTCAATAGAAATCCTAAAGTGTTTCTTCAGACGCTCAAGGCAAAAATATTTTCCGAAAACAAAAAGAAAGATGTTAGACTAATTTTGGACTCAGGTTTTGGACTCTCTCAGAGATCGTATATTTTAAAACATTTAGCCGAAGAAATGAAGTATTTACCTCTTCGAGAAGAAAAAGTTTCTCATTCCCTTTTTGGCGGAGTCATAACAAAGGATTATAATCATCGTTACTGCAAGGTAAGATTAAGCGATTTGAAAGAAAATTTTAAATGTAATTTTGAAGTTTTGGATCAAAACATCATATGTGAAAATGTTATGCCTGTAGGAAAAGGATCCTGGTTTAAAGAATTATCGAAAAAAGGCATCAGTTTGATGGATGTTGGTGAATCTCCAGAATCTATTCAAATATTGATTGGAGCTGATGTAATGGGAAAATTACTGACAGATCGTAGAGAAATACTCTCGTCGGGATTAGTAGCACTGGAAACATTTTTAGGTTGGACCTTAATGGGAAAAGTGCCTCATGATAATGCGTCTAAAGAAAATTTAGCTTTGTCAGTTACGTCTATGTTTGTAAAGGAAGCAGAGATTGCTGATTTATGGAAATTGGATTTGCTTGGAATAAATGATCCGATTGAAAAACAATCTAAAATGGAGATTGATCGTCAAGTTAAAGAGCATTTTTTACAGACAGTAAAAATGAATGAAGATAATCGTTATGAAGTTTCTTTGCCATGGTCAGAAGATACACCACCTTTACCTGATAATTTGAGTTTAGCCAAGAAAAGATTGAGTAACGTTACAAACAAGTTGCTTTCCGATAACATTTATCAAAGGTATGAAAAAGTGCTTTTAGGGTGGCTTGATGATCAAATTATAGAGGAAATTCCACAGGCTGAAATGAACCTTTATGGAAATTATTTACCTCATCGACCAGTAATAAAAGAGAGCAGTGCAACTCCCATTCGTCCAGTGTTTGACGCTTCAGCTAGAATGCAGAACCATCCATCTTTGAATCAATGTTTGCATTGTGGGTCAAATCTTATTGAATTAATTCCTGACATTCTCTTACGATTTAGAAAAAATAAATTTGGTGTTGTAGCTGATATCAAGAAAGCATTTTTACAAATAGCTATTCGTAAAGAAGATCGGGACTATTTGCGTTTCTTGTGGTGGAGTAATCCAGAAGAAAGAAATATTAGAATGTTTCGACATACTAGAGTGGTGTTTGGAGTCAAAAGCTCTCCTTTTCTTCTCGGTTCCGTCATAGAATGTCACATTAAAAACGATGAAGAATACGACCCCAATCATAAACAGCAATTGCTGAGAAGCTTTTATGTTGACAATGTCGTTGCTAGTGTCCACACACAGGAAGAATTGGAAAGGTTTATAACTGATTCTAAATATCTTATGGCTAAAGGTGGATTTGATTTGAGAGGATGGGAACAGACAGAAGAAAGAAACAATATCGAAAATAGCGAAGAAACTGCTGTACTGGGATTACAATGGAACAGACTTCTAGACGTTTTAAAAATTAACGTAAGCTGGACGAAAGATATAAATATAGAAAAAATAACAAAAAGAATCATGCTATCGGTTGCACATAAAGTTTTTGATCCAATTGGTTTTACTGCTCCAGTTATGATATGTCCCAAGATGATGTTACAGAAAACATGGAAAGAAGGAATCACGTGGGATGAAGAAGTAACTAGTGATATAAAAAATGAATTTATTGAATGGTTTCATGAATTAAATTGTTTACAAGAAATTCAGATTCCTAGATATATTCAGTTCACCCCAGATAATTTAAAAGGTTGTACTCTTCACACATTTTGTGATGCAAGTCAGTATGCGTATGCTGCTGTTATATTTTTGAGGATAGCAACTAAAGATCGTATAGAGTTATTCCTTCTTGCAGCGAAATCCCGCATAGGTCCTTTAAAATGTGGAACCACACCTAGAATGGAACTTTTAGCTGCTTTGATTGGTGCTAGATTGGCTAAATCAGTAACTGACGCTATGGGCTGGGAAGATATGGAAAGATATTTTTGGAGCGATTCCACAACAGTGCTTGCATGGATGTCCAGGAAAGAAAACTGGTCTGTTTTTGTTAGAAACAGAGTTCAAGAAATAAAAATTTTGACTGATCCTGTTTTATGGAAACATATACCTGGTGAAATGAATCCAGCAGATCTGCCATCTAGAGGATGTAAAGCAAGACAGCTGGTATCTCTCAAATGGTGGGAGGGTCCATCTTGGCTTAAAGATTCTAAAGAATATTATAAATATATGGATTTCAAGTGCCAAGACATAAACGAAGAAGAAATTGAAAAAGAAAAATTGAAGTCTACAAAATTACTGGTAAATGTGGATGAAAGTCCAGAGAAAAGCTGGTACTACCAGTATTTTTCCAGTTATGAGAAAATCGTACGTCTTGTTGGTTGGATACTTCGTTTCAGATATAATTCTTCTAATCCAAAGGAACAGATCAAAGGAGAATTAATGAATCTTGAATTTAAGAGAGCAGAAACGAAGATAATTTTGATGATACAAAAGGAATGTTTTTCCCATGAAAGTGGGGGGAGATTGAAAACTCTGGAGACGTTTAAGGATGAACAAGACATAATACGTGTAAAGACTAAGATTACGTATAGACAAGACAATATGGATTTCCTCACACCTATGGTTGTTCCTTCAAATCATGAAGTTGTCAAACGATTAATTTTACATTACCACCTCAAAAATTGTCATGCAGGTCCTCAGATTCTTCTGAATTTGCTTAGAGAAAAACACTGGATTTTGAATGGAAGAAAAACTGTGAGCTCTGTTCTATCAAAATGTACCATTTGTAAAAGATTTAATTCGAAGAATTTAGAATCTTCTCCAGTTTCTCTGCCAGAAAATCGAGTGAAAGATGCAGCTGTATTTCAGATTATCGGCATTGATCTGGCTGGCCCTTTGTTTCTTAAAAATAAACAGAAGAGTTGGGTTATCTTATTTACATGTGCCATCTACAGAGCTGTGCATTTGGAGCTTATGACTTCAGCTTCTACAGAGTCATTTTTAATGGCTTTGCGAAGATTTGTATCTTGTAGAGGAAGATGTTCTGTTATATATTGCGACAACGGTTCCAATTTTGTTGGTGCATCCAATTTTTTAAAAAGATTGAACTGGAATCGCATACAGAAGTATGGAGCAATAAATTCTTTCAAATGGAAATTCAATCCTCCGACTGCTGCTTGGTGGGGCGGATGGTGGGAGAGGCTCATCAGATTGATGAAAGATCTATTAAAAAGAGTCTTAGGAAAAGCCTGTTTGAACTATGAAGAGATGATAACTGTTTTAGCTGACTGCGAAAGTATTATGAATTCGCGACCACTAACTTACATGTCTGAGAAAGAGTCCATCAAACCCATATCACCGGACATGTTTCTGAAAGATATTCATGAATGTGGTTTACCAGACGTTGATGCGGTTGAGGAAGGTTCTCTCACTAGAAGACTTAAATATAGGCAAGAACTGCAAAAAGAGCTCAGAAATCGATTTAGATTAGAATATTTGGGTCTCCTTATGCAACGACCAAATGGGAGAAGATTGCAACGTTCAATTGCTGTAGGAGATATAGTCTTGGTGGGAGCAGATAACAAGAAAAGAATCAATTGGCCCTTAGGACGGGTTACAGAGCTCATTCGGGGCAAAGACGGAAAAGTTCGTCTTTTGAAGTTACAGACGTCTCATTCGCAGATGATTCGGCCTATTCAAAGAATTTACCCTCTGGAAGTGTCATCAGTGGTTTTTACTGAAAATAATTTTCCTAAACCAACTTTGAAGGAAAATCAGGTTGAGCCTGCAAAAGACGAATCGCAAATTAAACAGACGAGATCTGGTAGAATGATAAGGGTTCCAGAAAGACTCGATTTATGATGTTTATGTAAATATTGTATTTATTTAATGTGAAGTTTTGATTATAATATATAATCAAAAGGTGGGAGGATGTTAAATCTATTGTCCATGTTTATTTATTTTTATTATCCTCTCATCTTTATTCTCGTGATACCTTTTATATATGATGTAACGTGAATCAGAAATCATATTGTTTATTGTTGTTGTTTGAATATTTTTATGGAAAAAGGTAAAAAGCTTTACCGGTAAATAAATTATTTTTGTTTTGAGAAGTTAATTGACTTCTTTATGTACATTTTAAGTTCATAAATACATAATTGGCGTCCGCATTATATTCTGAAAGCTGGGTTGTTAAAATAACATCTTTTTTGAACGCTTTAATTAACAATGGGAGCCATAGAAAAAGAGCGTTTAAACGCGGCTAGTAGCCACGAAAAACAGAAATTTAAAAAAAATTCTATTTTATAAATATAAACATATATATTTGTTGTATTTTACGGTGTGAAATTTAAAATAATTTCGCTATGATTTGCGGTTCTGTTAAAAATCTTTATATCTATAAAAATATTAATTGCAGTGTTTATATGTCTAATATCAAGAGAAATTTTATAACGTTGATTAAAGATATTATTTTCACCCTACTGCAGGAAGTTAATTATTGGAGAGGATGTTATAAATTGATCAAATAAAACAAATAATTTACTTATATTTATTAGTTACAGTTTGTTTTTCAATAAAATACTTAATTTTTAATACTTGAATTTAAAAAAAATGATTACTTATACAATGAATCTAAAAATTATTAATAATTAAATGTATATAGACGCGTATTTCTAACAGTCTACTGCAAAAAGTTTTTTAAGTGGTCCCAGGACTCTTAAAATTGAAAAGAACGAAAAAAAAATCACCATTTTCAACATTTAATCTTTTAAAATGTATATGATTTTAAAATACAATATTTATTGTGATAAAAGATATATTATGTTCTTTCATTTTATGTATTTAAAAAATTGCAAGATGCAGAATTAGCATTTACAGGGCGCTCCAAACTGTAAGATATTTAACGAGCAGAAAATTGGTATAACAGCTTATGCGCACGATTACAAAATAAATATTGCAACTAGAATGTTAATTTTGGTGCCTACTTATACTTCAGATTGTAAAAATTACCCTGAATCTAATAAAGAATGTATTTAAAGCATTGTTATATTTTTAATACAAAGTTGTATTTAGCTAATGCAAAATTTTGAAATTTTCAACAGTATAATACCCTAAAAAAATATTTTTTTGAACAATAAAAAGGAAATTTTAGGTTCAGTTTATACAGACTAACATGAAACAAATGTTTTGAAAATGTCATGAAAAAATATTCAGAAGTTTTTGGGATATCCTGCGCGTTATGCCCAAACACGTCAATTGAAGAAAAATGACTTCAAAGTTTCGAAAACGCCGCTTCAGCTATTGAGCGGGTACAATTCTAAAAGCTATAACTTCTGTTCTAATGGGAATTTTAAGTAAACAACTATATCAAAATGTTCAGAAAGAATAGGAGTTTAATATCCAAAAAATTAAAATTTCGGAAATTTTTTAATCTTTATGAGTCCTGGGACCACTTACGGGGTTAGGCCAAACAAGAGGCCAAAGGTTGTCACATGCTAACTCCTTAAACTTCAAATGGTGCATCAGTTGCGAGAAAGTTAAAGAACCAAACAGTCTTGCAGTTATCACGAAGCGAGATTGTAAAAGAAATTTATTCGATTTATGACATTATATAGAAAATTTAAGACAAGAAAATAAATAATTTCTTTTTAGTAATAAAATAATTTCCAAATAAATTTAATAATTCAGAAGTTCATCACTTATACGTTTCTTACTTACGTGATTTTATTTATTTATTTATTTATTTCTCATTTAAACTTTTTGCTAGTTAGGGAATGACTTACTTTTATGTCTTCTACGGATTAAAAATTTTCGTAGACTTTACAGAAATAATTATTTTGTTTAATTATTGCGTTCCTTCACCTTTTCTTGAACATTAAAAACTAGAAACTAATCCTGAAACTAATTTTTAAACAATTCTAGTCCAAATTCTAGCTCAGGTACGCGCCCTTCTCATATCTTGCTTCTTAATAACTTCTCATTATTGTTAGTTTCAAGATATATATTTACTGATGAAACATTTTGCCAAAATTTGCATTGTTTATTTTCATTACCTTATTATTTTTCACTATTTTGTAATTTCTTTATCTTATTTTAAAATTATTCTAAATTAAATAATGTACTATTAACAAAATCATGTATTATACAGATCATTATTTATCAATTTGATTAAATCGTTCTAAAATGATCTTAATTTTAAAAAATATAAATACTTAATATATGTATAATTTAATAATATCATAATTCTATGACTGTTAAGTTAGGACAAATTGATGATAACCAAACAAAACATGGAATTAAAAATGAAAAAAGAAATTTTATAGGAATGTAAGTTGTTTATGGAGTTTGAAAATAGAAATTCGTCAAAACATTGAAAGTTTAAATTTTCGTCAAATGCAATTATTATGTAAAAAAGTATTATTAAACGAAAAATATTATCTTAAATTATTCGTTATTACAATTCTTTAATAAAATATTACCTTAACTGATTCATTCTTAAAATTCTTTAATAAAAGATTATCTTAACTTAGTCTTTGATTTATTTTGCTTGTTTCAAAACAATGCAATAAAATAAATAAATAACTATATTTCTAAACACATTCAACCTGTTTCAATCCAAGTCTTAAATTAAGCTTTTGGGAAAAAGGAAAAGAGGGAAGGTGAAATGAAAAACAAAAAAAATATATATAAGATTATTCTTTTTTTAAATATTCAGTGGTGAGATATTTTTAGAACAATATAAAAGTAATGGCAGTGCAAAACGGACCATAAGAACGCAACCTGAGGTCGAGGCTAAAATTCGTCCGCTGGCGGTATTTAGCATAGCATACAATGGAGTGTGAATTATTAATGCTTGTTTGTTAAAAATGCCTCAAAAAATCCTTTGTTATAGCAGCATATACTTAATATATTGTAATATAAATTCAAAATGTTTTTCTGCATACGAGAAATTAATCTAAATTTGCAAATTTTTCGTTAAAATGTATGCACTCAACCTGGGTCAAGGCTAAAGTCGTCTGCAAGCGGTGTTTGCGCCGGCGCATACTGGCATTCTGGCGGTGCAGTGCCTAGACTAATAGATCAGCATACCGCCAGCTCTGGCGTCTGACGTCACGTGCATAAGGTCCATTTTCAGCACAAGCTCTAAAAGGGAAAAAAAAAGTACATATCTACTGCAAATCATTATCAAATTATTCGTTGGACAGTCGAACCCCCATGGCTAAATGGTTAATACGCGAGACTAAGTTCGTGCGTGATAGGTGAGCTTTCACGTTATTGTTTTATTTATTTTACTGTTCAACTGCTTCTATTTAGTTAAAATTTCTTTTGAATTTTAAGATATCGCGTGTATTATATATAAAACTTATGTTCTCCAATTTTTCAACAGAAATGTGCGTTTTTGCCTCTAATTTCTTTAACCAATGAATAAATCTATTCCAGTCTACATATTTGAAAAAAAAAAGTAATATTTATAAAAATGTTTATATTTCATACTTAGTTGCCTATGATGAAGAAATCTCTTTTATCTTTTTAAAATATAATTAGAAATACATAATATTAATTTAAGCTATTCTCTTTAATAATTATAATCAGGGGTGGGGAAATTTCTAGAAAATCTTACCAGCCAGCAGAATCCAAAGTACAGGTGAAAATTGTTATGACCAAATTTATACAACTGCAAAAATAGGTGCTTACTATTACTACAATGTTTTCATAATTTTTTTTCTATACAATTAGGAAACATATACAAGAAAGGAAAGTTTAATATATAGAATAGAACTTGTTTACATCACAGTAATTTGGAAAGGTGCAAAATATAGCTAATCAGTAAAAACATAAAAATAAAGTTATCAGCTTATTTCTATAGTTTGCAGTTATCGAAGGCTACCTAAAAATTCACTCGCCTTGTCAAAAAATTCACTCGCCAAGGGCGAGTAAAATGATGCATTTCCCTGCCCCTGAATAATAATAATTAAAAACAAAACGCAAAAATATTCCACAACGAAACTTAAATCCAGGAATCTGCCCATCAGTATTTTTTTGTTCAACCTGATTTCTCGACTTAGCGATAATAAATTTAATCCAAGTATCCGGGAGATTTCGCCAAGGAATTCACCCTGTAATCAAACTTCGTTCTATGGGATATCTTTTATACCGTCCTTCATTAAGTCTAGCAAGCCTGTTTTTTAACCATTTGGAAAAATGGTTATTGTCCTCGGTCAGGGTAGGAAATCAAAAACATATCTGAAGCGTTTTATTCGTTTCCTGATGGGTCTATACAGTAATCTGTATTTTCCCTTTACTTTCAACAGAGATGGATACTTCTGTTGCCACTATGACAAAAAAGTAATAAAAACTACAAAAAAAAAAATAATAACTCAGAAACAAATTGAGATACAGCTTCCAAA
The DNA here is from genome assembly GCA_963932465.1 of Maratus speciosus. Classification (NCBI taxonomy): domain Eukaryota; kingdom Metazoa; phylum Arthropoda; class Arachnida; order Araneae; family Salticidae; genus Maratus; species Maratus speciosus. Next base: position 57,409,942 of record OZ010798.1, read on the forward strand.
CAAATTGCATTTAAAAGTACATTTTTTTTCTCTATACGACGGTGTAAAAAGTAATATTGTGGGATGTTTAGAAGTTTAAGAATGAAATTTCATTTAAAATGGGTCCAGGAATATTAATGTTTAATCCATGGGGTACGTTATGTATGACCAGCTCCGTAGAAGTTTAAAAATTTGCAGTACCGAAAAATCTAATTCATGGCGTACGTAATGTATGATCAACTCCGTGCGATTTTTTATGTCTTAAAGTTTAGTCTTTGAAAAAATCATTTTCAAAATGGTCGTTGTAATTTGTTAAATTACATTTTTTTTTTAATGAGACAGTCCATTTAGAAGGTGTATAAAATCTGTTTTGCCTAGTCCCACAGTGAGTCAAGCCTGTTTTCACATACTTTCTCATAGACCGGGAGCCGGCGGCACAGACAATCACCTCACCGAGTTCACGGCTGAAATTCCATAATTTAAAATTATCTTCTTCTTCTTCAGCATGGGTTACGCTAAATCAGCCTGTTCCGGCTCCATTGATCAATCCATCGGAGCGTAGGTCTACCTCGGTCACGGTAAACCCTGGGTCTGTAATTCAGAAGCTTTTTTGGCAATCGGTCATTACTCATACGCTCTACGTGATTCTTTTCTCTATTTCTATTTCTTTTCTCTATTCTTTTATTTATTCTGATAATCTACTATTTTGTGGTTGATGTTGTATATTTTTAAGTCTGAGCGTATGGAATCATTAGTAAGCACCTGTCCATTCTTGTGCATCCCTTTGCAGATCTTAAAAACTTCATTTCTGAAGCCTGTATTCTGGATCGTCCTTTGGTATTAATAGTCCATGTCTCCAAACCATACAGAAGTGCTGTCGTTGCCATTATTTTATAAAATTTTAACTTAGTTTCTGTATGTGTTTTATTTTTTGGAATTATCATCAATGATCCGCAAATATGTTGGAATTTATGCAATTTACTTTCCAAATCTTTTCTTTTGTTATATGAAGTATCACATCCCAAGTACTTGAAGTCTGAGACTTGTTCTATTATCTTATTATCCAAGACAATTTCAGTTCTTATGGGCTCTTTAAAATCGATTCGTATATTAAAACGCAATCAGTCTGCCAAGACATATCTTGCTGGAAAACACCTGAAAACCTGATTTTAGCGGTTGACTCGAGGTTTACCATTCTGCTTCCCTACTCCAAGTCCTCCATGTTTTCATACCTTTGGATGCAGGAAAACACAATGGTAAACTTACGAGTCAACCGCTAAAAGCGGGTTTTCATGTGTTTTCCACCAATATAGGACTCGGCAGACCGATTGTGTTTTAATATGCGAATCAAGTTTTATCTAATTCTGGAATTTGAGCCGTGAATTCTATGAGGGGATTTTCTGTGCTTCCGCCTCCCGGCCTTTCATATATGGCATCTGTTTACAGACTTGCTTCAGTGAGGGGGGGGGGGGGATAAAACAGATTTTCTGCACCTTCTAAACGATATATATATATATATATATATATATTTTTTTTTTTTTTTTTTTTTTTTTTATGGACTTTATCATCTATGGTTGTGAGTCTCTCATACATTGAACAGAAGTTCTTCAGATTATTGTATTTATTTATTAAAAAAACTATGATGATCTAAATAGCGATATGAAACCTTTCATTGAAAGAGAGGATTAATTTTAGAATGAAATAACTTTTCTATTTAAAATCTTGCGTTTGTTTGATTGAATTATTAATGGTAAAAATTGAACTTATTAATATTTTGTTTATACATAGTTATAAAGGTGTGAAAATATATGAAATATATTTTTAAACATATGGGAACGTCCATTTGTTACTCTTGTGATAATTAGAGCAAATTTTCATATATAATTCCAATTATTTTATTACAAAATCTAATTAAGATAAAAATTGATATAACCAGCTAAATACCACTGTTTTCCACACACAAACATATATCAAATTTGTAGCAAAAAGCATTTTACTTATGTATATATTAAATGACTCTTGTGACACTCTGGTCACAAGAGTGACAAAATTTTGATTTATTATATCGGCAAGGAAAATGCTTTTTGTTACAAATTAGATATATTTTATGCGAGTGGAACATAATTGTATTTAACTGGTTATATCAATTTTTGTTTTAATTATATTTTGTAATAAAATAATTGGAAATATTTGTGAAAATTTGTTCTAATGGTCACAAGAGTAAAAATTGATATAACCAGCTAAATACCACTGTGTTCCACACCCAAACATATATCAAATTTGTAACAAAAAGCATTTTACTTATGTATATATTAAATGACTCTTGTGACACTCTGGTCACAAGAGTGACAAAATTTTGATTTATTATATAGACAAGAAAAATGCTTTTTGTTACAAATTAGATATATTTTATGCGAGTGGAACATAATTGTATTTAACTGGTTATATCAATTTTTGTTTTAATTATATTTTGTAATAAAATAATTGGAAGTATTTGTGAAAATTTGTTCTAATGGTCACAAGAGTAACAATGGACGTTCCCATATGAGGGATTATATTATGCATACTTTTCTTCTTAAATTCAAAAAGTATTACAGGAAATTGAAGTAACTTTTCAACCTGTTGAGTTATGGAATTTGTTATTGAAGATAACTAAAATTACTTGAATTATCCTATATTTTAATCTAAAAATAAAACGTTTCTTAGTTTAACCCCTTAACGGTTGCATTAAAGTACGGTTTAAAAATTCAAATTGCTTATTGGCACCACTTTTTTGAAGAAGAAATATTCACCTTATTTAATGACAGGTAAAATGCTACCATAATTAAACTAATTACACTTTTTTATAAAGCTGGTGGGAATCAAATAAATCTGAATAAATCTAAAAAAAGACACAGCCTGTGAATATGACGGGAGCGAGAATTAAAGGGTTAAATATACAGCAGTAACTCCCATTGGGGGCTCTGTGGCTGAATGGTCAAAGCACCAGTTAGCTAATCGCTTGTGCGTAAGAGTTTGTGGGTTCGATTCCCGCTGGTTCCATTGCGCACACACTTTGTGTGGAACTCCCAGGGTGTATTTCTCTTGTGTTGTAATATTTCCTTGTGCTATCTTGTCTCCGACTTATAAGCGGGCTCTCATGTCAAGCACACAAGTCGTATGTTTGTTATTCAATAAATAAATAAATAAATAAACTCCCATTGAAAATATTATCTTGAAAATATTTGCAGTTGCCCTGTTTTATTATTGTTTTTATAAGTTTTAGGTGACAAGGTATATTCTTTTTTTTTTCTCTATTTTTTTTTCTTTTTTTCGCATTATTAAACATTTTACCTCGAATAAGAAACTTTCAGTGGCGTTGTAATAGAAAAATTGTTGGCGAAATTCAGGAAACCATTTTTCAATTCATTTAATTAATTACGATTACATAAAAGAAATTAAAATATTTATGAAAATAATTATGCAGTATAAAGCACCGATTCTCCATCTTTCAGGGGACCGTTCTAAAACGACGTATAACTGAGAAAGACGTACAGTCGAAATTATTGTCGCCTAAGGTGTAAGATCTTTGACTGTAGAAATGTAATGCTGCAATCATACAAATTTAATTTTCTTACCATTTACCGTCATTTAAGATGCACTATACGTATATTGAAAAAAAGGTTAAAACATTGAAAAAAATTACAAAATAATAATTTCTAAAATTGAAAAATAAAAATGAGAATTATTAAACCTTATATCAGTTGCGCACCTTAAATTAAACTTTTTTTTATTCCATTATCGAACGTACAAATATATTTTAATTAATCTAATTTTTAATCGTCGTCTGATATGCCGATTTACTTTGAAACTTAAGCAAAGCACTATGTATGGAGTTTAAGTTCCTGGAATGATTCCTCGATAGTATTGTGTGAAACAAAAAAGTTCTAATGTGCTAGCGTTAATGCAGTCTGCCCATGTCCATTCTTTTCGTCCCACCTCCTCCAAAGGTTCCACGAACCTAAAAAAAAAAAAAAAAAAAAAAAAAAATCCTGCAGCAGTCACATATGTTCTTTGTCTTTCATCTTTCCCCAAATATTGCTAGCAGAAAAAAATAAAAGAGCAACACTGGGAGAAAAAATTCTTAGAAAAGGAAGATTGAACGTCATGAAAGAAACGACATATAACCAACGTTAAGCGTCGTATAAACTAAACGTTACAATATTAGAATACATATCGATGAATCGGGACCACTCTGAAACGACGTATAAATGTAAAATACGTATAAATGAGAGACGTATAAACTTTGCTTTACTGTATATGAAATCTTTGTTTTGAAAACAGTGTCCTTGCTTCTCCTGAGTGTCTTTGAAATGTTGCTTGAATAGATATCCTTTTTAAAATTTACTATACAATATTAGGTATTAACTTTTTCTTATTGCTGAATATTGTTAAAGACTTTCATAAATTTGCAAGCATAAAATATTACACTTTATTTAATAATTTTAGATTCATTATATAAGTAACCATTTTTTTAAAAAATCCAAATATTAAAAATTAAGTATTTTATTGAAAATCAAACTGAAACTAATAAATGTAAGTAAATTATTTGATTTATTAGATCTTTTTTTTTTTTTCACATAGTTTATCAACAATTAAATATATGAAATCTTTGTTTTAAAAACTGTATCCCTGCTTTTCCTGAGTGTCTTTGGAATGTTGTTTGAATAGTTATCCTTTTAAAAATTTACTATATAATATTAGTTATTAACTTTTTCTTATTGCTGAATATTGTTAAAAACTTTCATGAATTTGCAAGCATAATATATTACTAATTTCAGATTCATTATATATAAGTAATCATTTTTTTTTAAACTCAAATATTAAAAATTAAGTATTTTATTGAAAAACAAATTGTAACTAATAAATATAAGTAAATTATTTGATCTATTTGATCAATTTATGGCATCCTCTCCAATCATTAACTTCCTGCAACAGAGTGAAAAAAAAATATCTTCAATCAACATTATAAATTTTCTCTTTATATTAGACTTACAAACACTTCAATACATATTCTTGTAGATTTTTTTTTCTTTTTACGGAACTGCAAATCATAGCCAATTTATTTTAAATTTTACACCGTAAAATACAACAAATATATTTATTTATATATATAAAGTAGGTTTTGTTGTTATATAAATGGTAGATGTCCAATAGCAGTCTTGTAAATCGGTTTCTGTTGTTTACAGAATCGATTTGAATATCCAAAATAAGTATTTGTTTATCTGATCTCTGAAAAGTAGGAATGATATGTTCTGTAATTCTGTTCTTTCCATCCGCTGCAAAAACACATCCGTCGGAATGGTGAACCACGGCTGTTTTCATCAAAAGCAGTACGCCAAATTGAATTGACCGGCTAATTATTGATTGGCTAAACTAGTTTATCCTATGTGTGTTAGGCCATTGCCAAACTCGATTCATCATATACGGCCGTAACAAACAGTCGAAATCCCTTTGTTCTCGCAGAATCAGATTTTATCTCCTCTGAAATGTAGGGGGCGATTTGCTTTTACACACTGTTTCTAATGGGAAATTTCCTTGTCTTTGCATTGCGATGTCGAAGATTTTCTTATAACATACCACAATTCCTGAATTGCTTCCAAAATTTAAGACTTCGTGCAGCTGATTGTAACAATCCTAAAGTCAAACGGAATCCTTAAAACTACAGGATGGTCATAAAAAAACTTCCCCGATACATGAACCCTAGCGGCCTAATCGCTCAACCAATCGAAAAAAATTTTTAGATATATCTATTTGAGGGTACGCGCTCAAGATCAGGATGGTTTAAAACAATAGAGCTCTCACAGTTACGGTTACAGGGAGAAAATTTCAAAAGTTTCGAATAGCAACACCCATTTTTTTTTCATGCGCAAATTAATCAGCGCGTTGAAAAACCATAAATAGCGTTGGAATGATGCACGAACGATGAAAATTGCCAGTGTAAAACACTTGCAAAAAAAGACCATGGCGAGGAACAAAGGAAACATGCTTTTCTCCAGCCGAATTTTTTTTTTCACTTGTGAACTGAGTAATGCCGTAAGATGTGTTTTTGAGTTGCGTTTGTGTGCACATAGTGAAAATAAAAATGTAATCATATGTTTTAGAGTGCTAAATATAACATTACATAGGAACTGATTAGGATTGAGTGCCACGATATTACACCGGCAATTTTAGTCATACGTGTACAGTTCCAACGCCTTTTGTGGTTTTTCAATGCGCTGATGAATTTGCGCAGGGAAAAAAATGGTGTTACCTTTCGAAAATTTCGAAATTTTTTCACTGTAACCGTAACCGTGAGAGCTCTATTATTTTAAATCATCGCGATCTCGAGCGCATATCTTCAAATAAATAAATCTAAAATTTTCTTTCGATGAATTCAGCGGTTAGGTAGCTAGGGGTGCATATATCGGGGAAGTTTTTTTATGACCACCCTGTATTTATCAATTCATCGTTGATGTATCCGAAAATAATAAGAAATCCTTATGAGAATGTGCCATAAACGAGCAAAAAATGAATATACGTTTATTAATGTGTGCAAAATTCTTGTACCATAATGCTAAAAGATAATAAATGCTAAATGCTTTTAGCCCATAATGCTAAAAGATATGTGCAGCACCTAAAATTATCGAAAATTGTTCCCAATATACAAAACTCTATACTTTCTAAATAATTAAAAATTCATGTAAAAATAATCATCTTCTGATAATATAATTTCGATAAGAGTTGCTTACAGGATACTGACGAAAGGGCTTGTTTATCTCTATATAATAAAAGGCAGTGTAATGCATCCGGGGCGAATCCATCAATCTTACCAGTCTCCGATAAGATGGAGCCACGTTAGGATTAATTTTGATTTGAGATGTATATGAGAAAACGTATCTGCCTAAATGCAAATCTTTTCTACTTGAAATCCCTTTTGTTCAAAATAATTTTCTATAAAAGTTACAAAACTAACAAAATTTCAATGATTTACGCAGCCATTTCAGATAACAAACGTAGCGGCTCTTCGTGCGTAAAACGTAAATAAGAAGCTATGGTAGAGAGTCATTCCTTTTGTGATTCATTGAAAAAAAAATTTAAACCATGGAGCTATGAAGATTAAAAGAGACGACATAAATGACATCACTTGAAGCTGTCCCACCCCTGCTGCGTGACGTCAGCCGCAGGTAAACAGAAGAAAAACACCAATAGGCGTGAAGAACACTTTAACAATGCTTCCCCTTCGTTCTTTTAGATGGGGTTCAACCCGAGATACCTATTTATTAATCAATATACATATAAAAAAATTTTGGAGGGGGAGAGGAAGGGGAGGGGATTAACGATAAAAATAGAATTTCAAAGTGTTATTAAAAAATATAGTATTATTTTAATAGTTGCAGTAGACTGTTTTAATTACGCAGTTTTATTGCATATTTGTTAAATTTTTGTTTTATTAAGAAATCTTAATTTTGTTATAGTATATTAGCCGGAAAACCTAGTTTACCCAGAAATATTGTAAATGCTAATTGTGTGTTTATTAGAACATAAACTAGCCGAACTTTGCTCATCTAAACGCTCCCATAATGTCAATTATTTTTTATCAGTTTTTCAAATTTTAAGTGAAAAACACAATTTTTACCCACCGTCCTAGGACGGGCATTTACACTAGTTCTGTTAATATTTTGAGACATGTAACTATCTTTTTAATTTTATAATATATTTTTATACCATGACTGTCTAGAATCCCAATATTTCATTTTATAATTTGTCTTGTTTATTTATATTTTTTAAACATAATTAAATCTGTAATATTGCTATTTTCTTATTTTCTTGTATATTTCAGGCTAGAACTTACAATAGTTAAACTTATTGAAAATTGTTTGCAATAGGGTAATTCTAGGATTGATAGCCATAGAGGAGAGATGGCCACTCTAAATATTTTCCAAAACTATACCATAAATTGCAGCATAAACTTTGATCGTAAGAAGTAGTTCAACGTGTTCATTCATTGAGATGCGCAGCTGTGTCTTTCAATTATAAAAAGAAAGTGTAATTTTAATGTTTATTTAATTTAGTTGGATATTTTTGTTGAGTAAGTATCTGAATGTTTTGCAGTACCTATGTTACATTTTTTATTATTATTATTATTTTAAGGACTTTTAAGGCACGTATGTAATCCAATCTTTGCTTTTAAGTCTAAAACAAAGACGTACAACGGCAGAGTGACACTTTAAATTCGGTGGATATCTGTTCGTCAATTTTAGGAGAGATGGCCACCTATAATCAATGCATAGCTGCCAACCTTCCACTAATCTTCCGTAATGTCTGGATTAATTTAACCCAGGTTAACCACATTTCGAACCAGAAAATTTATTTCATGAATGCTTATTTATTTAATTCCAGGTTTCTACGTGGAACGTATTTATTTTCATTTCTTAAAAAAAATTTTCTGGTTTGAAACATATTAAACCAGGGTCAAATTAACGCAAGTATTACGGAAGATTAGTTTGAGGTTGGCAGCTATGATCAATGTTTCAAAATTATACGGAGTGGGGATTTTAACAAAATATAATTATTTTTTAAATAATTGTATAATTTTTATGTTTATAATTATATTAATTGATATAATTATTTAAATTTCAACTAAAATAAATATTTCAATAGCAATAATATAATAGGGCCTAAAGATGTATTTTTGTTTCAGAAAATATTGAAAAACTTCAGAAACGTTCATTCCAAAAACAGTCAAAGTTGATAAATAAACATAAAAAAGTGAAAAATATAAAATAAACGCGAGAAAAAAACAAAAACATGACACTTCCAGTAGCGAAGAAGATGAACTACATTTGAAATTATTAGATTCTAAAATCACCTAATTCTATTCACCCAACTGTGTTGGTTGTGGAGAATATACTACCATAACCAAAAAGGATTACTCCGTGCAATGCATAGGGTTCCAGAAGTGATTCCATGAAACGTGTACAAACCACCAAGATCTTTGCCGAAAATGTAGTAAAATTTTACGAAAAGAGAAGGATTGAAATTATACTTCAAATTTTGTTTATTCAGTTCTATTCACTGATTTTCAGTGATAAAATTGCATCGTTACAAAATTCTATGTGTTTTTCATGATTAACTACATGAAATGTGTTATTTTTTGCTATTTTAACTTCATTTTCTTCAATTCCTACTATTAGTTCACACTCTCCCTATATTTATTTATTTATTTAGATATCTTGTTCAAATTTTCAATCGTTAATAAAATACTTATTATTCATCCTATCAAGTTGAAATATTTTTTTTTTTTTAATTTGCACTGGATGAGAATTGATGTTAATACAGTTTTTCAAACATTAATTCCTTAATAATTAAATTTTAAATAATTAATTTTAGCTTTACATGGGAGACAAAATGGCGGCCATTGGTTATTGAAGCATTTAATGCATCTTCATGTCTATAAGGGGAGTTACCATAGGGGGACCCTGTTCTGTCGCTAAATACCACCAAGTTTGTCGCCAACTTGGCGATATATCGCCAAATTTGGCGACCCAAATGAGTCTCCAAAAGTGACGCCAACTTGGCGATATCTCTAATATTTCGCCAAATTCCTATAGACTTCCATTTAAACCTACTTGCTTATAGAAAATCAACAAATTGAGATATTTTAATGCAACAAAAACTAATATTAGCTTAAGGGATTATATTAAATTTTTCTTTGATAACATGAATAGGAATTGACTTTAAAAACAAAATTTTTATATTACTTGTTCTTTCTTGTATTAGATAACCATCTCTCCTCGGCTTGAAGGAGAGATGGCCATCTGCCATTTAAATTTAAATTTTGTTTTCCCTTTTTTGCTCTCCATATTTTATTATTTTTTGTCCAATTTATGATGAGTATATGTATAAGAATTTCAAATATGCATAAATATTTCTTGTATTTGCATTCTAAGAATTTTTATTTCAATCTTTAAAAACTATGGCCATTCATCCCAGAGTTACTCTACATATATTTTTATTGTCTATTAAGAATCGTGCAAAAATATTCAATGTTCTGAGACAATTATTTCGATACAAGTTGATTGCCGAATATTGGAGAAAAATGCTTGCTTATTCTCTTAATATTGTGAAACTTGTAAATATCTTTTTATTTTTATGAAAACCAACACAATTTAATAAAAAAAGAAGAAAATTACATTTAAAAGCCTGTAGACATTTCGGAAAAATGGTTTATACATATGATTTTATTGCGTATTGTATTTAACTGTCGGATTTTAAAGTTCTAGTTTTCATATATTTAATTTGATCAGATGTAGTACGTTTACATATCTTAAATCGTTCATTTTTATTATATTTTTATTATTATATGTTTATACTGTGATCTTATAAATAATTCAAATGTTTGATTTTATAATTTTCCTTGTTTTATTTTATTTTTAAAACATTGTGAAATTTGTAATTGTTGTTATCTTTTTTATTTCCTTGTGTATTTCATCGTATCTCTAATGTTTAAAATTATCGAAAGTTCTTCGCAATTTACTAAATGCTCCTATATTTTCGATCAAAAGTATGGGGGGAAATAAATAATATTCTGAAAAAATATTGACTCTAGTAAAGTTTTATATTTTTGAAAAAGTTTTCCTTAATTTTTAATCTTGTGAAACTGGTAAATAATATTTTTTACATTTTTTTACTGTATATTTTATGGTCAAAATTCTCAACAATCACGGATTTAGAAATCTACGCATATTTTTTGCACTGCATGTCATTGTAACGTGTTATTCAAAATACCTTTAACAGCTTAAAGCATTGTGTGTATTTATTTTATGAAAAATGCCTTGGCAAAATATACATATATTACATATCCTTTTTATAGCACTTATAGTGCGAAGTTATCCGTATTTTTATTTATAAAAGTAACATTTACCGCAGTATTTACAGTAGGTATTCGTGCCATCTAACGGCGAAAAAGCCCTTTAAGTGAGGTAGAGGACCATCGAGTTTGCGAAACGGTCAAAAACATGGTCTTTTTCGAAGTATCAAAACACAAATAATATCCAATTATTCCAATTTCTGTCTAAACTACGTATTCTTAACTATATTATCCAGAAATATAAATGTTGTATATATAAAATTAATATTTAAATTTTAAATTTAAAAATCCATCACACTAATGCGTGAATAAAAATCAATAAATTCTGTGTGCATGATAAAACTCTAAATTATGCATATAGAAAACAATTTTTGAACAAAATAGAATCCCAACACACCTACTTTTGAATTAAAACTAAAATCTATATAAAAAGTAAAGTTTATTTTTAGTACAAAATACAAAAAAATTCAAAAATTTCAAAAAAAAAAATTCAAGTTTTTCAAGTGCAAAGAAATAAATATGTGATTTTTTTTCCCTTGGTTTTAGTATGAAAACTATAAAGAAACACTTATTTAGTTTAATTTTTTTTAAGCTGTAGCTTACATAGCTAATAACTGTGCGCGCAAACTCCAAATTTACTAATCTGAGAAAACACGTTTTAAAGTTTCGATATCTACGGACCTTCAGTTATACTCACCGTCTATAAATGATTATAATTCAAGAAATAATGCAGATTTTTGAATGGGGTTATTTGCATATTGTTCAGATTTTTTTAATAATCCAAGTATAAAACAAAAACCGGAAACTTTTTTTTTTTTTAAGTTTAAAGGTCTTAACGATCCCGCAATCGAGCTTGGACGTGGTTAGGATATAGCGGTTCGTTGAGAGTGTTCCAGATCACATTGATACATCAGAATGGGTAAGTGCGCAGTTTTCAGAAACGATGAGTTATCGCAACATAGGTGAAAATTGCACTGTAAAAAAAAATCTTAAAACAACAGAAAAAAATCTTCGAATTCCGACAGTAAAAATTACGTAACAGACTTCTTATGTCATTCCATCCTCATATCGCTTATTTTCATGTGAAACAACAAAAAATTCTGTTTTCTTTTCCATCAGTTTGCACTGCGACAATAGATAGCACTGCGACAATAGCACTGCGACGTTTTTCCTGTTGGATGACAGGAAAAACGATTTGAAAGGGAGGTCACCCCCTATGACGTCTAGAAGGTCATTTAGAATGACCAATAAGCATTCGTTATCCTACACCCCACGCTAACTAATTCTCTTCTAACTGGAATTTGAATCTTTGTTGTGTCTTTCTTGTCTCTTGTGTACTGCGTTTAAAATCGCAAGACGTTCAATAAAATACGTTCATCTAATTGAAAAAGAATAATATATAAAGAATTTTTAACAGAAAATTAAGAATCAATTTCACCATTTGAACCGGCGACACAAACCTTTCACATCAGAACCGCTAAAAATGGAGTAGTTTTCTTCAATAATTAGGATTTACTGATCGAATACTAGAAAACAAACATAGCAAGGTATGTTTTCATCTCTTTTTAAATATGTAACAATGTTTTTCCGATACATAACAATATGTATGAAAAATATTTCCCATTTGCTAAAAGTCTTAATTAAGCAATACTGTTTATTATTATTATTATTTTCATATAATGTATGATTTACTTAAATTATTAGTATTATTTTATGCTTTATTATTTAAGTACATCAGTAACTTAGTTGATCTAATTCTATTAATAACTGGAGATTATTTTTTTGATCAGTTGTTTATTTTAATTTAAATTAATAATCTTAAGTTTATGATTAGTTTATAAATCTTGAATTTTTACATAGCTGTAGAGTGATTACTTATTATTTTTAACTTTTTTATGACTAAGAGTTTAATTTTACTTCATATGTATTAGTTCTAGAGATTTTGATTGAGATTTTAAATTAATTTTGTCATCAATTGACATACGTGATTAGTTTTGGAGTGATAGTTTTAATAATAAACGCGGAGTAGCTGTGCATTAATTATTATAGTTATAGATAACTGATATTTTCGTTTAACATTAACCAGAATAATATTTATTAGATCTGACGCTGTTTGTATATTTTTATTGCTTCAATTTATCACATTTCCTACTATTTACTATGTTGTTTAAAATGGAGTGATTGATATTTTGTTTAATCGCTCCATATGTTGATTCTGAAGAATTTTTTTTTTTTTTTTTTTTTTTTTTTTTTTTAGTACAATCTTAGAATAAATGTGGTGGTTAAGTTAAAAATTTGTAAATTTTATTCACTCCATTTAATGAAATAAATTTTGAGCTACAACTGTGTGAATTATTTTGAAAATAATTACTATTTAAGCATTACCCATTCATTTTATAGAATCAGCAAGTTCAATTTTGTTTAACATTTTAATTTAAATTATATTGTAATATTTTTTCTTATTTAGTTGATTATCATTTACTATATACGGAAAAACATTGTAAATTGTTAAGAAGGATGAAAACTCATTTTATCACTTAAGCTGAAATGAAATATTTTTTACCGTATTTTTTTATGGTGATGTTTATATCGATTTTAAGGGCACTTCTTTTTCATTTCTCATCTTTGCTCTTAGCTGTCAACTTTTACACATTTATATATACAAATCTTTCTATTCGAAAAAATTATAAAAATTGGCAGGATATTATTCACATAATTAACAAACATCACTGATTTAACCTAATCAATTTTCAGAAATATTGCATGAATAAATATTAGAGTTCTTTTAATTACAAATCACATTCAATACATGTATTTATTTTATTAATAAATATTTTTAGGGGGGAGGGGGGAGTTACCTTATATCGTATATATATTTTTTTTATTCTGCGGAGGGGGGGGGGGGGGAGTTTAAGATATCTTCTTTCACTTATTCCAGACTTTAATGTACTTAATTCACAAATCTATATAAATTCAACTGTTTAAATATTTTATTGCGAATAAGCTATTTAAATTAACTTTGTAAAAGTTTGGAGGAGAAATTCCTATAAATATTTATTATTATTAATATAAACAATTCGATCGGTAAATAGAAATTTCCCGTGTACCTAACCTAGAATACGCGATTTTTCTATTAAGTAGAACCTCCCCCCCCCCCCCCCCCTCGCCAACAAGAATCGACCTACAGATTTTGACTGTTGGGAAAAGCGTCAATTGTCAACACGAAGTGCCTGTATGACTACGTATTTCTGTCGTCTGATAACGCATTCTTTCGTTAACAGATATTTTCTTAAAACAGATATTTTCTGGCAACTTTTTGCTGCCAGAAATTTTCTGTTGTTTTACAAAAATATTTTTAACAGTGTGTATATACCGGGTGTTCCACAAATGACCGATGATTTTAAAATTCAATAGCATACAAACGGGGACAGATATTAAAAAAAATTTGCAGGAGTGTTATGTAAGATATCAGGAGTTTGTATGCTGCGATTCCCAGTTTTAGTTACAAATAGCATCGATAGATGGCGCTGAAAGCAATAACAGCTAAATCCAGGCTCGATTTCTCGTCCTCTCTCTTTTTTCATGCGAAAAAAGGAGATTAAGATGTATTTAGTGGGTCCCGAAGTACCAAAAATCAGGTCAAACTGAACACCCGTTGCTCTCAGCGCCATCTCTTCTCTGAAATTGGAACTAAAATAAAGACTCACAGTAAAAAACTCCTGATATCATACATTGCCCTTCTGCAAGAATTTTTTTAATACCTGTCACTGTTTGCAAGTTATTGAATTATAAAATCATTCGTCATTCTTTTCGGACACCCGGTTTTTTTCCAGTCTATCGTCTAGCCCCGTCTTTAAAAGGATAAACAGGTGAAGACCATAATTAAGTAACTGATGAGAAAAATTGTTATGTAAGTTCAACTTTTTATATTGTTGTCAATTATTTTTATTTTCGTCATTGGAGCAGTACTCAGAGCCAATTTTCTTTTCTTTTCTTTTACTTATTAATTTGGCTTAGATATCCGTGTATGTTTTTTGGAAATTTTTATAATTTTCGTCTTCTAAAGCCTATATCGCGGAAAAGCGTTGGTACATTTCTCTTCTATAGACATTAGAGAAGCGAGAAATGTTGGAATTACATATAGGGTTCTCGCTGTCGCTCGCCATTGCGCCAAATCGTGACAAAATGCTTCATTTGGCGAGTAAACGAACAATCAGACTCACCGAATTGCGAGTGTTCAATTTCCGCTCAGAGGGTTAGTACAATAAATATATGACTTATTAACTCTATTAATAAAAAAAGGTTATTAAAAGAAAAATAAGACTTTGTAAAAAACTGTACAGCGTAGCGTTTGGTATAGCTAGAAAATACGGTATACCCATTCATACTTTTCTATATACTAGAAAAGTATGAATGGGTATACCGTAAAAGTTCAAAGCGATATGAAGCCTAAGTAATATCAAATATTACTATTCTGTATAACTCTTATTTAAATCTTATCCTAGTCTGTTTATTATGAACTTAATTCGGCACTGACAATAAAAGTAGCGCATATTTAAACTTCATTTGGCATTTCATAAAACAAAAATTCAGCGTCGTAATAATCTTTTCTTTTTACAGTGTAGCTAAAACAAAGCACTTGTTCAAAGTTTAAAATTGGCATTTTGCTAAGCGCGCTTCGAAAAGAGGTCGCAAAATAGCTACGCCGCCTTAGTCCATGCCGCGTTTTACCAGATATGTTTTTAATTAACTTTTAAAGACACGGGAGGCCTATTGAGAGATCTACTCAATGCAAACTAGCTGCGAATCCTATAGTATTTATGTCATTAATTCTAATCATGTATGTCCAAACCGTCCGTGTCTTTAAGGGTTAATATCTCGACTAATTACCGACGATTTTTTTTCAAAAATCATTATCAACAAATCTTTTATACTTCTGCTACGATAGGTACCGCCACCGCTGCTCAACACCTTTGCTGAATGCCCGCAAATCGAAATTTGTGTGTAACGGAAAAATGCGCTTTTCTCAAAAACTATGTGACCTAGGGTATTCGCTATAATTTTCCTGCAAGGTTTAAATTAACGTCAGTTACCTCTAATTTTTTCATAATTTTAGTTTCAGTAGATTCGGAAATAGATGGGGGGGACATATTTTTGCACTACATTTTCGATGATATCTCTGAAAATATAATACCTAAAATTAAAAGAAATGTATTTTTGAGTTCAGCGTTATGAAAGCTTTCACACGATTCCCCGCACGATATACAAAGAAAAGATTTTTTTTTCAAGTAACGTAATTAGCTCCTCTACATTTTTCCAAAAAATATTTCCAAATGTTTAATAATCTGTAAATATGTGAGTCAATAGTCTTTATTACTTCCCCCAATTTGAACTTTCCATGTTCGGTAGTTTACGAATAACATGGCTGTGACAGACAGACACAGGAGTGATCTTATGATGGTTCCGTTTTTACTTATTAAGTACGGAACCCTAAAAAATAACTAATTAGTGTTTATGTTCAAATATCATTTACTGAATATTTAGACAGAAGCACATGATATTAGAAGAATATCCATTGGAAAGAGGAGTTTGAAGTTTGAGAAGCAATCTATGCTGATAGCCCTTGAGGCAGCAGAACGGGTTCTGGCAGAATGATATGTTTAATTAAAAAACATTTGTTTTCTTGTGTGTAGACACAACAGTTCATGCGGTTGTTTTCTTTTGAAGTGGTAGTCGAATAGAGTTCGGTAATGCTATATTATGTCCAAGTATTTCATCCATAGCATTAGCTGCCTATTTGTGGTCACTATTGGTCCAAATATTTAAAAAAAAAGTAAAATTGATAACTGCTATAAAATTATTTCAAGCAATTTTTATTCTTATTGAAATATTTTAATAGTAGGGTAGACCGGGGCACATTTACGCGGATTTTTTTCAATGAATTTTCTAATTCTTATGTTTCAGCTTAGGAAATTTTAGACATTGTGGTTTTATAAAGCGGTTAATAAAGTCAAAATTTGTGTATTCAGTTGTTGCCCTATTTGTGCTTTTAACCGTAAAAAAATTTTTTTTAGGTCCAATTCTCTCGCGTAAACTTGCTCCGGGGACGGGGCACTAATTGACTAATTGACTAATTTTAATCATTTGGCACTTTTTAATGAAAATCATGATTACTCTCATGGGGGCCCCTAAGAAGGGGGGCCCGCGGTACATGTTCCGGCACAAGTCAGGCCCTGTACATTAATGGGGATAAATAAAACTAAGTATTGTTAGTACATTTACTGCCGTTATTGTTGATAATGATGACGATATTGTTTTAAGCTAAATTTCATATTAGCCTTCAAAGTCAGGTTCAAAATCCCTATTGATATGAACTTTGTCAGCTGAATCTTTAAAGAAGTAATTTTTTCAATTCCTACTATTAGTTCACACTCTCCCTATATTTATTTATTTATTTATTTACATATCTTGTTCAAATATTCAATCGTTAATAAAATACTTATTATTCATCCTATCAAGTTGAAATAAATTTTTTTAAAACTTGTACTGGATGAAAATTTATGTTAATACAGTTTTTTCAAATTTTAATTCATTAGTTAAATTTTAATTAATTAATTTTAGTTTTATAGGGGAGACAAAATGGCGGCCATTGGTTATTGAACAGCATTTAATGCATCTTCATATCTATAAGGGGGTTACCATAGGGGGACTCTGTTCTGTCACCAAATACCGCCCAGTTTGTCGCCAACTTGGCGATATATCGCCTAAATTTGGCGAGCAAAATGAGTCGCCAAAAGTGACGCCAACTTGGCGATATCCGTAATATTTCGCCAAATTCCCATAGACTTCCATTGTAAACCTACTTGCTCATAGAAAATCAACAAATTGAGATATTTTAATGAAACAAAAACTAATATTAGCTTAACCCCTTCGGGACGAGCGTCCTTTACAGAATTTTTAATCTTTAATCACCTTTTTTTTAAAACAGAAAATTTTGCCTTATTGAATCGGAAAAATGCTCGGATTAAATAAAGCAAAATTTACAATAAAATTTTACTGGTGAGAATAATGCCCATTTCTGAGTACCTTACGCGGCACGAATACCAGTCGCTCGTCCCCAAGGGGTTAAGGGATTATATTAAATTTTTCTTTGATAACCTAAGTAGGAATTGACTTTAAAAACAAAATTTTTATATTACTTGTTAAAGAATTAAAGCATGTAAGTAGGGGAAAAAAAAAACAGGGTTCATGTGGGTCCTGGAATTTCCAGACAAGGAAATTCTTCGGTATCAGTAATTACCTTTTACAAAATCTCTTCTCAAATAACGCGGAATTTCGCACATTTGAACTAGATTCATTCTCTTATTAAAAAAAAAAAATACTGATATTTAACCTGGAAAATAACGGTACTCGTACGAACCCTGAAAAACACAGCTAACATTCGATATGTCAGTGGAGTCACCAAATGACGATCAATTAATGAAACGAATGAAAAACATTACGCAGGGCCGGATTTAGTGGATAGTAGCAGTATCTGAAACCTCGATACCTTTTCAAATTTCACATTTTTGCCATTTATTTTGTTAATGAGAATGTGGAAAATTTAAATAATAAAATAGTTTACTGCTTTATATATATACATATATATATATATATATATATACAGTAGCCTCCCGCTTAACCGGCCTAAGCGAGACCGAGGGTGGGCCGGTTAAGAGAAAAACCGGTTAAAACGGAGAAGTAAAGAAAAATTAAATACGTATCTGCGTAATTTATTTAGCCCGTGCGATGCATTTAGTTTTTCAATTTATGCAGTTTTAAAAAAGCGCATATTTTCTATATTTTCTTAAATGAATACTACTTATAATTAAATAAATTTAAAAAAATGTATCACTGATAACAAATAATGAAAAATATTTAACACATATTAAATTGTTGAAAATTGTGTCACACTCCTTTATAAGAAGTTGAAATTGTTCTACACTATGTACACTCATTGCCATAAAAATTTGCGCACCAAGAAATAACTGTGAGATCGTAACGAAACTTGGCATGAAGGTACCTATCAGGCAGATATGCAAATGATTAGAAATGCAGCGTGATTGCGCATTGCATAATGCCACTAGAGGGCGTTGAACTTCGTCCTCCTTGGAGTATAAAACTTTTAAGCAGAACTTGTCTGAGTGTACCTTTTCTTTTACAAAGGAAACGCTGAGGTAGACATGCCGTTATGCAGCCATCGAAGACAATATGAGCAGCTGTCAGAGTTCGAGAGGGGAAGAATAATCGGGATGATGGAAGCTGGGGGGTCAGCTCGGCTAGTAGCTCGTCAAGTAGGCCTTTCTGATTTTACTGTGAGGAGGTGTTAGAACCAGTGGACTGAAGAGATACCATTTACACGGCGACCAGTCTCGGGAAGCCCTCGACAGACCAGTCGTCGAGAAGACCGTCACATCATACGAAACGCACGCGTAGAGCCCACTGCCTCATTGGCCGCTATCCAGACACAGGCAGCACGTTCACTACGGACCCCTGTGTCTTCCCGAACCACTGCAAGGCGCCTGGCTGAAGGACATCTAGTATCGCGGCGCTCATTACGTGTGCTGCCAATGACACCAACCCACCGACGCCTCCGTTTGAAGTGGTGTCGCGCACGACGGGATTGGACTGCAACGGAATGGAACCAGGTCGTCTTCAGCGACTAGTTTAGATTCAATTTGAGCAGCGATGACAATCGTGTTCGTCTGTGGAGGCCCCGTGATGAACGCCCCAATCCTGCCTTCGCTTTACAGCGACACACCGCTCCAACAGCTGGTGTGATGGTATGGGGTGCCATTGCTTACGATACACGGTCACGACTAATATTGATCCGTGGCACAATGACAGCCCAGTGGTATGTCAAGGACATCCTTCAGCCCCATGTGTTGCCACTCGTGGCAGGGATCCCAGGAGCCATTTTTCAGCAAGACAATGCTCGGCCACACACAACAAGGATGTCACAAACCTGCATCGCCATATTACCACCCTTCCCAGGCCTGCTCGATCCCCAGATTTGTCACCAATCGAGCATATCTGGGATCATTTGGGACGGCAAGTTGGACACCCTACGAGTTTGGTTGAACTCGAGGAGCGTTTACAGCAACTGTGGAACGAGATGTCTCAGGACATCATACGGAACTTGTATGCCTCAATGCCCGCTCGTATCGCATCGTGCATTCGCGCTAGTGGGGGTCCAACAGAGTACTAAAATTTCCGTTTATTTGTACTTTTTTCTGCAATAAATGATCCTTTTTCCTTGGTTTTCTTCTCACTTACTTATATCACAGTACGCGTGTAAAATTTCGTTTCATTTGGAAGTTTTTTCTTGGTGCGCAAATTTTTATGGCAATGAGTGTATATTTAAGTTAATCAACCATAAAGAAATCAGTGACATTCTTTTCTTGAAGGCAAGATGCCCGATATTTTGCAGCATAATCTCTCCATCTCTTTAACATCGTGTTTAACCGAGGAAGTTATTAGCCGCTGCTCAACTTACCGTAGCGCCAATTCTATTGTTTTTACCTCTTCCGTATGAGGAATTTTAGCAGTGTCAACTAAAACTGAATCGTTATCAGGATCGTCTTCGTATTGAACAACATCAGTTACAGTCCTAATATCCTCAACAAATAACGTTTCATGCTTGAGATCTTTATCAGTCTCAACCAACTCTTATACATCTTCTACGGTGATCTGTTGGTATCCCTCGGGCTTTTTAAATGTTTGTACAAAATAGTTTGCAGATAGATAAGACATTATAGAGCTCCGAATAGGGGGAGATTGCACTTTTGACCATTAAAAACGCAAAATCTCAAATCTTCCGGGGGGAGCGGCATCTCATTGTTCTAGGGGGGATGTCCACCCACCCACCCGGGCCACAACCGGAATCCAACACTGGTGAAGGTCAACGCGTATCCCTTTAGAATTGACGTTCTCCTTTCTGAATTTTGCCTCCTTCCCTCGGGATTGCACTTCAACTCGAAAGCGTAAGCTGAGTTCCCGAGGCCGACATTACTGAATTTCGCCTGATATTGGAAAAAAAAAGTCCGCCGGTTAAAGCGGAGTTCCGGTTAAGAGGAGGCCTGTTAAGAGGGAGGCTACTGTATATATATATATATATATATAGCTATCTCCTTTAATATTGCCCCTAGGCACATGCTTCTAATTGCAAAGTTTCGTAAAAAAGGTGCAAAATTTGATGAGATAAGATGCAACTCCATGGGAGGGGGGGGGGGGGTGTCTATTTGAGAAAATACAAAAATTAAATTTTTATACGGCCCCCAAAGTGTAAAATTTCCAATTAAGAACATTTTCCTTATCCATTCCTGAATTAAACACAAAAAATGCCATCTTCATATCTATAAACTCACAGAGTTATGCCCGTTTAAATAATTCGTCAGGTTTTAAGGGATTAGACACAAATTAAAATGCGTGTAATCCAAGAATTAGTGTTACTTTAAGAGTTCCAGTAAACATGTAAAAAATATATTTATTGAGTTAGAATTTTGATTTTTTTTCTTTTTTGTGATGTTAACCATATAATTTGCAAACAAAGTCACATTCTGAAATTTCTCATACAGTTTGTTTAACTGGAAATATTATTTGTCAAATTTGAATTTTTTTTTTCATTTAATTAAAGATTAGAGGTCTGCATGGGCCAGGACTTACAGGTCCGGCCCCAGCCCGTTTGTATTTTCACCCAAAACCAGTGAAAACAGCACCGGCTCGGCTCGTGAAAAAAAAAAATCAATTAGATTAATTAAATCAGTCTAGGGGTCGGTCCAAGCCCAGGCCAGAGCAGACCTCTAAAACATGAAATATAACTTTAATTTTGTTCCAGGATTTATTTAAATATTAATTTTAAAAATGTTAAAATATAGATTTAAAACTAATGTAACTTTTTTTTTTAAATCATATTTTCAAAAATGAATATTTTTTTCAAATTTGCCGAAACAAAATTAATTTAAAATAATCAAAAAAGACATGTTTAAAGTTTGCATCTTTTTTCTTTAACTATTCCTGACTTATAACAATTTAAAGACGAGAAATAGTGAAAAAAACGCATCATGCAGGAAAACGCATTTAAATTTTAAACAAAGATTGTCTCCTAAAAAACTGGTTAAATACCTTTTATAAAATTGCAGCTGAGTAAAGTAACTCCTTCCTGTAGCTTAAACTTCTTATTCAATTTAACATGTGCCCTTTCCACTTTCTTTCTGTGCTATTTGAATGTCCGTCAGTTGATTAAAAACAAGGCTTTTTCTAACATGCAGATTAAGAGTTTTTTCATAATTTTAGACCTCACATCTTTAGATTTTAAATCGTCCCGACGAGGTTGTTAAAAAAGTCTGTATTCTGGGGATGAGCCAGGTCCGGACCTTACGTTTTTCTGAAGATTCGGCTGGGGCGGTCCCTAGGTACCTTTTCCATACCGAACTGGGACTGGATTCCATCTTCCTAGGTCGGCACGGGGAGAAAATTTCATCCTCTAACCCGTTTTAAATTAATTGCCTCTTACTGACCTGATCTGTGCAAAAATCAGTAAAATTTGGCTCAGCCAAAATTTTTTATAAAATATGCATGTATTTTTAAATTGCCATTATGTTACGATTAAACTTAAAAATTCAATTTTTTTAAAGGATAGAAGATTGCTTGGCAAAAAAACTAGAATACAGTAAAACCAGTTAAAAAGAACCTGCCTGTGACGGAATCTTGTCTGAAACGAAAAAATGTGTTGATCCATACAAAATGAATATAGTAATACCTGAAAAAAAGAATAGACTACATTTATACCTGCTAAGAAGGGGACTTGTCTAGAACGCTTTTTTTTCCCTGTGTAATTCTGTCTTAGAAGATTTTACTGCATGGCGTTTTTCAATGTCTCCAATACATGTCATATATATTAACGAATTACTATTAAGTGAAACATTTACATACAAATAGAGATTCATTAAATAAATATATATATATATATATATATATATATATATCACAGCCTACGGCACTTCTTTACAAGTGAGCATTATAAACATGAAAAATTAAAGTTATAGTATGTATTTTTGGTCGGAAGTCCTCATGGGATAGAAAACAATTTTTAACCACATCGACGTAAAAAACTATGTTTTGCAGAAATTCCGTCAGGCCAGTCAAAGCTCGGGCTTAGATTTTAATATTTTTTAAAACCGGGCCGAACTTTTTTTTTCTATGGATTGTCCGGGTATAGGCCTGGATATTTCGACTCGTGCAGACCTCTAATGCAGACCTCTAGCATATTTTGAAAACAAGTTTAACATTTTATCTACTGCATTATGATCTACTGCAATTTTTATCATGTAACTTTTTTTTCCGTTACTACAATGAAAATTAAAGGACAAACATAAAAAAATACTCCCCCGTGAGAAATTTAATTCCCTAGAGGTAATTAATTAAATATCTACTATTTCAGGAAATTTTTAAATAATGAAACTGACTTTATTTCTCATGAAGTTAACTGAAAGAAACAGAATCACAGAATGACTATTGGGGCACTTATGAACTGTTCATATCTGCCTTCAACTAGTCTGTTCACAAGTGCCCCACATGGCTGCTAGAGTTAAATTGATAAATCATTAACATTTCTCAATTTTAGAAGAAAAAGAACTGTATCAGAAATATTTATTAGTATTCATAGTATATGGTAAAACACTCAAATTCAAATATATGATATAATCTATCCAAATATATACGAATAAATAAATAAATAAAGTTATTCGCTTATCAACTTGGAACAAAGATTTTACTTTTGAGATCTATAAACAGTGTTTTGGCTCAGAGTATAAACAAAATGTCAAAGAGCTTCAAAAAATTTTTACCATATGTCTACAGATACTATCATCTTTAGTAATTTTTTTTTTTCAAAAAAAAAAACCTGATAATAACTATTGAAAAATTGTCATGTTCACATCTGCCTCATGTTCACATGTGCCCCCATCTCCTTTAAGTCTAATAATTTTAGTATCAAGAAATTAACTGGTACTTGCTTAATATGAGAAAGCAGGCCACTATACCCGCTGCCAAACAAGTTTAACAATTGAAAAAATAAAACTACTCAAACCATAAATACTTTATAGCAAATATTTAATGTAAAAACGTAACGTTCTAAATTGTATCTTGAAAAATTGCTTAAAGTTTTCAGGTTCTTCGCATGCAATAGCAAGCGAAATGCTCTGTCAATATCAATGTTCCAACCAGGTTTGTCGTTGTCGTTTGCCGTTTCTACTCAGTTTGAGGGGTCGACTCACTTCATTGATGAGTCGACATACTCTCTCGACTCACTTGCGTAAGTAGGATTGGTTTGTTATAAAGATGACGCAGTTCTACTTTTCGTATCAAATTTATCGCGCAGGAGAAAATATTTGAGCGTAAGCTTGAATTATTTTAGTTTTGATTTTATATAGAAGAAGTCTTTTATATTAAACTTTGTTGGATGGTAACTGGAAACAGCCAAACTAGATGTCTCTACGGGACGAAATTTCCAGGTCCCGCTCACAGAAAAAAAGTTCGGCTTGCTCATAAAAAAATGTTTGCCCAGCCCGTAGAAAAATAATCAAATACCCGCCTCGGTATAAAATCTAAAAGTTCATTACGTACAAAAAAAATTGCTGGTCCGCCCGGTAGAAAACTTAAAAGTTCGGGCCGATCCCGTCTTGGCCCGATCGCCCCCCTCCAAAAAAAAAGCTAAAATCTAGGTACTAAAAACCAGAAAACATGGATTTTTACGTCGATAGGATTAAAAATTGTTTCGTAGGAGGAGTTCTGACTAAAAATATTTATTTTATACTTTTTTCTTTTCATTTTTATAATCTTCATTTTTAAAGAAACATTGTGTGCTGTGATATTTTTTTTTTTTTAATGAATCTCTATCTGTATGTAAATGATTCAGTTAACATTAATATCGTTAATCCATATTATATGTATTGGAGGCTTAAGAATCCGATAGCTAATGCACAATAAAATCGCCAAAGACGAAATTGCTTAAGAAATAAAAAATATAAGTTATATGCAAGTTTCCTTCTTAGCAGTTTTAAATGTATTATATACTTCTCCTCACATATTATTATATTCATTTTTCATGTATCAACACATTTTTTAGTTTAAGAGTTAAGTTTTTTTAGCTTTTATTTTTTAGTTCCGTCATATACAGGTTCTTTTTCAGAAGTTTTATTGTATTTTAATTTTATTGCCTAAAAATTGCTATTATTTAAAAAGAATAAATTTTAAATTTTAATTGTACAATAATGGCAATTTAAAAATATATACATTTTTTTGCAAAAAGTTTTGGGCCGAGACAATAATTTTCGTACGGGGTGGGTCGAGGTAAGCACTTAAAATGTAGGCCCTGGCAAACCTTGGAAGAATGAAGCCAGTCCCGGATCGGTTCTGAAAAATTAAGTTAAGCTCGGCGCAATCTTTTAGAAAAAAGAAAGGCCCTAGTCCGGTCTATAAAGAGCAATGCCTAGGCCCGGCCCAAAGTCTTAAAAAAAGTAAGACCCGGTCCGACCCCAGCGTTGCGAAAAATTGGCGCTAGCACTGCCCCCCGGGCTGGGCCGGTGCACACCTCTAAGCCAAACTGTAAAATATAGAAGTATTCTTGTTTAATCCCGTACCATGTCTAAAAATTTACCTTCTTTTTAACTGGGAATGGAAGATTTTGAGGTGTTGTTTTTTATATATAAATCAAGATTTAAAGGTTTAAATTTTCTGTGCTGAAAACAAAAAGGGAAACGGATTTTTTCTTTTCGTGTGTGCGTGTGCTCGCGCGCGCGGAAAACGTGGGGTTAGTGAAATTTACTGCTAACAAGGACAAGAATCCCACAAAATATCCGAAATCCTTCCCAATCACAACATTCTTATTACAATTCTTATTACAATTAAATTCTTATATCTCTCCTTTATTGATTTTTTTAGGATTCCGTATTTAAGGGGGTTCGAAACACAAAAATCTTCAAGTTTTCTAAAAATATTTTATTGCAGTAATAAATTCTCTGCTGTTTTCAGCTTAAAATGACGCTTAAATCATGTTTATATCCTTATTAGAACAGAATACATTAAACTTTTGGTTTTGGTTTGTTTCAAAATCTAGCTTTCAAGCAATGGTTGTCATGCAAACGACTTCTTATGAAAATGCGTTTTTCTTCATGAGGGGTTTTTTTCACCATTTTCCGTATTTAAACTGTTATAACTCAATAAGCGTTAAAAATACATGGTTAAAACTCTGAACATGTCTTTTTCAATTAGTTTACTTTAATTTTGATTCAGCAAATCTGAAAAACAGATTTACTTTTAAAAATATGATTTTATTTTTTTAAGTACATCTTTTTTCTTTAATTTTTATTTTAAATATTTTTATTTATTTTTATTAATATTTTTAAAAATGCTGAATCAAAATTAAAAATTATATATTTCTGTTTATTTAAATGATGAAAAATGTAAATTCTACAAATAATATTTCGAGTTATAACGATTTTAAATTACCCCACTTTTTTATTAAATTTGAAATTTAAAAAAAAATGTGGGAAGTTTTATCATACGATTCTGTTTAAAAATGATATAGTTAATTATCACAAAAAAAATCAGATTTTTAAATCAATAAGTAAAAATTATTTTAAAATGTGTCCCGGACCTCCTTAAAAAGTGAAAACGGAGCTATTATAAGTTGATCGTGTTAACAAATTTATAGATTAAAAGCTATTCACAAATATTTTTCGAAAAAAGGGGGGGACTAATTTAGTTACTTGATTTTTTTTTTTTTTTTTTTTTTTTTTTAATGCGTGTGTGTATGTGTTTCGTTTGAGTATTGTTGGAAAAGACCTCGTAACACCGAAACCAAAAATATATTTGTTCCAATTTTAGATACTGTCAAAAATGTGATACAAAAATATGTCCCCCCGTCCCCTTCAGCCTATTTCCGAAACTACTAAAACTAAAATGATGGAAAAAAAAAAATAGGGGCAATAGTAATTTATTCAAACTTTGCGGGAAAAGTATAGCGATTATCCTCGGTCACATAGCTTTGAAGAAAATAGCATTTTTATGTTACACACAAACTTTAATTTGCGGAGCTCAGCGGCAGTATTTTTAACTACCAAATTTATAAAATTGACAGGCCTGACTATTGTGGCGATTTGGAAACAAATAGCGTTTTCCCCCTTTTTACATAAATAAATTGCTTATCAAGAAAAATGCAATTATTGTCACGTAACGACAAGTTTTTCTCTTTTCCTCGTGCTATCGTGTACCGAACTTTGTTTAAAAACTTGAATTTTGAAAGCCTTTTTTGAAGGATGTTTCGGCAAAAAAAAAAAAAAAAAAAAAAAAAAAAAAGGAAAACACCATTCGATTACTTAGTTCCTGGATAAGAACACCTGTCAATTTTACGCGTTTCCGAACAAAAAATAATTCAATAATTAGTCTCCCGCCCACCCGGAGGGGGCTGGGAGTAAGTTTTAAAAAGTTCTGTTTTTCTCATGTTTAAAGTTTTTGATTTACTCCCTTTTAAAATTTTATTTTTTAAACCGTGATTATATACTCAGGTATAGCCATAGGGAGACACACACAGCCTTGCTGTTTACGAAAAATAAAGGGGGAGGGAGGACGTGGAAGTGACAGGATTCCGAAAATATCTTCCACATCTTGGTTTAAATAAGGAACGCTAAAAAAATCGTTTGGCTAAATTTTTAAAAAATATATGTAAATTATACCCATTTAATATTACCTGTGAACATTTTTTTTTATAAAACGGAATAAAATAACATTACATACGCAAACAAATAAAGGATATTAACTTACATTTAAAATACATCTATTATAAAATATATTCAGTAACTTAGTATATTTTAAACAACCTGCTACTAAAGTAGAACTTTATTTCTCTTTCTTCTAAGATTTTTTTAATATTGCATGATATTTAAACAGTTGAAAATATTCCCCTAACTAGTCAGACTTCTTTTTTTTTTTTTTTTTTTTTTTTTTTTTTTTTTTTTTTTTTTTGCCAAAAAATACAAAGGTAACACTGCTTTTAGGTAGCTTTCTTTACAAAAATCTACCTATTGCAGCCGTTCGGAGGAAAGTGATTTAAAAAATTTTGGTATATTTTCATCGATCATGACCCCCAGACCCCGAAACCATCCTCCGTTCAAAATTGGTATATCTATATCTATATATATATATATATATATATATATATATATATCTGACCTTTGTCACATTGTAACTCTCGTATTTATGAACCAATTTCGATGAAATTCGGTGTGTACATAGTACATACCAATGTCTCGACCGAGTTCGTAGGCCAGCTTCATCCGCCGTTTTGTTTCAAAATGGCGGCCATTTAAAAATTTTTAAAAAATTTAAATCTTCAAATGTGGTACCAAAATTTGAAAATGCAAAAATATTTTTTCTATGTATTTGACCTTTATACAAAGATTCCGGAGCAGTTTTTGTTTCGTCTATATCTTAAAAAATGGCTGAGTTATAGCATTTTGAAACGTCCGGAATTTTTTTCACGCAATAAAAGGAGTATTTATGAACCGATTTAGATGTAACTTCGTTTATACATAGTACATACCAATGTCTCGACCGAGTTCGTTGGCCAGCTTCATCCGCCATCTTGTTTAAAAATGACTGCCATTTAAATTTTTAAGAAAAAATTAAATTTCAAATGTGGTACCAAAAAATTTAAAATTGAAAAAATATTTTTTTCTTATGTGTTTGACCTTGATAAAAAGATTTGGGAGCAGTTTTTGTTTCGTCTATATCTTAAAAAATGGCTCAGTTATAGCATTTTGAATTTCTAGCGTGGCTGACATTTTGAAACGTCCTGATTTTTGTCACGTGATAACAGGCATATTTATGAGCCGATTTGGATGTACCTTGGTGTATACATAGTACATACAAATATCTCGACCGAGTTCGTTGGCCAGCTTCATCCGCCATCTTGTTTCAAAATGGCGGTCATTTAAAAAGATTTAAAAATTTAAAAAGTCCTTCCGGCCAGTGCCGGGAGGAAGAGGTAGCTTTCATAATCCTTATTTAAAAAAAGCCAACTTATATCATGCAAACACACGAAGCTCAATTTAGTGGAAACCGAATATAGGAGATTCAATACTAATTTTTATCAATATAATGAATGAGAATTTCGCGAAATTAGTCAGCTTTATCCAAGCTGCTTTTCTTTAAAGTAACTTATATTTGGCTGCCAAATTCGGCAATTTCTTAAAGTGCCTGTCATTTTAAGACAACATGGTGGATGAGGCTAAGCAGTGAACTTGGTCGAGACCTTAGTAATTGCTGTGCATATGCTCACTCACATCGGAATCGGTTAATATATAGGAGTGCTGTCGCATGCAAAAAATCAGATTTTTCAAAATGTCACCCACAATAGAAATTGAAACAGCTATATCTGAGCCATTTTTTAAGGTAAAGACAAACAGAAAATGCTCCTGAATCCTTATATCAAGATCAAATACTTAAGAAAGAAACCTTTTTCAATTTCTAATTTTTTTGCACCTCACTTTAAATATATATATTTTTTTTAATTTAATGGCCGCCATTTTGAAACAAGATGGCTGATGAATCTGGCCAGCGAACTTGGTCGAGGTGTTGATGTATACTATCCACATGCCTTCTTACATCGAAATAGGCGAATACGTGTGTTATCGCGTGACAAATACAAGATCGTTTCAAAATGTTAGCCATGCTAGAAATTCAAAGTGCTATAAATCAACCATTTTTTAAGATATCAACAAAAGAACAAATTTTCAGAAACAAAAACTGCTCCGGAGTCTTTGTATCAAGGCCAAACACATAAAAAAAATCTTTTTCATTTTCCAATATTTTAATACCTCATTTTGAATTATAAATTTAATTTTTTTTAAAAGGCAACTCTTTTGAAACAAGATGGCGAATGAAGCTGGCCAACGAACTCGGTCGAGACATTGGTATGTACTATGTACAGACCAAGTTACATCCAAATAGGTTCATAAATACGCCTGTTATCGCGTGACAAAAATCAGGTCGTTTTAAAATGTCAGCCACAAGAGAAATTCAAAATGCTATTACCTAGCCATTTTTTTTATAGATATAGACGAAAGAAAAAGTGTTCCGGAATCTTTGTATTAAGGTCAAACACATACAAAGAAAATCTTTTTCATTTTCCAATTTTTTGGTATCTCATTTAAATTTTTTTATTTTTTAATTTTTTTAAATGGCCGCCATTTTGAAACAAGATGGCGGATGAAGCTGGCCAACGAACTCGGTCGAGATATTTGTATGTACTATGTACACACCAAGGTACATCCAAGTCGGTTCATAAATACGCGTGTTATCACGTGAGAAAAATCAGGACGTTTCAAAATGTCAGCCACGCTAGAAATTCAAAATGCTATAACTCAGCCATTTCTTAAGATATAGACGAAACAAAAACTGCTCCCGAATCTTTTTATCAAGGTCAAACACATAAGAAGAAAATATTTTTTCAATTTTCAATTTTTGGTACCACATTTCAAATTTAAATTTTTCTTAAAAATTTAAATGGCCGCCATTTTTAAACAAGATGGCGGATGAAGATGGCCAACGAACCCGGTCGAGACATTGGTATGTACTATGTATAAACGAAGTTACATCCAAATCGGTTCATAAATACGCCTTTTATCGCGTGACAACATTCAGGACGTTTCAAAATGTCAGCCACGCTAGAAATTCAAAATGCTATAACTCAGCCATTTTTTAAGATATAGACGAAACAAAAACTGCTCCGAAATCTTTGTATAAAGGTCAAATACATAAGAAAAAAATATTTTTCCATTTTCAATTTTTTGGTACCACATTTCAAATTTTAAAATTAAAAAAAAGTTTTAAATGGCCGCCATTTTGAAACAAAATGGCGGATGAAGCTGGCCAACGAACTCGGTCGAGAGATTGGTATGTACTATGTACACACCGAATTACATCCAAATCGGTTCATAAATACGCCTTTTATCGCGTGACAAAATTCAGCACGTTTCAAAATGTTAGCCACGCTAGAAATTCAAAATGCTATAACTCAGCCATTTTTTAAGATATAGACGAAACAAAAACTGCTCCGGAATCTTTGTATAAAGGTCAAATACATAAGAAAAAAATATTTTTCCATTTTTAATTTTTTGGTACCACATTTCAAGTTTTAAATTTTTTTAAAAATTTTAAACGGCCGCCATTTTGAAACAAAGCGGCGGATGAAGCTGGCCAATGAACTCGGTCGAGACATTGGTATGTACTATGTAC
Source organism: Maratus speciosus (assembly GCA_963932465.1). Classification (NCBI taxonomy): domain Eukaryota; kingdom Metazoa; phylum Arthropoda; class Arachnida; order Araneae; family Salticidae; genus Maratus; species Maratus speciosus. Next base: position 57,441,149 of record OZ010798.1, read on the forward strand.
ACACCGAATTACATCGAAATCGATTCATAATTACGGGAGTTACAGTGTGACATAGGTCAGATATATATATATATATGTATATATATATATCAATTTTGAACGGAGGGTGGTTTCGGGGTCTGGGGGTCATTATCGATGAAAATATACCAAAATTTTTTGAAATCGCTTTCCTCCGAACGGCTGCAATAGGTAGCTTTTTTGTAAAGAAAGCTACCTAAAATTTAAAATAAGATACGAAAAAATTGAAAAATGAAAAAGATTTTTTCGTGTGTGTTTGACCTTAATACAAAGATTCCGGAACAGTTTTTGTTTCGTCTATATCTAAAAAAATGGCTGAGTTATAACATTTTGAATTTCTATTGTGGCTGACATTTTAAAACGACCTGATTTTTGTCATGCGATAACAGGCGTATTTATGAACCGATTTGGATGTAACTTGGTCTGTACATAGTACATACCAATGTCTCGACCGAGTTCTTTGGCTAGCTACATTCGCCATCTTGTTTCAAAAGGGTTGCCATTTAAAAAAATTAAATTTAAAATTTAAAATGAGGTATTAAAAAATTGGAAAATGAAAAAGATTTTTTTATGTGTTTGGCCTTGATACAAAGATTCCGGAGCAGTTTTTGTTTCTGAAAATTTGTTCTTTTGTTTATATCTTAAAAAATGGTTGAATTATAGCACTTTGAATTTCTAGCATGGCTAACATTTTGAAACGATCTTGTATTTGTCACGCGATAACACACGTATTCACCTATTTCGATGTAAGAAGGCATGTGGATAGTATACATCAATATCTCGACCAAGTTCGCTGGCCAGATTCATCAGCCATCTTGTTTCAAAATGGCGGCCATTAAATTAAAAAATATATATATTTAAAGTGAGTTGCAAAAAAATTAGAAATTGAAAAAGGTTTCTTTCTTAAGTATTTGACCTTGATATAAGGATTCAGGAGCATTTTTTGTTTGTCTTTATCTTAAAAAAATGGCTGAGATATAGCAGTTTCAATTTCTAATGTGGATGACATTTTGAAAAATCTGATTTTTTGCCTGCGACAGCACTCGTATATATCAACCGATTTCCGATGTGAGTGAGCATGTGCACAGCAATTACTAAAGTCTCGACCAAGTTCACTGGTTAGCCTCATCCACCATATTGTCTTAAAATGGCAAGCACTTTAAGAAATCGCCGAATTTGGCAGCCAAATATAAGTTACTTTAAAGAAAAGCAGCTTGGATAAAGCTGACTAATTTCGCGAAATTCTCATTCATTATATTGATAAAAATTAGTATTGAATCTCCTATATTCGGTTTCCACTAAATTGAGCTTCGTGTGTATGAATAATATAAGTTGGCTTTTTTAAAATAAGGAATATGAAAGCTACCTCTTCCTCCCGGCACTGGCCGGAAGGACTTTTTTTTAAATCTTCTTTTCCCTAAGCATATCGCAAATTCAAATAATCTTTAACGAAATATCATGCTTCCCGCCCCCTTGTCTCTGTCCCTCCCTCTCCTTTCATTCATACCGTCATCTTCCTAAACATACATCTACACGGCTTTCTCCTTTCCCAAAACCGCCAATACATAAACCAAGATCTCCGTTCTCTCTAAGCAACCCAGCCCGGATTCGAATAGTTGAAATCCGATACTGAGTTGAAAGAGTGATTTTCGAAGAGCCGAAGAATCGAAAATCCACTCTCGACTCTCCAAGTCCGACACTGTGTTAAACTCGTCCAACCACTCTTTGAGTGGGTCGACTTCGACTCTTCGACTCCAAATCCCAAACTGAGTGGAAATGAAAGTTCGACTCTTTTGAGTCGAGGCAATCCACTAGCGAGGAGTCGACAGTTCGACTCTCTTGGAAGGAGTCGAGATTTTGAGTCGACTCTTCGGCCAACTCTAATTAGTAATTAAATAATAAAACTTTGTATGAATTACCATAAAGCAAAAGAACACACAGGGCACGTTTCGGGTTTGAAATTTTGACAGGCCGCGATCAGCCAATGTAAACACGTGTCCGTAAGGGCACGGTGTTACAAATAAACAGTGAGAGTTGAGAGGAGAGCTTCCAAAGAATGCGAGAGGTGTCGTCAGCTAATTTATGCAAAGATTTATTATTTAACTGCGATTTATCGCCAGTTTTCAGTGCTGTTTCATCTATTTATATTAGTGTCCTACGCATACAATAATCATTGCTGGTGAATATATATAGTTTTAAATGTAAGAATCCTACCAAAAGTATGATTTTAATTCGCAGTAATTTTAACTAAAATCTTGTGAAATATTCCTAAAATTGCCCTCTAAGTGTTTCTAAAATTTTTCTTTTGGCTTTGCATATACTAAACTTAATTCAAGAAATGCAATCAGTTTTACTTTCTTTGCAATAGATTATATTTTTAAAATCGTTTTTGGTCATTACAAGTACATGAGCACGCGGGTCAGTGACATCGTCACTCGCGCCCGCGTTCACAACGTGTGTGTATAAGTAGGTATTAGGTCTAGGATCTCTTTTGGCTATTGTTTGTATATAGTTATAAGCTAGTTAGTATTTACTCAAGCATTATTTACTCTAGAATTTATATTCGGAAACTCACGCCGTTCGGAGGCCCCTCAGGGTCTCGTTCGGGCGGGGTTTGTACATATATGTGTAATTTGTAAATATTAGCTTTAAGTTTTGTATTTTGTTTTTGCAAATGTTTGTATGCATTATTGTATGTATTTACATGTTCGAACGCAATGCCCCATGGTCCCCGGCGGGGTCTGACTTGGGTCGGGAGGTGGATGCCCGCGAAGGTGGTCGCGTGCGGTTCGTCCGCCTACTTCTGAATGCCGGCCTATCGCCTCCTGGCCTTTCTTGGGTCTTGTCTGGGTGCCTTGGTACGTGACGGAAGTCGGCTGGCTGGGTCCGCGAACCGTGAGTCAGCTTCGTCGGCCTGTTCATGTTCGCAACCTCCGGTCTAAGTTGCGTATAGGCGGTGGTAAACTCAGCCGCTACTGCACGGGGTCAGGAACACTTGTGCTTGAGTACCCTCGGCGGTTGTTCTCAGGTGGGAGATCGGACTTGCGCTGGCCTCTCCTGCCGCCCTCGTCCCTGTATGGGGCGGTGGGGGGGCCCGGCGGGACTCCGGGTCCATTACCATCGGTTGTTCCTCATAAATGTCTTTGCCGGATAATGGTATTTGATCTTGAGGGACCTCCGTACAGCAACCCCTCCGTAGGGATCCTCGGCATTAGCTCGTGGGCTCGACTCCTATATAGGTGCTCGTTTCCTGCGGGTCGTCGGTGTGAACTTCGAAGGGACCAAGAGAAGGAACCACTAGGCTCCTCGAGCCAGGTGGGGTTTCTGTCGTTGCGACCTGACATCCAACTCTTGGGCGCAGGGCTTCGTGACGTACACTGGGTAGTGCGAAGTCCTTGAGCGGCCACGCGCTGACGGCGGGTGCACGGCAGAGAAACTTCTTCAGGCTGCTCCGTGTCAGTTGTGTGCAAGTCTGGGTCCTGAGAGACCTATGTCGCCGAACGAAGGCTCGTGGCTTCGCCGCGAGAACTAGTTATACCAGCATAACAATTGATTCTGTAAAAGAACGTCTAATAATCATACAAACACCATGTAGCTGCACTCATTCACCGTCCCCTAAATACCTTTCTATTTTTCAAGAATTATATGCTATTATTTATCTTCCTAACAACAACATTAAAATACTATCCATTCCCCTAAACTCAGATTTAAGCAGCATGCAGCGAGTGCGAGGTAGGTGCTACTCCATTCAACTGTAGATCTTGTGTGTAAACTATTTCACCTGACTGAAATCATGAGAATGACATGACAAATTTTATGGCGTCTTCTCATAGAAAACCTAGACATATAAGTACCGTTTCCAAAGTTTTCGATATCCCACACGACATTAGAACACTGATAAATTTTAACAGGAAACAACTGTTTTTGAAAATTCAACGAGGAGAATTTAATGCCGTACAGGCTCTCACTCGGTATTTAAACTCATTAGTGCATAATAATGACGAAATAAACGAAAACACATATTTTTTCATAAGATAATAATTAAATAATTTTACTGGTGTGAGTGTAATGTAATATTATTATTGTTGTCTTTGTGTTAGTTCATGCAATACAAAACTTACAGGTTATATTCCGTACGGTTTGTTTTGATTTTTCCAGAGTGCTGATAACTTCCACTATATTTTTCATAAGCGCCAAATAGACAATATCCTTCAACCTAATGCAGAAAATCTGTTATGAAATCATTGTCACTGGAAGATGAAATTTCGACTTTTTAATTCTATGTAAATGTTTGAAGGAATGTGTTGATAAGATGTGAGATATTGCGTTGAGATATTGGTGCCTGAAAACAGTTTCCCATTTCCAAATTGACCTGTAGCCTCAAAATAAAAATTATAAAAATAAATATAATAAATACAAATCCCAAAAGAGTTCATATCGTTTAAGCGTTTTATCTGTAGTACTTTTGGTAATGATTACTATTGGTAATAATACAATAATATTTATTATCTTTATTTATTCAAAAATTCTATCGCATAGTTTGAATTTTTTTTTTAAATACTGCTTTTATTTATCCTAATAGTAAAAGTTTTACGTTATAAAAGTTATTACGTATCGAATTATTAGTTTCCTCAAATTTAGTAAATAATAATAATAATAATAATAATAACAATAATAATTGAAAATGCAATTTTTTACATCGATACAAATAACTATTAAAATTTTTTGAAAAATAAAAAATCAAAATTGATATTGCATAAGCATAGAAAGAAGGGCAAAGTTCTATATTATTAAATTTAAAAAATGCAAGGTCGAATTAGAAGATTGATCTCTTTGGATCATCCGATAGCGCAATAGCATTTCTGGGAGATCTAGGATCAAAGCTTAGGGCACGTTGTCCATATGGGCATTTGGTACTCCCGCAACTCCTGTGCGACTCGAAGGTATCATCTGCGAACTACACGTTCTAATCCTTCTGTACACGAATTATTATCGTAGCGACATCTAATGGTGCATTGGTGTCCAGGCCGAGAGACCCTCATAGCATGCATGGTCACCGTGACGTCGTTGTGACGTCACTGTAAGTCACTGTGGTCACGTCACATCTGTGACCAAAATGTCACATTGTGACTGAGATGTGGACTTCTTAGAAAACTTTAAAAAACTAGGGGGCTCGCCCCCCTACGAGCTACGCTCGCCAACCCCCGTCCAGACACCGCAGACTCTAAATGCACGCTGATTTGATCGGCTTTAAAAAGATTTCGAAAGATTGAATTATAATTTAAAAAACAGGGGCGATCTCCCTATAAACGAATTTCTATTCATTTCTCTTTGATTGGGGAATTTTAACGCCAAATCCGCTACGGTACTACTTGATTATCCTGTCGACCAATTTCGCCAAATTATATAAATCGCCAAACCACTCGCCAAATTATACAAATTGATATAAATTTTATTTTAAATAACGAAAGAACAAATAAATTCGTACAACATTAATAAAAACACAAATAAAACGTCGAAATAAAAATAACTTGATGACGTATACACGTGTAACAACATTTCAAAATAAGCTAATATAAAAGGAATTAAGTAAAGAGTGTCTTTGTCTCCTGGTATTTTTTAACAAAGCGAAAAGAAAGTTCTTTTAAATGAGACATTTTAAATTAATTCTCAAAATATCAAATAAATGTCTAGCGCAATTTCTAAATTTAAACTTTTTTGCAATATTATTTTGTGTTCATTTTATGTAATAACTATAATGTGACGTAAATATGACTTAATTTCTCCTAAGACTTCTAACGCATGCAAAATGAATTTATTATTTTACAATATCCTTTCTCTTTTAAAATTCACGTGTATACTTTTTATGACGTAATTTTTAATAAGTTCCTGCTTTTTATACGTAATTATTTAATTCTAATTTGAAAGTTTTTCTCCTGTTTATAATAGTCACGTGTAAATAAATTTTTAATTTGAAGCAAACATTATTGCTTGCACTTTTTATACAGTTGGCAACAGTTTAAATTAGTACAATTTTCTGAAATCTGTAAAAAATATCTCTAGAAATACTGGAAATTTGAATTTAAAATAGAAATAAAACCTGAAAAAATGAGTCAAAATAAAAAAATTAATCCAATCTGCACTCCGGCAAATTCTAACGCATAAAATGATCTAAAAATGATTACACTGCCATGTATAGTTTTTGCTGCTATAAAACTTTTTTAGTGGAACGATTTTGTCCAACTTTAGCATTAAATAACTCTTAAAATAATTCTTCGATTTGAAAACTGTCTTCATCAGCGTGTTTATCAAACATTTCTGTATAAAACCACCGATTTTCATATTTTTGTATGTATTATTTTTGTTAATGTTAACGAAGAAAGGCCTCCGGTCACAAAAAAATCAAAACCGGCGGCGGTGACAGCGGTAGTTACTTTTTTTTAGAATAGAGAGAGAGAGATTACGAAAATTCTATAAAACATGTTATTCACAGTAAAATTATATTTTTCTGGCAATTAAAAAAAAATTGTGACGTCACTGTTATGTCACTACTATGTAACGTACGTCACGTCACATATGTAACAAAAAAAAAAAAAAAAAAAAAAAAAAAAAAAAAAAAAACCATATTGTAAGTCACAGTGTGACAAAAATATGAACTTCAAAAATCTTTGAAAATAAAGAGAAATATTTTAAACAGTATTTTAAACTGTCCCGAATTACAGCAGCATAAGGAATGAAAATATATTAGTGGATAGCAAATGGTAAATTCTGTCACGAAATGGAGGGGGGGGTGTCATCTATACTAATAAAAGAATAAATCGCTCTGTGTGTGTGTCTGTCTGTCTGTCTGTGTGTATGCGATGGCTAGCGAAGACTATCGCATGTAGAAGTCTGAAAATTCAGAGGTGATTAGTCCAAGACAGGTCTTGATACATCTGAGGCTCGGATTTTTAATTTTTAAAGGGCCGGGGCCCCTGGGCCCCTTTCAGTTTTTATGCACTAAAACTTTAATAACATGCCTCTTTCCTATCCGATCTTCTTCGTTTTTGTGGTGAATTATCCTTTCATTTTCTGCCCCATTTCTACATTTCACTTAAGACTCTGGCACCCTTGCAAGGGGCCCAGTACATGGTCCCTTGAAGTTTCACTGCACTAAATTGTTAATAACATGCCTCTTTTGTATCCGATCTTCTTCGTTTTTGGGGTGAATTCTCCTTTTGAGTTTCTGACCCATTTCTATATTTCAGTTAAGACCCTGGCACCCTTGCAAGGGGCCCGGTACAGGGCCCCTTGAAGTTTTAGTGCATTAAATTGTTAATAACATGCATCTTTTCTATACGATCTTCTTCGCTTTAGGTGTGAATTCTTCTTTCATTTTCTGCCCCATTTCTACATTTCAGTTAAGACCCTGGAACCTTTGGAAGGGGCTCAGTACAGGGCCCCTTGAAGTTTTAGTGCACTAAATTATTAATGACATGCCTCTTTTCTATCCGATCTTCTTCGTTTTTGAATTCTTCTTTCAGTTTGTGGCCCATTTCTACATTTCAGTTAAGACCCTGGCATACCGGGCAAGGGGGGACACAAGGTCAAGAGGCAAGGGGTACAGGACCTTTGAAGTTTTAGTGCACTAAATTTTTAATAACATACCTCTTTTGTATCCGATCTTCTTCGTTTTCGGGGTGAATTCTCCTTTCAGTTTCTACATTTCAGTTAAAGACCCTGGCACTCTTGCAAAGGGCCCGGTACAGGGTCCCTTGAACTTTTAGTGCACTAAATTGTTAATAAATTGCTTCCTTTTTATCCGATCCTCATTTTTGGGATACTTTCTCCATTTAGTTTTACTCCTGTGTCTACATCTCAGTTAAGACCATAGGCCCCTCTAGGGTACTGTAGGGCCCAGTCCAGGGCCCCTTAAATCTTTTGTGTGCCATGCGTTTTTCACACCCTAATTTTCTGACCTTCGCAATGCGTAATTTTAAAGTTGAGTCCTAAACTCTTCTCCTTAGACCAACAATCACATATTTGTATTGGGGCCCTAGGGTCCTTTTTTAAGCCTTTCCCTAATTTTTTGCACATTTCTTTTAAATTATATTCTAATGATTAACTCGTACCCTATGCTTAATCTTAACTAATCGAAGATCTAAAACGGTAAGTACTAAATCGTTGTAACATGTTTTCATGTTAGGGTCTTTTCTCAACTAACAGTTGGCCCCTTTTGTGCCCCCTTATTATAACTCCCTTAAAATTAGTCCGATTCACTAGCTTTTTTATTCCTAACAGCATCTTAAGTTCTCCACCTATTACATGAACGACAAAAAAAAATATTTCAGGCTTCAACTACCACCAATTTTGAATATAATTCGTCTTCTTAGGGCCCTTGGTGCATCTTCTTTAAAAATGATCCGAATTCCTTGCAATTTTCTTTACCATAGTTCTATTGTCCTCAGATTACATTAAAAACTACTAAAAAGTGTATTTATACCAAACTACATGCCACTTAAGTCCCTTCCCCCTTGGTGCCCGGTACAAGGCCCCTTGAAGCTTTTGCACCATAAATTATTAATAAATTGCCTCTCTTAATCCGATCTTCCTTTTTGGAGCCATTTTTCCATTTATTTATTCTCCAGTTTCTATATTCAAGTTAAATCCTGGTGCATTTTAGGGTCCTGTACGGCCCGATCCCTTTTTGTGTGCTATGCATTTTTTACGCCCTAATTTTTTCACCTTCTCATTGCATAATTTTAAAATTTAGTCTTGGACTCTTCCCCCTAGACCAACACCCTCATATTTTTATTGGAGCTCTAGGGCCCCTTTTTAAGCATTTCCCCCATTTTTGCGCATTTCTTTAAAATATTATTGTAATGATTATTTCATACCCTATGATTAATTTTGACTAATTGAAGATCTAAAACTCTAAGTACTAAAACATTTAAACATATTTTCATATAAGTCCCTGCTCTCAACTAACAGTTGGGCCCTTTTGGGACCACTGTTATAGCTCCCTTAAAAATGGTCCGATTCACGAACTTTTTTTTCCTAACAACTTCTTAGGTTCTCCAGCTACTACATGAACTACAAAAAAAATTTGCAGACTTCAGCTACCACCAATTTTGAATATTAATCGTCTTCATGGGGCCTTTGTTGCAGCTTCTTTAAAAACTATCCTATTCTATTGCAATTTTCTTTAATATAGTTTTAGTGTCTTCCAGAAACCCCTAAAAAATTTTCTTATACCCAACTACATTCCAGTTAAGACCCTGGCCCCCAGGGCCCGGTCTTTCTTTATACCTCAGCTACCACCTTTTTCGAACATTAATCTCCTTTTTCAGCATTAACTTACGTCTACTCACTACAGCCGTAAATTAAAAATCGCGTTACTTTAAAGGTTACTTTAGAGAAGGGATTTCATCCGTTTATTAAATATTGTGTTAATGCTAACAGTGATTCATGAAATTTACAAGGTGAGGAGGCTTCTTCCACCGCTTGGTATCGCGTTATTTCCTCGGGTTTAAGGGCCCAATTTCAACGGGATTTGCTTCCTTCAACTTAGATTACAATTCAGCTACTTTCTGTATTATGAAATTTTATCTTAGACTTTAGTTACCAACATTTTCCAACATTAGTGGCGCATTTTTTTTCGTTTCTGTGAGCTTGATTCCTACGAGATTTGGCTCACTCAACTTGGTTTTCGATTGACTCCGGCACGTGCGGGTACTTCCGGTAAATGCTGCCATATGTAGTGGGGATCTAGATTACAGTTTCGTTCGGAAAGAAGTTTCATGGGAACACATTAGACGCCGCGGAAGGCAATGGAGTCTCCGAAATTAGGTTCATTTAAAAGAATTTCCAAAGATATAAAATCATACAAACTTAAGTTTTGTTTAAGGTTATTATTTACAAACCCCGGGCAACGCCGGGCGGATCTGCTTGTAATAAATAAAGTGCACGATACAAGCATTAATAAACTAAATTTCCAGGCTATATTTTATCAATTTGATATCTAAGACAGTGAATGTATACTTTTTCATGATTTCAATTTTATCTAGCATTGCAATTTAATATAATAATCCTTCACTGATTGTCATTAGGTGAGAGTAGCCATATTTGGACCGCAGCTTTAATTGGACCGTTGCCATTCTGTTGTTAATTACAGGAAGAGACTCCATCTACCGCTGAAATCCTACTTATCAGAATGACGTCACTCATGATTAGAAGAAGCAGCCGCCTACCACATGTTGTTTTCAGACAATTTTAAAAAACCTAAAGGTAGCTGTTTTGATCTAATTTTTTCCTACTAAACGTAAGTGAATATTTTAAAACTAAGGTAAGTTCTTATGTTTTCATATACATATGTGAATTCATCTGTTTATTGCGCATATTTTTCACCCGGAATATCTCCATGCAAGTTTTTTTTGTATGTCTGGATTAATTTTTTTTATACAGTTTAGGCCTATATAAACATAAAAATATTTTTACATGTCTATGGAATAAATTTTGTTTGCAATATCTTTTATCTTGTATGTAATTGTATTTATTTTCTTTGAATTCTTTATTCCTACCGCACATTTGATTTACAGGGTTGAATTCAAACATTTTCCTCCTGCAGGATATTTGTGATGGAAGACTTTTTGCAGTTCTGGAGGGTGGAATTATACTTTTTTGCAATTAAAACGCATAAAATCTCAAACCTTGATGAAAATGGTGAAAAACACATAGAGAAACTGTCTGGAAGAAAAACACCCGTGGCAGCAAAAGCTGTTAAAGATATAGGAAACGAAAAGCTGATAGTAAGTTGTGAAGAAATTGACCTGCAACAAGGCTGCAGCTACAAATCCACCCCAAAAGCAAAAAAATCATTAGAAATGTTATTTCACTTGATAAATTCAGTTAAATCAAAGTACAGAGGGAGCCAAAAAACAGTTGTGTTAACGTCATCGCCATATAAAGTAAACCTTGAAATGGAAAAAAAAAAAAAAGAAAAAGGAAGCTTTCATAGCACAAAAGCAATTGGAGCATCGAGTTTTAAAAAATAGGCGTAATGCAATTAGCAAGAAAATGATGGAAGAGAAGAACTACAAACATAATATAAAGAAAACTTCTGTTGAAAAATAAAAAGTCTGATAATTCTAGACAGTGATGATTGGTTTTGCCTAATTTGTAAGAAAAATAAAATAGCAGAAATGATTCAGTGTTCAGATTGCCATATACGGTTCTATGTTGTGTGCGCTGGAAAACAAAAACAATAAACAAAATTCATGTATAAGCTTTTCATCAATCCTTACATGATATTCAAGTAACTGACAATTAGTTCCATAATTTCTATTCTTAATTACTGATAACTTTGATTTATATTTTGAATACATTTTGATTTAAAACAATTACTCTTATTTTCAGATATCTGATTTCATTATATTTCATAGCTGTTATTTTGTTTGATTGTTTCATTAATCGCAAACTTTGTTTTTAATAAAATTAGTTATATCCCCTAGTCATTAAAACAACCTGATATTATTTGGTCCAATTTAGGAGACTGGGGGTCCAACTTAGGCGACCAGTTGCTGAATTTGGACCACTTTTGACAAATTTTTCAAATTAAAATAAAATTGAAGATTTTGAAAATTTAGTTAGTAGATGAATTGATTGACCCTGTGTAATGATCTTTTGCAAATATTCCAAAAATTAAGTGAGTTACACCTGAAAATAAGTGAAGTGGTCCAAATTCGGCTACTCTCCCCTATTATAAAAGTGTTTCTCGAAAAAATGGTACGTGCTGGAACAATTTGGATAATATATTTAGAATTAGGAATATTAAATTTGTACACTTTACATATTTAGTTTGGCTGGGAGGAAATTTATTTATTTATTTATTTATTTATTTTTTTTTTTTTTACCACCTGGGTTATTCGAAACACTTATGTGGTTTCAAACTAAAAATTTTCTATTGCAGTTAAATCTGCGACTTTTAATGAGCACGTAGAAAGAGTCTTCAGAGTTTAGTCATCTATGCATTTCTTGATTTATAATTTGCATTCAAGTCATAAATTCTACTTCTTTCAGACTTTTTAAATAAAAGTAGCATTTTCCGAAAATAAAAGAAATATACAAAATTTGTGCAAAACCCATGATATAATTACTTATTCGTATTTAAAATCTGTATTTTAGAGATATTACTTAAATTTATTTTTACACCTTTTAAAAATTTAAACAATGTTTTATCTAATAAACTCTAATTATGAATATTACTATTATAATTATTTACAAAAAAGGAACTTTACTATCCATTTTAACTTGAATTGTTTGGTACGGATAAAAAGAAAAGGTAAAATACATTGGAAAATTCTTCAAATAGAAAATTTTAATTAACGATACTTGCTGAAAATTACTGCGCATTCAAGTTCCAAATCTCTTGTATTCAAAAAAAAAAAAAATAATAATAATAATAATAATAATAATTTGTAACAGACCACCTGCTCAAAATCGTCTGCCCACAGAAAAATAAATATGAGAAGACGCGGGAAATAGTTCACTGTTTAGAACATCACCACGTCTACAAAACTTTAAGGTAAGGAAACGACTTCGGCCATATTAAGATATACGGATATTAATGGAACGTATATGTAAATTTTATTTAATTTAAATATTTTATTCCTGATTTGTATATTATGAGTTAAATAGTTTTATGTAAGACTGATCAGGAATTGTCAGAAGCGATATTTTCCAATTCGATAACTGTAAAAAAAAATATCTTAATCTGCCATCGCTTGAAAAAACAAAAAAAAAACAAAAAAAAACAAAAAAAAAAAAGCTGCGCAGAGACTGATTCATGCCTACATTCATACTGGAATTAATATAAACATTAATTTACACTTACTTGAGATTGAAAATGTATTGATACAATGATTTGGAATTTTTTTATTCGGCTTCTTACTATTTTCTTATTACTAACACTTATAGTTATTATTATTTTGGGGTTAAATATGATGTTCGATTATCATGAGGTTACGAAACTGTTTCAGATTAGAAATTAACATTATACTGGGAAAATGTATTTTTACATATTACAGTAGTGAAACATTTGAAAGATTTTTCTTTTAGTGCTAATAATATTTTAAATTATCTTTTAAAATCCCAAATCTTCAAACCAATGTTTTCAGCTTTAACATTTGCCAAAATTATAAAATAATAGGAATTCCTTATACCATATGGAAATATTTTTGAGATATTGTTAAATCTAATAATGCATTTAATTTATCTATTGTAGTTTGCTGTTGTTTAATAGTACAATTATAAATACTAATTATTATTTTTAGTGTTTTTCAAATCGGTATATTTATTTTTTTTAATTGTATGTAAGCATTTTTTCTATTTGTGATTTTAATCAAACATTTAATTATAGACATTCTGAATCGGTTATTAAATTTTCTTCTATTGTAAATTCATTTTCTACATTTATGATACGCGTAATTATTGGCACTAAAAAGTAAAATATGATATTTAAGCATTGAAATAAAGTGTTTTCATATCTGATAGGAAGTTATAGATTAAACTGCTTTAGTATATATTTTTTAAAAGTTCATATAATACAGGATACATAATATAGGGCACAAAGTTGAAAAGCGCTTATGACTTCGGCTTGTCTCTCCGTCTGTCCGTCTAGTTGTCTGTTCGCGCTACAGACGAGTATTTACGAGTATATTAACTTTCGTAAATATACTCGGATTGCCCTGAAATTTTTGGATGTTAATGACGTTTACCATAGCACGGTCCCTATTTGTAATGAAGTTTGTAGCATGTTTAGTTCATTTACAGGAACAGCCAAAAGTATTCCGTTACATTACGGCCTATGGGAAAAAATCATTCAAATGATTTTTAATGATTTTACGCACGCTTTCAAACATAATAAAATTGATATGCATTTATGAAGTGCACTAAAATATGCATTCTGTTGACTATTTGATGCAAAGAATAGTTATTGTTCATTTACAGGACTAAAAAAGGAATTCAAATACATAATGATATAGGGGTGGAGGGAATTGTTTGCGGCATACTTTAATTATGTTAATCTATTTGATATATATCGCTGAGGTTTACATACTATAAATTATTTCATGTATAATACGAATAATACGTATATAGCATTTACAGGGACACACAAAATATTTCAGATACTATATTGTATCCGAAGTACTGTTCATTAGCGATGATTGCTGGAAATGTATTTTTAATTATGATATGCGCTTTTATGATTCACTATATTTATGCATAGTATATGGTGTATATAAATGCTATAATTCCTATACAGGGCTACACAAAAGTATTCGTAATGATTACTGGGTATAAGCGTAAATTGCTTAAATGTGGTTTTTAAATGAGTTATGATTTTTTCGCTGAACTGCATTTAATTTATTAACAAATGTTTGTAGACTATAGATAAAATGATATACAGGGTCACGTAAAGAATTGGATACATGGCCGTCTATATATTATAATTTCTGGAAATATGATTTCAGCAGTTTTAAGAGTGTCTTAGTTTGAATTAAATTTTAACTAAATAGTGGCGTGTAATAAAGATTCTAGGTAAACTACAGGGTGTACAAAAGTATTCAAGTATGTTTCCATACATTAGTATAAACTGCTGAAAAAGAATTTCAACCTGTTAGGCGTTTTCTTGCTAAACTAAATTTTCCCATTATATAGTACATATACACTTAAAAAAATGGGTACTCAAAATTGAGTAAAAAGTACTCAATTTGAAATGCGTCACATACTCAAAATAGCTCCGATCCTAATGTACTCAAAGTTGAGAAACACATGTACTCATTTTTTATTCCATGGTTGTGATCAAATATGAATCGTTATGTATTACCCCCCCCCCCCCCCCTCAAAAAAAACCCCTAAAATTTAAAGTAAAAATGTACTGACATTTATTTCCCGTTCAAAGTTATTAACAAGAAATGTTTAGTTGATTATTTATTAAGAAAAAAAGCAAAATTCTTAACAAGATACTCAAATCGAATAAGAACATTATTTCCAAGCACTTTTAAATTATTTTTAAAATACTGTGCATAATTTAATATTTACATTAATAAACATCATTTATGCCGCCATAAATGAAAGGAACCATTACAGGGTACAAAATTATTCGCTTGTTTGGTTTTGATTACATGTGATGTTTCAAAATATAGAAAGCGTAGGTTCATTTTCGATCCAAAAATATTCAATTCGATATGAGTACGTTGGTTTACTCATTTTTGAGTACTTCAGTTTTTTCAGTGTATCAACCTACAGATCAAATACAGGGCTGTTCAAAAGAATTGGAAAACATATTTGGCTATGGACGGTAACTGCTGAAATCAGTTTTTCAAATGTTTTATGACTTTTCTAAAATGTTTACTTAGTTATCTTATTTACGTTATTTCCCTAAATTACGATGTCTTGTTAAAGCATTCAGAAAGTGTTGGAAAGTATTTTATAATCTATGCTTAACGCATGATTTTTCTTACTCTTTTTTTCTATTTCCCAGATCAGTCTTTTCCTATAAAACATACCAAATCTATTTAGCTCATATTCAAAAAATACAATATACACGGGAATAAAAAATTTAAATA
This sequence comes from Maratus speciosus, assembly GCA_963932465.1. Taxonomy (NCBI): domain Eukaryota; kingdom Metazoa; phylum Arthropoda; class Arachnida; order Araneae; family Salticidae; genus Maratus; species Maratus speciosus. The sequence continues at coordinate 57,456,775 of OZ010798.1, forward strand.
AATATGGCTTATCATTTCGTTCTATAAATAATAGTTGTATTAATATCCGTTAGTCTCCATGTTCGTATTTAATAAAGCAATGACAAATCACAACAAATTAAAAAACTTACACATTCTAAATATAAAGCTTAAACTCAATATCAAGCATAGAAATTAATAAAAAAATATGTCAGTTGATAAGCATTGTTTTTTAAGTGGAAAAATTTTAAATGTTTTAGAAGAATAGAACTCCAAAATAGCGATATTTTGCTAAAAAGTACGGTAAAAAGATAAGATTTTATATTTACAACAAAAGTTTATTTTGAAATTCATCGCTGTATTAATACTTAGAAATTTTTCCAGAGAGAATCATTCGCCTTATATACAATATTTCAAATGAAAATCAAATTTCAAATTAATTGTTTAAAAGGCGCAAAGGCCAACATAGTGAAAAAGATTCCATGCTGGGACTCGAACCCGGGCCATCAGTATAGTACACTGACATTCTACCGACTAAACCACATGGAACGACACCCAGCTTGTAAAATTTCTCACTATTACATGTTGGCAAGGCTACAAACGCAGCACAAGATGGAATATTTATCGTGAGCCACCGACATGGGGTAAACACGAAACTTAATTAAATCCAGCATCGATTGAAACTATATTAATATTTGGAAATATTTCCAGGGAGAAACATTCGCCTTGCATACAACACTTCAAATTAAAATTGCCTTTTAAGCAATTAATTTGAAATTTGATTTTCATTTGAAATATTCTATGCAAGGCGAATGGTTCTCTCTGGAAAAATTTCCAAGTATTAATATAATTTCAATCGATGCTGGATTTAATTAAGTTTCGTGTTTGCATCATGTTGGTGGCTCACGCTAAATATTCCATCTTATGTTGCGTTTGTAGCCTTCCCAACATGTAATAGTGAGAAATTTTCCAGCCTGGTTTCATGTGGTTTAGTCGGTAGAATGTCAGTGCGCTGTACTGATGGCCCGGGTTCGAGTCCCAGCATGGAATCTTTTTCCCTATTTGCGCCTTTTAAGCAATTAATTTGAAATTTGATTTTCATTTGAAATCATCACAGTGTTTATGACAAGTTCGTCACAAATGACACATATTTCACAAATTGGTCACAGTGTGATTTCAAATCATTGTCGCTTTCGTCACAGGTTCGTCACAAAGTTAATGCCAAAATAGTCACAAATGACACAGTTTTCACAAATTTGTCACACCGTGACTTCACAGAGTGGTCACATTGTGACGTCACAAACGACCTCTAAAACGGCCATAACGACTTCGCATTCTAGTCACTGTGACGTCACATCGACGGTCAAAAATTCACAGTGTGACTTCACAACGACGTCGCGTGACGTCACCATGCCTTACGGGGACATGCACTGGGCAGTGCTTGGCCTTGGACGATTGCTTGAGTCATGGCGACCTTACGCGTTTAAAAGACCTTCGCGCGAAAAGCCGTCTCGTCTGACTCTCCGCGCATTTCTGGAGTCGTCAGCCCTTATAACATCGGACGAAGCCTCATCACTTCGGGGTGAAAGATAGTTTTAACCTTGCTTCGAAAAAGTTTATTATTTTTCTCTGAATAAAGTATAAGTAAATAAATTTCTATTTGTTCGAGTAGCTTTGAAATTATAATCATCACTTTTACATATCCCAAACAAGTACTATATTAACTAACTGTTTACACAATCTAACATTAAATGTCATTATAAAGAGGTACATTAACCAATTCACCGGCGACGGGTATAGGGAAACAGTGCTTTTATCGCCGCCGACTAATCTCGGGGCAGACGTTGATGTGATTAATATTGCTGTAACAACATCGCGGTAATAATTAACTTAATTATGCTCGGCTTGCATAGAAAATACATATAGTAAACACAGAATTGAATGCGAAAGCGAAGACTCACTGTCTAACAATATGTTCACTTGTCTCGTGTTCTAAAAATGAACTCTCCCGTGACTGCACTCATACTTTAATGCGAAATCTGAATTCCCGGGGCGGTCATCCCTTGTCATCCCCATAGATATAGTAAAAATAACTAGATTAATCCCTCAGTGTTATTCCCCCACTACTTCTTGAATCTACAGCGGTTTGGTGGCAACATCCATTAGAGTGGCAGAAAAGAGTGGAACTTGTGATAGTACAGTAGCAATACATAGTGGATATGCGAGTATTGCCATGTTTTCATTCTGTATGTTCTAAATAAATATATGCATATGATTTCTTAGAATTGTCTGGAAAGACAGTGGAATACCCTATATACATATTTATATCCATATTCGTAATTTGTTAGATACGTACTTTTAAAACTATTTAGCACAACTTCGATGTAACGTTTAGTTCATTTAGTAAAAAAATTTCTTTTCTAGTATTTCTGCTTTTTATTAAAATGTCAAGTGCATACCAAGTCCGCATATTATTATGAAAATATACATATATTATTGTGAAAAGATATTATTCCGAAAATTGTACGGAAAAAGAAGTTAAGATTTTCTTTTAAAAAGAAGAATTTAATATATTTACTTGTAAGCAGTTAAAGCAATTTACGTTTGTAAAAAACTTTGAAACTGTCATTTGCCAATAATTAGTCGTTAGCCCAGTTTAATAAATAAATATTTATAAAGAATATTGACCTTGTAAAGTAAGTAATGTTTTCATCTATATTTGCTGAGTAATGCATGGCTAAAAAAAAGAGAAATCTTAAGAATGTGTATTATTAATGCAGGTATTTATTTATTTTTAATTTTTTAGGAGAAAAATTCTTGCTATTTAATACAAGTAGACAATAAGCAAAAATAGATCGCATACTTACATATTTAAAAGCATGTAAAAAAATATTAACAAATATCTAATTTTAAAGAAAGTTTTGAAAGTTAAATGCAAAAAATTATGTTATTTTTACCCGACTGCCAAGAAGGATTATGTGTTTCACGCGTATCTGGGTATGTGGATATCTTTATACCCTCGAACCATCCCAACGGCTGGATAGATTTTAGTGAATGAGGTCTCTATCGATTCGTCTTAACCGTCCGATGGTTATAGGCTAGGTTTTGTTTTTATAAATTCAAAATGGCGGTAGAGACGAAAAAAATTTACGCAGCCTATCGAGTGGTATATCATTGGATAGGTCTTTCAAAATGAAGACGATGTTTCATTGAGTATTTTACAGTCAGAAGCTCCGTTTAAATATTACACAACCTGGAAGTTGTGTAAGTAGGATCTCTAGCTTTACTGCAACTCTAACATTCATAGACATCTATAGGCCTCACCAAAACAGTGTTTATAGATAGGAACCAACAATTAAGCTCAACTTAAAAGCCATTCATACAAGTAAATAAAAAAATGGGTAAGTAATATAAAAAATAGTTTCACATTGATGAGAAATAATTAATTAGTTCGCTTTTTACACAGTCGAGTTTTTTTATTTTTTAAATTTAATTTTTACTTGTTTAAGATTACTAGAGCAGTTAAAATGGAATTTTTTGCATTATTTCCACGTATATCTAATTTTTTGCGGGGGGGGGGGGGGGGTTAATTAATATAAATGGTTCAAAATAACAAAATTCTAAAAATTTTAAACTTTTTTTAACACTTTCCAACAAATTTGAAAAGTGTTATTGACTTCGGTTTGTCTGGGCGTCTTGTCAGCGATCTGACTCTTGTAAATATACTCGGATCGCCCCGAAATTTTTGGATGTTATTGACGTTTAGCCTAGCACGAACCCTATTTTAAATGAAGTTTGTAGCATGTGGTATAGGGGGGAATTGTTTGCGGCGTATTTTAATTATACAATTTCATATACAGTAAAACCTGTGTAAGTTGACTACTTGCGGTGCCGCACTTCAGTGGTCAACTTATAAAGGGTGATGATAAATTTACTCTTTTTTCAATTCCTACTATTAGCTCACACTCTCCCTATATTTATTTATATATTTATATATTTATCTTGTAAAAATTTTCAATCGTTAATAAAATACTCATTATTCATCCTATCAGGTTGAAATAAATTTTTTTAAACTTGTACTGGATGACAATTGATGTTAATAAAGTTTTTTCAAATATTAATTAATTAATTAAATTTTAATTAATTAATTTTAGTTTTGCATGGGAAACAAAATGGCCGCCATTGGTTATTGAATTTCAATGAAAGTATTTTCAATAAGGGTTACCATAGGGGGGACCCTGTTCTGTCGCCAAATACCGCCAAGTTTGTCGCCAACTTGGCGATATATCGCCCAATTTGGCGGCCAAAATGAGTCGCCAAAAGTGACGCCAACTTGGCGATATCTGTAATATATCGCCAAATTCCCACAGAGTTCCATTGTAAACCTACTTGCTTATAGAAAATCAAGAAATTGAGATATTTTAATGCAACAAAAACTCATATTAGCTTGATTATATTAAATTTTTCTTTGATGGCCTAAGTAGGAATTGACTTTAAAAACAAAATTTTTATATTACTTGTTTTACGTAATATTCATACCATGTCATTTTTTTCCCACAAACATTTTATTTATTGACAGGCTTTAAAATAATATTGTATTACCATGCATATTTCTAACAACTTATAAAAGAAAAGATTAACTACAAGAATGAATTAATAGTTTTGTATCAATTTTAAAATCAATTAGTATTACTACTATTTATTTTTTTTAAAACAGTCAATCAATATACAGCCAATTAGTGATTCTTCAAACTATACTAGTTATTACACATAATTTATAAAAAACATTTAAAAAAAAAATTCTGCTTACCAAGTAGCACCTGGGATTATTGAAAGAAGGGAAGGAATGATAAGAGAATGGGAAATAGAAGAAAAATCTAGAGTCAAAGAATGGAGGGGGAGGGTTGAAAAGCCAAATCCATAAGAGCAACAATGTAAGAATAGATAAGCCTTGAATTATTTACCTACACCTATCACTGCTAAAAGCAATTCCCAGGCTAAGAACTATTTTACCCTTTTAGAAATTCTAGTTAAAAAGAGAAAAAAATTCGTGGAGAGTTACTTTTTTTTTTCATGATTTGTTAGCTTTTTGGATGGTCAAGTTATAAAGGGTTTTGATGGGCATTTTATAATAGTTCTAGTCAATTTTGTATAATTTCAGTGATCAAGATACAAGATAGACAGGTGGTCAAGTTACAAAGGGTTTGTCTTATAGTTTTGTATAGGATAAATTTGGTTCCTGACAACAGAGGTCAACATAGACAGGTGGTCAACTTACAAGGGTGGTCAACTTTACAGGTTTTACTGTATAATGAAATTGATATACGTCGGTGAGGCTTACTGTAAGTTTTTTCATGTATAATACGAAGTGCAAAGCATTTACATGGACACACAAAAGATTTCAGGCAAGTATATTCTATCCGAAGTACTGTATATCCGAAGTACTTGTATGCCGTACGCATGATTTTTTTTTTCCTTTTGTGGTTGGGGGGGGGGAATTCATTTTTTAACGGAAAGATATAAAATTGGAAGGCCTGACTATGGAAGCGATTTGGAATCAAACTGTGTTTTCCATTTTTTGATAAAGAAATTACCTATTGAGTTATAAGCGATTTTCATCACGTGACAAAGACTTTTTCACTTTTCCTTGAGTGGTTATTCTTCTTTCTCGCGGAAATTTGGTTCAAAACGCCCATTTTGACAATATTTTCTGAAAGATCTATTACATTTGCAAAAAAAAAAAAAAACCCGGAAAAACAGTTCTGTTACATAATTTCTGAACAACAACACCTGCCACTTTCATGTATTTCCGAACAAAAATGAATTAAAACTTATGTCATAAAATTGCGGTTTGGGATTTGAGAATAGCCTTAACAAACAGGGCTGAAAAAATCACTTTAAATGTTTTAAGTTTTGTGAATAAGGGAAATTTTACATGATTATCTATTGCGACTAGAAAGGAACGAATGGGCAGAAAAGAAAGAAAATCGAAGATGATAAGCTGCGTTCTTATTTTTTTTTTTTTTTTTTTTGAAGTGGGGGGGCGGTATAATATATTCACTTTTGCTACAACTTAACAATTTGGGCAAAATAATAATAATAATAATAATAAATGTTTTAAGTTCTGTGAGCAAGGAAAATTTTATATGATTATTTTATGATAATATTATGATTATTATGATTATATTATGATTATATTATGATTATTAGGGGAAAAAATCTAAGATTTTAAACTGCGTTCTTTTTTTGGGTGAGGGGGAGGATAAGTTATATATTTACTTTTGTTACAACTTAACAATTAGGGCTAAAAAAATAGTTTTGAGGGTCTGAAAAAGTTTGATTATCCATTGCAATTGCAAAGAAACGAATGGGCAGAAAAAAATATTTATCAAAGATTTTTAACTATGCTCTTTTTTTTTGGGGGGGGGGGAGGGGCTAGTGAGATAAATTATATATGAGTTATATATTTTGCTACAACTTAAAGACTGGGTCGCAACAATAAGAAAAAAATAATAAATAAAATGTTTTAAGTTTTGTGGATAAGAAACATTTTATATAACTATTTAGTTTCATCACATAGAAATTGATGGGCAGGAAAAAAATCAAAAATTTTAAAATGTGTGTTGGGGTTAGGTGGGGGAGGTGAAAAGAAGAAAACAGAAATTTTCGAGGGATTCGAAGGGGGATAGATGGAAGATGGAAATCCACGGAGGAATCTTACTCTATACTTTAATATAAGCTCCCCCCCTCCTCTGAAAAAAAATCACTTAAAAATGTGCATAACTTTTATTTTGGATGAAAAAACAAATACTATTGAGGGAAATTGAAATTTCAGTTAAATACTGTTTTGATTCACTTCCACGTTGAAAAATATTTATGTATAATTGAGAAAAAATGATAATTTTTGAAAATGAATAATGTCACTTATTCACTTTTATCATTAAAATTACTTAGCGATAAAAATCATTGATATTATATATTTTGAAACATTTAGCAAGGCTTAAACTTATGGAAAAGCAATTTAAGAACACACAAGCTATTTCATTTTCTCCGTATATCGAGGGATCACCGTCCATTTGCCACCCTAGTGGAGTAGTTTCGCTTGAGCGCACTGAATCAACTTGTCTCCCCGTATGCGTAATCAAGTTATTTTACTATAATTTTGGTCCTCCCCTGTTAAAAAAGTTAAAGTTGTCGTAGTTAGAAGGCTATAGTAGTTCTTTTATTACAATGGGAAAACTTTTTGCAATTTTTTTAAAACAATGGGAAAATTTTTAATGTTGTAATTGTATTGATTTGGATTAAATGTTGCTGCCACTTTAAGGGCCTTATATAAAGAAAATTGCTCAACATTTATTTATTGGTCGATAAAATATGAATTCTGCGTCTTGACTATTACGACTCTTAGAATAACTATTTCCTTCTAGATATACCACCATATATACCACAAAAGGGACAAGAATCAGAAGTTTCGCTGTCCAACAGGAGAAAAAGTCACCTTTCTGGATATCAGCTTTGGCTCCTTTAAATTTTTTTCTTTACTGTAAAGATGTCAGATAGTGTCTTTCACACCGAAAAAACCCCACTTTTCTTATTTTGAAGGGATTATTTTATTAGGAACTGTGATCAGGCCACTTCCTGTAATACGTGAGGCTGGGTAAGCACATATTTACAGCATCAATATCCTTATTATTTGTATGTAGAAGCGAATGCGAATTTAAAAATGATTCTGTCTCTGCATGGAACGTTGGTAATTTCTCTTAAGATAAGAGTATCTATTTAGTGATTCTTTGGAGATGATAATTAGCAGAACGAATTGCAGCTTCATAGTTCCTCCAAAGTGTGGAGAAGTTCGATATATTTGAACATAGGCTCCAACATCAAGGGGCGAAGGTGACCATCAAGCATAATTCCATCTCTAATTTAGAAAAGATTATTCCTTATATAATCACAGAATCCTGCAATAATTTTAGACAAAAATAACATTTTAAAATTAATAGTGGAATTTTGCTTGATTATCCCCGTTATCTTTGTTAAGTCGGTGCTATGGGTATGAGAATTTTTTGGACCATAAATTCAGCATAAGCCTATCAACAAAAATTTTGAAGTTTTTAATTTTGAATACTCTTCAAAACATTTGTCAACAAACACGAATGTGAAATACCTAGGTGAAAACTCAATTTGAAAAAGGAAGGTAGTTCTAACATTCACCACCACGTTGAAATTTTGGAATATTTTTTACACTTTTCTTTAAAAAAAAACAACCCAGCCATATTTCTAGTATTTTAAGCAAAAAAACAGGAGAAAAGAAACTTTATACCTCAACATAATTTTTATTTATTGTGGTGTTTAGCTATATTTCATCATTGCTTTATCAACAAGACTACTGAGTTTTATTTAATGTGAAAAAGTAATATGACATTTTTTTTTTATTTCTGTTACGCTTCCAAAATAAACTTTAATCTGTCCTTAGTTAATTCTTTTTGAATGACAGCACTTTTCGCGCATGAGAGTTTTTCTCACGCTATCTATCACACTAAAGTTTTAAATTAATTTTGTAAATTTTGAGTTATGCCTTTGATCTTCAAAATTGTAAACAAAAGGGGAGGAGCGAAGGGTCAGAAAATCGAATAGAGAAGTTTGTAATACAAAATTCGCATACGATTCGTATAAAACTCGAATACAAATTTTTAGTAATACAAAATTCGAAACGAAATCTGCCGTAGAACACGTATTGTGTTAAATATTTATAACAGATCCCATTTTCTCATTGGCTTTTTAGCTAGAAATATATATCCTGCGAAGCTGAAGGGCCGGAATTATTTTTAAAGGGTCAGAAGTGAAATAACAACTTTTGTCCTTACACTTTGAGCCTTGCCTTGTCGGGGATGCAGAAGTAGGAACAGATGCGGGAAATGGTATAAGTATTTTTATAAACTATTTTCCACTAAAAGTTCAAACGCTTTTTAGCCTCGTTAGGCTCCTTCCTTAAAAATGCGGGTTTGGAAAAGGGGGGGGGGGGAGTGTCACTATTCGTCTCACAACTCTCTTACGGATAAACATGATGCTGAGAATTTAATTTATTGTTAAAATTTTACTACTATTGTTAAAATTTAACGACAGAATCTAAAATCAATATCAATAAAAAAAAATTGTATACTCAGTCAGTGTCAGCAACTTAGTCCCAAAGATATTACTATGTTCTTGTTGAGTAGATATTATCCGGGGAGCATGAATGCAGTCTCTGCTTAAGACCGATTTTAATGTTTTTACTTAAAAATGGATTTTAAAGAATCTAATTATACAAATTTTTGAAATTATGTTTTTAACAAAATTATGCTATTAAAAGATAAATATTGTAATTCCTTACTAAAGTGAAAGTTTACGTAGTCATTTATTTAACGATAGAAAGAGCGCTTTGGAATAGATAACTGGGATGACAAGTGGGAGGAACACAAGCCACATTTAAAACTAATTTTGATATCCCCCCCCCCCAAAAAAAAAAAAAATCCCCATTCATAACACCGTTTGAAAAGATCTAATATCATTTTATAATTTAAAAAACCCTCTATATAGATTCCAGGAATCTTATCCATTGAAAAAAACCGTATTTAATCACATTCCGCAAAACGGCAGGAAATCACTTGCCAGACCGGCTATTCTTATAGTGCACCCCCCCCCCCCCCTCAAAGAATCGTATTAATGTAAATTCTGACCCCTATCACCCCTCACATTTATCTAACACGCAATTTTATGGTAAGCAGTATGAAAAATTCAAACACAGAACAGCACAAACATGTCATTTATAAATTCCCTGAAATACAGTACTTTATAACAATCCCATCGCTTTTAGCGCTATATCAACGGCAATCTTGCAACATTGGAGGGTCTAATTTTAGAATAGTAACTTTGATCGCGAATATAATTCTTTCTAATTCAACGAGGAGAACTTGGTACTGCACGGGTGCTCACTGGTTACTTTACTTGAATGTGTCCGTTCAATAAATATTCATTGTTAAATTTGCATCAAACGCCCAGCGAAAAAGTGCAATATTTTAAACAAGGACGTGTTTCAACGAGAGGAATGTAGATCGCTGTTATTGCCGTAGATCAGCATGAAATGAAACCATATTAAATTGAAGAATTGAATTTCTTGTGCTATAAGGAACATTATACTATAAGTTTACTACCATACTATAACATACTAATACTTACTATCACTTACTATAATACTTACTATTCCTTACTAAGTATAGTAACGTTATTGTGCTACAAGGAACCTTTTTAACGTACATGCCTATCAAGAAAAAATTCCGCCAATCTAAAAAATATTTCTTCCTCCATCACAAAAACGCTGATTTTTTATTTTTTAAAAGATCAAACCAAATATGAATGTCAAATAATGTCTGTCAACAAATAAACATAATATTTCCCCTCTTATTTTCTACATTTACTCATCCAAGTGCAACTTTTTATTTAGTACTTTTCTTTGATTTATATTCGAATAAGCAGAGTTGTCAAGTCTCCGACTTTTTGTTCACCACTGTTATTTTAGAGAAAATGTTGTTCTTTTAAATCGTCCAATTGTTCTAATTAAATAAAACAACATTTTCTGTATTAAAATACTGGTATCCAAAAAGCCGGAGACTTGGCAGCTCTGGAATGAGTAATTAATATCTGGAATTTCTTTCTCCGTTTTAGAGACAAAATTGCAAATTCCTATCATTATTATTATTATTATTATTATTTAATAAAAATGATTTTTCTCTGTTTTATAGATATTGTTCACTCTATTTAATATGTAAAATTAGGCTTATTTATAATAAATAACTTAATCTCAATATTTAATTAGATAATTCTAAAAAATCGTTAACTAATGTTCCATCTATATTTAATAATTATTCTGCTCTGTACTCTCTGAATCAATCAACAGTTTTAAACATGCCTATAATAACAACTTGTTTACATCGATACTTTTTATCGTCTCTTCAGTATCATAATAGACAGGCGTTATTTGTAAATATATGTTAGAATTTCAATAACATTTAACCCTTAAATGCGTGATTTTATATTTTGTTTCGAAAAAATTATATATAATTCTCTGAAAGGTTTATTACACAGGAAAAATAATGAAAAAAATCAGACATACATTTTTCATATAATACGTCAGTCTTTTCTTCTGTTGCACATCTGCAATATAGGTAAAAACTACCGTCGTGTGGCTGTTTTACGATAAAATATTACAAATTAGTAAATATTTTAATAAATATGTCTCCAAATACTTTATTTTATATAATTATTTATTTTATAAAACTTAACCTTTAACCCTTTAATTCCCATGATAGAATACATTCTAGAAATTACGCAGTTCTGAGAATCTGACTTTACGCCAGAAAGTTTCGATGCTTAATTTCGCTTTATTTAAATACGAAATGTCTATTATTAACTAAAGCAAATATTGCTATTTTAATTATCTGGTGTGAATTAGGTATATACGAATAAAAAAAAAATCTATTAAATTCAAAACACTGTTGTTTTCATATATGAAAAGCTGCGCACTAAAGGGTTAAGCAATCATCGTAAATTAGAAAATAATTTTTGAAGTGTAATTTAGGCGTTATTATTTGTTATCCATTTAGGTAATCATTATTGTTACACAGCAAAACTGGTGTAAGTTAAAAAAAATAAAATAAAATAAAATCAATTTTAAATATTTAGTGTTATAATGAAATGAAGAAATTTGAAATACTGTTAAAAGGAAAAGTATGTATGACTGTCGGTGAATGAAAATACCAGAATAAGGAAAAAGGGGAAAGGATGAAGTGAAAGGAGGTAATCTGCTGATCTCGAAACAAGGTAAATAGAAGAAGCGAAGACTTTTAGTCAATCAACTGAGGATTTTCGGATAGGAACGGAAACGTTATTGCAATATTTTTTTTTTTTTTTAATATTTAGAATATATATTTTTTAATGTTATGTCTAATATATTTTATAATTATTATATCTATTGTATTTTTATAGAAACAGACCTGTATGTATTACAGTGAGTAAAATTGTCTTTAAAATAAATAATTATTATTATTTTAATGAATTAGAATTTATGAACAAGAATAATATAATAAAATAAGTAAACAATGACATTCTATAAAGTTGCCTCGTTTCACCTTAGTATCTATTTTGAAATATAATATCATTCACAATCATTTAAAAAAAAAAAAAATGAAAATATTCCAAGGCATTCTTAAAACCAAATCTTTAAAGCATTAGACTGTGATACAAATATAGTTGGCACACTATGAAAATTAAATTACTGGTCGTAAATACCATCGTAATAATAATAAAAATTATTTTTATATGTTTTATTGATTATAACTGTATTTAATATGTAAAATTGTGATTATTTATAATAAATAAATTTTATTTCATTATTTAATTACATAATTCTAAAAAAATATTAACTAATATTCATGGGTCATCATTAATAACTCATGTTAATGTCAAATTATTAACTAATTAAACAATGTAACACGACAAATAGTTTAAAATGATAATTATTATTTTAATGAATTAGAATTTATGAACAAGAATGATACAATAAAATAAGTAAACAATAACATTCTATAAAGTTGCCTCGTTTCACCTTAGTATCTATTTTGAAATAGAATATCATTCTTAATCATTCCCAAAAAATTAAAATCATCTAAGGTAAGGGTGCACAACCTTTTTTAGAGAAGGGCCACTTACAAAAATGTCTGGGTTGTCGAGGGCCACATCAGTAACACGGAGATAATTCTATTTCGGGGAGGTGATCTGTGGCCTATAATCACATGAAAAATATAGATTAATGGTGAGGGGTGGGGGCGGATGGTTGTAGCCCTGTAGGTTGCCCTAACCAGTCAACATATCCAATTCAGTTGGCAAAGATGTATCAACAGTTTATGTTTGTACATATAATACAGATATAGCAAGGATTGTTTTCAAGAAGTGGTAATATTCCTTGACTTTATTTGGGGGGGGGGGGGGTAAATTTTTATTTATTATAAGTGCTAAAAAACATAGGGATGAAAGTGGCTAGTGCCGAAAAAAATGTGAACTGTATCAACGAAGAGGAGAGAAGGAGCCAATCAACGAAATTTTTTTCCACGCCTGATAGACGAAATTCGCAATTTTTCCGAAGCTTATCGACGAAATTCGCAATTTTTCCGAAGCTGATCGACCAAATTCGCAAATTTTCAGAAGCCAATAGACAAAATTCGCACTTTTTCCGCAACCGATTGACGAAATTCGCTCCCTGAACGAAAATTTCGATTTTTCCGCGCCTGATTAACAAAATCCGCGATTTTTTTTCTGCGCGAACAACGAAATTCGCAATTTTCCGAAGCCCGATCGACAAAACTTGCGATTTTTCCGTTCCTGATTGACGAAATTAAATTTTTTTCCGCGTCCAATCAACGAAATTCAAGATTTTTAATTGACTCTGACGAAATTTGCAATTTTTTCGTTCGGGAAATTGACAGAATTCGCGTTTTTTTCACCCAGTAAACAGAGAAACTCATGATTTTTCCGCTGCCGGTCAATGAAATTTTAAACTTTTTCGATCATCATCGACAAACTTCGCAATTTTTCCAATAACCGACTAACGAAATTCGCGATTTTTCCGAGCCAGATCGATAAAAAACGCGATTTTTCTGTTCCCGATCGACGAAATTTGTGATTTTTCCGCCCTGATGGACGAAATTTGCGATTTTTCCGCCCCTGATCGATGAAATTCGCGATTTTTCCGCGCCAATCAACGAAATTCGCGATTTTTAACTGAATCTGACGAAATTTGCAATTTTACCCCGCGGCAAATTGACAGAACTCGCGTTTTTTTCTCCCAATAAACTGAGAGACACACGATTTTTCCGCTGCCGGTCAACGGAATTTTCAAATTTTCATCATCATCAACAAAATTTGCGATTTTCCGAGCCCGATCGACAAAACTCGCGATTTCTTTCGCACCTCATCGTCAAAATTCGCGATTCTTAAATGGCTAACGAAATTTTCAATTTTTTCTGCGGCAAATTGACGAAATTCACATTTTTTTCCTGCGACCTAACTTGCGGAAAATTTCGAGGTATTTTTCGACAAGCGACTGACAAAATTAGCAACTCGGGAATTTCTTATATGGATACAAATGGTATCGGCCGGGCAATTAATGAAATTTGCGATTGTTTTCCGCGGCAAATTGACGAAATTCACGATTTTTTCCTGCAATCTATAGTCAAAAATTGCAATTTTTGCCAATTATAAATTGAATAAATTCGCGAGCCACTTGTTAACCCATCACGGGCCACTTGTTAACCCATCGCGGGCCACAGGTTGTGCATCCCTAATCTAAGGCATTCTTTAACCAAACAATCAAAGCATTAGACTAAGATGGAAATATAGTTGACACACTATAAAAATGAAAATACAGGACGTAAATACCATCGTAATAATAATAAAAATGATTTTTAACGGTTTTATTGATTGTACACTGTATTTAATATGCAAAATTATTATTATTTATAATAAATAAATTGTATTTCATTATTCAATTACATAATTCTAAATAAATTATTAACTAATGTTCCATCTATATTTAATAATTATTTTGCTCTGTACTCTCTGAATCAATCAACAGTCTTGAACATGCCTATAATAACAACTTGTCTATATCGATACTTTTTCGGGTCGCTTCAGTATAATAATAGACAGGTTTCACTGTATTATTTACGAAGTTATATTTTATATTAACCAAATATTTAAACAATTAGACTAAGATGCAAATCTTGAAAGTCTTTAAAATTGAAGTCTTAAAAATTCGGCTGTGTGTTGATACAACCGATTTAGGCATAAAAATAGATGTGGCCCACTGAGGAAGAACAACTAGCAATCTTGTGGGCGTTTTTCCTCTGTGTGGACACGGCAAACTCGATTCACTCTATGCGGCCGTACCAAACCAAAAAGTCGAAATCCCTTTGTTCTTGAGGAATCGTATTTTCCTTTCTGTGAATACTGTTTTAAGAATAAAATAAGGGATCCTTTTAATACATTTTTGCCTTTCATAATAAACATTATATTTTTTAAATATAATTGCAGAAAGTGAAAAGAGTATTTCAATTTAGAAATAAGAAATTTATACAATAAAAGCGCGAAATATTTAAATAATATTACAGATTAACACGTACATCTATATAAATCTTGTTGTTATTGAATATTGTTAATGGCTTTCCTATCTTTTGACGTATATTATAAAAAGAGATTAAAAATTTTAGATTCTTAATATTAGTAATCATTTTTTAAAGAAATTGAAATATTAAATTAAAAATAAAGCGTTTTATTGAAAGAACAAATTGTTACAAATAAAATAACTAAATTCTTTGATCAATTTATTCCATATAATTTATGAAATTGGAAGATCTGATCAATTTATTGCATCACATAATCACTTTCGTACAAATACTGGAATACGTCATGATAGATTTAATTAACAGTTAATACAAATCATAGGCAATTTATTTTAAAACTCACACCATAAAATATTATAAATAAAAGGTATATAAATTTATAAAGAAAGTTATATTAAGTTGCAATTTAACACATATACCTTTCTTGAAAATCGGCTGTCTGTTGATACAACCGATTTAGATCCAATGAGGAATTTGCACACATGGGGGATTTGATCATTTATATATTTTTCTGATAGTTCCACATTCACAGTTTTCAAAAATGTTCTCAAAAACACGAAAAAAATATCTATAACCTCAATGAGAAGTATACTTTCACCACATTTGCCAATCGCAGTTGTTGGTGTTTAAAAAAGAAATTAATGTCTAAAAAGTTATTATTTAATATTTAAAAATGTTATTCTGGATATTGGAAAAATATATCACTCAATGTCAAATAATGATATTCAGCAATGACAGAAAAAGATATCGCTTAATGTCGCAAACTGATATTCAGAGATGTTGGGAAATATTGGCCAACATTGCCAAATATCAAAAAATAATATTCGTGGATATCTTTTTAGGGGGGGGGGGGGGGGGTCATTTAATGTTGGTCAATATTACATTTTGATATCGGCCAATATCTAATTTTGATATTGGCCGATATATTTGTGCTACCTGGGAACTCCGGGTATTTGTAGCCCAATGCCTGTTCTTTAAAAGTACAGTTAAAATTTCATAAAAAAGTAAGCAAAAAATTAATAAAAATCAATAATTAAAAACTGCGCCAACTAGCCCCGGTCTCCCCTATCAGGAAATTAAACTTGCTAGATTTGAGAAAAAGGCCACTGTACCCACTGCTGAGCAAATTTAACAATTGAGAAATAAAACAACTCACCCTATAAATATTTTATAGCGAGTGTTTTATGTAAAAACGTCATGCTTTGATCCGTATCTTTAAAAATTGCGCGAAGTTTTCAGGTTCTTCGCGTGCAATAGCATGCGAAATGCTGTCTCAATATATGTTTTAACCATTAGCGGCTTGCGGCTCTTTCGAAGAGTGGCTCAGTATGTAACTGCTTAGTAGTATGATGTAAATGAAAGCGATTACAGGAAAAGCGACGACATCTCTATGGAACGACGCGCGCGCTATTCTTGACTTTGAAAACGGAACAATTGTAGTTTACAGCACACGAAATAGGAGCGCTGCGATCGTCTCCGCCAGCGAAGAATCTGCGCTCGCGTATTTTCCCCGACAGAATTTTGATTATCAATCGAGTCATTTCAAAGGGGAAATACTAAGCTCGCGTTGCGGTAATCGGATACGTTCGTTGCACGTGGGAATGCTGGTAAGTCTTGTATACTACGCTCGTTATTTTTTTTTATTAAATCCTATTTAATCGTACTTAAGTTCGTTATTTTTGCAAATATTTGCTATATAACCGCTTTGATGTAAATTGAGTGGATGTTCTCCATCTCCAGTAACAGAGGTTACAATATTTACCTTTAAGGCATTTTCAGGTGACTGTATTTTTATCCTAATTATGAATTTTTCTATGCTGAAACAGATTTTACATAGATTGTAGACATATAAACAATGAATATATATATATATATATATATATATATTGTGAAAACTGCATAATCCCTTAAATGCGCGATTTGTTATTTTGCTTCGAAAAAGATATATATGATTCTCCGAAAGGTTTATTATACTAGAAAAATTAAGAAAGAAATCAGAGATGCATTTTTCATATAATACGTCAATCTTTTCTTCTGTTGCAGATCTCCAATACAAGTAAAAACTACTGTCGTGTGGCTGTTTTACGCTAATTAATAAATATATTAATAAGTATGTCTCCAAATACCTTAATTTATATAATCATTTATTTTATAAAACTTAACATTTAACCCTTTAATTCCCATGATAAAATACGTTCTAGAAATTACGTAGTTCAGGGAATCTGACTTTACTCCAGAGAGTTTTAATGGTTAATCTCCCTTTATGCAAATGCGGAATTGTCTGTTATTAATTAAAGCAAATATTGCTATTTTAATTTTCTGGTGTGAGTTAGGTATATACGAGTAAAAGAATTTATTAAATTCAAAACACTGTTGTTTGCATATATGCAAAGCTACGCACTAAAGGGTTTGTACATATATATATATATATTGGTAAAAAAAAATTTCGCCCATTTTGTCATAAGTTTTATTGAAACAACATTTTAATAAAGAGTAATTAGAGTAAGTAGTTTCATCCCTTTAGTAGTGGTATACCTTTACTAATCGTATAAGTATATACAACAAGCGTTAGCGCTAATTATGCTTAATTTTTTTCGGAGGTGGACACACATCGGATATCACTTGCAATTTTGTATTCAAGATATCTACAACTTTAAATTTTTGCTTTATTTAATCGGGGCTTTGTGTGTTAATGTAAGACGATGATAACTGTCAGTAAAAATTGGTAGATATTTTTAATAAAAACTTTCCTTAGTTTAACCAAATCGCAGGGATGCTTTGGGTTAAGGCTGTTCTCAAATCCAAAAGGGCAACTTCCTGACATAAGTTTTAATTTATTTTTGTTCGAAAATGCCTGAAACTAGCTGGTGTTGTTGTTCAGAAACTATATCATCGAGCTGTTTTTTCCATTTTTTTGCAAACGCAATAGATCTTTCAGAAAATACTGTCAAAGTGGACGTTTTGAACCGAATTTCCGCGCGAAAGTAGAAAAATCACTCAAGAGCGGGCGAAAAACGGGTTTGTCACTTGATCGAAATGGCTTATAACTCAATGGGTAATTGATTGATCAAAAATGGAAAAAGCAGTTCAATTCCAAATCGCTTCCATGGCCAGGCTTTCCAATTTTACATCTTTCCTTTAAAAAATGAATTTGTAAATGTGTCAGAACATTTTGTGCTTGTTGAGCAGAGCAGTTAAGAATAGCCTGAAGCATGTATTTCGTCAGTTTTAAGCTTTTTAATGTTGTTAAGATAAAAATGGTTTTTTTTTTGTTTTTTTTTTTTTCAAATTAAAAAAAATATTTTTTTTCTCCAGAAACTACTAGAACAAATTCCACAAAATAAAAATACATTACAAAGGTACAACTAAATTTTTACAAATATATTGGTAAACATAATTAAAAATATATACATGGTCCGGTTCATGTAGAACTACTCTGTTTGAGAGTTGGAAGTTTTTTAAAAAGTGACTTTTAGAAAAAATAAAAATACAATATAAAATCAGCTAGTCAAGTGTTAATTTATATTTTTATATATAATATTATTTTATATATAATAATGCAAAGATTATCAATATAGTACACTGAATACATAAAAAAAAACAGCAGAACATAATCAATATCACTGTCACCTTTAATTGCAACAGTTCATTACGTTCATTTTTGAATAGTGAAGACAGAATTTCGGCAATTTTGAATAAATATCAAACGGTAGATAAATGTTACATTTTTCTCAGGTCATAAGCATTAAACGCGGTAGCAGCTAAATGGAATTTGAAAAATTAAAGTCAACTATGAACATTCTTCATTAAAAGTCTTTCATTGAAACTGATTATGATCAATGTCGTCTCATTTCCATATCAAAGTAAGTTATTGAATTCCATGGGAAAAATTCGCTGCTGTATTATTTCCTCCGAAACCAACACCAATTTTCGATATCGAAGCAGTACTGAAAGCGTTGAGAATGATGCTCTATATGTTTCTATATTATATACAGCAGTTAATACATTTTTGACTTACCATATTCCAAAAATTCTTCGAATGTTGTATTTGAATAGCTCCGCCTTAAATACCGCCTTCAAATGATTTTCTTGTATTTTGACATACGTATTTGTAATTATTTATATGTGCTATCAACCGCAAACTTTCGTAATTTATATACATTATACGGTTGCACATGAGGAATTTTTAACAAAAAAATGGTGATTTTCGTATAACTAGAAGAAAGGATTTTCTTTTTTTTTAATTTTGTTATTGTTATTTCACACGATTTTTATTAACACGTTGAGTGACACTGACACTGAAGCTGGAAAATTTACAATGTTTTAAGTAATTTTTAAAAATATATAATCCTATCTATATTATAAAGGACAAACATATCTGTGCGTAACGCATACGTCATTCTGCGAATGGCAACACTTTGAAATCTATATTATAAAGGACAAACATATCTGTGCGTAACGCATACGTCATTCTGCGAATGGCAACACTTTGAAATCTATATTATAAAGGACAAACATATCTGTGCGTAACGCATACGTCATTCTGCGAATGGCAACACTTTGAAATTTGAAATGAAATTTCGGTTTTGCAATGTTCGCTACTGCAAATTTTTAAATTTCTAAACATCCCACATTTTAAATGTTTACACTGTCGTATGCAGAAAAAAATGCACTTTTAAATGAAATTTGTTTGAAAGCTGCATCTCAATTTATTTTCGAGATATTAATTTTTTTTATAGTTTTTAATACCAATTTTCTAATCGTGGCAACTGAAGTACTTCATTTCTATTAAAAGTGGTTTAGTTATCTTTATTGATTATATTCTTATTGATGCCATTTTCTCATTACAATTAAAAATATCTTTTTTAAAAATTTGAGCAGAAAATGACATTACGCTTTAAAAGAAAAAACACAATTTTTCTGATGATGCTGTTATATTTCACACTATTTTTTCATTTCGCTGATATTGAGCTTGAGATAAGGCGAAATATTTCAGCGACTGAAAATGACGCCATATTTAAAAGAATACAATAATTTTATTAGATAAAACAAGATATTTCCCCTTAAATACGTCTAAAAGTTATAAATTTCTGGAATTCTTACGCGCAGGTATACAGAGATTATACTAAGACCTCAAATCACGAGTGAGAATTTTCACATGGAAAGTTGTAATAGTTGACAAACGTGACTTCAAACTTGAAAATATATTTATTAATAGCCTATAGCCTATTGCGTGTTAAAATGTTTTTAAATGGTTAATATGGATGTGAAACGTGGAAAATGACTTGATTCGGTTTAGATTTAAAGGGGGGGATTCTATGATTATGTCAAGGTGAAATCATTTATGCTGATTTTTCATTCTGTAATACCAAGCATCAATTGATAACTTAATCAAAAATACTTATATTGATTATATGTTATTGATTACGTATATGAATAAAGTTTAATTTTTCAATAATTTTAACAGTTGAAGTTTATGGAAAAAGTATTTTGTTAATCTTAGGTTAAAATATGTCTTTGGAGAGTTAAACTAACAAGTGTAAGAAGGATTTTTTATTGTAATTATTGTTGTCGATGTATTATAAATTTGATGCAACAGTTCCTTTGTAAACATTTTCTTTCGTCGAAATTCGACGGGTTCCACCTCGTAATAAATAAAAGATAAGTAAATTTTAAATAAATTTTCAATAATTACTTAAATCAATATATAATTTTTTAGTTTTATATCATATTTTAGACCTTCAATCATCGGTGAATGACGCGTTTTAACCCTTTCAGGTGCAAGGTGCTTGTATTTATAAAATATTGAAATAATTTATTGACACCAGTATTTACAAGAGAATTTATTTGTAAACAAGTAAAAGAATATTTTCGCGTATTTAAGAAAGGTGAAATTTTCATTATAAAATTCCGGTGCCAATGCGGCAATTAGGGATTAAAATTATGTGATGCCGTAACGGCATCGCCGCCCTTCAAGGGGTTAAACGGAAAGTCCCGTGTCAGTCACCGGAGATTGACATGGCGCTTAACATGTTAACAGAAAATTGTACAAAAATTCAAAGTTATTCGTCTTTAGTATCTCTATGACATATGTTAATGGAATGAAATTCAGTGCAGTAGTTTTTGATAAAACTGGCCTTTAAAAAAAATAGAAAAGGCATTTTTATCTGATTAAATATCAATGTTTATAAGGTGATAATAGTGAAAATATACTGTCAGACTAACAGCTACATCTAAGAAAAACGAAAAGGAAATTTGATTGAAAGGCATCCATGTATGATTGAAAGAGCCATGCTTATCCGGATATGCTGTTTTATTAGATCTTCCGGTGAAAATACTTTCGTAACAGATCTGATCTTCATCCTTATATTGAAGGATAATGTCTGCTCAGCTCTTTAAAACAATAAAGGGTGGGGCGATATCAGCAACTTGAATATATCAAAACAAGGTAACGCGTTTTAATCTGCAAGTATTGTATTATTTGTATATACACAAAAATAACATTGATAAAAACAGAAAACTCACACCAGTAAAATCGAGTAGGAATTTATTTATGAAATAATATATGGAGATAATAAATCGTGTGGTGTTTTGTCATTGTTATTCATGTGACGGGTGAGACCCTCGTAACTGAGTTCTCCTCGTTCAATTTATAAAAAGGGTACTTCATAGCATTTCGAATAAGGATGTCTAGGGTGAGTCGATTCACTTGCGGAAGCAGGTTTGGTTGGTTGGCTGTAAAGATGGCGCAATTTTAGTTTTCTTATCGCGAAGCAAAAAATTTTTGAGCGTATGCCTGAATTATTTTACTAGCGGCTCTTTCGAAGAGTGGCTCACTATGTAACGGCTTAGTCCATTATTATAGTAGATGGGGACAGAGGAATAGAAGAAACGGGGAGAATTCACGTCCAGCCCCTGACCTCGGCTCCGGTCTGATTTCCCCTTATACAGTCTAAAGAGCGTTGATCACACAACGTTGATGTTTAAAATAAATTAAAACATTGATCTTTCATACTGAAAATAAGATTTTGTTTGATGCATTTTACACTGTTTCGCGTGTTATTAACATATAATTTAGCAAATTTCTTTAGTAAATTATAGTTTTTGCATATCCTCCTTTACGTTACCGTCAGTTTGCTAGTTAATTTATTTAAAGAGATAAGACACATTTTATAGAAAAATTTTTTAACAGTTTTACGCAGAAATGCTTATAAACTTCTTCAATTTGGTCATTTATCATTTTCATACTGATATTAAAATACCAAATTTTATGATAAAAAAATAAAGTTTTTATTTTATTATTATTAGATACTTTTTATATTATTACAAAGTACCCCTTTTTTTTTATTAATTTAATAATAAAGAAAAATGGAGTTTAAGACTTTTAATTTTTCTTTTTCATTACACAAATTTCCTTAACAATTCAGTTGGAAATTTATTAAAAAATTATTATAGACAAACATTTCCTGAAATCACACCATTATTTTTTTTTCCAAAAATCTTTAATTATCCAAACTTGTATTAAAAAAAAAAAAAAATTCCGATATATACATATATAACAGAAATATTTAATCTTTTTTTCTTGTAGTTATATCTTGCCTCTTAAAAATTTGTTTTCGCAAGTTACTTTATCACTATTATAAACATTAAGAATGCATTAGCGATTTTCTTATTAGATGTGCGTGCTAAGAAAAATATTTTGTTTTCACAAGATCTTTTTAGATTCCTTAACAAATAAATAATAATAGTAGTAGTACAGGGTTCGTACGGGTACCGTTATTTTCAAGGACCAATATCAGACTTTTCTTATCTTATAGAAAAATAAATCTACTTTAAACGCACGAAATTTCGTCTTATTTCAGGAGAGATTTTCAATAAGGAAATGTAGCGAAGAATTTCTTAGTCTTGAAATTCAAGCACCCGTACGAACCCTGGTAGCAGTATCCATTGCCCTTTTTTAAAAGTATTCCCTCCTTTTGAATATTTTTATTGGTAGAAGCAGATTTTTGTGTGTAAAATTAATTGAAAACTGGGCTTATTTCTTTTTTAATGAAATGGTTATTTAGCATTTAAATTTTATGTAATATTACTATTATTTTAATTAATTTTAATTTATATGTTGGATGTCCACACTAAGCATATTTTGCATGTTTTCGGGGTGAGAATTTGTGGCATTTCCATTTATTTTATTTTTATTCTACCTAAATCCACCCTCTCTCACAGGATGATAAACTTTTAAAAACCTGTTTAAAATTTCCCTGTCCATTTTTGTTAATTTATAAGGTAAGGACTTGTAGGGTTTCCTTTTTTATATATATTCTACTTAAATCCACCCTTTCGCACAGAACATAAATTTAAAAACTCTGTAATGTTTTAAAATTTCCCTGCACATTTTTGTTAATTTACAAAAAAAAAAAAATAATAATAATAATAATCATTCATCTACACCCCCACCCACCCCCGCGCCCCCTCAATCTTCACACAGCAGAAAGATTTCATAGTCTGAAAAGAGAAGAGCAAAACATTTTCTTCCTTTTTTTAATTTGACTTTTCACTCTCCTTTTGTTTATCACTTTTATTAAAATATAGTGATATTTTTCTTTTTAAATATTAGTATAGTAAAACAAAAAAAAAAACATAATTTTTTTTATTATTTCATCCTACAATATTAGTTTAAACAATGTTGGGTTAAACATTTGAATGGGTGGAAAAATGTCCATAAATTTCCATTCTGACCAGAAAATCAGAGTTCTAACTTTTTACGGCTGCACTTTCATCTTCACCTAACACTTCATTTATAATTGCTGTTTCATAATAACGGAAGCCATCAGGAGAAAATAACTCGGTTAAGCGAGACTCTGATAATCCGGACTCTACTGTATATTTCATTTTAAAAATGATCATTAGAATGTTTTTGTTGGTGTTCAGGTATTTTTACTAAAATAGAACTTAATCTGCAGTTTATCAACTAATTCTTATATGATTTGATGCAGAATTTCAGATAAAATATAAAAATTAACGTTTTCTTCACATTTTTTTAATAAGAAATATCCTTTATTTCATAGATTTGAATCCCGGAGCTGGCGGGATAAAAAATAGGTGAAAATGACGTAACTTTGAAAACAATGTTATCAAAAGTTTCTCTTATATGAATAGAAATGCAAGTTTGCTGTCAGATCAAAGCGATCCACTTTCTAACACATTTTTGAATTCATTTTCTTCGAAAATGCATTTAAATTGTCAAATGCTATTATGCAAAAATACTGTAATCGAATAGTTTGTTCTGTTTTTCGGTAAAGGCCGGATATTTCTTAGAAAATGCTGCCAAAGTTAATGTTTTAGACGCGATAGCAAAGGGTAAAAAAAAAAAAAAAAAAACTACCATTATCTGTCAACACCCGTTTATAACTGAAGATTAATTCCTTTATCCAAAAACGAAAAAAACTGTTCGATTTCAAATCACTTCAATAGTCATGCCTGTAAGTATCATGCTTTTATGCTTAAAAATGTGTCAAAGTTTCGCGTTGATATGCGTATTTTTTTTCCTTTGGAGAACAGTCTTAAATGTGATATCATTCAGATATCGAAACTTTTTCAATCAAGAGCCTGAAAATATATGTTATTTGATTTCAGTCTCAGCAGTATGCTCTATATTTATGCTCTGTGAACTGTCTTGTACCCATTCTTAATTTTATCAATTTATAGAATACCATACATTAACAATGAATAAATATTTCCTTCATTTTTTTTAGCTTCGAATCCCCTTTATATATGACATGATTTTTCATTAAGCATAAGATTAGGCCTAATGTGATAGCGTTTCATACCACCCTGGTTTGGGGTGCCATTTGGGCACCCTGGCTTAGGGTGCCCAAACATTTAGGAGATCTAAAAATAAGTTATTTTTATTATTTGATCCAATTACATAAGACAATTGTCTATAATGTTAGTAGTGTTTTTGTTATCTGCTCCATGGGAGTCATTCTAAATTATCCTAACCCGCATTTATGCAATCTAAAAATGCGAACATTTAGGCCGACGAGCGCGACATAGGTTTGAAATCATGTCATATATAACGGGGGACACGACACTAAAAAAATTAAAACAAATCTTTATTCATCTTTAATGTATGGTATTTTATAAATTAATAAGTTTAAACATGAGTTTATTATAGTTCACACAGCTTAAGAATATTTCGTAATGGGGGGATTGAAATCGAATATAGCATTTTTTCAGACTTTTGACTAATGGTATCACATTTAAGGCGACTCTCAAAAAAAATATTTTTCTCCGCTCAACAACGCGAAACTTTGTCACATTTTAAAACATAAAAGTGGCATCTAAACATGATGCTTACAGGCATGATTATTAGAGAGATTTTAAATCAAACAGTTTTTTAATTTTCGGATAAATCCATTGGATCTTGAGTTATAAGATACTGTTGTCTCAGGACAGCCTTTTTTTTTTTTTTTTTTTTTTTTTTTTTTTGTCCTTTGCTGTCCCGTTCGGAAATTTTGTGTCCTGTAGTATCAGTGGATGATTTGTTAATATATGTGTTGTTGTTTTTTAAACTGTATGGTGTCAGTTTTATATTTAAAATATTAATAGTTTTTTGTTATTAATAGAAGATATAAAAGTGGGTATTGAACTCAAGTTTTTCCCATTAATGCACCTTTTTTTATTAAAGTAAGTTCGATGATGATCTAATTAGCGGAACAACATCTCATTTGAACTGAAAATTCATGTTATACAGGGTGTCCAAAAAGTCTCTTTCCAACTTCAAAAATTCAATAAAAAAAATTTTTTCAGATATGAAAATGTAATTTGTTACAGATACTCAGATTACTATTAAAGTTTTTATTAACTTTTGTTTTGTACATTTTAGATAACATTTTGAAGAACCAAGGCCCAAAAAATGCAAATGGCCATGCCTCAAGAAAAAGCCCAATGTGTTTCTTGGGTACCTAGATCTTTTAACCCTTTATCTACTGACGATACTTATAAATAATACTCACTTTAAACTTTCAACCCATAGTGAATATTTCTAATATTCTAATGGTACTTTGCAAAAACACTCTTTTAACCCCACTTTATCCGGATACATGGCAGCAGTAGTTCTAGGTTTGTTATTTTAGCGAGGAAGGAGGCTATCTTTGAAACAGTCGATGTGTTTTCTGCCGACATTTTGTACAGATTGTCACGCTCATCTTTTTATTGCTGCTAACACAGTAAAGGACATAAGATAAGTGTTGAATTTTTTTTATGCTCTTAGAATACAATTTGACTAGCTATTTTAGGTGAACGGTGTATGTATTTGATTTGACAGTTGAATTACTCGGTGGTACTTATAAGTACCGTCAGTACACTGGGTGTTGGGGAAAAAAATTCTTGTTTACTTTTCGTCTGTGTAGTTATCCATAATTTTTATCTGCTTTTTTTAATTACTAAATGTAGTGTAGTAATAATTTTCCTAGTATTTCTTTTCTGTTTCATTATTATTTTTCATAGGAAATCGAAAAAGTTGTGGCACTGGCTCTTTTTTGCTATGCTAGAAATGGCATATGTAAATTCATATGTTGAAAATGTGGAGATGCGAGAGAACATGATATCGCTGTAATATAGACGTTGCATAACTAAAGGACTGCTAACAAGATCGAAACCTTAAAAAAAAAAAAAATTTTACCCCTTTCAGGGGCAAAGCGTTTTCAATGCTAAAGTGTTGAAATAAGTGATTAGTACCGAGATTTGCCAAAAAAAATTATTTGTAAATATGAAAAAGGCTATATTTCACATACTTATCAAATCGAAAATATTTTACCACAATTCTGATGCCATTTGAAATACCTTGTGGATTTTCTGTTACGATATTTTAGTCATAGTGTACTGACGGTACTTTAGAGTACCACTTTAATTAACTACTTCTAATTAATGAAATTTCACACAGGTGAGTTTTTTTATGTTTATCCTTTAATTTTCATTGTAGTAACTAAAAAAAAATTACATGAAAAAAATTGCAGTAGATCATAATGCAGTAGATGAAAGGTTAATTGGATTTGTGGCACCACAATTGGATAATCTTCAACCAAACGTCTTTTTCCAGCAAAATGGTGCACCGCCACATTGGGGTCGCGATGTTCGTAATTTCCATTTCGTCATATAACAGCGCAAATACTACCCAACCGAATGGTTTGAAATTTGAGATATATAATCATTGCAGAATTTTGTCGATTCATTTAAAATTTTATGAAAATCCGATGTATATTTCAATTACAGGGACAGTCAAAGGTATTGCGTTACATTACGGCCAATGGGAAAAATACTTTCAAACGCATTTTAATGGCGTTACACACTTTCAAACATAATGAAATTTGAAATTAATATGCATTTATGAAGTGCTGTAAAATATACATTCTGTAGAATATGCGGTGCAAATAATATTTATTAGTCACTTACAAGGACACACAAAAGAATTCCGTTACGTAATGGTATAGGGGAAACATTATTTTGCGGCGTATTTTAATTACAAGTGCGTTAAACTATTTCACATATAATGAAATTGATATACGTTGCTGGGGTTTACTACAAGTTAATTCCTGTATAATAGAAAAAACATAGTATTTACAAGGACACACAAAAGATTTCGGATACTATACTGTATCCGAAGTATTGTATATTAGTGATGATTGCTATAAGTGTATTTTTAGTTGTGACATGAGTTTTCAAGTTTAGTAATATTTTTGCATATTACGTTGTGTGTATAAAGGCTGTAGATCATATACAGGGCTACACAAAAGAATTCGAAAGGTTTACTGAATATAAACGAAAAAAGCTTAAGGGTGGTGTTCTAATGAGTTATGCATTTTTACACTGAATTACATTTAGGATACTAAGATATGTTTGTAGAATATAGATAAAATGTTATACAGGGTCACACAAAGAATTGGATACATGGCCGTCTATCGATGATAATCTCTGAAAGTGTGATTTCAGTAGTTTTAAGCGTGTTTTAGTCTTAATTAAATTTTAGCTAAATAGTGCGTGCATATAAAAATAGTAGGTAAAATATAGGGCTGTACAAAAGTATTCAAGTATTCTTCTGTTAATTGGTATAAATAGCTGAAAGTAAAATTTCAACCAATTATGCGTTTTTAACCCTTTCCAACATAATTGAAAAGTTTTTATGAATTCGGTTTGTCTGTCCGTCTGTCTGTCTTTTCCGAACTCTAACTTGCGTTAATATAGTTGGATTGCTCTGTAATTGATATATGTTATTGAGGTTTACTATGGCACGTTCGGTATTGAAAATAAAGTTTGTAGCGTTCATAATTTATTTACAGAGACACTCAAAAGTATGCCATTACATTATGGTCAATAGGGAAATGTCGTAACTATATAAATAAGTAGCACCTATAGTCCTCGTCTCGCCTGTACGTCCGTCTGTCCACATTTAACAGCGCAAAAACTACCCAAAGGAATATATATAATCGTCGCATAATTTTGTCGGGTCATTTCAAATTTCATGAAAATCGAATCAAAACTTAAAAATATATTAATAAAAGTTTTCTCCATTCTATTAAATCCTATCTTACGTCATTAATTCAATAATATCCCACTATAGGTAATGATTCTAGGTTGCCATGGTGGTTGCGTCCAATTTAAGATGGAGTCCTAATATTTCCATATTACTGAATTTAATATAGATAATCGGAAAAAATTTTGCATTCATGCATTTTTGCATAAGAGTGCAACAGCTATTGCACTAAGATCTGTAAATTTATGAACTAGTTATAGTACGAACGCACCTTATTTGCCACGCTTGGCGTACAATTTCCGACTTGTTTTTACTATTTGATTTACATTGTAAACATTATATTAGTATTCCAGCATTCAGAGATAATTGTCACGAGGCGATTTCCCGTGCGGTGGTTCCCGATAATAATTATTACTGATGAGATCAATGATGACGCATGCTCTAAACAACAACAAAAAAAACATTTAATGACATTAACACAAAACTACTTAAAATTTGATAATTCGTTAACAGGCTAGGCTCACTGCCCATCTATCCCGTGTTTCTGAGACCATTCAATAATTAAATATTTCCGTTTTGGCGACCAGCTGCCAAAACATCTTTTCACCCTTCAACATCAAGGGCCCGATCTTTTCTCTACCTAAAGTTTTTATCTTCCTCAAACCAAAGCCGCCTCAAGACTAGCCGCCTCAAGATAGTCTTGAGAGGGCTTTGCTCAAACCCCTAGCATCTCGCATCCGCGGGGAGTCCACTTTAAGGTTCCCGAGATGCGTTGGGGGTGCAGTGTAGCTAGAGTTTGGAGCCACGAATGTGACAGATATCTATCTTCATTCCTAAAAACAATAACATTTTTCTGACATTTCAGAATATCTGTCAACATTCAGTATATCTGACGAAGTTTGTAATCTTGACCAAAGTGAACAGAAAGTTCTGAAGGACCGCCCATTTCTACAGTTTTTGTCGAAGAGTATTTGATGGAGATGTCTGCCATTAAATTTGCATTACATAACAACTTTTCTTGGGAATCTATAGTTATTTATATATATATATTTGAAAAATTTTACCTATAAATCAGAAAATTTAAAAAAAAAAAATGGAAAATTTTCTTTCGTACAATTTATATAAAAATTTATAGAGATTGCAATAAAAGTATTTCTGAAGAAGCATTTCATGTTAAAATCTATTGATAGAGCTAAATAAAAACTTAATAAGAAAATCTGCAATTATTAGGTACTCTAGAATTATTTGCATTTTAAAGAGTAACATAGAACCTATAACAATGTTAAAATATAACTATTGTTAGTTTTATTTTTATTTTTTTTAAGGGATGCTCTTTACAGATAATAATGTTTTTACACCCCCCCCCCCCCCCAAAAAAAAAAAAAATCGCTTTTTGTAATTTTTTTAATGGATGCTAGTTTATCTTTTTTAAATGCCTTGGTATTTCTGACTTTAAAAATAATTTTATTTTTTATTATTGAAAGAACATAAGTTTAGTTTCAAAAGTAGGTCATTATTCATCTAAATAATAATAATCTTATATTATAATACGAGCAAAACTTGTGTGTGTATGTGTGTGTGTGTGTGTGTGTGTGTGTATGTAAATTTTATCTTAAAAACTGCTCTAACGATTTTGGCTAAATTTTGTATTTTACTAATTTCGGGCACGAGAAAATCATTGGGCTAGGTTACATATTCGAGAAGATTTGATTAGTGGGTCATAATGGGTCAGGGTCAAGCTAATTATATCTAAAAAACGGCTCAATCGATTTTAACTAAATTTTCTATTCAACACTTTTTTCGGCCGTGAAAATTATTGGGCTTGGTCACGTGTTCGAGAAATTTCGATTTTTAGGTCAAGCCAAATTTATCTAAAAAACGTCTCTAACGATTTTGACTAAATTTTGTATTCTATCGTTTTGGATTACGAGAAGACCAATGGGCTAGGTCACATGTTAGAGAAAATTCGATTAGTGGGTCATTTTTGGGTCACTGTGGGTCAAACTAATTTTAACTACAGAATGGCTCAAACGATTTTGATGAAATTTTGTATTCTATCGTTTTCGGGCACAAGAATACCAATGGGCTAGGTCGCATGTTCAAGAACCTTCGATTAGTGGGTCATTTTGGGTCACAGTGGGTCAGGGTCAAGTTAATTGTATCTAAAAAACGGCTCGGACGATTTTGACAAAATTTTGTAGAGCTAGGTCACATGTTTGAGAGATTTCGATTATTGGGCCACTACGGGTCAAGCTAATTTTGTCTCTAACGATTTTGACTGAATTTTGTATTAGATCGTTTTCGGTCTTGAGAAGACCACTGGGCTGGCTCACATGTTCAAGAAAATTAGGTTAGTGGGGCATTTTGGGATTACTGCGTGTCAAGCTATTTTTATCTAAAATCGACTTTAACGATTTTGACTAAATTTTGTATTCTGTTGTTTTCGGGCTCAAAAAAGAGCTCTCGGCTAGGTCGCATGTTCAAGAACAATCAATTAGTACTTCATTTTAGATCACAACTGGTCAGGGTCAAGTTAATTGTATTTAAAAAAGTTTCTAATGACTTTGATTAAAGTTTGTATTATATCGTTTTCGGGCTCGAGAAAGCCATTGAGTTAAGTCGCATAATCGAGAAAATTCGATTAGTCGATCATTTTGGGTCACTATGGGTCAGGGTCAAGTTAATAGTCACTAAAAAGTCTCAAGCGATTTTGACAAAATTTTGTATTATACTGTTTCCGAGAAGATCATTGGGCTAGGTCGCATGTTCGAGAAATTTCAATTAGTGGGTCATTTTGGGGTCACTGCAGGCCTAGCTAATTTTATCTAAAAAATGATTCTCATGATTTTGACTGAATTTTGTACTTTACCGTTTTCGGTCTTGAGAAGACCACACGGTTGTGTCACATGTTTGAGAAAATTAGATTAGTGAGTCATTTTGGAGTCACTGCGGGTCAAGCTAATTTTATCTATAAAACGGCTTAAATGGTTTTGACTAAATTTTGTATCCTACCGTTTTACCAGACCATTGAGCTAAGTCACATGTTAGAGCAGATTTGCTTAGTGCGTCATTTTGGGTCATTACGGGTCAGGGTCACGAAACCGCGATGATGACAAAATATTGGCGACATTTGGCCGAATAATCAACTTTCAAGATTACGAATGCCAAAACACATACTCGGCGCAAAAAGCAAGAATGTCGAAAAATTTGACTATATTTATTGAAAAAATAAGCATTCAGAATGTGAAAGAATTTTTTTAAAATTCTTAATAGAACTCGAGATACATGATAAAATCATAGTTGAGCTAAAAATGTAATTTTGATTGATGTCCTTTCGTTGTAAATATGTAAATAATGTAACGTTTAGAAGCATGTACTACATAGTTTTCACATTGATTGTTTTTGTAAATAATACTGTCATAAAATAACATGCTGTATAGCAAAGAAACAGAGAGAATGATACAGTGAGTATATTATATCGAGTTGAACACAAAGCTAATTTTGACAGAGCAAAGCTGGGTCATCCCCGCTTGTAACGATTATATATATACAATTAAAATAATAAGCTTATATTGCTTATATATGACTTAAAATTAATAAAATATATATATTAAATATCTTGATAAATTGAAAATAGCTGGGCTATTAAAACATTTCTTTACAGTTTTGCGCAAGTGGAATACATAATTTTTAAAACAGCAAGCTTTAAAATTTCTTACTAGCTTCAAAATAATATGTCTTAAAATTTTTAACAAACTTAATAATAAAAAGTAATATTTAAATAAATCTTTATTAAAAGAACTTAAAAAAAATAATAAGTCGATTGTGTTTGAGTGTATGAGAATTAAATTAGGATTTTGTGACATATTTTTTTCGTCAGTAACAGAAAATCTATTCCCACTACTTTTTGCTAAAACTTTCTTATTACAACCCCTCCACCGTGGACCCCCCTCCACCCCCACACACACACACAATTCCCCGTAGAACTCTAAAATTTAAAAAAAAGCTAAAAAGTTGCATTGAAACTCGCATTAAAAATCGCACAGAGCACAGCAAACATTTACCATAATAGGCTAAAGCTTTGAAGCAAAATTTCTATTAGACTAAAAGTTTGAAACAGAATTCCTTTAACAAATGTCAAAAAATCACTAGGGTAAAAATTTACTATTAAGGGATGAGACATTGCAATAAGAGAAATTTCAATATTAGGCAAAAAACTTGAAATTGAAATCATTTTCCGAGTGTCAAAAAATTGCCACGGAACTCGAGGAATGGCTAATAATCACATTAAAAAATCCATTAAAAATAGCTAAACATTTAAAAGTCGCTGCGGTAAAAATTCACTTTTACCTACTCCATTATGATTTACTACAATTTTTTTCATGTAATTTTTTTTCAGTTACTACAATAAAAATTAAAGGATAAACATAAAAAAATACTCACCCGTGAGATATTTAATTATTTAGAGATAATTAATTAAAGTCGTATTTTAAAGTACCGTCAATACACTATGACTAAAATATCGCAACAGAAAACCCACAAGGTATTTCAAACGGCACCAGAAAATATTTTCGATTTAATAAGTATAAGAAATATAGGCATTTTTCATTTTTACAAATACATGATTCGGCAAATCCGGTGCCAAGCATTTATTTCAACACTTTAGAATTGAAAATGCATTGCCCCTGAAAGGGTTAAAAAAACTATTATTTTTTTTCGATGTTTCGATCTTGTTAGCAGTCTTTTAGTTATGCGACGTCTATTTTCCAGAGAAAACATGTTCTCTGGCTACATATGCAATATATGAATTTACATATGTCATTTCTAGCATAGCAAAAACGAGCCGGTGCTACAACTTTTTCGATTTCCTATAAAAAGTAACAAAGAAACATCAGGGAAATCATTACTACACTGCATTTTGGTAACTAAATGTTAAAGGAGATGAAAACAATGGATAACTACACAGATGAAAAGTAAACAAAAAGTTTTTCTCCAACACCCAGTGTACTGACGGTACTTATAAGTACCACTGAGTAGAACAACTGTTAAATCATATACATACGCCGTTCACCTAAAATAGCTAGTCGAACTGTATTCTAAGATAATAATGAACACATTAAAAAAAATCCAACACTTATCTTATATCCTTTATTGTGTTTGCAGCAATAAACAGACGAGCGTGACAATCTGTATACAAATTGTCGGCACAAAACACATCGACTGTGTCAAAGATAGCCTCCTTCCTCGCTAAAATAACAAACCTAGAACTACTGCAGCCATGTATCCGGATAAAGTGGAGTTAAAAGAGTGCATTTGCAAAGTACCATTAAAATATTAGTAATATTCACTGTGGGATGAAAGTTTAAAGTGAGTGGTACTTATAAGTACCGTCAGAAGATAAAGGGTTAAGGGCCAAAACGTTGTAATCGGAAATCTTTAACGATTGATAAAAATCGACACGGAACGCCAAAAATCTCCAAAAATCTCTAAAAATTACATTGAATAGCGCATGAAAAATTGCTAAAATTCAAAAAGCGTAGAGGACAAAATTTTTAGGCCAAAAGTTAGAAACCGAAATCCTTTTACGAACGTTAAAAATTTGCAGAGGAACTCGAAAAATCGCTAAAAATCACATTAAAAATCACTAAAGTTCAAAAATCGCGGATGACAAAATTTACTATAGTAGGATAAAAATTTGATACTAAATTACTTTTCTGAATGTCAAAAATGTCCTCAGTCTGAAAACATTTCCGACAGTATGTTTTTTGAAATACGGGTTTTAAAACAACAGAACTTGACCCCTCCCCTCCCCTGAAAATCTTCCGTAAATTGGTTTCCTTGATAGATTTCATAAGTTTGTCGATTAGTAAATGCCTTTTAGCGTCACAAACTGCCTTACAATCTAAAACAAGTAAAAATTAAATTTAAAAAATCAAAAAATCCGAATAAGCGTAATAATTAATTATTTCTCATAAATTTAAAACTATTTTTATATTACTTACCTATTTTTTTATTTACTTGTATTATGACTTTTAAGTTGTGTTTAATGGTTAGTTCCTATCTATAAACACAGTTTTGATGAATTCTATAGATGTCTATGACATAGAGGTTAGAGTTGCAATAAAGCTAGGGGTCCTACCTACACAACTTCCAGGTTGTGTAATATTTAAACGGGGTTCCTGACTGTAAAATAGTCAATGACACATCGTCTTCCTTTTGAAAGACCTATCCAATGATATCCCACTCAATATGGTGAGTAAAAAAAATTTTTTGTCTCTACCGCCCTTTTGTATTTTACGGCCGCCATTTTGAATTTATGAAAACAAAACCTAGCCTATAACCATCGGACGGTTAACACGATTCGATAGAGACCTCATTCATTTAAATCCATCCAGCCGTTGGGATATTTCAGGGGTATAAAGAAATCCACATACCCAGATACGCGTGAAACACATACCCCTTCTTGGCAGTCGGGTAAAAAAAATATTGACAACATGATGTAGTTGAATTTTCTTTAAGATAGAAGCCACGCCCATCGACATCGATGTTTTTTGAATAAAATCTAGAATTACCGTTAATGTGTTAAGAATGTGCGATTTATCACTAAATATCTCAAACAATCAGGAAAGGTAAAAGTCGACCACTGAAGTAATTTCTAAAATTGCACGACTTATTTTATGTTATATGTTTGAGTCATACATCTATGTAGCTTATTTATGTATAAATTCCAGAAATCGCTTCTCAATGTATGTATTAAATTGTGTAAATATAAAACGAACTGTCTGTATATTAAATATATCGTAAGGTGAAAATTCAGCATTTTTTTTTTAAGGTGGCCTTGGCATAAATCAGTCTGAACAAATTTCCGACAGTATGTTTTTGCAAAATCTGAGTTTTAAAACAACGGAAGTACTGCCCTCCCCTCCTCTGAAAGTCTTCCGTAAATTGGTTTCCTTAAGGGTGTATTCCAATCCAAACTGCTTACTTTCTGAATTATTTTTTTAATTCATTTTTGCTCTCAAACCCATCAAACTGGCGAATTCCGTTATTTAGATACTACATAATGTACCGTGCTTGTCAATATTTTAATAAATGCAGAAAATGCTATCAAAGTGGACGTTTTTAACCGAATTTTCCGAAGCGGGAGATCTGGGAATGAAAAAAATGGTCATACTGAGAAAATAATTGCTTAAAAATCAAATTCTAATTACTTGAGCGAAAAATGAAATCACACGGCCTCTTATACATCTTATTCAAAATCACCTCAGCAAGTTTCATGTTTTTATTTTTAAAAATGAGTCTGAAAATGTCTCAGAAAATTTCGAGCTGTTGAGGATGGAAAAATAATATTTCGAATACACCCTTAATAGATTTCATAAGTTTGTCGATCAGTAAATGCCTTTCAGAGAACGGGATCAACGCAATATGCCTTACAATCTTAAAAATATACTGACGATGCAGATGAATTTTCTGTAAGATAGAAGCCACGCCCATCCTCAATTATGTTTTTTTAAATAAACTAGGGGGCTCTGCCCCCTACGAGCTACGCTCGTCAACCCCCGTTTAGACACCGCAGACTCTAAAAGTACGCTAATTTAATCGGCTTTAAAAAGATTTCGGAAGATTGAATTATAATTTAAAAAACAGTGGCGATCTCCCTATAAACGGATTTCTATTCATTTCTCTTTGATTGGGGAATTTTACGGCCAAATCCGCTGCGGTACTACTTGATTATCCCGGCGACCAATTTCGCCAAATTATATAAATCGCCATAACACTCGCCAAATTATACAAATTGACATAATTTTCATTTTAAATAACGAAAGAACAACTAAATTAGTGAAACATTAATAAAAACACAAATAAAACGTCAAAACAAAAATAACTTGATAACGTAGACACGTGTAACTTGCTTAAAGTCAAGTTAATGTGACATTTACGATCAACCATTATTGGCATTTAATCTCATAGTTTGGCGAATGATAGATTTTTGGTCGAGGGGATAACTAAGTAGTACCAAAGATGCAATCGCTGTTTTCGTCTTTGATTAAACAAAATAAGTTAAACATTTCAAAATAAGCTAATATAAAATGAATTAAGTAAACAGAGTCTTTGTCTCCCGGTATTTTTTAACAAAGCGAAAAGAAATTTTAAATTAATCGTTTTTAATCTGACGTAATTTTGACCAAACTATTCTTTCTCTTTTTAATATTCACATGAAAATACTTTTGTTAGAAATGAAATATTATTTGCGCTTACCTAACAAAAATAGTTGAAAAATATCTTCTCAAAATATCAAATAAATGTCTAGCGCAATTTCTAAATTTAAACCGTTTTGCAATATTATTTTGTGTTCATTTTATGCAATAACTGTAATGTGACGTAAATGTGACGTAATTTCTCCTATTTAAGACTTCTAACGCATGTTAATGAATTTATTATTTTACAATTTCCTTTCTCTCTTAAAATTCACGTGTAAATATAGTTTTAATGACGTAATTTTTAATAAGTTCCTGCTTTTTATACATAATTATTTAATTCTAATTCCAAATGTTTTTTGCCGTTTATAATAGCCACGTGTAAATAAATTTTTAATTTATTTACACGTATAAATATTTTTTTATTTTATTTGAAGCAAACATTATTGTTTGCGTTGTTTATACAGTTTGCAACAGTTTAAATTAATATCACTTTCTAAAATATGTAAAAAATATCTCTAGAAATGCTGAAAATTTGAATTTAAAATAGAAATAAAACCTCAAAAAATGAGTCAATTTAAAAAAAGAAATACAGTCTGCACACCGGGAACTTCAAACGTATAAAATGATCTAAAAATGATTAAATTCCCACGAATAGTTTTTCCTCCTATAAAACTTTTTTAGTGGAACGATTTTGTCCAACTTTAGCATTAAATATCTCTTAAAATAATTCTTCGATTTGAAAACTGTCTGCATCAGCGTGTTTATCAAACATTTCTGTATAATACTACTGATTGTATGCATTGTTTTTTTTTAACATTAACTAAGAAAGACCTCCGGTCACAAAAAATTCAAAACCGGCGGCGGCGGCCGTGACAGCGGTAGTTACTTTTTTTTAGAATAGAGAGAAACGGGAATCACCGTTTATGTGTTAAGAAAGTGCGATTTTGCTTATGTATGTTATATGTTTGAGTTATCCTATTATGTAGCTTATTGATGTATAAATTCGAGAAACCTATTTTCAATGTATGTATTAAATTGTGTAAATATAAAACAAAATGTCTGTATATTTAATCTATCGTAAGTTGAAAATTCGACATTTTTTTAAAAAGTGGCATTGGCATAACTCGGTCCGAACTCATTTTCGACCGTAGGTTTATGTGAAATCTGGGTTTTAATACAACAGAAGACCCCTACCCTTCTTCAGAAAGTCGTACGGAAATTGGTTTCCTAGAAAGATTTCACAAGTTTGCCGAGAAAGATCACCTTTTCCTGTTTTTACCGGAACCACAAGAAGGGTTATGTGTTTGACGCGTATCTGGGTATGTGGTTTCTTTATACCCTGGAAACACCCCAACTCCAACGGCTGAATGGATTTTAATGAACTAGGTCTCTATCAATTCGTCTTAACCGTCCGATGGTTATAGGCTAGGTTTTGTTTTCATAAATTCAAAATGGCGGCCGTAAAATACAAAATGGCAGTAGAGACGAAAAGAAAATTTTTACGCACCCTATTGAGTGGCATATCATTGGATAGGTCTTTCAAAATGAAGACGATGTTTTGTTGACTATTTTACAGTCAGAAGCTCTGTTTAAATATTACACAACCTAGAAGTTGTGTAGGTAGGATCTCTAGCTTTACTGCAACTCTAACCTTCATAGGCATCTATAGGCCTCATCAAAACAGTGTTTATAGATAGGAACCAACAATTAAGCACAACTTAAAAAGTCATCAATACAAGTAAATTAAAAAAAAAATAGGTAAGTAACAAAAAAAATAGTTTCACATTAATGAAAAATAATTAATTAGTTCGCTTTTTACGAAGTCGGGTTTTTTTATTTTTTAAATTTAATTTTTACTTCTTAATGTTATCGTCTATCGTTAATATCATCTCGTAATAGCCAATATGTCATTCATCATTATTTGTTGTCCTTTCTTCAAATCCTTGTATTCTTACTTACAATCAATTACCAATATATTCTTCCGAAAGTACGTTTTAACATAAAACATCAAAAAAGATCTCTAAATAATGTGTTGTATTTTAACTTTATACTGAATATCCTAATTTTCTAAATATTTCGCAATGTATATTATGAGCTAAATTAAAAAAAAAATCCCCGCCAGCTCGGCCTATAGCAACGCCCCCCCCCCCCCCCCTATAGACGGAGGTAAATTTCGAAGTTAAATACTAATTTCACCAACAAAAACTAAACCAAGATTAGAGATAAACCCAGTTTAACAATTTTATCTGGCCGCTTTTGACGAGTTTTTAATTTCATTTTTCTGTAAGAGCTGGTTTTATCAGAATCATGTTAACACGATAATTTTTTATTCAACCTCTATTTATGTTTAATTCTTTTTTACTGTAAGATTTGGTCCTATCAAAAACGTGTTAGTATAAAAGTTGTAGCTAATATTAAGACGATTTATAAAATTTAGTCGGATTGGATGTCTTGTGAATTGTCGAAGTTATGAATTTTTTTTATCTTCCAACACCCTTTTTTTCGTTTTTATTTATTTATTTTTTTTTCGCGCTAAGAGTTGGGCCTATCAAAAACTTGTCAATATAAAAGTTGTAGAAAGTATTAAGAAGATTTATAATAAGTTTAAGTGAATTTGATATCTTAAGAAATGGACGAAGTTATGAATATTTTTCTCCCTAAAACCCTATTTTCCTCCCTTAAGCTCATTTCAAACTTTATTAAATATCTGTGCTATATAAATTTTTGGCCTTTTTTCTAGAAGCAATAATAACTTTAAACTGATTTGATATGTATTACAATTAAGAAGTTATGGGGGGTTTTCGGTTTTCACAAAATCCCTCCCAATTTCCGCCCCTTTTGTCCAATTTTGCCCATTAACGAACTTGGCCGAGATTTTCTGCCCCTAGATTTTATGTATCAGTTTGGAAGAGATTTCTGCAGAATTATAGAAGTTATCGTGTCCATAAAAAACTGATATATAGATAGATAGATAGAGCTTTAAACTAGGTGTGGCTTGGGATTCTAGCAGGGCTGCGGAGTCGTAGTCGGGCCCATTTTTGAGCGAAAGAGTCGGAGTTGAAGTCGTTATCTGTTAAAATTTCAGTAGTCGGAGTCGTCCATTTTACAAGCAGGTCTGCGTTGTCGGGGTCGGCCCATTTTTGAGCGAAAGTGTCGGAGACGGATCTGTTAAAATTCCCGGAGTCGGCCATTTTCCCACCGACTCCGCAGCCCTGGATTCTAGGTGTCAAGATCGGGGTAGATCTGCAAAATAATTTCGGAAATTCCAACATAGGAGAGAATGTAATAGGTAGTATTTCTTTTCTTACGAAATCTGTCTAAAAAATAATTTTATACAGCGCAATCGCAATAAGGAATCTTGAGGACAACAAATGTTCAAAAATGAGCAGTTGTGTATGAAAGGAAAGTGAAGTTTCTCTCTAAAATTTAGGCAGGAACACAGTTTGTATGTAACTACACTAATCATCCTTTGAACAAATTTTTCTTTTGTGTATTTAATGTATCATACAATAGGTCGCTTATTTAAAACGGCCGATTGTCATGAATCATAATATAGATATTATAGAATTCAAATTTAAAACGACTGCGTTTAATAATAATAGTTTTTCAACATAAGCCTTATGGTGTGAGTTTTTATTTAAAAGGTTATTATTTTATTTTTAGTTTGGGCGTATACGGAGTAAATCTTTAAAATTATAGGAATATATTTCGGCAAAAGTCAAAGTGGAAGTATTTTGTGTTGATAACGTCGACTGAAAATAATTAATTATTGAACACAAATTGGTTCACATTAATAGATGTATTTATTTAAAAGCGATGATGATCTAAATAACGCCACAACACCTGTCATTTGAAAAGAAAATTATAATGAAATACTTATACTTTCAATTTAATAATTCTGTTTGTTTATCTGATTTATTAATACTCAACATTAAAATTTATTAATATTTTTTCCTCGTTTATAAATGCATCAAAAATACATTTTTATTTTTGAATATATTAGTTGTTATAATATACGGGTTTTTTTTTTTTTTTTTTTTTTTTTTTTTTTTTTTGATAATATTCGCATTTTTAAGCTTTTTCTTAAGCTTTTTCCTTAATTTGGTTTCTGAGCTCATCAACTGTGAAAATAAAGTAACGTTACAAAGAGAAATACCGAAAAAAAAACATGGAAAAGAAACTGTTTACTGGCAGAGGGGGGACGTCAATACCTTAACATAGGAAAATTTGTATCTGATCGCTGCCACTATGTTTGACTTTATGGGTAATGTATCCCAGCATTCATAGCAGGAAGAGGGATAGTATGGCGCATTTATCGCCGTTTGACTTCTTCCTCACTTTAAATTTACATTTTTTTCCCTCTCTCTTAGCGTCCGTTCCACAAATTAACCCTTTATGTATTAAATTACGAATTCATAAAAATTTTATCTTCTAAAGTATTTTTCGTGAATTTTTGAAACTACATTAGAATATTTACAGAATCATTTAATAAATTTTAGAAGGAGTTTAGAAGGATTCATTAAATTTGAATTT
The DNA here is from genome assembly GCA_963932465.1 of Maratus speciosus. Taxonomy (NCBI): domain Eukaryota; kingdom Metazoa; phylum Arthropoda; class Arachnida; order Araneae; family Salticidae; genus Maratus; species Maratus speciosus. The sequence goes on from OZ010798.1 coordinate 57,498,210, forward strand.
ACAGGGATTTTGTGCAATATTCATAACCCCAATCAAATCTTTTATTTTAAATATTTTTCTTAGTATTTTCTAGAACTAGGAAATGTACAAATATAATGTCCTTACAATAGAAATATAGACATAGTTCCGAATTGAAAAATCCCCCACCCCAACGCCAAGAAGGCTGAAAAGATGCAAAGGCAAAAAAAAATCATCCTTTTAAAGATATTTTTGTTTTGTGTAACCCATAATGCTTTTGGAACGAGATAAAGTAATGCAACTATAACTCATTCTAAAATCTAAACTGTATTACTACTTAATTAATAATTGGAATTTTTTCCAAAGAGAAACATTCGCCTTGCATACAATATTTCAAATGAAAAACGAATTTCAAATGTAGTGAGTGAGTCAATAATAGTGAGAAGTTCCAGGCTGGGTATCGTTCCATGTGGTTTAGTCGGTAGAACGTCAGTGCGCTATACTGATGGCCCGGGTTCGAGTCCCGGCATGGAATCTTTTTCACTAGGTTGGTCTTTGCGCCTTTTAAGCAAAAAAAAATATTTGAAATTTGTTTTTCATTTGAAATAATGTATTACTGCTAATCGATGTATTAAATGAATTTTATAACAAGTTATTTTAATGGTACTTATAAGTACCGTCACTAGATAAAGGGTTAAATGTACAATCGGTATTTAGAGTTCGTCGGTAGCTCAGCTCTGTTCTCATTCTCGTTCAGCGAATTATAAATTCAAATATTTTAAAGTTTACTAGCGATTCATTCTAAACGTTTTTTAAAATTATGTTGTGTTTCATACTGAGAATTGCAAATTTTTAAAACTAATCTTAAATGGTTAAAGCGTTTTTATAATAGTTACTTAACTTGATCGATTTATGTATTTATTATTATTTTTAAAATATGCATTTTATTTTAATTCTAATGATATTTTTGCCTTTTTGAAACATGTGTTTAAACATGTTACGTTCCGTTCAAGTTCCATTTTAAATTAAACAATTATATTAACTTCACTAGCTCAGAAATTGATCAAAAATATGAAATGCAATACTTAAAAAATATGAAAATATTTTCATGAATTCATAATTCAGTAGATAAAGGGTTAATGTGTGTAATGATTAGTACGTAGCTATTTTCTTTTTTAATCGTATATTGATGAATGTAATTGTTTTCCTTTTGAGCACTTTGGTGACCGGTTACTTCAAATCGTTAATGTAGATTTTTCTCATAAATCAGTGTGTGTAGGAAGGCGAAAAACAGATTCTTGGCCCAGAATCGTAATAGCCATTGGGAAATGATACGATGCACTTGAAAAACAGCCCGAATTAAATGTAATAAAATATCATGAACTAGCCACCATTGGCGACCAGTTTAATCTCTCTTAAAATTTATGTTTGGGAAAGCATGCTAAAGCATTGTATCATGTTACTTTTATTCATAATTTAATTTAATTGTACACCCTTAAATATAATCCCTTAAGCTAATATTAGTTTTTGTTGCATTAAAATATCTCAATTTGCTGATTTTCTGTAAGCAAGTAAACCCTATTGGTTTACAATGGAAGTTTATGATAATTTGGCAAAAAAATTAGAGATATCGCCAAGTTGGCGTCACTTTGACGACTAATTTTGGTCGCCACGTTTGGCAATAGATCGCCAAGTTAGAAACAAACTTGGCGGTATTTGGCGACAGAACAGGGTGACACCTACGGCACCCCCCCCCCCCCACTTATAGGTATGGATATGCATTAAATGCTGTTCGATAACCAATGAGATGCGTTTCATTGGGACGTTGCCTTTAAATAATTAACAAATAATCGCGATTTCTGTGCCACGTACAATAGCTTAATATATACATTATATAATAGAATTCGGAAGGGGGGGGGGATAAATTGTTTACAGACATTGTAAAAATAAAGAGATTCAGACACATCATTCCCATATCCGTAATTGTCATGTATAAGCATGCACTGTGTAACAAATATTATAAAATGAATTTTTATTAAGAGTTTAAGATTAAAAAACACCAATAAATTAGTATGTATATTGATCGGGCTTTAAAAGAAATAAACAAGATAACAATGTTATGCATCCATAGAAATTATGATGAAAGTTTCTAGTACATTTAAATTTTTAAGTATGAAAATATCTATAAAAATACATAAATTTTGGTATCAAATTAAAGCCCAATCAATTCTGCCTACAGAATAATCAGAGTTATACTATTCTCACGACCAGTGTTTTCTAATAAAAGTCGATCATTAAAAGTCACACTAATGAGAGAAAACAGAACAAATTAAAAAGATAGGAAGGTGTGACAAGTTATAAATTACATTATAATTAAGCTTGTAATTAAGACTTTTGGCTGAAAATGTTTTAGCATGATTAGTATCCAAGAAACTCAGTCTGACATAAATTTCAGCTATCTCGTGCCAGTATTTCCGAATAAATAAAGTCAGAAGTTTTAATCGAAATTATTGAATAGCAAGAAAGGTAAAGTTTAAACTAATAATATTTATGCTGTACTTACTGTATACAAAATTTCATCAGTTTTCAGTGGTAAATTTCTGAGTAATAATAATTTTAAAGTTTTTTTTTTATTAATTTGTTTAAATTAAAAGAACTAATTAAAATTTCCACTTAAAAATATAATAGTTGAGATAGAAAAATATGTCGCATAGGACATTAAAATTTCAAACAGAATTGGCCGTATAGCTTCCAAATTATAAGGAGAAATGTATTGGCCCGAACAGAGCTGTCTAGCTCTGGCACATATTAAAATGAAGCTATTTTTACATATTTATAAAGAACATAATTAAACAATGAAAACTTTATTAATTAATAACTTTTGTGATAATTCACCGATTCACACCATTCAAGCACCAATTTTTAGCAAATTACGATAGACAGGGAATGATATAAGTCTCGATACGATTTAGTGATTTTTACCACTTTAAATTACTGCTGTTTTTGAAATGAAACAGAAGTACAATAATATCGTTTTGTTTTGAAACACGTACACGGGATTGTTGACAATACGATACTGGGATTTAATAGTTAATTTATTTTAAAGAATTTAAAAATAAAAGATATTCTGAACACAAAAAATAGAGCTAGTACTAATAAAATATAAATAGTTAATTTGAAAATAAAACTTACCTTCAAAAGAATATGTTCTATTAGTTAACTAAACAACACGTGCATACGTTACATTTTAATTGGAAACAACCAGATACAAGTTTCAAAATCTCGGCATTGGCGCCAGCCCCGGGTCGTTACGTCACATATGTGGGGGAATGAAATCGTGTCTGGCTTGATAGTCTTGAGAAGGCTTTGCTCAAACCCCTAGCATCTCGCATCCGCGGGGAGTCCACTTTAAGGTTCCCGAGATGCGTTGGGGGTGCAGTGTAGCTAGAGTTTGGAGCCACGAATGTGACAGATATCTATCAACATTCCTAAAAACATTATCATTTTTCTGACATTTCAGAATATCTGTCAACATTCAGTATATCTGACGAAGTTTGTAATCTTGACCAAAGTGAACGGAAAGTTCTGAAGGACCGCCCATTTCTACAGTTTTTGTCGAAGAGTATTTGATGGAGATGTCTGCCATTAAATTTGCATTACATAAAAACTTTTCTTGGGAATCTATAGTTATTTATATATATATATTTGAAAAATTTTACCTATAAATCAGAAAATTAAAAAAAAAAATGGAAAATTTTCTTTCGCACAATTTATATAAAAATTTATAAAGATTGCAATAAAAGTATTTCTGAAGAAGCATTTCATGTTAAAATCTATTGATAGAGCTAAATAAAAACTTAATAAGAAAATCTGCAATTATTAGGTACTCTAGAATTATTTGCATTTTAAAGAGTAACATAGAACCTATAACAATGTTAAAATATAACTATTGTTAGTTTTATTTTTATTTTTTTTAAGGGTTGCTCTTTACAGATAATGTTTTTACACCCCCCCCCCCCCCCAAAAAAAAAAAAAATCGCTTTTTGTAATTTTTTTGATGGATGCTAGTTTATCTTTTTTAAATGCCTTGGTATTTCTGACTTTAAAAATAATTTTATTTTTTATTATTGAAAGAACATAAGTTTAGTTTCAAAAGTAGGTCATTATTCATCTAAATAATAATAATCTTATATTATAATACGAGCAAAACTTGTGTGTGTGTGTGTGTAAATTTTATCTAAAAAACGGCTCAATCGATTTTAACTAAATTTTGTATTCAACACATTTTTGGCCTTGAAAATTATTGGGCTTGGTCACGTGTTCGAGAAATTTCGATTTTTGGATCAAACCAAATTTATCTAAAAAACGTCTCTAACGATTTTGACTAAATTTTGTACTCTATCGTTTTGGATTACGAGAAGACCAATGGGCTAGGTCACATGTTAGAGAAAATTCGATTAGTGGGTCATTTTTGGGTCACTGTGGTTCAAACTAATTTTAACTACCGAACGGCTCAAACGATTTTGATGAAATTTTGTATTCTATCGTTTTTCGGGCACAAGAATACCAATGGGCTAGGTCGCATGTTCAAGAACATTCGATTAGTGGGTCATTTTGGGTCACAGTGGGTCAGGGTCAAGTTAATTGTATCTAAAAACGGCTCGGACGATTTTGACAAAATTTTGTAGAGCTAGGTCACATGTTTGAGAGATTTCGATTATTGGGCCACTACCGGTCAAGCTAATTTTGTCTCTAACGATTTTGACTGAATTTGTATTAGATCGTTTTCGGTCTTGAGAAGACCACTGGGCTGGCTCACATGTTCAAGAAAATTAGGTTAGTGGGGCATTTTTGGATTACTGCGTGTCAAGCTATTTTTATCTAAAATCGACTTTGACGATTTTGACTAAATTTTGTATTCTGTTGTTTTCGGGCTCAAAAAAGAGCTCTGGGCTAGGGTCGCATGTTCAAGAACAATCAATTAGTACTTCATTTTAGATCACAACTGGTCATGGTCAAGTTAATTGTATCTAAAAAAGTTTCTAATGACTTTGATTAAAGTTTGTATTCTATCGTTTTCGGGCTCGAGAAAACCATTGAGTTAGGTCGCATAATCGAGAAAATTCGATTAATCGATCATTTTGGGTCACTATGAGTCAGGGTCAAGTTAATAGTCACTAAAAAGTCTCAAGCGATTTTGACAAAATTTTGTATTATACTGTTTCCGAGAAGATCATTGGGCTAGGTCGCATGTTCGAAAAATTTCAATTAGTGGGTCATTTTGGGGTCACTGCAGGCCTAGCTAATTTTATCTAAAAAATGATTCTCATGATTTTGACTGAATTTTGTACTTTACCGTTTTCGGTCTTGAGAAGACCACACGGTTGTGTCACATGTTTGAAAAAATTAGATTAGTGAGTCATTTTGGAGTCATTGCGGGTCAAGCTAATTTTATCTATAAAACGGCTTAAATGGTTTTGACTAAATTTTGTATCCTACCGTTTTACCAGACCATTGAGCTAAGTCACATGTTGGAGCAGATTTGATTAGTGCGTCATTTTGGGTCATTACGGGTCAGGGTCACGAAAATGCGATGTTGACAAAATATTGGCGACATTTGGCCGAATAATCAACTTTCAAGATTACGAATGCCAAAACACATACTCGGCGCAAAAAGCAAGAATGTCGAAAAATTTGACTATATTTGTTGAAAAAATAAGCATTCAGAATGTGAAAGAATTTTTTTTAAATTCTTAATAGAACTCGAGATACATGATAAAATCATAGTTGAGCTAAAAATGTAATTTTGATTGATGTCCTTTCGTTGTAAATATGTAAATAATGTAACATTTAGAAGCATGTACTACATAGTTTTCACATTGATTGTTTTTGTAAATAATACTGTTATAAAATAACATGCTTTATAGCAATGAAATAGAGAGAATGATACAGTGAGTATATTATATCGAGTTGAACACAAAGCTAATTTTGACAGAGCAAAGCTGCACTCTCAGAAATAAAACTCTCCCTTTTGACGATTCAGAAATCCTCGAGCTGTATTTCGTCGTTTTTGACGATCATTTCCTATTAACAGCACGTGACTTGTAACGAAACGTAAACCCTCAAATATTTGACGAAAATTTTGCCTCAATCTCGGTCAGACTCAATGCATTTTAAGGAAACATTTCCTCAAATCCTCCTCAAATCCTACGATTATTTCCTATACGATCCTCAAATCCTACGATTATTTCCTATACGATCCTCAAATCCTACAGATATTTGCTTGTTTGTGTTAGTCCTGTAATAATTTATTTTAAAACAGCACTTAGTGCTTTTCAGAAAATACTGAAATATAGGTAGTTATTGTTTCTTCATTAGTTATTTTTTTAGCTGTTAGAATTTTTAGGAATGCTTATTAATATTATTATTATTTTATTTATATGTTGTCGTTCGTTATGTCTTAATTCGAAAAGAATAAATTTCCTGTGTTTTTCAAAACCATTCAATAAGAAAAATAGGTCAATAAAATTTCAAACTTCTAGGATATCTTTTTTTTTTTTTTTTTTAAGAAGTACATTATGTTTTCAATCAAATTAAAAATAAACATAATTGATCCCTCTCCTCTTTATAAACAAAACAGTAAAGTGTTAAAATCTTATCTTCCTACTCAAAGTGATAAAATCTCAAGCAATATGCACTTCACAATTCATTATTTGTGAGCAACAAATTAACCAGACCATATTCTAATCATCCATTGATCAAAGAAAATTTCAGTTGTAAATTATTTAATCAAGCCATATTATAATTATTCATTGATACGAGAAAACCATAAAAATAAATTAGCTTTCCTTAAAACTTTCAGAAAATATAGCAGCCCGATAAAATTGCAATCTACGTTATAAAAATAAAATACGAAGTAGAATTCATTGTATCAGGCTAAAAGCAGACACTTTCAACTCCCCAGCAGCCAGGTTGGCAGAACACCGACCTCCCATACGAAAGGTCGTGAGTTCGAATCAAGCCGGGGAAAGAGAGAGGTGATTATTTTTTCTTTCCCCGTGTCAAATATTGGAGCTTCCAAACTGATTGAGAGATGGCGCCACCAGCCCTCTTTTGACGAAACTATTGACGAAATTTATATCGTCAAGCAAGTGAAGAAACTAATTTCATCAATTTGACGAAATGTTCGCTCGGAGCATTTTCCAGGAAACTATTTCGTCAAAAACAAAGAAAATTTCGTGAAATCTGAGTATTCATTTCTGAGAGTGTGGGTCATCCCCGCTTGTAATTATTATATATATATACAATTAAAATAATAAGCTTATATTGCTTATTATAACTTAAAATTAATAAAATATATATATTAAAGTTCTTGAAAAATTGAAAATAGCTGGGCTATTAAAACCTTTCTTTACAGTTTTGCGCAAGTGGAATACATAATTTTTAAAACAGCAAGCTTTAAAATTTCTTACTAGCTTCAAAATAATTTGTCTTAAAATTTTTAACAAACTTAATAATAAAAAGTAATATTTAAATAAATCTTTATTAAAAGAACGTAAAAAAAAAAATAATAAGTCGATTGTGATTGAGTGTATGAGAATTAAATTAGGATTTTGTGACATATTTTTTTCGTCAGTAACAGAAAATCTATTCCCACCACTTTTTGCTAAAACTTTCTTATTACAATCCCACCACCGTGGATCCCCCCCCCCCCAGGGCCGAAACTAGCCTTTTTGGTGCCCGGGGCAAACATGGATTTTGACGCCCCCCCCCTCTCCACCACAAAGTAAATTAACAAAAAGAATTTTACTAAGTATCTAATAGACAACTTATTTTTTTTAAATTTAAAAAATATAAAACTGAACTACGTAATCAGGTTTGTCAAACATTGATTCATTAAAACCTTGAAAACAGAATCAAAAGGAACTAAATTGCCTTTTAATCATTTGAAACTATTTTTGTATAGTCTAAATGAGGTCGATATCTAAAAAAAAAAGGTTTTACTAAGAATTTTACTTTGTGCATTCCCCCTCCCATTTGTTTTATTGTCGCGAGCAGTTATCGTCCATTGCAAGACAAAAAAGAAAAAAAAAGGATGCTGATGCTCAGCGGAAAACAGGAAAACAAACAAACAGCTTTCATGGAATTTTTTCAGTCAGACTGAGGGGTCGCTTCGCGCTGGATAGTTACCAATAGTGGACAGTGTCCCACAATAGAGACTGACCTTGAAAAACGGTCTCCTACACAGGAAGTGATTTAAAAGATAGTAGGCAAAAGCATAGACATGATACTTTTGGAATGGGAGAATGAAAAAAGCCTAAGAGAACAGTTCTTTTTTTTATTATTCATTTGCAGTTTTGTACTGTAGATGAATCTTTTTATCTAGTATTTGTAAAGTTTAATACATTTGATACAGTTTTCCTTTTAAATTTTCCGGCTCCGATATATTTTTATACAAATTTCGTATATATATACAGGGTGTTCCGTTAAAGGGGTCCAATATTAATAGGGGTAATAGAGGAGATCACACGGAGCATAAATCAGTATATAATGCCTGGCCGGATCTCAATAATTTTCAAGTTACAGCAAATAGAATGAAAAATCGGAAATTTGTAAAAAAAACCCTCATTGCTAAACTATCGATAATGCTACATAAAAACGAAGCACATATTTAGAAAGAGCAGAAAAAATCCTACGAAATGACATAAGTTGTTTTAGAATATTGAGAATTAATGGCGAGTTACAAGCTCTGAAACAGTGAAAAAATACAAAATCAAATATTTAGCAAAATAGTTAATTGTTAATTCCAAAAATGCAACTCTACCTACATCAAGGAAAATGTTATAAAATTTGGTCCATTCCGAAAGCTTTCGAAGAAGCTGACAATAAACCATATCAGTTTAATTGTATGGGAGAAATCAAGCAGTTCCCTAGTTACAACTCTGTACTGTTGCACGCTCGGAAAGGGCGAAACTCCGCCCATGACGATTGTAAACACCCCGTTTTAATATCTTTCAATTATACATTTCTGATCAACCTCTATCAATACCCTTTCATTATTCAGTCTGGTCAAGTGAATGACATATTGTGCAGCTCTCGCCTTGTCTTAAAGCAAACTCCGTGACTGCTGCGTTTCCTCCATGAACTTTCAGGATGATGAAGAAGAAGTACTTTTTATGCAAATTTTCTATGTGTATAGGAAGAAAAGTGTAATAAAACAGCAGTCATCAGTGGGCGTTATGTTAAAGGGAGGCTGTTGTAAGTGGGATTGTAGTAAGTTGATGTATAATAATTATGCCGGAATACTCTAACGAAGAATATGCGGACATGCATCTGATGTACGGGCAAGCTCATGGAAATGCATGTCTAGCACAGCGCATGTACCGTGAGCAATTTCCAAGGAGACGTTGCCCAAGTTCGAAACTCTTCATAAAAATCGATAGACGATTACGGGAGACTGGATCGTTTAATACAGCAAGCATTGATGCAGGGAAACCTCGACATGTACGAACACCTGCAATGGAAGAAGATGTACTGAATATTTTTAAAGATAACCCCTCCACGAGTACACGAGCTGCTGCGTCTGAAGTCGGTGTTTCTCACCAAAGTGTGTGGCGTGTTCTGCGTGCAGAAAACATGCACCCCTTTCATGTGCAGCGGGTACAACTGTTATCAATAACAGATTGTGCTCAGCGGACAGAATTCGTACGCTGGTTGCTTAATGTAACAGAAAATAATCCACAATTTCTGGAAAATATTTTATTTACTGATGAAGCAACATTTACGAGAGAGGGCGTGGTAAACACGCACAATATGCACACATGGCCATATACAAATCCGCACACTGTTTTCCCGTCGAACGCACAACAAAAGTTCAGTGTGAACATATGGGCAGGTGTCCTCGGCGATTATCTCATAGGACCATATTTACTCCCAGATGTACTCAATGGCAGTACGTACTTGGTTTTCCTACGGGATATCTTACCGCAGTTACTGCAAAATGTGTCAGCAACATTGCGCCACAATATGTGGTTTATGCACGATGGCGCACCGGCACATTTTTTCATAGGTGTTCGCAATCACCTCAATTCAACATATCCTGGGAAATGGATTGGACGCAGTGGACCTGTTGCTTGGCCTGCACGCTCTCCAGACCTCAATCCGTTAGACTTTTTTGTTTGGGGACACCTTAAATCGCTGGTGTATGAAACGCCTGTGGATACACCGGAGGATTTACTAGCGCGAATCGTTGTCGCTGCAGGAGACATTCCCAACTCCGTCGGAGTTTTTCGGCGTGTTCGCCAATCTTTACGACGTCGCTGTCGGCTGTGCGATTCTGTTAATGGGCGCAACTTCGAACACCTATTATAATAATGTCCGTTCGTCTGCCTTCCGACATTGAACTGTGCAGCGCAGGCCAGAAGACTATGCTTCACATATGTCATAAAGTACGTGGAATGTAATTCTTTATTTGTCATTTTTCTTTTATTTTCAACACTTTTTGGCACAGTATTTTGTAAGTCACAGACTGTGGTGTACTCAAATTGTAAATTACAAAGTTTGTATGAATTAATTTAAAATTTAGTGTCTTTTTTAAATCTATAATTAATAAAATTATTATGCTATTTGTTATTATTATTTCCTATCATAAATTATGATGCACATATACATACAATAATTGTCCATGTAAAACATGTACTGAAACTTCTTGCATAGTTACAAATCGCAATATTTTTAATTATTTCCGAATTTTCACCACCAGTTTAATTTTAAAGAATTTAACTTAAGCTTTATATCAATAAAAGACCACTTTAAACTGTAGACTATTATTGTAAAGTTATTTTGGTTCATTCAACTCTTGAATAATTAAAAATGTTGCATCTCAGAAGAAGCATGATCGAAAATGTGTAGTTGAGAGTAATTAAAAAGGCGGTGTTTCCAATCGTGATGGGCGGAGTTTAACCTTTGCCAGTGTCAAAGAAAGCGGAGTTGTAACTAAGAAACTGATTAATTTCTCTCACACAATTAAACCGATATGGTTCATTGTAAGCTTTTTCGAAAGTTTTCGGAATGGACCAAATTTTACTACATTTTCCTTGTTGTAGCTAGAGTTGTCTTTTTGGAATTAACGATTAACTATTTTGATGTATATTGGATTTCGTACTTTTTTCACTGTTTCAGGGCTTGTAACTCGTCAATAAATATTGCTATTTTAATACAATTGATGTCATTTTGTAGGTTTTTTTCTGCTCTTTCTAAATATGTGCTTCGTTTTTATGTAGCATTATCGATAGTTTAGCAATGAGGGTTCTTTTACAATTTTCCGAATTTTCATACTATTTGCTGTAACTTGAAAACTATTGAGATCCGACCAGGCTTTATACACTGATTTATGCTCCATGTGATCTCCTCTATTACCCCTATTAATATTGGACCCCTTTAACGGAACACCCTGTACATTCTTGTATCAAACGTCAAACAAAATCTTCATTTTGGCGCCCCCTTCACCTTCTGTTAAAGCGGCGCCCGGGGCACGTGCCCCCTCTGCCCCCCCCCCACACACACACACACAATTCACCGTAGAACTCTAAAATTTAAAAAAAGGCTAAAAAGTTGCATTGAAACTCGCATTAAAAATCGCACAGAGCACAGCAAACATTTACCATAATAGGCTAAAGCTTTGAAGCAAAATTTCTATTAGACTAAAAGTTTGAAACAGAATTCCTTTTACAAATGTCAAAAAATCACTAGGGTAAAAATTTACTATTAAGGGATGAGACATTGCAATAAGAAAAATTTCTATATTAGGCAAAAAACTTGAAATTGAAATCATTTTCCGAATGTCAAAAAATTGCCACGGAACTCGAGGAATAGCTAATAATCACATTAAAAAATCCATTAAAAATAGCTAAACATTTAAAAGTCGCTGCGGTAAAAATTCACTATTAACCCGTTACCTACTGCATTATGATTTACTACAATTTTTTTCATGTAATTTTTTTCAGTTACTACAATAAAAATAAAGAATAAACATAAAAAAATACCAACCCGTGAGATATTTAATTATTTAGAGATAATTAATTAAAGTCGTATTTTAAAGTACCGTCAATACACTACGACTAAAATATCGCAACAGAAAACCCACAAGGTATTTCAAACGGCACCAGAAAATAGTTTCGATTTAATAAGTATAAGAAATATAGGCATTTTTCATATTTACAAATGCATGATTCGGCAAATCCCGGTACCACGCATTTATTTCAAAACTTTAGAATTGAAAATGCTTTGCCCCTGAAAGGGTTAAAAAAACTATTTTTTTTTCGATGTTTCGATCTTGATAGACTAGCCCTTCAATGACAAACTCCCTCCCTATGAGGCAGGATCATTCCATTTTTTTAGCAGGTGGGGAAAGGTAGAGAGTGATCGCGACGTGCGGTACGAAGGGAATGAATGTAGTAGGAACCGATAGGATCCGTATTTGCCTTGATTTGATATTTGATTAAGGCTTTTTTCAAGGCCAACTTTGACTAATTTTGATGACGACTCGGAACAGATTTAGGCTAACGATTATAGGAATAAAATATTGACCTCAAAAAATAATGAGAGGGAAGGGGATGCACAAATGACACAATTTTAAGATAGTTTAAAGTTAAAAAAATATGAAATCGAATACGAAAAAATTTTAGTAATCTGCTTTAGATACTTTACTTACTTTTATTTTTCGTCAAAAAAGCAAAATTTAGCTAAATCTTGCTCCAATTGCATTTCTGTAGTTACATAATTTTAGCAAGGAGATGCTATCACTGCAGCTAAACTAGATAACATTAGTGACATTTGAATTTTAAAAATCCGATTTCAATAATAAAAAAAAATGATTTTCTCTTATTTTACTTAATAACCAAATAATAAATAAGACAAAACAAAAATGATATCGCCAATGTTCCGCTATTGTATTTTAATTTGAAATTGATAGATGGCGCCACCATTTGAATTGACTGCTCTACCTTTCCCCACCTGCCAAAGAAATCGAATGATCCTGTCTCATATGGAGGGAGTTTGTCATTGAAGGGCTAGTTCTTGATAGCAGTCTTTTAATTATGCGACGTCTATTTTCCAGAGAAAACATGTTCTTTGGCATCTCCACATATGCAATATATGAATTTACGTATGTCATTTCTAGCATAGCAAAAACGAGCCGGTGCTACAACTTTTTCGATTTCCTATAAAAAGTAACAAAGAAACATCAGGGAAATCATTACTACACTACATTTTGGTAATTAAATGTTAAAGGAGATGAAAACAATGGATAACTACACAGATGAAAAGTAAACAAGAAGTTTTTCTCCAACACCTGGTGTACTGACGGTACTTATAAGTACCACCGAGTAATTCAACTGTCAAATCAAATACATACGCCGTTCACCTAAAATAGCTAGTCGAACTGTATTCTAAGATAATAATGAACACATTAAAAAAATCCAACATTTATCTTATATCCTTTACTGTGTTTACAGCAATAAAAGGACGAGCGTGACAATCTGTACACAAATTGTCGGCACAAAACACATCGACTGCGTCAAAGAAACCCTCCTTCCTCGCTAAAATAACAAACCTAGAACTACTGCTGCCATGTATCCGGATAAAGTGGAGTTAAAAGAGTGCATTTGCAAAGTACCATTAGAATATTAGTAATATTCACTGTGGGATGAAAGTTTAAAGTGAGTGGTACTTATAAGTACCGTCAGAAGATAAAGGGTTAAGGGCCAAAACGTTGTAATCGGAAATCTTTCACGAATGATAAAAATCGACACGGAACGCCAAAAAATCTCTAAAAATCACATTGAATAGCGCATTAAAAATTGCTAAAATTCAAAAAGCGTAGAGGACAAAATTTTTAGGCCAAAAGTTAGAAACCGAAATCCTTTTACGAACGTTAAAAATTTGCAGAGGAACTAGAAAAATCGCTAAAAATCACATAAAAAATCACTAAAGTTCAAAAATCGAGGATGACAAAATTTACTATAGTAGGATAAAAATTTGATACTAAATTACTTTTCTGAATGTCAAAAATGTCCTCAGTCGGGCTGAAAACATTTCCGACCGTATGTTTTGTGAAATACGGGTTTTAAAACAACAGAACTTGACCCCTCCCCTCCCCTCCCCTGAAAATCTTCCTTAAATTGGTTTCCTTGATAGATTTCATAAGTTTGTCGATTAGTAAATGCCTTTCAGCGTCACAAACTGCCTTACAATCTAAAACAAGTAAAAGTTAAATTTAAAAAATCAAAAAATCCGACTAAGCGTACTAATTAATTATTTCTCATCAATTTAAAACTATTTTTATATTACTTACCTATTTTTTTATTTACTTGTATTATGACTTTTAAGTTGTATTTAATTGTTAGTTCCTATCTATAAACACAGTTTTGATGAGGTCTATAGATGTCTATGAAGGTTAGAGTTGCAGTAAAGCTAGGGGTCCTACCTACACAACTTCCAGGTTGTGTAATATTTAAACGGAGCTTCTGACTGTAAAATAGTCAATGACACATCGTCTTCATTTTCAAAGACCTATCCTGATATCCCACTCAATATGGTGAGTAAAAAAATTTTTTTGTCTCTACCGCCCTTTTGTATTTTAAAGCCGCCATTTTGAATTTATAATAACAAAACCTAGCCTATAACCATCGGACGGTGAACACGATTCGATAGAGACCTCATTCATTTCAAGGATATAAAGAAATCCACATACCCAGGTACGCGTGAAACACATACCCCTTCTTGGCAGTCGGGCAAAAAAAATATTGACAACATGATGTAGTTGAATTTTCTTTAAGATAAAAGCCACGCCCATCGACATCGATGTTTTTTGAATAAAAACTAGAATTACCGTTAATGTGTTAAGAATGTGCGATTTTGCACTAAATATTACAAACAATCAGGAAAGGTAAAAGTCAACCACTGAAGTAATTTCTAAAATTGCACGACTAATTTTATGTTATATGTTTGAGTCATACATCTATGTAGCTTATTTATGTATAAATTCCAGAAATCGCTTCTCAATGTATGTATTAAATTGTGTAAATATAAAACGAACTGTCTGTATATTTAATATAGCGTAAGGTGAAAATTCAGCATTTTTTTTTTTTTTTAAGTGGCCTTGGCATAACTCAGTCTGAACAAATTTCCGACAGTATGTTTTTGCAAAATCTGGGTTTTAAAACAACAGAAGTACTGCCCTCCCCTCCTCTGAAAGTAAATTGGTTTCCTTAACCCCTTGGGAACGAGCGACACGTATACGTGCCGCATGAAGCGCTCAGAATCCTTGTTTTTCCTCACCAGTAAAATTTTACTGTAAAATTTGCCTTATTTAATCAGCACATTTTCTCCATTCAAGAAGACACAAATTTCTGTTTTTAAAAAACGGTGACAAAAGATTAAAAATTTCGTAAAAGGCTCCCGTCCCGAAGGGGTTAAGGGTGTATTCCAATCCAAACTGCTTACTTTCTGTTTTATTTTTTTAATTCATTTTTGCTCTCAAACCCATCAAACTTGCGAATTCCGTTATTTAGAAACTACATAATGTACCGTGCATGTCAATTTTTTAACAAATGCAGAAAATAGTGCAGAAAATGCTATCAAAGTGGGCGTTTTGAACCGTATTTTCCGAAGCGAGAGATCTGGGAATGAAAAAAATGGTCATACTGAGAAAATAATTGCTTAAAAATCAAATTCTAATGAGTTGAGCGAAAAATGAAATCACACGGCCTCTTATACATCTCTTCAAAATCACCTCAGCAAGTTTCATGTTTTTATTTTTAAAAATGAGTCTGAAAATGTCTTAGAAAATTTCGAGCTGTTGAGGATGGAAAAATATTTTTTCGAATACACCCTTAATAGATTTCATAATTTTGTCGATCAGTAAATGCCTTTCAGAGAACGGAATCAACACACAATGCCTTACAATCTAAAAAATATACTGACGATGCAGATGAATTTTCTGTAAGATAGAAGCCACGCCCATCCCCAATGATATTTTTTTAAATAAACTAAGGGGCTCTGCCCCTTAGAGCTACGCTCGTCAACCCCCGTTCAGACACCGCAGACTCTAAAGTACGCTAATTTAATCGGCTTTAACCCTAGATCTACCGGGAATTTTATTCAAGTTTTAATAAAACGTTCTACACCAGAATTTTTATTTAAAACTATTTAACTTATTTATTTACCTTATTTTTGTCTGGTTTATATACTTAGTTTATTTTAAAGAAATTTCTGGTTTGAATGAATATTTTGTATGTACCTGTCGGGTCCAATGGACCCGTCTGGTAGACGGAGGGTTAAAAAGATTTCGGAAGATTGAATTATAATTTAAAAAACAGTGGAGATCTCCCTATAAACGGATTTCTATTCATTTCTCTTTGATTGGGGAATTTTAAGGCCAAATCCGCTGCGGTACTGCTTGATTATCCCGTCGACCAATTTCACCAAATTATATAAATCTCCAAACCACTCGCCAAATTATAGAAATTGACATAATTTTCATTTTAAATAACGAAATAACAAATAAATTAGTACAACATTAATAAAAATACAAATAAAACGTCGAAACAAAAATAACTTGATAACGTAGACACTTGTAACTTGCTTAAAGTCAAGTTATTGTGACATTTACGATCAACCATTATTGGCATTTAATCTCATAGTTTGGCGAATGATAGATTTTTGGTCGAGGGGATAACTAAGTAGTACCAAAGATACAATCGCTGTTTTCGTCTTTGATTAAGCAAAATAAGTTAAACATTTCAAAATAAGCTAATATAAAAGGAACTAAGTAAACAGAATCTTTGTCTCCCGGTATTTTTTAACAAAGCGAAAAGAAATTTTAAATTAATCGTTTTTAATCTGACGTAATTTTGACCAAACTATTCTTTCTCTTTTTAATATTCACGTGAAAATACTTTTGTTAGAAATGAAATATTATTTGCGTTTACCTAACAAAAATAGTTGAAAAGTATCTTCTCAAAATATCAAATAAATGCCTAGCGCAATTTCTAAATTTAAACTGTTTTGCAATATTATTTTGTGTTCATTTTATGCAATAACTGTAATGTGACTTAAACAGGGTTCGCACAGTTTTACCACTAAAATTTAACAGTATTTTTAAAGTATATCACAGCAGAAAATTATTGCAAAATCTGTGAATAAAGGCGGTGGTAGCGCATTCAGTGTTTTAAAAGTTAAATGTAATTTTTCTTATCATTAATAGTGGTGCCAGAGTCCTTGGAAATTCCAAGTAGTGTGCGAACCCTGCGTAAATATGACGTAATTTCTCCTATTTAAGACTTCTAACGCATGTTAATGAATTTATTATTTTACAATTTCCTTTCTCTCTTAAAATTCACGTGTAAATATAGTTTTAATGACGTAATTTTTAATAAGTTCCTGCTTTTTATACATAATTATTTAATTCTAATTCCAAATGTTTTTTGCTGTTTATAATAGCCACGTGTAAATAAATTTTTAATTTATTTACACGTATAAATATTTTTTTATTTTATTTGAAGCAAACATTATTGTTTGCGTTGTTTATACAGTTTGCAACAGTTTAAATTAATATCACTTTCTAAAATATGTAAAAAATATCTCTAGAAATGCTGAAAATTTGAATTTAAAATAGAAATAAAACCTCAAAAAATGAGTCAAATTAAAAAAAGAAATACAGTCTGCACACCGGGAACTTCAAACGTATAAAATGATCTAAAAATGATTAAATTCCCATGAATAGTTTTTGCTCCTACAAAACTTTTTTAGTGGAACGATTTTGTCCAACTTTAGCATTAAATATCTCTTAAAATAATTCTCCGGTTTGAAAACTGTCTGCATCAGCGTGTTTATCAAACATTTCTCTATAATACTACTGATTGTATGCATTATTTTTTTTAACATTAACTAAAAAAGACCTCCGGTCACAAAAAATTCAAAACCGGCGGCGGCGGCGGCGGCGGCGGCGGCGGTGACAGCGGTAGTTACTTTTTTTTAGAATAGAGAGAAACGGGAATCGTCGTTTATGTGTTAAGAAAGTGCAATCTTGCTTATGTATGTTATATGTTTGAGTTATCCTATTATGTAGCTTATTTATGTATAAATTCGAGAAACCTATTTTCAATGTATGTATTAAATTGTGTAAATATATAAAAAAAAAACTGTCTGTATATTTAATGTATCGTAAGTTGAAAATTCGACATTTTTTTAAAAAGTGGCATTGGCATAACTCGGTCCGAACTCATTTTCGACCGTATGTTTATGTGAAATCTGGGTTTTAATACAACAGAAGACCCCCACGCTTCTTCTGAAAGTCGTACGGAAATTGGTTTCCTAGAAAGATTTCACAAGTTTGCCGAGAAAGATCACCTTTTCCTGTTTTTACCGGAACCACAAGAAGGGTTATGTGTTTGACGCGTATCTGGGTATGTGGTTTCTTTATACCCTGGAAACACCCCAACTCCAACGGCTGAATGGATTTTAATGAACTATGTCTCTATCAATTCGTCTTAACCGTCCGATGGTTATAGGCTAGGTTTTGTTTTCATAAATTCAAAATGGCGGCCGTAAAATACAAAATGGCGGTAGAGACGAAAAAAAAATTTTTACGCACCCTATTGAGTGGCCTATCATTGGATAGGTCTTTCAAAATGAAGACGATGTTTCGTTGACTATTTTACAGTCAGAAGCTTTCTTTAAATATTACAGAACCTGGAAGTTGTGTAGGTAGGATCTCTAGCTTTACTGCAACTCTAACCTTCATAGGCATCTCTAGGCCTCATCAAAACAGTGTTTAGAGATAGTAACCAACAGTTAAAAGCACAACTTAAAAAGTAATCAATACAAGTAAATAAAAAAAATATATATATGTAAGTAACATAAAAAAATAGTTTCACATTGATGAAAAATAATTAATTAATTCGCTTTTTACGCAGTCGGGTTTTTTTATTTTTTAAATTTAATTTTTACTTCTTAATGTTATCGTCTATCGTTAATATCATCTCGTAATAGCCAATATGTCATTCATCATTATATGTTGTCCTTTTTTCAAATCCTTGTATTCTTACTTACAATCAATTACCAATATATTCTTCCTAAAGTACGTTTTAACATAAAACATCAAAAAAGATAGCTAAATAATGTGTTGTATTTTAACTTTATACTGAATATCCTAATTTTCTAAATGTTTCGCAATGTATATTATTAGCTTAATTTAAAAAAAATCCCCGCCGGCTCGGCCTATAGACGGAGGTAGATTTCGAAGTTAAATACTAATTTCACCAACAAAAACTAAATCAAGATTAGAGATAAACCCAGTTTAACAATTTTACCTGGCCGCTTTTGACGAGTTTTTAATTTCATTTTTCTGTAAGAGCTGATTTTATCAGAATCATGTTAACACGATAATTTTTTATTCAACCTCTATTTATGCTTAATTCTTTTTTACTGTAAGATTTGGTCCTATCAAAAACGTGTTAGTATAAAAGTTGTAGCTAATATTAAGAAGATTTATAAAATTTAATCGGATTGGATGTCTTGTGAATTGTCGAAGTTATGAATTTTTTTTATCTTTCAACACCCTTTTTTTCGTTTTTATTTTATTTTTATTTTTTCGCGCTAAGAGTTGGGCCTATCAAAAACTTGTCTATATAAAAGTTGTAGAAAGTATTAAGAAGATTTATAATAAGTTTAAGTGAATTTGATATCTTAAGAAATGGACGAAGTTATGAATATTTTTCTCCCTAAAACCCTATTTTCCTCCCTTAAGCTCATTTCAAACTTTATTAAAAATCTGTGCTATATAAATTTTTGGCCTTTTTTCTAGAAGCAATAATAACTTTAAACTGATTTGATATGTATTACAATTAAGAAGTTATGGGGGGTTTTCGGTTTTCACAAAACCCCTCCCAATTTTCGCCCCTTTTGTCCAATTTTGCCCATTAACGAACTTGGCCGAGATTTTCTGCCCCTAGATTTTATGTATCAGTTTGGAAGAGATTTCTGCAGAATTATAGAAGTTATCGTGTCCATAAAAAACTGATATATAGATAGATAGAGCTTTAAACTAGGTGTGGCTTGGGATTCTAGCAGGGCTGCGGAGTCGTAGTCGGGCCAATTTTTGAACGAAAGAGTCGGAGTTGAAGTCGTTATCTGTTAAAATTTCAGGAGTCGGAGTCGTCCATTTTACAAGCAGGTCTGCGTTGTCGGGGTCGGCCCATTTTTGAGCGAAAGAGCCGGAGTTGAAGTCGTTATCTGTTAAAATTTCAGGAGTCGGAGTCGTCCATTTTACAAGCAGGTCTGCGTTGTCGGGGTCGGCCCATTTTTGAGCGAAAGAGACGGAGACGGATCTTGTTAAAATTCCCGGAGTCGGCCATTGTCCCACCGACTCCGCAGCCCTGGATTCTAGGGGTCATGATCGGGGTAGATCTGCAAAATAATTTCGGAAATTCCAACATAGGAGAGAATGTAATAGGTAGTATTTCTTACGAAATCTGTCTAAAAAATAATTTTATACAGCGCAATCGCAATAAGGAATCTTGAGGACAACAAATGTTCAAAAATGAGCTGTTGTGTATGAAAGGAAAGTGAAGTTTCTCTCTAACATTTAGGCAGGAACACAGTTTGTATGTAACTACACCAATCATCCTTTGAACAAATTTTCTTTTGTGTATTTAATATATCATACAATAGGTCGCTTATTTAAAACGGCCGATTGTCATGAATTATAATATTGCTATAATAGAAATTTAAAATGACTGCGTTTAATAATAATAATTTTTCAACATAAACCGTATGGTGTAAGTTTTTATTTAAAAGGTTATTATTTTATTTTTAGTTTGGGCGTATACGGAGTAAATCTTTAAAATTATAGGAATGTATTTCGGCAAAAATCAAAGTGGAAGTTTTTTGTGTTGATAACATCGACTGAAAATAATTAATTATTGAACACACATTGGTTCACATTAATAGATGTATTTATTTAAAAGCGATGATGATCTAAATGACGCCACAACACCTGTCATTTGAAAAGAAAATTATAATGAAATACTTATACTTTCAATTTAATACTTGTGTTTGTTTATCTGATTTATTAATACTCAACATTAAAATTTATTAATATTTTTTCCTCGTTTGTAAATGCATCAAAAATATGAAATACATTTTTATTTTTTAAAATATTAGGTGTTATAATATCGCAATATTTTCATGCTAAATTAAAACAAGTAATATAAAGAAAAAAAGTCAATTCCTGCTTAGGTTGAATAATAAGTATTTTATTAACGATTGAAATTTTGAATAGATTTTTTTTTCTCCCATATAAAACTAAAATTAATTAAATTTGACTAATGAATTAATATTTGAAAAAACTGGATTAACATCAAGTGTAATCCACTACAAGCTTTAAAAAATGTACTTGAACTTGAGTTGATGAATAAAAAGTATTTTATTAAAGATTGAAAATTTGAATAAAATTAATTAATGGAATTTAAGTTAATGAATTAATATTTGAAAAAACTTTATTAACATCAAGTGTCACTACAAGTTTAAAAAAATGTATTTGAACTTGAGTGGATGAATAATAAGTATTATATTAACGATTGAAAATTTGAATAAGAGAAATTTTTTTCCTCACACATAAAACTAAAATTAACTATTTAAATATAATTAATGAATTAATATTTGAAAAAAAACTGTATCAGCATCAAGTGTCATCCACCACAAGTTCAAAAAAATGTATTTGAACTTGAGTGGATGAATAATAAGTATTTTATTAACGACTGAAAATTTGAACAAGATATATGGGTCATTCCCACTATCTTTTGACTTTTGGGGGAAAAAATCTGACAAAATTAAACTTTCTAAAATAACATTTTAATCTGATAGACGAATGCCTAATGATTCAAAATAAAGAAAAAATGGTCAGCAGCGAAAATTGTTTTATTTAACTGAGGTTTAAGTTAATCTTGCGAGTTTAATTTTCCTTACCGTTTTACCCCTATAACTTTTTATTTTCTTCTAAATTTTTACTTATAATGAATTTGCATAGTATCCATAAGACATTCAAATAAGAAATAATAACAATGTAGTACTTTTAATATAGAATTTTTGTATAACATTGTCTTAAAGGGGTGTTAAAGAAGGGACGGTAAGGTAAAAAAGGGGGATGGTATTGGAAAAAGGGGACGAAATGGTAAAAAAAGGGACGGTAAGGAAAATTACCACCTATTTTTAGGAAAATCATGTTAAGACTATGTGATAGTCACAATGCTCATTGATTTTTAGAAACAGTTGTTAACATTGGATTAAATTAATTTTTTTTTTTTAATTTACCTCGAAAAGTGCTGGAATAAACCTTGGGGACGGTGAGACTACCCATAAAGCCACGATGCTTGAAACTGATATTTAAATGCTGATTTAAATTCTACAGTAAATTTCCTGCCAAAGAATTTTAGGCATTATTTCTCTAGCATACTTCTGCATGAGAAAAAACTTGAAAAAAATTCTGTGGCTGCATCTGAAATGATTTTCTGTATAATTTTAGAAGAGGGATGGTAAGGAATCTAAAACCCAGGGACAGAGTTTAAAAAATAATAACAACCCTAAAAATGTATGCAGGTTCATTTTTAACTATATATTTATATAAAACAATAGTTCTAGTTTCAGAAAAAAATTACATCGATTTATTTTTATTGAAACAATTTTATCCAGACTCCTCCAAATTCAACTAGTCGGATGTACCAATCCCAAAACTTTCTTCTACCTCATACATGTTAATACTTCAAAATTCGCTATCACACTGCCAAAATTAAATGGCAATCTATGCATCTCATGAGGATTCTAACGATATGAAATTCCGTGCATTAGTTCTTGAGATATGACTATCGCTGAAATCGTCTAAATTCAGCAAAATGCTGCCTAGCAGTGCCACCTATTGGGTGATTTATACCAAATCCTAATCAGCAACAATTTATGTCAACGTCTGACTGAATCTGAAGTTTGGAGAAAATCCGTACATTAGTTTTTGAGATAGACCAATAGCGAAAATCGTGAAAATTTCTGCATAGCAGCGCCACCTATTGGGTGATTAACACCAAAACCTAATTAACAACAACTTGTGTCAACATACAACTAAATCTGAAGTTAGATGAAAATTGGTCCATTAGTTCTATTGATAGAGCTATTGAGGCAGTCGTGGAAAAGGCAGCAGAGAAGCGCCACCTGTTGGGCGATTTACACCAACACCTAATCAGTAGCAAGTCATATCAAGGACTAACTTAATCTGAAGTTTGATGAAAATCCGTGCGTTAGTTCTTAAGATAGAGCTATTGGGGAAATCGTGTAAATCCTGCGAAATTCATCATAACAGCGCCACCTGTTGGTCGATTTACACCAAAACGTAATCATCATCAATTCATATCAAGGACTAACTAAATCTGAAGTTTGATCAAAATCCGTGCATTAGTTCTTGATATAGAGCTATTGCGAAAATCGTGAAAAATGCAGCATTGCAGCGCCACCTGTTGAGCGATTTGCACCAAAAACTAATCAGCATCAATTTGTATTAGGCACTAACTGAATATCAATTTTTATTAAATTCCGTGCATTAGTTCTTGAGATAGAGCGCCCACAAAATTTGTGTCACATACACACAGACAGACAGACAGACAGACTCACAGAGTCACAGACAGACATTTTGTAAAAACATGTTTTTTGGAATCTCTGACTCCTAAAACGTGTAAATCCGTCGAAAACCGGAATTCGAAAATTTTCATGAATCCAATACTTTCTTCTTATAAAGATAGAAGAAAGTAAAAATCAGCATCAGGGACACGGGACGTTATAGGAGTTTTCCAGGTGTTTGGACCCCCAACATCGTCCAAAACTTATTTATCTCGTTAATATTGTGCAATCATGCAATGGGATGTTCCCCAGTATATGAAGAAAAAAAAAAAAAAAAAAAAAAAACACACAAAAAAAAAACACACAAAAAGTGTATTAAAATAAAAATTATTATTCAGGGACATGAAAGTCAAAAGATTGTGAGAATGCCTCATATATAGGGAGAGTGTGAACTAATAGTAGGAATTGAAAAAATAAAATTACAGATTACCTTTTCGTTTAGTTGCGTTATGGAGTTCATTATGAAAAGCAACTTATTCATTAAAACTATATATTTTAATTAATATAAAAACAAAAGGTTTTTGTGCTATAAAAAATGCTGCCATAAAAATATTTACAGTTGGCCATTTTTATTTTTTTTTCCAGTTTTTTTTTTCCAAAGTATGTTTTTTTTTTGTTGTTGTTGTTTTAAAGATAAGATTCGCATTCTTAAGCTTTTTCTTAAGCGTATATTTTCATTCATTTGGTTTCTAAGCTCATTATAAGTGTGACAATAAAGTAACGTTACAAACAGAAATACCGAAAAAAAACTTGGAAGAAGAAACTGTATTTCAAATGAAAATCAAATTTCAAATTATTTAATTTTCAAATCGCTTAAAAGGCGCAAAGCCCAACCTATTGAAAAAGATTCCATGCCGAGAATCGAACCCGGGCCATCAGTATAGCGCACTGACGTTCTACCGACTAAACCCAAAGCCACCTCAAGACTACAAGCCAGACACGCCCTTCATCTCCCCACGTGTGACGTCACAGCCCGGGGCTGGCTAACTGCCAACGCGCCAGCCCCGAACATTTGAATTTTGTATGTTGCTATTTTACGTGCACGTGTGTTTTACTCAGCTTGATAACACATTCTTTTCAAGGTAAGTTTTATTTTCAAATTATATTTATATGCTATCAGCACAATTTTTATTTCTTGTGTTCAAAATCTTTTATTTTTAATTTCTTTGAAATAAATTAACTAGCAAATCCTAGTACGATTCTATGAATAATACCGTGTCTCAAAACGAAACTATATTATTGTAGTTCTGTTTCGTTCCACATAGAGCAATAATTTAAAATGGCAAACATCCCTAAATCGTGTCAAGACTTATATCATTTAATTTGTATTTTGTCACACCATCCTCTCTTTCTAATTTGTTCAGAAATTTTCATAAAAGTCGCTGTGAATACATAGCATTTTTATCTTGTTTTTCTTTTAAAGCAAACCCCGATCGATATACATGTATCAGTTTATTGTTGTTTTTTAATCTTAAACATTTGCTATCTTAATAAAAATTATTTTTATAATTTTTTGTTAAATTATAAATGCTTATGTATTGCGTAAATAGAGCTATGGGGATAATGTTTTTGAATCTCTCTATTTTTGCCACAACTGTAAACAATTTATTTACAAGACTAGAGGAAGGGTTGTTAGTACCCTTATGCAAAACAGTAGTTGCCCCCCCCCCCCCCCCCCCCCACACACACACACACCTTCTTCGCAAAAATCCTATGTGTTTTCATATACATTTTAATGTTTAATTAAAAGTAACAATAAATAAAATTATTATTCTATAATTATAAATTTACTTTTAGATCTAGTCAGGAAATACTTTTGAACTCATAAAAATTGATTACTTTAAGCTTAAAAGATGTGAACAAACATTTAAGAACCCACACAACATTATTTTGGAAATGAAATATTTTCGTGGAAGGTTTTTGTGTTTTTCGATGTTTTTTTTTTTTTTTTTTTTTTTTCTTTATCAGCTATTACCTAAACATTCGAGGAAAATGAACATAAATTAGGAATATTTTAATTACAATCGATGAAAGTCTTTTTTTTTCTTTCTTTTATTTTTCTCTTCATATGTCAATACACTTTTTAAAAAATCTATTGCTTGTACCTTACATAATATATCAAACTAATACAAAACCAAATAATAATTTTCCGTTTCATGAACTTGTGTTGTTTTAGTATTATGACAGTTTTGTGTTTTTTAATTTAATGGATTTTATGTGAAAATTACCCATTTCTGATAAGTAAAGTTTACAGTACGAAAATTTATTTATAAGAATACTTAATTTCATGTATACTTTAATTTTACTATTTATTATGCAGGTTTCAAATCACTTAATATTTTATAGGATATTTACTGTATAATTTCAAGCCCGATTAAAAATAAAAATAGAACACAACTTGAATTTGTTTTCATTTAACATTCACTTTTCTTCTACTTTAATTTAATTTTTACTTTCTTCTATCTTTACAAGAAGAAAGTATTGGATTCATGAAAATTTTCGAATTCCGGTTTTCGACGGATTTACACGTTTTAGGGGTCAGAGATTCCAAAAAACATGTTTTTACAAAATGTCTGTCTGTGACTCTGTGAGTCTGTCTGTCTGTCTGTGTGTATGTGACACAAATTTTGTGGGCGCTCTATCTCAAGAACTAATGCACGGAATTTAATAAAAATTGATATTCAGTTACTGCCTAATACAAATTGATGCTGATTAGATTTTGGTGTAAATCTCTCAACAGGTGGCGCTGCAATGCTGCATTTTTCACGATTTTTGCAATAGCTCTATCTCAAGAACTAATGCACGGATTTTGATCAAACTTCAGATTTAGTTAGTCCTTGATATGAATTGATGATGATTACGTTTTGGTGTAAATCGCCCAACAGGTGGCGCTGTTATGATGAATTTTGCAGGATTTACACGATTTCCCCAATAGCTCTATCTTAAGAACTAACGCACGGATTTTCATCAAACTTCAGATTAAGTTAGTCCTTGATATGACTTGCTACTGATTAGGTATTGGTGTAAATCGTCCAACAGGTGGCGCTTCTCTGCTGCCTTTTCCACGACTGCCTCAATAGCTCTATCAATAGAACTAATGGTCCAATTTTCATCTAACTTCAGATTTAGTTGTATGTTGACACAAGTTGTTGTTAATTAGGTTTTGGTGTTAATCACCCAATAGGTGGCGCTGGTATGCAGAAATTTTCACGATTTTCGCTATTGCTCTATCTCAAAAACTAATGTACGGATTTTCTCCAAACTTCAGATTCAGTCAGACGTTGACATAAATTGTTGCTGATTAGGATTTGGTATAAATCACCCAATAGGTGGCGCTGCTAGGCAGCATTTTGCCGAATTTAGACGATTTCAGCGATAGTCATATCTCAAGAACTAATGCACGGAATTTCATATCGTTAGAATCCTCATGAGATGCATAGATTGCCATTTAATTTTGGCAGTGTGATAGCGAATTTTGAAGTATTAACATGTATGAGATAGAAGAAAGTTTTGGGATTGGTACATCCGACTAGTTAAATGTGGGTTTTGATTGGCACACTTATTGTTATTTATTTATTTTGAAATAACTGAAAGCAAAATAATTCAATTTATGTGTTTAAACTACAAACTTATATATATATATATATATATATATATATATATATATATATATATGTATGTATGTAATAATGTATAATGTCTTGTTTTTGAATATATACCAAATAGATAATTGATATTGTTTCTAAATTTCAAAGTAGAATAAATAATAAAAACTGTCTACTAAAATAAATTTAATACTTGGGATTTTTTTTATTAACGAACGAATTTTCTTTAATGTAACTTTAATTCTGATGCACATTTTCATTGACACAGTGATATTATTTCATAAATATTGTTTTTGTGTTATCGTTATTATTATTGTTTCGAGTGATCGAAATTGATTAAAAAGCACTTAATTAGCGTCTTTAAACTATAAGTTTTTATTTTTTTCCCATATGCTGTGATAATAAGTTGAAATATAGAGGAAAGAATTAATATGTTTTAATAACGCATGTGCTCTCCACGGCTGATCTAAGCCCCGCGTCGTGACGTCACGAAACCTTGTGTTTGGCTTGTAGTCTTGAGGCGGCTTTGCTAAACCACAAGGAACGATACCCAGCCTGGAATTTCTCACTATTACAGGTTGGCAAGGCTACAAACGCAGCACAAGATGGAATATTTTCCGTGAGCCGCCGACATGGGGCAAACAATTTTCAAATATTAAGAAGAAACTGTTACTGGAAGGAGGTGGGGGGGGGGGGACGTCAGCACCTTAATATAGGGAAAATTGTACCTGATCGCTGCCACTATGTTTGACTATGCGGGTAATGTATCCCAGCATTCATAGCAGGAAGGGGGATAGTATGGCGTATTTATCTCCGTTTGACTTCTTCCTCGCTTTAAATTTACATTTTTTTTTTCTTTTTTGCGT
Source organism: Maratus speciosus (assembly GCA_963932465.1). Taxonomy (NCBI): domain Eukaryota; kingdom Metazoa; phylum Arthropoda; class Arachnida; order Araneae; family Salticidae; genus Maratus; species Maratus speciosus. Next base: position 57,526,363 of record OZ010798.1, read on the forward strand.
CCGTTCACAAATTAACCCTTTATGTACTGAATTATGAATTCATAAAAATTTTAACTTCTAAAGCATTTTTCGTGAATTTTTGAAATTAGATTAGAAAATTTACAGACTCATTTAATAAATTTTAGAAGGAGTTTAGAAAGATTTGGAAGGATCAAATTAAATTTGAATTTATAGGGATTTTGTGCAATATTTATAATCCCACTCAAATCTTTTATTTTAAATATTTTTTTTAGTATTTTGTAGAGCTAGGCAATGTACAAATATAATGTTCTTACAATAGAAATATAGAAATATTTCCGAACTGAAAAATCCCCCCCCCCCCCTACGCCAAGAAAGCTGAAAAGATGCAAAGGCAAAAGAAATCATCCTTTTAAAAATATTTTTGTTTTGTATAACCCATAATGCTTTTGGAACGAGATAAAGTACCCATTCTAAACTGCATTACTACTAATCGATGTATTAAATGAATTTTATAACAAGTTATTTTAATGGTACTTATAACTACCGTCAGTAGATAAAGAGTTAAATGTACAATCGGTACTTAGAGTTCGTCGGTAGCTCAGCTCTGTTCTCATTCTCGCTCGTCGAATTATAAATTCAAGTATTTTAAAGTTTGCATTCATTCTAAACGTTTATTATTATTATTATTATTATTATTATTATGTTGTGTTTGATAATGTGAATTGCAAATTTTTAAACCTAATCTTAAACGGTTAAGACGTTCTTTATAATAGTTACTTAACTTGATCGATCTATGTATTTATTATTATTTTAAAATTATGCATTTTATTTTAATTCTAATGATATTTTTGTCTTTTTGCAACTTGTGTTTAAACATGTTATGTTCCGTTCAAGTTCCATTTTAAATTAAACAATTATTTTTACTTTACTAGCTCAGAAATTGAGCAAAAATATGAAATGCATTACTTAAAATAAATTTTTTTTTTCTAATGTCAGCAAATAGTTGATTTTAATTAGAAAAGAAAAAAGGTATGGAATCCTCTAAAACTTTACATTTCTTTAAATTGCTGAAAAAACATTTTTTTAAATGCTTGTTTTTAAAAAATCAAAACACATTATATTTTAGCCATAGTCAAAAATCATTTGTTAATTTGTGCATAAAAGTTTCAAAGATTCTAATTCAAATCCGAAATATATAGAGAATAAATGGACACAGTAAATGACACACTAAAGAAATTTTTTTTTTTTTTAGTTAATAGATGTAGTTTTTATGTTTCAGTTTTTTTAAATACTAGATTAATCTGTCAGTGGCGAATCTAGACTTAACACTTTGGAGGGTGTGTGTGTGTGGGGTGTGGGGGTGGGGAGGAGGAAGCTGAGATACAGTAAAACTTGCTAAGATGGAATTACAAAGGACTGAGGAAAATTCTGTTTTAAATAGGCTTTTTTAGGTATTATACTGCATATTTTTTTTTTTTTTTTTGAGTTACCATTTTTTAACACTTTCCAACATAGTTGAAAATTATGTATGACTTCGGTTTGTCTGTCCGACTATCCGTGCTCTAAGGGGCATCCCACACTAAGGCGACACATAAGACATGTCGCTAAAAATTTCCGTTACATAAAAGCAGAACGAGGGAAAACTGTTTGCAGCGTATTTTAAATCTGTTACACTATTTCAAATATAATGAAACCAAACTGATATGCATTACTGAGGCTTACTGCAAGATATTTGTTGTATAACATGATGGCATAACGTTTATCGTTCATTTACAGGTACACGCAAAAGATTCGAATTCAGTACTATATCTGAAGTACTATTTATTAGCTATATAAGTGCAGAAAATGTGATTTCATTTATGGTAAGTTTAAATAATTTTTGCTTAATAGGTGGTGTTTATAAATGCTACAGTCATATACAGAGATATACAAGCGAATTCGTAAGTATTGCGGTATTTTAGCGTGAATGGCTTAAAGGCGGTTTTTAATTCAGTTATGCGCTTTCAAGTTGAATGACATTTAGCATACTGAGATTTGTTTAAAGTATATAAATAAAATCATATACAGAGCCACGTAAAGAATTAGATACATGATTTCCTAAGGATGATAATGTTTGGAAGTGCGATTTGAGTAGTTTTAACCATGTTTTAGAATGAATTAAAATTTAGCTTAATATGTGACGCATATAAAAATCTATTGGTAATATACAGGGCTGTCTGTACAAAAGAGTTCAAGCTTGTTTCAGTATATTGATTGAAATTGCTGAAGGGGAATTTTCAACCTATTATGTATTTTCATACTAAACTAAGTTTTAGCATATTATGTAGAATATGTACAAATTGTAGGTTAAATACACAAAATAATTGGGCTACTTTTCCGGCTGTAGACGGTAATTGCTGAAATCTGGTTTTCAAGAGTGCTATAACTTGTATAAAATGTTTACATATTTTTTTTTTACCTTATAAATTTGCGAAGTTTTCGATTCTGGAAGTGTTAGATAGTGTTTCATAATCTATGCTTAACGCATGATTTTTCTTTCTTGTTTTTTTCCTAAGATAGGATTTCGTTATAGACAGTTTCAATTTTAAGGGCGCTACTGAAATTGCATTTTATTGTTTAAATCGGAATTTATGATTTTTTTTTCTTTTATGGTAGCGATCCCTAGATTTAATAAAAGGGCAGGGTGCTGCTGGCAGGGCCTATTTACCGAATAGGCCCGTGAAGACCGTGCTTACTCACTGAAATACAAAGGGGCACCCAAATTTACTCTTCAAAACTAATTTTTAGAAAAAAAAATTTCAATCAGGGTAAAAAATGCATTTCTTTTCTTACTATGTGGCAATTCGTAAATCACAAGGATATTTTGAAGCTCAAATGCAGTACAGTTTCAACTATCCGAGTTAATATGGGCCAAGATCACCTCGGATAAGCAAAAAACTTGGATTAATCGGATTCATACAAATCGTCACTAATCATGGAGATGAAATATAAAATTTCACTTAATTCATTCATTTTTATGGTACTAGTAACATTTCTTTGATGTACATTTCCGTTACTTTTAAGAAAAACGGAGAATGAAATGGTTTATTTGAAATAGTTTTTTGCTTGTTGAATGTCAATTTTGCTACAATTGTTTTGCTGCAGTATTACGATGCTGCATAGCTGTCAATTTCTAAGAGAGTTTTTTTCTACTAAAACTTACCAGTAAATTTTGCCTAATTCAATCACCAAAAAATCTAACAATTGTTAACGATTAAATATGGCAAAAAATGTGTATTAAATTTTAGAGGTAACAAAACCGTACAAATTGGTAGCTATGTGATTCTATTAGTGTCATGAAAATTGCAGATGTAACCTCTTCTATTTGCTCAAAGTATTAAATGTTTGCTTTTTTTTTTCAATATACAATATTTCAATTCTAAGGTTATACCTTTGGAATGGATCATTTTCTTCTGATGGACTGGTGGCTCCCATGAAACAGCCATTATAAATGAAGTGTTAGGTGAAGATGCAAAAGCAGCAATAAAAAGTTAGAACTCTGATTTTCTGGTCAGAATGGGGGAAAAAATTGCCATAATTTTTTTTTTTTTAATTATGGTCCTTTTTTTTTCTTTTTTAATGTAGAGCTCGCGACAGCTTTGTAATTTCACTTTCGCTTCTATGTTTACGTTTATTTTATTGCCAGAATGAAATCCGAAAGTTGCCAATAACGGGATCACCGCCGAAAAACGACACGGTTTTGGCGATGAAAGCTGAAACCTGTTGAATTTAACATCTGCCCGAAAGAACAAATAGGATCCGCTATCTACGTATTGGCAATTCAAGCTCTCGAATACGCCATCTGGTGGAGAAAAGATGTAATTTCTCGCTTCAGGATAGTGCAGTGTAAGCGCATTGTATTACATGTATTTTAAATTTGTTAAGAATGGTTATTCTTTTGCATAATTTCAGATTTCCTGTGACATTTGTGTTCCGTCTTATATGACAAAGTAAAAATTATCCGAATGGACTTTACCCATCTGACGTCAGCCGCGGGCAAACAGAAGAAAAACACCAATACGCGTGAAGAACATTTAACACTGCTTTCCCTTCGTCCAATAAACAGTTCTTTTCGGAAGGTATCTACCCGCATAGGCGTGGCTGTTGCCATTCGTGGGTAAAGTCCATTTAAACATCTAAAACTTTCAAATGCATTTACAATAAAGAATTATTTCAATGGCACTTTAGCATTAGTTAAAGGGAAATTAAAGTCCTGTACCGAAGGTTGCGAGCAGCGCCTCTATAGGCCGTTTTAATGGAGGATATTCCATCTCCGTTTTGATCATGTCGTCGGTACCATGTCAAACTATCCAATGTGAAAACAGAGCGCTACTTTCTTTAAATTCATATTTCTTGATCGGCACCATTTTTTTTTTGAAATAGTATAATTCCCCTTATTTAACCTTATTTAATGACATATTAATTAAGGCGAAGACAAGGATAATTTTACCATTTCAGAAAAATGGTGCCGATCAAGAAATCTGAATTTTATAAAAATAGCCCACTGTTTTCACATTGGATAGTTTGACATGGTACCGACAATGTGGTCAAGGTAGAAACTTCTAGCTTAAAGACGCGAAGGCTACGTAGACGTGTAATGTAAATCCCTGTTAGCCAATGAAACAGTTCATGAGGCAAAGCAGTAGTATCTTCCCTTCTTATCAGTTAGAAGTTCCTTGAGTAAATTACCGGTATCACGTGACCTTTTTCAGCCTCGTACCCATATTTGGAATATCCTCCATTCCCAAATTCAAGCGCTCGAATACGCCATCTGGTGGAGAAAAGATGTAACTTATCGCTTCAGGATAGTGCATCTGTCTTATATGACAAAGTAATAATTATCCGAATTTAAATATCTAAAACTTTCAAATGCATTTACAATAAAGACTTACTTCAATGGCACTTTAGCATTAGTTAAAGGGAAATTAAAGGGACGATTTTCCTATAGACCGAATTCTCTGTAAAGCTCAGGCTGAGGGCGCTAGTGTAGCGAACACCACTCGTACTTCCGGTTGTTGTGTTAATTTTTATTTTAATTATATTTTATTAATATTATATTTATATTATTTGTAATATTTTATTTTTAAATTTACCAAATCATCTTACCAAGCACCAAAAGATTGCAACAACAACATCCTAAGCATTTATCACTTAAGTTAACTTTCCAAGTTTTCTGGCACATCGCACATGCTATGGAACCCTTGTCATGAATTTTATAATGGCTATGTTAAAGCACTATTATTTATCTGATGTCTATTAAGAAACCATTAATAAATGCAAATTTCCCAAACATTTAAGGGTACTTTTCGGTTAGGCGGGCACCAGTGTTATATATACATACGTATATATGTATATAGACATATATTTATGTGTGTGTATATATATGTATATTTACATATATGTATGTATATAAATATGTATATATAACACTGGCACCCGGGTAACCGAAAAGTACCAATTTAAGTTTTTTGAATAAGCAATTTCTACCTGTTAAATTCCTCTTGGGCAAGATTTCAAGATTCTGTATAATGCTAAACCTTGCATTTTAAAAATCTTCTACTGTATTATCTCTTTTCCCCTGAAAAGTCTGCCCCCCCCCCTTCCCTCTTGATTCGACAACACTAATACAGTTAAATTTCATTTTATTATTAAATGTGCCCTAAAATTTTTATATTTGTTTCAGGTTCATTAGCTTATGTTGTTGGAATGGAATATATAGTCTGGGAGTCAGGCAGGAGAAGTCCAGTGATTTCAATATCTTAAATACAGTCATCGGTGAGTTATTTTTGTATATTTTTTCCTGTGGTTGGAGAGGAGATATAGTGCATAGTTGATCTGGATAAGTCATTGATTAATAATTTACCAAACTTTCATAAGGAAGGGTACTTGTGTACTACTAATATATTTCTGGTACACATAGATTTTTATTTGCCAGTGTTATGCGTTATTGAAATTTTCATTAAAATAATTTTACAAAGTATTTGAAGACAATATAATATATTTCATAAGTGAATATTTGTTGCTGTAACAACAAGTTTTAAAACATTTCATAAATCTTTGATTTACCGAATAAATTACAGTCTAATTTTTTTATCGCTCATTCCAGGTTTTGTAATATCTTATTTAATAATGTTTAATTTATGGACTTCTTCAGCAGTAAATAAAACAAACATTTTAATAAAATGCAGGTTGACACTTTAACTTAATCATGTTGAGCAACAAGTTTACTTGCACTTAAAGCATATGAAACTTTTGAATTTGAAACCAATATTTTAGTACACCTGAGTTGGCCCAGGCAAAATTTGGGCCTTCTTTAGTACCTCTTCACAAAATTCCATTCAGTAAAAGCATACACTTCATTAATTATTTTTATTTTGTAAGGTTTCAAACTAAATGTAATAAGTTCATCAGAAAGAAAAGCTAGCAGAAAGGTTTAAATAAGTTATTAATAAATGCTTTGTTAGAATTTGGGTTAATCTGAATTCGTCTTCTATTATGTAATGTTATTTTTCACAAAACTTTTGTTTCACATTAAATGGGTGAAAAGAAGAAAAACCTTGCATTGACCCTTGGCACGGAAATTTTTTTCTTATGCAACCTCCAAATTTAGTGATTAGGTAATATTTACAAGGAGAAAAAATTTGTCAACTGGTATTGAAGAATTAAAAGTGTATAAGATGCTTTTTGTGTAAAAATAAAGTTTGTTAATACAGTAGACTCCCTCAAATTGAATAATTGAAGGAAAACGATCTCATTTTTTTGTGCATATTCAAATATGCATTATTAATTATTTACTTCAACTTTGCTTTTAATATTTTAATCAGTTTTTAAACTATCTTACTTTTTATCCTTTTAGTTTATTACTTTACTTAATTATTTTAATATTTTACAATATCACAATCATTCATTATAATTTTGATTGCATTAAAATTACTGTTTAAAAAATGTAAACAAAGCAATGGCCAGAAATCCGCACAACATCTGGTCCCAAGCTGTGCGGATTTGAAGGAGCTACTGTATTATATTGAAACATGTCAGTTTTTTAATCATTCATACATATATTTCCTGACTTGTGTGGACCCATAGAGACAGAGGGCTTCTGCCTCTGTGCTGTGTGCTGGAGATGCCCTCAAAAAATGGTGTAAGATTGAGTTTAACGCACACAGCATGGGTCTCTATATTGCAGTCAATGTTGTAGTTTTACACTCTTTTATTTAACTTGGTTTTTATATGTAAAGAAGGAATTTTGTAATTGATTTTTCACTCTTTTCTTGATATTCTAGTATTATTAAAATTATGCTTGTGTATTTCCAATGACAATATGCCATTTTAATATTTTTAGAACTTCATTATAAATTGATTCTAAGGCATTTTTGTTCTACCTAGCCGCAGGTGATAAATCTCCAAATAATCTTTGTTATTACAACTATTTATGAGTTACAAAAACAATGCAGTTAATATGCACCAAGCCATTTACGTCAAAATATGTTTAGTGGCTGTGAAACTGCAACAGTGAAATATTTGGAACAATAAAAATAAAAAAGTCCTTCCGGCCAGTGCCGGGAGGAAGAGGTAGCTTTCATAATCCTTATTTTAAAAAAGCCAACTTATATCATTCAAACACACGAAGCTCAATTTAGTGGAAACCGAATATAGGAGATTCAATACTAATTTTTATCAATATAATGAATGAGAATTTCGCGAAAATAGTCAGCTTTATCCAAGCTGCTTTTTTTTAAAGTAACTTATATTTGGCTGCCAAATTCGGCGATTTCTTAAAGTGCCTACCATTTAAAGACAACATGGCGGATGAGGCTAACCAGTGAACTTGGTCGAGATCTTAGTAATTGCTGTGCACATGCTCACTCACATCGGAATCGGTTAATATATACGAGTGCTGTCGCATGCAAAAAATCAGATTTTTCAAAATGTCACCCACAACAGAAATTGAAACTGCTATATCTGAGCCATTTTTTAAGGTAAAGACAAACAAAAAATGCTCCTGAATCCTTATATCAAGGTCAAACACTTAAGAAAGAAACCTTTTTCAATTTCTAATTTTTTTGCACTTCACTTTAAATATATATATTTTTTTTATTTAATGGCCGCCATTTTGAAACAAGATGGCTGATGAATCTGGCCAGCGAACTTGGTCGAGGTATTGATGTATACTATCCACATGCCTTCTTACATCGAAATAGGCGAATACGTGTGTTATCGTGTGACAAATACAAGATCGTTTCAAAATCAAAATTTTTTGAAATCGCTTTCCTCCGAACGGCTGCAATAGGTAGCTTTTTGTAATGAAAGCTACCTAAAAATATGAATAGAAAATAACTTTTTATTTTTTAAGTTTCCTAATTTTTATTGATTATTTTTAATTATTATTAATAATTTATTTTATTAATTTAATTTTAATATTTCTTTAAAAAAAATCATTGTTTATAATTTATTACTGTATATACTCTCATATTAGTCAACCCCAAAATTTGAGAGATATAACATGTCCATCCGTTTGAATAACAATATTTAATAATAGATATAACAATAGTAATCTTGGTCTTAATTTAATTTTAATCAAGGAAGATTAATATGAATTCTGAAATCAAATAGGGCAATGAAAACTATTCCAAAATACTGATAATAAAATGGAATTATTTTCATTCCTTTAAAATTTTGGTGTTTATTTACACGTGAGTACATATAGTAATTAATTTATGATTATATGTTATAAACTAGTTGGATGTGCCAATCCCAAAACTTTCTTCTATCTTATACATCTTAATATTTCAGAAACTAGTTACACATGTTAATACTTCAATATTATTAGTTCATTACTATACCAAATTTGATTTTCCTCTTAAATTCCTGCTTCAGTTAATTAAATGAACTAAAAACGAGTTAATCTATATCATGGTATTTGTTAAAATTAATAGTTTTTCCTTATTCTGTTGTTATCAGATATTTGTGAATAGCCGGCTTAGCAGGAAGTGAGTTCCCGCCTTTGCACGAGCCGCCGATGGACAATAGAACTACGAAAAATCAAGAAAAATTTACAAAAATCGCTATCACAGAGCCCCTTTACCGCGCTATATTTCCGAATTCAAGGAGGACATGTTGGCCAAAGCCAAAAACATGCACAAAAAATTTGGTTCAATTGTATGCATAATTTTATACACTTTTCGGTTGTACAATAAAGAAAATGGTACAGACATCGTAATTATAGCGCCCCCTTCCAGCGGAATTTTTCCAAATTCAGGGAGGACCTTCATGCCATGACCAAAAAGAAACAAAAAATTTGGCTCAATTGTATGCATAACTTCATACACTTTTCGATGGTACAATATTCAAAATGGCACAAAAATCGCTATTAAAGCGCCCCAACCGGCGAATTTTTTTCAAAATTAAGGAAGGACCTGCTTGCCATAGCCAAGAACTTAAAATAAAAATTTGGTTCAGTTCTATGCATAACTTCATACACTTTTCGATGGTACAATATGCAAAATCGCTATTACAGCGCCCCGTTGCGGCGAATTTTTTCCGTCTTCAGGGAGGACCTGCTTGTCATAGCCATAAACTTAAAATAAGAATTTGGTTCAATTCCATGCATAACTTCATACACTTTTGAATGGTACAATATTCAAAATCACACAAAAATTGCTGTTACAGCGCCCCCTACCAGCGATTTTTTTCCAAATTTAGGGAGGATCTGCTTGCCATAGCCAAAAACTTAAAATAAAAATTTGGTTCAATTCTATGCATAACTTCATCCACTTTTGGATGGTACAATATTCAAAATCGCACAAAAGTTGCTGTTACAGCGCCCCCTACCGGTAAATTATTTCCAAATTCAGGGAGGACCTACTTGCTATATCCAAAAACTTAAAATAAAAATTTGGTTCAATTCTGTACATAACTTCATACACTTTTGGATGGTACAATATTCAAAATCGCACAAAAATTGCTATTACAGCGCCCCCTACCGGCGAATTTTTTCCGAATTCAGGGAGGATGTGCTTGCCATAGCCAAAAGCTTAAAATAAAAATTTGGTTTAATTCTATGCATAACTTCATACTCTTTTTGATGGTACAATGGCGACAGACACACGGACAGACAGACATTTTCTATAAACATGTTTTTTGGGATCTCTGACCCCTAAAACGTGTAAATCCGTCGAAAACCGGAAGTCGAAAAAAATTTCGATTACAATACTTTCTTCTATTGAAGATAGAAGAAAGTAAAAATAGTTTAGAAATCCTGTATAACAGTTTAAATAATATTTTCCCCTGTTACTATATTTTAAAAGATAAGTAGAACAAATATTATATATATTTTAAATAAATTCACGTATTCATGCTATTTATCAAGTAATACATCAAAGCAGTGATTTTTCAATAGTTGGGGTCTTTGTAAAATTAATGCATTGTAACAGATTTTTTTTTTTTAACGACATAAATTGTAGTCGTGAAATTAGGTGTGATTCTAAAGATAAACATTGAATGCTTATAAAAGTGTACTTTTTTAGAAACTATTTTTACTTTTATTATTTTCATAAAGAATTTTAGTTTTGAAAATTCACTTTAATTCAAAAATGCCTTTTTGAATATTATGTTCAAATTTTGTAAGAGGAAAAAAAACTGAAGTGAAATTTTAAAATTGTAAGTTTTCAGTTTGTAAGTTAAGTAGTTGGTTCGCAATTTTGTTTTCTGGTTTATAAAACCATTAAACAATAAAGTTGTGAGTACTGTGTGATTTTAGCACTAACTATTGGATACAGTAGACTTCCTCAAATCCGCACATCATCGAATATGTAAACAATAGAACTTTCAGTTCAGATGTAGGGACAAAATTACAGACTTTTTTATTTTTATATAATTCCATATGCATTTTAATATGTAATTCTTGTTAATGTGACTGAACTCTTGCTTGTTCATGAAGGAAATAGTATAAATTTATTTCTGAAAAATTCAAGATATTGCTGATATCACTGGTAATTGCAATCTTTTTACCAAATATATTTATGTATTAATCAAGCTTTTTTGGTTATTAAGTTTGGCTAAAGTTTGGTTGAATAATTCAAGAAAAATGCATATAATCTTTATTATGTATATTTAATTATGCATTATTATTTACTTGACGTTTACTTTTAATAATTTAATTATTTTTTAAATTATCTTAATTTTTATTATTTCAATTTATTGTTTTACTTAATTATTTTAATATTTTACTATAAGTAAGCATTCATTATAATTTCGATTGCATTATTACATTCAAATTACTGTTTAAAAATATAAACAAAGAAAGCAATGACCAAAAATCCGCACAATCTCTGGTCCCAAGCTGTGCGGATTTGAAGGAGTCTACTGTATTAATATGATAAAGTAAAAATATTTCATTTTCAAGCTGAAATTTTGGTGAATAAATTCAAATCTCCCATTTAAAATTTGTTTATGAAATTAAAAAAAAAAACTATAGCAAATTATAAATTGTTATAGCAAAAATGTACTTGTTCTGATTGTGATTTTGGTTCATTGTACTTTTCTAGCTAGTGTGGAAATGAAGTTTGAAGGAACAGAAACCACTGCTATCTCTAGCTGCATTGGAAAGATGCTTGCAGAATTTGACGACAGGGATGGAAACACTTTTCAAATGAGAAGAAGATGACTAACAAGAAATAGATGATTTGTCGAAAAAAATTTTGTTAAATAATAAATATGATTAATAATAGTTTGTACATAAAAAAACATTTAATTCTTTTTGTGATTAATAAATTTTATTTGTTATACATGGTAAGTTTTTATTTAAATTCTAAGAATTGACTTCTAATTTTTGTATTATCATTTTTAAAACTAGTATCCAATGTTTAAGATATTTCAATAAAATACAATTTATAAAATAAATTTACAAACTTTTAAAATCACCTTGTAAATTTTATCTTAGAGAAAAACAGATGATAAAAATTGACTCATATAAAATCTATCTAAAATTAGAATTTTTAACGAAATATACATTATGATGATATTTAAATGCTAAGTTTTTAGATTTCTAATTATTTCAAATGCCTTACTTATGTGCAATTGAGAGAATCTATCCATTTGAATTTCTAAAATGTATTTTATAGCTTCAACTCCCCCCCCCCCCACCTCCCTGACTCAAAAGAGAAAACATATAAAGAAAATTAGCTATTTTGTCCTTTATATAATTTCTGATATTTTCAAAGTGTTTTTTATCTATTAATTTTTTTGAGGGGTGGGGAAAGGTCCTGAAATATATTTAAAAAAGTTTCTACCTTCTATCAATCACAATTTCTTTCTGGTTACATAAACTTAAGTAGGTATTGTAAATTCTGAAATGGAATTTAGATAGCCTTAATGTCATATTAGTCTACTTTTTGTAGGGATGTATAATTTCTAGAAAGATTAAAGTGTTGGGGGAAAAAAAAATCTGTAAAAATTGTTTTTTTTTTTGTTTTTTTTTACAAATAAGAGCTTTTTTGTTGCTAAATTTTCTTTGTAAATATAAAATAATATACATTTTTTGAATATACGTATGTACATTAAAAATAGAAAGATTTTATTTTTACTTCATATGAATACATTACAAATAGAAATAATAAACTTACTATTAAAATTTTAGTTCCAGAATAGATTTTCTCGCTTAGTTTAATGACATTGTTTGTAACATATTTTTTTTTTTTTTTTAAATGGTCATTTCAGTTGCACTTTCAATTTTACACTGCCATTAAAACTTATAATATAAATATTTGCTGGCAATTGTGTTTATTTAATGAAAAAACTCCATCGAAGTGTTTATCCCCCAGTAGTATAGTTCAGACTCTCATTCAGAATGAAGGGAGTATAAAGATAAAATATAAATTAATGTTTTACTAATTTTTAATGTAGGAAATAAAATTGGTTAAATAAAACTAAAATAAAGTTGCTTAAATAAAATAAAATAGAATAAATAAAAAAAAAACAGGTGGATTTACTTTTTTCAACCAAATTTTGCTTGCATTTTTCGTTTAGCCGGGCACCAGTGTTACATTTACATACATATATATGTACACACGCACACAAATATATGTGCATATATGTGTATGTAAATATAACACTGGCGCCCGGCCTTCCAAAAAGTACCAATTTTATTTTTCAGGTGTGGTGGAGAGAGGGGGTAACATTTCATTTATACAGTAGAAGATCTTTATAATCCTATATAATGCACAGCTTATGAGATGTAAGCAATGAATTTTGTACTTAAGAAGCACCTGTAATCCGTATTGCAAAAATATTGACACCTTTTAGAGGATTAAATTTCAAACATTATTTCATCTTTATCTCCTTAATTCAGATTTTTTTTAATGAAAATATTGCTATTATTAAATGTAAAAATTTTGGGATTAAGTAATGTGATGAATTTGTCCCAGCATGTTTGGATAATTTTTATAGGCGAATTAACAATATGTGAAATGATCAATATTATGCAAAAATTTTTTAACCTGCACAACTTTTGGTCCTAAGGAATGCAATATAAATATCTACTGCGATTGTTTTGTATATTGCCGTATTTACAAGGTAAGTTTTAATGTTGTGTGAAATGACCTATATAACGCAAAATGTTGCATGTTTTGGTTTGCATTATAAAGAGCTTCTACTGCATATAAATACTATGTTAATGTTTATTGTAAAGACATAATTTCAGCTACGTTATTTTTATTATTTTTTTTATATATAATGGTTAAGTGTTTATTGATTATGTGAAAATAAAATATGGAAATCTGCTTATGATAAATTGATTTTTTAAATATTCAATTTTTCAACCTCACTATAACCACAAATTGGTATTACGGACATAATTTTACATATGAATTTTTAATGAGGAAAGTAGCATTTACTTATGAGTTTTTCAAAAAGTTAATGTTTCAATATAGAACGTTGAACATTGGAAAGAAAAAAAAAGAGAAACCACCAGAATGTAGAGTGAACATAAGAAAGAGAGTATTCATCTTCCAACACTACAGAATCAGTAAGTTCATACTCTGATTCAGGATGATGGCCATACAGATAAAATATAAATTTTCTTCTGAGTTAATTGGGTAGGAATAATTAACTAAAGTTAAGTTTGAAAAAACAACAAAGGTAGAATTTTGCATATGTAACTTAAGAGGACACAGTACCTTTTAAACTATTTTTCAGTTTTCAATAGTATTGTAATATCTGTGGTGGCATTATGTTTAATACTATAATGCAAATATATATATATATTTTTTAATCTTACAGAAATGCCTATTTAACTAAAATTTAATTTTTTTTAATAATTTTTAACTTTTTAAAAATCCCTACTACTTTTTTAAATATGAATATTTTTTGCTTCAGAAATTTCTGTAATTTCAATTATGAGTTTGGTGAATTTCCTTGATTTTTTATTATACAAAAGAGAAAAAGATTTATATTAAATGTAATATCCCATACATCTAAAAATCCATGGCACAGTTTTATGTAGTATAATCTAAGGAATGTGGGGAAAAATTTTTGAAACAAAAATATTGATATTTAAAAATCAAGTGGGATTTTAAAAAATATAAATATATATTTTTTTTTTAATTTAAATTTTAGTTAAATAGAAATAGGCAAGATTTTTTTTTTTTTTTTTTTTGAAATTACATGAAATTTAATTTGCTTTATAGTATTAAATATAATGTCACTACAGATATTACAGTATTATTCAAAATTGAAAAAGTAGTTTAAAGGGTACTGTGTCCCCTTAACATAAATTGTTTTTGACTAACTTTTACTAGTTTTTTTTTTTCCTTGCAAAGTTTATACATCAATACAGTTAAACAAATTTGAACATCTATATTTATGGTAAAGGCAGAAAAGAATAAATCATTTCAGTTAAATATTTTTTAATTTTAATATGTTGAATATTTTTATTGATTATATGAAAAAAAAATTATCAAAATTGCTTATATGGTAATAAAAGTTATTTTATTCAAATAATACAATATAACACTTTTCAACTTTACCATTTCCATAAATTGGTATTATAGATATAATTTTGCATATGACATTTTTAATGAGAGAAGTATAATTTAATTATTAATTTTACACATAATATTTTTACGTACAACACTGAACATGAAAAGAAAAAATTAAAAAACATCAGAATGTATAAAATACAGTAGAACCTCGATCCATCGTTTTTCAAGAAGTGCGTGATTAAAAACGATGAATGCGGGAAAACGACGAATGCGTGTTAATTTCAAAACACGAAAAAAAAATGTTTATGCATTACTAATACATGCGATGTGTGCAGTATACTAATAAATACTAATTTGTTACTTTCCAAACTGTAAAATAAATAAATCGAAGTTATGGAAAATTGATATTTATTTTTAAAAATCAGTAATTTTATACTGGGTTTTTCGTTTTACTTTTTAAATTAAACAACAAATTTTCAAGATGTGCAACATTTTTCTGGTCATTTTCTTTCATTTCATGTGCATCTATAAAAGTTCGTACAGTTTCAAATGCTGTAATTGCATCAGGCAGACTTGGCACTGGTGTAGACTCAGCTTCATCGGCATGAACATTATCATCTGCTTATTCGTCATTATTTTCATTTTTTGCATCATCACACATTTCTTCTATGCTTAAGACACCACATGTCGCAGCATCTTGATCAATAGAAATATAATCGCTAAATTTCACACCCGATACATCCTCTGCTACACGCAACCACTCTTTCTCTGCATTTATCGTCACCATCATCATTATTTTCATCTCCTTCTGTTGAGCATTCTTCATCAATTTTTCCCACAAAACTGCATTTCACGAAACAATTCTGGATGGCTGAAGAGGTTATTTCATGCCATGCTGAAAGTACAAAATGAATAGCATGCAGAAAGTTTATTTTTGGAGTGAGTTCTTTTGCTTGTTCCATGAAACATAAAGATCTTTTCACTAGCCATCTCCTGTAGCATTTCTTAAAACAGTTGATTACCCCAGCATCAAAAGAGACATATGTACAATTTTCTGGGGAAAAACTGACTTTTATATTTTTCAAAAACGACATATCTGGTGAATGAGCCGGGCAATTGTGAATAAATAGAATGATTTTCTCGTTTTGAGCGCTGATTGATCTATTAAAAGCATGAAGAAATTTTGTAAAAATATTATTTTTCATCTATGCTTTCACATTCTAATGGTAGACTACTGGTAGTTTCTTTACATTCTTGAAGCATCAAGGTCTAGTAGATTTACCAATAACGAGGTGTACTTGCTTGTTAGGAACGTCCTTATTTGTGCATAGTAGCACTGTAAGTCTTTCTTTGGAATGTATACCCCCGTGACAAGGCAAGCGCTCCTTTGAGCGCTAGCATTCTCTCTGACAAGCATTTATAAAACAGGCCTGTTTCGTCTGCATTATAGATGTCACAATCCTTATAGACTTCTAGTAACTTCGGAAGTTTTTCAAACCACATTTCTATGGTATCAGTATTTACTACTGATACCATACACAAATGATACTGATACCAATCTAGTAGATTTACCAATAACGAGGTGTACTTGTTTGTTAGGAACGTCCTTATTTGTGCATAGTAGCACTGTAAGTCTTTCTTTGGAATGTATACCCCCGTGACAAGGCATTCTCTCTGACAAGCATTTATAAAACAGGCCTGTTTCGTCTGCATTATAGATGTCACAATCCTTATAGACTTCTAGTAACTTCGGAAGTTTTTCAAACCACATTTCTATGGTATCAGTATTTACTACTGATACCATACACAAATGATACTGGTACCATACAATTAGGCACTTTCACCGCATAATTTCCTGGTTACCAATCCCTAATGAATTTTAAAACTTGAAATCCACCCAATTGATGCAGAAAAATTTTCCATGCCCTATGATGCAGCTATTTCAAGCGCCTTCTCAACAATATTCCCATCCACAGGAATATTTGACGCACGAGACTACTTGTACTAAGCGAAGAGAAGTCTTTTCAAATCACTGTAAGAGACATTTTGTTAGTTTTTTTCTTTTTTGCAGAAGTTCCATACTTATCAGCCTGCTCTCTAATTTCTTTTCCGAAATTATCGAATTCGGGGTTAAAGGCGATTAGCGATGTTAATTTTTTTCTCAAAAGGATTCTTTTCCACCTCATCAATGATGAGAAGCCTTCTTAAAATTCCCACAACGCATTAAATTGAAAACGCACACTCTTGAAATTAAACACGTGCGCTGCACACAACAGATTAGCCAGGAATGTGAAAGAACGTGGCAGCTGGAGATGGCCAAAGTGGATGCATCCATTCTCCCCTTTACACAGAATAGAATGACCCATTCTCCAAATAGAGTACCTGTTCCGCATTCCTTTATTTTCACGTACATACATGTCACAATATCAAAGCTAATCCCTGTATTTCACCTCCTAAAACAACACAAATGAGTTATTTTAGGATAAAAGAAGTAATTCCAGTTTGTATGTCATATGGATCCGCTTGATCTTCAATTTCATTTCGGTGAGGAGAAAAAATTTCCAACGATGAATGCGGAAAAACGACTTTTTGATGAACGATGTATGCGGGTTTCGTTAACATTATTTAAATATAATTTGTGCAGGGACCATAGAAATAAAACGATCAATACGGGAAAACGATGGATACGGGAACGATAGATCGGGGTTTCACTGTATTTGAATAAATTATTTTATTAATGGTATTTGAATTTTCGTAAAAAGATACCTTTTAATAAAAGAAAAAAAATTCCCCGAAATTTTTGGGTTATTTCAGAGCAATCACTTTCAACATAATCATGAAAAATTTTCCTTTTAAATATTTTTTACATTATCATGGCAGTGAACTTAGCTATGATTTTCCATATAAACAATATATAAATATATATTTCTATAATAGCAAAAAAAAAATATTTGAAAAAATTTCAGAGCAATCACTTTCAACATAATCATGAAAAATTTTCCTTTTAAATATTTTTTACATTATCATGGCAGTGAACTTAGCTATGATTTTCCATATAAACAATATATAAATATATATTTCTATAATAGCAAAAAAAAAATATTTGAAATAGTTAAAAAATATATATTTATATGCATATGTTTTCAAACCTGGATTCATCAATATAAAATGGCAAACTTTTTTTCACTAATATAAAGAGATATTTATTACCAATACTATGTCAAGACAGGTAATCAATATCTCTCTATATTGAAAAAAGAAAGCTTCGCTATTTTATAGTGTCGAATCCAGTTTTAACCAATATCTTGACCAATATCGGCCGATCCGGCGCTCACCGATATCGGCCGATCTGGCGTCCGCCGGTATCGGCCAATATTGGGTCCCGATATCGGGCGGTCCGGCGTTCGCCGATATCGGCCGGTATTGGGTGCCAATATTGGAAAAAAGTTTGCCATGCAATATCGGTATACCGATATTTGCCGATATTGCGAAATCGCTGTTCCCGATATTGCTATGCTACCTGGGTATATGCATTTTTGTATCAAACGACAAACAACATCTTTATCTGGCACTCCCTTCACCTTTCGTTCTGCTGCCCGGGGCATATACCCCCTCTACCCTCTCCTAGTTTTGGCCCCGGCATTATGTAACATTAAGCTATATTACTAAATACTTTTAAATAGTAACTACCTCTTTTAGATGTTACTTTATATAAATTTATTTAAATGTATAATCATAATATCACTGCAAATGTATAAAAAGGAAAAACTGTAAAATTAAAAAGGATTTTAATCATTGATTGAAATAAAAAAAACTATTATTTCTGCAATCCTTTGACAAAATTAATATTTTTTTCAGTAATCGCTCTTCTAATTTCTTGCAATTTTTTTTTTTTTTTTTTTTTTTGGTCGTTTGATGAATTTCGTGTTTTTCTCCCAAGACCATTTGATGAATTTTGATTCTTTTTTTTCCCCACAGACTTTTTAGAAAATATTTGTAAATTCCATCAATTTTGCCATATATTTAAAAATTTCCATGACTTTCCAGATTTTCCCTGTTGCTGGAAACCCTGTTATATCTGCCTCTTTCTGTTGTTGAGACTTGCATTTCTTTTATTGATGACCACAGAGCGTTTGGGAAAGAAAGGCCAGAGGAGTGATTTACTATCTTCGGGGATTTTTGAAAAAAGCTATAAATATAACTTTTGATTAAACAAAGACTTGTTCTATAAGCAAAACATGTGCTTTACATTTTTGTTTTCGGTGAATACCCAGTGTAACTCGAAGTTTTATAAGCACAGTGAATTCCTAATCTTGACTAGCACCATGAAATAGGGAATGATATATTAGCTGGGAGGATCACTGAGCTGTATTTATACTATCCCAAAGAAAATGACAATGGTCAAAGTCAAGAGATCTATTCCGTACATGCAGATAAACAGCTGTATAATGTGAAAGAGAAAAATAGGTTCTGCTTTTCTGAAAAAAAGAGCAAGGGAAATATTTTTACTTGAACTTTGAGTACACCATTAAAGATTTTGTTGGCATAAGACAGAAATTACTGCTACTCTAATTCTAGGTTATTTTGAATTACCCGATATTTATTCTAGTTCACACACAAAATAGCACATAGTTAAAAAAGAAAAAAATTAAAATACAAAACTGGGCTTAACCATTAAACAACATAAAAAACTGGAGCAGCAAAAGGTAAGTCTTATCCCTGCTCCTGCCAGAACCAGTGGTTAATTGACAGTAAAAAGAGCCGTATAAACTTTAGGGTCTAGTCAATTTTATGTGGGGCCTGAGGTACATAGGCCATATTTAGAGTCTGCTTCCTCAAAACAATTTCACAAAATTTGTGAATAATAAACTTGTATTAAAACACTATTATGCCCAGTTAAAAATTTAAACAATAGTTTTAAGGAAAAAGAATTTGTTAAAGATGCAGTAAGAAATTTGCACGTACATTTTATTTGATACACAGTAAACATTTACTATTCTGAAATTTAGGGGTGTAGTGGAACTATAAGCATAAGTGATTAACTGGAGCATGTGCGGTGTAGTATAACCTTATTCTCAGAATTTTGAAGTTTGTTATAATTTGTTGTCATTACAAGAACATAGGAATAGTTTCATGTAGATGAATTATTTCTTTAGTTTTTTTCATTAGTCTAAGTTATTTTTATTTATTTAAAAATTTGAAAATAAAATACTTATTCACAACCTCATATTATTTGTTATCGAAACCTTCAAAATATATTTTGACTTACTTATTTAAAATTTCCATCTATTTTGTCTTTAAGTTACAATTAAATGGTTTAATAAATGTACCAATATCAACATAGTGCAAAAGTTCAGCATCAATCATTAAGCTTAATATAATAAATACTAGTTTTACTGTTTAAATTTATTAAAAATTGTACTATTTTTCATAACAATCTTAAGTTTATTAAGCTTGATAACAATCATTAATTTCCAAAATCTGGTGTAACTTTTAAGTGTAAAAATGAAACGGAAAAATAGATTTAATACGTTATAAATAAAAAATACAATAAGTGATAGATTAGATTTGCACTTATGAACATACTTAAGAACATTTGCACTTATGAAGATAAGTAACGTTTACTTTTCTGCATTAGTTTTACAAAAAGATTCCTCCTTAACTGCAAAATAAACAAAAACATATCGCCAATGTAGTACTTTTACGCTCGCCAGAATAAAGCGATAAACCACAATTTATGGCACCCATGCTGTCGAAAACTGCTAAAATATATATTTATTTAAACAAAATTACGTACAAAACCATATACTTGTCGCACTCTTTCAAAATTTTATAGCTTTCACAAAAATAAAACGATTCAAAATTTCTTAATACTGACGAAGAAATCCAAATGCTTTGCACTGAACCGGAAACTCAGCTGCTAACTTCCGGTTGAAGCGGTTTTGTTTATGTTTACACTGAGAATTCGGTCTATACCGAAGGCTGCGAGCAGCGCCTCTATAGGCCGTTTTAATTCCCAATCTTTTCTCTAGGCATAAACAAACGATCAACAAGTTCTGTTCCCTAGCAAGTGTCGCACTATCTTTGCAAGTGTTATCGCAAATCGCATTAATGATTCCAGTTACTGGATCAAATGAAAAGTTAATTTTAGAATGTCGTGTTTGTTATCAATCTGTTTCCGGCTGACATTTATATTTAGCTGAAAAACATTATGCCAATATCAGTATTTCTATTCGTTTTCAGAAAAAAAAATTCCAGATCACGTTCTTGTCTTAAAAACTGTGACTGTGAAATCTTAAAAAAATAAAATACATTTTTTGAAACGGGCATGGCAACCGAGGAAGCAGAAAGGTAAATATATTAATTGTAATTAAGTAAATAAATCACAAAATGTTTTCGAGATGTTTATTTCCCCTACCTAAAGGTTATTTATCAACAATATGGAAAACCGTAGAGCCTTATAAATTATTTCCAACCTATGATAAGTGTATTTCAATACCTAATATAGAAATTGTTAGATTTAAAAAAAGGAAAGGCACCCGCGCTGCGGCCGATGCTAAAAAAAAGGCTCGAAAGCTCGCAGAAGCTAATAAACCGCCTCCGATTCCAAAGTATCTTCAAAGAAAAGTGAAAGTATCAGCAGAACTCGAAAGGAAAAGATGTGTTGATGAAAATTGGTTAGAAACTCAACCTATTGATAATGTGTATAACATGAAGTTATATAGAGGAAAGCCATATTCCGTTTCCGAAGCCGTACACATTCTTCGAGGTGCTCATATATCATCTCTTTTAAACGATCCATCTGCATTGCTGTATGTCACGACTGAACTCGATTTGAAAACAAAGAAACAAAATAAGTTAGTCGACGACTTTGGTGGAGTGATCACCTATCCTCACGAATTTGATTCCGGTTATAAAAACAAGATAATTGCTGTCTGCAAAGAAGAAGCAGATCAGGTAAAAGCCACTGAAGCAGGAGCTGTCTATACAGGTTCTACTACTCTTATCAAACAAATATTAGCCGGAACTATTGCAGGTGATGATTTTGATTATATCGTTTGCCACCCTGATATGTATAAAGAATTGAATGTTCTGAGAGGAATTCTGAAAAAAAGATTCCCCAATCTTCATAATGGTTTGCTAAGAATCGACATTGATAGAGCAGTCACCAGTTTCCAGAAAGGTGTCGAGTACAATTTGAAACGCAGTGTCATTGAACCTGATTTTGGTTGGATAGATGTGGTTTGTGGTCGTTTAGATATGCCTACAGAACACATCGAGGAAAATATTAAACATGTTTTAGATCTGATTGAGAAACATAAGCCTGCAAATACAAGCCATATTCTATTTAATATGCGTACTTTATTGTGGTGTGAAAAAACAAGAGAAAAGTTAAAGATTCCTCATTGGGAATATTTGCCTAACTATCCAGAAAATGGAGTTTTTGCTGAAGATGAGGATGATAAACAGAGCTCTGTAAAAAGCAATTAATTCAAAATGTCAATTTTAATAATGTTGTGTTTTACAGTTTTGGTAGAAGAAATATTCATGAATAATAAATCATATAATTAGATTTTTTTTATGTTTTTATTTCAGTTTTAAGCTATTTTTTGTTTTATTAAAAGCACAACATGTCCTCACCAATCTTGGCAACGAATCGCCAGTTGTGTAGCTTATAAATAAGACAAAAAATTTCCATTTTCTTTTTAACCATTTTTGTTGTGAAATGCATGAGATTGACAAGTGTTATTCAGAAACTTTGTATTCAAAAGACGTTTTCCATTTTTTGGTAAACAACACAAAAGATCTTTTAGAAAATACTGTCAAAAATAGCTATTTTGATTGGAATTTTCGACGCAACCCTGTAAGAAAGGCGAAAAACGGTCATCCCGTAACCACAATTGCTTATAGCTCATTAAGTAATTTATTTATCAAAAAATGGAAAACTGATTTTGATTTCAAATCATTTCAATAATCAGACCTGCTAATTTTATGACTGTACATTTAAAAATGTGTCAGAAAGTTTCACATTTTGTTTGAGAACCACCTTAATAAGCATATTTTATTGAAGTACTACTTCATGCTATTACAAATGTTACTTTACGTTGTTGGGCTTAGATACTGTATATTCCCGCAGCTGCCATCTTGGATTTGTTGGCGTTTATCGATAAGGCAACCCCGTTAAGCCTAACATGTGCATAAATCGCTGCTTGGCGACTTTTACTACTTGGCGGAAAAGGGGTTTTCACACCAAGAAAAAAAAATCCAAGATGGTGCCTGCGGGAATATACAGCATCTGCTCCATTAAACCTATGGACATACATTTTCATATATTTTTTAAATATCTCCTCAGGAAATTAATATTTTTAATTTTTTTTTTTTTTTTTCTGTGTACCTACTCTTCATGAAGGATGCCTCCCTTTTTCTTTTTAGTTGTCAAAATATTTTTTAAATATATATACTAGGGATTGACCGAAGCAGCGGTTTTGCTAAATACCGAAGCGTCGGTCGAAGTGTATATTGAATATTCGATATTCGGCAACCGAATACTTAAAAATTTTTCATACACATTTTTGCATGTATTAGTTTTTTTTTAATAAACTTTAATTAAAATCTAATTCTTTAATGTAATTTAATTCAGTTACAGTTTTATTCTTAAATCTAATTACACACACAAAAAAAAAATAATAATTACTTCTTTCCACTCACAAATTCATGAACCCATCACTTATTTTTTATTATTTTATGACTAGTCAATACTCAAAATAACCTATGAAAGTATTAAATTATACAGGCTTTTATTAAGGATAAGGATTGTCAGAAAAACAAAAGTTCATTCAAATACAAAGAAACAATGTTGTCATTAAGCTGATTTACTGATTGTCCAAGTCTAATTATAGACACAAAAGGTATATATCAGTTTTTACATTTAACTATTTTCTGTCAAATTATTGATAGATATTTATATTTTGATTAATATTTTAACATTGTGGTGATGAAAACAACAAATTTGAGTGATTTTAATTTAATGGTTATAAAAGATATAGGATAGGCATATGGGCATACTTATGATGTGTGTATTTTTTTTAATATACACCTTAGATATACAGAGATGATCTCTGATATACTTATTTGATGTGCATATTAAAGAAAATACACATTCAATAAATTAAAAAAAAAAAAAAAAAAAACTAATGTAGAAATAATTAAAATTAAATGATAAGAGAAAGATGCCCAACTTCCTTACTCTTTTTTTTCTCTATTGTAGACAGTTGTTTTGATTTCACCCCTATGTAGACTATTTCAGGAAGGAAAAAGTTTTTTTTTTAATTGACAATGGCCTTTGACATGTTTTTTGTAGTGCAGCTGAACTCTGAACTCATGCACATAATATTGAAACTCATCGTTTAGCCTCTTCTACTTCTAAGTAAAAGAGAATTCTTCTACTTCTAAGAAAATAGTTATTCGCAATTATTCGGCCGAATACTTAAAAGTATTCAGCCGAAGCCGAATATTCGGTTTAT
This sequence comes from Maratus speciosus, assembly GCA_963932465.1. Classification (NCBI taxonomy): domain Eukaryota; kingdom Metazoa; phylum Arthropoda; class Arachnida; order Araneae; family Salticidae; genus Maratus; species Maratus speciosus. Next base: position 57,550,865 of record OZ010798.1, read on the forward strand.
ATACCAAATCAACTATTCGGTATTCGGTCAATCCCTAATATATACTTAATTTTATGCTTTAAAATCTTAACAAAACTGAGTAAGATTTTAGCATTTCAAATAAAATTAAGTAGATCTCTCATGTCATGACGTATTTATTGTTATATTTAATCTTAGCATTAAATTAATACCTGACATATTTTTCTGTGCTTTATGACAATACAGAATAAGAGTTATAAGAAATCGAAAAGCAACATAAAGCATAAAGTGTTTGTGATTATTAGGTGTTTCCTAATTATATCTAATAGATAGTGATTTAGATTAATAACAAATGCACATAGTCAAGTTTTAGGCTGAAAGTCAAGTATTGAATACTATCTTTTTTTTATGTAATTTATATATATCTTTAATTAGACTGATTTTTGTTATTATTAGGTACCTATTATGCTGTTTAAAAACTTATTTTTTATGTTTTAAACTTTTTGATTCCAATAAGAAAACAACATGACTTTCATAAATCCAATAATTAGTAATCTGATATCAGGGCTTGAAATTCAGTTTTTCCTAGGAGGGGAGACCAACATTTATAAATGGAGGGGAGTTGAGCTATTTGGAAAGGAGGAAAAAATCTAAAACTTACTGTTATTTTACGCGCATATAAAATTTACATTAATTATTTTATCATGTCTACAAATATTTTTTGGTGCACCCTTTTGGATATTTTCCTTTTTCTGTCACAGGAAAAAAAATCGTGAAATATGCCAATTGAGCATAGGAAAAAAAAAAATCTTGAATTACCTCGATCGGTCGAGGGAAGAATATCGTGAAATTCGTCGATTGGCCGTGGTATAAAATCGTGAAATTCATCGATCAGACGCAGGATAAAACTGAATTTCGTTAGTCTGTCTCAAAAGGTAACCGTAAAATTCACGGATGTTTTTGAGTAAAAAACAAAAAAACCTGAAATTCACAGCAAATTTTCTGAAAGGTTACAGCAGGGGATGGGAAGGGATTGGGAAATTCTCTCCAGGCGCTAATTATTTTTGTTGCAGGTCGAGTAAACTCTCTTTTGGTTTGGTTTGATTTCAGGCTGAGTGTAGATTCCTGTAAATTGGATTCAGGTTAAACCCAAATTTTCAAAAGTTAATTCAGTATATTATTTCAGATTAAAAACTATACCTATAATAATAAATATAGATATTTGTGTGTGTGCTGTTTTCTAAAGAGAGCATAGCGTTTTCATCGCTACCCTTTGATGAAATTCCCATTTTTTTCTGCAGCCCTTTGACGAAAATCGCATTTTATCTGCAATCTTTTGACGAAAGTCACGTTTTTTTTTTGTTGTTGTTGTTGTTTTTTGCGATCTTTTGATGAAATTCGTGTTTTTTCACGATCATTTGACGAAATTTGCGTCTTTTTCGCAATTATTTGACGAAATTCGCGTCTTTTTCGCGATTATTTGGCGAAATTCGTGTCTTTTTCGGGATCTTTTGATGAAATTCGCGTTTTTTTCGCGATCCTTTGGCGAAATGCGCATTTTTTTCGCGATCCTTTGACAAAATCCACATTTTTTCCCCGCAATGTTTTGACGAAACGCGTGTTTTTTCCATGATCCTTTGACAAAATTCGCATTTTTTCGCGATCCTTTGATAAAATTCGCATTTTTTTCAGTGCCCTTTTGACTAAATTCGCATTTATTCCGCGATCCTTTGACGAAATTTGCATTTTCTGCGGTCCTTAGACGAAATTCGTTTTTTCTTCGCAATCCTTTGCAGAAACTCGCGTTTTTTCCGCGTTCCTTTGCTGCAATTTATGCTTTTTTTGTTATCCTTTGATGCAATTTGCGTTTTTTCACGATCCTTTTCGAGTTTCTTTTTGCAGTCTGACGAAATTCACGTTTTTCCGCGATCCTTTGACAAAATTTGCATTTTATTCGGAATCCTTTGTGACGAAATTGGTGATTTTTTCCTCGAACGATTGATTAAATTAATTTTTTCAGTGATCATTTGTCGAAATTCGCAATATTTTTCTGTTTAACGGATGACAGATTTTTCATAATTTCGGAACCTAATGCCTTAAATTTTAGGAAAATTCGGAACAGAATCACCTCTGAATTCGCCAATCGGTCATGCATACTTGTCAACCAATCTCGAGAAAAAAAAATAATGAAATTTGTCTATCGGTCGCGTGAAAAATTCGTGAATTTCAACGATCTTTCACGGTAAAAAAACCGCAAAATGTGTCAATCAGTTGTGCGAAAATATCAGGAAATTCGCAAGGCATTCGTGAAAGTTGATCGTAATTTCAAAATGTAAAATTTTCTGGAAAATGGTGAGTTTTTTGGACGGGAGCCTCCCGCCCACGATATTCTTTTGGGCGGGATTTCAAAATTTTGGGCGCAAATCCCACCATCCCGCCCTGAAATTCAAACCCTGGATATTTTATGTAAAACGGTGCATAACTGATTATTAAATCCTTAAGTATATTTGTAAAAAAAAAAAAAAAAAAAAAAAAAAAAATCATGCCGATTTAAATAGATGTGCTTTCACGTCTCTATCAAATAAACTTCAAAACTTTAAAAAAAAAATTGTTAGCTTGCATTATACTAGAATCTTGCATGGGTTGGGTAAAACCTCATCTGAACCCGAAAATCCCATTTGAAGACAACCTGCACTGTAAACCAACCTGAAATGAAAGGAAAGTAAGTTATTTTTTAATTCAATTATGAAATGTAATCTAATGCCAATTTTATCTTTTATATAGAAAAATGGACAAATCTATACTCTTTAATAGTACTATTCAAATATAGCTGTAGTAAAACCTCTGAATAGCAGACACCTCAAGATCATTGAATAGAGATCTGCATCAGGTCAGGTTGTCCTTAATTTTCTTTTCCGGGTTGGAATGACTAATTTTCTTTCTGTGAGTCGTGTTCTCCCTAAAATAATTCTTGTGGGTCTGGTCATACTTAGGATTTTTACAAGACAGGTTAGGATTTTCCCAAAAAGTTTCAGATGAAAATAAATGTATGCATTTGTATATTCAGTTTACTACATGAGAAATAAAATGAATGCAAGAAATGTGAAGAACCATTTTTTCTTCTCTCGGAATATGAAAAATATTACATTTCATTTCTAACACAAAACTTATGTATCCTGTTTGTGATAATTTATGCACACACACATATACATGTTGTGTGTGTGTAAATTGAGTGATGCCTGTTATTCAGGGGTATAGATGTACAAATGTAATAAGTGTTAGGGATTGAAAAAGGTGTTCACTAAATAGAGGTGTCTGCATTTTGGGAGTGTCCATATGGAGGTCTTATTGTATGTTGTAGATTTTTAAACTGAAAAAGTATTTTAGACATTCTTTTGAAAAATCGGGTCAACGCAACCCGCAAGAGTCAAATCCGAAATGCAAAACACTGAAAGTCAACCCAACCTGCAGAAAAAAAACATAGCGCTAACCTGATACAGGAATCTAATATCTACTCGGGCCAATGGCAACCCTTGGCAGCAGTACCGTATCTAGACTTATAATTTCGGAAGGGGCTGAGGTACAGTAAAAGTTTCTAAGATGGAATCACAAGCAAACAAAACAAAAAAAAAATCACCTTAAGCAGTTTTTTATTTTAGCAGATAACACAAATATTATACAATCAAACCTGCTAAGATGCAATGGCACGAGACTGAGAAAATTGTCGTTTTAGGCAGGTTTTCATCTTAACAAGTATAATTCCATGGTTAAACCGCATTTTTATAAACGAAATACTGAAAATTATCTGCTAAACGGTATGCATTCTCACCCTGCCACATTTAAGTAAATTTTCTTTTTAAACTTATGGCTTTGCATTCATTCTGAGAAGATATCTTAATCTATGCATTACTTTAAACCACAGACTTTTAAACTGATCTATACCAAGTGATAAAAATTAATAATGCACTTTTAATCACCATATATCATGTTTTATACAATAAAACATGTCTAAAGAGAGCCTGTGTACAACAGAAACTTGGTTGAAAGGGAAAATTTCATGGTCTTTGCGAAATAACACACTTTCTACGATGATAACTTGTCTAAAATGGAATTTTTTCAGGTTCCTTTTGAATTTCATCTTAGCAGGTGTCATTAGATTTTATTAAACTTTCGCAATTAAACTTGGCATTTTCTATAAATTTCAGAGGGGGCTACAGCCCCATCAGCCCACCCCTTGGATACGCCACTGCTTGGCAGAATTTTTTTGCTGCTTACTTTTGTGAATCTGACAACCCCAAACTTTTCGTATAAAGTACCAAATATTATCAGATCATTTCCCTCCTGATGTTTGTTGCAGTAGGTCACAAAAGATTTTTGTCTGAATGATTATCTGCACAAAATGGTCAGGTTACATCTTTTTTTGGTATAATACTTTGCATTTATTATCCTGAATTTTGTTGTATAGCTATTTTGTTTTTATGTTGAATATGGTTTGTGATTAGTGATACTAGTTAGTGAAGTTGTTAGCAAGTATCAGTCTATTTTAAAAGTGAAATTGTTTCTGGTGGTAGGCCTATTTTGGGAAATGATAGAGAGGCAAGTAGTTTTTTTTTTTTTTTAAGCTTACAAGAGATTAAAGATCTGTTTTTGGAATTTTACAAAAGAAATGGTTCAGGTAAATCAAATGTTAAATGTGTTAGTTGTAATGGTGATATGAAATTACTAATACGAGCTTCTTGTATTTACATCTCCAGTTCTTCCTAAAATGATAAATTGGTAAAATCTTTTGAACTTCTTCATGTTCCAGAGTTCCCAATCTCTTTACTTTCCTCATTTATGTATGTTCTGCAAAATTATAAATCTTTTCAAGTATTTTCGTTATTTTTTTTTTGTTATCAAACTTTTTTGAAGATGGCAAAGTTATTTTTTTAATTTTCTTCATTTTTTGCCTATTTAAATAAATCAAAATTCCTGCCTGAAATATTGAAATCATGAAAATGTAACATATTTTTGATGATTTTACGCATTTTGGGATATCCTGAACCACAATTTGACAATTTTTGGAAAAATATATACCTGGCATCTATAAGTATGCAACACAAATTTTGTGGGTACTCATCTCAAGAATTAATGCACAGAATTTCATCAGACTTCACACTCTGTTAGCCCTTGACATAAATTGGTGCTGATTAAGTTTCAATGTACAGTAGAACCCTGCTCATCTGAAATTCCGGTTAATCCGAGCCGATTTTATTTTAAAAAATTATGCTTGAACAGATTTAAAAAACTGAATAAACAAAACACTCAATAATGTAAAAGCAGAACATTGTACACAAATATAAACTGAAAACATGCACTATAGGCCTACTCATAGAAGCCATCTTTAAAAAATCTCGAATGTATCTGTTTGTTTGCCAGTCACTATAAAATTCTTTTCTAAGATGCAAAAAAGTATTTAATTCAGATAATAAAATTTATTTTCCCTTTGAATAATTTGATTTTGCAAATTATCTACAGAAATGTTTTTTCTTCACCCCTCGTCGACATGGTGATAGAGCTATTCATAGATTTGCGATTTTGAACCGTTTGTAATGGGTTGTTATGTAATTCCTCATTCTGAAGTTCTGTTGGATTATTATAAACACCGGGAACGATTAAACAGTAATACTGTTTTTTTTCCAAAAGTTGTGTCTGTTTATCCAGCATGACCTTAGGATGTTGGATTACAGGTTGTTTACTATACTACTGAGTACTTGTAATTTACATTTTTTATACAAAGAAATCTTTTTCTTTTCTGTTTTTATCAGAATTTTGGGTAATCCGAACTGTCTCCGGTCCCAATTAGTTCCAGGGATATGTTTAGGAAAATTTTAGATCCTTTACAGGTCCCTTCACAAAATAATTTATCCTAAAACAGGACCCTTCACAAATTTTTTTATCTTCAAACAGGACCCTTCACAAAACATTTTAGGTACTTTTCGGTTAGCCGGGCACCAGTGTTATATTTACATACATATATACATATATATGCACATATATGTATTTATATATATGTACACACACACACATAAATATATACATACATATGTATATATATATGTACATATATGTGCATATATATGTATGTAAATATAACATTGGCACTCGGCTAACCGAAAAGTACCACATTTTATCCCAAAACAGGACCCTTCACAAAATTATCTGTCTCTTAAATAGACCTTTCACAGAATTTTTTCACCTTCAAATTGAACTTTTCAGAAATTTAGTCATTTAAAAATAAAATCTGGCCTGTAAGTAAACAGTTGAACTCACCAAAGAGCACTTTACTTAGCTTTCTATGTATGAAGGATAGAACATTAAGACATCGATAATTTAAAATTCACAAAAATAAGAAAACTTCACAGTTCCACAAAAACAGGACCCTGTGAGAAAAGTCTGGTCAGACCCCTGAGTTCGGATTAGTGGGTTTCTATTGTATATCGCTTAACATTTGATGCTGCCATGTTGTGTTTGTCACAATTTCCATGATAGCTATATCTCAGTATCTTTGGAATAGAATGCATTAACAAATAAAATTGCCAAATACTTACAAATTACCAAATTTAATTTTTAAGTTATTTATTAAATGTTATTCAATTTTAGCGTTGTTTTTTTCAACAGGAGGTGCTGCTGCTATGTTACTTTTTTGGAGATAAATATTATAGAAATGTCTCACTTACTATTGGGTAGAAATGCTCCAAATTTCATATTTCAAGTCATTAATTAAAAGAATGTATATTTTTTTAAATACAGTAAAGCACCATTTATACGTCTTTTACATTTATATGTATGTTGTTTCAAGAACGTTGTGTTCTTGTTTTATAAAGATCCCCTGAAAGATGTATAATCGGTGACTTACTGTATTAACGTATCTTAAATTCTAAATTTTTTGTATTTAATTTTATTACTAACTATATGTTGTCTTAAAATATTTTTTTCTTTATGATTTCAATGAGTTATTTTTTTCTTTCATTTTTCATTACATTTATACCTTTTCTTTTTTTTCTTCAAAGCATACTATTCCATCATTTGATTTGGCCTAAATGTTTTGATATTGTTCTAGAAGTTTTTCCTGCACGCTTTTGAGGAACTGATTTGCTCCATTTTGTTAAATCTTACTGATGATATCTTAATTGAATCATTTGATTGGATAACTCCATATGTAGTATGCATTTTGTGGCATTCCACCAAGGGGTTTAAAACCAGCTGAAGGACTTAAGAATGGAACCTTTTCCAGTAGACTCCCTAAAATTCGCAAACACCTAAAATCTGTACATTATCACAGATGTAAACAATGAAACTTCCAGTTCAGATGTAGGGCAAAATTACAGATTTTTTTAGTTTCATATCACTCTGTATGTATTTTGATATGCAATTCTCGATGTTGTTCTTGACTAAACTTGTGGGTTTTTTTTTTATGAAGGAAGTATAAATTTAATTCTGAAAAAAAAATCAAGATAATGTATTACTAATAGTCGCAATCTTTTTACCAAATATATTTATGGGTATATATATATATCAGCGGTAGAATTGATAAAAAAAAGTCACTGGTCCCAAGGAACAGTAAACATCAGAGTTTACTGGTCCGCAGACATCGTCACAATTCCATGAATTACCTTTAACCCTTTGAGTGACACCCCTCCCCTCCTCCTCCTAGAACATAAACCAAACTTCCTTTCAGTTACCCAAAATTTTCGGCATAATAAAATGTAAAATTATAATTTGCTAAAAATTAAATAAACAGTACATAAACAAAAACTATAAAATTATTAATTATGTATTTTATTTCCGATTATTTATTTCAACTGTCTGTAAGTTTTAATGTGATTTTTTAGTTTTTTAAATAAAATAAAATTCTGTGGTTTCTGTTTGGTTGTGATTTTCTCAGGGATGGGAAAATTTATGTTTACCTGTCAGAGAGGGAAAAAAATTACTGGTCCTGCGGACCACTAAATTTTTGAAATTAGTGGTCCGATTGAATTTTTAGTGGTCTCAGACCAGCGGACCACCAAGGATTTCGAACGCTGTATATACAGTACAGAACCATTTATCCGGAATGCATGGGGTCAGATGTATTCCGGATAACTGGTCTTTCCGGTTAACTGGTTGTGCATTAAAGCAGCATCCATGTGATAAGTTTTGTGGAATATGTGTGGTTGTGGCATTATTTCTGATTTTAAATTATTAGATTACTTGGATTAAAAATCAATGCAAGAAAGATCAAAAGTTAACTCGAGTTTAAAAGATCCTTCTGAAACAAAAATCCTTCTGTTTCCTCTGCATTTAAAATATAACTAAATATGTTTTCATTTCAAATACTATATGCTGTCATCAAATTATACAATTGTTTCAAGCAAAGCCTATGTCAAACTGGCAATGTATGACACTTTTTTTGCAAAGATTCTGAAATCAGTCTATCAGAAATAACATTCTGGATAACTGGTTTCCGGATAAATGGTTCCATACTGTATATATATATATATATAACAGGGGTCTCCAGACTTTTCTCACAGGGTCCTGTTTTTGTGAAATTGTAAAGTTTTTCTTATATTTGTGAAAATTCTAATTATACTTTTGTGAATTTGAAATTATCGATATATTCAGGTTCTATTTTTCATATATAAAAAAGCTAAGCAATATGTTCTTTGATGAATTCAGCTGTTTTGTTACAGGTCAGATTTTATTTTTAAATGATTGAATTTGTGTAAAGTTCAATTTGAAGGTGGAAAAATTCTGGGAAAGGTCTATTTAAGAGAAATAATTTTGTGAATGGTCCTGTTTTGGGATAAAAAGTTTTGTGAGGGGTCCTGTTTTAAGATAATTTTTTTTTTTTTTTTTTTTTTGTCAAGGGTACTTTAAAGGACCTAAAATTTTCCTAAACATATCCCTGATTAATTGAGCTATTTTGATAATTAGGATTGGCTAAACCTGAAATAAAAAATCCTTACTTTATGATTTTGATATGAATTAATAGAGTACCTTTATGGGGAAAGTTTCATTGAATAATTCAAGGAAAACATATCTCGTCTTTATTATGCATATTTAATTATACATTATTAATTATTTACTTGACCTTTACTTTTAATATTTTAATCATTTTCAAAACTATCTTACTTTTAATCATTGTAGTTTATTACTTTGCTTATTTTACTATATTGCAAGCATTCATTATAATTTTGATTGCTTTATTGCATTCAAATTAATGTTTAAAAAAATTTAAATTTAGCAATGACCAGAAATCTGCAAAATTTTAAAATCTGTACAACCTCTGGTCACAAGCTGTGTGGATTTGAGGGAGTCTACTGTATATTTATCTTCTGCTAAAAATAGTCATGACATCAGAAGAGATGACCTTGATTTTATAGAATTTTGCCATAAATAAGTTTTATTAAAATGTTGTGTTGATGTACTTCAAGATTGTTCCATCGAATTGTGACAATGTCAATAAACAAGTTTAACTATAATAAATAAGATGTATACGTTAAAAACACATCAACTTGCTCAATGGTACACGTAAGCAAGAAATTTTATATGAACTTGTACAAATAAAATTAATGATAAAGCATAATATCAACATTTTGAACTGCTTCTGCAATCATCTTCAGGATAAATATGATGTTGATATGTTTAAAAGTCTAGAGACAAAAGTTTCCTATAGTGTCTTGATCAATTATATGAATATCATATAATTATATTCATTACTTTTCATGTAATTGATCAAGACGCAACAGAATGCTTTCGTCTCTAGACTTTTAAACATTTCAATATCATATTTATCCTGAAGACGACTGCAGGAGCAGTTTAAAACGTTCATATTATGCTTTATTATTAATTTTATTTGTACAAGTTTATATAAAAGTTCATGTTAATGTGTACCATTGTGCAAGTTTGTGTTTTTAACATATTACATCTTATTTATTATATTTTATGGTGCAATTGTCCTACATATGTTAATAAGTTTAACTATAATTTATTTGATTCTTTATCTTGGGAAATCACCCATAACCTCAATAATAATAACTTGAACCTATTTCTTCAAAACATTTTATGGTAGAGGTTATTCACAATCGATTGGCTTAGGGATTATTTTAGTATTGCAATTCTGCAGTACAATTAATGAGTTACATTTAAATTTCATCCATGTCTTTACATTTAATTAATTTACCTAAGTAAAAATAATTAAAAGTGTGTTTTTATTGTTTCCTTGATCTTAGACGTCATTGGAAGCATGGAACTATAATAAAGAGGAACTGTCATATCCTTTAAAAAGTCCTGTAAATAATTCAACTGTAACCAATTTTGCTGGGTCGATTATCGTATAGGCAAACTTCCATCAGTAAATTTAAATAGAAATGTTCTCTTTATATAAAACACCATATTAATGTAAACTTAACCAATAATTCTTTGACATTTGCTTTACAAAACTAAATGGATCATCTTGATTTTTTTTTATTATTATTAAAGCTTATTTAATTGCCTTCGATATGAATTATAGCTTTTACTAAAATCTTTTGGAAGCCCAGTAGCGTATTGGTCAGCACACCTGTCTGCCACGCTACAGGTCAGGTGTTCTGCTTACGGCTGGGCAAGGTTCACTCAACCTTTCACCACTTCGGGGTCGATAAAATGAGTACCAAGCTTGCTTGGGAACTAAACACAGAGGGTCTCGCATTGGGTTGACCACCTGGCCGGGGCACATGCTGTATAGCACCTCGGGACCCAGGGTCAAGTAAACAGAGTTGGACACTGTAGGCCCTGATTCTTCACGGATCATACAACCACAGGTTTAGTTTTTTTTTTTTTCTAAGTTATTAACAAACAAGAACGAATTTCTTTAACAAAAAAAATGGTTTTTTTTAATCAACCATTACATAACTTTTTTAAAATAAATTTATGGGTTCCTTTAATTTAACCAGAAGCTATACTCACGAAGTTTACAAAAAAAATTTATTTTTGTGTTTCGGATAATTGTACAAGGCGCTATCATGCCCACCGTCCAAACGAAATTTTCCAAAGCAGTTGAACATATTTGTTTATAACTTATGAGTAGAAGCAACAAAATCAAGTTCTTGTGTATACCTTAAGATATGTACACTAAGCTGTTGAAATTTCAGAAAGATCCATCATGCAGTTTTCTTACAAAAAAAATCATAAAAAAGTGCTTTTTTTTGGTCTCCTAATGTAGAAGGTCCCCTTAAGTTTAAAGTTTTAGAACGAGACTGATAAAAATAAAGTAACTCTTAACAGTCATGTAGTTAAAGAAAAATGAGAAAAAACTCAATATTGTTAATTTTTCAAAAAAAAAAAAAAAATTGAGATTGTATTAAATAAAAATAAATGCTCTACCCAATAATTTTAGTTAAACTTCTGATTAAAAAAAAACAAGTATAATTGGTTATAAATTACAAACTTAACATTCTTTCACTTCATTGAGTAGGTTCTTTGTCAGAGTACGTTAGACTGACAGCACTATCTATCTATCACCTTAAATCTATCGGAATCACTTATACAATATACCAAATTCATCAAAATTTCAATACTTAATTTAAAAGCTAATAATTAAAAAATAGAGCATTTTTTTAATGAAACATTCAAGTTTGTCATCAAATCTTGACGGTACTATCTAGTTCTTATTTAAATATCTAATTAATTATTTTTATTTAAATCTGATTACCTCTGCAGCTCTACATCATTGGAAAAAAGTGATGAAGAAATTAAAGAGGAAGAATTGTTTAAATACATTAGAAATATCCTGAAGTACCAAATAGCACCCATGGAGTGTATGAAACTTCGAAAATTAGTAAAGGAAGCTCCGGGGAAGTTGAAGCTTTATCCTTACATTCAAAGCAAATATCCTGCTGAGGAATTTTTGGAGTTCTTGAAGAAATATCCTGAAACATTCTTGGTGAATCCAGACAAAACTGTTCAAAGTTATGAAGCAAGTTTTTGCTTGATGAGAGGTCCTACTGCCAATAAGACAGAAGAAACCTGTGATGAAGTCGATAGCTTTGATAAAAGAGAATACATATCTGATGAAGACCTATCAGATTCAATGGATGCAGAAAATCATTCAGACTCAGATTCCTAGGATTTGTAATCTGACAACTGATACTGAAGCCAATGTATTCATCATGTAGTTTTGTATAATGTGTAAAGCTAAATTATTTATTAAAAGTATCTTTATATTAAAGAGTATCACTTTTATATTCTTATTTAAATTAAGAATCATCACATTGTGAAAGCTATCATTGTAGATGTGAACAAGAAAATGTGTCACCACTCAAATTGTACTGTTGTATCCTAATTTTTAGTCTATATATACTAAGATATTAAAATACTTATATAAATTATAAGAGAAATTTTTTATAATAATCATCCATATTTTTTTTTTTTCTGTCTAAAAATTTGTCCGGTGTTATTCATAATTACATCACATTTCAAGACAAGGGAAGGCGTCCATAAAATGTGACAGGGGAAGAGGCTTAACATGCTGTGATCTAAAATATGAAAACAATTGTAGACTATTCAAAATTTAGACACATGAAAAATAGCAAACTAGATGCTTATTGGCTGATGTTGATGGCTCTTCTCGGTAAAAGGTATGGTGTATCCAACCGAGCCACGGTTGATATTGCGTCAAGTGTTATGAAATATTTGGGTTTAATATCGGAATCAAATACCTGTCTCGTCACAGCAAAAATAAAATATGAAGGGAAAATTCAAGAATTTACAAAAAATTGGTCTCAAAATGAAACGAAAATTGTTCCACTCTCTCTGGCCTTTATTTTGATGGGCGGCATGACAAAACTTTAACATCAGAAACACCCGAGGCCAAATAGCTCCAAAGAACAATTGTAGAAGCACATTACTGTATTGTATCATAACCTGGTTCTACGTACATGGGAAATATTACACCTGAAAGTGGATGTAGTCTTGATGTATCTAATAGCACTTACGAATATGTAACAAGTACTTTATTGGATTATTTTAGCAATCTTATTGTTCTAAGGTGTAACGCCTCTGTAGTGAACACAGGTGTGTCTAATGGTGTAATTCACTGGCTTGAATTGAAACTTCAGAGTCCAGTGTATTATCTGCTTATTTCAAATATTTACCAATAACTCATCTTAGAAAATTATGGTGAAATGTAGAAAAACATAAGACAAATTCCATTAAAAACAACTGCAGTGTAAGCACTGTAAACACAGCACACTAATTAAAAGTATACTGCTTTAAACGAGTTAAAACCGGTTGCTACTCGTAGATGTTTCTAGCGCCTGCCTACCAAAGAACGTTGAGGGAACACGCTCCAATTTCTTTGTTCCTACTGCGCTTAGCCGGATGAAAGAGAGAGGTCAGATGATTTACTTGTCGTCCCGATTTGTTTCTCGAAATGAAAATAGGGGACTTCCACTTTTTTGGCAGAGTGCCCAACTCAGTCTGTCTGGATTGTGCATTGAGCAAGCAGTAATCCTTTATGGAGAAAATTACCAAAATGCATCCAAAATTCGATGCCGATGAGGCGGCAGAAGATATTAACCTATAATTCTAAAAAACAATTTGGTTGTTGTTGTTCAAACATAGTACCTCTTAAGCACTACCCCAAACCGATCATCCAAATCTGTGATCATTTATTAATTTTTGTATTGTAATCATTTTTAATCCAATTTTCGGAACTTTCGGCCCACTGGTGCAACAGAAGATAACCCACTGTTTTAAGATTCCGCAAACTTTTTAATGAAGGGAGTTCACAAATTTTCCGCACTACCGCTAAAAGATTTGAGAAATTTTGATTTTTTCGATATGCCCTAATGTACATCCTATAAGATGTGTGTGTGTCTTTTGAATATTTCCTGTTACTAGATACTTTTAATACAAAAATCAATTTTAAAAAGCTTTTATCATGATTTTCTATTATAGGCAACATTAAGATTTTTGGCTCCTTGTATTACAAAAGTTTGAGATAATGGGAGTGTAAATGCTCATGGAATTGCAATTCTAAATATACTATAATTTATGTTTTCTCTGCAGATTATTTTCACAGGTGCATGGCGATTGTAAAATGTAAGTGCATCATAAAAATTACGTGTGTGTTGCTAACACTTACGGAATAACTTTATCCAATCATCCAAATTTCCAATCATATCATAAATAATGGTGACTTTCATTGCTTGCCAGTCCCTGAGGTGCATCCCTGCTTACTGAAAGGTTGGGCAGGGATGCTTTAGGATGTGCCTTTCTTTTGTTGTGTAATTTAAAAAAAATATCACCAGAGGCTAGTTCAGGCCCATTTTTTGGCTTGGGAAACTAATGTAGGCACTGATATCTAATCAACTGTCATAACCAGATACTTTTATAACATTTCAAACTTCCTTGTGCCTTTTAACTTGCAACACTTCAACATTATCGAAGTTTTGTGTTCACTATGACTTGTAAAAATCAATTATAGGCCTATTTTTCAAGATTTATCATTAGTATTGGGAGGTTAAATAAGTTCTCACTGTTTTCCAACAGATGGCATTATTAGAACTGTGTGCGTGTAGTTTAAGATGGTAACACATCAATTAAGTACTATAAGCAAGCTTGAAATTGAGTCTATTTCATTTTGTTGAAGTGTAAACAATATATTTTTTTTTATAGTACAATATCGTTTTTCATAAACATGTCAAATTTAGTGCCCCCCCCCCCCCAAAAAAAAAAAAGTATGTGGAGAATTTTACTGCACTATATTTAAAAATAAAATCTGCAGCTGAAGCACACAGAATTCTTGTTGAGACATATGGCCCCCATGCTCGGTCAGAAACAAATTGCAGATACTGGTTTAGATGCTTCAAAAATAATGATTTTCATGGTGAAGATAAAGAATGCTCTGGCGCACTGAAAAAGTTTGAAGATTAAGAATTGGAGGGATTGCTTCGTGAAAATTCCTGTCAGACGCTAGCTAAATTTGCGGAATCATTTGGAGTTAATCACACAACAGTTCTGAAATGTTTGAAAGCATATTAACCCCTTAAGGCTGCTTGTCACTCAGCTTCTGAATTTCCCTCACTAATGTTAAGTCTATGGGTGTTTGATGCATTCATATATTTTAAATATCTCCTTGGGAAATTACTATTTTTAACTTCTTTTTTCTGTGAACTCTTCTTAAAGGATGTCTTTTTTTCTCAGTTCAAAATATTTCTAAAATATATACTTTAATTTTATATGAAGTGTTAAAATCTTACTTGCAATTCGCCAGCTTTTAACAAATGAAATATTAAGCATAGATTTTAGAAATATTTGGAGATCTAAGGGAAAAAGAGGCATCCTTTAAGGAGACAGTACAAAGAAAAAAGCAATTTGAATTTCCTGAGGAAATATTCAAATGCAATCAATGCCCCATAGACTTAGCATTAGGGAGGGGAATTCGAAAGCTGAGTGACTAGCAAACTTAACTGGTTTGCCTGTACATGCAAGAAGAATTTGCTTGTTTTGTTTCTAAAAGTTTTTCGACACCACCAAGTTTAAACTACAATATTTGCTTTATTTAATGGCAGACATATTTTGATTATATAAGGCAAATATTTTAGTACAATAAAAGTGGTGTATTGTCCCTACTTTTAGTTTATTATGTCAAAAAAATGAACCTCTTAAGGAGTTAAGAATGATTCTAAAGCAAAGAGATTGGGTGATGTATGAGAGATGTCGAACAGTGTCTTTTTCACGTGTGGACAGTTGCTTCAATGGCAGAAAACGAAAGGTTTTTTTTAATCTGACTGGCAGTGAAAATGGACACACAATAACCCTAAGCATAGAAAATTGTGGGGTAAGATTGGCTATGCATAAACATCGTTAGCGAAGCTGAGTATCCATGGTTCCAAGCTTCTGCTCTGCATTTGGCAAGATCAGCTGGGTGTAGTTTATTATGAGCTTCTCTAAACGAATAAAACCATCACAAGAGAACACTATCAACTACAGTTGAGGCTTTGAGTCGAGCATTGAAGGAAAAATGGCTGCTATATGAGCAAAGACACAACAAAGTGATTTTGCTAACACTTGGCCATGTGTTTAAAAAACTTTAGAAATGCTTAAAATGGGAAGTTCTACCCCACCCACCGTATTCACTAGACATTTGTCCTTCCAATTATCACTTGTTCAGATGGATGGCACATGGCCTGGCTGAGCAGCACTTCCATTCTTAGAAAGATGCCAAAAAATAAGCCGACTCTTGGATAGCCTTAAGAGACTTATTTTTCAGACATTGAATTCAAATGCTGCTAGAAAGATGGACTAGCAATGGACAATACTTTCAGTGGCATGTTTTTTATTATTTTAACCCTTTCAGTGCTTTTTTTTTTTTTTTTTGGTGAGGGGGGGGGGTGGGAGGTTAATGCCCTGTGTGGAATATTTTGTCGTAGACAACCAGTGAATCCAAAAAACTTTTTCTGCATACTGGTTGGTTTCGTTGCTCCTCATTTCAAAGACACCGGCGGGGGAAAAATAACTTGAAATAGTTGTGTAGATCGAAATCAGTAGTGTCTACAAGCATTTTGTACAATATACATGCAACTGGTTTTGGTTATAGCCAAATTACTGCACTACACAGGCGCAATACTTCATCACTGGCTAAGCCCATGATGTACTACGGTGAGCACAATACACACCATGAATGCCTATGCGACTTTTGTCGATGCTTACTGTAATCTACAGCACCCAACTCCTGCACTAAAAGGGTTAAATAAAGCATTGATTTTCATGAAGAAACAACAAGAACTTATTCAACCTCCCAATATAATAATTTTAGAAGTCTTGCATATTAAAATTGTCAAAGCGCTATTGTTCCAATGCATATTTGCTGCCTTTTTTTTTTTTTTTTTTTAAATGCATAAATTTTACTTAGAAGTTATTGAAATAATTGAAAAAATAAAAATTGCTCAGATCTTATGCAAGAACTGAAGGATTAAGCTAAACTTTAAATGAAGAAAATTATATAGATGGAAATATTTCTTTTTACCTTTATTTTTCGACAAAAAATTTAAAAATTCTAATATACATTTCGTTAGAATAACCAGCAATAACCTTCGCTTCAATCAGTGCTTGCCAAGCAGATGACTTACTATATAAAAAAAAAGAAAATAGTTTCTTCTGTGTAACTTTGATCAGTGTTTGTTTATATCATTTAAAATCATTATCATTATAAAAGAAAAAAAAATAGCAAGCTGTTGTTAGCTGTATTTAACCAAAGCAAAGCTGTTCTGTTGAAAATCTCATTACCATATTTTTATTATTGTTAGCTATGGCAAAGAAATCTAGATTCAACTCTGAGTAAGACTCCTTTCATTTTTAAATAAGAGAATTGCAATCCTGGTTTCCCATGCAAAAATGTTTGTGCACTACTTCTGAAAGTTTATTTAATCTTTTAAAACTCCCTGTTATATGTAAAATTGGTCACTTTGAAAAATGGTTATATTCTTATTTGCAAGAAGATATAATCAGAATTTGCATTATAAGAGTATTAAAAGTTGCATGTGTGTTTATTTACAATCTTTTCCACGATCAAATGTTCTTTTCTATGCAAAGCAAAGATTAGTGCATTTCTTCTAATCTTTCTTTCTCTCATAAAGTTGCATACTGTTGTGCCAGAGACCACTAATGTATTTCAGCGTACAAGAGGTTCCTTCGTGCAAGACACATGACTTCCCCCCCCCCCCTCCCCATAGGAAAACACATAAAAGAATGACAATTTAAATATGTATAAACTATGTTAGTCAATATAATTACTGAGTGTCATCCTCTACCCTCCCCAAAATAAACACTAATGAAATTCCTCAAAAACATTTGTTCTAAACTGAAACAGACGTTCAAATTGAGCTGCTTCCTCCAATTTCTAGACACATATGTTCATTCTTAATCATCTTCAAGAAGATTTGTTTCAGCATTTGTCATGTTAATGAATGATCATTTCAAAATTGCATTTGATTAACAGGTTGCTTCAGTCATGCGAAAACACCCATTCGCTGATGTTAATCCATGGCAGAAATTTAAGAAATCTTGTTAGTATTTCAATATTTTTTTTTATTTTTTTTTTTCTTTTTGCATTGGATAAATGAGGTAATCTCTGCAAAAGCTTTTTTTTACTTTTTCGATTTTGTTTGCAGTTTTTTATGGGGATACTTTCACTTTCGAAAACCAGTTCCGAAAGTGAAAGTGTCCTAATTAAAAATACCTGTAAACAAAATCGAAAACATGAAAAACAGCCTTTTTACAGATCGACCTCAGCTAACCAATACAAAAATAATCATTCAAAAATATTGAAATGTTAATGAGATCTTAAAAAAATTCTTCCATTGGATTAACATTAATGAACGGGTGTTTTTTAACTGTTGAAATTTGACTTATTAGACAGTCCGGACTTCTTATGAAACAGTTATCCGTGTTTCACAGAAACATCTGATAAGATTGTTTCATGGAGTGCTTCCTGCGAGATGCTTATGGTATTTCTCACGAACTTGCGTCTTCTCACTCCTTTCAATAATTTCTTGTTGTAAACATGAACTTTGATAGTTATGCTAGTCTCGGAGAAACATGTGTGACATACCATACACATGCCCATTTCTCAACACTATTCTGAACTCTGATTGCCAGACTAATTTAGCTACTAAAATCAGACAGAGTTCTGCATCAGGTCAGGTAACCTGAGTTTACTCGACCTGCAATTTGGGTCATATACACACATACCAAGTTGTCTGTACATAAATTATCACAAATACTATACATTATTTGTGTATCAAAATGTTGCAATATTTTTCATATTCCAAGAGATGAAAAAAGGAAGTTCTTAAATGTACCATAAAGAATCAATTCTATTCATCTATGATCAAGTTTCTTATATAAATTTTATTTCCTATGCAGTAAATTGAATACATACTCATTCATATTTGAATATCTATTTTCATCTGAAACATTGTTCTGCACAAACTTTGTGAAAATCCCCAAAACCTGAGTTACAAAAACCTAAATCTGACCCGGAAGAAAAACTCTAGAGAGTACATCCCAAAGAAAGAAAATCAGGGTGAGGTATCTACTACTCAGAAACTTTACTACATTTGAATATTAAAGAATATAGACATGTCAGTTTTTCTACATAAAAAGATGAAATTTGTATTAGAGCTATACTTATAGATTTCATAATTGTATTATAACATGAATTAATTTCCTTTCATTTTGAGTTCAGGTAAAAATATGTCTGGTTTGGGTTTGATTTCTGGACAATGAATTTTTTTTGCTGCGTTACATTCAAATATAATTCTCAGTTTTTGATTGGCTACAACCCAACCTGTGCAGGACTAACCCCAGTGTTACACCTGGCAGTTTCCAATTCTCTTATGCTATTATCTCTCACCTTATTAGTGTATAGATTCAAATTCTCATGAACTTTGGGGGTAAACCTGTACTTTTTTTTTTTTTCCAATTTTTAAATAAAGTACTAACAAAAGGATAATATACATACAAATATGAGAAATACTGAAGAAAGTGTGCAAAAAACCAATCTTATTTGTATAAAACACACCCAATTTTTAAAGCAAATTGCAAGAGTAAAAAATGTGCATCTTCTACACTAAAAGAACAATACTTTCTTTATCCCCTTCTCATATGTCACTTAAAATTCTAAGAAGTATATCAAATTAACATTTTTTCCCCAATCTTTTCCGGAATACCATTCTCAATTTAACTTTATTACTCTGTTTGGGTTTTACTGACCCATATTAAAAATTAATTTGGATCCATCTCTCATTGGTTTTAATTATGATAACTTGTATAGTTTATGTACAGGGTGATTATAATTAAAGTTTAAGTTTCAAAACGCTCTAAAAAATGAACCACTGGTTAGAATGTCAAAATTCAATGGCATATTATTAAGGGGGAAAGAGCATGAACCAAGAAAAAAAAAATAGTTTAAAATTTTAGCGACAGATGGCGCTGCAAGCTTCAGAATTTCGACTACAAATGTTGTCTGCTTCAATGCTTCGTCTGTCCACAGAATTTTCCACGGCCAATCATTGTCCACTTCCATGCGAGCAAGAAATTCCAAAGGAAAACCCTCTCTTGTTGGCAGGTCATAAGAAAACAACTCCTGCACATGGCAAATTTTGTACGGATAGCATTGCAGGATGCTTCGTAGAATGTTATGCACGGTGCTCACATGCCTGTCCAATGTTCGGGCAATTCTCCGTGCACTGCATGGTTGCACACCACCGTTCGACTCCTCCTGAACTGCTGTGGTCACTTCAACTACGGCCGAATCACATCTTTTCCTTTCTCTACCAGACTGCACGTCAAATGAACCTGTGTTTTCGAATTTTTTCATAATTTTCACGAGACCCATGACAGTCACCGGTCCAACACCTTTTTTCATACCCTTGAGGGTCCTGAACTTCTGCAGAGCTACTGGTACAGAATCACCGTTCTTGTAATAAAGCTTTAAAAGCTGAGCGCGGTCCTTCATTGAGACACTCATGGCGAACGTCTGAGACACGATATGGGGAAATACCTTTTACCCAACATTTTTATAACACCTGAAATGGCCGTGTGTATGCCAGGTGTTTTAATTTACATCTTCCGACGCTTACAACGCCATCTGTCACTAAAATTTGGAACTTTTTTTTTTTGTTGGTTCATGTTCTTTCCCCCTTCTTCAATAATATACTGTTAATTTTGATGTCATTCTGATCAGTGGTTTGTTTTTTAGAACATTTTGAAACTTAAACTTTAATTATAATCACCTTCTATACAGTAATCCCTTAACATTTGCGAATACTCAACTTGCTTATTCGCGAATTTTGTTTTATAAAGAATCAGTGGCGTACCCAGGATTTTATTTCGGGGGGGGGGGCTGACTTAAATTTTCATAATGCTCTAAATCTTACGAAACACGTTGAATTGTGTTATAAACAGAAATCATTTTTCTCAATAAGGTCGTAGCCAGAGAGAGAGAGGGGGGGGGGTGCAAGGGCGACTTTGTTCCGAATTTTCCGAAAATTTGGACTTAAAAAATTATCGCGATTTTTGACAAATGGTCGCCGAAAAAAATCAATTTCGTCAATCGTCAAAAAAAATCTCCAGTTTCTTTAAAGGATCAAGGAAAAAACCGGAATTATGTCATATGGCCGCAGATAAAATGCGAAGTTTGTCAAAGGATCGCGAAAAAAAAGTCAAATTTCGTCAAATGATAGCGGAGAAAACGTGAATTTCGTCAAATTATTCTAGAGGAAACGCTAATTTCGTCAAAATGAGCACAGAAAAAACCCGAATTTCGTCAGAAGGCCGCAGAAAAACGCGAATTTCATCAAAGGTCGCGGAAAAAACGCGAATTTCGAAAAAAAGATCGCTAAAAACACTCATTCCGTCAAAGGGCTGCGAAAAAGAAGCTAATTTCGTAAAGGATCACATGTCATACGGCCGCAGATAAAATGCGAAGTTTGTCAAAGGATCACGAAAAAAAAGTGAAATTTCGTCAAATGATAGCGGAGAAAACGTGAATTTCGTCAAATTATTCTAGAGGAAACGCTAATTTCGTCAAAATGAGCACAGAAAAACCCCGAATCTCGTCAGAAGGCCGCAGAAAAAACGCGAATTTCATCAAAAAGTCGCGGAAAAAACGCGAATTTCGAAAAAAAGATCGCTAAAAACACGCATTCCGTCAAAGGGCTGCGAAAAAGAAGCTAATTTCGTAAACGATCGCAAAAAACGCGAATTTCGTCAAAGGGACACGGGAAAACGTGAATTTCGTCAAAAGGCCACAGAAAAACGCAAATTTCATCAAAAAGACGAGAAAAAGCGGGAATTTCGACAAAAAGCCGCGAAAAAACGCAAATTTCGAGGAAGGATTGCGCAAAAACGCGAATTTTGTCAAATGACCACAGAAAAAACGCTAATTTCGTCAAAGGACCACAGAAAACTGCAAATTTCGACAAAGCATCGCTAAAAAAACACGCGTCAAGGGGAAGCTGAAAAAACACGAATTTCGTCAAAGGGACACAGAAAAACGTGAATTTCGTCAAAAGGCCGCAGAAAAACGCAAATTTCATCAAAAAGACGAAAAAAAACGCAAATTTCGTCAAAGAGCCGCGGAGAAAACGCAAATTTCGACGAAGGATTGCATTAAAAAACCCGAATTTCGGCAAATGACCACAGAAAAAAACGCGAATTTCGACAAAGGATCGCTAAAAAAAACGCATTTCGTCAAAGGGAAGCTGAAACAACGCGAATTTCGTTAAAGGATCACAAAAAAAAGAAAAAGCAGGGTCACAAAGAAGGGCCACAGAAAAACGTGAATTTCGTCAAAAGGCTGCGGAAAAACCACTAATTTCGGGAAAACCCCGCGGAAAAAAGCAAATTTCGACAAAGGATCTGGAAAAAACGCAAATTTCTTCAAAAGGCCGCAGAAAAAAAGCGAATTTCATCAAAAGGCCGCGAAAAAACGTGAATTTCGACGAAGGATTGCGTAAAAAAAACGTGAATTTCGGCAAATGATGTCAGAAAAAATGCAAATTTCCTCAAAGGGCCGCAGAAAAAACGCAAATTTCCTCAAAGGGCTGCAGAAAAAACGCAAATTTTGGCAAATGATTGCTAAAAAAAATATGCATTCCGTCAAAGGGAAGCAGAAAAAACGCAAATTTCGTTAAAGGATCGCAAAAAAAAAGCATGGTCACAAAGAAGGGCCACAGAGAAACGTGACTTTCGGCAAAAGACTGCGGAAAGAAGCGAATTTCGTCAAACAGCAGCGAAAAAACAAAAAAACACGACTATTTCCATAAAAAAACGCGAATTTCGTCAAAGAGCCGCGAAATTCATCAAAAAGACGAGAAAAAAGCGAATATCGTCAAAAAAGCCGCGAAAAAAACACAAATTTCGACGAAGGGTTTCGTAAAAAACGCGAATTTCGGGAAAAGTTCACGAAAAAAACTAATTTCATCGAAAACTCGCGGAAAAAACACAAATTTTGACAAAGGATCACTGAAAAAAACGCGAATTTCGTCAAAGGGTCGCGGAAAAAAGCTAATTTTGTCAAAAGTTCGTGGAAAATGCAAATTTCGTCAAAGCGTCGTGATAAAAACCTGTATTTTATCAAAGGATCGCGTTAAAAACACATACAAATATCTGTGTTTATTATTATATGTATAGTTTTTAAACTGAAATAATATGCTGAACTTTTTAGAAATCTGGTTAACCCGAAACCACTCAGCCTGAAATTGTCCTGAATATAAACAGAGTTAACCCAAACTACAACAAAAATAATTAGCAGCAGGAAGGGATTACCTCTCCTTTCCCCCTCTGCTGTAACCTTTCAGAAAATTTGCTGAGAATTTCAGATTTTTTTTTAAAACTCAGACTCAAATCTGGGGGGAAGGGGGGAGGGCACGGGTCCGATCCTGAGACCGTCCCACGTCGAAATCTGTTGAAAAATGTTACTGTTTTTTTTTTTTTTTATATATACTTTCATTTAAAAGAAAGTCATTATAACTTAAAATATATAACATTGTTCTTCCAATCCCCGAAACTAAATTCTGGCTACGGTTCTTGTTTAACAATAAATTAATATTGTAACATACACAAAATATTTTTTGTATACGCAAAATATTTTCATACACATATATAAAATAAAGACTTTGTTTATTATTTGTGCATTGCACAAGTAATAAGGACTTTAAACCGTACCAGATGAAAAATACTGGCTGCAAAGTTAAGACAGAATAGGAAGATAAGTGGGGGGAGGGGACATTACCGAACTCCAAAGATGTCTTTGCAGTCAAACAAGAAGTCACTGTGTATCTTACAGATACGAGGAAGTAATCGAGTGTTAAAAACAAAAGTTAATGAATATCATTCACAGTCAGCTCTTCCGCACATATATAGTGTGCCTGACTTCCGACTTACCCAAAATTCTGAAGGGATTAGCTAAGGTGTCATTATGCACTAATATGGGACTAACAAGAAAGACAAGTGCGATGCATGACAAATATATATATATAATTGAATTGATCTAAAAAGTAAGAAGTAAACTTTTTTTACCATTTAATCTGACCGTTTTGGCAGGTAAAAGAGGTTTAGTCCCTTCAATCCTCCGCACTCCCATATTTCGGTGTGGCATGGAGATGCGACTGAAAAATGAAAGTTAATAAGCTACTTTTACAGTCAACTTTTCCGCACCGGATTTCCGATTTAGACGAAATCGACTTGAGATTAGCTGTGGTGTTACTGTGCATTAACATACTCCCGCATTGACAATCTTGGCGCCCGCCGACTATGGGAAAAATTAAAAAAATCCTTAAATTAAACTACTTTTAGATTTGTCGAATTTATTTGTAGGTCTCTTGAACTGAGTATATATGTTTTCATTTATCGAGTAAAACAGTGATTTCAGTCATTTGAAAATGGATTTTGTGGTCTCAAGTAAATTTGGTCGCAGGACTGAGGAGGATATTGGATTAACAGGAAAAACAAATTCGTGGCATGCCAGAAAATAAAACAAATTTATCTGAAAAAGAAGGAATATCAGCCCTTTTTTCATTTCACTGCGATCTCTTCAGAGGTGGAATGGAGCTGTAACATCATAACCCCCGTCCCCATCGAATCCTTTGGTTTATGCTGGGGCATCACTGTGCACTAATATATGGGACTAACCAGAATAGCTGCGTCGCAGAAAAAAATTAAAAATTAATCTCAAAAGAAAGAAAAAAAAAACGAATTTTTTTTTTCATTTCATATTTGATTATTTCGGAAGAGTAAGTAACCCCATCAGCCCCTTCCCCTCATTGGGTATACTGTAGTGTAACTGTGCGTTGATATGAGACTAGCCAGAACGTGTAGTTCGTTGTATTGCAGAATACAAGTGCATTACAAATTCATCTCGAACAAAAAGAAAAATATCAGCCCTTTTTTCATTTCATTTTCGACTATTTTGGGAAGGGGCTGTAACCCATCACCCACTTTCTACTTCTTTGGGTATAATGTGGTGTCACTGTGCACTAATATGGAACTAAAGAGAAGAGAGTGGCTAGTCTGTTGAATGATAGGAGAAAAAAAAAATACAAATTTATCTCAAACAGAAAGAAAAAAAGCAATATTTTTTATTTCATTTTCGACTATTTCGGGAGGAGGGGGATGTAATTCCATCAGCCCACTCCCCATCTTTGGGTATGCTGTGATGTCAATGTGGACTAATATGGTGTTATTTCGCTGTATGGCAGAAGAAAAATTACAAATTTATCTCAAACAAGAAGAAAAAAAACAGCCTTTTTTTTCATTTCATCTTCAACTATTTAGGAAGGGGACACCCCATTAGCCCCTTTCACCTCTTTGGGTATAATGTGGTATCACTGTGCACTAGTATGGAACTAAAGAGAAGAGAGCGGCTAGTCTGTTAAATGATAAAGGAAAAATACAAATTTATCTCAAACAAAAAGGAAAATATCAGAACTTTTTCATTTCATGTTCGAATTTTTGGGAGAGGGCTGTAACTCCATTAACCCCCTACTATCTTTTCGGGTATAACGTGATGTCACTGTACCCCAATATGGAACTACAGCGAAGGGAGCGGCTAGTCTGTTAAATGATAGGGGAGAAAATGCAAATTTATCTCAAATAGACAGAAAAAAATCAGCTCTACTTTTTCATTTCATTTTCGACTATTTCCAGAGGAGGAGGTTGTAATTCCATCAGCCCCCTCCCCATCTTAGGGTATGCTGTGATGTCAATGTGAACT
Source organism: Maratus speciosus (assembly GCA_963932465.1). Taxonomy (NCBI): domain Eukaryota; kingdom Metazoa; phylum Arthropoda; class Arachnida; order Araneae; family Salticidae; genus Maratus; species Maratus speciosus. The sequence continues at coordinate 57,576,606 of OZ010798.1, forward strand.
AATATATGGTGTTAACGAGAATGGCTATTTTACTGTATGACAGAAGAAAAAATTGCAGATTTATCTTTAAAAAGTAAAGAAAAAACACTTTTTCATTTATTTTTTTGCGATTTCTGGTTGGGGGGGGGAGGGCTGTAACCCCATCAACCCCCTTTCTCTTCTTTGGTGTCAATATGGACTAATATGGAACTAAAGCGAAGGAAGCGCATAGTCTGTTGAACGATAGGGGAAAAATGCAAATTTATCTTAGTCAGAAAAAATTCAGCACTATTTTTTCATTTCATTTTCGAACATTTCGAGAGGAGGGGGCTGAAATTCCATCAGCCCCCTCCTCTAACCTCCACTAACTAATATAACCTGGACTAATATTGTGTTGACGAAAATGGCTATTTTGCTGTATGGCAGAAGAAAAAATTACAGATTTATCTTTAAAAAGTAAGAAAAAACACTTTTTCATTTAATTTTTTGACTATTTCGAGAGGAGTTAGGGGGGGGGGGGCTATAACCCCGTCAGCCCCCCTTTCTCTTTGTTGTCAATGTGGACTAATATGGGACTAATGAGAATGGCTTTTCCGCTGTATAATGGAAAAAAATTAAAAAAATTTCCATAAAAGAAAGACGAAAAATCAGCACCTTTCTATATCACTTTCGAAATTTCGGGGGGGGGTACGCCACTGTAAAGAATATTTTTTTACAAAGTAAATTCGCTTTATTTTACCAATTCCATAAAATGTTTGACACTGGACAACTGCGTTGTACTGTATAGCCTAAGTTCTGATAATTTCAATTCCTATATTGAGGCAAAATATAGATTAGTAATTCAGACATACCCGAAACATGACTTGATACTAAAAATAAATAAAAATCCTAAATTTTCTAGAATTCAAAGTTTTTATTGCAATTGAAGATTTTTCTGCAAAAATTATATGGGAAATATTAAAGCTTCAACACCAACTTGTTGAGAAAGCAATAGTATGCGACCCTTATCTGGTGATGAGACCTAAATTTAAAAGAGAAATAGAGACCAAAACTTTTTCTTGCATGGGAATTCATAAACAAAAGATCTGCTCTTCTAAACAATCGCATAACTAAATTTTTTCAGCCATCAACTAAACTTTGTACAATATGTTTATAATTATTCACATGACATTTGTTTAAAGAATGTACTTTTTAATCCTTAATTATATTTTTAAATTTCCATTTAGAAAAAAAATTTAAAAAAAATCAAACCTAACCCCCTTTTATGCACGAGAAGATAGTCTCTATATTCACAGAGGTTTCCGCAAACCTAACCCTCATGAATGTTAAGGGGATTCTTCACGCACTTGAAAACACACACTCTGTAATGTTAATCTTATGGGCCAGTTATTTTCGAATTTCTCGTTTCAATTTGAATATTTTTAAACGATTTTTTTTTTTTTTGCATAGGATAGCTCAGCTCAATCTTTAATATGACTCTTTTTTTACTTTTATGATTTTGGTTGCAGATTTTTTTTTAAAAGGTTTCGAAACTGGTTTGGAAACTGAAAGTGCCTTTTTAAAAAAAAACCTGCAACCAAAATCGAAAAAGTAAAAAAGAGCCATATTAAAGATCGACCTCATCTAGCCTATGCGAAAAAAATCTTTTTAAAAATATTCAAATTGAAACGAGAAATTCGAAAATAACCTGCCCATAGGATTAACATTACGGAGCGTGTGTTTTCAAGCGCGAGAAGAATCCCCTTAAGGGATTACTGTACTTCAAACACACGTATTTGATCATTTTGAAAATTTTTATTTATAAATAAGTAAATGGCACTATCTGTGATTACATTTACCCACTCGTTAAATTTTTACTCTTGATTTCACTGTTTGCAAGTCAATTTCAACTTTTGTTCTCTCCCTTTTCAACTGTATGTCATGTTTCAATAAAAAAACAAACAAAAATAACACATTTTACTTTTAAACACAGCTTTTTATTAACCACTGGCAAATCTTTATTTACATACTCTGTCTAGTAGGCAAGATAGTTTGGATCTATGAAAAGTGGCACATAACACTGAAGGAAGAAGTAAATACAAGAGACTCATCATATGACCATAGTTGAGATTTTTTTTTTTATAACTAAAATTTCAGTTTCAATTCGTTTGACTATAATGTCATACAAATGAAATATCACAGTTCACAAATTTAATGAACTTACCACAAAGATTACCCATAAAATGCAAGTTACAACATGATTATTACAAATTTAACAGGTAATCAGGTTGTTGATTGTAACAAGTTCAGAGCAGGTATATTTTTTAAAAGATATATATAAAATGCTTTCAAAACAAATCAGAAGAGAAAATATACAAGGTACATTAAATCTTGTCTATCTAACTAAATATACTGTATTTTGAAAAAATTCATGGCTTTATCAACTAAATTGGTGTTAGCATTTATTTAGCAGTTTCTAAAAACAAAGGCAAATCTTCAAAAATATTTATTACCTTACTAAATAAGACTTTTACATAGGTAAATCTAAAATTTAATTGGGCTTTTAAATGAGTAACTTTAGTTTTAAAAAATTTGTGCAAATGACATGTTGTGCAATTAGGCTTTTAGACTTGCCAAATAAATTTACCATGTGCGATTGTTTATCCCACTGAAATGAAACATTAGTAACCACTTTTAAAGCCAAGGGATAAAAGCTTCACCAAAAAACGTAAGTATATGAAACAGGGAAGAAAAAAAAAAATCAAATTTCACAACCATTAAAAATTGAGCCTAACATACAACCAATTCTTAAAACCTTCAGCAGGGATGAAAATAAGTATTCAGAAGAAAAAGACATGGAAGTTTTAAAAAATGCAAAAAGAAAAAAAATACATTTATTTATTAATATTTTATTAAGATGGCAACGCAAATTTGTTCTCCATACATTAAGTATTTGGCCTAACTTAATCAGTAAAGAACAAAGAGGGATGTTTAGTAAAGAATTTTACCCGCTCCCCCATTTCACCTTCTAAAAAAATTAAATCATTGAAAATTATAAAACTGATACATCCAAAGTCTTATTGTTTTAAGACCAAGATTTTACTGAAACAGAGATAATACAAATGCAAGTATTCATGAAAATGGAGAAGGATTGAACATAGCAAATTATTAAACGGCTTTCCATGACAGATAAGCAAAGAATAAATTTCTTTAAGAATAATAAACTGGGAAAAATATGCTTTAAAGCATGCAAGCAACTTTTTCAAGTAGGCAGAAGTTGGGAGGATGCTCGAAAAATTATATAGATTAAAAAAATAAAAAGTAGATAGATCTGCAGTATTTTTCATCCCTGCTTCAAAGAAAGGAGTGGGGAAAAAACACCCAACTTGCCCCCCCCACACACATGGCCAATTGAACAATGATGAGTCTCATTTTAATTATTTTACAGATGCTTATAAAAATAAAGAAATATCAAACTATATATACAAACAAAAAGTTATTTGAACATTGAGCCTTTTTTTATCTTCATTTTCAAAACATGAAGCTTGGCTGCAACTGCAAACCAATCATGTACAGAGAAACCAAACAATTAGTAACATATTTAAGGCATTCATGGGTAAGCAGCTACTTAAAATGTGGTGAGAGTTTTCAGAAAACAGGCACATTTTTTTTCTGTTTGAAGCTGTAACCTTACACAGGGATTTTGTTACATTTTCACTTTTTACCAGTCAAATTTGTTATAGTAGGAAGAACTAGAAAGTAATGTCACTTTAATAAGAAGAAAGGAGGACAGAACCTAAGTAGAAAGCAACTGGTAGAATCATATACTCATTCTATCAAACTCTTCAGTCCTAGTCCATCACATTGAGACCTCTTTTCACAAAAAACTAAACTGTTTAATTTTGGATGTTATCTTGCTTCAACTAAGCTGAATGTTTCTGCTTTTAAAGCACTATCAATAAATGGCAGAACTGCTGTCTATTTACTTGAAATTAATTGAAAAACTTTTTCACATGCAATACAAAAGAACTAAGGATGTTAAATTTAATAAAATGAAAGTCAGAAATTCAGGAAATGCAATTTCATTTGAGACAAGACAGAAATTAATAAATTAATTAGTTGTACTTGTGGTTAAACTTCTTTAAGCACCAAAAATACTTCAAAAAACAGCTTTGAGAGTAATAATTTTGTAAAACTCTTCAAACAAAACACGAGAATTGCATAGAAAGATTCTTTTTGTGGAGAATGCATGTGTATGTGCTCTGTCTAATGAAGCAAGGTTATAAAATTCTCTTAAAATTTTTCATTAAGCTTTTCAAAAAGTAGTTTGCAGTTACTATCCTTATCCTGTATTTTTTTTTTTTTTCAATATTTCATTACAACAATTATTTACAATGAATAATTCTCAGTATTATAAGCTATCATGTAACAATCATGATAAATCAAGAAGCAATTTAAATAGAAGGTAAAAGACAGATACAAATTGTAGCACAGTCCAATTTCCCGAAAAATTAAAGCTAGCCAATTTAAAAAAGGTCCCCCTCCTTTTTTAAAAATCTAATTAACGTTACACAAACCTCAATTTTTCTGAAAGCTTTAAATAAGATTCATCTGTTCCAAAATTAGTTCAATATAGAAGGATAAATTTGCACAAATTCCTTTAAAAAATGACATTACATTCTAAGACTTCCAATTTGTAAAAATATTCCACATTAATTTGCAATCATTAAATCAAAGTTCAACAGATAACTTAAAAAATTCTTGATTTAAGATAATACAAAGTAAGTTTTCAGTCCAAGATTTCCCACCCCAAAGAGATCTGCCAGATAGAAAAGAGTTTAAATATCTGTGTGCAAGTAAACACACTAGCATGTCTAATGTATATGTACACAAATTTACATGATGCATATAAGAAACTTGTACAAGCTCTATTTAGATTATGAATCTGTACACTGTCATGCCACTTACTGTACAGCATGGTTTACAGGAAAGCACAAATTTTGAGATACATTATTACTTTTAACCCTCTAAGCAGCTGTCTTAATTTCCCTGTTACACTGATACACGGGTATATGCAGGAAGAAGTAATTGCCCCTCACTGGATTTTTAAATTAAACTTTTTACTTTGCTAATTGAGAGATTTAAAATAAAACTAAAAAGGTGGTGCTATTAATGGGTGGTATCAAAGTGTTCATCAGAATGGTGCTATTCACTTGAATCGCAGTAGTTCATTTCTAAGAATTATCTTTAACAAAGGGTTTAAGGAGAGATAGCAAAACTGATAAATATAAAATGTTCCAATTCTTTATGTTATAAAAAGTCAAACTTAATTTTGGATTTGTTTTCTTCTGTACAGTAAAAGCCCTGATTATCTGCAGTGCGGTTTATCCGCAAAGCGAATTTTTTAAATTCAAGCCAACGGCAAGGAAAACACAATAAGCCCTACTAATAAACATAAAACAGAAAAATTCATGTATTCGAAAGTAATAGAAGAATATTTCTAGATTCGGTTGCCATGTTTGAAAAATCAGATATAAAGTCTTGATGTATTTTCTTGATTTTATTAACCAAAACGTACACACAGCAATTAAAATATTTAACAATTAAATAAGACTATTATGATAAATTCCAGGAGAGCATATCAAGAATAGCTTCAGTTTCAAGATAAAAATTATTCCATACTAAATGAAAAACCATAGTTTACAATTTAGAATAAAGAAAAAATGTGATTCCAAAGCAAGAAGCAAAAACAAGGGACTGATTATTTTAAAAAGGTGTATTCCAACTATTTTTGAACAGTATGTATGGCATTGTTTCTTGTTTACTGTTCTTTATTTTACTGATTTAGACGTAAAGCAAAGGTTTCTGCTGTACTGTGCATATGTATTTTAAATGTTTTATTACTTTTTTGTACACTAAAACATAGTTTTTATGTTGAAGTTTTTTTTTTTTTTTTTTTTCTTGTTTGCACACCATTTTCTGACTTTTTCAGGTTATCAGCGATTTTTGCTATCTGCAGTCCTCTTGCCACCCAATTCCGCAGATAATCGGGGCTGTACTGCATTACTTTTTAGGCCAGTATGTTTTAAAATTGTCTTGCACTTTTTTTTTTTTTGGGGGGGGGGGGAGATATGATTGAATCTTATTTCATTTCCCTTATTTTATGTTTATATTTCTCATTTTTAAAAAGGCAGCAAACTATAGGCACATTATTCCAAAATCTTGCCTCTTCCTGGATTTTATTCTAGTGGCACCCTTATCTCGATATAACTTAAACTTTAAGTAGACAAAATAACTTTCAACTAGTTTTATTTTACATATATCTAAAATCGAAAAATAGGCAAAAAGATATTGCAGCATCAAATCAAAAGCGGGAGATAAAATGTTTAACAAGTAATTTAATGGAAATATACAAAACAGCCCTCAGATGCTTAGAGGGTTAAAACCAGATGAAAGTATAAATACAAAATGTGCTTAAATAAGCACAATAAACGTTTTTGATAAAACTTTTAAAATGTAATGAAGACTACTGTTTTATAAAGTATGACAATGTTTGAACTGATTATACTTGCATTATAATCAACTTAAAATTTAATACAGAAAAATAAAATTTTATGATTTTCCAGGTTTTTTACAAAAATTAAAATATTAATTTCATATACAATGTTGCAAGTAACTTTGGTTTGAAAAATATAAAAGTGAGAAAAAAAGAAAACTTTAATAAGGAAAATAATCAACATAATTCAAATTTGTCTAGATGAATAGAAGGGAAATTGAGACTATTTTAAACAATTAAGAAAAATTAAATTCAAATACTATTGAGCTCATAAGAAATCTTTTTTTAAAGCATCACAAAAACATAAAATAGCTTCTGTTTATGAGATTTAAAGAAGGAAAAAAATTTCCAGTCTTTGGAACTGAAGTTACAAGAAGTGGAACATATTTTACTTCTCACTATGATAAGTAAAAGCAATTCCAGGGCTCCCCCTGAACAAACTAAATTCATTTTTGTTTTGAAAATACTGTACTGAATTTTGTATGGATTTCGATAAACTTGAAATACGATTAAAACAAATTTTCTTCAATGGTATTTTTAGGAGACTTGTCTTTTAATCATTTCAGTTACAGAGCAACATCACAGTTATCAGCAGGATTCGTATAGAGTAACTAACACATTTTACTAAAATATTTAACAGTTTAATGTGGCATTTTAATTTGCTTAATCGTAAGAAATTTGGTACTTGCAAACTATACTTTATTAATTTCTGTCACCAAATATTCACCAATTTTCACCTAGATATGCCAATATTAACAATTTTATTCTACTTTTTAATTGTGGGAAATCAAGTAAATAACGATATCAAAAACATGTCGATTCATTGTAAACACATCGTGACACATTCATTAGACTAAAATTTGAGAATTTATTATAGCCAGCTATATTAACTTTATATAGTATACTTTTTGTAAAAATATACAATAGTTATGGGGATTGTCAAATGGAAAAACTTCCAACTGCATGTCAACACTGACTCTACATAAAATTACATATTTAATCCAATTAGAAATAATATCCTTACTAGTACATAAATTATAATCAAGTATGGAAAAATTACAGTTTTGCAATAAAAATTATTGAAGTCTATAGTATGCAAGTACCATAAATTCAACTGAATTACCTTATGAATTTCACAATTAAATAAATAAACTCATTTGGCTGCTATTTTATTTTCATGTTAAAGCAATATAAAATCCAGGGGGAACCCCCAAATTATGCACCAGTTAACAAAATGTTAAACAGATTAACATATCAGCATCTGCTCACTTTTTATTCATTCATTCAACTGAAAATTACTTTTAAATCCTCAGCATAAAATCAAACTCAATATTCAAAGAAAAATAGATTATATTTCCCTACATAAGGCTACAGAGGAATCATTTTCTTTTGCTAAGTTTTAATAGCAGCCATTTAACATTACAGCAGTCTTTTCGTGATATAAACACTGAACCAGCAGTGATCTCTAGAATAACAATAAGGCATTTATCACAAGCACACACATTAAAAAATGTAATTTAAATCAACACTACTTTTAGTCAAATTGCTAAAAACACAAACAGCTAATAAGAGCAATCTAAATGTTACACATACTTTAAACTGACAATCTTTATCACAGTCAGGTAATGTAGCCATTATTCAAGCAGTTTCAAAATCAAATCTTTTCAAAAAGACGAGTCATTTACACTCTCAACTACTGAAGAATTATATGAACATAAACCCTTTTACAGAAATGCAAGACAGAGCAATAAAACAATTTAAAGTCCTTGATCAACAATAGAAATTAAAGAGGAAAAAAAATCAAATGATTAATGAAACACACAATCATCTTGCTAAAAGAAATGTACAGTATAACATCTTTAATCCGGGCATCTCTGATCCAGAAACTTCTGTAATCCGGACATTTCGGTATGTTTATTCGTTTTTATTTTCAATTGAAGATGATAGATACATGAATAAATTTCCGAAAATTAAGAAAAATGAAAAGTGCCTAATTTACTACTTTTTTGTTTTAAAATTGTAAGAATTTTTTTAAATTAATATGTAATTAATGTAGGTGTCGTTTTTGAATATTAATTTGTAAAAATTTAGAATTATTGGTAATTTTACAATTTTTCCTTTTCCAAAGATAAGAAGATGTGGCTAAAACATTGCAAAATCGGATTTTATTATTATTATTATTATTTCTTCTACGCATTTAATTTGCGACTTACTTCGATATTTGTAGGTTCTATATAGTTCATTTTTTATAACATTAGCCTTATATATATATATCACTATATTAAACATGTTAATGTGATTATAAAGTTATTTTTTAAAATTAATTTTTTTAATTTAAGTCTTATTTAAATTTTTACTATAAATTTTGGTTTTAGAAAAAAAATTTTCAATAATTTTCATGATATGTCTTATTCTTGTGTTTTGAATTATTTATTGAGTATTAATAAATCAAATTATAATTTAAAAAAAAAAAAATTGTATGTTATTTGTTTTTTGCAATTTACAACAGATGGCGACACTGCATAAAATATATATAATTATTTCAAAAATATATACATTTTAGAGCATTATGAATTGATTTTTCTCAAAGTTTTTCAATTATTTTAAATTATTAAGTTCTTCGAATTTTTGTATTGCCATATTAATGAAAGATATTAGTATTAATATTTGTCTAAATGCATTCTAGTTTCAAAACTTCTGTAATCTGGAATTTTCTTATAATCTGGAATTTTCTATAATCAGAAATCACTGTAATCGTTATGATTGCGGACTAAAGAAGTTATACTGTATATAAATTTTTACTGAAGCAGTATAACATAATGCATGAGATTTAATGTAAACTTTTTGTTTAAATCTCATGAATTTAAGTATATTTAAAATTAACACTGGTGAGCCCATTATTTTTTTTTTAAACATTTGTACTTTGCCAATTTTAGAAGTATTGGGTAGAAAGCTATTTTTTCCTACATTTTGATGAGGAAAAGAAAATTTAAAGATACACTTTATGTGCAGCAATTATATAAGATATTTACTTTGTTTAAACTCAAAGGATGTCTTATACAAATTGACAAAATATTTCTATAATATAAGCTTAATTTAATATACATGTATGAAAATTTCAACGAGGCCAATGAACTGCAAATAAGATTTTAACACTTAAATATAAAACTTGAGTATATAAATATTAGAAATATTTTGTCAAACAAACCAATAAGGAACATCTTTTAACAGAAGTTCTTAAATTGCAGTCTGCATACCTTAAGAGATCCATGGTGTGTTTTCAGGGGGTCCTCGAAGGCATTGCATTCAATGCAAATTTTTACAACTATCTAGAATTTGATAGCAAGCAGTCTTGGAAAAAAAAAGGGTGGTGGTGGAAGGAATAGCTAAAATGTGCTGTACAATTATGTGCATTAATAGATGTTTCTATTAGTTTATATATTTTCCGTTTGATATACAGGGTGAATAAGGTCCTTATTTTCGAGCACCACTATTATCGAATAGTAATTTTTTGCCTCATTTAACCACAGAAAAAGGTCAAAGTCTGTGATTAAATAATGCAAAGATTACCATTCAGAAACAGACGTGCTCGAAAGAAAGATCTGTAAGCACACTGGATATATTAATGATATCAGTAACTTCAGTTTTAAAATCATGGGCATTTGCAAAGATAGAAGAAATAAGAAGAGGCGACTGTTGTAACCAAAAGTTTAAGAACCACTGCTTTTGGATAAAGAACATAGGGGTGAAAATTTTCATTCCATGCCCATTAGAGAGGAATTTGAGATCAGACTAACCATGAATGAGAAATTAAGCTACAAACTAAAACACACAATTACTTTTAATAATTCAGGGCTCAATAGAAATATGTACATAGTTGAATAAATAAATTCATTTGTAGAACATACACTTCGAGAAAGTGTAAGTGATTTAATTTTTGAAGCTCTTTAACATGATTGACCATAAGAGTTGATATGCAAACAATAAGCGAACCTGAATAATGGCCAGAAGCAGCTTCTCTTGTTAGAAACTTGACTGAGATATACAACTAGAATATGAAAAATATGTTATGCACAGCATTAACTTTAAGGCACCTGCCATTATTTCATCACTTTTGGTCCACAGTTTTGAAAAAACAGAATAAAAAACATAGCCGGGTCTAACTTAAGACCAGGGTGGTGTACAATTCATTGTTTTAAGGAAGACAAATATACAATTTCAGTCAAATTGTCGTCAATAGAATTGAAATAAAACTCCCAGCAGAGATACGTCTCTGAGATAAAATGAAAAACAATTTAAACAATATGGATTACATACAATGCACATCTTAGGATTGTAAGAAGACAACCATGTCATCAACATAAAAAATGAAGACATTTACAGTGCCAAATGTCAAGTCAAAGAACAGCTAGGTTGCTAAATGAATCAGTCTTGGCACAAAAGTTCCATCAGAAGATGAGTTCAAAATAAAGGCACAGCTCCATCTAATAAAAGAAAAATATGCATAATGGTAACTACGGTAGAAAACTGACAAACATTAGCAACATCTGCAAAAACAAATAAATTATAGAACTAACAAATAAATGCCTCGTGTACTTAAAAATTACATGTTCATGGTGTAATTACATGTTTAAAGATAACACGTCATACAAAATTTGATTTATCATAGTTTTATTATTAATATTGGTTTGAGTAAAATATTTTTCATGAACACAGAGATTCTTAAGCATTTAGGGACATAACATTATAGAAATAACCTTCATAGACCAGGAGCCGATGCCAGATTGAAAGCCCCATCATCGTAGAATTGAATATTTATATAAATAGATAGTAAAAAGTCATACCAACAAAATGAGTTAGGTATGACTAGGTTTGACAAGCCAAAAATATGTTCAATTATTAAAATTCTATAATGTTTTACCGTCATTGCGGATATTCATCAGCATTTTATGGAACATTTTGTGCTCTTTCAGAAAAAATTGGTATGAAAAAACTATTTTGCCAGAAAAAGCTTATACCTATTTTAAGGACGCAGCCAGTGATAAAATTTCCCGTTTATTTTGTTTTGAATTTTTAAAGTAACTTTTTTTTCTTCTTTAGAGAAGAGGGTGGAATAAAAGAGATAACTGGCAAAAACGATATCTGTTTAAATAAAGTTAATTTTTGGAAGCCACTGTTTAACAATTTTTTGGATTTTTTTTACAGTTCACCTATTTAATATGCAAGGCTGTTTAGTCCAAAAATGTTTTAGATGTGATTTTGCATCATTAACAATGCAATAAAAAAAATAAATGCATCAAAATCTTGACATTTTAGTTCGAAAATGGCAACATAAGATTATAATTGTATGATATGCACAGACCTGCCAACTGCTACGAAAAAATCGTAGTTGCTACGATTTGGATTTATAAACTACGATGCTACGAAAATCGGTCTCAAACTATGATTTTTCGTGGAAAGTGGAGATCGTGGAAAGAAAACCCGAATTTCGCCAAAGGATCGTGTAAAAATCATCAAAGGATCGCGGTAATAAATGCAAATTTCGTCAAAAGTTTGAAGTAAAAATTCATTCATTCAAGGATTTCAAGAAAGAATCGTAATAGAAAAAAGTGAATTACGATTGTGGAAAAAAATCGTGAATATCGTGAAATGATCGCAGAATACAAATCGCAAATTTCATCAAAATTTACTGCACTGGGCTAAATAATTTGAACTGGGGTCCTTTTATAAATGTTTAAAAAAAAAAAAAAAAAAAAAAAAAAAAAAAAAAAAAAAAAAAATTTGCCGCAAAACACGAAAAACCAACCAACCAACTTCCAGATTAATTTGTGCTACGATTTCTCATTTTCAAAGGTTGGCAGGTCTGTATGCATAAAGTCATTAATTTTACTAGGGTTGCTAGTTTCTCAAAAGAGAGGGGGGGGGGGATTTTATTAATCACTTGTTTGTTTTGATTTTATCAATATCAACTTCATGGAATTTTCCTTAAACAGTTATTTTCTAGATATCCTTTATGTCTATCAACACAGTTTCTAATTTTGCAGTCTTATTTTCTATTAGGAATCAAAAATTAAACATCTGACTGTTTAGCTCATCTTTTTCTTGATAAATTAAAAGGTTGATGTAACAAATTGAAATTTATCTTGCATTTAACTGAATGCATAGCTTTTCTTTCTTTTTCTTTTGAATGAAGCATTTAACAGATATGCAAAAAATATTGCCTAACGCCCAAAGGATTAATTTTATTGACAGAAATAAATCTAAACATACTGAAATTCAGTAATTGTCATGAACATTTTTGTAATAGACAACCTACAAAAAGAAATTTATTTAAAAAGGGTATTTTAGCAATTTTTTCTGGAATGGGAATGAAGATTTTAGCTCCCAGTTCTTTGCATGTTATTTTTTATATCATTTAAAGAACATTTAAAATGTAAATAAAAAATTGACGCAGTGCGAGTTGCGTGAATGGATGCCCTATTGTGCTTACCATGAACTTCCAAACGGGCGGGATACGAAGATCGCAAGTGTCATTTGTAATCAATTTCCGTTAAGGATTATGAAAGTAGATAATGTTGTCTGAAGCTTCAACCACTTTCAGATCAAAAAGTTAAAAAGTCAACAAAGTGGCAGCGATTTGGAAAAAAAAAGCATTTCTGACCCCTTTTTTCGCACTTCTAAAAATATTTTTTTTAAAAATGGCTGAATGTGGTTCAAGCTCCAATAAAAAAGAAAAAAAAATAATTAGCAAGATTGGTTTAATATTTTTTGCATTCTGATCCAGCACAGTTTGAAAAGAACCATTTTGTGCAAAATGGATTTAATAGTGCTTCAAAACAGTGCAAGCCTGAGGATACACACTACAGAACTAAGTACAGTAAACTTCCGATTATCCTCCACTCGATCAACTGCCTGCCCCCCCTCCCCCCCCCTACCCCCTCCTATTAAGAAAAAAAAATCCAAAACAATGAAAATTAAAATGCAGATAAATCTGAGTCAGACAGCTATTTTGAGTCAAATGCTTGTCTGGCGTCAGGAACAGCAGCTAGAAAATATTTCTGCTGACGAAATTACAGATTGGCTTAATTGTGAAAAGGATGATATTGGTTATGGAGAATTAATGGATGACAAAACTATTCAAAATCTTTTGAAAACCAGAAAACCTGAAGAGGATGATTTGTGATGAAAAATGATCATCCAGGAGGCAGTCATGCAGACTATGCTTTCTAGATGCATTAATTGGTTTGCGATGCAAGAGGAAGCAGATGCAACCCAAGTACTTTTATAGGGTAGAATTCATAATCTTGCTGCAGTAAAAGAATAAGCAAAATACAAACAAAAATAATTTAATGGATTACTTTGTATGAAAACAGATACTACATATTTATTCAGTAAAATTCTAAATTTGTCCGATAAATAGATTTCTTATTATCAGTTACGCTTATTTTAAATGAAAGTACACACAAAAAATCTTAATTATTCTTATTTTTAAAATATAATTTTAGTAACGGACTTACACTGTCTTTCAATTACCCGTGTATTTCGTTTATCTGCCACACAGTTAGTCCCATAAGTGACAGATAATCAGAAGTTTACTGTAATTACAAAAAGACTTCAAATTCAGCCAAACTTGTACTTTGATAATCTACAGACTATAGGGAACAGAAGAAAAAAAAAAAGATTTTTTTTTCAACTGAAAAAAAGCAAATCCTCCATTAAGATATAATAAAACACTGAAGAAATTGTCATACATGAAAGGTTTAAACATACAATGAGCCTGAAAAATGTGCAACTTACAGAGAAAATATACAAGTATTGCACCCATAGTATCTAATGAAATAATTTAATCAGAAAGCCATTAATAAAATTCATAACTTACCAAAGCTTCCTAGAGCATGCTCAGTCACACTCAAACATAAGGATTCCAGCCTATTGTTGATTTCAGGATCATTAGAATCCACACCTGTCAAACGCAAAGGAAAGTTAAGTATTTTAGCAGATCTTACTCCCAAACACACCAAGATTATCTAATTATGTAAATTTCAGTTCACTGCATTAAAATCAGTTTACAAAAATTAATAAAAAGACATTTGAATCTTCAGTAAGGAATACATACAAACAGTAAAATGTAAAGCTTTTTAAAGTTTTCATTACAATGTTAAAGTTTGTAATGCACCCATATTATAAAATAAAATCAAGATTTGATAAGTGATTTGTATTAGTAAAAAATTTTATAGATTCATGTATCCTTTCAAAAGATTACAAGTACCTGTACTTTAAGCACCTGTTTTTATTCAATTTTTCAAAACAATCATCCAATTTCTTAATACGGCATTTCATTTGCCTAACCCTTTTATGTTTCAATGCTAAAAGGATGAAAAACTAAAATAGATGTTTATTAAGACTAACACTTGCTTATACTAACAAGGACAGTTTCCATAAGTCCATGCTCAGAAAAATTTGAAAAAATTACAGAATGTTCTTCTCACATGGATATATGAGATTATAAAAAAAAAAAAAAAAAAAATCCGGCAGAACCTTGAAAGAAAGTTTGTAAAAACATCTTTTTGATGATTTATCACTGGTTGGTGACACAAATAAAAGAAACACTTTTATGATAAATATACTCTTTAAGAAAAACTTTTCTACTCTTCATATTGAATTAGTTCAAGTTTTTCTAAAATAAATACCCTTTTATAATAATCGATTTGTCACACATTTATATGTATCTATAACGAAATTTAACGATTGTATTACAAGATTTAGAACTAAATTTAAATTGATTAAAATCGCTTCAAACTCCAAATTAAGGTTGATTCTGAGTATTGTGCATTTGACTTTGATATTGTTAGTATCGGAGAACACAAGAGAATAATATTGTTGCAATGGAAACAAATATATATTAATTATGAATAATTAATTATTCAATACTGAACTTGGAGATCTTTCATAATTGGACAGTTACTTTTAAAATACCATTTAAAATTTATCTAGCTGAACCATGCATGAAACCATGTAAAATTAAATAACTTCAGCAATATGCAACTTCTATATACTGTATAAGCTTATAGAAAAAACTTTCATTAAGCTTAAATTCATTACATATCACACATTTGAATAATTATTTAAAAAGCAATTTTCTGATGTGTTAAAATAGTTTGAGTTTGGCAAGAAAAAGTGTTGCTCGCCAAACCATGTGGTGCATTTGTCTTTTCATGCCAAATTTACAAAAGAAATTTTTTTTTTTAGTTAATTAAGTGTCACGAGTCTTTATATATTAATGTTAAACAAATGTGGAAAAAGTGTCTATACTAATGGCTACTATAATGCTTGAAATATGGGTATAAGAAAATTTAAGAATTTTATTTTTTTACTAACTTTCTACAGGCATTCAACTGCTGAATTTTACTGATCCTGTATTAAGTATGAGTAGTTTCATTAGCATTTTTTTTTTTTTTTTTTCGAAATGTTCTGAATATGCGCTTTAAGGATACCTTCCTTGTAAGCATTATCATATGCTAATGACAAACTTTAAGTATGAAAATAAAAAATGGCATATTCAGTTTTGATTTCCCAGCAGTAATGAAAGATGATAATTTTCACTAATTGGCTAAAATTAGGGAAACTAAACAAGATATAAATTTGAGAATTTCAGAACAAATGTAGAATTTTTTTTTTTTTTACATCCAAAATATCCAATTTTTGCAAAAATCAGCCGGTAATTTTTCTTAATTTTTGCAAAAAACTGACAATGACAGTACAAAAATTCAGAGAAAGAACCAGATAGGGTCAAGCATTCTTAAAAAAAAAGCAACTTAAATGGGGATTGGCTTATCTGCTGAAATGGATCTGTTATCTAATTTGGGAATTAAAAGAAAATTATTAAATTTTGCCATATGCTAAAAACTTAATTTAAAAGGATTTTATCAACTTAATCTTACATTAGTGTGTTCTATGGGAAGTGTCCCTTGATACGGATTAAGAGTGTCTACGATTGTTTCTCTCCCTTTATTTACCCTTAAAATGCATGTTTTCCTAAATAGACTTCAGTTACCACCATTTTTCAATATTAAGGGCACATTCATTTCTTGGGTTGTATGGGCCCTGCTTTCAACAGGAATTTGTTCATCCAACTTACCTTTAGACTTCAGTTACCACCATTTTTCAATATTAAGGGCACATTCATTTCTTGGGTTGTATGGGCCCTGATTTCAACAGGAATTTGTTCATCCAACTTACCTTTAGACTTCAGTTACCACCATTTTTTAACATTAATGGTACATTCTTTTCTCAGATTCTATGACACCAATTTAAACATGAATTGATCAATTCAATGTACCTTACGATTCTTTTACAGTTTTTAGTTCCACCTTCCACTGCTACAGGGTGCATTCATATCTCTGGTTCTATAGGCTACAGTCATGTCACAAGCTTTTACCCACACCCAACCAGTGGTTTGGGTCAGATCAGGGCTATATTTTTTTGTTCTGGGTCGGGTTGACTTTCATTGTTGGGTTGGGTTTTTGACTGTGCCAGGTCAAGTTGACCGAATTTTTTAAAAGAATGTCCAAAATACTTTTTCAGATTAAAAATCTACATACAATAAAACCTCCATAACAGACACTCCTGAAAGGCAAACTCTATACTCATTGGCACATTTTTCTGAATGATGTAGAAGTTAAATCAGCTCGACTCTTGCTGCAACTCTAGAATGACTTACAAAAAGATTACACTGTTCTGAAAGAGAATAATGTCAGGTCCCCTCGACGACTTTGTGTCTACTACATGATTTAGTGTCTAGCCACCAGAGCCAAAACTAAGGGGGAGCAGAGGCAGCATGTGCCATGTGCACCAGAATGAAGGGGCGCCAAATGATTTTTTTTGTCGATTTTTCTCACATCTATGTTTAGCACAGTATTGTTAAAATCATCCTGTCCAGGGTATGACATAGCATATAAGAATCTAAAGATGATATGGCATAAGGATCCTGCATAAAGCAGAATTTTTCTTTATTCTTTTCAATTCTGTTTTCAAGGTTGTCAAATATGACTCCATATTTGACAAAGCAGATTACGTAGTTCAGTATTACATATTTTAAATTTAAAAATAAGTCAGCTATTAGAAAATAAGTAAAGTTTTCTTTGTAAATATACTTTGCGGAGGAGGAGAGGGGTGGGGGCAAAATCATGTTTGCTCCGGGTGAAAAAAAGGCTAGTTTCAACTCTGCTAGCCATGGACTCAAGAATGAAAGCAAATCTAATATATAAAAATGAAAATTTGTCTATCTGTAATTCTATACAAAACCACAGTTTGGAAGCCAGAATTGTGAAATGTTACGCACATGTGTATTAAAACACGGCTGAGGCAACTTAGTCCCGAATTGAAATAATTTAGCTAATTTTTAATTAATTAAAAACTGCCAATTTAACAGCAATCTCCTATCAAATTTAAACATTTTTCATTATAGCAATTGTCAACAATTAAAACTCCACAATAAAATTCCTACCACAACAATTACTTTTCTATTGCAAGATTTTCACGTGAAAAATGAAAATGAAATATATAGCTTGAGGATTTTTAAAAAGTTAATATTACGTTATAACTTTTTTATTGCAAGATTTCCACGTGAAAAATGAAATACTTTGACGAATTTTTTAAAAAGTTAATATTACGTCATATTGGAAATATAATGGATATCAGCAGGTGAATATATGACGTCATATGAGTTTGAAAACATGTAATGAGGCATGATAAAAACTATTATGGAAGTATTCGCACATTTTAACACCAAGATTATCTGAATTTGTTTTCGCTATTTTTAAATCTATTTCCCGTACATACGTGTGTGTGTAAGCGTGTATATTAGAATTTCCACAAAGGTTTAGGTTCCTAGAGCTCATTCTCAGAGAAGAACTAAAATAAAGATGGTTTTACTGCTTTCTTTATTCTTTGTTTTATACTGTATGTTTTGAAAAATCAATTTCAAAATTAAACATTCTAAAAATTCCGCACAATGCCAGGTACTTTAGCTAATAATGAAATAAATGAAAACCAGCAAAAAACTCGCAACAAGCAAATCCCGCAGAATCCCATGGAAAAGTAACAAGTCCCTTTCATTATATTATATAAAGTACAACTAGAAAAACTAGTTCGGGGTATAGTAGTATAAAAATTGTCAGCATGCAACATTCTAAAACTCACCAATTCTTGACATTTAGAAAAGCAATTTTATCCATACACTCATGAAATTGGCAGGTTTTCTTATTCAGGTATGAGAGAAATTTAATAACATTTCTCAATTGCTTGTAAAAGTGAAGGAATTTTCTAAAAATGACATCAAATTGGGCCAATTATGCCGATTTGAGACATGGGTCATAGAATGGTTGTCAACAGCAAACAATTAAGATATTCTACATTTATAGAAAAATATTTGTTCCTTTGGCACTCAATAGCAATACTTGCAATTTTCATGCATTTACAGATGGAAAAAGTAATATCAAATATTTGGCTATTTCTTTATTAAAAGAAAATAAGCAGAAAAAAATGAAGAGGTTGAATTTACGAGACAAAATTTTCAAAAGCTCTTTCTGGCAACCTTTATTTACATTTTTAAAATATCCGATTGCGATATCTTTATAAAATAATTATCAATGTATCAAATGCACAAGCAATTTATTATATAAACCATTTAATAAATGAACTGAGAGAAATTAATTTATACATAAATAAAACATATAAAAAAATTAGAAACTTTATCGTTGGTCGCCAAGGCCCCTATAATGATATAAAGTCGTGGGGAAAAAAAGTAAACACCCCCTACTAACTCCTCAACAAATTATCGTAGAAGAAAGTGACTGGTACCGAACGATTGGAAATAAAGTCTACTTTTATATAAAATTTGCTTAGGGGGCCATCTACATATTAAAATGAACCCAAACTTCATTTTTTCCCCCAATGGCAATGCCCAATTTTAACAAGATATTTCAAATCGTCAGTTCAAACTATGCCTAGACACCCAATTTCAAGTCATTTGAATGATAAGTTTTTGAATAATAAACATTCAAAATTGAGTGCTTCAAATGTTAAATTACATTTTCATATTTTTATTAATATCTCGTGAAATTATACACCTAATGTGCTAATTTTTTGTGTAGCAATAATACTAAAATACCCAAACATAAATACGTTGAATTTGCAGTTTTCATAATTTTATGATATGAATTATGAAATTAATATTCGAAAAAATTATGAATTGCAACCTACAATTTTTTTGATGGATTTAGATTTATTAAGTCCTGCTTTATGGAAATCCAAAATTTCACGTTTTTCCTTCAAGTAGTTTTCAAATTATGCTTTAAAAACTGCAAAATGATGGTTTAAGGGGCCGTCTATGATAGAAGTGAGTAGATATTTTAAAATTTCTTAATCTATCCTGTAATCTAGCAGTCTTCGATGACTGCTCGTGTGGTGCTTAAGATGCCTTGATCAAGAAGGGGGCTCTCTTGGTAAACAATCGAGTACCGAACTTCAATTTCGATACAGCCCTTAAAATACACTCATTTTAAAATAATTTCTCTGAAACTTATCGTACGAATTGCATACAAATTTATTTTTACTCTAATTGAAGGGTGTAGAGTTCATTTATGCTGTCAGAATTGTGTACTGCTACTGAAAAAAACAAAGTTATGGTTCGTTTTAATAGGTAGATGGCCCCCTAAGCAAATTTTATATACATCATTTAAAAGTAGGTTTTATTACCAATCATGTGATACCAGTAACTTTCTTCTAGTATAATTTTTTTGCAGAGTTAGTAAGGGGTGTTTACTTTTTTTTTCCACGACTGTACCAAGACTTGATTAAGCAGAGAAAGGAGGGAAAAAATAGATAGTCTTCAAATATAAATTTCTGGAGTTACTTCGGTTTTATCTTGGTAAAATTTTCATACAATAAAATACTATTGTTAATTTAAACATAGTGACAACTTGATTTATATCTTACATGTGCATGAGATTTTTGATGGTCTACAGAAAAAAAAATATTTAATGTTACATATTTAAAAAAGGGAGACAACATTCAGTACATAAAATTATGAAATTTCAAGTAAGAATTCATATTTACAAATGTAAGTTGAAAGTTTCTTCAATGAAAATGTGTGTTTTCAATGACATTTGTCAAAAACATTTCGTTCTTTTAAGTGTTGGCTTCTAATTTTACAGAAATGTCATTTTGACAAATGTATGCTAAAATATTTCAGTTTTATAAATTAAAGTAATGTTTAAAAAATGACCTTTTACTCGATAAATCACTTTTACAGCCCTTGTGAAGAGTTTTATCCACCATGTTCCAAAATTAGTTCAAAAAGTTTCCTGTTCAAATAAAATTCTTGACAATAGTGGGAAATAATTATCCAGTTTAATGCAATTGAATAAAAAAGTTATAAGGCAAATATTTCTAGATGATTTATTGACAGATTTTTTGTTTAGAATAAACACATAAATGAGGCTTGAATATGCAAATATGTTTCTATTTCTTGGAATTTTCTTGAAAAATGTAATTTAAATCAAGATTTTAAATGTTTTACAAGAAAAAACATTCATTCAATGAATCTTTTTACAGTTAATGTCCTTGGGAAAGCTTTAATTGCCATCTTTCAAAAATAAATGAAAATAGTTCATGCTTTTTCTTTAACCCTCTGAGCAGTTTGCCCTTATTTTTTCATTTCCTAAAAACAACTTTAATGTGTTGTGGATAAGGTGTAAAATTTTTTTAAATCAAAAAAATCTGATTTTTTTATTTAAATCAGATTTTTTTAAATTTAAATCTGATTTTATGATTTTTTCCCCAGCGTTCAAATACGGAATAGCTACCAAGAGTTTTAGGTTTCCAAAACAATTAAACCACTAATTGCTAACATAATCTATGTTTTTACACTTTAATTAATAAAATTATAATTATTAGTTAGTAATTACAGAAATTATAAAAACTGCAAATTAGTAGTTTCATTAGGTAGTATCATACAATAATGTTATATTCATTAATATTGTAATAATTATGTAAAATTTTATAAATACTAGTGATATTTAACATTTATTAAAATTATTAACTGAATTTTATATTAAATAGTTAACACTACTTCAAATTAATAATTATTAAACAATTAACTCTAATTAGGATCATATTATACATTTTTAAGACTTAATTATTAAAATGATAATAATGTAGTATTCATTTTAGAAAGGAAAAGGGACAGGATGCTAGTTCCAAAAAAGGGCACTATTTCATGAGGAAATATATTAGTAAGGGGCTATGCATATATAACGTTATCATTTTAGGGGGAAGGTGGGGGTCTGGCACATGATATCGTAAGATATCTCTAGGGGGAGGGGGGTTTGTCTTTTGATATCGTTATCATTTTTTATCCAACCAAAATTTTCTCTTTTTATTTCTAATTTGTTCTTTACATCAAAAGGTGTGTTATCTTTCTTAGTATGTTATCTATTTTTATGAAAATACAAAGTTATTATTAAAATCATTAAATGATTATAAAATTATTCAATTCCAAAATATGGAATACCCCCAATGTTTGGCTTTCCTATTCTTCTGTCATATGTGTATGCTTATATAATCCGCTGTTCAACAATCCATATGCGAAGTATGTTTGAAATTATGCATGTGTTTAAAAAGTAAATGAAAGATAATGCTGTCCACCTATTTTGTTGATAAGAAGTTCTGTCTGCCCCACCCCATGCGGGGCAAAAAACATTATTACTGTTGAATGTATTATGCAAAAAAAAAAGCTATTATTAAATACTTTTAAACAATAACTGTTTCCTTTAAGTGTCAATTGAGATACAGTTATTTCATATATAAATTGATATTTTACCGACGTGCCTTCATTTGAATCAATCAAGTATGCGAAAAATAAATGTAACCATATTTGTATATCACTCCAAACAAAATACAAAATTTTCCAAAAATTTAAAGAATTTTTATACATTGATAACAATATCATTACCCGGGGGGGGAGGGGTGTCCAAAATTACCAAAAAGTTGATAACGTTATATATGCACAGCCCCTAATGACATAAGAAAAAAAGAATTTTTAGTATGATGAATAAAGTGTCCTTAATTTTTAATAATTTTATAAATCGTTATCGAGGAATGATAACGTTTGATATCGTAAGGGGGGGAAGGGGGTCCAAAATTACCAAAAAGTTGATAACGTTATATGTGCACAGCCCCTAATGATATAAGAAAAAAAGAATTTTTAGTATGATGAATAAAGTGTCCTTAATTTTTAATAATTTTATAAATAACAAATTGAAAAATACAATTAAATAACATATTTTAATAATATCCTGTATTTTCTAAAGAAATATAGTTCTATGTTTTTGCGAGATCTTGGTCACATGAATTTAGAAATACTGTTGAATGGGGAAGTTTTTTACAAGAAATCTCTGGCTACAACTACAGGTGAATTTCAACTATTTTTTTTAAGGCACGGTGTATTTTGCCAATATCAAAAGGGGCATGGTGTGGCACCATTTAAAAAAGTCCTAGAAGAAATAGCATAAGTAATTACAGGATTAATAAAAACTGCAAATAAGTAATTCATTTGTTAGTAACACAAATAACAAAACTAACAAATATTATTTGCAGCTCATTTTGCATTTGTATTTAGGAAAATTACTGTAAACCACCAAAATCTAAACTTACACACATGTATGTGTATGATAACCAAAAGAATTATGAAAATGAGTTAAACCCATTCAGATAGGATAAAGTTTGCCACTTATATCTGAAATCGTCAAAATATTTAAGTAACATCATTATAACCTTTCAGTGTGGATTATTACCTTTCAATGGTTCAATTTTTTTTTCTTTTTAAGAAAAATTTTGCTGCCTTTTCAAACCCTAATCATTTTTTATTTAGTATTATGTGAGTTACAAAGTTAAAAACATTTATTCAACCTATACCGAATAAGTTCTTGGTGAGCTTAGCATTTTTATACCAATTATTTCTTTTTCTCTTATGCATTCATTTACAATTTAGCTTTGAAAAGATGTCAATTGCTACTAATTACTATTTATTCTTTTACTTGTAGAAATGTATTACACTTGCTATGTGTAATTTTATATAAAATAATGTATAAATTGATTACCTAAAGGAATTTATGACATTGCAAATTATATTAGATTTAAATATTTTAAAATTAAACTTTTAATTTGGATAAAAACTTAAAAACAATGCTTTTTATAAACTCAACTATTTTTAATTTTTTACAATACTCATGAATTAAGCTTAGAAACAATTATTTAAAGCTCTTTTTTTGTTTATTCATAAGTCAAAATACCTGCAGAAACTTTCAAATTATGTTTATATTAGATTTTAATATATTTTTTTGATATTTTAAACATTTAGAAAATTTGATTTAAATCAGTGATTTTTTTTTTTTAAAAATCGGTTGATTAAAATCATGATTTTAATAGCTGATTTAAATCAACTGATTAAAATCGTTGACACCCTAGTTGTACACAAAACATTTTAAACAGAATTGTATTTCAACATGTATATCAAATAAAGGGATATGAAGGAGATTTTAGAAACAGAGGGAAAGAAAATTTAAATTAAGATTATTTTTATAAGCATTTTAATGAAAATGCAGGAAAACCCTTAAGACGCTCGGAGATTGATTTAATAGATTTAAATGTGATTTCTTGTGATTTATTATTATTATTTTTTATTTATTTTGTTTGTGGGGGGGGGGGGGGGTAGTAATTGTTCACATAAAGGCAAGGAGCTAAAATCTTCCTCTTTGGTTGAATGTAAAGCTGAGAAAATCTATGATGTAACGAATTACCAAATGTTAATATGATGACAGATTATTTTGGATTCTGTAGAATAAATTGATCTATAAAGCTTAGATATGAATTTTTTTTTTCTCCCCAAATTTTCTTGGAAAAATTATTTTTATTCCTTTCATTTTTTACTTTTAACAAAAATTTGGGATAAAACAAAAGATATGGTAGCTAAAATATTACAATGCAGAATGAATGCAATTAGAAAATAGATTACCTTCAGTACTCTTTCCAAACATAGATACAGGTATTGGATTAGGTCTTACAGGTGCAGAATTGGTTCTTTGGATCTGTACATGAGGCTTCATATGCTAGAAACAAAAAATTATAGATTTAATTTACTCCTAACAATAATTATGAGACATGAATCCAATAGCCACTTAGATTTAATTCAGAAATGATTGGGAGGTAAATATAAATGTAATGAAACTTTATATACAATCAGTTTTGAGATCAATAATTCTTATAGCTATTCATTATGAAAATTATGTATTAATTTAGTTTCTAACATTTAAGGATTACACATAGTTGTGAAATTATCAATCTTTAAACTTGTCTTTAAGCACTTTTAGAGTTTGATTCAACATTCTTGTGCAGAAAAGTTAGGTTCACATTTTTACCTCTAAATTTTACATACAGTTATATTGCTCTTTTCAAGAGAAAAAAAATGCAATATGCAAATCTGCAATATAAATAATGGCATTAAACAATTAGAGACAATCTACACAGTTAAATATTTTATATTTACAAAAGAGTAATTTATTTGTATATTACAGTTCTAAATAAATTTAGAACATACATTTACATGCTGTTATTTACAAACATTAAAAACTTAACAAGCTTTCATTACTCCTCTTCTAAACAAGTATGTGTGTGTGTGGGGGGGGGGGGTCTAAAATGAGTGAAACAACAAGGTGTGATAACAAGGCGTTACTATTAGATATTAAAATTACTTTTAATAAATAAAAATCCTAAAACATCCGATTATCAATTGGCATAATCTTTGAGTATGAAAATTTTACTTGAATTCTACAAATGTAAGATCAGCTGCTTTAAAGCTTTGCATACTTCAACAGAAGATGTTTTCCTGTAGTTCTCGTATAAAAGTAACATCTTTAAAACTAAAAAACAGTAATCTCAAACAAAACATACTATAATAACGAAAATTTTTCAAAATACTACATACGAGTTACCCATTAATGTGAAAACACTCGCAAGCTAATATTAAGAATTTGGGGAACATTTTTTTAAATTTTCATTTTCATTTCAATTTTTTTAGGGAAGGGGGTTGGACATTGGATAAGCAAAATTATAAAGGGTCAAACTCTATAAAGGCCTTTTATAATTTTTGTTGCTTTTTTAGGTCTAGATCAACCCACATTCAAAACCTTCCAAACATCAGTTTTTAACCATTATCTTTATTATATTAAATCATAACTATATTAATTTACAATTGCACCTCTTAATATAACCTCTTAACCCTATTTACTTAAACTTAATTCCATCCTTAAATACTTTCTTTAAACTCCATATTCTGTTCATATATCACCATCAAGTATTCTGCCATTTTCTTCCATGAAGCACTATTGTACACCCAACTGGCACTCACCGTATCTAAATCATAACTGATGATAATTTTCAGTAATGATCTTTTCCCCAGTAGATAACAGGAATGCATTATCAGTCATTTGAATCAAACTTCATTGTTTCATCGTTTTGTAATAATGCATGCTTTTAAGATCGTACAAATTTAAAACATAGTTCAACGTAAACTAAACTATAGGCTGCTAATTAGATGCATCCACTTTTGGGTTTTATAAAAAAAACTGCAATTAAAATCGAAAGAGAGAAAAAAACAGCCTTTGTAGTTGCCTCAACTATCTGATGGGAAACAAATTATTTTAAAATATCAAAATACAAATGAAATATTTTAAAGGGATGCTCCCAAAGATTAAAACATAGCTTGTGAAAGTCGCTGCATGGCTGAAATAGACTTGAGACCCTACACTAACTAGCCACACAAAGAAACTAACGCTAATGTTAAACTTATGAGAGAAACCTTTACAGATTTCTCACTTGTATTTTAATATTTTTAAATGATTTTTTTTGCAAAAGATACCTGAGGCTGGCAGCAAAATGTTGTGTGTTTGTACTTTCAATTTTACTAATAGTTTTAAGATGGACACTTTCACAGTTGGAACTGCTTCTGAAATTTAAACTATCCTCAAAAATACTGCAACAAAAATAAAAAAAGTACAAATGCACAACATTAGATATCGATTTCTGGTATAACCTATGCAAAAAAAAAAAATAATAATAATTTAGAGAAATATTAAAATACAAGCGACAAATCCGTAAAGATTTCTCCTATAGATTTAACATTAGCAAACACATTTCTTCACTTGGCTAGTGAAGGCTCTTAATATGTTGTGACATCCAGTGTTGAATTCAAGAAGAGTGGCAGAGGGGGCTTCATTACCCTGCAGAGTACCAAAAAGCCCCCTTCCCAGAAACCTGAAAAATTCAATGTTTACTTTTTTTTTTTTTTTTTTTTTTTTAACGGTCTAGAAGAACAAATCATGCATCCTCCCGATAATAAATACACAGTTCTTTTTTCTGTTAATGTTTAATTATTTTAACTCACTTAGAAAGAATAAACTATTATTTTCAAAATCATTAGAAAATAAAAATTTAGCTTATTAAGCTTCAAAAATCAAGGGAGAGGATATAGCCCTCCTCCTACCAGCACCCATAACAGCAATCTACATTTTGTTACCAAAGTCTCAACTGAGCAGGAAAAAATATTACTAAAAATACCAATTACAGAGTTCAAATGTTTCGCTGTCCTAAAACAACGGTATAAATTTTAGACAGTCGACACTTTTTCATTAAAAAATATTGAAATTTCTAAAGTTCAAGTCTTTTTGTTTTTTTTTTTTTTGGGGGGGGGGGAGGCAAAATTCTGTAAAAGCTATTTGTTTTTTGCATGTAGGCTGTTTTAAATTGCTTGCATGGTTATAAATTGTATGCAATTACTCTAAAAGTAACAGCATGTGTAACTTTCAGATTCATAATTTTGGAATGTTATAGAAAAAGTAATGTTAATTTCTAAATGTAATTTTTTGCTCATTGTGAGAAATAATAAGTTTTTTGAATTTTCTAAAAAGCAGTATAACCCTTACTAGCACTAAAATTTTGCTTAAAATGCTAGTACAGTGTTAAAGAGCACAGAAAGTATTCAATAAATAAATCTTATTTTATAAATATTTTATATTTTTAAGGGAGAGAAAAAAAGTTAAAAAGTATGCATATCTTATAAATTTACATCAAAATAGGATTCAGAATTTTGAACTTCAATATTTTATCTAATCCCATAACACTACTTTTATACTAAATAAGATATGCACAAATTTACATTTTTTTTTCTTTATTTTGTTCGCTAAATCGAGTTACTTATTAAAGAGTTAACTCACATCTTGTAAACTCGGCCTTTTGATTACTCCAGACAATGGGTTCCTCTGAGTGCTTTGGGAAGCGAAATTACTGGAGAGAGTTTGCCGCACAGCCATCCGCTGGGGAGGTTGCTGATACTGGACGGGTATACGTCGCCTCAGGGATACTGAGCCACCGATAGGTTCATGTTCGGGATTTTGAGCATTGCCATTACTGTAATTATTCCATTTGCTGGGGAAAATAGAAATAAGGATTAATTTTAAACATTAAAATTACAGTTAACTGATTAGATAAAATAAGCATAGCTTACTTACAGATAAAAAAATATTACAATATTAGGCAAAATTTTGAAAATGCATTAGAAGATCTGTGCAATCAATAAGTATAAATTTTAGAAAGATTTCATCAATTCAAAATTATTAATCTAAATAAGTAGATGGAGATTTTGTGGAATGTTGACAACTCTATTCAAATAATTCCTTTAAAATGCTAAATTATATAAATATAATGATCTTGCAATGCAAATGTAGAAATTTAAGAACAAATTTTCCACTCGACGCCTTAAAACTTCAAGCTGAACAGTATCTATTTAAAAATATTTTAAATTGTACAACAAATAATGGTTCTGGAACAAAGTATCTAGAATGCATCCTAAACCGCATTATTGCTAATCAATGTGTTAAATGATTTTTATAACAAGTATTTTAATGGCACTAAATTAAATGGCAAATCAAGAATACAGAAACAAATGGTTGTAATTAACTAATTTAAAAGGAAAATATACAAGATCTCTCGCTCCAAGTCAACACTGAATATTCATAACCACAATATTTTAATTAGTTTTTAAATAGCTTGTTTTGTGAGCTATCACAATTGCTAGAAAGTGACTGAAAATAGTATTACAATAGCATTTTAAATTGGTTTCAAGATCAGTTTTCTTATTTAAAAATCTCTTATTAAATAGAAATAAGTATTAATCATAACTACTCTATCATGGCACTATTTCGTGATTTTAGAATCTGTTTTAAGCAACAATTTTTTTTTATTTATACCCCAGCACTGGCAGAAAACTTCCAAAAGCCACTTTAAAAATAAATATGTCAAAGACATGAGTTATGTTTTCCAGTCATTCTGAAAAAGGAATCCAAAACAGAAAGGTAGAATATACAAAGGATAACTCATCTTGTCTTTATATTACTAATACTAAAATCTTCAAGCAGTCTTAAATCTTCAGATCCAGGTAGAATATTTCTCCTTATGTTCCATTAATAACAATTCAATTCTTTTTCAGATTTTGAAGGATTGTAAAGCACTTCCAGAAACAGACTATATTCTTGTTTCCTTTCTTACAATTTGTGAATAAATGAAATTTTCACTCTGAGGATGAGTTCAAGGACTGATATAAAAATTAAGTCTGAGCCTGTTTCAGACCTGGGCTCTGTCTTGGGCTGAACCTGTCTTATCTCTATTATATACACGAAAAAAAGATAATTATTCACAAGTGGCAATAATACAGAGAAACTCTGATAACTAACATTCTGGTTAAGTGGACTTTTTTAACATAAACGATTGAACTGATACATTAACTCTTTGACAGAAACTGAAATCAATTTTAAATCAAGGAAGGATTTTTTTAAACAGAAGAAAACTGACAAATATACAACAGTTTATGTAAACATTAATAACTCGTAGGGTTTCAGAAGATAAAAATATTATAGACTAGCTGACCAGCTCGGCATCGCCTGGGCCAATGATGCATAACCCTTAGATATAAAATAATGCAAATTTGAGGTTAATTTAACTCCATTTTGTCAGAATTTATATTTTTAAATGGGAAAAAAAAATCTCAAAAAATATTGAATTGAAAGTATATGCTATTTGGTATTTTATTTTCTGCATAATTTCATTTTTGGAGTCTATGCGTATTCAAAGTAAATAAAACTGACACACGGACACACTCAGGTCTTTACAGATTTCATCAAAATTATCACACATTTTGTAAAAAAATATTTCAACCTGTTTGAACGTCTCAAATGTTTTGTAAGTGATGTAAATTTGTTCTGTTTAGAAACTTTAAAAAGATTGTGTTAAAATATGCACATTTAATTACTTTTAGAGTAGAAAAAACTCTGAGGCACAAAGCAACCAGCATTTGCCGGTGTATTTGAAAGATTTAAAATTCATATTTTTAAAACTGATTGCACCACCGATTAGAAGAAGTTTTCAGCTTTAAGAAAATATTTTTGGTTTGTCAGTACCTCGAAAATTGAATCCTGGACGGACGAAACCGCAACAAAACACTCAAGTTTTTATTGATTGTCGAAATTTTCACACATTTGAAAAAAAGAAAAATATTTCTTTCCATCCACACATTTCAAAGTTTTTGTAGGGTATCTAAATCTGGTCTATTGAGATACTCTAAAAAGATTGTGAAAATAAGGACATTTAGTTACTTTTAGCATAGAAAAAAATATAGTCTCCGTGAGGCGCAAAGTGACCTGCGTTCAGTGTTGTATTTGAAAGGTATAAATTCAAAGTCTTTAAAAGCAATTGCACCATTGATTAGAAGGTTTCAGCTTTAAAACATATTTTTGGTTTGTCAACACTTCTAAAATTGCACCCTAGAAGGGTATTGCAATAAGGGGGAAAACATTTTTCAGAAAAACGACACTTTTTGAAAAAAAATTTCAAAGAGTTAACCGCAACATTTTTTTTTTTCTCGAATTGATTGCAGCATTTGAGACAAGAGTACTATCTTTCAAAATAAGTCTCAATTTTAACTGTACCGAGTGGTTTCATTGATTTGGGTTAAAAGAAAACAATCAAAAAGTGTTTCTTAGTTAGCTGCCAATGCGTACACTGGTTTGAGCACAAGCGCAAGTGGTTTCCGTGACCAGACATCAATTAGATGACTATTTTATGAGAGTGAGTTGAGATGCTTAATAACTCAACTATTTATTAGAATTTTAAAATTCTGAATTTCAAGTGCATCAGGAGACACTTTGGGATAGCCTCACAAAATTTCAGCCTCTTACGTGATGTAGATTTTGCTAGCCATTGCATGCAGACACACCCACACACAGAGTGTAACTTTCTTTTATTAGTATAGATAATAAATTGCTTGAGCTACAAACCAGCGAAAGATACTGAATATGAGAATAGCTCAAAAGACAAAACTGAATTACCTACTAGAGAGGATATATTAAAAGCTATAGATGTACCATTTTCTTCATTTGAAAGGAATAGATAATGACTTAACGAAAAATAAAGGATCATCTGCTTAGTAACAAAAAACAAAACAGGTAAAAATTGAAAACTTAAAATTCTGAAAAAAAAATCAAATTTCAATTAATGGTATTTTTATATTTATTAATACATCAGTTTTTATATGCATTGTAATATAGTCCTATATAATTACAAAAATTAATACACCTGTGCTTTTTGTTGAAGTAGATTTGCTACAAAAACCACTTAACTCGGCATTCTAATAATTCAAATTTTTTTTTTACCCCCTTTTCAAATCTATGTCAAGTAATTTAAGTTTCACTGTACTTTACAATTTAAAAGAAATATTTAATAGTATGGAACAAACAAGATTTCATTTACTACAAACAAGAAGATTTCATTAAAACCAATCCTATTTTATTTTTTTGCAACTATAATTTAAATTATTACCTTCTTTGCCGATTATCAAGGGATCGCCGAGGTGGCAAAGGATGGCAAGCTTTCTGAACTTGCTGTTTCCATGAAAATAATCTTCGCTTCTGTGTAGGACTAAATGCCTGAAAAAATACAGGGAAAATTTTTATACAATAAAGCTAAATTGCAAAATAAGTTTCACTAAGTTAAATCCACATACCAATTCATAATAGGAAAAACAATAACCCAGATGATCAGAAGTGCCAACTTTTCAAAAAAATTGGGTCGGCTCAAGAATTTTTGAGTAATACATATATTGTTTTCTCCTTAGATTGTATTTATGTGGACAGAGAGAGAGGGGGGGAGTGAATGGCTAAAGATTATAATTCAGAATTAATGTAGCAAATTTTTAAATTATTATAATTTTATTAAGTTATATTCTTTTAAGTTCTTCCTCATAAATACATTAATATTTATTTTAAATAACATTGGAATGGCTAACTATTGAAAATGCAAAAAACTAAATGTCAAGAAAAGCGTACATCACCAGCGTAGTCACACCAAGTGCTCTATCAATTCAAGACATCAAAAAAGATGGCAAAATATGCAAATATTTTTTGTGAGTAATTTAACTATACATCCACAGAAGGGATTTTCAGTGCTCCTGTAAGTCTTAATTGATGACCTCACTATTTTTCGAACAAAATTATTTTGAGAACGTTAATTTAATAAAACCAAACTTCATTTCAGAGATAAAAAATAAATAAATAAATACGAATTAAATCGATTGGAATTGGGTGGGCAGAGAGATAAAATTATTGGGTGGGCCCGTGCCCCATATAAGTTGGTGCCACTGCAGATGATGCAAGAATTTATTGTAAAAATTTAGTGGCCACAAAATTCATGCTAAATAAATATTTAAATTTCCACTTAAGATGATCTTGCATATGGCACACATTTCTTAGCATTTAAAAAAACAAGTTTTTAAAAAATGTAAAATGCTATAAATTTACAATAGTCTTTAAACTAAACAAAGATTAAACCTGTGATAGGAGATAAAAGTGAAGAGTGAAACTGGAAAGATTGAGTTGTTTTCCGAACTCATACAAAAATAACATATTTCGGACAGTGATCAATAATAACATAACTCATTACATAGACAAAATGTTACAACTGATAAATGAAAATTTATGAGTTATACTAACATAAATGCTAAACTCATACCTACAAAACAGTTACTAACAATTATATTATGCCCTATCAATGGTGATACACATGTATTTATGAACACAATTTAAAATTTGTCACACAACATTCAAAAGAATATAAATTGTTTACTTAATCTTTAAATAAAATACATTTTATTCTATATTTTCATCTATTTTACCATTTTTTATGGTTTTGTTCAAATCTCACGAAACCTTTATAGTCTCGCTTCTCTCTCTGTCCATTACAGTGCTCGTACTCTGAAACTAAGTTACAGACTTGAATTTTTTTCTTTTTTTTTTTTACACAGAGCTCTGCCGTCATACCCAAAATCATTAAATTTTGAAAAATTTATGTTATTTTAATAAAATAAATTAATGTAATGACACCCACAATTTATGAGATTTCAAAACACAATCTTAATTTCAACCATCTTTTAGGAAACTTTCTAGTGCTGTAGGTAGAGTTATTTCTAACTGAAAGGTCCCGCACATTCAAAGCATGTCGGCAGACGTTGAAATTTTCAATTTTTTACATTTAATTGTCAAATGGATTTAATTAAAAGAAATTTCGTATTTTTTAGCCATTTTATGGATTTTTCGGAATTTTAATAAATGTTAACATCCTTTTTGGCAACATCTGGTGAGTGTTTGGAAAGTGAAAGAATTAATATGGATATTTTCCGAAATTTTTTCAGCATTTTAAATGCGTTTTAAACAATTTTTTGTTTAAAAAAATTTATATTTTATTTATACCTCTGCTAAATTTATGAAATTGCTGAATTTAAAAATATTCGGATACTTTAATTTTAAATAATTATACTTGAATATTTAAAATTTGGTCTAAAAAATTTTTTTTGTTATTTTAAAATTAAATATAATTGTGCAGCTATTTATGTAACTGTTTAATAATTATAAATTAACAATTTTGATTTATTAATTAAGGATAAAGTGTTTTAAAAGAGATATTAAATGAATCCCTCTGTTATATGCGATCACACTTACCCCACTTGTTTATATTATAGAGTTGCTTTAAGAATAAAAACTAACAAAAATCTGAGCTTTTAAGTAAACTTTTTTATTTTGCTTCGTTATAAAAATTTTAAATTAAAATTATAAAGAAAAATCAAATATCTCTGAACTTCAAATATTCTACATAAATTGGGGGGAAAAAGCAGCTCAGCTAAAATTGTTACAAACAGCTGAAGCATTCAATAAAAAATGCCTCCAAAAATTTTATAACAAACTTAAGACTAATTCATATTGCTTGCATTTTTTCTACAGCATAAGAATATATTAAGCACATACAGAACATTTTAATAGGGTTTTGCATCAATCGAAGCATCTACTAGAAAGTTTAAGAAAACAATGTTAACTCATTTTTTAAATATTTTGTCAATTATAAAGATTCTGTAGTAAACAATTATCTTGTTTATGACAAACCGCAGTTACAAAGAGAATCTTACAAGGAAGGTCTCTGTAGGTGCATACTCAAATTTTGAAAAAAATTAAGAATGTTATATATAACATTATATATATATAGCGTTTATAAAAAACAATTTCTGCAGAATCTCAGTTATATGCCAGTCTGAAAAATTTACAGTAAGTTAGGGCAATTTATAACCAATTGGCAATTTTTGATATATAAGATTTATTGGCGATTTATAACCAATTGGAAACACACTAAAATACAAAATATTACTGTTTTGTGATAACATCTTTCATTGCATAGGTTGAATAAAATGGGACTAAGAAATGTTTTATTCTACTTTACTAGCTAAACTATTTTAAATAAGTTTAAATAAATCACTTTTTTAAATTTTAGATAAACATAACTTTGATTTATTGAAATTTATCTTCTTGTACAATTTAGAACAAAACCTAAGTTGTTGAAAAAGAGAACGGAGGGTTAAACAAGCATATAATACGAGTGAAAACTATGTGGGTGAAAAAAAAAATTGTTTAAACTCATTTACAAATTAAGTTAATTTTGTTGTAAAAGTATTTTATATTTTTGTGAACGTGAAGTTTCTATTCAACATGTTGGGTAGTATGTCGAGTCTCTCTATAACGAAACTCCATAAATCGAATTTCTCTATATAACAAATTTTTAGTAGGAATGGTCCCCTTTTCTTATGATTTCATTAAAAACATTCTCCATATAGCAAAAATAATGAATCCATATAATGAATTTTTTCATAAAATGTTCTTTATTCAGTTTTAAAAAAGCTTCCAAATAACATGGAATCAATTTTCCATTACCGATTCCTGATTTATCATTCAGTGCTGAGTATTTTATCTTACTTTTATACCTTGAATCTCCTTGTTCTTTATATCCAATGAATTCTTCCCCCCCCCCCCCCCTACCACACACCTTCCAACATCCTTCTTAAAACAGTGTCAATTGGATTGTTATACATATAAGAGCAGGATCAGAGAGGTAATTGAAGTTTAAGGTGAATGAGATTGAAAATCATTCTGAAGGTTAAATTAGAAAAATAAACTCAAGCACAACGAGTCGATATTTGTAATATTCACTCGCAGAAAGCTCCCGAGATTCACTGGCATGAGACATGACCCGATGCGCTCCACCATTAAAGTGGGTGGTAAAGAAGGCACAAGCACGTTATTGGTCGAATGGACAATTCTCCCTCAACAGCTGCAGCTATGAGAGCAGATGACTGTCACCATTTAGAACACGTTCTCATCTATGCAAACTAAAGCTCTCTATCCTTACAGTTAGAGTAGGTGTTTAAGTTTTGTGAATCTTTCACACTAAAGAAAGCTAGAAAAAATCTGACTGCGTTTTTTGTACTGCTTCTGCAAAAAAGTCTCCTAGGAACTGCATAACTCTCAGTGATAAAGTGAAGATTTTGAAAGAAATCGATGAGATTGAAAAAAAAAAAAAAAGATGTGGCAAAGAGTTTGGGATTCCGGCAAGTACTCTGTCAACAATCATAAAAAATAGAGAGTCAATCATCGAGCAGAATTCAGATCTTGGTTCGGTGAGAAAAGAAAGAGGATGTGTCAATAAGAGGACTTAGATAAAGCAATGTTTAAGTGGATTAAAGGGATAAGGGACCGGAATCTACCACTTTTGGGACCAATCATTTTGGGAAAGGCTCTAGAATATGCTTCATCTCTAGGGCACTCTGACTTCCAAGCCAGCATGGGGTTGGCTAGAAAAGTTCAAGAAGTGACGGGTTATTTGAGAAAACTATCTGTGGTGAAAGTGCGTATACTCCAGTGACAGCATGCGAGAACTGAAGTCTTAAATTAGCAGAAATTCTAAAGGAATTCGCTCCTGAGAACAATTTTAATGCTGACGAAACAGGTCTCCTAAACAAGACTCGGGCGTTTAAAGAAGATAAATGTTTTGGCAGCAAACAAAGCATTACTATTCTGTTGTGTGCTAACATGACAGGGAAAGAAAAATTAAAGATGATAGTCATAGCGAAATGTAAATCTCCTTGGTGTTTTAAAGGCTTAAGTCCTTAGAAATGGACTATGATTTTAAGAAAAGTCCTGGATGACCACTGAAATTTTGATAAATGGTTAAAAGCACTTGACAATCAAATGAGAAAACAACACTGAAAAATTGCTTTGCTCATTGATAATTGTCCAGCTCACTCACAAAACTGTGGAGAAAAATTGCAAAATGTTGAAGTAATTTTCTTACCACCCAATTGCACATCAAAACTGCAGCCCATGGACTTGGGAATAATAAAAAATCTAAAAGGTGCATTATAAGAAAAGAATTCTTAAAGAACTGATCACAGCTACTGAAAAAAAAGGATTCCACCACCATTAGTCTTAGTGTATTGTGGAACTTTATAAAGCTTGGAGATTTGATGTAACTGAAAAAAATATTTACAATTGCTTCAAAAAGGATGGCTTTTCTAAATTGGAGAATAATGCAGATTCTGAGGACGAAGATGTGGCTTTAGCAGACTTAAAAGAGAAATGGAAATTAAAGAATGTGGAAATGTCGAAGAAAATGTTACTCGGATTTTTTGGAAGTGAATGACAATCTCACTATTGAACAGTATCCTACTGATAGTGATATTTTAAGCAGCGTTATGAACAATGATGGCGAGAGTGACAATGAGCATGAAAACGTACAACAAGAGAAAAAGTATTCTTGTGAGTTCTTTTGATCTTATAAGGAGAGGACTTCAAATGGAAGAAAATGCTCCCAATGCAATTTTTTTATTCCTTTCTAAAGTGTGAACATTTTTTTGAGAGTCACAATTTTGAAATAAAAACAGCGAAAAATTAGATTTCTTCATCTAAAATTAGTGTAAGTTTTCCTAATGCAATTTTTATTTTGCTTTCAAAATAAATGTCCTCTTTTTTTTTAAACTGTTTAAATAATTAAGAAATACAGTATTAAGTTAATATTTATAGTTAAACATTTCAAATTCTTAATTAAACACCTCAAAAATAATTTTTGTTCAAAATTTACACATTAAATAGGAATTTTTACTCATTCTCTATATAATGAATTTTTTACTGGAACAATGAATTTCATTATATAAGAGACTCGACTGTATTTACATAAGAACTTCTACTCTAAATGCTGAACCAGTTTACAAACTTATACATGAATATATACAGTACTTTTTAAAAGAAAGATTACATTATGAAACGAAAAAAAAAAAAAAATTGCCATTAAAGTATAATAACTGGCCATAGATGGTAATGGAACAGAATTCAACACATCCAACAAAGAAATGCACTGTAAATGAACATATTTAAATTTTGTGCCAATTACAAAGTCATATTTAACTACTTAACAGTCTCATAAAAAGGTCTAGTCAATTTTATGATTTTTTTAAACTTTAAAGTGTATTTTGTATCACAATATTTTGTATAATTATGGATATATAATAGTTTTGCTAAAAACTTATGCATGCTTAAGAAAATCCTCCGATGAAATCTATTGTAGAGGAGGTGGGGAACGGACTATCGTATGCCTAATGACAGACATTGGGAACTAGTGAAAAAGCATAACAAAAAGTTATAGCTTTTTTTTTTTTTCTTCCTTGAAAAAAGGTATAGGAACTTATAAAACTGCTATGTACAAGGTAGTCTTTTAGATATATTTTTTTCTTTTTTAATGAAATTGCAACTTTATTTCCAAAAACACATGTAAATGAAGCAGACCTACCAACCTTTGAAAATGAGAAATCGTAGCACAAATTAATCTGGAAGTTGGTTGGTTGGTTTTTCGAGGCATTTTTTTTTTTTTTTTAACATTTATAAAAGGAGCTCAGTTCAAATTATTTAGCCCAGTGCAGTAAATTTTGATGAAATTCGCGATTTGTATTTTGCGATCATTTCACGATATTCACAATTTTTTTCCACAATCGTAATTCACCTTTTTTCTATTACGATTCTTTCTTGAAATCCTCGAATGAATGAATTTTTACCTCAAACTTTTGATGAAATTCGCATTTATTATCGCGATCCTTTGACAATTTTTACACGATCCTTTGGCGAAATTCGTGTTTTCTTTCCACAAAAAATCGCAGTTGGAGACCGATTTTCGTAGCATTGTAGTTTATAGATCCAAATCGTAGCAACTACGATTTTTTCGTAGCAGTTGGCAGGTCTGAAATGAAGATAACCCTAATGTATAAAATAATTACTACTACATATTGAAAATACATTACTTTTTAAAATCTAAACTAAAGTTCTTAAAATACCTCATGGCTAAGGCACTTGTCAATGATCATCACAAAGAGGTTCATGTTTTCATCTTGATTTGGCGAGATCAATAAAGTTGAACAAACTGAAATGTTAAACATTACAATCAGGTATCCATTTTTATGCATGATCACAGTAACATTCAATTTGAAATGCAGATATATACAAGCAAACTAGTCAACTTAATAGCCTGACAAATTCACTGGTTCAATCACTGCTTAACACTAGAACGCCCGGAAATTTTACTCAAGTTTCATAAAAATATCTTACACCGGAATTTTTATTTAAAATTATTTGACTGATTTATTTAACGTAAGTCTGCGTTTTTAAAATTTAACTTATTTTGTGAAAGAATTTCTGGTTCCAGTTGACATTTATTCATGTGGTCGGAGTCGAATCGACTCCTTCCGGGCGTTCTAGTGCTAATAAATACAATGAAATAAAACTGCTTTTTTTTTCAAAAAAGTTGATAATGTTGTTATAGGTAAATTGTCATATATGGTGCTGAGCTGAAAAGGCCATTGCTCCTGCATGAATTTTGAAATACAGTAGACTCCCTCGAATCCGCAACCCTAAAATCCACAACTCTCTAAAATCCACACATAATTTACAGATGTAAACAATGAAACTTTCAGTTCAGATGTAGGGACAAAATTTGACTTTTTTAGTTTTATATGAATTCTATATATTTTTTAATCTGTATTTTTTGTTAATATTACTGAATTTGTGCTTTATTATGAAGGAAGAATAAATTTATTTCTGAAAAAAATCAAGATATTGGTCATCACAATCTTTTTCCGAAACGTATTTATGCATTAATCAAGTTTTTTTTTTTATTATTAAGTCAGGGTAAACCTGAAATAAAGCTTTCTTATTTTATGATTTTTGATTTGAATTAGTAGTGTACCTTTATGATGAAAGTTTCATTGAATAATTTAGGAAAAATGCATCTCATCTTTATAATGAATATTTAATTATACATTATTGATTATTTACTTGACCTTTGCTTTTAATATTTTAATCATTTAAAAAAAATACCTAATTTTTTATAATTTTAGTTTATTACTTAATTATTTTAATATTTTATTATGTTGTAAGCATTCATTATAATTCCGATTGCATTATTAATTACATTCAAATTAGTGTTTAAAAAATGTAAACAAAGCAATCACCAGAAATCTGCAAAATTCTAAAATCCGCACAACCTCTGGTCCCAAGCTGTGCGGATTTGAGGGAGTCTACTGTATAATAAACTTTTTTTCATAGCTGCCTTTTGACAAAAAAAGAAAGGTTGTTCTTTATAACTACCTTAAAATTAAAAACTAAGAAAAATTGAGTTTTTAAATTTTTGGTCAGAGGTGCTCCCCAGAGGCCTTCCTGTACAAATTAATTTTCAGGGTTTTTTTTAAGGTTCATGGGGAGAGAGAGGGTCAAGGAGCAGAAAACCCTGACTAACTAGTCAAATATTTAAATTTTTATTCATTTTATAATGCTAGTCTGAAAATTTAGCCTATTAAGAATAAAATATTAAGATTGGGAAAGAATGGCAAAGAAAATTACGGGCTTTAAACATTTGTATAAAAATAAGTAATTGTAAAGTATGAACAACTTTAAGAAGGGTGGGGGGGGGGGGGAGGATAAAAAACTGCACAAATCCTATTACACAGCAGTTATACTAAAATATGGCCCATGAAACTTTCAACTTTATCAAATATATATTTTTATAATATTGTCCAGATATAAAAATCTTATATAATTATCAGTATGCCCATAAAATCTACAAAAAAAAAAAAAAATAAATAAATAAAGCTTCATTTATATATTTTCATGGGGGCTAAAGAAACATAACAGAAATATAAAAGTTGAAGGATTTAAATTTACACATTTAAGGAAAATTTACACATTAAATAGGAATTTTTACACATTAAATAGGAATTTTTACACATTAAATAGGAATTTTTACACATTCTCTATATAATGAATTTTTTACTGGAACAATGAATTTCATTATATAGAGACTCGACTGCATTTACATAAGAACTTCTCCTACTCTATATACTGAACCAGTTTACAAACTTATACACGAGTATATACAGTACTTTTTAAAAGAAAGATTAGTTTATGAAATGCAAAAAAAAAAAAAAAAAAAAAAAAAAAAAATTCCCATTAAAATATAATAAATGGCCATAGATGGTAACGTATAAAAGTAAATATAAAAGTTGAAGGGGGAAAAAAATAACATGTTACATGCAAATTACGAGGGCTTTTTTCCCCCTCCCCCCCAACCTCTGATGGGCTATAAAAAGACAACTTTACATAACATTATAATTTTATTACCAAAAGTACAGCAGGATCTTACTTATTTTAATATATAATCGGCAAAACAGTTGAGGCATTTTTTGCCGTGGTGCAGACAACTGAACATGGCCGCTACAATCGATCATCCCGCCCAATGTGACTTAGGAGTTGTAATCAGTTTTTCGCACACAGCTTCCAGTATCCTAGGTCTCGTACGATTGTGTACCTTTAAAATTTCTGGAATTTCTTTAGAAAGTTCACTGAATGCTCATTCTGGGATAGATTTCAGCAGCACTACGTCCATCTACTTGTAGAAAACAGATTACATTTGGTGGGAGAATCAATCATAGCAGCCATGTTTTATTGACTGTGGCGACAAGTGCCTCGACTGTTTTTGCAATTAGGCACAGAAATAAGTAAGACCCTGCTATACTTTTGGTAATAAAATTATTATGTTACATAAATTTGTCTTTTTTTATAGCCTATCAAATGTTGAAAAAAAGCAGCCCTCGTATAAACGAATGGGAAAAAATTAAGCTTTGCAAACTTTAACATTTTGCTGTATTTTGGAAGAACAACAAAATTATAAGCACTCTAAATATTTTATATTTTCAAATTATTCAATACATTTTCTGAAAGGAAAGCGAGAAGATTTAGTGGCATTTAAATTTTCTGTAAATTAATTCCTCTCACTCCTTAAAGGGAGGTTATCCTTCTACGGCGTAAAATTTATGTTATTTTTAAGGGGGTTTATTAGTTACAAATAAAAGATATCTTCAGATTTTTTGCAGTATATTAACATTTTAATAATTATACTTAATTTTTTCCAGAGTAAAAAATAATATGCCTTGTGCAAGTGCAGATGCGCAGCATGGACTTGCAATCGGGCGACCGTTTTTCTCTGATCACAAACATCTCTAACAAATTTGATCACCCTATTATATGAAAGGGCATTAAATTCTCTAGAGCTTATACCTACATTTAGTTCAAAAAGTTGATTTTTGGCAAAATGGCAGTCATCTGAACAAAAAAAGGTCACTTTTTCACCTTTTATTACTTTTCACGAAATTTAAAAGCTATTTAATCAATGAAAATTATACTTTTTGGTGGTATAACTCCAACAAAAACGATTAGCTTTCTTTTAAATGAAAAAAAAATGAAGGAAATCGGTCCAACAGTTTGAGAAAAATGGTTCCCATTTGGAAAACAAAGTTTTGAGAAAAACAAGCTTAAAATTTTACAATAGCATTACATTCAATGAGCAAAAATGGCTGTAAGGAATTAAAATGTCACAAAACCATTTTAGGGCAGCAATTACTTGTGGGATGCGAAAAATGAAAAATAATCAAAATTTTAATCCAAAAGAAGTAGAGCCTACCCTTATATGAAATACAGTTGCTTAATGTTTATAGAAAAATAAAACAATGCAAGAATGTTCATTTATATACAACAGTTCACATAATATATTAGAATACACACTACTAATGTTTTAACTCCATTCAGAGATGCTACGAAGAAAATAGAGACTTATTCTTTTCGAAGTATGTACTGATTAGAGAAAAAAAGTTTGCCAAGGGAACTTATCTGGTGGGGAAGAAAGTTAGTTGAATCCCATGTTATTCTATGGAAAAAAAATACATATCCTTGTTCATTCAAATTTTTAAATTTCAACAATATTTTTTTTTCTTCAGCAAGTAGATAGGGAGGTTCTTTATCCCACTGTAAGCTCAAATTTTTATATCCTTTTCCAGTCCAAAGTAACAAATGAATAAATAATACTTTTTATACTTTTCAGAAATTTTTGAAATTCACAATTTTCAAATACTCATCTTAAAAATATTTTTAGCTTACAGAGAGATAAATAAATAACCTGTCTATCTGTGCTGGGGAAAAAATGTTGAAATTTCCAAAATTGAATGAACAAGAAGGATAAGTACTTTTCCCCATTCGATAACATGAAATTCCACCTTTTTGCTTCCCCAGCAGATAAGTCCCCTTAATACCACACTAAATAGATGTTTATAACAAGACAGGGGTTCCTACACAATTCTGGTAAAAAAATTCCCTGACTTTTCCAGGTTTTCCCTGACTATTCAAAAATTTCCCTGACCTTTTTCTCAGTAAAAATTCGTTTTATATTGTTGTAAAATCCTCCACAGTGGACTTTAATTTAGATAAATGGTAGAAAAAAGTATGTGCTGAAGGAATTTCCGATTTTTCAATTATTTTTCCATATTGTTATATAGTTTGCATAAATTTTATATAGAAATTTTAGATTGGATGAATAATTCAAAATTTCTTCATTTACGATGATAAGAGAAATTCTAATGGAAGTATATATAAAAAATTCCTTGACTTTTCCCAGACCTTTTCAAATATTTAAAAATTTCCCTGACATTTCCCTCACTTTTTGCCTAAATTTTCAAATTCCCTGACTTTTCCCTGTTTTCCAGGTTTACCCTGACCTGTAGGAACCCTGCAAGAGAAAGCTGAATTCAGTCTTTGTTTAGCTAGGTATAAAATATAAATTATATTAAATATATAAATAAATGTAAATGATAAAAATATAGAATTAAAATAAGCAGAACAAAACCAGCCATCTTAATTATCAAAATTAACAGTAGCAAACAGAAAAATTAAGACATGAAAGAATACATTTTAAATTAATATCCAATGTAAAAAACAGGGGTGAAAAAAAAAGTTTTATACTTCCCCTTCCCCCCTTTAGAAATTTGTCCCATTTGCTAGCAAGGGCAAAAGTAAAAAGTGTAGGAAGATTCACATGGCTGATTATAGTTATTGCAAATTAATAAGGCAGAAAATTCAAAAAACTTCTAAAGATTGCATTTTAAATGACTTATTTAGTCATTGTTATGGTATAATGCAGCAGAAATGAATTTTTGAAAAATATTTTTTAACTGAATGCTGGGGAAGCAGAAATTTTTGGGAGGTGGGGGAGGAAAAAAGATTCAGATTTCCCCCCTTCTTTAAGTGAAAATTTGCTGAGAAATCTACTGAAACATAGTAGATTACAACCCTGTAAAATCATAAAGTACAGACTGAAATACTTGACATATTTCCAATGTAACAGAACTTTCAAACCTCACCCCAAATGAAGTTAAAATAAAAAATAAAACTCACTTTTCCCTAACAGACGAGTTATCTGTCCAGGCAAATCTCCTTCAGGAACTTGAGAAAAAGTATCACCATCTTGAGTAGTGGGACTGGGTGGCGAACTTGGAGGGTCGGAAGTTTCAGATTCATTTCCATTGACAGTAACTATTAGGCCAGAATCTGGCAAAACAGAGGAACCCTTGAAAGCCTTGATCGGAGTCTGGATCATGCTTTTAATTTCATTTAAAGCACATCTTATCGTACCTTCACCATCCTGTATATCCTAAAAAGAATTTAGAAACAATTTGTACATAACTTATTGTTATTTTTAACTCTATACACATTTTAATATCCAGAGCACAGTTTTAATATTAACAAGATATAAAGACTCACCCCACTCAAAATAAAAAATAAGATTATTAAAGCAGAAATTTAGATTTTTGAACAAAAAACATTACTTTGTCATATTGAGTATAGATAGTGAAGCAGTATTTGGGCGAATGGATCAATCAGTTGAGCAAATGACTACTTTCTCACCAAATGTTTTGAAAATGACAATTTTAAATAAGGATTCCCAAATTAAAAAACTTTACTCTGCTGAACCTCTAAAATTGTGGCATTTCATAAAACAAGCTTTTATACATACAAATATAAAATGTGTCTTCAAGTTCTAAAGACAAACAGTTTCAATTGCATATTTAAACCTCTGAGCTACTGAGGCATTCCTGCATTTTCATAAAAAATTTTGTAAAACTAATTTAAATTTCCTTTCCCTATTTGTTTCTAAATAACACTTTATATCTCAATTCTACATA
Source organism: Maratus speciosus (assembly GCA_963932465.1). Classification (NCBI taxonomy): domain Eukaryota; kingdom Metazoa; phylum Arthropoda; class Arachnida; order Araneae; family Salticidae; genus Maratus; species Maratus speciosus. The sequence goes on from OZ010798.1 coordinate 57,621,212, forward strand.
TTTCTTAAAATCATGTTTAAAATATTTTTGTTAAGTTGCTTTGTTGAACCTGGAAAAACATGGAAAGAATCAGTTAACATTTGGTTACATTAGAATTTCCCCCCAGGTTTAAAAAGGGGCATGCTGCTGATGGAAGGAAAAGGGTATTTTTTAGATTCATAAAGACATTTTAAATTCTTACAGACATTGTTTTATTTTAATTATTAAAAGCAATTTTAATATTTAAAAGTAAGACAAATGTTTAAAGACAAGTCAATTTTTCCTGTGTGAGCAAGAGCAAATATTTCAATGCAAAACAATAAGGACAAAATTAAGACTACATTTATTACATTATTTTTTTAATAAAGGGAAGGCAGAGGGCAGCACCTTCCTGAAGTTGTCTGGAGGATACTCTGGGTTGTACAGTTGTTCATAGCATTAAACATATACAAATCTGCCAAAAAAAAAAAAAAAAAAAAAAAGTAGATTTGTATAAAGAACATACACCCAAACACTGATTTTTATACATGGAGATTATATAATGTAAAAACCATTGACCAGATAGTGACTTAAAGTTCAATCTATAGCACTTTTTTTTTTTTTTTTTTTTAAACACAAATCATGACATGCATGCCATCTATCCCTATGCTGAATTAGATAGTCGTTAGTCAAGCATATAAGTTGTCATTTTCCAACTGGACGAAAAATGTCCAGGCCATGATTCAAACCAGGGATTTCTTGACTAACAGTGCTCTACCAGCTGAGCTATCCCAGACAAAATATAGACAAGTTACAGGGCCGAAACTAGGGGAAGGGCATGTGCCTCGGGCAGCAGAACGTAAGGCGAAGGGAGCACCAAATAAAGATTTTGTTTGTTGTTTTTTCTTGTGTATGTTTTGCATGGCATTGTTAAAAATCGTCATTTCTGTGGTATGTCAAAGCATACAAGAATCTAAGGATGATATGGGATAAGGATATTGTATAAAGTGGAATTTCTCTATTCCTTTTGATTCCATTTTAATGAATCTATATTTGAAAAAGCAGATTATGTGATTCAGTACTACATATTTTAAATTTTGAAATAAGCCGGCTATTAGAAACTTAGTAAAATTCTCTTTGTAAATTTACTTTGTGGAAAGGGAGAGGGGATCCATGTTTGCCCCGGGTGCAAAAAAGGCTAGTTTCGGCCCTGATGAGTTATCCCAATTATAATTGTGTTAAAATTAATCTTGTATTGGTCAAGCAGCTTAGGAGGAGTAGAATCACAAAGACACCATTGGAGAGAACTCATTTTAAACAGGAAATAAAACATAGCAATGTGTTATTCAGAGTCAATTTGGAGCGACACTGAAAGTATCTTTTAGAAACCGATTTCATTTCATAGATTTCTTTTATTCATTATGATTGTCCTTGAATATTTTCTTGAAATTAAATATCTGTATTATAGTAGATGTTTTAACTCCAAATACATTTAAATGAAGGTACTATGTCATTTTTATGCTCTTAAGAAATGCAAACATTTTTTAATGCACTTTATTTACACGTCAATGGTTGCCACACTGGTATGCCACTGGCATACCACATGCCAGTGGTTAATAGCCAACAAAAATACCAAAGATTTCACTATTAAAGAAATCTTCTTAAGATTATGTCAGTGTTTAAGTATGTAGTTCAATATCTATTTGTGTTTTATTTATCTTATTCTCTTATTTAATGATAAGTTTTAATTTTATTGTGGAATATTTTATAGAAACTTTATACTGAACTATTTATATTAAGTGCAATTATGTTAATCTTCCATAAGCAGGCTGCACATGATAATGATAGAGATTTTAAAAACTTCATGCTTAAAAATTTTATAATCAATAGAATAAGTAAATTGAGATAGTTTTCAAACAAATTGCATTCGAAAGAATATTTTTCTATTTGACAGTGTAAAAATTATTTGACTATGTAAGCTTAAAAGCAAGTGTTTAAGATTATCAAAATATAACCCGATAAAATATTTTACTTTAACAGCTCTGATTTTACAATCTTAAAATGAAAAAATTCCCAAGTCAATGAACAGATAGTTTATAAAACTAACTTTTATTTTCTCTGTATTTTTTATTCCTATAGAAATTTTTTTAAATAATTTTTTGTATACAAGGCTATTATAATAATTTGAAGTATTATATATATATAAAAAAAAAAAAAAAAAAAAAAAAATCCATAGAATGTAACTACAGCAACCACTGTTGTAGTATATCTTATTTAATGAAATGAAAAATCCCCCCCCCCCCCCCCCCAAAAAAAACTGATTGATTTTATATACATTTTAACATTATAACAATGTTAAATTTAATAATTCATAAGGGTCTAGTTTTATAAGGTTTAAAAATAGCCTATGTGAATTTTTATTGAAAAGTTACCTGTTTTTAATTAAATCCGAGGGTTTAAAAAATAGTCCATGTGGTACATTTATAAAGTTAAAACTCAGAACATTTATACACCTTAATTTCTAATATTAACATCCATTAAAATTTAATTCTTTGATTGAATGAAAAGCAAGTGATAAACAGATTACTGATGGAAGGGAGAGGAGGGGGAATCTTCAATTTCAGAGCATAAAAAGCTTGTATTCTATCAATTAAGAGGATCATAAAGGTTTGAAATGACAAAAAATCTTTTTGTATTATTATTTTTTAATAATATTTGGATGTTTAAGAATGTTTTGCAACTGATAGGAAAAATTCAGGTTATACAAGCCATAAATGTTGAGCTGTGTAGATGAGCAATACCTGCAAAGGCAAAACTTTAAACTCAATTATCTTGAAACTCTGTTTTTCAGCAGTTTTTCCGTAATAATTTTTGAAAAAACAAATTAACAGGTTTACATAACTCAAAATAAATAAAACAAATGCTCTACAAAATATATCAAAAACACAAAATTCTTTGTTGTTTAAGTTATAACAAACCATTTTATCAATCTCTATAGTTTTGAATCTTTATTTTGTAATTTACTTACTTTTCCCACCTCAGGAGAAACAACATAAGCAATATAAAGACATAACGACTCAAAAAATATACAACCTGCACTTCAAAAACCACGGCAAAACTTGTTTTCCAAGATTTTGTAGTACACTATTAAAACTTCTGTTGTTGTATTTTACAATTTAACAAATACTTTTTATTTTGATAAAAACAAATGCAAAAAGTAGTAAATTGCACACATCCTTATCTGCAATCAAACTTCAGTAAACTTTTGTCATTTTGAACATTTCTGGTCTTATAAAGCTGAAAATTGCTGAATATATATAAATAAAACATTAAGCAGAAACACTTACCTTTTCAAGGCTTCTTAAATTTCCTTGCCGTTCTCTTAACTTTTGTATGCTTAAAACTATTTTGTGTCTAGCACCTTTTGTTATATTCTGAAAGGAAAATTAAAACATTAAGTTCCAAAGACAGAGAAGCAAGTTAAAATTTTAACATAAGAAAAAAAAGTATTACCATTCTTTCTAATTTTTCCTCTGTTATGGACATCATTTCTTCATATGTCATATTTTTGAAGATGTAAGAATACTTGTGTAATCTTAGACCTTTCAGCCAACAAGGAACGTCTAAGAATAAGAAAAGAATTTTTTTAATGCTTGTTAAAATTAAAAATTTTAACTTTAAAGAATACAAAAGGATCAAATGAGATGATAAACTAAACTAAAGTTATTTCTCCCTTAATTATCTGTAATAGTTCCATATTTTAAATAATTTGGTGTAGTATTTTAAAGAGAAATTTTATTATATTTATATTATTTCCATAATCTACTATCAAATGACTATCGAAACTATTTAATACGGTATGGAAGCATTTGTCAGGAAACTAGTTAACTGGAAAACCAGTTATCCAGTATGATATTTCTAATAGACTGATTTCAAAATCTTTGCAGAAAAAAGTGCTATAGACTAAGTTTGACAAATGCATTGCTTGAAACATTGCAAGATGCATGATATAAACTTGATGTCAGAATCTAGGATTTAAAATGGAAGCATATTTAGTTACATATTAGACGTTTTGATTTTTAAGCAGAGGAAACAGAAGAATCAGTTTCCTATAAATTACCTTCGTTCAAAGTGTGATTAATCTTTGGTCTTGTTTGGATCAGATTCTTAATCTGGGTAATCTAATTATTAATTTTAAATCAGAAATAATGCCACAACCACATACATTCGACAAAACTTATCAAATGGATATTGCTTTAACCCCTTAACCGCCCCGGACGTATATATACGGCTGTAGATAATACATGCATCTATTAAACAGATGGCGAATTCCAATTATAGCGAGGCTATTTTCACCACCTGGGCTATTATATATAACAGTATAACATGCACATTTTCTTACTGTTATTTCAGAAAACTAATAAACACATTCTTTAATTGCAGAAATATGCGATTTAAGTAAGGCACTGGAGATTGCATAAGATTTCATCGGCAGTTAAGGGATTAATGCCCAACTAGTTATCCGGAATACACCTGACTTCTAACATTCTGGATAAATGCAGACCTGCCAACTGCTACGAAAAAGTCAGTTTCCACGATTTGGAGCTAAAAACTACGATGCTACGAAAATCTGTCTAAAACTACGATTTTTTTGCTAAAAACACACACGCCGAAAAAAATCAATTTCGTCAATCACTCGCAGAAAAAAAGTCAATTTCATCGTCAAAGGATCGTGAAAAAGTACTAATTTCATAAAAGGATCACGGAAAAAAACGCAAATTTGTTCAAATGATCGCGAAAAAAATCCGCAAATCTCGTCAAAGGATCACAAAAAAAAAACCCGCAAATTTTGTCAAAGAAGCGCGAAAAAACGCCAATTGTTCCAAAGGGTCGCAGAAAAAAACGGGATTGCGAACAAAATGCGAATTTCGTCAAAGGATCGTAAAAAAAAAACGTGAATTTCATAAAGAATAGAGGGGAAAAAAATCCGAATTTCATCAAAGGATCGCCAAAAGAAAAACGGGAATTTGTCAAAGGATCGTAGAAAAAAACCATGTTTCTTCAAAGGATTGTGAAAAAACGCAAATTTGGTCAAAGGATCACTGGAAAACAAATTTCGTCAACCAACCAACCAACCAATCTGTAGATTAATTTGAATTTTGGGTGCTACAATTTCTCATTTTCAAAAGGTTGGCAGGTCTGTAAATGGTTCTGTACTGCAAACCCCCTGAATTCAAAACTGAGGTAGCTTTAAAATATTTCTGATAAAACATCACACATCCAAGAGAATTACTTACAAAAAATGACTAAATTTACAAACATTAGCCTTATTGTTATAAGTTATCTATGTGCATGATTCAATTCCACATTTCCTTCTGGATTGAGCACCACGTATCCACTAGAAGATGCACATTATTATAATACTCTAAATTTTCTTAAATTATTAATATTGCCAAGTTTTTATAAGGATGTACTGAATAACCGAATACTTGGCCAGATTTTATGATGAAAGCATTAAAACACAAGTTGACGTTTTATTATTTATGTGTTTAGGATTATTAATAGCTTGTTATATTTCTTTATTATTAACATCAAGATACTTGAAATATTACAACTTTTCCTACATCTAGTTTATAATAGCATAATTTTATCAACAAGAAAGTAATTCTTACACATTTCGTTCACTTTCCTTATCCAATGATAATTTTATCCTTTCTTGCATTCAAAATCTATTATAATACTTACCTATGATTCTTATAACTCATAAAAAGATATTTCTTGAAATAATTTTCAGTCACATTTTATTGTGAGAAGTTAGTCTCCAGTCTTAAATTACAAATTAAGATTAAAGCAAAAGGTATGGTTAAAGATAAATATATATGTTTAACAAAATATTTGATGGTTTAACCAACATATATACAATATACAACACAAATGCTCTACAACTTACTCAAAAGCATTAAGACCATACACAGAAACTGCCAGAACAATATGAAGGAAGATGTAAATACAAGAAAAACATAATGGTAGTATCTGAATAACTATAATTTTTGCAATTAAAAATGAAAATGACTTAAGCATGTCAGACATTAGCCAGTTTGAATTAGACAAAAAATTATCCTGGGGAATATCTAGCAATATTCGGCAACATAACAGCAATATTCAGCCAACTAGCTTTCAGTATTCGACTAACCGAAGATTTGGCAACAGGGCCAAGTAGTAGTTGAATCTTTAACACATCCCTAACTTAGTAAATTTTTAACTTAGAAAAACTATTTTTTCACAGCAAATTATAGATTGAAAAATGACCAACCTTTCATTCCTGTCCCATCTTGACTGAAGACGTCTTTTTCGTCCTTTTGTCCATCACTCCCACTACCAGATGAAGTGACGCTGCTCTGAGGTGAAAGAGGTGCATGATCAACACGTAATGTGGACTGACAGAAAGGCAGGTTTTCTTGATCTAAACTGATGTGGGATGATGATGGAGAGCAACTGCTTTGAGCTATCACATTTCCTGGAGGCGTAAGACTACTGCTTCGTTTCACTCGTGAATGAAGCATAGGTAGAGTTTGGGTACCATCTGAAAATAAGGATCAGTTTTAGACAAAAAAAGAAAACAGCAGAAGACAGATGTTGATTTTGTATACTATTCACTGTATAGTAAACTTTACATAATAAAAAAGCAAGATGCAACTGGATGCATTAATTGAGATTATATTACACGTACGACAAAAGTTTCATAAATTGTATTATTTAAAACAACTAGTTTTTCCTAAAGTTTAGAAGACATTATTAGACATGCAAAGATATGAACAGTTACAGATTTTCAGTGCTCAGCATATAAAATCTATGATAACTGGTATCAGCTATGGTTAAAAGCCTCAATAACTCTGAATAAATCCATAATTGTGGGCATCTCTGTACATGTTAAAGTAAACATATGAAGAGATGAATCAAGCTCAAATATTAAAGATTAATATTATGAAATACATATTTTATAGTTTGAAAAATTCAAATTTAGCATGAAAAACTTCATTTATTAGCAATTTTAACTATAATCCACTGACAATAATTTGGCCGATGAGTGGTGCAAATTTAGATGAATTTGTCAATTAAGGTGACAATCACTACTAGCAGAATCTAGTTTTTTATAAAGACACTTCCCGCACTATGTATCTGTCAGTAATTTTCATTTCCTGTAGCATTGCAAACTTTTTCAAGGTCATTGTCATAATTCTAAATATTTATCTTCCCCTTTTAATATTAAAACTCATTCCTTTAATACAGTGGTTCCCAACATTTGGGGGAGGGGGGTGGGCAATTTCAAATTTGTAACTCATCTATTCATTGTCTTTTTTTTTTTTTTTTTTTGGGGGGGGGGGGGGGGTAAAATAATGTTTCAAATTAAAAATGAAAGTAAAACAGTGCAACCTCTGAATAATGGTTACCAATGGGACCGGTGAAAAGTGACCACTCTTCAGAGGTGGGTGTTATTCAGTGGCTTCATTTAAAAAGAAATCAAAATTACATAAATTTAAATAGAAATTCACAGTCATTTTAAATAATCCTCATTGTTTTAATGCATTAAAAAAAAATCAGCGATTTGCAGGGTTTTTTTTTTTTTTTTGTGCAAATATCTTTCTCCAAAGAAATAACAGTATGACTTGTTTTGCTATTCAACACATCATCATTATGATTTAATGTAAAATTTTGAATTCCACAAAGGTTCGTCAAAACTTCGTTATATGTGTTAATACTGAAAATTTTGGGTGATTCTATAATATCTTCCATTTCTTCTTCACTTTTCTCTTCTTCTCTCCTATCTTCCACCATTTGCTGTATGGAATCAAATGAGGCAGTAATTGCCAAATCTTTGTCCAGACATATAAACTCGCTGGGTTTCATGTTAGTTATGCCTGCCGTTCTAAGAATATTATCTAAATTTCCCCCATCATTATTAATGCCTTCATTTTCTATATCTAGTTTTTAAAAACGATTAAGTGTTTAAGAAATTAAGTGACTTTTTGTTGACATGTCAAGTAAACTTTGGTACGATCTGCTTCACATTTCGGTTTGCAAATAAATACGAAATTGTACCAGGAGCTGTTAATTTTTTTTCCCCTCATGTCTTGAGTGGCCGTTGTTCAGAATTCCTAATTTAGAGGTCCGTACTAATGTTAATGCTATGGAACGCATTTGGTTCCATCAATATAGGGCCGGCATTCAGAGGTGTTCATTGTTTAGAGGTGGGTGTTCAAGGCAGTTTCACTGTATATGCAAAATTTTTAAAAAAGTCTTGTTGAACTTAAAAAAGTTTCAAATAAAATGTTTCAAATGGAAGCTAAACCAAAATAATTATGTAAACAAGCCTTTAAAATATTTTACCACATCCTGCCTAGTTTTTATGTTTAGGAATTTCTATAATTTTTCTGGTTATTAATGTATTTTACAGTTTTTCTCAATTATTTATTGAATGAGCTTTTTTTATTTGCTCTGCTGTATGCAACATGAAGAAACTTTTATATGGGAAATTTCTTAAGAGAAAATGTGAATGTTATTGACCAACATATTTAATCTATACATGTTTGAAATATATAAATGTGGTACTAATAACTCTACGAGATTTATAAATCTTTAATAGCATTAGAAAAGAAAATGAATAAATAGTAAATATCTATGGTTGTAGTATGGGATTATTGGGATATATGGGATTTAATTAACGATAATCCGCAAGGGGAAAAGATAAATGCATTTTGGTGGGATATAATATCTAATTAAAATTTTAAATGTCAGAATTTTGAGCTGCTTGTGTATTTCGTTATTCATAGAATGGAAATTTAGCGTCCAAAGCTTTTGATAGGTTACTAACATGAGTTATAAACTGTGTCAATATTATCAATTTTAATATTCTATGTGAGAGTCTTTTCAAGTATTTTGTGAAGATAAAAATACAGACCATCTAACACTTTTTTTTTTAGACATTGCAGTAAGTTGGGAAGGTAAAACAAAACCCTTTTGGCATAAAAATGAAGATTTGTAGCTTTACTCCATTTATAAAATTATGTTAAAAACACATTTGTGGCAGAAAATTCACCTCTGTGATAAGTTAAAAAATACGAAATGAATAGCTATTGCTAAAACTCTGTTAGACTTCCTTCAGGTGGATAGAGTTCACTTTTCAAATAATTAGAGAGTATATGTTACAGAATGTGTGTGTGTGAGGAGGAGAAGGGGAGGGGTATCAGTGATTTTAAAGAAGCTTCGGTGGGACGTGACTATTAAAAGATTGGGAACCATTGCTTTAATAGAAAAGATTTTTTTACTACACTTTTAAACTCATTTAACATTTTATTAAGTTAGAATGCAACACAGAAATAGAGGCAACTTAATAGGGTCTAGGAAGGAGAAAAAAACAATATTATCTGTAGCTACACAAAAAACCAAGATTTGAAAATAAATGCATCTAGAAAGGATTTAAAAGCTAATTTTCTTTGATTTGCAAAATAATGATATAATAATGAAACTAAATTTGCTCATCTTTCCTTGCATAATATTTTGAGGTCCAGTTCAAACCGCCTTAAACACTTTTTCACATTTTGCAACTTCATTTCGATGAAAATTAAAACTGAATGCAACTATGTACTGTAAAAACTTAAAAGTGGCATAATTATTACATAAGTAATTACTATGCATTTATGCATTAGAAATGTTGACATAGTCTTGTTTTTTTTTTTTTAATTATTAAAGCACAATCACACTAGGAAGACAGACAAATCTTTAAGTACAGCATGAAATTTTTCTTGATTGACGAAAGGAGAAATGAGGTCATGAAGAGTTGCTAAGTGTTTCACAGAAAATCACATAGCCCAATGAAATTGAGGAAGCAGACGAAACAAACTATCTTGGCAAATATCTCCAATTCCACTACTTCTGCTATTACACGACTGGTCAAACTAAAAGCAGCACAGCATTTATCATTTGTACTGGACAAAGTTGCAATTCATGTTTGACACACAGAACCTATATTGCACAGCAAAGTTCCAGAATCGTGTTGAGCTTCAAGATTCATCCATGCAGCAAGTGTCATTGTGCTTTGACAGAATTCCAATTTCACATTGCAAAAAGCTTTTTAGTAAATATTTGGTAATAAAATGATTTATAGTAAAATATTTATATCCTGCATTATCATATTTGTCTTGTTTATACTACTTTGCAGCAATCATTATATTGAGATAGGTTCAACATGGCTATTATTAAAAAAGTGCTTTAAAAAATGACAACTTATTTAAACTTAATTTCTTATGACAGCAATGCATTAAAACTCTTGTGCAACCCTTATAAAAGAATTTGATGTTACAAAGATCAGTTTTAATACAGGAGATTAGAGGTCTGCATGAACCGAAATTTCCAGGCCTGACCCAACCCATAGAATATTTTTTTGACCCAGCGAGCCGTGGTTAGAAGTCTGGCCAAGACCGGTATATAAGCTAAAGGCCTGGTCCATACAAAAAATTGACCCAATCCGGCTGATTTCAACAATACAGATTTTTATGCAGATATAATTTTAAAAAGAAGTTCTGTACAAGGAGTTCTGACAAAAAATACTCTATTTGTTTTTTTTCCATGCTTATATTCTTCATTTTTAAAAAAAACACTCTGGACTACCATAGTGAAAAATACTACAGTAGACGCTCAATTTTACGAACTCGATGGGACACGTGTTCGTAAAATCGAAAGTTCGTAAATGAGAGTAACATTAGTTCAATGGGATGCTGGTCGGGACCAGTACATCAGTTCGTAAAAACTGAATCATTCTTAAAAAAGAGGTTCATAAAGTAAAATCCTTTAAGATAATCACACAGGAAAGGAAAAAAAATCTTATGGAGAAGTTCTCTTCTTAGAAGGGTACATCGGCTATTGTAAATGTATAATATTCTTTACTCACGTCTTACATTTATTTTGCATGGGTCAACACATTTTTCCATTCAAGACTATCCTGTCATGGGCAGGTTATTTTTCAAAGGTTTTTTTATATACTTTACTATCATTTTATTGCCTAGAAATATATGTACTATTCTTTGAAAGAAATAAATTTTAAATTTTAATTTTAGAATAATGCAGGCATGAAAGCAGGAATTGGGGAAAAAGGTGGAAAGGATTTTCCATCTATAGAATGACGCTAAACTCTTAATTTAGACACATTTTAACGGTTATTTATAGAATAAAATGAAATATAACTGTACGTATGATTGTTATCCTTTTTGTAACTTCGAAAGTATTAAGGCTGTTCTCAAATACAATGGGTCAACTTTGACATAAGTTTTAATTAATTTTTGTTCGGAAAGGCATGAAACTAGAAGGTGTTATTCAGAAACTATGTCATCGAACTGTTTTTTCCATTTTCTGGTAAACGTAATAGATATTTCAGAAAATACTATCAAAGTTGGCCTTTTGAACTGAACTCCCGAACGAAAGAAGAAAATCCAGACACTAAGGAGAGAAAAATGCTGTGTCACGTGATCCAAATCGTTTATAACTCAATAGGTAATGGATGGATAAAAAATTTGAAAACACAGTTCAAATCCAAATTGCTTCCCTGGTCAGGTCTTCCACTTTTATGTCTTTTCGTTAAAAAATGAATATGTAAATGTGTCAGAATGTTTTGCACTCGTTGAGCAGAGCAGTTGAGACCTTAAAAACAAATTTAAACTTAAATAAAATGTGTTGGATAAATAAGACAAAATATTCTATTCTAAAAATAACCTTCATAAAACTTCCTTTCTCTTTTAAAGTAAAAAAAAAAAAAATCACTCTGGAAAGCTACTATAAACAACTATCACAAGACTTTCATATATGTTCATCGCCTTTCATTTGATAGCTCTTTTGCATAGCCATTCAGAATCAGACTCCACAGATTTGAGTAAATAAAATGTGTGGTTATTAAATTTTCAAGGACCCCCCCCCCCCCCCCCCACAAAAAAAAAACAAACCCGTAAATAACTCAAATATTTTCTTTGCACTTTTGCATCAATGCAGAGAATGATCAAAATTGTTTTAAAAAAAAGGTGGAATTCATCCTTTAGGAGGAACTCTTTCATGCCTGATAATGGCAATTTAAAAATATATACAGTTTTTGCAAAAATTGTAGGGCAGGGCCAAATTTTAGTGATTTTTGCATTGCCCAGGTCAATGATTTCCATTGCGGCTAGTGTTTCATGTGAGCTTGGTTGGAACCAGGCCTGATAATTTCGGCTTGTGCAGACCTCTAAAAAGAATGAAGTCCAGTCTCAACTCGTCCCCAAAATAGAAGTCAGGCCAGCCCCAAGTCTGCAGAAAAAAGTAAGTCCCAATCTCAGGCCAGACCAGAAAGAGTGATGAGGCTTGGCCTGAGTCTTCAGAAAAAAGTAAGGACCTGGCCCAGCCCAAGCACTGTGAATGAAAATTGGCCTAACCCCAGACCATGGCTGTCCAGACTCCTACAGGGGGTTACTAAAGACACACTATTAAATTATGGGTTATCTAAAATTTTTTGCTAAAAGATACAGGCACACAGAAGAGCAGGGTTAAATACTTTCAATGCTATTAAGATTAAATAGTTTAGATAATAGTACTAAAAATTAAAATGTTAATTTCTATAAGCTAATGCAAAATGAGCATAAAAGAGGAGATTCAAGAGCAACCACCAAATATAAACCACACTTTTTGTTTATACTTACAGGTATACCCGTTTTAATGGGCTGGTGCAAAAGTATTACAGCATTAAAATATTTGTTAATAATTAAATTAACTAAATAAATTAAAATTTTCAAAAAGTCAAGAATTTGATATAGTAAAATTTATCCCTATTTGTTATTGAAAAAAAAAAATCAATTTTAAACTAATTTAAAAAGATAGCAATAAATTAAATAGTAGAATATTCATTTGCTTGTGTTTATTAAGAACATTAAATTAAAATGCTATTAACCCTTGAATACTAGACATAGTACACAACTATGGAATTTTAATGTTAATTAGTCTTGATAATTACAAGCATCTAGTATTCTAGGGTTAACAAGTAGTTGCATGAAAACCTCAAGACGACTCCCCTCTCCACGCACGGAAAAGTTGCAACCCAATTTCATAGCTGTATGCACAGGGGCGTCGCCATGGGGGGGAGCCGCCACTCCCCCCCCCCCCCAATATATGTAAAGTTGGGAAATTTGAGCTTAGAGTTGGGAAATTTTAGATTTTTTGAGTCATTTTCTTTTTTAAAAGTAATAGTAAAAAAATACGAAACTTTTATTGTTTTGGTGATTATTTTGAGTACTGCAACAGTAAAATTAAATTATCAAAAAGAAATACAAAAAGAAATCAGCCACACTCAATCTATCATTGTATTTTTCAGTTCTACAAAAATATTGTACATCTACCACACCTAAATTTCTCTACTCCTGTCCATCAATAGCTGACTAACCAGTTCCTTTATTTCCTCCAAAACTTTGTTCCTTTCTCAAAAATTTCACCCTACCTCCCCTTCTCCTCCCAAAAGAGAATCCAGCTATTTTAATCCATAGGTATTGCAGCTTCTTATGAAAATTGGAGATCACCTGTAGCACAACAGAAAGGAATGTAGTAACCTACTTGAAACACAGGTATGGGCAAGAAGATTTGATGAGTTTTCACAACTTTGACTAATTTTGCGATTTTTGGACAATATTTTACTCATTCTCGTGATTTTTTTGTCGCAAAAATTAGTTAACCCTTTGCTGTCAAGTAAAAAGCGTTATATGAGCAAATGCGGATGTAAGAAGTCGTTAGTTTAGATAAATTTGTCACATTTTACTTTTATTTGTGTGCGGAAATATATATCAGTCCTGTTCGTTTATATTCATATGTGTTTATAAAATTTTAAACCAGAAGTCCAGTGTTCTGTGCTTAAAGCTGTTCTAAAAAGTTGCTATAAATCTCGGCACGAATAAACCCTTCATAATAGGAAAAGAGTTTTTGTGCAAGATTTTGGAGCATCTAAAAATCCTTTCGAGGATGAAAAAGGTAAAAAATGGACGATTTTAATTAGGAACAGAAATCTGACCATGAAAGCAGTTCATCAACTGAAGAAAAAATCCACATGCACTGTAACACTAACACATTGCACTTGAATAAAATTTTGAAGGAATAAAGATTTCCTTACAGAAAAGCTCACAAACAATTATGAATATTAGGATGTGACTGGAGAAGCTGAGTTCCGAAAGCATCGTAGGAAAAAGGTTTCACCAAAGGCAATAGATAAAAATAATAGCACAGCAATAGACATTGATACACAAAAGTTTTACAGTAAAGAATTATAAGAAACACAAGAAAATTTCGGGAATTTAGTAATGGGCTTAAATGGCAATGTTCCCTATATCAAGAGAATATTGCAGCAATGCATTCCATATTTAAATTGCAATTGTGCAAGGGAAAAGTTAATGTTTCCACCTGGATATGAGAAACCGGATGTACATGACTTGCAGAGTCAAATAGAAATAAACCAAATCCCAACTCACTTAACAAACCTTTTACTCATGCCATGAAATTCAAAGACTATTTGGATCATGCCGTCAAACTATATACTCGTACCTTAACATTCACAGCAGCTTATCTTTATGGCATTGCAACTAATGAAAGAATCTTTAGTCAAATAAAAACTTTAAAAATATATATTGCAAGCTACAATGAGGGATGACAGACTTGACAGCCTAATGCTTTTAAAATATGAAAGTGAAATAAGGAATTTTATTAAACTAAGCGATGTTATAAACAGGTGGGCTTCTTTGAAGACCACAAGAATTAATATTAAGTGAAAACTAGTCGGATTCACCAATCCCAAAATTTTCTTCTAGTCCATACACGTTAATGCCTCAAAATTTGCAATCACAGTGCCAAAATTAAATGACAATTCTTTGCCTATAATAACAAACTCTAAAGGTATAGATTTGTTGAATTGTGTGCATTTAAAAAGGAGATATAAGCAAAGCATTTTTCAAACAAATCATTGAATTTTGGCACCCAGCCTCTTAGATGTCTGCAATCAAAATTCTTTACTCAAAGTACACAAAAGCAATAGCTCTGGACAGTATAGATCTAAGGCTAATAAGGATCTATTTATGTGGAAGTGTAACTTATGTGGAATATGAAGTTTGACTAAATTCCGTGCATTAGTTTTTGAGATACAGCTATCGCAAAATTGTGAAAAATGCTGCATAGCAGCATCACCTGCTATATGATATACATAAAAAGCTAATCTGCATCAAATTATGTCAAGATTTAACAGAATATGACGTTTGATCAAATTCCGTGCAATAGTTTGATATATAATTATCGCTAAATGAGTTGATTGTTGACGGCCGATTATCTAGTCGAGGGATATAGGCCCTTGGGGGGAGTGCCCTTCGTGGGGGTCTTTCTAAGGGAACCTAACCCGTATTTACGCATGGAAAATCCAAGGCTTCGAAGAAAACCACGAAAACTCCGAAACGGTTAGGACGACGGGCGCGATTGGGTTTGAACCCAGCACCTCCCGTCTACCAGCTTCGAGAGCAGAACCTCTCAGCCACTGGTGGGGCAATTATCGCTAAAATCATGTAAATTGTGAAAAATGCCGCATAGCAATGCCACCTGTTGGACGATTTACACCAAAAAACAAATCAGCACCAATTTTTATCAAGGTACAGTCAAACCTTGTTAACACGAACTGTTTCCAATTGCCTCGTCCAGTTGTATGTAATGTAGTTTTCCGATAACACGAATTACTTTTAATACGAACAAAAAAAGTTTCCCCTTGAGTGTTCATGTTAACAAGGTTCGACTGTATAAGTGAATCTCTAAAGTTTTATTAAATTTCGTGTATTAGTTCTTGTGTTAGAGCGCCACAAAATTTGTATCACATATAGACAGATATTTTCTAAAAACAGTCGAATCGTATTCAGGACTTACTAAAACATATAAATCAGTCTAAAACCGAAAGTCGAAAATTTTCACGAATCAAATACTTTCTTCTTGTAAAGATAGAAAGTAAAAAGCGTATTTTTTTTAGTAAACAAACCCATTATTAGAATTTTTATGTTTTCAGTTTCAGAATTTTTCTTTGGAAAGGAATTTTTTATGCAAAAGTATCATTATAATTATTAAACACGTTGTGCATATCATTTTAGTCAAAAATTGGAGAAATTTGTTTCAAGTTGGGAAATTTCCGAATCCCCCGCCCCCCCTCTTATGTGTCCATATTGAGAGATTAAGTTATAAATGTTAAAAGAGAAATTAGAAAGGATATAATATTTGAGAAGAGTTTGGTACATAAGTGTATAAAAAATAGAGCATTTAAACAAGAAAAAAAAAATCTAAATAAAATTTTGAAAAGCTTGTTGCTAAGCATATTCATGCATATGCTATTTATTCATAAAGTTTTTAATAGTGAGAAATTGTGTTTTTATTATATGACTATGTATAATTTTAAATGTTTATTACAAATAAAATAAGATTTGTATATTAATAGCTCTTAAAATTAAGTAATAAAACATGTAACTAAGTCACCATTGTCCTCTTTAATTTTATAAAGCAGTAAAAATTAAAAAAATGGGGAGGGGGGGAAGAGAGGGTTAAAGATCAGTGTAAGCCAGATAAAGTAGTATGGTCCTTTTAAAATTTAGCTGACATATTTGCTATTCGGACTACAAATCACTAGCAAAACCATCAAAGTTTTATTCCAGTATTAATATCTTCATTATTGAGAAATTGGGTTACTTATTAAACTCTAAATCAATTAAATATCATTAAAACTAATTAAAAACACTTCAAAATGTGTAGTTTATAATTACAATGCTTCATTGTGTAAAAGCCAATTATGGCTAAAAAAGGCCAATTTAAGCTAAAAAAAGCTGGTTAAAACCAATAAAAGCCATTGGCGTGGCTTTTTTAAATTTTAACCGACTTTTTTGCAACCCTGAACTGAGTACCTATTTACTTTTTCTATTTTGGTAGCAGATTTTTATCAAGACATTTTCGAAACACAATTCAGAATCGAAAGTGTCCTCTTGAAAAAAACAACCAAAATTGAAAAAGTAAAACAGATACCCAGTATCAGATGCTATATGCCTGGGCATAATGTTCTCAGTTATAGCAACGAATCTCAAATATCCTATGATTAAAAAAAAAGTATTGAATCGCAAATGAGAAATTCGAAAAGAACACTCCTATAGGCTTAATATTAGCTTGTAAGTGTCATCCCATGACTAACGTAAAACTAAATACCTTGCTGCTAATATATAAAAAACTTTAGTTCATAAACATGAATTTGCACAGTTAAACTCAGTGGTGTAGCATATGATGCAGGGGGAGAGGGAGGGGGTGCTGAGGTGCAAAATTCTTTGTGGTGCCAGAAAAGTGTTTGACACTTTGGCTGCTGCCCCATTTTTCAAAATCCATCTCCAGGTGCCACCTACTTTCTCTTCCTACATAATTCTTACAAATAAAAAACATTACTATGATGCATTTTAGTATGTAGATTATATATATGTGTTCTAATTAATTTTGTAATTGGTCTGACAAACCCTTCGGACCTAGCACACAACAGATCTACCCGTGTGCCAGCTCTGAAGGTGTGTCGGACTAATTAAAAAATTTACTTATAGTCAACCTTATAGCACAAAAGGATAGGTGATACCGAGTGCCACCCTAAAATAAAAAGAGTGTAGGCAGGGGCTTGTGGTGGGGAGAGCTCCTGGAAATATAAAGACACCCTCCGAAGGGTGTTCGGTTCGGACCCAGCACACAGGGGCAGATCTTTAACTCTGAACATGCTTCGGAGCCCAGCCAAAAGTGTTAAAGAATTATAGTATAAACACTATAATAATTAAAAGGAAGGGGGAGCGGACGATATTTTGAATCAACCTGGGTGCTCAAAATTCCATTATGCCATTGATTAAATTATTTATACGACAGAATTTTATATATTCAGGCCATATTTTTACATTAAAATCCAGTTTTAGTACCGAGAGAACTGTTCTTCTGACATCTCTCTTACTGCTGTTATCAAATATGTTGCATTTGTAATAACTACTTAAAAAAAAGACAAGCTTATTCATGCAAAAAATTAAAGTGTACTAGCTGAAAGGTTTAATATACAAATATATAATTAAGAAATTTCCATGCAAAGTTGTGGCAGGAAAAAAAAAAAACACTTCCCCTCATACTATTTTATCACAAATTGTCAGAGAGAGGATGATAGAAGTAACCTTTGATGAAAAATTGTTTCTACTTTCTGAATACGAATGCAGTTTTTGTTAAACATTCCAACTTTCATTTTTTATCATTTTATTCCAACACTCACTTTTGACAGTATATTTGCTTCGCTCTGTTTAATCCAAATATTATAGTTTTTAGCACTTGTGTGTCATGATTTTGTAACTTAATAGAATCATCTTCATGATGTATGTATAGAGTGTAAATACCTTCTTCATTTAAGTGCTCTTGAGTAAGATTGGCTTTGTTTAAGTTGCCATATTCCAAGAGTATTGTCGCAGCTCATCCCAAGTTAGGCATGGAAAATATTGTAGTATTGTAGATCTGTATCAGTTTAGTCCAGATCGCCTTTTGTGTACACATTGCACAGAAAATGTTAATATTTTTCTTATATTGAATAATGTGGGCAGAACACCATTAGGGAGACCAGTTCTAAGCTTTAGAAGTAACACTGCCCAGCAAGCACGAGAAGACCCCTTTTCGACCTCTCTTTTTTCCTCAAAATCGAGACCTGTCTTCCTTGCTATCTTTCTGATATTGTTTAAATGACTTTCAATATCTTTTTCGTACATTAATGTATTCTCACTTACAGAGTGTAAAGCTTGCAGAGTCAACTCACTGAAGACTGATCCCATAATATGAATATTACAGCATCATTTTCCCAACGAAATATAGATTCCAGTTTCTATAAAGGGTTGAGTTTGAGCTGCTTTTGGTACAATCACAAGGCAGTTCTTACGATTACATATTATACAAGTGGTGTTAGAGTTGTGACGAGATATTGATAAATGTATATTAGGTTTCTTATTTGTGGTGTCCTCGGCAGTACTTGTTGACACGCGATCTCTTATTGTTACCACAGAAGGAGTATTTCAAGCCAGAATCACAAGAAATGCATATGATCTGCATTTAGAGCACAACTTAAAACTGCAGTCTACAAAGTGGTTCTAAGAACTTCAAAGTATCGGTATAAATTTTCTGTTAGAACAGATATGACAATTCCTATTTGTTTTTCGCTAGATTTTAGAACAGTCACACTGACTTCCAGGCATTATTTATTATTAAGTTCTTTAATAACTACTTACAACAACAGTTTTAGAACACAACATTGATATCTGAACTCCTTACATACTTTTTGATCGCAGCAAAACAAATCTGAACATGCTTCGACAGAAGTGCAACTGATACTCGCGCACAAAAATATTTTTTCCCTCTAATAGGTAGAAGTGCACACTGAACCAAAATAAAATAATGTTCATATAAAAGGTCATAAAGAGTAGTATCATTACAAGTAAAAATTAATTTGGTTCATGAAACGCTTCATTAAAAAAAATAATTCAAAGATTATTTAAAAAAAAAAAAAAAGACGACAAAAAGGTAGGAAAAATCCGAAACACTATTTTCGGGCTATAACTTCTATGACTTACTATTTTATTTATCACGTAAATCTTATACTAAAAAAAAAAAAAAAAAAAAATACATATCTTTAAGTATACAAAGACACTGAAAAAATTTCTGAAACAAACTTTTTTTTTTGTGTGTGTATGATGGGCGAAAAATAGCCCTAATCAACCCACCTCTTTTCATGCTTTTTCAGACAAAGTCTTTCGAATGTATCGAATATTATCAATCTGAAATGTTTGAGAAGCTAAAGACTGTCCTTAAACCAAACTGGCTATTTTTGACACATTCTTGAATTAATTTTTATTTGTGAACACATAAAATTTCCATATGTTCTTAATCTGAAACTAAGAAATTTAATAGCATCTTCCATTTTTTAAATAGGCAAAGGATTTTTCAAGAAAATGCTGTCAATGCTGAAATGCCAAGTTAACATTTTGAACAGAATTTTCCAAAAAATATACCCCATGAATAATCGACACGAGATAAATTACTTATAATTCAAGATGCAACACATTTATCAATTAAATTTAAGAAATCTAAAAACCTGACTGCATAAAAAGAGAACTAATTAATTATTACTCATGAATGTGAAACTATTTTTTTTTTCAATTCCTACTATTAGTTCACACTCCCGCTATATATCTTGTTCAAATTTTCAATTGTTAATAAATTACTTATTATCCATCTATTCAAGCTCAAATTTTTTAAAACTTGTAGTGGATGACACCTGATGTTAATCCAGTTTTTCAAATATTAATTCATTAATTAAATTAAATTTTCAATAATCGAGAGAGTCCTCTTCTTGATCAAGGTATTTTAAGACAGAGAGCCCTCTTCTTGATCAAGGCATTTTAAGTGCCACTCTAGGAAAGAATAATGGGAGGAAAAAAAATTCTCTAATTGACCTCAGTAGGATTTGACAAAATATTTTTTTTATATTACTTGTTTATATTACCTTTTTTTTTTTTCATTTACTTGTATTGATGGCTTTTAAGGTGTGTTTAATTGTTAGTTTCTATCTATAAACACTGTTTTGATGACGTCTATAGATGTCTATGATGGTTGGAGTTGGCTATAAAAACAAAACCTAGCCTATAACCATCAGGTCATTAAGACGAATTGATAGAGACCTCATTCATTAAAATCCATCCAGCCGTTGAGATACTTCGAGGGTATAAAGAAATCCACATACACAGATACGTGTGAAACACATAACCCTTCTTTTTCAGTCGGGTAAAAAATTATAAATGCTATGAAAGTGCTCAAAAATTAGTGTCAAATATTTGCCTTCTTGAGCTGAGAAAATAAATTTTAGATCACCTTTAATGCTGTTGGTCAGTCAACTGCCCAATTCCCTCTTGCTAATGTTAAACCTATGGATGTGGAATGCATTCATCTATTTAAAATATCTACTCAGGAAATTTATGTTTAACTTCTTTTTCCTATGTACTTTTTTTTAAAAAAAGATGTCTCTTTTCTTTCTCAGTTGTCAAAATATTTCTGAAATATATACCACTTCATTTTATTTTAAACGTTAAAATCTTATAGCTTGCCAGCTTTTAACACACAAAATAATAAAGTATGTATTTTACAAATATTTTGAAGAGTACAAAGAAAAAAGTTTAAAATATTTATCTTCTGAGGAGATTTTAAATATACGAATTAACATCAGTTGGGGGAATTAGGGAGTTGACTGACCAACAACATTAACTCTTCATCTACTAGCCAGGTCCAATAGACCCTACACATACATTTTGAATGTACTAGTTGGGTCTGTTGGACTCGTCTGGTAGGCAGAAAATTAAGGAATAATGAACATGAGAACATTTACTTACCAGGATGAGAAGACAAATTGCTTGAATTTAAACCATGCAAATTCATATGATGACTGCTAACACCTGATGGTAAACTGTTACTACCTAAATTGCTCAGTACCGAGTAACCACTGATATCCAAGGAGGCACTGCCATTAACTGGCATGAGATTTCTTGGTTGCCACAAATCTAGTCTAGGAATAACATTGTTGAATTGGCCATTTCCAAAGGAATCTATAGTCTGAGATGGTTGAAGAGGTCCATTTGTAGCATTGAGGATAACACCATTGGAGTAACCCTGAACGGATGGATAGACAGGACTGTTGTGTATCCTGTCTTCCAGTTGCCTTAGCCACTGAGTTAAGGAACAACGGTCTTCAGAGGTTATGGCTGGATGGATCAAAGAGTAAGATAGGAGTTGTCGACTCTCTTCGATGTGGACACTATGTCTGATAGAATGTGCCAAGATTTTGGGAATCAGTTCAAGGTATTGTGCTTTAGCTTCTTCATTGCCTGGCCTTAGTAAAGGTAGATGAGAGAGAAGTTGGGCTACAGCTGTTTCTTTACTTTCAGCACTCAGGTTACTGATGAACACTGCAAAGAGGAAAAATAAAATACAGAAAATTAATCACTGGGCCAGAAATAAATAGTATATATTTTAAAATGAATTATATAATGTGTTTCATAAATCAAAGTACTTTAGGAGCTAAGGATCAATCCAGGTAAAAATTTGACTTATTTTCCAGCCCCTCCACAAAATTCTATTTATCCAAAAACTCCATTATTTAATATGGGTTTCCTTCACAAAATTTCATTCCATAAAAAGGAAACTTTTGATATATTTTGACTAGACTTTAAATGTGTAATTTTTAAACAAAACACGCTCACCTGAATTTTAGCAGGAAGACATACAAAAGTTAGCATTCATAAATGCTTAGTTTGAATTTAATGAACTAAATTCAACATGGCCAATTTGGGAGCACTTATTAATTTTGGGGTTTTCTTTACTCTCGCTCTATCTGTAAAAATCTTTTGTTTACTTAGTTTTGATTTTTTTCAATGCTGTTTCTTGTTTTAAATAGATTGATTACATCATGTACAGTTAAATGACTTCATTTTACTATTTTTTTAACATCTTTTTACTTACAACCCATCTTTAACCCTTAAATGGTGGTGATTTTTTTTTTTTTTATAACGTAAGGTGGGTTGTATGTAACCCCAAAATTTGATTTCTTGTGCACTCCACAAAATTTTAGCGAATTAAAATAAGAAAATTTCCTGTAAATTTTGCATTACTTGTATAAAAACAAATGAAAAAGTACTGTAAGTGTGCATACATATGCAAGTGTACAGTACATCTCTTAATGTAAAATGGCAATATTTCAGAATTTAAATTTTTCTGGTCTGCAAAACACCCCATCTCACCAGTTAAGGGTTAAAATGCTTTATTAATAAGCTCGTGAATTTCCAAAGACCTTTGTCAAGATAGTCTTTCCATTCTTAACCATCAAAGCAAAAATTAGCAAACTACAGCAATATATCGATACAAACAGCTTTAAGGACATGAAAAATTTGAAAATACAGTAGAGTTGGGTTGATTTTTTGACGGCCAATTATCTACACGAGAGATATAGGCCCAGGGGGGAAGTGCCCTCTGTGGGGGTCTTTCTAAGGGAACCTAATCCGTATTTACGCATGGAAAATCCACGGCTTGAAGAAAACCACGAAAACTCCGAACAATTAGGCTGACAGGCGCGATTGGGTTCGAACCCAGCACCTCCCGACTACCAGCTTCGCGAGCAGAACCTCTCGGCTACGAAAATACAGTAGAAGATCTTTATAACGCAAAAATAAAAACACAAGGTTGTGCGTTATATAGAATTTTGCGTTATATGGATCACATCATTAAATTCACCTTGTAAACATGGCCAAATATGTCTGAAACATATCAAAATACATTAGAATATCTTTATTTTATACTGCATTCCTTGTTACCAAGAGTTAACCAGATTATAAATTTTTGCATAATATAGGTCAGACATTGTTAAATTTACTTTATAAACATGATCCAAATATACAGGGCCCGACTTATGCAAGGGCATGCGCGGCTGCTGCCCCGGGTTCCCCTTCTTAGCCCCCCCCCCCCCCCCCATGAGAGTAATCAGGATTGTCATTCTCATTAAAAGGTGTCAAATTATTAAAATTAGCCATAAGTGACCAAAATTCATATATTTTCAAACACTTAGGAAGAAGTATGGTCCCCTTCCGCTCTCTACTTCCAGTACCCCCTGCACCCATGAAAAAACAAACTATATCAGGGCTTGAATTTCAGGGCGAGATGGCGGGATTCGCGCCCAAAATTTTGAAATCCCGCCCAAAAGAATGTCATGGGCGGGACGCTCCCGTCCAAAAAAATCTTACCATTTTCCTGAAAATTTTGCATTTTGAAATGTGATCAACTCCCGCGAACGCCTTTCTAATTTCCCGATATTTTCACGCTACCGATTGACACATTTTGCGGGGGGTTTTTTTACCGCGAAAGATCGTTGAAATTCACGAATTTTTCACGCGACCTATAGACAAATTTCGTTATTTTTTTCTCGAGATCGGTTGACAAGTGTCCGCGACCGATTGGCGAATTCAGGAGCGATTCTGTCACGAATTTTTCCGAAAATTTAAGGCATTAGGTTCCGAAAATTATGAAAATTCGGTCATCAGTTTAACAGAAAAATATTGCGAATTTCGACAAATGATCGCCGAAAAAATCAATTTCGTCTATCGTTCGAGGAAAAAATCACCAATTTCGTCGCAAAGAATTGCGAATAAAACGCAAATTTTGTCAAAGGATCGCGGAAAAACGTGAATTTCGTCAGATCGCGAGAAAAAAAAAATCTAAATTCATCAAAGGATTGCAAAAAAAGCAAATTGCATCAAAGGATAGCAAAAAATTTGTAAATTTTGGCAAAAGAACGCGGAAAAAAACAGAGTTTCGGCAAAGGATCGCGAAACAGGCGAATTTCATTAAAAGATCGCGGATAAAACGCGAATTTCGTCAAAAGCAGGGGGTGATTCAGAGTGAAAAAAAAATATATTCTGAAATTCGCAGCAAATTTTCTGGAAGGTTACAACAGAGGGGCGGGGGGATCCACTCCTGGCACTAACTGTGGTTTTTTACGAGCCCCTTTGTCGAAATTTGCGGTATTTTTCGCAATCTTTTGACGAAAGGTGCCGTTTTTTCGCGATCTTTTGCGGAAATTTGCCGTTTTTCGCGATCTTTTGCGGAAATTTGCCGTATTTTCGCGATCTTTTGCGGAAATTTGCCGTATTTTCGCGATCCTTTCACGAAATTGACGTTTTTTCGCGATTCTCTGGCGTTTTCCCCACGATCCTTTGACAAAATTGGTTTCTTTTGGCGAACATTTGTCGAAATTCGCTATATAGTTTATGTCCGAATTTTCGGGTTTATGAATGATTTTTTTTTTAATTTTTGGAAATGACTGCCTTAATTTTTCGGAAAATTCGGAACAGAATCGCTCCTGGTCAAAAGATAGCGGATAAAACGCGAATTTAGTCAGAGAGCTGCAGAAAAAAATAGCCTGAAATCAAACCGAACGAAAAAAAGAGAGTTTACTCGACCTGCAACAAAAAATAATTAGCGCCTGGAGAGGATTTCCCAATCCCTTCCCATCCCCTGCTGTAACCTTTCAGGAAATTTGCTGTGACTTTCCAATTTTTTTTTTTACTCAGAAACACCCTGACAGTCTGTATTAATACAGACATGACAAAATAATTATTGTAAATCTTTAAGTAACACGTAAAATAACAGTGGGTTTTAGATTTTTTTTCTCCCTCCCAAATAGCTCAACTCCCCTCCATTTATAAATGTTGGTAGGGAGACTCCCCTCCTAGGAAAAATTGAATTTCAAGCCCTGTATATGATTAGAAAACTAATGATTAAGATTTTAGTATGACAACTTAGTATTCTATTGTTTTCAAAAGAAATTCTTTATTAACGTTTTCCTAGCGCAATGTGGCAAGTTAAAACCATTCATTATGATCAATTTGGGACATTTTCTTTTAGACATCTTATAACATAAGTTGATAGGCAAAGTAAAAGTTTGCAAAAAAAATACTCGTATCAACCAGTCTCATTTTTTCAACTATTATACTACTAGTATTTTTTCTTAAAGTTGTGACCATCATTTTCTGATACCCTGTTTACAGACGTGAGTAGTACCGGGTACAGAATTTATGCATACATACAACATGTATGAAATTTAGTACTAGCCACTTCCACATTATTCCAAAAGAATTCTATAGATACAGTATGGAATCATTTATCCGGAAACCAGTTAACCGGAAAACCAGTTATCCGGAATGATATTTTTGATAGACTGATTTTAGAATCTTAGCAGAAAAAGGTGTCATACACTGCCAGTTTGACATAGACTTTACTTGAAACAATTGTATAATTTGATGACAACATCTAGTATTTGAAATGAAAACATATTTAGTTGTATTTTAGATGTTTTAATTTTTATGCAGAGGAAACAGGAGAATTCTTGTTCCTAAGATTCCCATAAATTACCTTCTTTTAAAACCTGGTTAACTTTTGATCTTTCTTACATTGATTTTTAATCCAAGTAATCTAATAATTTAAAATCAGAAATAATGTCACAACCACACATATTCCACAAAACATATCTAATGGATGCTGCTTTAATGCACAACCAGTTATCCGGAATACATCTGACCCCAAGCATTCCGGATAAATGGTTCTGTACTGTATATAGAAGGGGGCCCCCCATAGCCTTAGTCGGACCCTGCAAATATAACTGACACAACCATCCCTTATATTAGACATTTTCAAAAATGTTTATTGTAATAATAGCATTTTTTAAAGTAAAAAGGTCTTAAATTAGAAGATAAAGTTGAACTAATGTATCAAATTTAGTCCTCTAGAGAGTAACAATATTTTATAATGTGAAAATGACTGCTTTTTAACTGCAAAAATCATTGTTTACATCTGAGAAGTTGCACATTATATGGAGAAATGTGTTATATAGATCTACTGTATTTGAATTTTTAAAGAGAAAAATCACAAAATTGAAAGCTGTCATTTGAGACTAGTTTTCTTCACTCTTTATGTTGAATTACAAAATGTATATACTAGAGATTAACTTACTCTTTCGCTTATGATGAATCAACATATCTAATGTTACTTTATGAAGTCTATTTTACATTTTATCAGGGTTCGTACACATTTCTTTAAATAAAAATCAAGGATTTTAAGGACTTTCAAGGACCAAAACAAAAAAAATGCAAGGACCTACAAATTAAACTAATAAATTATAACATGCATATTTTAAGAAAGAGTCATTTTTTGTAAATACAAGTTTTAAACATTCAAATTTCCGGGAAGGGGGAATTTGTGTGGCAGTAGAAATTTAGAAAATTTTTAAATAACAAATACAGCAGATGAAAAAACTAGTTGGATGTGCCAATCTCAAAAAACTTTCTTCTATTTCATACATATTAATACTTCAAAATTCACTATCAGAGTGCCAAAATTAAATGACAATCTATGCCCATCATGAAATTCTAAAGATATATGAAGTTCCGTGCATTAGTTCTTGAGATATGACTATTGCTAAAATCATGTAAATCCTGCAAAATGCAGCATGGCAGCGCCACCTATTGAGTGATTTACACCTAAACCAAATCAGCAACAACTTAAGTCAACGTCTAACTGAATCTGAAGTTTGATGAAAATCCATGAAATACTTTTTCAGATAGAGCGATTGCGAAAATCTTGAAAAATGCAGCATAGCAGCACCACCTGTTGGGCAATTTACATCAAGACATAATCAGCACCAATATTTACCAAGGTATACCTGAATCTGAAGTTTGATGAAAATTCACACATTAGTTCTTAAGACAGAGCTATTGCGAAAATCTTTTTTAAAAAAATTGCAAGTACTCTTTAAGTGGGGGGAGAGGGGAAGCTGGAGCAAAGGGAAAATGCCAATTTTGGGTGGGAAGAGAAATGTTCCTGATCGATTATTTATTGTGACAATAAAATGACAAATAGAACAGATTTTCTTTTTTAATTAAACAGTTTTAAAGTGTTTTTAAACTTTGAGTACTGCGGAGATCGGGATACAAAAATGGAAAAGCAAGACTGAGTGGTTGAAATTCAGATGAAATTTTAAAGAAATGAATTGTCAATGAAATTTAGAGCTGATTATCTATTCATTATAATGTAAAAAATAAAGTAGAAAAATATTACAAAAATTTAGTTTTAAAGATTTTAAACTTTGGTATTGTGGAGGAAGTGAAATTTGGGAAGAGGAGGTAAAATTACTTACGTTGAAAACAGAGCTATAAAATATAAAATTAAGTGTCCTAGTTTTACTTTGAGCCACTGTATAATCTAAAATAGTCACAGGGTTCATATATATCAAGAAGCTAATGATTCTCTCTCGCAGATTTCCTGACTTTCCATCAATCTTTTTTTGAAAATGATTGTTTCTTTTTTACTACAGTAATAAAACATTTTACATACAGTGTGCACAAATTCAACATTGTTTTTGAAGTATCATCCAATTATTCTTGAACAAAACTGTCAAAAGTAACTCCATTCTAGTTTTTATGACATACGAGTTTGCTGAAAATTTTGATCAAAACAAGGTACATCTCTTGTTAGTAATAGATGTAATAATGGTGATATTTCTAGCATTTTGTTTTTGCTTTCAAGATGAACTTGAAGAAATCTTTCTATACTGCAATATTAAGGAAGTTTATTTTCCCTGTGTTTCTGCTTACTTTTGAAATGACATGTTTTGCAGCATATTACAACAGAGTTGGGCCCTGTGATTTAAGGGGATGCACCACACAATGTTTTATGATAACTGATAGAAAAGATCATTTACAAACGGAAATTTCACGGGAGAAGGGAAGTGATATTTATTTACAACAAAATCAAACTTTAAAGAATTTGCTATTGCAGGCGTGGGAGAGAAAAGAAATTTTGGGAGGAGGGGTATTTTGAATGATCGATAAATTATTGTTATAGGGAGCATAGAGCAACAAATATGGCAGACTTAAAAAAAAAAAAAAAGTTTTGAATATTTTTAACTCTGCATGCTTGTAAAGGCAAAGGGAGGAGGGGGATAAATTATATAACTGCTTATTTATTGATACTAGATATTAACAATTAGGACAGATGTTTTTTTCTAAATAAAGATTTTAAACCTGTTTGTACACTAAAGAGAAGAAGAGGGATGTAAATTTTGGAGGAAAGGGTGGATGATTATTGCTATTAGTGAACAACAAATATGGCATGATTATTATTTTTTTTTAAATAAAGAGTTTTAAAGATTTAAAACTATATGTTGGAAGGAGTTGGTCGAAGGGGAGAAGCAGAAATTTTTGAAGGAGGGGGGTAATTTATATGCCTGATTATTTATTGTCACTAAAAAGCAACAAAGAGGGACAGGTTATTCGAGACAGTGGGCAACAAAAATAGGGCAGATCTTCCTTTTAGATGAAATTTTAAAAGATTTGAAACTCTGGATGCTAAGACGGAGGGCAAAGAGATTATCGGAAATTGTGGAGATAGAAATAATTTGGATAATTGATTTCTTGTTACTAGAGAGCATAAAATAAGGCAGAAAACTTTTGACGATTTTAAACTTTGTACTATGGAAGGGGTGCACAAAATAAAGACTTAATTTCAAGACTTTTTTTAAGGAAAATATGTGCTGAATTCTGGGATACTGAAATTATTCATGTACAAAATAAACAAAAAAATGAGCCATAACAAAATGTTTTGGAGTGTCCCCCCCCTCTACCCTCCTTGTAAGGGGGAAAAAGGGGGGGGGGAATGCATTTCAAAACTTTCAATATGCTGATATTAGTCATTCTGCAAAATTTATTGTTTTCATAGATTCAAAGATGAAATCCCTCTCCCCCTCTCTTGTGAAAAGAGAGCGACACATAAATTATAAAGGTCTGATAATTGGTCGTTACGTAACAAAAAAAGGCAAATACATAAAAGAGCTAATAAATTAAAAAATTTGGCTCAAAGTTTTATAAGGGATGTTCAGAAGTACCTCTTCTCAGATGATGTATTGCAATTGCACAAACACAATATCAAAAGTTATTCCTTTTACTCGTGTTTTCCCTTCAGGAACAGCGTTGTAAAAAACCCGGGTTTTTTAGAAAAAACCCAGCCCGGGCGAATTTTATTAAAAAACCTGGGTTAAATGGGCAATTTTCTTCGGGTAAATTAAATTAAAATTCCAAAATGTGGGCGATGATTCCACCTTCCTCACAAATAATAATCTTCACAGCTGCCACTGTATAGGGAAAACTAGAAAATCTGAGAGAATTTAAAAATGAGTATTAAAAATAAGGAATTTTACTAAACTTTGGTACTTTGCAAAATTTATCCGTTGAAATTTTGAAAATACTCAAAGGAATTACTCTGGCCAAATTTATTTTTTTGCTCAGGAAAGCTACAAGGAATTTGATTGCCGAAATAAGTGGCAATCCTGATCTCAAATACAATCTTTGTGAACACTTCATAGTCTAATAGATGGGAATGACTTAATAGTCTTAATAATGATCTATTTTTCTCTGTTCTTAAAATACATATATAGATATGATCCCTTTAATTTAAATAACAAACAAATTTTAAATTGCAATCAATTGTGTGTTTTCCAATTGTTTCCAATCTAAAAGTGCAAGTTAATTAGTACAAATATATTTTCTAAGATTCAAAGAAGTGAATAAATAAAACAAAATAACCATAAACTGTTTAAAAATGCACCATTTGTTCTTTTCCAGAAATATATTTTTAAAAACCCGTGTTTTTTACCTGGGTATTTTATAAAAAACCCAGCCCGGGCGGGCAGCTGGGCAGGTACCCACTACAACCCTGTTCAGGAAAGACACAATTGGTAACATTTTAAAGAAGTTAAAGCGAAAATCAATAAAATTGACTGTGTTAGTGAAGAAAAGGGCTGTTTGGTGTAGGCCTTGAACATCTTTGGGGGGGGGGGGGATGTACCGAAATGGTCAAAATTTATTGTTTCATATTTCATAAAGATACAGCAATATTTATTTGAAAAAGCTAGAATAAAAATTTTCAAAAAAGTCTCCTATTTCATAAAATACTGGCTACTTGACATAAGTTGCTTTTCAGACCTTTTTCATTTTAAAAAATTTGTGCCTCCTGGAACTGAAAATAGTAGCAAAAAATAGCAAACGGCAGCCCTGGAAAAAGAATGTTGACGTAAGAAACATCTGTATTTAATACAACAACGTAATGAATTTAATACAAATATTTTAAATGCCTCAAATTCATTTCTACATTCACCGTTTCTATTGCTGCTTAGTTGAAATCCTTAAAAATATTTTTTATAAGTAAAAATGTATGCATTGTTTAAATCCATTATCCCGATTTGCACCTAATGATAGTTTCTCAAATCCAAAATGGGCTACTATGACTCATTTTTTAATTCATTTTTGTTCGGAAACGCATGAAATTGGCAGGTGTTATTCAGAAACTATGTAATCGGAAGACGTTTTCCATTTATTGGTAAACGTAAAAGATCTTTTAGATAAATAATACTGCCAAAGTGGGCGTTTCGAACCGAATTTCCGCAAGCGACATGCAGATAGAGGAAAAACCAGTCATCACGCAGCCAAAATCGCTTGTAACGAACGCCACCTAGATATTTGAGAAAGCCTTGACACGCGACCGCAAATATCCACGAGCCAATAAATGTTTTTTTTTTCTTTGTTTTGCCTGCTTTGTGTGACGTTTTCGTGACGCGTATCAATGCTTCTCAAATATCTAGGAGGCGTTGTTGTAGGATGGAACATTTCCCCCTGGAGGACTAACACCTCCCTCCGAAGATTTCGGAATTTAGGTTTATTAATATAAAAAAATACCCCACCCCCTCCTCTCTGTAGCTGCAAAAATCCTTCCCGGAAAAAAATGTCTGAATTCAACACTGTATCAAATTATCTATGCAAGTGCAGCTCCCGCTATTGAGCGAGGGCGGGCGCCCATTTAGGATGGGTGGTATCCCTCAAAAGAGGAAATACTTGTTGAATTTGGAACGCTGTTAGATAATTTAAATGCATGATTTTTTAATAAAATATGTAATTTTTATTTCTTCTGACGAGAAAAGAATTAAAAAAAAAAAATTAACGACACCACTCTTCCCTTATTCAATTCCCCCTTACTCCACCCGCATTTATTTTTTCTTTTTTGACCAGCTGATAGATCGTCTGCGATTCATTGAACTGGGTTAGTAGTGAGTGAACGCCTTTCACTGCATTTCATAACGCCTGGGGTAATGACCCACTTCTTCAGCTTTTCACCCTTCTTGCTGCTTGCACCTACATAACGGACAGTGAACGTTACCACTTCCTCGTTTTCCCTCTCGGGTTTACGTTTCGAGTTGTTCCAAATACCTTTTCACCTTCTTATTAGACAGCAATTGAATCTTAATGCTTCGTTTGCGACGACGACAATTTCGCTTTCAATTAGCTCTGGAGCATGCATTCGGTCGGAAATATTCTGAGGTTTGTTTATTTTTTTCCCCTTTCGGATGTTCCTCAAAAGGCACGTGATTTTTGTTTCTTGTTTTGATCTGACGACAAGATTACATATTGGAAATCTAAAGGCATCTGCATTAAGCAGGCCTTTAACAGCTTAATTTTTTTCTGAAAACAATTATAATTTTCAGGAAAACTTCCATGAAATATAATTAACGAATTCACGACTAAAACATCCCCCCCCCCCCTCCGAAGATTAATTTTCTCTTATCAATAGTATAAAAAAAGGGGGAACTTTTTAATCCCCCAAACTCACATAACAAAATTGAAGAATTCTAGAATTTAGTATCAACAAAATTTTGTTTTATTGTTTTAAGTAAAACTTTTAAATACAAAATAATTTGGTTTCATTGAAAAATTGGAATATCAATTGACGATCGTCAGCTTTTACATCCTTTAGCCTGATCTAGAGTTAAACTGAACTAATCCAAAATGAGAAAAGGTTCTAATAAAGATGCAACTAACTTATCTAAATTAGAGTTTATCTTTCAATAGTTGTTCTAAATAAATGAAGAGCTCAGATGATAAAAAGGTGGTAAGTTTCACAATAATAATTTTGGGAAAATGAGCTGAAAAGTTCGAAAAATATTTCCGTTTATTGTCAAATGCCTCCTTTATCAATTAAAATCCCTGCTGGTATTGGGTTTTTTCAAGTAGTAATTTAAACAAGTAAGAAAAATCTTGCGTTAAGCATAGATTATGAAACACTTTCAACACTTCCTGAATGCTTTATCAAAATTTCGTTATTTAGGGAAATAAGGTATATAACAGAACTAAGTAACCATTTTAAGAAAACGCATAAAACATTTGAAAACTGATTTCAGAAGTTACCATCCATAGCAAATATGTATTCCAATTCTTTTGAACAGCCCTGTATTTGATCTGTAGGTTGATATGTATACTATACAGGGTGTCCGGTCTCAACGGTGTCCAATGGCTAATTCGTAAACCGTTAGTCATAGACATATAGTTCCAATTACAAAAATGTTTTAAATGAGGTAAAGAAGTATTTTTAAAGCGATTTGGGTCAAGAAAAACATTTATATAAAAAATACGAAATTTAAATTTTTATATGGTCCCCCAGTCCTATAAGTGATATTTAGTAAACTTTTCCTATTCCTCTAACAAGTACGGCAAAAAAAGTCCCATTCATCTAACACTTAAATTGACCGAGTTATGACATTTTAAATTTTATGACTTAAACCACTTTTCTGTAACTGAAAACAGATGAGTTGGACCAAGCTTTCAGGGGTCATATGCGAAGTTCTTAAAGTATTATAAAGGATCCGTCCACTCCAAACGATGTTCAATGGCTAATTCCTAAACCGTTAGTCAAAGACATATAGTTCCAATTACAAAAAGGTTTTAAATAATATAAAGAAGCATTTTTAAAGCGATTTAACAGAAGGTGTATAAATATCACGGTAGTGTTAATTTTTAGTAATTAACTTTCAGATTGGTTAAAATAATTGAAGAAGTGAGTTTCAAAACTCGCCTTATCGAGAAAATCAAATTTTGGGAAATCGCGTAAAACCTTTAAATGCGCCCATTGGTATTCATTGAAAATTTGGAGACTGTAGTGTTTGATTGGCACAGTTATACCAATAGAATAGATTGATAGAGAAACACGATTTTTTAAATTTCGGATAAGGTCAGTTTCGAAACTGACGTCCTCAATAATTTAATATATGTTTTGATTTAACAATATGCTTTCCCTAATTTTTAATTAAAAAATAACTGATCTAATGAATATTTGCTGAGGGGAGAGACAGTGGAATTTTCAGAAGGGTTAATGTAAAAATAATAACAATTATTATTTTTATCGTTACAATAAAATGACAAATGGAACAAAATCTTAAAAAAAGAAAAGTTAATTAAAAAGAGAGAATGTGGGCGGTTATATGATGTCCGACCTTTAATGGATAAATCTGTGCTCTGTTAGAACAAAATATTAAAATATTGTAACAATTTTGTTATGTTTATTTAAATCATTGAAGTAATCGCACAGCTGGAATAATATATTACAATAAACATCAATTATTTGAATAAGGAAATAAAAGTGATACGAGGATCATTTTAAAAAATGGACATATTAATTTCCTTAACATACTCAGAGCAGCCATTCAAAAGTTATGTATAAAAAAAATAAAAAAAAAAACATTAAGATGATACAAACAAATAACAAATTACTTAAAAATTGAGCTTTCTTGTGTCTGTGCTTGGGACGGGAAGAATGGGGGGCGGGAGATGTAACAAAATTTGGAGCGGAGATTTCAGGGGGAATTGATACGGCTGTTTAGTGTTCATTACTACAACAGATATTGCTGCATTAAAAAAAAAATGTAGTTTTCAGGATTATAAACTTTGTGTGTATGAGAGCCAGTGAGGGAAAAGTTTAAAGTGAAAGTTCAGGTGGAATTTAGATTATGGATTACTTATTAATTATTGCAGCAATAAAAAAGACGGACCCTTTTTTTCCCCAAGTTTTAAAGCGTGATAATTCTTTGCACATCAGTAGATTTTCGCTTTTTTTTTTTTTTTTGAAGACTTCATCTAAATTAATCGGCCCCTTAAATTTCTACTTCCCCACTTTTTGCTTCACCTGCACGCAAAGTTAAAAATCTATAGAGGTTTATATATATATATTTACTATTCTACTCTATTTGTCTAATTAAATAATGCATCTTCTAAAACTCCACGCCCGTTAAAAATTTTATTTCCTATTGTCTTAATTATAACACTTAATTATTAGAGCATAAAGAGGTAATAATTTTAAAAATTATTAAATTTAAAATCATTAAAAAAAGATTCAAATTTCTAATTTATATAAGCAATTATAGATTCCAATTATTTTATTCAAGTATAAATTACTGATTAAATTAAAAATATATTGACATACTCTTAAATTAAAAAATATAAAAAAGTATATTAAATTTAAAATTATTAAAAATAATAACTTTATTAAAATGTTAGGAAAATTTTCTACTTTGTCTTTGTAGTTAGCCATTACTTTATAGTTATAGTAAGCCATTACTTTATAGTTATAGTAAGTTACTAATCATCTCAATCCTCCCTAAAATTTATACCCCCCCCCCCCAACTTTTGCTCGGCCAATACATACTGTCTCAAATTATGTATGTATTTTTCCCTATATTTTATTTTATTATGCAAGAAATAACTAACCAATCTACCACATCAACCCCCCTAAAAAGTCTACTCTCTCTTCCCCCAACTCACGCGAAAACACCCGTTCGCTATTTTTAATCCACTGGAAGTATTTTTTTAAGATAGCTCGTCGCAGAATACCCCCCCCCCCCCTTCTGTTGTAGATGATACAGATTACCTTTTTCTTTTGTTCGAGCGTGGAGGCGATATGTACACATTAAAAGTTCAAATAACGTAAGTTAATATTTAGAATTGATTGACTGGAATAAAAAAAAAAAAAATCCAAATGGAAAACTAATTTATTACAATTTATTAATTCTAAGATAGTTTAGTTTTTCTAATTCTCCCGGTCCTCATACGAATCACTTTTTTTATCGAAGCTCTATCCCCTGACGGCTTTCGTCAAGCACAATTCCCGCCAAGAATTGTCACTTTGATGCTGAAACTCTGACCAATCAAATTACGAGAGACAGCATAAATGGCAAAATGTGGTTGGAAAAAACATATTTTGTTTTAATATGTGAGAATGAACAAAAATCTCAAAATATATTTGTAATGTTAATTTACTATCAATGTTTAATGTTAAATTTTATATCTGACGATTATTTTCATTTAAAGTAAATTTGTGACTGACCCCTATTTTGCAGCAAAAAAAGATACTCCAACTTTAAACATCTATTAATCGCAGAGGAATGGGACTTTTTTTGCCTTACTTGTCAGTGAAATAGGATAGTTTTACTAAATATCACTTATAGGACCTGGGGACCGTATAAAAATTTAAATTTCGTAATTTTTTAAAAAATGTTTTTCTTGACCCAAATCGCTTTAAAAATACTTCTTTACGTCATTTGAAACATTTTTGCAATTGGAACTATATGTCTATGACTAACGGTTTAGGAATTAGCCATTGGACACCGTTGAGACCGGACACCCTGTATAATGGGGAGATTTAGTTTAGCAAGAAAACACATAACAGGTTGAAATTTCTCTTTCAGCAATTTATACTAATAGATGGAAACATACTTGTATACTTTAGTACAACCCTGTAGTTAAACCTAGTACCTTTATTACACGCCACTATTTAGCTAAAGTTTAATTCGAAGTAAAACTACTGGAATCACATTTTCAGAAATTGTGTATAAATGATAATTTTGTGTATAAATGATATTTTTAACAGAAAGTCGAAAAATTTCCCGAATCCAATACT
The DNA here is from genome assembly GCA_963932465.1 of Maratus speciosus. Lineage (NCBI taxonomy): Eukaryota > Metazoa > Arthropoda > Arachnida > Araneae > Salticidae > Maratus > Maratus speciosus. The sequence continues at coordinate 57,657,653 of OZ010798.1, forward strand.
TTCTTCTTGTAAAGATTGAAGAAAGTAAAAATGCATTTCCAGCAATCATCGCTAATGTACAGTACTTCGGATACATTATAGTATCCGAAATCTTTTGTGTGCCCCTATAAATGCTACGCACATCGTGTTATACATGAAATAAGTCATAATAAACCTCAGCGACGTATATCAATTTCATTATACATGAAATAATTTAACTAAATTAAAATACGCCGGAAAAAATTCCCTCCATCCCTATATCATTATGTAACGGAATTCTTTTGTGTGGCCCTGTAAATGAATAATATTTATTCTTTGCACCGCATATTCTACAGGACGCATATTTTAGTGCACTTGATAAATGCATATCAATTTTATCATGTTTGAAAGCATGTAACATCATTAAAAATAATTTTAAACGATTTTTTCCCCATAGGCCGTAATGTAACGGAAAACTTTTGACTGTCCCTGTAAATGAACTAAACGTGCTACAAACTTCATTTAAAATAGGGTTCGTGCTATGGTAGAGGTCACTAACATCCAAAAATTTCCGAACGATCCGAGTATATTTACGGCAGTTAGAGCGCGGACAGACAAACCGAAGTCAAACACTTTTCAACTTTGTTGGAAAGTGTTAAAAATGGTAGAAGGTAGAGGTTCATTGATTATCTTCAATCATATGATTAACTCATTTTTATTTTGTGTGTGTGTGTGTGGGGGGGGGGGGGTCCACATCCACATACTACCTTTATCTGAACTCTTCAAATATTCCCCACATTATTGATTCTGCATTTAAAAATTATGCTTCAGAACTTTCGTTTTATGAGGGGGGGGGGGGGATGAGTGAGAGAGATTTCTTTATATACAGAACGATACAGTAACACATCAAAAATTCATTAACACTTGTTTTGCCTGAAAATAACAAACACCATACACAATATTTCGAAAATATCAAAACATGATATTTTGATATTAAATATCGGATACATTTCAAGATAAATTTCCACTGATATTATCATCAAACCTTCTAAATGTACTATATTCGTTTCCGAATTTCGATTTCATTAATTTCAGGGCATCAAAAATCATCGAATCAGAAAAACACACTTCGCAGAAAAGCAACATCACAGGAGAGCGAGGTTTCGATTTCCTCGTAGAAAGAGCGACAAACATCCGGTACGCTTCTTTTACCATTGTGGGGGAGACGCGCCTAGGCGGGAGCATGCCTACGGGAGAGCGACAGCTGGTAAAAGCCGGATTTCGAATCGTCCTACTGACGAAGGTATTTATAGGGTAACGAGGAAAACTACTATGCATGTGCGCATTACGATTTAAGGTAAAATATGACATTTCATTTCGCACCGCACCATCGAGGTTGTAACGCAATGTGCCAATTAATTTCAATTTAAGGTATATATCTGCCTACTTTCGGAGGGCTTCTTTTTAAATGTACATTCGAGGGGCGGGGGAGTAACCCCTCCCCCTACTAACTATGCAACTAATTACAATAAAAAAAGTTACTGATACCAAAGAATCGGAAATAAAGTCTACTTTTAAATGACGAACATTATTGATTAAGGTGTCGTCTACAAATCAAAACCAGACCAAACTTTTTTTTTTTTAAATGGCAATACACAATTTTGACATTATATTTTAAATCTTTGGTTGAAACTATGCCTAGAAACGAAATTTCATTTGAATGATAAGTTTTTGGAATTGTGTAAATTTTCAAAATCTAGAGGTAATGTTAAATTACATTTTTATATTAATATCTCCTGAAATTATAATCTTACTATGATAATTATGTATGTGGTTATAACACTAAAAAGCCCAAACATAAATACATTGAATTTTTTATTTTAAAAATTTTATATGAATTATGAAATCAATATTCGAAAAAAAAATTATGAATTGCAACCTACAATTTTTTTGATAGATTTATGTTTATTATGTTCTGCTTTATGCTCAGGGTTGGTAAAAAACCAGTTTCTTTTTGTTTAAACCGGGGTTTTTTTTAAAAATATATTTCCCTATTACATATACATGCATAGTTATTGATAAAAATAAACATTGTTGAATATATAAGTAATATAACTTCATTTAAAAATAATTTAAATTAAATAATTACAATAATTATGTAGAAAATTGAAATAATTTAAACATTTTTAGTAAAAGCAATGTCTTATGTTCCGCGAATAAAATGCTCTACATAGTGAAACATTGATACCTTGAAAATTTTTATAAACAATCTTTTGATTACTATAGTACTATAAATAAATATATAGTGTAGTTTTATAAATACAATATAATTTCCCATAGCTTTTCAAAATCATTTCTTTGAAATATTTGCAATCTGACATATCTGATTTTTCTGTTAAAACACTATATGAACAATTATCTTTTTTTGAAAGTAAAGCTTTTTATGAAGAATTCCTGGAATGATTTGAATTTAGCAGTAGAGTCTTTACACGTTTCAAGAAGTACTAGCTGACCCGCCCGGCGTTGCCTGGGCTCATAATAATATTCTTAAATTAATCTGAAATTTTTTATCGCAGATCCGTACAGAGGGGCGGGTGGAGACGGTGCAAATTACCAGGGCCCGACTCTTGTTCAGTTCAAAAGTTGTGTAAAGTCAAAGGTTAAGATTTTTAAATGTCTCATACTTTAAACTTTTTTATTCTAAATTAACTGATGAATTTAATTAAAATGTAATTATATTTTCAAAAATTTAATTTTTTATTTAAAATCTTTATATGAAAAAGCAATTACAAATACAACATAAAGTGTAATGCTGAAAAAGAAGTAATAAAATTGCAAGCAAATATTACTATATAGATTTTTAAGAAAAGTACCATCCAGCAAATTTATTTTATAATAGAGTACAGCCTGTTTATAACGGAATCCTGCAATAAACGGAAAAAAAAATGTTCCAGCTCCCCCCCCCCCCTCCCCCGCCCAAAAAAAAATGCTATTATGCGTTGTTCCATTTAATAGCCTGCATAAAACGGAATTTATCACTGGTCGTTTTCGTTTACATCTAAGCAGGTTTTATTGCATCTTACTTTTTTTTTGGGGGGGGGGGGGGGGGGGCGTAATAATATTCTTAAATGAACCTTAAATTCGTATCGCAGGTCCGTACAAAATTACTTTTTACGTCATGACAACATTTTGTAAACTTCTTGCTGCTGTTTAATTCGCATTTCCAATACAGTGCTTTGCATAAATTGCACGTTTCACCCACAGTTATGCATACCCCGGAACGTTTAAATTAGTAATTTGGATTTCAGTAGCAACTCGTGTATGCTACAGTTATTAAGCCTATTTTGCCGATCGCTTAACGGCGTTCTCGACAATTCTATTTGCATTTCGAATCTATTTCGATTCGACTCGAATTCGGCTTCTTCTTCACTTTCAAGCATTCACCGAGATTTTTTACGGGCATTTCAAATGATATTTTGAAGCTACATAATTGTAGCGAAAGATATTGCACCGAAAACGCAAAACGTAAACAACATTTCGATTCGACTCGAATTCGGCTTCTTCTTCACTTTCAAGCATTCACCGAGATTTTTTACGGGCATTTCAAATGATATTTTGAAGCTACATAATTGTAGCGAAAGATATTGCACCTAAAACGCAAAACGTAAACAACAACAAACCCGATCGGCCTAAATCCTGCCAAGGACTCTTACACAATAACCAATCAGATGCGTTTCTCGGGCGTTGCCATTAAACAATAACAAATAATCGCGATTTCTGTGCCACGTACGTTAGCGTAATATATATATAGATTGTATATTGTCATTTAACACTTCTCAGAAACTGCCAGGTAAAAAAAAAAAAAAAAAAGGCGACAGTAAAATAAACAGAAATACCTATTTACTAGATTTTTAGACTACTGAAAACATTGATCTTAAAATGGGAAGTAGATTTATAAAAGTTGTCAATCTTAAAAAAAATTCAGAAGGTATATGTCGTATACCTGCGTATACCCTCCACTACATCCCTGGTTAAAAGTAGAAATTATTTATATCCAATAATTTGAATCACTTAAATTACAAAAATGAGAAAATATATTAGATTTTTTCTAAAAACAGTTGGTTAACCAATTGATTTAAACCATGCTAACCCTGCTGGTAACAGAATAAAATAAATCATAATGTAAAACCCCAATCCCAATGTAGGAATGCAAGAAAAACAAAAGCTTACTAAATCCAAGAGCCATGATACAACAAAGAAAACTCACAGCCAATCATTCATTAGCATACAGAACAAAGAGTAACCAATGGAGAGAATTACTTATAATTATGTCATCATTGAGGCATAATGTAATCCTTAGTAAATCTTAACTAATCAAGCAATCTAAGTAGTAAAAGTGTATTTTTAGCTCAAATCTGCCATTTTGGTTATTTTTAAAAATAAAAAGCTTGAAAAAGAAGAAAGAAAACTAACTACTTTTTTTTCCCCCAGCTAATTTTAGAAAAATTAGTTAGTCTGCCATGTAGATTTAAAGCTTATAAGAAAAGTTTGATTGGCTAAAAATGTTTGTCACTTTACAAGTTTATTAATTCCTCATTTTTCTAAAGTTTTGCATGTAGCTTCTGCATAACTTGGATTTTGCATTTTTCAATAATGTGTAAAATAAATGAAAACAATAGGGAAAAAGAGAAAAAAAAATTCAGCATGGTTTTTTTTTTTTTTTAAACCATTTGGTTTAAACCATGGTTTAAGCCGCGTTGTTTAAACCAAACAACCCTGATTATGCTAATTCTCAATTTAATTTTTTTTTCCCCCAAGTAATTTTCGAATTATGATTAAAAATGTCAAAATGGTGGCTTAAGGGGCCGTCTACGATGAGCAGAAAATAATAATTTGAAAAAATATACTTTACTCATTTTATGGAAACGTTTGGGCTGTCAATAGTCGAATCATTAAGCGAGTGAAATAATCATATCGGCAAGAAATAATGCACCAACGCTAAGTGACACAGTCATTCTGTAGCATTTCAACAACCGAGTACAGAACTTCCATTTGGATACAGCCACTAAAATAAGTTCATTTTAAAATAGTTTCTCTAAAAACTAATCATACGAATTTCATGAAAATTCGAATTTAGGCTAATTGAAGAGATTAGAATTTATGGTGTCAAACTTGGTTATTGCTATTAAAAAAAAAAAAAAAAAAAAGGTTAGGGCTCTTTTCGATACGAATATGGCCCCCTAAGCAAACTTTATATACATCATTTTTAAAAGTAGACTTTATTTCCAATCGTTTGGTACCAGTAACTTTCTTCTTCAATAATTTGTTACAGAGTTAGTACGGGGTGTTTACTTTACCACCCCCCACCCCCACGACTGTGCAAATATTGAATAAATACACATTTTTAGTTCATAAAGAATGATGACAAAGCAAACTCCAAACAATATCTTCATAACATTTTAAAAGATTGGGCTTTGCCATTTTTTAGCAAAATTTCATGCTTAGCGTACACTCAATATATTTCGATTTCCCTTGTACTAAATACTGTACACTTACGTGTACACTGAACTAGGAGTTTTAAAATACAGTAAACTCTGTCTAAAGCGGAATCGATTGGGAGCGGGAAAACTTTCCGCGGTAGACAATATTCCGCCTTATGCAAAAGAGCTTGCCCCCCGCCACCCCTCCCAAAAAATTATATGAAGTTATAATGAATTGTTCTCCTTTCAATGAATGTCCAGACTCAAAAACCGGTTGAAAACTAAAATTCGGAAAGATTCCTTTGTCTTTATAGATAAATGACAAACGCTATTCAGTTTCTTCGTACTGTTGGAATAAAAACGCCTGCAAATTTGACATTTACGAAAAAAAAAAAAAATAAATAAATAAATAAAAATAAAGATTTTGAGAATTAGACAGAAAGTTGTCACTTTGAGTTTGAATACAACCTTAATACATAATATATTGTACTTTTAGAAAATACATATATATTTGCATAAATGTGTGTGTTATTAGTAATAACTTTTAAATGCAAAACTTATATAAGAAAGAGTTCCTTAAAATTTAAACAATTTCTGTTCTTTTGAATAAACTTTATTAATCTTAATTTAAAGGAATTGAATTAAGATGCTCGGCATTGAGTATTTGACGCATATATATCAGTTTTAAAGTTTCATAAAACAAAAGACTCATTTTTAAAATATTCTTTTTTCCGCCCACTGCAAAATTTTGGTTTCAATGGGACCATTGTCATTTTTTTCGTTTCGGCGTTAGGCAGATTCCGGCTTACACACAAGTCCGCCTTAGACAGAATTTACTGTATCTTCAAAATTAAATGAAATATTTCAAAACAGGGCTTGAATTTCAAGGCGGGATGGCGGGATTCGCGCGCAAAACTTTGAAATCCCGCCCAAAAGAATATCGTGGGCGGGAGGCTCCCGCCCAAAACATCTCCCGATTTTCCTGAAAATTTTGCATTTTGGAAATTACGATCAACTCCCGCGAACTCCTTGCGAATTTCCCGATATTTTCGCGCGGCCGATTGACTCATTTTGTGGTGTTTTTTTATCGCGAAAGATCGTTGAAAGTCACTTATTTTTCACGCGACCGCTAAATTTCATAATTTTTTTCTCCAGATCGGTTGACAAAGTCCGCGACCGATTGGCAAATTCAGAGGTAATTCTGTTCCGAATTTTCCGAAAATTTAAGGCATTAGATTCCGAAAATTATCAAAAATCGGTCATCAGTTCAACAGAAAAATATCGCTAATTTCGACGAATGATCGCCGAAAAAATCAATTTCATCAATTGTTCGAGGAAAGAATCGCCAATTTCGTCGCTAAAGCATGCGAATAAAACGCAAATTTTGTCAAAAGATCGCGAATAAACGTGAATTTCGTCAGATCGCAAAAAAAAACTTGAAATTCATCAAAGGATCGCGAAAGAACACATATTACAACAAAGAATAACAAAAAACAAAAAAAAAAAAAACAAATTTTGGCAAAGGAACCCGGAAAAAACGCGAGTTTCGGCAAATGATCGCAAAAAAGGCGAATTTCGTCAAGGGATCGCGGAAAAATGCAAATTTTGTCAAAGGATCGCGAAAAAACGCGAATTTCATCAAAGAGTCGCAAAAAACGCGAGTTTCGTCAAAGGATCGCGGAAAAGGCAAATTTTGTCAAAGGATCGCGGAATAAACGCAAATTTAATCAAAGGGCCGCTGATAAAAACGCGAATTTCATCAAAGGATCGCGAGAAAACGCGAATTTCGTCAAAGGATCACGAGAAAAAACGCAAACATTATCAAAGGATCGCGAAAAACGTAAATTTCGGGAAAAAAATCTCGCAAAAGACGCAATTTTCATCAAAAAAATCGCAAAAAAGACGCAAATTTCGTCAAAAGATCGCAAAAAAGACGCAAATTTCGTCAAAAGGTCGCGAAAAAAGAGATTTTCGTCAAAAAGGAGCGAAAATGCAAATTTCTTCAAAAGATTGCTGATAAAACGCGAATTTCGTCAAAAGATCGCCCATAAAACGCGAATTTCGTCAAAGAGCTGCAGAAAAAAAGAGAATTTCATCAAAGGGTCGCAGCAATAAAAATGCTACAGTCTCTTTAGAAAACAGCACACACACACAAATATCTATATTTATTATTAAAGGTATAGTGTAGTTTTTAATCTGAAATAATACACTGAACTAACTTTTGAAAAATTGGGTTTAACCCGAATCCACTTTACAGGAATCTACAGTCAGCCTGAAATCAAATCGAACAAAAGAGTTTACTCGACCTACAACATAAAAAATTAGCGCCTGGAGAGGATTTCCCAATCACTTTCCATCCCTTGCTGTAACCTTTTAGAAAATTTGCTCTTTTTTTTTTTTTTTTTTTTTTTTTTTTTTTTTTTACTCAGAAACACACGTGTTTCGCACGTGTGCAAATTTTACGGTCACTTTTGCGACAGACTGACGGGATTCACAGTTTTATCCCGCGTCTGATCACTACCCCCTACATACTACATGCCTCTCGCATTTGACTCAAAAATGGAAGTCAGCAAGGTTGATAGATGGCGCTACTGTTTGGGGTATGTTATTGCTGTATTTACATGGATCGCCTCATAGACCTGCCTTTGAAAGCTATTATTTTTTTTATTTTTTGCAGTAATTTGTGATTTTTTTAAACAGAATGTTTACTTTTAATGAAGTTAATATATTCTCTATAAATTGCCATATTGCTGTGTGCCTTACTGCTGTTCATCCAGCAAAATAAAGGAAAATATTTCTTTTCACCATTCCTGCAGAAGACAGTCAACGAGTCTTTTTAACTTTTTTTCATTGTATTTTTAAAAATACAAATAGATATTTTTACTACTATTATCTGCATGTTTCTAATAACATTACGTTGTATAATAATAAATTAAATTAATGTACAGTTGCTATTAATAAGATGTATTTTTATTAATTTACAATGTCTTAAAAGGAAAAGAGTACCTTAATCTGAAAGAATCTGAAATAATAATGTTATTATTAATAATAAAAATGATAGATCAAAGTATTTTTTTTTATCAAATAATTATGCTAAGCCTGAAATTCTGTATGAAAATGAAAATACAATAACATTCAAAATTATTTAAATTTCTTCCAGCAAAATTATAATGATAATAATAATAAATGATACACGATGAAATCGAATACGAATTAGTAATGTGATCAAAATAAATATGTATTCATAGCATTGTGTTTTGAAGCAATATAAATATTATGTAATTGAAATATATCAATAATTTCATTCCTGAAAGTACTTGATTATTACTTGTAATAATTAATAATACAAATATAAAAGAAATGAAACTAAATTAAATGTTAAAAAAAAAAAAAAAAAAAAAAAAAAAAAAACCCGCAGAATTGACGTTTTGAGGCCTTGACCGGAAGACTTGCTAGTTTCATTATCATAATAAATGTAATTAATATATATAGTATTAATATCACAATATCAATAAATTAAGTTTTTTACATAGAAAATATAAAATAGGGAATTAAAAAAATACTATTATCAATTTATTGAGGCAACGTGTGTGTGTAACGGAGAGGGGGTGGGGGGGGGGGTATAGTAAAAAAGATGAAAAAAGTGTCTTGGAACATCAATGCACAGAATCGTATTTCCAACTTATTAAATTTCTTGAAAGTACTTGATCTGTACTTGATGGCAAAAAAATTTATGCCCATTTTTTTTCTATTCTGACCAGAAAATCAAAGTTCTCGAAAAAAAAATGGCCATAATTTTTTTTTTCAAAAAAAATTTTGCCCATATTTTTCCCATTCTGACCAGAAAATCAGAGTTCTAACTTTTTACGACTGCTCTTTCATCTTCACCTAACACTTCATTTATAATGGCTGTTTTATAATAATGGAAGCCATCAGTCCATCAGAATAAAATAACTCGGTGAAAGCGGAAACTCGGTTAGGCAGGACTCGGATAATCGGGACTCTACTGTATATTTCATTTTAAAAATGATCTTCAGAATATTTTTGCTGGTGTTCAGAGGGACCTCCCCCTTGGATCCGCCACTGTAGATTACGTAGTTCAGTATTACATATTTTAAATTTTGAAATAAGTCGTCTATTATAAAATTAGTAAAATTCTCTTTGTAAATATACTTTGTGGAAGAGGGAGGGGGGTGGTGCCAAAATCCATGTTTGCCCCGGGTGCAAAAAAGGCTAGTTTCGGCCCTGGTGTGTGGGGGGGGGGGGGTAGGGGGGGTAGTCAAAAAGATGAGAAAAAAAGTGCCTTGGAGCATCATTGAACAGAATCATATTTCCAACTATTTAAATTTCCTGAAAGTACTTGATGATTACTTATAATAGTTAATAATTCAAATATAAAAGAAATGAAACTGTGAGTTAAATGTTTTTTAAACACTTAAAAAGACTTGCTAGTTTCATTATTATGATAAAGGTAATTAATATTTATAGTATTATTATCACAATATCAATGATTTAATTATTTTAGATAGAAAATATTAAATAGGGAAGTTCAGAAAAATATTGCAATCTATTTATTGAGGCAACTGTATGGTACTAGTACTGGAATGTCAAGTAATTATGTTATTATTAGAATTAAATTTTAATTCACAATGGGAAGTACAACTATGAAGTTAGTTAAACATTGTTGATAGATTAATATAATGTAAAAAAACAGGAATATAATAATTATAATTATTAATTAAAAATTATTTTTAAAACAATTCCTTAAGATTGTCCTTCACTGACACATTCACCTCATATTAACCTTGTTTATTATTAATATTTTGCCTGAAAGAAATACATGTCTTACTATTTAGTAAAATTTAATTTAATCAAATACTTTTATGTTTTGCAATAACCTTTTTAAACTTGCTCATAGTTTTTGATCCATTGATTAAAATTCATGTACCATTTTATAATGTTAATAAATATTTTCACTTCATAAACCTTGTTTATTTTATTTTTGATGGAAATCTATTTACAAGTAAATGTAAGTGCTATTAATTTATATATTATAATTAATTTTAAAAAAGAACATATAATTTAAAATGCATATAATAAAATAAAGTATGTGCGTTATTTTATCATTCATCATTTGAAATTGAAGAGAAATTATGAAATAATTTCTCTTTTCAAATATTTTATAGAAAAAATATCATTTAATACAACAATTAAAATAAATACGAAAAGAGAAAAAAAAAAGTGAAATTCTAGGAACAAATAACAAAAATTTTTTAACAAATTTTGCTTTTTAAGCTAATTTATTTTAAAATTTTCTATTTAAATATTCTCAAAACAACTTTTGTTTACGTTATTTATCTACAGGTTTTTAAAAATCATGTCAATTGTCATCGATAGATGGCAGAGCATTTTGGGGCTAAACTGACTTCCAGTTCTTATATGGGGAAAACAGTGAATGCGAGAGGCATTTAGTATGTAGGGGGTAGTGGTCTGATCGATGCATTTCGCGCTTTTATACCGCGACCAATCGACGAATTTCACGATATTCTCGGCGCGATTTTATACCGCGGCCAATCGACGAATTTCACGACCGATAGAAGAAATTCACGATATTTTTTCCTATGCCCGATTGGCATATTTCACTGTGTTTTTTCCCTGTGAAAGAAAAAGGAAAATATCCAAAAGGTTGTGTCACAAAAGGACATTAAGTGTCACCGGGTGCTGCGCTCTGGCAAATGGGTCTAGATTCAGTACTAAACAAAAATAAGATTAGAAAGACCGCAAAGATCTTGTGGTGCACATCAAAGAAAAATTCCGAGTTCCAATCAAACATATATAGAAACACCAAACAAGTTGATCCTTGCAATTAACAGAAATTAGGACTTGACAATTTAAAGTTAACCTACCTTTCTCGTGTAGTAGAAGAAATGAATCAACAGTTTCCATTTCAAACTTTTGACTTTAATTGAACAAGCATTCAAATTTTAAACAAAGAAAATACCAGGGAATCATGTTTCGACTATAATTCCATTAAGGATATAATAAAACAATTTTGTTCAGAAATAGATATTGATGATTCCATCGCTGAATATACACTGTTCATGCAAGTAGTTAAAAATGAAGACGTGTCAGATATTGCAAAGTTATACATTTCCAAAGTTATAAATGTTGTGCTTGTGCTGTCTGTCACAAGTTTACCTTGTGAAAGAAGATTCGGGGCCCAAAATGGAATAAAATCTAAATTCAGAAATTCATTTAACAACCCCATTGTTAAGGACTCATGATATTTGGTTGAAACTTGAAAAATAGGCTATATAAAAGCTTTCTTACTTTAATTTTCATTATTATTCTGAGTTGTTGATTTAAATTGCTTCAATGGTATTTTGTCATGTCTGTATTAAAATAATTAATGTAAATCTTTAAATAGCACGTAAAATAACAGTGGGTTTTAGATTTTTTTCTCCCTCCCAAATAACTCAACTCCCCTCCATTTATGAATGTTGGTAGGGAAACTCCCCTCCTAGGAAAAATTGAATTTCAAGCCCTGCAAAACATGTTATTTTTTAGTGAAAATGTATTTTTTATATCCGATGACCTATAAAAAAAAACTACATTTATCACAGAGCATAAATTCTAGTTAGGAACATAGCGAGTCATATGGAAAGCATTCTGACAAATTTTCACTGAAATAGGTTTCAAACATTTTATGCAACACATGGAAATAACAGAAAAATTTAATTTTCCAGCAATCGCATTTGAAGATTTATTTTTATGTTATTTCTTGTCTATAAAATTAATCCACAAGTATGAATTAAGGTTTGAGTATTCTTATGTCAAAAACGTAAGAGAATCACAGATAGAAACATTGTTTAGATTTCTCCTGGCCTTCCTACGCCCACTTCCGGTATTTGATTAGATACTTCCTGTTTATTAAATTGCCATAACTCCTCTTTTAGTAATCGCAGAAATGTTAAAACATTTGGAAAGGTAAAAGACTGCTCTTTCAAATAAAACAAAAAAAAAATTGGAAAATTTTCACCAAAATGGCCATATTAATGTAGGCAGATTCCTTAATACAATGTTTTCAAACTGTGGCAGATGAATTTTTAAAGAAGAAATTAAGGGATGGGATTTTGTTAAAGCATAGGCCAGTTTTTGGCCATAATACTATATATGGAAGGATCACTTGACATAAATTTGCGTTTACCCCTCGATTCTTTGCGTTTTTCCCCCCTCGATTCTTTGCGTTTTTCCCCCTCTCGATTATTTGGAGAAATTTGCGTTTTTCCCGCGACCCTTTGACGAAATACGCATTTTTTCACCGATCCTGGGGCGAAATTCGCATTTTATGCGAACGATAGCTGAAATTGGTATTTTTCGGCGACCATTTGTCGAAATTCGCGATATTTTTCCGTGATTTTTTTTTTCTTTTTTACAACCAATTTTTAAAATTTTTCAAATCCTAATGCCTTAAATTTTCGGATTCTTATCCGATTAATGAAGCACGCTATTTTAAACTTCAAGAACCATTAGATTTATGGAAAATTTCCAGCACTTTTCATTCCTTGAAAATGAATACTTTTTTCCAGCACTTTTCATTCCTTGAAAATTATATTTTTTTCCCCGCACTTTTTATTCCTTGAAAATGAATACTTTTTTTCCCCTCTCCCAAAGCGTACGAAGCATGGGCAATGTATGTTTTAATATAGTCTGCAAAACAGTTACGTATGGAATAGCAACAATTTTTATATAGCGAAGAATGAGACAGCGTCAAACCAACTTGGGCCAGTACATTAAGGGCGCTGGTCACTGGCGGAAAATATCGCGTTCAGCTCATATAGTAGACTGTTCCTATCCCCCCTACGAGCTGTCAGAGAGGCGTGTAGTTTTAATAGCCGTGAAGTCCAAGAGATATTATCGGCTATCTGTTGACAAAATTTACGAGCCAGTAGGAACGGAAAGTTCTCCCATAGCAGCTATTTTTGTTAGTAGGGAAATACTACAATTTCTTTTGCACTTTTTATAATACACGAGATCACATTGAACAATTTTACTGTTATTATTATTATTATTACAGCAACGCAACCGGGAATTCCATCAAGGAATAAGTTTCAATTGAATAATTTCGACTTTTATAAATGCCTACATTTTAGAAAAGGTTTGATAAAAATTTAAATATGACAATAAAAATTGATTCAATGTAATTCTCCTGTCTAAAATGATTTTGATGTTTCACCTTATTTTATATTATCTTTATTATATGTTCATGTTTACCTTCAAATTTAACCATCCTGAATTTTAAACAAATAATTATTAAATCAACTTGTCTGTAACTCGTTTTCATAATTTAATTACGTAATATTCAGTGTTTGTGATTTTTTTTCCTTTGTTTATGTAAAGCAACATTAATTTACTACTGAAAAATCAAAGCACAATTGATTATAATTAATTACTGTAATATGTATTTTTTTTAATGTTTGTTTATAGATAAAAATATTATTATAAATCATCAGGTAAAGAAAATATGGACAGAGTGAAGATTTTAGTCTGAGTTACACATTCATTCTTCAATATGATATATTTAAAAATATTTCACAAATTTATTGAACACTTTAAAATTCGATGTTTCGTTGAGATTTTGGACCTATTTTTATAAATGATAATAGATACAGCCATCGGTATTTCTCACTGGGTAAGACAAAGAAGCTGAATTCTCAATGTAGTAACCGCCCCCCCCCCCTCTCCACCTAAAAGCGAAAAAAAATAAAAGGTTGTAAGAGAATTTTATCAAAATATCTCCGATTACTGAAGTTATTCAATATATTGGCACGTATTTACGTATTTATATAATGAAATTAAACTACAGTGCAAAATGAACATAAATTATACAAAAAATACTCCAAGTAGTGTTTTTTAATACAGCTTTATTTGACAAAAGCATAATATAAGATTTCCAATAACTCAAATTAACGGCCATAAATTCGAATTTTGAAAGTTATTTCATTTAATTTTGATCATCTTTTAATAAAATTAACATTATTAAAGAATATTGAAAATTGCGAATTTCAATACATGTAACGATATCTTCCTTAATTCCCTATTCAATCAAAGGATACAATATTAAATATAGATACAACATACATCAATGTATATACGATTCACAAAGACAAAATATCAAAGTATAATATTAATATGTATCGATATAAGGGAAAAAAAATCATTAAATGAATATTAGTATTGCGCATGCTAAGTACACCCCCCCCCCCCTCCTACTCAACATTGCTCCCACCAAAAATATCTAACAATATTAACTGAAAGGAAAGTAAAAACATAATATGTTTGCTCTGCATATTTAAATTTTCAAATAATATTAGTTTTTTTAAATTATGTGATTGTAAATTTTAATTAAAGATGTGGAATGCTTCCTCAAAAAATTATTATTTTTATATTTTCCCCAAAACTTTGTTAACCTTGCCTTGAGTTTATAAGAATTTTGTTATATTAAACAAAGAAACTTCTGTATTTATATAGTTATTATATAGTTTATATATAATATTTTCTGTATTTATATAGTTACATCCGAATGTAAATATTACCCGAACTTTCTTTTTTCTTACAGAGTATTTAAATAAAGCACATTTTTCCCCCTTTATGTAGATTAAAACTTAGCACTGAAAATTATTTAAAAAACATTAATTACCCAAAATATACCATAGTAGTTTTCTCATACATTAGAAAGGTTCACAGTTGTCTTCCACACATTTTAACAATTTTTTTTCTTTTCTTTTTTTTTTCTTTTTCTGATCATTTTTTAAATAAAATTGACATTATTAACAAATATCCAAAATTGCTAAGCTCAATACATATAATTAATTTTCAGTTAATTCTGTCATTGTCATCTATTTAATTAAAGGATACAATACTCAATATAAATGCAATAAAGCTGCAGCAACATATATATGATTCACAAAAACAAAATGCCAGAGTATAATATTAATACATTGTACAAGTGAGACAAAAAAAATCATTGAATGAAAATGTGTAATGTGCATGCTGAGTTCCCACCCATCCCTCGACTTACTTCCACCAAAAATATCCATAACAATATTAACTGAAAGTGAAAAAAAGAAACATAATATGTTTGCGCTGCATATTTAAATTTTCAATTAATATTCATTTTTTAAATTATGTGATTGTAAAATGTGTGTGTGTTTAAAATGCTCAAAAAGGAAACCAAAAAGAAAAAGTTGACTGTGATAGCGTGACGCAGGTTGTTCACTCTCAACGGTGTCCAATGGCTGATTCCTAAACCGTTAGTCATAGACATATAGTTCCAATTACAAAAATGTTTTAAATGAAGTAAAGAAGTATTTTAAAAGCGATTTCGGTCAATAAAAAGATTTTTTTTTTAAATATGAAATTTTATTTTTTATACTGTCTCATGCCCCGGGTCCTATAAGTAATATTTAGTAAAATTTTCTAATATTACACTGACAAGTAAGGCCAAAAAAAAAAAAAAAAAAGCCATTATTCCATGATTAAAACTGACCGAATATCTGTTTAAAGTTGGAGCATATTTTTTGCTGCGAAATAGCCGTCATTCACAAATTTAGTAGAAATATCGTCAGCTGTATTAAAAAAAATAGTTGAGAGTAAAATTGCAATATAAATTTGAAATCTATAATCATTCCGACATATTAATGCAAAATATACAATTTATACTAAACAAATAAGAGGGGAAAAATAACTGAATTTTTGTTAAATAAGATTACGAACAGCAACAGCTTCATTTCTTTACAAAATTATACATATTATAAAATGCTATTAGGTTGCAAAATTTGAGTTGTGTTATGTTCCTTAGCTTTTGATAATTGACAGTATGTATTTTGTAGCGAAGAAACCGGAATTGACTCTCCCTTTTTTACCACCACGTAAAGATTTTTTACAAATCATAATAGCATAAAAGTCATGAATTTCAAAGTTTCATAACTCGGTCAATTTCAGTGTTAGATGAACATATATTTTTGTTGAGTTTCATGAGTTATTTTGACTTTATTTTTAGTGTAACAGGAAGTTTTTACTAAATATCACTTATAGAACGTATATATATTTCGAAATATTTTAAGAAATATTTTTATTGACCCAGATCGCTTGCTTCTTTACATCATTTAAAACATTTTTGTAATTGGAACTATATGTTTATGACTAACTGTTTAGGAATCAGCCATTGGACATCGTTGAGAGTGGAACCATGTATAATTGAATCTACTAAAAAACAACTTTTCAAAAGTAAAAAAAAAAAAAAAAAAAAAAAAAGGTGAAAGTTGTGGCTAAAAAATAGTGTGATATCAAATTTCCAAGCTTATATTACGGTACTTATTTAACATTTTTTGATAAAAATTTACCATATGTAAGTCGAGTACCTAAGTATGCGTTGATAGAAAGCCTTTTCTCCTTTACTAAATACATCATAACGTGTTTCTGAAAATTAAATTTTTTTTAATTATGCATGATGGGCTTGGCGGCCATCTTTCCATATTTTACACAAATTTCTAAGCACACAAGTTCATTGTTAAGATTGGAAGTTCGAAATTGTTACTAAAGCAAACATTTTATTCTTTTAATTTATGGAAATGAGTGCCTAAAAATTTGTGTCTAAAAATAAAGCTGAAGTAACTTCAGGTTTCATCTTATGATTCTCTTTTTTCGGAGTGGGGTTAATTAATTAGTTAAAGCAGTAAAAATCAATTTGTTTTTTCGAAATAAAAAACTTTCTTAATTTATCTGTCTGTAGCTAAAACTAGAAGTTCGAAATTCTTAATAATTCAAATATGTTACGAGCTTCTTGTGCTTAGAAATTTGTGTAAAATATGGAAAGATGGCCGCCAAGCCCATCATGCATAATTAAAAAAAATTTAATTTTCAGAAACACGTTATGATGTATTTAGTAAAGGAGAAAAGGCTTTCTATCAACGCATACTTAGGTACTCGACTTACATATGGTAAATTTTTATCAAAAAATGTTAAATAAGTACCGTAATATAAGCTTGGAAATTTGATATCACACTATTTTTTAGCCACAACTTTCACCTTTTTTTTTTTTTTTTTTTTTTTTTTTTTTGCTTGGCTTTTTTTTTTACTTTTGAAAAGTTGTTTTTTAGTAGATATCAGTTCTTTTTTTAAAACAAATGATATATAATTGAAATAATTCTACTAGCTCAAATTAAAATTAGTCCTTTTTTAGCCTTTATAAGCAAGGAGCAAACACAATATTATACATTTTGTTTACCTATCATTCAATTTTTATAGTGATTAATAATTTAAAAGTAAGGAAAGTCAATTTCTTCTTTCAAAGTATCAGTCTTTCTCAATTTATATCTCCTTAAAATTTTCTACGAAAGATGAAAATTTAGTAAAAAAACAGAGTCGAAATAAAATATATATTTACAGTTAGTCTGTCAGTTATTTACTACTATTCATTAAATTTCTATACGAATTAAAGAAGTCGTTGTTTCCATGCCAACTGTACCTTTCACTATTGCTTGCTTTGACATTTGAAGTCCACCGAAGTGCAATGCTTTGGGGCCTATAGCTACTATGGCTGTCGCCTCGAATGATCCTTATTATACAGAAACAACAACAAGTCACAACAATTTTTATTTTCCATTGCATATATTATATTACTACAATGGGACATTCACAATTACATCCATGTCTTACCCGAGGATTCGAACCCGGGCCCGAGCCGTGGCAGTAGCTGTCGCTACCGACCACGCCACTGGGCGACATATTGCTTGCTTGTTTGTTTGTTTGATTTATTGAACACATACATCATATCACATGCGGATCACGGCGGGATTCGAATCTGCTTCCACTTACGCACTCCAGCGATTAGCGGCATGGTGTCGTATCCACTCAGCCACGGTAGGCCACTATTGCTTTCTCTAATGCCCAGATACTCAAATTTAACCAACTGCACTTAGAATCATGGTCATAACAGAGAACATTTATATGTTAGAGCAGTGTTGCCAGTGGGCTACTTTTTTAAAAT
Organism: Maratus speciosus; assembly: GCA_963932465.1. Taxonomy (NCBI): domain Eukaryota; kingdom Metazoa; phylum Arthropoda; class Arachnida; order Araneae; family Salticidae; genus Maratus; species Maratus speciosus. The sequence continues at coordinate 57,676,142 of OZ010798.1, forward strand.
TCAGATTTCTTGATTGCCAACACTTATTATAAACGGTAAAATTCTCTTTGTTTTCGCCTTAATTAATATGTCATTAAATAAGGCGCATATTTTACAATTTCAAAAAAGTGGTGCCAATCAAGTATCTGAATTAAAAAAAGTAGCCCAACTGGCAACACTATGTTAGAGTGGTGACATATGCACAAGTCGTGTAATCATATTCAATTTTTTGTCCAAAGTACGGTAACTCAGTTTTCAGTAATAGACGAGGAAGATTTCAATTAAACTAACCAGAAAAGTTAACAAACATTGGCTTCCTGATTTGATTGTATTCAAAATTGTTTTAACCAACCAAAGTTAATGTCCGGGATCCAGATAAATTTTTCTCTGTTAGTAAAATTACATTGACCAATCAGTAGCCTCCATCCTTGCAGGCTTTTCGGTGTTTAATGCAAAAAACAAAAAGTTCGGAAAAATGCAGACGTCTGATTGATCAATCTCATCCCGCTAATAGCGAAAAATCTATCTTGATCCCGGCCTATTCAACAACCTTTAAATATTGGAGAAAGCCTTGACACGTGTCAGGAAAACGTCACACAAAGCAGGCAAAACAAAGAAGAAAAATCATTCATTGGCTCGTTCATATTCACGAGCCAATGAATGATTTTGTTTCTTTGCTTTGCCTGCTTTGTGTGATGTTTTCGTGACGCGAGTCAAGACTTTCTCAAATATTTAGGAGGCTTTGGCTTATTTCACCACCATGAAGTTATGAAATGAGAGGAACAGACATGTCAATCTTCCCATGTGAAAAACTAATTAAAAAAAACGAGTTCTTTCCCTCTCTTCTGCCCTTTTCTCTCTTGATTTTGACCGATAGCAGCCCATTTAGCAGTCTCCAGTACAAGATGCCGCTATATACGGTGGACGCAGGAGGGAGTGTGTTAGCGCGACCAATGACATAATAGGCCAGTTCATGATGTTTAAAAGTCACACGGAGTTGGATCGAGGCTAACGAAAAAGACAGGCTACCGCGGTGGGTCCGATTCTTCTTTTTTTTCAAATCGCTGGAGTCACGTGATGCTCTTTTCACGCACCTTCTTTGGTACATTCGAGCATCACGTGACTCCAGCGGTCTGTAAAAAAAGAAGAATCGGACCCACCGCGGTAGCCTGTCTTTTTCGTTAGCCTCAGAGTTGGATCATCTTTACACGATGATTAGTACAAAGCTGCGCGCCGATTTTTTTTTTGTGTCCATTGCCATGTACAGATAATCAACTGCGTGTGACGTTATGAACTGGCCTTATATGTTGTTGGCCACAGTTTAGGAACAGCTACAAAAGACTTCATCTATATCTACTCCGAGGTAAACGAAAAAGACAGGATACCGCGGTGCTACAGCGCCTAGAATATATAGTGTGGAAATCGGCTATCCCAGTAATACTTTAAAAAGTGCTAAAATATTGGATCTCTTAAATTTCAAATAATGCTGAAATCCAATGAGTCGATCACAGCGATATCTGCAGGATATTTCCTTAAACTTCATGACGATTTGGTAACAGCGTCTAGAATACCTAGTGTCGAAATATTTTATTAAACAACGCTAAAAATTTGTATCCCATAAATGATCGACGATACTGCTAAAATCCCAAGTGTCGATCGCAGCGAAATCTGCAGGATTTTCGTATTACATTGTATAGACTGGCACTATCTTGCAGTTATAGAAAATATCCTGCAGATGTCGCTGCGATCTGTATATTTCAGCAGCATCGTTGCACATTTAAGGATACAATATTTTAGCACTTTTTTAAGTATTACAGGGATAGCCAATTTCCACACAATATATTCTAGGCGCTATAATTTGGTCTAGATGCTGTAGCATTTTTTTTTTTACATTTTATTGACATTTATCTGACCTGTGTGCTTGGCGTCAAGCCCGCTGTACACCGTTAAAAATACCGTGAAAAATTACCTCTGTTTTTAAAGGCTATCTATTTTTTAATCAATGAGAACGCTCCATATGTACTTATGTAGCGTTCTCATTGGTCAGAAAATAGATAGCCTTTAAAAACAGAGGTAATTTGTCACGATATTTTTAACAGTGTAATAATACGATGTTTACTTTGGAAGTATATCACAGATGTCGCTGCGATCAGTTCCCTGGATTTCAGCATCAGTGCACATTTAAGGGATACAACTTTTTATCGCTGCTTGGATAGCAAATTTCCACATTATGTATTCTAGACGCTATAGCTACAGCGCCTAGAAGATACAGTGTGGAAAACGGCTACAAAATAGTGCTAAAAATTGAATCCCATAAATGTACAACGATGCTGAATAACAAGATGTCGATCGTAGCGCCATCGTAGTGATTTAAAAACGATAGTCATTCTAATAGCGACTCTTTAACCTATTTCACGTCATTCCTTAACTAAATTAGCTTATAAAAGACTAAAATATCTTATATTTATAGTTTCCGATATTTAACATTCTATGATTTTTGAAAACACAGGGTTTACATTGAAAAGAGTTACGAGATGGCGCTCGTATCAGCATATTGCCGCTGAACATTGTTGGAGATTTATGGGATACAAGTTTTTAGCACTTTTTAAAGCATTATAGGAATAGCCGTTTTCCACACTGTATCTTCTAGGCGCTGTACTATAGCGGTGCATTACACGTGTCTCTTTCTTCTTTAAAAAATATTTTGCAGATGTCGCTGCAAATGACTGTTTGGAATTCAACATCGTTGTACATTTAAGGGATTCACTATTTCCGCGCTTTTTTTAAGTATTGCCAGGATAGTCGATTTCTACAACATATAATCTAGGCCTATAACGGAGCTATAGTATCTAGAAGATATAGTTTAAAAATCGGCTTATTAAAAAGGTGCTAAAAAATTGTATCCCATAAATGTTGAACGAAGCTGAACGATGAATGTCGATCACAGCGACACATGATAATTCCAACGTAACTATTTCAAAAGACATCAAATGAGAAAACGTTTCGCTCAGAGAAGATCTGGAAAATGTTGCTGCTATCGACATTTGTCATTCAGTATTTTTCAATATTTATGGGATTCAATTTTTAGAAATTTTTAAAGTATTACTGGAATAGCCGGTTTCCACACCATGACCATGATCTAGGTAGATTTTTCTTTGTTATCGCAACGAGATTGACCAATCAGAAGCCAGAATTATTGCTAACTTTTCACTGTTTGCAAAAATGTACCTGGATCTCGGCCTACATTTCTAGACGTTATAACTGAGCTCAGGAATAGTACAGAAAGCAAACTCCGTATTTTGATACATTAAGGCCGCGATCCAATTAGGAACAAGTGTGTAGCTATAACGAAGTAGCGACATATGACCAATAAAGTTTTATTGGTAGAAGTGATAAAAACAAATCGTTAAAGGTCTTTGCGAGCGTGTCATTATCGTCAGGCTAATGCATATTGAATTCATTCCCCAGTCTGATAAAGCTCGTCCATGCGCGTATCGTCTAATGGAGGATATTCAAAATATGGGTTCAAGGCTGAAAAAGTCACGTGGTACCGGCAATTTACCTAAAGAACTTCTAACTGATGAGAAGGGAAACAGGAAACTACTACTGCTTTCTCCGGTGAACTGTTTTATTGGCTAGCGGGGATTTACATTACGTCGACGGAGCCTTCCCTTCTTTACGTTAGACGTTTTTGCCTTGACTACGTGATCATAACGTAGATAGAATAGCCTCTATTCAAGAAAGTGGATTGCCGTACTATAGTACCTAGAATATATAGTGTGGAAATTGGCTATCCCTGTAATACTTAAAAAAGTGCTAAAATATTGTATCCCTTAACTGTGCAACGATGCTGCTGAAATATACAGATCACAGCGACATCTGCAGGATGTTTTCTCAAACTGCAAGATATTGCTAGTCTATACAATGTAATACTAAATCCCGCAGATGTCGCTGTGATCGATACTTGGGATTTTAGCAGTATCGTCGCACATTTAAGGGATACAACTTTTTAGCGTTGTTTGGATAGCATATTTCCACACAAGGTATTCTAGACGCTGTAGCCATACTTTCGGCAAAAACTTGAAATGAGCATGCTTCCTGCGCATATATCACCACTCTTATGTATAAAGGCTCTCTGTTATGGTGTTGATTCTGAGCGCTCTTTGTTAAATTTCTGTATTTGTGTTTTAGAGAAAGCAATACAGAAAAGTACTGTTACTATGGAAACAACAACTTCTTTAATATCAAAATGTAGTTTTAAGTTTAAGTTTTAAGCTATGAGGTATTCGCTACAGCTTTTTGCCGGCATGACCTCAAATGATCACAAAATGACGTTATTTCCTTGGGACCACCTTCACTCACGAGGAAAGAAGGCAGAACCATCAAAATGTATAGCAAAGGAGTTCAGAATCAGTGCCTTGAATAGTTTCGAATATGTAATGTTGTTATGACAATCAATAACCTGCCTGGATGTGGAATTGCAAAATTGTGTTCATCATAATGGAGGATATTCCATCTACATTTTGATCACGTGGTCAAGGTAAAAACTTCTATCGTAAAGAAGTGGAGGCTCCGTAGACGTGTAATGTAAATCCCCGCTAGCCAATGAAACGGTTCATATGAGGCAAAGTAGTAGTAACTTCCCTTCTTATCAGTTAGAAGTTCTTTGGATAAATTACCGGTATCACATGACTTATTTCAGCCTCGAACCCATATTTGGCATATCCTCCATTGGGTGCAATCTAGATAGATTTTTGGCTGTTAGAGAAACGAGATTCATCAATCAGAAGCCTGCATTTTTGTGAACTTTTCGCTGTTTGCAGAAATGCAGGCTATTGATTGGCGATTCTCGTTTCGCTAACAGCGAAAAATCTATCTGGATCCTAGCCTACATTTCTACAAACATTGCACTTCATCCACGGCACTAAAAAAATGACTCAAAACTTTCATGACATAGGCCGGGATCCAGATATAGCAAATATTCTCAAACATGCAGGCTTCTGATTGGTCAAACTCATTTCGCTAACAGCGAAAAATCTATCTGAATCTCAGCCATAGTTATCTTCGATGAAATCAATGCAAAAGGATAATATAAAAGAAAAGTATAAGATTTCTAAAATATTTTGGCGGGTTTATCGCTATTTGGCATAATTTGTAAACTTTAGAACTAATTAACAGTTTTTCGCTAATTATGAATAGAAAATTAATGTTTTTAAAGCTGAATTTTATAAAAGCACGTAGATTGAGTAAATATCTATCCAAAAATTCAATCCTTACGTTTTTCTGTCCATTATTTAAGTCTCTACCTCGATTTAAACATAAGTTGTGACGAAGAAAATAAATCTGTCATTTTCAGTATCTTGACGTTATTTAAAAAAATCTATATCTCTGTTTATAATTAATTTATGAGGATGCATTTGATCTCAAATTGAAGATCTTCTTTATTAGGTCCTTCTGGTGTTGGTTTTATTTTTCTGCGATGATTGTTTCTTTTGATATGGGAAATTTTACGCTGGCATATTTCGTCCATTTAACATGGAGAAGTTGTCTGCAGTATAATAAGCAGTTACGGTGTCTTGTCGTTATTCCTGGCGTTTGTTTGTTTGGCGGGGTTAGCATTTTTTTTCAGCTTGGCTTGGCAGAACGACCGTCCTGCTTGATTTGGAATAGCCTTTTTTTTTTTATATTTCTTCGAATTTCCTTTTCTTCTTTTTATATGCTTCCATTGCATCTAAAATGCATTTATTATTCACATATTTTACTGATTTGAATGAAGAAAAGTCAATAAAATACTATTAAACATGAAATAGCTTTATACCAAAAAACATTTTAAGGAAATATTATATAAAAGTGTTTAATAATAGCTTTTTGTTACATAAAGCATTTTCCTGCATTTGCCCCCTGTATGGGAAAAGAGTAAGCAGAAATAAGTTCTTATCAATAAAACAAGTGGCCAATATTCTTCCCATTTTTTTACGAGTTAAAAAACAAGTATAATTTCGAATCTGGTTTCTCTAACAACGCATTCTATGCTCATGTGGCAGAAGAATAGGAATGCCAAACGTTGGGATATTGCATATTTTGGAATAAAATTATTTTATAATTATTTAATGGTTTTAGTAACAACTTTGTACTTTCATAAAAATAGATAGCAGACTAGGCAAAAAGTTAAAAGGCTATTTTGATGAAAAAAAAAATGCTTAGATAAAAAATGATAAAGATTATCAAAAGACACCTCCTCCTACAGATACATTACGATATCAAATGCCAGAGTCCCCCTCCCTCTAAAGTGATATCCTTATATATGTACAGCCCCTAAGATATTTACGTATTTTTTTTTTACTTCTCGATGATATAACAGCAAAATTTCAGATAGAAAAAAAAGAAACAAAATATAGAAGGAAATATATGGAGCGTAACAGATGAAAAATGTATGCTTTGAACACTAAACTGATTGAAAAAATAAACTCATTTACAAAATCTACATATATCATATACATTTTGATTATACATAAAAAATACATTTTTTTCTTATTTACATAAGTAGATAACTTAATCATACATATTGCATCTTTCATAAAATTTTAAAATGCTCAAAAAGTAAAACAAAAAAGAAAACAGTTGACTGTGATAGCCTGACGCAGCATATACAGTGTGCGAGCTGTATAGCACCTCCCGTGTACGCAGCCGAAGGCACTGGGTCCTCCAACATGATGATCGTTTGTAAAGATTTTCGTTTTAAAATATAAAATCCTTCAACACTGATTTTGGCATGTTTGAAATAATTATCACGGCCCAAGGCAACAACTGGCGGGTCGGCGAATACATAATAATTAATCATAATTTATTTCTGTAAATCACACACACTTTATATATATATATTCAATTAAAAAATAAATATCTGAGTATAATTTTAATACGTAAAAAAAAAAATATATATATATATATATATATTTAAATAATAAGAAAGAAAAATCATGCACCAAGCATAGATTATAAAACACTTTCAAACACTTCCAAAATGCTTTATCAAGACTTCGCCGTTTAATAATGTAAATAAGATACCCAAGAAAACGTTTTAGAAATAGCGCATTTGAAAATCGGATATCAGCAATTACCGTCCACAGTCGAAAAGGTACTTTAATTCGTCTCTGCAGCTCTGTATATGATCTATATATTTGTACATATTCTACACAGTCTGCTAAAATTTAGTATAATAAGAAAACGCATAACACAGTTAAAAATTCAGGGTACACGACATTTCGGTCCCGACACTTCGGTCCCGCCATTTCGGTCCCGCCGTTTCGGTCCCGAGACATTTCGGTCCATGGCCATTTCGGTCCCGAGACATTTCGGTCCCTGGCCATTTCGGTCCCGAGACATTTCAGTCCCTGGCCATTTCGGTCCCGAGACATTTCGGTCCCTGGCCATTTCGATCCCGAGACATTTCGGTCCCTGGCCATTTCGGTCCCGAGACATTTCGGTCCCTGGCCATTTCGGTCCCGAGACACTTCGGTCCCTGGCCATTTCGGTCCCGAGACATTTCGGTCCCTGGCCATTTCGGTCCCGAGACATTTCGGTCCCTGGCCATTTCGGTCCCGAGACATTTCGGTCCCTGGCCATTTCGGTCCCGAGACATTTCGGTCCCTGGCCATTTCGGTCCCGAGACATTTCGGTCCCTGGCCATTTCGGTCCCGAGATATTTCGGTCCCTGGCCATTTCGGTCCCTTGTCATTTCGGTGCCCACCACCTTATAACTCGTATTCTAATTGTCGTGGGCCGCCAAACGCTGTAATTTAAACATTATTTGGGACCTTTTTAAATTTTTTTAACACCCCCCACCCCCCACCCCCCCCAAATTAAAAAAAAAGCTGAATATAACAGTCCGATAAATTTAAACTTTTATAACTCGTGATAATGAAATCACAGCGAGCTGAAAATTTGTTTGATTGAACAATGTGATATAATTTTACAGGGGACATTGTCTTTTTATTATTATTATTATTTAACAAAATGGATTTTTTAAGCTTTATTATTTGTTATTAATATATACTATAAACTGCCATAGATGATTTTTTGGTTGTTTTCATACGTTTTTTAGAACCTTTAAATTATCATCATTAATTAAATAATTTAAAAAACTGTTCTTATTTTTTCTCCTTCTTACAATTAGATTAATAATAAATGTCTTCAATAATTCAATTGGACACTTATAAGCTATTGTAGGTAAATATTTCCTCAAATCATTCTTCTACATCCTCTCCTTTAATAATTCAGAAATGAGATATATTTATTGAAGCAAAAATATTTAATTTTTCTTAATACTTTTATAATACAAAGTTATAATTCTGTTTTCATAAGTTACTTTACCATTATAAACATTGGGAAAACAATAGTGATTTGGTAATTAGGTGTGCCAGGAAAAATATTTTGTTGTCAGAAAACTCCACCCACCGCTTCATTTTTTTAAAATAATTATTGGTTGCATTTTTAACAGTCTTCTCACCCGTTGCAGACGATTTTTGTGAACTAATTTTATTGAAACTGGGCCTATTTCTTTGTAATAAGATGATTATTTTTTATTTTATGTAATAGTGTAAGTATTATTTTAATTAATTTTATTTTCAATTTTTAACTGACAAAACTAAGGTTTTTAGGTGCGTTCGTAAGTATATAAATACGTAGCACCTATAGTCGTCGTTCAGTCCGTCCGTCTGCCCGTCTGTCTGTCCGCATATAACAGAGCAAAAACAACCCAACCGAATGGTCTGAAATTTTAAATATATGATTGTTGCATAATTTTGTCGAGCCATTTCAAATTTTATGGATATCGGATGCATAGTTTAATTACAGGGACTGTCAAAAGTTTTTCTTTACATTGCGGCCAATGGGAAAAATTATTGCAAGTGCATTTTAATGATGTTACAGCCTTCCGAATGGTCTGAAATTTTAAATATATAATTGTTACAAAATTTTGTTCAGCCATTTCAAATTTTATGAAAATCGGATGTATAATTTAATTACAGGGGCAGTCAAATTTTTCCGTTACATTACGGCCAATGGGAAAAAATTATTACAAGTGCATTTTAATGATGTTACAGCCTTCCGAGTTGTCTGAAATTTTAAATATATAATTGTTACAAAATTTTGTCGAGCCATTTGAAATTTTATGAAAATCGGTGTATAGTTTAATTACAGAGACAGTCAAAAGTTTTGCGTTACATTACGGGGAATGGGAAAAAGTTGTTGCAAGTGCATTTTAATGATGTCACAGGCTATGCACTCATGAAGTGCAAAAAAAAAATATATATACATTCAGTACGATATGGGGTGCAAAAAATAATTATAAAACTAGTTATAGTACGAACGCACCTCATTTGCCACGTTTGACGAGCAATTTCCAACTTGTTTGTATTTGTCGTTTATTTATTGATTTTTAATATTACCCTTTTCCTCCCACTTTCCCAGAAAAAAAAATTAATAATTTTTTATTTTAGTTTTATTATTAATTATATTAATAGTTTTAAATTTCGGTGACTTTAAATATAAAATAAATAAACATGTAAAAGATAAATTTCAGTTTATAACTACTATATGATAAATTGAATATAAAATGTATTATGTATTGAGTTTATTTTAAAGTAAAAAAATGTAATGTATATTAATAATGTTATTAATTTAATAAATTAAGGATACATTAAATAAAAAATATATTTAATAAAATATTAATTTAATTTTTATACTAAAATTCCTAACTTTTTTGAGAATTAATTAATAGCAATTATTAGTAGCAATTATTAATAGCACTTAAAGTTTATATTCAAAAGTTTTAATTTATAATTTCCAAAAAATAATATAGGAATTTTTTGAAAAATCAGCCAAAAACATAAAGTCTAAGTATTAATTAATTAATTAATTAAACATAATAATAATAATAATAATAATAATAATAATGCAACATTGTACAAATACGTAAAAATACCTCTTAACAGTGTTAGGTGATATTATGCAGATTTTAATTTTTTAAGTACAGTTATAATTTACAATTCGCAAAAAGTAAGAAATTATTAATTAATTATAATTAAAGAGCAAAAATAATATTATAAGCTAACTAATAAATGAATAAACAACATGTTTATCTTCAGAACCCTTATCACTTTTATACATCCTAATGAAGTTAATAACGTTATAATAACCGAAAATTAAAAATATATATATTTGCATTTACCCTATAAAAACTATTATATAGTTCATGTAATAGTTTTTAAACAAGCAATTGATAAATTGGTTATCTAAACAATTATTAATCAAAATAATTTTGAATTGATAAATACGTTTAATAAAAACAATTTAATTTTTGAATTTTTTTTTTTTTTTTTTTTACTTAACAATATAACTATGAGTGTTTTCAACTTGTCGTGCAAGTTAAATTCATGCTGTATCAAATTTATTGCAAACTAACGGGAAACAAGTAATCAAAAATACTGCAAAGTAGTAATCTTTCCATATCACACTATAAGTTTAACCCCTTCGAAGGGGTCAATAGACCTGATCAGGTCTATTGATGCGAAAGCGCCGTCAGAAGGCGCATGCATAGGTTTTATTAGACTAGGTTTTATCACCATAAACAAGTTTAGGTAATATTTGTACTTTTCATTTCGAGCATTTTTAGGTATTTAATAAGTATAGCGTTTAGAAAAAACGGTGCCTACCGAATAAAATTTCTGCAATTTCTGCGTATGTGCTGATTCTCATTGTTGTTGAGTCTCTCAACAGAGAGATTTTTTGCTTTCGTCACTTTCGTGAATTAAAGACAGTCTTGCCATCAGTTTCACAACCAACTACTCATGCAAGTGGGTGATGTTATACCTTGCGGGAGATTTGCTGCGAATTTCTCAATTCAAATTTGTCACGGCAAGATAATATCAGAAAAAATCAAACTTTCTGCTAATGTTCATGCTATCTGGGTTACCTCAAAAATTTCCATGGGGAGCGCAGCGGAACGCATGAACGGCTCATGCGATTGACACTTATGTGAAATCGTTATCCAATATCTATTACAGCACAAATTCTTAATTCAATGGCAAGAAATTAAACATGAAAATTGCTGTTTTACACTTAACCACTTGGCCCTAACTTTATTGTAGGCAAATGTTATGTAATATGAAACTTGATTTAACCCATTCACTGCCAAAACTAAGAATTTTCAAATTTTTTGTTGAAGGTCGTTTGCCAGCACAAATTCAAAAAGATAAATTTCGCTTTACTAATACAGCGAAATTTCTGCCAATAAGTGAGGCTTTTTTTTTAAATTCTAAAATAGTGGTGACAAAGTAATCAATAAATTAATGCCACGAGTATACTCGTGAATGAGAGCGAACGGGTTAATTAAATTTAACTCTTCAGTATGCGCTCAGCTTTTTACATCATAAGTGAATCTTTTTCACTGGTAAATATTAATGTAACTTGAATGTATTATTAGTTGCAGTTATAGAGATTGGCCTTATATTTTTTTATCCATGCTTTTTTTTTAAATTAAGAAATTAAATAAGGATATACCTAAATTCTTAAAGTTACTCGAAATACTTCTATCATATATACACAGTCAAGACAAGATTCCAAGACTGGTAAAAAGCTCCATTTTAGACAGGCTTCCATGTAAAGAAGTGTAATTAATTATACTTCTAAGATACACTACCTCAATAAGATCTATTGTTCGTTTCGCAGGGATTCTGAAACTCTTCCGTTTGAGACAGGATTCCGTTATAGAAAGATTCCGCTTTCACAGGTTTCACTATGCTTCACTAAAGAAGGGTGAAAATCCCCTTTTCAGACAGGTTTTCAGCAAATTTAATTGTATCGCAATTCATATTAAGACCATGTAACGCTTACGTTAAAGACAGGATTCTGTTATAGACAATTACTATTTTGACAAGTTTTATTCTATTCATATGATATAAATAAGTATAGTTATATAAATACACAAAACTTTTAAAAATGGAACCTGCCTATAACGGAGTTCTGTCTTAAACATAAATGTTCCATAGTGCTACGGAAAAGAATACTATACAAATACACCAAATAACACAGAAACCTGTGTAAAACGGAATTTTTCATCAATATTTACAATTTCATCTTGACAGGTTTTACTATATATATAACATGAAGGGAAAATTCTGGACCCTCCCCCCTCCACCGAAACGAAATCCTGGCTACGCCACTGCATGTCGTCCCGGTTTTTAAAAGCCATTAAAGATGAAAAATGCAGTGTGGCCACAAAAAAGCGCCGGCTGACTAGAACAAAGAGAGCGCGAGTAGAATAATTCTTCTATCTGGATCTTTATTTAGCATAATCAAATGGGGGAAGCCAGGACATCTACACTTGACATATATATATATATACATGTATAATATTCTTTTGAATGAATAACATATAGATATCAAGAATAGCCAAATTTGTTTTCTAAATTTCCAAATTTCTTCATTGTGATATATTTATAAAATTTCTTAATTTAAAATGAAATTTTACGTAAAAGTGATTCACTATACATTACTATTTTGAGATTTTATGTTATTTTTTTGTATTTTCATTTTTATTTTTTATTTGTCATATTAAAACATGTAGGCTGCTTTAATTCTAAGTATATAAGTCAAATAAATAACAAAGAAATATTTGAAATACAGAATTAATTTTAAATACGAAAAGAATATTTTATGACAATAGAAATTTTAAAATTTTGATTTATGTTTATTGTGCTCGTAGTTTTTGAATGTAATAAGCATATAAAAGTCTTAAATATATTAAAAAGGATTTGTAATTGTGCAAACCACTTCACCGTCGACAGGTATGGGGAAAAAGTGTTTTTATCCCCGAGTTATCTCGGGGCAAACGGTGAAGTGGTTCAAAATTAAAAATATTTTTAAACTTGTCATTCGATTCCGGTAGAAATAGCGGTAATATTATTGTTACATGTAAAAAGATTAATGCAAACTTTTAAATAGTTTTTCAAAAAATAGTAAATTAAAATAATTATTAAAATAAAATAGAAAGTTCTAGTCTGTTCCGGTGCAGAATTTAAAAAATAATGTGTCTTTATCACAATTCCATGTTAAGAACCCCCTTTTTAAAAAATATGTAAAATGCAATACATTTAAAATTGATGCGCCGTTAAATAATAGGATAAAATAAAGATTTGTAAAAATATTTGCAGATTTTTTCATTATTAATCACATAGTGTGCAAATTATATACAATTGAATATATGCATTTTGGCATGGGCATTTGCATATGAAAATTAAAGCTCGACTTATAAATATTTTTAAATTGTCTGGACTTTATATTTATGATAGACTAAAATATGAGGAGCTTCTATAAAGAATCCACAGAACTCTCTCTTCCCCCACTCCTGAAAACGATTACTTCTACCTTATAAAATTTGCATGGGGTGCTACAATTTGATCGCGAGTTATAAATGTTTGCGGTTTTCGGGCCCTTATATTCGGTTATACTAAAATTTAGGGAGTTCAATTAAAAAATTTGATAATGTCCCTCCTTTTATAAAGATTACGTTTACCATACAAAATATGAGTGTTTTGCGATAATTATAGATCGAGTTATAAATGTCTTAATTTATCAGACCCTTATACTTATGATACACTAAAATATAGAAAATGTCAACCCCCCCCCCCCCCCCTTGTTTTTTAAAATGATTACCATACGAAATTTTTGTGTTTTTACTAAAATTTTAAGGCCTTTATTTAAAAAACTCTACAATGTCCCCTATAAAATTGTCACCTATTTCAAGTGCACAAAATTTCAGCTTGCTGGAGAAGGGACCGAAATATCTCGGGACCGAAATGTCTTGGGACTGAATTGTCTCGGGATCGAAATGTCTTGGGACTGAATTGTCTCGGGACCGAAATGTCTTGGGACCGAAATGTCTCGGGACCGAAATGTCTTGGGACCGAAATGTCTTGGGACCGAATTGTCTCGGGACCGAAATGTCTTGGGACCGAAATGTCTCGGGACCGAAATGTCTCGGGACCGAATTGTCTCGGGACCGAAATGTCTCGGGACCGAATTGTCTCGGGACCGAAATATCTTGGGACCGAAATGTCTCGGGACCGAAATGTCTTGGTACCGAATTGTCTCGGGACCGAAATGTTTTGGGACCGAAATGTCTCGGGACCGAAATGTCTTGGGACCGAAATGTCTCGGGACCGAAATGTCTCGTTCATAATACATTTTCGAACGAGACATTCAACGAGACAGTTCAATATACATTTTTATGCACGTAATATAAAAAGTTGAAATTTAATTCAGGCAAAAACACTCTTAAAACTTTTCACTCCTCATTTTTATTTATTTATTTATTTATTTTTCTACTCTCCCATTACCTCCCTACCCTTCCTTTCCTTTTCTTCCTGCACACTGAGTTTGAAATACCGTATTTTATGGAAGAAACGCCGCACCCGTCGTAAACGCCGCACTCCTCAAATTGGCCTGAATAAGCTTAAAAATATCGTAATCGCCGCACCCGTTGTAAACGCCGCATCCATCGGAACGCTACTTTTGTCGAAATACTTCTTTCAATTTTAGCAGTAGTTTAAGTTACTAATATTTTATGCTGTGCATACAAGTCAAATTCAATATGTAAAATAAACATACATCTAAAATAATGGACAAACTGAAGAATTGTGATCATGTGGTTTAAACTACTGGTGTATTATGTACATGAAAAATTAATGTGTTATGAAAGACATTTTCATGAAACCCTTATAAATACACACAAACACATATATATATACAATTTTTGAATGGAATTAATTTAATATAACATTTGGGGTCTCCTGTTTTCTCAATTTCGAGTCTCTTCAAAATTTTCTGAGGGAAGCAAAACCTAAAGGTGGCTAAATTGACTTTGAAAACTTCTCTCAGCTATTTCTATCCCCTCTAACTATTCCCCCAACCCAACTTTTATTACTCCGGAGTCCGAGCAAACGCAACGGGGTGTCGCTCCCCATGGAGTGATGGATTATATCGAGGGGGAAGACACTGAAATCATCAGAATAGAAATATATGCGTTTTGTTTTAATTATAGCTCCCTCCCTAATTAATTTCAATGAAATATTTTTATATCAATGGATAAATTGGAAACTGTACATTTTTTCGTGTTTTTTTTAATTTCCAAACGACCTAATAGAACTGCCATAATTTACAATTTAATGAGAGGTAGAAATTATTTTGGTCATGCTCCGAGTATTTCACGTAAAATCAAATATTTAAAATTATTTTTAATATAAAATGAAAACTAGGATGAAAAGTGACAAGTTTTAAGAATTGCATACAGAAAACAAATTTCGAAAATCTTAATTTTTTCATGAGATATCCTTAGAAAAGTGAGAAAAAATATTCCCATAGGTTTACATGGAGAACGGAAAACGGGATTGTAAGTGATCAGCACCCTTAAGGCTCCTGTCCCGTCAGGCGAAGACACGCGCGAGGGAATGCGCTAAAACTATGGAGAAGTTCTTTGCCAACATCTCATTTGCATTTCGACATTTAATTTTTTTTTTTTTCATTGGACAGCTGAGGTCGATCCCCATAGTCGCCCTTTGTTTTTTCGATTTTGGTTACAGATAGTTTTTATAAAAATACAAATAAAAAAAGTAAAATAGGTGGCTGTAGGGATCGACAGCAGCTGTAAAAAAAATATATATAAATTTAAATTTCGGAATGCATACGAGATACTGGCAAAAAACTTCCCACACGTTTAGCATCTCGCGACTGTCTTCGCTTAACGGGGCAGGAGCCTTAAACGACCGAAGACTATCAGGAACTCTGCCTAAACCCGACACAAATAGTTCCGAATGATGCTAGTAATAGCTCTTTACTAGGAAGCCTATCTGTATTATACAAATATTTGTCCCTCACCGAAACGCTGATATGAAATGCTTCCGATGAAAAAGTTAGGAAGGGAGTGATAAAAACAGTTGAGAGAATGACATCAGCGAATTGAACTGGCTGATAAATACAGTATCCGTTACATGCGTAAGGGGAGTATTTTAAGGAAAACGATTTTGTCTGGAAAGAATGTTTAGAAGAGCTGATGATTTGATTTTTTACCGAAAGAAAATTAGACTTAAAGTAATTACTATTAATCGCTGGTCACTCACTTTGAAGTAATGTCATGTCCCGATTTTCAAGGGATTTCAAGATAAATTCAGTGCCAAGATTTCTCAAAATGCTAAAATTTGTAATTTCCTTGCACACTCTATTTTTACTTTGCGTCGAATTTTTTAAGTGTATAAATTAAGAAAAATTATCTTATTTTCCAAAACTAGATTTACAGAAATTTGTTGATCAAGACTATTTTGTAGAGAGATTGTGAAATAGAATTGCGACTAAATGAATCATATTGAATAAGGGCAGATGTCTAAACAACCCCAGAACAAACTCCGTGTAATTAAAAGTTTAATTTCATCTCAAACAGAGATGTAGTGGCGGCTGGCTATTACGGAGGTATACGCCGTATGTATACCTTTTGGATTTAAGAAGCTCCATACTATACCCTGTTTCTCAAATAAAGCTCTAGTGCATACTCTAGCCATGAACGTTCATGACTCTAGCGTAACCAACCCCCTCTGGGTTTTTTTACGACAACACTGACCACAAACCATAGATGGCCGTACTTTATATGTGGTGCGATTTAAAGTTCCTGTGATAAATTTAATAAACTGTAATTCGCGAATTAAAAAACTTGTTTTGAAACAGAAATTTTACTTGGCAAGTGAAGCCAAATACATATCACAAAATAAATAAGCTGCATTTTATTAATTAGAATTTACTAGGCCTAGGCAGTAATCGGGATAACAGTCTAGTTTGGTGATATAATTAGGCTGACGTGCACCTGTTTTTCAAATTGTTACATCGGAAAAACGGATATAGATAACAGCCTCCACTTTCCCTCCGACGCCTACGAAATTTACATCCAACCTTTTTCGGATACTCGAGTAATTCAGAAAACGCGCGGAAGTAGTTCAAACTCATAAAGTAGGTTAAATCCGATGTCATGCTTGATGCAACCGAAAGCGAGTTTCATTCACACGAAAATTTTCAAGATTTCTTGGAAATTAAAGAAGCTTAGTCACGGGATGTAATCTTATTTGAAATGTACACTTTATTCAGTTTTAATACGGGTCTTCGAACTCGGATGGTCCATATTTGAGGTATCCGAATACCTTCGGAGGGCTTTTTAAAAATTTTAAAATATGACTTTTTTTTTTTTTTGGCATTGTATATCATGTGATTAAAAAAGTAAAATAAAACAGAAAAAGTTATACATTTCAAATTATTCTTTTATATTTTTGGGAGGGAAAATAAGCAAAAAACAGCGAAAATAAAAACTCCCACAAAACATAACTCAACTTTAAATCAAGATATTTTATTTTGTAAACATTATTATAATTATTAAACCTTTTTCCAGGGAATGAACTACTATCATATTTGAGAGTCAAATATTTAACTATGTAGAAAGTTAATCAGTGATGAAGCAAAAATTACTAAAAATTTATTGCAAATCGGACAGTTTATCAATAATTTAAAAAAACTAATACGTTTACTGTTACGAATGTAGTCAGGGTTCATACAGAGTTCGGAAGAAAAAATCCAAGGAGTACCCAAAAAATCCAAGGAGTCCAAAAAGTTAAGGATTTGCCATTTTTGTTGTTGTCGTCGATGTTTTTATGTGCTGCATCGTTATGTGGTATGCACACTCCAACTTTTAATGCCCAATTTGGAGAGAAAAATATTTAAAAAACAAATTTTACCGTATTAGAATCTAATTGTTAGTGCTGAAATTGCACAGTATTCACAATATACTGCTTACTGATTTTTTAAGTTTAAATACAAAATGGACACTAAAAAAAAAAAACAGGCTAAAAAACGGAAATACTACTGGCAATCTAGACGCCAGTACTATGTTTTTTTACGGGAATTTTTACCCATAAATTACAGAAAAACGGAAAATGTTCTGTAATTTATGGGTAAAAATTCCCGTAAAAAAACGGAAATAGTACTCGCGTCTAGATTGCCAGTAGTATTTCAGTTTTTTTTTTTTTTTTTTTTACAGTGGACAATCAACGTTTTTATGCAGTGACCAATGGTCATGTCACAAGGGTGGTTCCAAGTAAAAAAAAAAAAAAAAAAAAAATCTGAAATTCACAGCAAATCGCCTGAAAAGTTACACCAGAGGGGGAAGGAGGGGAAATCCACTCCCGACACTAGATATGCGCTTTTCCGCGACTCTTTGACGAGATTCGCGTTTTTTTTTTTTTTTGCAATCTTTAGACGAAATTTGCCGTTTTTTTCGCGATCTTTAGACGAAATTTGCCGATTTTTTCGCGATCTTTAGACGAAATTTGCCGATTTTTTCGCGATCTTTTGACGAAATTTGCCGCCTTTTCGCGATCTTTTGACGAAATTTGCCGCCTTTTCGCGATCTTTTGACGAAATTTGCCGCCTTTTCGCGATCTTTTGACGAAATTTGCCGCCTTTTCGCGATCTTTTGACGAAATTTGCCGCCTTTTCGCGATCTTTTGACGAAATTTGCCGCCTTTTCGCGATCTTTTGACGAAATTTGCCGCCTTTTCGCGATCTTTTGACGAAATTTGCCGCCTTTTCGCGATCTTTTGACGAAATTTGCCGCCTTTTCGCGATCTTTTGACGAAATTTGCCGCCTTTTCGCGATCTTTTGACGAAATTTGCCGCCTTTTCGCGATCTTTTGACGAAATTTGCCGCCTTTTCGCGATCTTTTGACGAAATTTGCCGCCTTTTCGCGATCTTTTGACGAAATTTGCCGCCTTTTCGCGATCTTTTGACGAAATTTGCCGCCTTTTCGCGATCTTTTGACGAAATTTGCCGCCTTTTCGCGATCTTTTGACGAAATTTGCCGCCTTTTCGCGATCTTTTGACGAAATTTGCCGCCTTTTCGCGATCTTTTGACGAAATTTGCCGCCTTTTCGCGATCTTTTGACGAAATTTGCCGCTTTTTTCGCGATCTTTTGACGAAATTTGCCGCTTTTTTCGCGATCTTTAGACGAAATTTGCCGTTTTTTTCGCGATCTTTAGACGAAATTTGTCGTTTTTTTCGCGATCTTTAGACGAAATTTGCCGATTTTTTCGCGATCTTTTGACGAAATTTGTCGCCTTTTCGCGATCTTTTGACGAAATTTGCCGCCTTTTCGCGATCTTTTGACGAAATTTGCCGCCTTTTCGCGATCTTTTGACGAAATTTGCCGCCTTTTCGCGATCTTTTGACGAAATTTGCCGCCTTTTCGCGATCTTTTGACGAAATTTGCCGCTTTTTTCGCGATCTTTTGACGAAATTTGCCGCTTTTTCGCGATCTTTTGACGAAATTTGCCGCCTTTTCGCGATCTTTTGACGAAATTTGCCGCCTTTTCGCGATCTTTTGACGAAATTTGCCGCCTTTTCGCGATCTTTTGACGAAATTTGCCGCCTTTTCGCGATCTTTTGGGCATTAAAAAGGCCAAGATAAAAAAAAAAAGAATGCTAAACGCAGCATACAAGAAAAAATATAACAAGTTTTGAATTTATTCTTTTAGAACAGCGATAATCGCTTTCTTTGAAGGTGAAATTTTGCCAAATTTGCATTTTTTTCGCGATCTTCTGCGATAAATTCGCGATCTTCTGCGATCTTTTAATGGAATTCGCGTTTTATTTCGATTGTTTAACGAATCTGACGTTTTTATCGAGATCCCTTGACGAAATTCGCGTGTTTTCGCGATCCCTTGACGAAATTCGCGTGTTTTTCGCGATCCCTTGACGAAATTCGCGTGTTTTTCGCGATCCCTTGACGAAATTCGCGTGTTTTTCACGATCCCTTGACGAAATTCGCGTGTTTTTCGCGATCCCTTGACGAAATTCGCGTGTTTTTCGCGATCCCTTGACGAAATTCGCGTGTTTTTCGCGATCCCTTGACGAAATTCGTGTGTTTTTCGCGATCCCTTGACGAAATTCGCGTGTTTTTCGCGATCCCTTGACGAAATTCGCTTGTTTTTCGCGATCCCTTGACGAAATTCGCTTGTTTTTCGCGATCCCTTGACGAAATTCGCTTGTTTTTCGCGATCCTTTGGGGGAAATTCGCTGTTTTTTCGCGATCTTCAGGGGAAATTCGTATTTTTTCGCGATCTTCTAAAGGAATTTGCGTTTTATTTCGATCGTTTGACGAAACTGACTTTTTTCCCGATCTTTAGAGGATATTCGCGTGCTTTTCGCGATCTTTTGAGGATATTCGCGTGCTTTTCGCGATCTTTTGAGGATATTCGCGTGCTTTTCGCGATCTTTTGAGGATATTCGCGTGTTTTTCGCGATCTTTTGAGGATATTCGCGTGTTTTTCGCGATCTTTTGAGGATATTCGCGTGTTTTTCGCGATCTTTTGAGGATATTCGCGTGTTTTTCGCGATCTTTTGAGGAAATTCGCATTTTTCACGATTTGAGGAAATTCGCGTTTTATGTGATCTTTTGAGGAAATCTGCTTTTTTTCTCGATCTTTAAGGAAATTCGCGATCCAGAGTAAATTCGCGTTTTTTCGCGTCTTTTGAAGAAATTCTAGTTTTTCCGCGATCTGTTGGAGAAATTCGCGTTTTTTCACGATCCTTTGACAAAATTTACGAATTTTTTCCGCGATCGATTGACGAAATTTGACGGTATTTTTTGGAACATATTTGCGAAAAACGCGATTTTTCCGAGATTCTTGGCTAAATGCCAAATATCGATAAAATTTAAAATAAAGGTCGGCTAGCAGAGTCGAAAAACGAACTTTACGGACCTAATAATTGAAAAACGGACCTAGTAGGAGCCCTGCTATTAAGCATATCCTACCCAATCAATGCTGTGCTTCAGATGAATGACGTGCATAAAGGATTTACCGTGCGTTTTACAATCACGATTTTTTTTTTTCCTCGGCAGCAATAGCGCTTGCGTCCGAAGCCGCAATACAATTTAAGGAGTGTTTTGCTTATTTAAGTAGTTCTAAGTACTACTTGGGAATGTTTTCATTTCTAAGGAGTTTCCAAGGAGTCTAAGGAGTCTGTGCGAACCCTGGTAGTTCATTCCCTTTATTGCACTTTGCAAAGCATACAAAAAAAAAAAAAAAAAAAAAAAAAATTGAGAGATTCATCCATAATTTTTTCAGTTATGATGTTTTGCGTAAACATAAAATGTAAATAAATTGATTTTCAGAAAACGCAAAAACAAAATTTAATTCAAAATCCTACCTTTATTTTTAAAAGTAAACCTTAATAGGTTACTCAATTTATGCACTATGTTATCTATTTTGTTTAAAACAATTGCTGTTTTTCTTTTAATAATTATCTCTGCTTCTTTACTTTTGTGTTTACATAGCACTGAAAAACATAGGTGAGCAAAGGTGAGCTTCCGGTGAGCAGACCGATACTTTCGGTTTCAAAATACTGATACTTAGTCATTTTAAAAAAGCAATAACTTAACTTCTAAATAAGACAAACAAAATTCAAACAGATTTGGAAAGATAAAAAATCCGGCTATTATACCAAAATCTAAAAATCGATATTTTGGCCGAAAATTGGCTTTTACAAGGTATTCGGATACCTTAAGGCTGCTAGACACAGCTTCCGAATTCCCCTCAGTAATATTAAGTCAATGGGCGTTTGATGCATTATTATATTAAAAATAATTTCCCTTGGAGATATTTTAAACTTTTTTTCTGTCTTAAAGAATGTTTTTTTTTTCCCCTTAGTTCTCAAAAAGTTTCTAAAATATATACTTAATTTTATATGAAGTGTTAAAACCTTGCTCGCAATTCGTCCGCTTTTAACACATAAAATATTAAACTAAGCATAGATTTTAGAAATATTTTGAGAACTAAGGAAACTAGTATATTGTGGCCATCACAAAACTTTCTTCTATGTAAACCACATCAATTAAATCATTTAAGGCTGTTCTCAACTGCTCTGCTCAACAAGCCCAAAACGTTTTGACACATTTACAAATTCATTTTTTAACGGAAAGATATCAAATTGGAAAGCCTGACCATGGACGCAATTTGGAATCGAACTGTGTTTTCAATTTTTTTGATCAATCAATTACCTATTGAGTTATAAGCGATTTTCATCCCGTGACAACGGCATTTTTCTCCCCTCACTGACTTGATTTTCTTCTTTCGTTCGGAAGTTCAGTTCAAAATGCCAACTTTGACAGTATTTTCTGAAAGATCTATTGAGTTTACAAGAAAACAGAAAAAACAGTTCAATGGCATAATTTCTGAATAACAACACCTTCTAGTTTCATGCGTTTCCGAACGAAAATGAATTAAAACTTATGTCAGAAAGTTGACCCTTTGGATTTGAGAACAGCCTTAAGTAGTACAAGAAATTACATCAATTTAGCACCAATTCATATCAAAGTATATTTAAATTTGAAGTTTGATGAAAATTCGTGCATTAGTTCTTACGATAGAGTTATCGCGGAAATTCTGAAAAGTGTAGCCATAGCAGCGCCACCTGATAAGCGATTTACACCAAAACATAAACAGCACTAATTCATAAAGGTATACCTGACTGAAGTTTGTTAAAAATCCAAGCATTACTTCTTGAGATAAGAGTTATTGCGGAAATCGCAAAAATGCAGCACAGCAGAGCCACCTGTTGAGCGATTTCCACCAAAATATATAAAACGTCCATTCATGTCAAGGGCTAACTGAATCTGAAGTTTGATGAAAATCCGTGCATTAGTTCTGGAGATTGAGCTACTGCGGAAATCGTGAAAAAGGCTGCATAGCAGCGCCACCTGTTGAGCAATTTACACCAAAATCTACAAAACGTCAGTTCATGACAAGGACTAACTAATTTTGAAGTTTGATGAAAATCCGTGCCTTATATCTTGAGATAAGGCTATTGCGAAAATCGTGTAAATCCTGCAAAATGCAGCATAGCAACGCCATCTGTTGGGCGATTTACACCAAAATGTTACAAGCACCAATTCATGTCAAGGAATAATTGAATCTGAAGTTATGAAAACTTCTTCTATGAATATTAGTTCTTGAGTCAGAGCTACTGCAGAAATCGCGAAAAATTAAGCATAGCAGCGCCACCTGTTGGACGATTTACACCAAAAAACACCGATCAGCACCAATTTATATTAGAGACTACTAGAATATAATTTTTTATTAAATTCCGTGCATTAGTTCTAGAGATAGAGCGCCCACAAAATTTGTGTCACATACAGACAGACTCGCAGAAACACAGACACACATTTTGTAAAAACATGTTTTTCGGAATCTGACACCTAAAACGTGTAAATCCGTCGAAAACCGGAAGTCTAAAATTTTCATAAATCCAATACTTTCTTCTCGTAAAGATAGAAGAAAGTAAAAAAGAGACATCTTTTAAGGCGAGTACAAAGAAAAAAGCAATTAAAAACATTAACTGAGGAGATATTTTAAATATACGAATACATCCCACCCCCACAGACTTAGCATTAGCGAGGGAAATTCGGAAGCTGAGTGATTAGCAGCCTTAACTTGATTTTTTTCCCCTACAGAGGGAAATTCTATACGTGCAAATGATTAATCAGTCTTGGAAAGAATTTTGTATGCTTGTGAATGAAGAGTTGCCTAATCCGTTCAGGCAAGATTCAAAGCAAGTCTTGTGAGTTGGATATTATAAATACGAGCAAGGCAAGTTAAGGAAAAACAATGGATTTTTATGTCTTGAAAAGAAATAAAATAACTGTCTTCATGATCAGTTCGAGTAGTAAGAATGATATACTGGCACTCATTGTGATACTGCAAAATAAGCTATTAATGTTCATGCAAACCCATCCCAGCACACTTTGTTCTCACCCCCCAACCTACCACCAATAAAACAATGGGATTTTTAAAATCTTGTGCAACAGTTACAGAACAAAACTTAGAGCATCATGTCGTTTACGACTGAATTGGTGCCAGCAGATACACATAAATACCAAGAGTTCGTCACCGCATGGTGGGACTGCTTCACTAAATTCACTTCTTGCTCCAAATTTAATAGCTGTTCGCTTTATTTTTCAAAATAGCTCGCTCGCAGGTTGCTGTTGTGACGTCATAGCTACTTTGAGTTTCGGTGTTCCCGTTTACGGGGGGAGCGAAGGCATAAAACAACTTGCTGCCGTTCTCTATATAGCAGTTCGCGTGGGTTTCTTCCTCTGATTCATCGCATCAGTACCGATCTGAAAACGCACTCTGCCTTGAACCTACGATGAATTTTATCCTCCTTCAACTTGGAAACATAGTACCCATATACATACACTCATATTTGTGAAAATTGCAACACCATGAAGGAATCCTCAAAATTAAATGAAATTTAATACACGAACGACTGGTATTGGTACAAACAAATGATTACATTTTCAAAGCAAAAGGAACAATATTATGTGTCCGAAATCAGTATTTGGTGTAGCAGCCACGCGTTGCAATAAGTGCTGCTATAAGACGTGGCGTGATGTCAAATAGATTTTGAATATCAGCCTGGGGAAATCATTGGGAATGATTCATATGGGAATATCATTCCCATATTCTTTGTATGCGTACCCAAAGTTCATCTGTAGAAGCTGTAGGACGAGGATCACGAGCGAGACGCCGATCAAAGAAATCCCACACGTTCAATAGGCGACATATCCGGCGAATACGCATGCCGCGAAAGAAGCCGTATGTGTTCAGCTGACAAGTCTTGAACATTCCTTGCAATATGTGGGCGGGCATTATCCTGTTGAAAGACAGCTCCAAAAATGCCTTGAAGGTAAGGAACGACTTCGAGCTCCAGCAATTCACTGTTGCTGTTCAGATTACCACAATTCGTAACAGCTGCGATCTCCATGATGCGCAATCGCACACCAGACCATAACTCTGGGTGTTCGTCCACTATGACGTTCGATAATGCACTCCGGAAGGTAGCGTTCACCGGCACAGCATCCAACATGAATGCAGCCACCATGGTACCGCAAATTAATGCGGGATTCCTCAGAATAAACGACTTGCCAATCTGAATGACAGTCTATGTTCATGAACTCATTGCAGCCGCAGGCGTCGATGATTTTGCACTAGGGGGATCTTCTATAAACGAGTTCTTGCACGCAGTCCACGGTGCAGAAGACGTCTACGAATTGACGAAGCATACAGTGATACGCCTATAGCAGTTGTCCAATGTACTGCCAACTGTCTAGATGGCGCTGTACGGTTCGTCAGCGCCATGCGAAACCTGTTTATCGTCGCGCGTTGATGTCACCGTTAGGGGTCCACTGTTTCCAAACTCGGATCGCTCTGTAGCTGTTACGCTGCACACGAGCTGCTATTGCACGACATTTAAATCCATCACGAAGGCCAATGATTCTCCCCTACTCAAACTCCGTCAATTATTGAAATGTCGCCCTCTTTCGTCGAAGACGCATAGTTACGTCTTACCTAACGTTTACCACTAGCAGATAATCACTGACAAATTTCAACATCTCGCTACAGCCCTCTATTTATACGGTTTCAGCAGCAGTGCAGACGGCGCTGCTCAGCCCACGCATATGTGGCGACTCTGAAATTGGAATCGTTTGCATAACACCCTATACTTTGCATTCTCTAAAATTTTCAGCTCAATCGTGTCATTCCTTCATGGTGTTGCAATTTTCACAAATATGAGTGTATAAATGCCATTGTTTATCACTATAAAGGGTGTCCCAAAGAGATTCAAAATAGATTTAATTTTTTTTAGCTGTTGGAGATACGGAATATAATTAAAGTGTTCAAAATACGGCAGGAATTAAAATTATACGGATGAAATAGTCCTGTGATGACCAAAACCGTTATTTAAAAAAAAGTTACACAGCTGAATTTTATACGATGACACGCTGACATATATTTTAACGCCAACACCTAGTACGATAAAACCATAATGTAAATGCACCTCGACAGGCTCGGCAATTGCATCTCTCGCCTGTTCCCAATCTCACTTAGGAATGGACTTTATATCTACGCGACCCGAACTCGAGGTTAAAATTAGTCTGCTGACGGTATTTAAATATTAAGAATAGCATTCAATGTGTTATTAATGTTTAGTTGTTAAAAATAGCGAAAAAAAAATTCATTGTAACGGCAGATAATACAGGGTATTCCAAAAATCCTTGGCATTTTAAAATTCAATATAAAATCAAGTAATTGTCGTACAGGAGTGGTGTTTGGACTAAAATGTTTCTCCAGATAAAAAGGTTCTCTTCAAGATAATGAAAATAGTTTCGAACTTCGATCCTAGATGGCGCCACTTGTCCGAATGTTTGGTTCAAACTTGCGGGGTTTTTTTTCTGACTTTCATATTAGTTTTGACGCTATGACACAGAAATGACAACTCCCAGCGAAAAAGCTAATTGCGTAGGTTGGTACTTCGAAACCAAATCGAAACTAATCTTAAATCAGAAAAAAAGCATGTTTGAAAACAAACCATCTATTATTACGCCATTCGATTATTGCGCCATCTATAATCGAAGTTTGGAACTAATTTTTTTTATTCGCATCAAGAAAACTTTTCATCGTCAGAAGCATTTTAGTCCAAACCACACCCCATTTCAACAACGCTAAATTAGCAAAATTTCGGTTAAAACTATGCATGCAACCTGGGTCGAGGCTAAAATTACTCTGATGGCGGTATTTGCGACTGTGCATACGGACATTCTGGAGGCACAGTCGCTAGAATAACGATCAGAAAACAGTCAACTATGGGTGTGACGTCACGTGCATAAAGTCAATTCTTATTCTTGCAATGTGCTTACTTGCTGCTTCTGACCCGAACACAGAAGGGTTTCCTTTTATTTAAGTTTTGCAACATCTATTTGCTACAATTAAATAACCCGATTCCATCCAACAGTCAACTAGAAATTAATTCGTATACAATGGTTACAGACATGGTAGTTTTTACCATTAGGCAAAATTTTACAAGATAGGAAAGCGAGGATTATTTTTAAGAATTCAAAGATACAAAAAATAAAGCAACGAAGGTACTATTGGATTAAGAAGAATAACACCACTGACATTAGAAAAGAGAAATTTAAAAACTAAATATCATGAATAATGCTTATTTAATGTTTGATGTGTTTAATTTTTAATATATATATATTTTTTTTATAGCTATTGCATTATATGTCTTCTAGCCTAGATGATGTAATGTTGCATCTTGAAATAAAAACTGCTGAAGCTTGGGAGGGGAAAATGGGAAAATGTTAACTATTTCATTACGTAGAAAATGTTTAAATTTTCCGCAATGTCCCAAAATAAAACTCAAGTTCCACCTAATAATCACTTTCTCTTCTCGTCTTTAATAAAGGTAAACAAATGCTACAAGGAAAAACTTCGTATTCTACGAACTATTTTCTTCGAAACTTCCTCGAAAAAGACAAAAACCCTCGTACATTCTTCTTCCTAATTCTAGTAACGTTTTGACGAAATAAAGTGTCGGCACCATATACGATTTTCAAACTGCCTTTGAAGTATGGGCTTCGATGAAAAGCCCCAGTACTCTAGAAACAAATACTAGTTTTTTTTGTAATGTGATATACAGTAAACCCGGTTAAGACGCTCACGGTTAATACGCGATCCCGCTTAATACGCGGATGTTTTCCGCTCCCTTGAACATTGTCCGTAAAACTAATGCAAAAATATCACGTTTAAGACGCGAACGGTTATTACGCGAAAACTTTTCGGTCTTTTGTGGTAAAAAATCACGTTTAAGACGCGAATTTTTTGGTGAAGATGCGAATTCCTTCTTTCTTCTCCGGTGTTTCCATTTTAGCGGATTCTTTTATTAAGATTTAAAAAAAAAACGCTGTTTCTGTATACTAATATTTACTTTATTTAATAACAGATCAATTAAAGGAACATTTCGAAAATAGTGATAGATATTTGAATAAAAAAAACCCTCTAAATTAGCATGACTGCAATTCTTCTTTGATCCCGTGTTCTAACATTCTTTGTATCTCGTTTCGTGAATTTTTTATTGTAGTAGAGAGAGATACAGAGAGGAATTCAGGATGCTCAGATACGTCATAAAATTATGATTAAAGATTATTATACCTGTTGTTAGTAGTGATATAACATACATTTAAAAACTCGCTATGTTTTATAATGCATGTTATATGCAAAAAAACAAAAAGAAAGAAAGCAAGAGAAACTCGCATAGATTAAATAAATACGACTGCTGTTGTATAATTCTTTTATGTTTCCTATGTTTTCGTTACTTTTTGCTATGCTAACAATACTTTTTACACAAAGATTTTTTTTCTTACATTAAAAAGGACAGATTATATTGGTACTTGTGATAATTCACAAGTGCTAAATATGATTTTAACAACTGGATTATGTTTCAAAAATTTAATATTTTTATTCTTTCTGTAAAAAAAAAAAAAAAAAAAAAAATTAGCCTAGGTTTTTATCTTTGGTTGTAACGTATTATCGACAATAAAGCCGCATGTTTGAATCCATTTTTATTTTCAGTTATTATTCCAGTCTGTCCTGTAAAAAGATAGACTGAGTAAAGTTGAATACAATTAAATTTAAATATAAATATACGTATAAGACAATTTTCGACCTTAAACATATCAATGAAAGCTCTAAAGTTCATTTAGACGATTAGATGTGTAAATAAGCACTGTAAAAAAAAAAAAAAAAAAAACGGACTAAAAAACGGAAATACTCTTGGCAATCTAGACGCCAGTACTATTTCAGTTTTTTTACGGAATTTTTACCCATAATTACAGAAAATTTTCCGTTTTTCTGATTAAAATCGGAAAATTTTCTGTAATTTATGGGTAAAAATTCCATAAAAAAACGGAAATAGTACTGGCGTCTAGATTGCCAGTAGTATTTCCGTTTTTTAGTCCTTTTTTTTTTTTTTACAGTGAGCCCAGTTCCTCCAACATTATACAAATCACGTTTAATACGCGACTTAGGTCCACTCCCTTGAAACGCGTCTTAACCGGGTTCGACTGTATATTTTGATGTTTATATTGTAAGTCTTTCAGCATTCATTGAATGTAATATCTTAAAAAATCCTGAGTTAACTTCGGTTGTAAAGATTTATATCATAGGATTTTAATGAATTAAATCGGGTTTGGAATTTTTTTTCTTGATTGCGAAAGACATTAAAATGCACTTTTTTTTTTTAATAGTTTTTGTAGCAGATAGTTGAATTTAATTTAGATGAATAACTGATGTACAAGATGTCACAAAAAATTAGGTTAGTTTAGAATATATTGGAAGAAATGTAGATTAAGGGGTTAAAGATCGATTTTTCAGTTTTTTACGACGAATCTATTTTGCTAACTTTTTTTTCATTTGGCAACTGTTTTCTATTTTTGATTAGTCAAATTGCTAACGTTCATTGAAAGTCAGCGAGATCCCCGATATAATCTATACTGAGATAAATACTACAAAATAGTTAACATTGTGCCACTGTTTGAAAATGATGCCTAATGATTTGTTTTAATATTTCAGATGTGACGTTACAGTGTTAGCCCCCATCCCTCGTCATAAATTGTGACATAATTAATGGTTGGTTTTAATATATTGCATATAGTTCTACACCGCGTCCCAAAAGTTTAGACAATCAGAAAAATGAAATCGGAGGATTATCAGGATATTTTACGTACCAATTTACTGCCAATTATGGATTTGCTAGCAGGACAGGACTGTGTTTTCCAACAAGACTCTGTCCATACCACAGGACACATCCACCCATACCTCCACATCATCGAAAACATGGTTTAGGCAAAACAATATCACACTATTAGACTGGCCAGCACTTAGTCCAGATTTGAATCCCATGGAGAACATAAGGGGGATCTTATCTCGTAAAATATAGGAAAATGGAAAACAATATACATGTGTAAATTACTTAAAAACTGCAACTGACAAAGCGTGGTATGAGATACCTCCTTCGGCAATGCAATGCTTAGTTAATTCTATGGAATAACGTGTATTTGATATTATAAAGTGTCGTGGAAAAACAAATATTAAAAGTAAGTTTTTAGTTACCTTTATAAATGTAACCCCCCCGCCCTAAAAAAAAAAAAAAACACAGGTGTCTATATTTTTGGGACAGCACATTTTTATACAATTTAATGTATATTTTATAATTTCAAACCTTTGATCATAATTTATGTGTATATCAGAAAAACTGCTTTTATTTATTACCTATCTTACAAATTTTAATTACATCTTATTACTTTTTATGTTAATGCAAATTTTATTGTCTAAACTTTTGGAACACTGTGTACGTTGTGCTCAGAAGTATCGGGGAAAGTTCTATAATGAGATCAATCCGATTATGAAAGACTAGTTTTTTAAAGGAATTCTACTGGGCGGGCATTGATGAGATTTGAGTTTAGAAATTTTTTTAGCGATGATTTTAGTACATTGAGTATCGTTCATTACCAAATCCTATACTGTAAATGGTCAACTAAATCAGTTCTTAACGGCCCAAATCTTCTGTCTGACACATTAGAATATTAGAAAATATAGCGCTATGTCGTTGTGTATAGTTTTCAGCAATAAAGTACATTCCAGGTAAAGGCGCATTTTGCTTTGAAACACAAAGGTCAAATCCACCGATATATTTAGTTTGATTAAAGGTGCGTTTGGAGAAAACGGCCAGAGTAGCGGGTGAAGCCTGCTAGTAACATAAAAAGCAACAGTAAATAACATTTAGAAATTAAACTCGTTATACAGGGTGTATCTGAAATGCTTCAACAAACTTAGGGGTATGATAGTACTCATCAAGACGAACAAAAAATGCAATGGAACACGGGGTCGCAAACCACTTATAGCCGTAATGTAATAGAAAACTTTTGAATGTCCCTGTCATTAAACTATACATCAGATTTTTATAAAATAGGAAATGAGTCGACAAAATATTGCAACCATTATATATTTAAAATTTGAGACCATTCGGAAGGCTGTAACATCATTAAAATGCACTTGCAATAATTTTTTTCCATTGGCCGTCATGTAACGGAAAACTTTTGACTGTCCCTGTCATTAAACTACACATCCGATTTTCATGAAATTTGAAGACTCGACATAGTTTTGCAACAATTATATATTTAAAATTTAAGACCATTCGGTTGGGCAGTTTTTGCTCTGTTGTATGCGGACAGACAGACGGACCGAACGACGACTATAGGTACTACGTATTTATATAATTACGAACGCACCGAAAAAGGACATTCAGGTTAAATCTAAAGACTTTCTGAGCTCACCTTCAATAAAGGTAAACAAACGCGACAAGGAAAAACTTCGCGTATTCTCCGAGCTATTTTCTTTTTTTAATTCTTTCTCCGAAAAACAAAAACACCCGTACATTAGTCTTTTTTCTTAATTCTACCCAGGGCTATAGAAATATAAGGGCTGGCTCATTCCTCTGAAATGTCTCTCGCCGCTCTGAATTCATCCCTTCAAAGCAGGAAGTCATGTGTGACGTCAGAAGGTTCCCGTTCAAGAGACAAGAAAAGTTAGATGTCATTTTCTTATGAGACTGAATAGAAGAAAGGTTCCGAAAATCAAATATTGTCTCGATCCCATTTTGTATTTAAAAAGGCTATTTAAAGTTACTTTTTTTTAATATAAAAGGGCTATCAGAGCAATTAAAAAATGCCTTCTTGTGCTATTTCTACTTGTAGGGAATACATATGGGATTGTACATATTTAACGATATAACGTTATTACTTTTGGGGGGAGGGGGGGGGGGGAGATCTGGCACTTACTATCGTAAGATATCTCTAGGGGGGGGGGGGGTGCCTTTTGATATCGTTATTTTTGATCCAACCAATTTTTTTTTTCTATAACATCAAAAAAGGTTTATGAACTTTTTTCTTAATCTATTATCGATTTTTATGAAAATCGAAAGGTAATATTAAAACCATTAAATAATTATCAAATCATTTTATTCCAAAATACGGATTATCCCAAAGTTCAGCATTCCTATTATTCTGCGATAGTTGGATATAATGCGTTGTTAGAGATAGCAGGTTCAAGGTGATACTTATGTTTACTAGTACAAAAAAGGGAAAGAATGTGGGTCACCTGTTTTGTTGATAACATGCTCTGGTTACCTCCTCCCCGACAAAATTATTGTAGAATGCATTAGGTAACAAAAATCTATATTTTTAAATAGTTTTCCTTAAAGTATTATCTGCTATAAAGTTATTTCATGTATAATAGAAATATTTTATTGACTTCTCTTCATTTAACTCAGTAAAATATGCGAATAAAAAATGTACACCATTGTAAGCTTATGAAATGAAAAAGAAAAAAATTGTAAAAATAAAAAGAATTTTGAGGCGCTGATAACGATATCATTAGAGGGGGGGGGGGGGGGTGTCCAAAATTACCAAAATGTTGATAACGTTATATATGCACAGCCCCTACGGAACTATAGACAAAAATGTTTTGTTTCATCGATTTCCTCAAGATTTTGAGTTACAAAAGAGAATGGGTTCACAGATGCCAAAGAAAAGATGCAGCAAATCAAAAAAAAATGCACGAATTTGCAGTGATCATTTTATTGGAGATGATCATGTTGATACGCAAAACATAGTATTAGGCTTGCCTATAAAGAAGAGATTAAAGAATTCTCTGGGTCCGAATATAAATCTGCCTTTCACAAAATCGGAGAAGCAAATAACCCTAGATTAGA
Organism: Maratus speciosus; assembly: GCA_963932465.1. Classification (NCBI taxonomy): domain Eukaryota; kingdom Metazoa; phylum Arthropoda; class Arachnida; order Araneae; family Salticidae; genus Maratus; species Maratus speciosus. The sequence goes on from OZ010798.1 coordinate 57,708,883, forward strand.
AAGACAAAGATTTTTTTTTTCTGTTTTAAGGTTCACGTGTAAATACATATATTATTCAATTTAAAAGTGTTTGGAAAAATTATTTGAGCTTTTTAAATATGAACTAATTTTCATCATTAAGGAGTTTTTCAAGAGTAATATTTCAATTATTTTAGGCATTTTACATACAGGCATGAAAGTGGGAAATAGAAAAAAAGGTGGAAAATCTTTTTCATCTATACAATGGTATCATACTCGTACAATTTAGACACATTGTAACTGTTATTGATAAAATAAAATGAAATATTACTGTATGTATGATTATTTTCTTTTAATAACTTAAAATTTATTAAAAACAAATTTAAACTAACAATTTTACAGGTTTTTTAAAAATCAAAATAGGAAATCGAAGACAGTTTGCAAAGATATAAACCCATTAAATATCTGATGAACTTATGTGAAGTACAGTGATTAATTTTCAAAATAAATATTATTTTAGAAGGTTTAAGATTTTTCGCCTCCATTCAAAAAATCTCCATGCTGCATAAATACAAGCAAGTCAAATGGATCTTTACTTCAGACATCTGCAAAACTGCATCACTGAAATTACAGAAAAGGGTTAGATAATTAGGAAAAAATATTCTATTCCAAAAAGAACCTTATGGAAACTTCCTTTACCTTTAAAACTCTAAAAAAAAAAATCACTCTGGAAAGACATTTTAGAAACAATTTACATGACTTTCAAATGCTTATTCACCTTTGATTTGATGGCTTTTTTGCACAGTAATTCAGAAACAAATTCCAAAGATTTTTTTTTTTAAACAAAATGTTTAATAAACTTTTTATCCACCCCCCTCCCCCAATATATGCTTCAATTTTTTTTTTTTTTTTGGCATCAATCCAGAAAATGTCCGAAATTGCTTTAAAAAAGGTGGAAATCCTCCTTTAGGAAGAACTCTTTCATGCCTGTACATATGACGATATTTAATATGTGGGCATTTTACATTATGACCTAATTGCCGCCATAAAATGCGTTTCGCGAGTAACAATTTAATTATTTTAAATGTTTTCTTACTTTAATGTTCACATGTAAATACAATTTTTATGACGTAATTTTCCCTATTGCCTGCTTTTAACAGGTGATCATTTAAACCGAACATTCAGTTCTTTAATCTCTCAGTGACATTACTTTAAAGACACCTGAATGAAACCGCATCTAAACTAGTCGGATGTGGCAATCCCAAGACTTTCTTCTATCTCATACATATTAATATTTCCGGATAAATGCAGCACAGCAGCGCCACCGGTTAGGTGATTTACAGCAAAATCTAATCAGCAACAACTTATGTTAACTTCTAATTCAATTTGAAGTTTGATGAAAATTCGTGCATTAGTTTTTGAGATTGAGCTACTGCGGAAATAGTGAAAAGTTGTACATAGCAGTGGCATCTGTTGGGCGATTTACACCAAAAACTAAACAGCACGAATTTATATAAGAGACTAACTGAATCTGAAGTTGGATGAAAATTCGTGCATTAGTTCTTGAGATAGGGCTAATGCGATAATCAAGAAATGCAGTATAGCAGCGCCACCTATTGGGCCATTTACACCAAAAAGCACTAAATTATATCAATGTCTAACTGAATCTGAAGTTTTCTGAAAATGAGTGCTTTAGTTCTTGAGATAGTGTTATAGAGCTATTGTGGAAATTATGAATAATTAGCATAGCAGAGTCACCTGCTGGGCGATTTACACCAAAAAGTAATCAGCACCAATTTATATCGGACTAACTGTATACAAACTTTTATTAAATTCCGTTCATTAGTTCTTGAGATGGAGCGCCCACAAAATTTGTGTAACACAGACATTTTGTAAAAACATGTTTTTGGGAATCTCTGAACCCGAAAACGGGTAAATCCGTCGAAAACCGGAATTCGAAAATTTTCATGAATCCAATACTTTCTTCTTGTAAAGATAGAAGAAAGCAAAAAGACGTTCAAGTTCCATCTAAAGACTTTCTCCGCTCGCCTTCAATAAAGGTAAACAAACGAGACAAGGAAAAACTTCGCGTATTCTACGAGCTTTTCTTTTTTTTTTTTTTTTAATTCTCTCTCGAAAAAACAAAAACACCCGTACATTATTCTTTTTTCCTAATTCTACCAGCGTTTTCACTTTTCTTTTTCTGGCCCGCTAAACCAGCTGTAGGGAAAAACTTTCTTGCGAGAATGATCAACAAGTGGAACGCCGTGTAAAGTAGCGAAAAGCCTGTTCCCTCACTTGCTTAGTGACCCGCTTTCCCATTCACTGTCAATGACCCGGCACCATTTTCTTCGTTCAGCTGATTAGAATCGAGAATTCCGCTCAACTAACCATAGCTGTCTGCTAGCATTTTCTGTCACATGTAATGGCCGTTGGGGAATATTTAAAATGAAAACTTTCACTAAGGGAAGTTATATTTTAAGCACAATGCATTCATCTTAGAAGAATTTTACACAACTTTCATTCACCCGAAGTACAGCGTAATCGCGCTTAAGTGTAATTGTAATTGATAACGTCTCAGCTCAGATTACATATACATAGCAAAGAAGAGTTTGATTAATTTTCATTCGGCTAGTTTGATTTTTGATAAATATTTACGAAAAGACATTGCAGAATTAGAAAGTATGATCTCATCAACTACCGACTATCATATATTATATATATATATTTATATATACAGTAAAACCTCCCTAAAGCGAGCACGCTCCGTTCCAATGAAAATTGGTTGCTCCGAGAGGTGGTCTCTTAATGGAGGTCATGTTTAAATCTAGATTTTAATTATTAAAAAAAAGTAACAATGTTACTAAAATTTATTTTTCACATTAGGAAAAAATATAAAAATTTAAGTATCAAACCAAAAGTTAATACGTAAGTTGATTACTTCAGAGTTTAAAAAAAAAATGAATACATTGACGTTTGCTTTGATTTTACGGTTTTTTCTTTTATAACTTACTTCCAAGTCCTTTTGAAGTTCAGTAAATAAATGCAATTTTTTTGGACGGAAGCAAATAATGACGATTTCATTAATATATCTATTTCTTTAAGAGTTTCCTGGCAGAATAGGGCAGGGGAGTTTATTGACTGTTATTATTAATGTGTCATCAGAGTTAAATTCATTGCCTAAAAAGGCGCAAAGTGGTTTAAACACTTAAAAGTTACCAGAATAAAAAAAAAAAAATCTAAACTTAGTTTAGAAGTTTGATGAATAATGCGCTCTCCGGAATTATTTTTCTAATAAAACCTTCAAGCGATCAGAAAAAAACGGATTTCGTTTCATTTTCTTCAAAGAAATGGGTTGGTTATGGAGGGAGTTCAACTGGGATGGTCTCTGAATGGAGGTAAAATTAGCATTGAGCCTATGGGAATAAATGTCGTTCCATGAAAAAATGATCGTTCAGGGAGGTGGTCGCTTAATGGAGGTGTTCGCACAGGGAGGTTTCACTGTGTATATATATATATAAAGTTACTTTCACTTTCGGAAACCGTTCTGAAAGCGCCATCATAAAAAAAAAATTGCAACCAAAATCGAAAAAGTAAAAAAAGGATGACGGTGGAAATAGACCTCAGCTGTCCAATGTCCCCCCCAAAATAATATTTTAAAAAGTCGAAATGCAAACAAGATATTGGCAAGAAACCTAATAGGTTTAGCATTAGCTCGCAACTGTCTTCGCCTGACGGGACAAGAACTTTAAATACACCGACGAACAACCAGAAAATCGGAATAGAGTTGTAGGATTCAGTGATTAAAAGATACAAAATCTGAAGGCCCCAAAAATAAGGCAGAGGTTCCGTCTGTCAGTGCCCTGAATTTTCATTCAGGAAATCCGAACATCGTGGGATTTAAGTACGGACAAGGGTAAATTAATTGGCTGTGAAAATTTGACATTGCTTTTAATTTTAAAATATCGAGCTTTGTTTTAAAACACAAAATTAAAGAACATTTACAATCAGAAAGCGTACATTGGAGGAGTGTTCTGCGGAGAATTGGCTATTAATAGGCTATAAGCCCAAGAACCGACAGCACAAAAACAAGTATGTTATCAAGCACAAGAAAACAAAAAAAACCCCTTTATTTTATGGAAGAGTATAGAAGTAGGGGAATCTAATGATCCATGTCTGCCCGAAGTGAAGTGGTGCTTAAGCCAAAAATTAATACCACCAGTGGTTGGCTCGTAGGTATATCATTGTGTTTGTCCTACAAACAAAAGATGTGAAAACATGGAGGATAGTTGTAGGACAAACACAGTGATAAACCTACGAGTCAACCACTGGTGGTATTCATTTTTGGCTTATGCACCACTTCACTTCCGGCAGACATGGACCATTAGATTCCCCTACTTCTACTCTCCCATAAAATAAAGGCTTTTTTCAGGGCTGCGAAGTCTGAGTCAGGCCCATTTTTGAGCGAAAGAGTCAGAGTCGGAATTCTTTTTGCATTGGCTAGCTGAGATAGATTCGTACAAAAGAACGCTTTTTACTTTTTCGATTTTGTTTACAGATATTTTTAATGAGGACACTTTCATATTCGGAACCGGTTTCGAAAGTGAAAGCATCCTCTTGAAAAAAATCTGCAAACAAAATCGAAAAAATAAAAAAAAGGACAGATGTAGAGATCAATCTCAACTATACAATGCAAAAAAAAAAAAAAAAAAAAAAAAAATCATTTAAAAATATTAAAATGCAAAGGAGATATCTTACAAAATTTCTTCCATAGGATTAGCGAGCGAGTCTCCAGGTGACTGAAGAATATTAAGGCCTCTTAAGAATATTATTCACGCGGTCAAAAAAGATTTGGGTCCTCAAAATTTGAAAGTTATAATACTTTAACTTTTATAATTTAACAGATTTTGATTTATTTTAACGTCTCGGATTGGCAAAGAAACCCTGATTCAGTGTATTGCTTGCGTGGGTCGATTCAGGCAAACATAGGGACCTCTTCGGAGCAAATTCTATCCCATAAAAGCAAATTTCATTATTTTTTCATTTTGTTCGGATTTGAAATACGTAATTTGCAAACAAAACAAGTTCACCATAAAGGAAAACTTTAATAAGAAAACGAAGTTAATAAATGCCTGGTTTGATTTCGAGTAATGGGATTCTTGTTACAAAATTTTATCTTTCACAAAAATATAAATTTCTCATCTTTTCCCCACAAAATGAAGCTCACTGGAAAAATAAATAAATAAAATGCAAAGACTTAATTTTCCTATTAATAAAAAACCAATAGAATTAATTTTAAACTTATTTCATTTATCAGAGGAATGACACTCCAAATTATAATTATTCCTCATTTAAGTTTTTTTCTTTTACTTTGTGTCCAAATTCAATTCCTTTTATATCAAAAATAGGAATCGAAAAATAGTAATATACTTGTTTATTACCATTCTACATATTATTTATTTATTTATTTATTTTATTTATTTAATATTTTTTTTTTTGGGGGGGGGGGAGGTTGCAGATCAGGTGATTCTCACGGGGGGCATAAAACAAATCCATCCCTATCTACTTTACAAAAAATCCAAGTGTAGCAAAATGTAGGTAACCATTCCAGGACGAACCCACTCTTCTATACATTTAAAACATTAGAGCTGTTTGAGTCTTCTGCGCTGAGCCTTCTACTGATACTGAACCGATTTTGTTTTATAATGAAAGCTGTTCATTTGCAGATGTGCCCGCACTAGATATTTTCGCTTTAATGAAAGCTGTTCATTTGTAGATGTGAACGCACTAGATATTTTTAAAAAAAATATTACCATTTTTATATTTTAAAAGTTTGTGAATTTTTTTCATCATGGTGGCAATCAGATTACTGAGAAATATTGAAAAATATTCAGACACGTGGTTTTTTGGACGTATTTTTTTATTTGCAAGTTACTTTCGATAAAAAAGGAAAAATATGCAGGCGTACTTTATTTTAAAAGCTAATAAAAATTCTTTATTGCGACATACGAGAATATGGTCTTATTGGGTTTATTTTATTGATAATGTATTTTTTTTTTTATCATAATTAAATAGAAAAAATATTTTTATTTGAATATATAGTGGTTAAGCATAAAAGTATACGTATATAAAGTATGTTTGAAAAGTTTACGCCGGTGACGTTATGCTTAGCTTGAACTTGAAATGTTTTTTTTTTTTTTTTTTTTTTTCATTAATAAAACTAAGGAGAACAATTGATATGATTGAAGTCCAGAGGGCGTAACATTCACTGATTTTTCATTTAATTTAAAATATTAGGAACTGAGCCTTTATTGACCGTTAACTTAATTCAGAAACTGAATATTTAATTAAAAAAAAATCATTTGCATTTCTATAAATCATTTGTCATTTTTAAAATGTACTCTCCTACAATACAAACCTCTCAACAATAAAATCTTCATGCTGTTTTTTGTATGAAATCGTGTGAAAATGAAACCCATATCAACGCATCATTTTTAAGGGGGGGGGGGGGGGGTTATATACTAGTCTGCAATATTACACAAAACGTAACGATGTGTTCATTCAAACGAGGGTTTTCTTACCTTCCCCAAAGAATAAAGGCAATGAATTCCCGTTTGTATATTAATATTTGGAAATTTTTCCATAGAGAGACATTCGCCTTGCATACAATATTTCAAATGAAAATCAAATTTCAAATTATTTGCTTAAAAGGCTCAATGGCCAACCTAGTGAAAAAGATTCCATGCCGGGACTCGAACCCGGTCCATCAGTATAGCACACTGACGTTCTACCGACTAAACCACATGGAACTATACCCAGCCTAGAACTTCTCACTATTACAGGTTGGCCAGGCTACAAACGCAGCAATTGGAATCTTTTTCACAAGGTTGGCCTTTGAGCCTTTTAAGCAAATAATTTGAAATTTAATTTTCATTTGAAAAAATCCCGTTTGTATTCAAATAAATATAATGGCTCGATACGATTCTTAAAAGTGCAAATCGCATTTATTTGTATTACATTAGGCAAGTTAAAAAATAAATTCATTATTTATAAATAGATACAAAAAGGAAATAAGCGAGGCTTTCAACAACTACAGATAAAATCGAACAAGCCCAATCAAGCATGGCGTGATGAAGCGTCTGGTAAGCCAAGTAAGGACGAAAGTTAAGAAACCGATCAAGCATGTAAAAATTTATAATTAGGAAATCGTAACTCTTAATTTAGCCAATACTTCATAAGTTATTCATTTGCAGAACGCAAGAAAATAGAGATTAGCAAATACATATTTCAAGATCAACAAAGCCAACTACACCACGTTGCATAAGGGCTGCACTTTTATAGTTCAACGTTTACATTTAAAAGCAGGGTTCAAGTTTTCCACGAAAATACTCGAAACATTTACTGTAATGAAAGTTGGGGGGGGGGGGGGGGCAAGAGAAATTTTAACCCTTCACAATTTGTTTCCGCCCCTCTCCTCCTGAAGGGAAAATATTGAACTATATTATATACAATAAAAATTAAATTAAACGCCAGGCGAAGACACTCGCTAGCTAATGCTAAATCTATGGAGAGGTTATTTGCTAATATCTCGTTTGTATTTCAACATTCGAAAATGAAAGTAACTTTATAACAAGTAAAAGTTAAATTTAAAAAATCAAAAAACCCGACTGCATAAAAAGCGAACAAATTACGTCTCATCAATGTGAAACTATTTTTGGTACTTTTCGGTTAGCCGGGCGCCAGTGTTATATATACATATTTATATACATACATATGTATATATACATATGTGTGTGTGTGTATGTATACATGTATGTATATTTACATATATGTATGTATATAAATATGCATATATAACACTGGCGCCCGGCTAACCGAAAAGTACCCAATTTTTTATATTACTTACCTATTTTTTTTATTATTATTTACTTGTATGGATGACTTTTAAGTTGTGTTTCATTGTTAGTTCCTATCTATAAACACTCTTTTGATGAGGCCTATAGATGTCTATGAAGGTTAGGGTAGCAGTAAAGCTAGAGATCCTATCTACACAACTTCCAGGTTGTGTACTATTTAAACGGAGCTTCTGACTGTAAAATAGTCAATGAAACATCGTCTTCATTTTGAAAGACCTATCCAAAGATATGCCACTCGATAGGGTGCGTAAAAAAAATTTTTTTTTTTCGTCTCTACCGCTATTTGATATTTTACGGCAGCCATTTTGATTGTATAAAAACAAAACCTACCCCTATAACCATCGGACGGCTAACACGCATCGATAGAGACTTCATTCATTAAAATCCATCGAGTCGTTGGGATGTTTCGAGGGTATAAAAAAAATCCACATACCCAGAAACGCGTGAAACACAACCCTTTTTGGCAGTCGGGTAAAAAATATCTGCAACCAAAAACGAAAAGTAAAAAAATTCCTGCCGGCCCGGCCTACAGGCAGAGGTAGATTTCTAAGTTAAGTATAATAATTTCACCAACAAAAACTAAATCATTATTAGATATAAATCCATTTTAACAGTTTTATCTGTCTGCTTTTGACGAGTTTTTATTTCCTTTTTATAAAATAGCTGGTTTTATCAGAATCATGTTAAGGCGATATTAAAAAAAAATACTTTTCCATGCTCAACAACTCGAAATTTTCTGGCCCATTTTCAAATTCATTTTTAATAAAAAAAATATGAAACTTGCTGACGTGATTTTTGAAAAGATTTATAAGCGACCTGTGTTTTTATTTTTCTTTCAATTAATTAAAACTTGATTAATAAACAATTATTTTCTCAGTAGGGCAATATTTTTCGTTTCTAACACAATCGCTTCGGGAAATTCTGTTCAAAATGTCCACTTTGACATCATTTTTTGAAATATATTCTGCCTCTATCAAAAAATCGATTATTACTGTACATTATATAGTTTCTGAATAAGAAAATCCAGCAATTGGATGCGTTTGAGAGCAAAAATGAATTTAAAAATGAGTAAGAAAATAGACAGTTTGGATTTGAATGCACCCTTACTTAGATGATTTTTTTCGTCAACCGCTATGTATTTTTAATTTGTTTTTGCTGTAAGAATCAGCCCTATCAAAAACTTGTCTATATAAATGTTGAAGACAATATTAAGAAGATATGATAAATTCATGGAAATTTTATATCTTGTGAATTGACGGAGTTATGAAAATTTTTCTTCTTCAACCCCCCTTTTTTGTTTTCGCTTTTATTTTTATTTTTATTTATTTATTTATTTATTTATTTATTTATTTGCGGTACGAATTGGTCCTATCAAAAACTTGTGAATATAAAAGTTGTAGATAATATTAAGGAGATGTATAATAAAATTATTGGATTTGGTATCTTGAGAATTTAAGTAAGGAATTTTTTTCTCCCAATAACCCTATTTTTTGCGCCCCTTGAGCCTATTTTAAATTTTATCAAAAATCTGTGATGCATGAATTTTTGGCGCTATTTTTAGAAGTAATAAAAACTTTAAACTGATTTGATATGTACAAAAATTAAGAAGTTATGGGGTTTTTTCGATTTTCACAAAACCCCTCCCTATTTCCAACCCCTTTGTCCGCTTTTGCCCATTAACGAACTTGACCCAGATTTTATGTCCCTTGATTTTATGTATCAGTTTGGAAGAGCTTTGTGCAGAATTGCGGAAGTTATCGTGTCCAGAAGAAAGTGATAACACAATTGCTTCGGGAAATTCCGTTCAAAATGCCCACTTTGACATTTTTTGAAATATATTATGCCTCTATCAAAAAATCGATCATTGCGGTACATTATATAGTTTCTGAATAAGCGAATCTACCAATTAAATGCGTTTGAGAGCAAAAATGAATTTAAAAATGAGTCAGTAAATAAGCAGTTTGGATTTGAGTGCATCCTTAATGCAATGATTTTTCCAACACAAACCGCTTCGGGAAATTCGGTTCAAAATGCCCCAGTATCAGTTTGGAAGAGATTGGTGCAGAATTACGAAAGTTAGAGTCAGTCAGACAGATAGATAAAGTTTTTTACTGGGGGTGGTTTTGGGTTCTAGGGGTCATAATCGGTGTAGATCTGCAAAAATTTTTCAGAAATTCCAACATAGGAACGATCCCAATAGGTAGTATTTCATACGAAATCTACCTAAAAGGGACGACGTAAAGATGGACCCCAGTTATCCAATGCAAGAATATATATTTATATATTTCAAAATGTCGAAATGCAAATGAGATATTAGCAAATAACCTCCCCATACGTTTAGTATTAGCTCGCCAGCGCTTCGCCTGACGGGGAAAAAGAACCTAGGCTACTGCAGTCAAGTGAAAAGACCCGTTCGCTAATGCTATGGGAAGAAATTTGTAGAAGATACCTCGGTTGCATTTCAAATTTTTTAAGTTTTTTTTTTTTTTTTTTTTTTGGGGGGGGGGGGGGGGGGGCATTGGATAGCTGAGATTGATCTGCACAAAGGCCGTTTTTTACTTTTTCGATTTTGTTTACAGATATTTTTTTAATGAGGACACTTTCATTTTCGGAACCGGTTTTGAACGTGAAAGCATCCTCATAAAAAAATCTGCAATCAAAATAGAAAAAGTACAAAATGGCTTTTGTACAGATCGATCTCAGCTATCCAATGCAAAAAAAAAAAAAAAAAAAAACTCATTTAAAAATATTAAAATGCAACTGAGATATCTTAATAAATTTCTCCCATAGGATTAGCATTAGTGAACGGGTCTTTTCGCCTAACTAAAGTAGCCCCATTGTGCTACTTCAACTAAATCGCCGACCAACAGTAAATTTTGTTGAGATAATTTAAGGAGTTTTTAGGGAGTATTTTGTTTATTTAAGGAGTTTTTAAGGCGTCTGTATGAAGCCTGAAAATGTCGCTTTGACTTCATTCAAAATTGTGTGGATCCTAGATCCTACTTACTCGGATCGTTGGCTTTCTGTTCTAGCAGTTGCAGTTCTACGCATTCTGCAGCGTCTTGTTCCAGCACCAGGGCCAAGAAGCGTGTGTGTGCGGGCCCCAACTTCTTCATCAAGGAGTAGAGGGCCACTGTCTGTTCGCAGTCGTTCCATTGTTCGAACCATCCCGTTATCGCGGATAACTGTTCACGGAAGTGATGGCTCGACTTCATGGTGCCACCTGAAAAGAGATTCCATTAATATAAAAAACATGATTTAATAAAGTTTATGAGAAACAATTTTAACAAGCCTAATCGTTTTATCAATATAAGCTGTCACCTATGTTATATTCTCACAACATGTTATATCAAGAGAAAATGTTTGGAGTAGAGGTCAGTACGGGCCGGAATTTCTAGGGCCGGCCCGGTTCGTACAGATATCAATGAACAGGTCCGGACCGAGCAAATATAAAATCAGGCCCAGTCCGGCCTAAATCAATTCCATTAAAAAATCTGATTTTTCTTAAGGGGGCTGGTCACTCAGCTTCTGATTTCGCCTCACTAATGTAAAGTCTGTGGACATTGGATGCATTCGTCTATTTAAAATATCTCCTCGGGAAATTAATAGTTTTAACTTCTATTTTTTGTGTACATTTCCTAAAAGGGGTCTTTTTTTTCTTAATTCTCAAAATATTTCTAAAATAGAGATTAATTTTAAAGGAAGTGTTAAAATCTTACCCACAGTTCGCCCGCTTTTAACACATAAAGTATTAAATTCAGCATCGATTTTAGAAATATTTTGAAAACTAATACAAAAAGGGACATCCTTTAAGAAGAGTACACAGAAAAAATATGTTGAAAATATGAATTTCCCGAGAAGATATTTTAAATAGACGAATGCATCAAAAGTCCATAGACTTAACATTACGAAGGAGAATTCCTAAGCTGAGTGACGAGCCCCCTTAACATACAATGGAGATTATTTTAAAGAATATACTGAATACATATATTAATGGGGAATTTTAACAGTATAAAATATACTGTAATGCACATAACACATAGTAACTGAATAACATATAGTAATCTAAAATAAGATTACTATGTAAAAATAGCAAATAAAGCCTTTGTGCAACAATATTAAAAAGCAGAAAAACCAACGTTTAAAATGCACAAATAACATATGAAAAGCAACAAACAGCTGTTTCGAATCTACTAGCGAGATTCTTCTTCAGTGCAAAAGGAACAGCGTGCTAGAAAAAGCAAGGCTGAGCAAAATCATAGACAGAGACGCGCTGGCTTTTATACCCTATGCGGGTGGCGAAGGCGCCGAAACAACCAATGAGAGAGAAGCAGTGGAAACGACTGGGTGGACAAGTAGCGACATCTACCGGAGGAGTAGAGAAAAGAAACCAAAAAAGGGGAATTAAATTAACGCTTTCCAAATACTTGGAAAATCTGGAGTACTGGATAAGTCATTGACTAAAGAGTGAGAATTTTTAATGATATGGTAAGCTTCCCAAAAATCAAGATCAAGGTTAGAAGAACATTTTTGGATAATGATGGCTGAGGAAAAATCGAACCTATGTTGAGAAGACCAAGAATGTTGAGCAATAGAAGAACGTTTGAGCTCCTGATTTTTAACATAACCTTCATGCTCTTTTAAACGAAATCTAAGAGCACGTTTAGTCTGACCAATATAAGAAAGACCACACTGACAAGAGATCTGGTAAACGCCCCAATTATCTAGGCGAATTATCTAGGCGATCTTAAAATTTCCGTTCTATGTTCGTTATGTTGATGATGTTTATGTCCTAATAGAAATGAATTCGGATATTAATCATATTCTCTCTATTATGAATTCCATTGATCCCTGCATTCAATTTACCTCTGAAATTGAGACCAATAACTGTCTTTCTTTCCTGGATGTCCTTGTTATTCGTTGTGAAAATGGCTTTCAGACTACCGTCTTTCGTAAACCTTTTGCTGTCAGTCTCCCACCTCACAGGTATTCTTCTCATTGGTTGTTTCGGCGCCTTCGCCACCCGCATAGGGTATAAAAGCCAGCGCGTCTCTGTCTATGATTTTGCTCAGCCTTGCTTTTTCTAGCACGCTGTTCCTTTTGCACTGAAGAAGAATCTCGCTAGTAGATTCGAAACAGCTGTTTGTTGCTTTTCATATGTTATTTGTGCATTTTAAACGTTGGTTTTTCTGCTTTTTAAGATTACTATGTGTTGGCAAAACAGAAAATACACAATAGCAACATTAATGATCACTTAGAGTTAGACTTTTCAACATTAAAATAAAGATTCATTTTTTTTAAAAAAAAATGTAGTTTAGAAATGAGAAAGAAGGATTTTAAAAACATTTCTGAAGCTGTACAAGTGGGTAAGTGCGATCGCAGATCGTACAGAGGGTTTCCTTTAATGTCTTTTAAAACACTATAATTGAACTAATAAATCAAAATTATTAATTTATAATTATTAAAATCTTACATAAATAGCAGCACCATTAAATTTAATTTTAAAATAAATTAAAAATATATTTTAATAAAATTGAAAATATTAAAGTAAAATTATTTAAATAAAATTAAAAAATCCGAATATTTTTAAATTCATCAATTTCAAAAATTTAGCATAATAATAAATAAAAATCTAAGTAAAAAATTGCTTAAAACATATTTAAAATGCTGAAATAATTCAGTAAAAACCCCACGAAAAAACACTATATTCGTAACAGGCTTGAAAAAAAAAAAAAAAAATAGCTAATTTCGCCAAAGGATCGCGGAAAAAACGCGAATTTAGACAAAGGATCCAAAGGACCAAAAAAGATGTGCAAATTAAACTTGTAGGTAGAACATTAATAAAATGGATTTTTTTTTTGTATGAGATTCTTAAAAATACAGCATGATTTCAATGTACTTTGATAATGTATTCAGGGGGTGGACCAGTGAACCCCCCACCCCTTTCGTACTGCATTGAAATGTCTCCCACCTTCGGAAGATTTAGGATTTGATGCTTATTAATGATTTAGATGTAAATTTCCTTTCCAAGGAAAATGTCCGATTCCAATACAGATCTATGCTGACAAATAATTCAATGGGAAGTGTAAAGAAAGCACCCATTCATTCAACAAAAAGTACCCCTTAACGTAATTATTCTTTTTTCAGCAAAAATATCTTTTCAATAAACCAGTCTTGCCCCCTTTTAAAAGAAATGCTAATGTTAGTGATACTTGTTAGTGGAACTTCGTATCTTCTACTCTCAAATAAGCATTATTTTACAATTAAAATTGTATCTTGCATTTTTACTTTTAAAAAGCAAAGAAAATTTCTCTTAATATTTTTTTTAATATCTTATTTGAGTGCAAATAACACTGGTTTTAATACAATAATTAATGCATTTATCTTTTCCAAATAAACAAGTTTCATTTATTCCTTTAAAATATGAATTATTATTGATGGAGACCCAGGATTTTTCAAGTACAGCAACACTGAACATTGTTTAACTAATTTTGAAGTCATCCCGTTATCAGGGGTGGAAGAAATCCAATCCAATCAAGCCAAGACTGAAAATTTTTCTCAGTATTAGGAATAACCACATGGGAATGAGCTAGAAGATTTCTGTGTCTTGCATTATGTCTAAAAATTGATTTCTTACAATTAAAAGAAAGCAATTGAAAGTTCTTGAAAGTAAAGTTGCTATTATTTAAGCATATAAATTAGAATTTACCATCAGTCAAAAAAATTTCCAAGACTGAAATCAGTCCTGAGACTGAAGGTCTTGCACCCATGCCCGTTATGAATGGAAAATTAATTGAATTGTAGGAACAAAAACAAATCAAACCATCCTACAATTCAATGATGATAATGAAAATTTTAGCAATGGACACCCTCCAAAAATAAATATTTGTATTTAAGCATAAAGAGAGATAGTAAATCAAACAAAACATTAAAACTTAAGATACAGACATACTAAAATAAAAATTTTATAATGTATATACTTATAGTCTATAATAAGGTAAGGTCTAGTTCAAATTATCTAATGCAACAGGGAATGATCAGTTTACACAACTCTCCCAAGATTTTCCAAAAAATTCCCTATAAATTTTGAAATTTCCATTTCAGTAAACTTTAGCTTCTTAAAAAACACTTAAAATTTACGGAGACAATTTTAAAAAACGCACATCATCGGCAACTCTTGCCAACTTTCTGATGGTGAAAACGGCATCTTAATAATTATATTAGGTAATGAGCCATTACGCTTCAAAGTTTTCACATAGGTTAATACGGGATTTCGCGATCGGGGAGTTTCAGTGCAGCGGCTCCTTAAACTGCTATGACCAAAAATTTGTCGCATAACTACTGTGGAGCGGTCTCCGAGACCGCTTAATCGAAGGATGAATAAAGGGCTCCCTTTAACTCATAAAATGGCGTTTCTGTACTAAACTTTATGTACAAGACAATTATTAATATTTCCCTATTCAGAAGTCTCTAGCGATGGTCCTAGGGCTCGAAATGAAACAAAGTTTCACTAATATCTAGAGTTAAACGGAAATTTACAAGTGCGAAAATTGAAAAATGTAGCGGTCTCTGAAACCGCTAAGAAAATTGTCAGGTTAAACCAGGTATACTTAATTTTAAGAGAGCTGAGCTCTAACGTTTAAATTTCCAGATCTCAAATTCAATGGATTTTATCATTTGTCACCCTTTTCATTTGAGAGTACTTTGTTAGTAGTCAAAGTGCATAATAAAAAAGAAAAGTGCCCAGCTAAACTGGTGGCATTGAGCTCACAGGCTATTCACACTAATTGTATATCATACTCTTATTTTAAAGAATAATGCCCTTCAAAAAAATAAGTGAAGGGGAATTAGTCCCCGTTTCCCCCTTTATACTTAACCAGTGAACCTCCAAATCTAATCAGGGAAACTCCTTATCATAATAAACCGGTATACCAAATTTGGAGCAAATCGAATAATCCTGCAAAAAAAAAAAAAAAAAAAAAAAAAAACATTTATCTAAATTAAGAGGTGGACTAGCCCCCCCCCCTTTATCCTTAAACAATGAATCCCCAAAACGAATCAGGGAAGCTCCTTAACATAATAAACCGGTATACCAAATTTGGAGCAAAGCGAATAATTCTGCATGAAAAACCCGTTTATATAAATTAAGGGGGGGTGGACTAGCCCCCCTTCCCCCTTTATCCTTAACCAATGAACTCCCAAAACTAATCAAGGAAGTTCCTTAACATAATAAACCGGTATACCAAATTCGGGGCAAATCGAATGATTCTGCATGAAAAACCCATTTATCTGAATTAAGGGGTGGACTAACCCCCTTTATCCTTAACCAATGAACCCCCAAAATTAATCAGGGAAGTTCCTTAACATAATAAACCGGTATACCAACTTCGGAGCAAATCTAATCATTCTGCATGAAAAACCCATTTATCTAATTTAAGAGGGGCGGGCTAACCTCCTTTTTCCCCCTTTATCCTTAACCAATGAACCCCCAAAACTAATCAGGGAAGTTCCTTAACCCTAGAACTACCGGAAATGTTACTCAAGTTTTATAAAAACATTCTACACCAGAATTTTTACTTAAAACTATTTAATTTGTTTATTTAACTTATTATTGTCTGATTTATACATTTAGTTTGTTTTGAAGAAATTTTCTGGTTTGAATAGATATTTTGAATATACATGTCGGGTCCATTGGACCCTTCTGGTAGACAGAGGGTTAACATAATAAACCGGTATACCAGATTCAGAGCAAATCGAATGATTCTGCATGAAAAACCCATTTATCTGAATTAAGGGGTGGACTAACCCCCCCTTTCCCCCTTTATCCTTAACCAATGAACCTCCAAAACTAATCAGGGAAGCGCCTTATCACAATGAACCTAGAAAAAATTTTTGAAGCAAATCGGATGTTTCTATCAAGAGTTATCGCGTTACGTACGTACATACATACATACATACATACATACAGAACGGGCGGGCACATTAGCTCTCAGGCTTTGATAGCCTGTGAGCTAAAAAGTAATTTAAGTCATTGGTTTGGAGAACCTGGATACTCCAGCTGGCTCAGTTTCTGTTCGCTCAACATTAGTACAGTAGAACCTCGATTATCTGAAGTAATTAGGGCCAACCCTCTTTCAGAAAATCGAAATTTTCGGATAACCGAGAATGATTCAAATTTAAGATTAAGGACAAATTCATGCAGTTTTTCTTATTATGGTAACAAGTGCTTAATAAAAATAAAGCAATATCAAAACAGAAACAAGAATAAATTACTTTAATTTTAATTTTGAAATTAAGTACCTTTTACACATTTCACAAGGATTTGAAATAAAGTATTATTTATTGCGGTTTCTATTGTCTTTGGTTTGCAGCTCTGTCACGAAGCTTTTTAAAACTAATAGTTCACCAGTATCAGTCTTTCTGCTGCTCCAGCCATACCAAACGTTTTACAGAACATTCAAAATCTTCAGAATTGCTAATTTGTTAGTTTTCTTCGTCTGCTAGACCACATTCACACATTCCAGTTCTCACTCCTCTTACTGTATTCTAGTCCACTCCGCAGCTTACGGGAGCT
Organism: Maratus speciosus; assembly: GCA_963932465.1. Classification (NCBI taxonomy): domain Eukaryota; kingdom Metazoa; phylum Arthropoda; class Arachnida; order Araneae; family Salticidae; genus Maratus; species Maratus speciosus. Next base: position 57,726,331 of record OZ010798.1, read on the forward strand.
CAAGTTAAATTTAAAGGAATTCCAAGAAAGGGGATCAAGATATTTATTTGTACTTGTAGGTTCGGAAAGGACCGCTTGCACACAAGGAATGCGATAGTACAAAAAGCTTTAAAAAGGGATTTCGATTAAAAGAGTTTCGGATAAAAGATGTTCTACTGTAATAAGAATATAATTCAATATTCTACGAGGTGTTACTGTTTGTTTGGGGAAGGTCGGGAAGAGAAGCAAGAAAACAGAAATTTAAGTTATACCGCAAAGATTTACGTATAGCAACCTACCCCCCCCCTCTTTTTTTTTTAACACTTTCCAACAAAGTTGAAAAATGTTTATGCATTCGGTTTGTCTGCCCACGCTCGAACACTCCCGTAAATACTGATTTTCATGCAATTTATAAACGTTATTCAGGGTCACCAAAATATGTTTCATTTGTATATGAAGTATCAGGGATTAATAGTTCATTTACAGGAGCACTCAAAAGAATTCCGTTATATTATAGTTCTATGGGGAAAATTCGTTTGCAGTGCATTTTAATGACATTACGCTATTTCAAATATATTGAAATCGATATAAATCACTGAATTTTACAATATTACTATACAGTAGGGCAATACAATATATACGGGCTGATCAAAGAATTCGTATAATTTTCCGATTATAGGGGGGAACAGCTGAAATTTGGGTTTTCAAGTGTGTTATACGTTTTCATGTGGCTGAATTAAACATGATATTTTAACTTATTAAACGGCGCAGTTTTGTATCATTATTCTAAATGTGCTGGAAAGTGTTTCATAATCTATGCTTGACTCATGATTTTTTCTCTTTCTTGTTTTTCTTTTTAATGGCAAAATATCAAGTTTTTCCCCTCACCTAGGATAACGACAATAGGAAGTCTCGCGTAACTAAATTATTTTAAATTGCTCTCTAAATTCATACATGACAACTTTGGATTTCACTTCTGTTTTTAGCTTGCCTTCATTAACTTAAACTGCATTTATTGCACTCTCACACACAATTTCTTCTATGTACATAAAAATGTATTGTAATCGCAAAAAAATACGACAACCGTTTACCTATAGATTTTATACGTTTTGGTATGTTCTGAACAGGATTAGACTGTTTTTGGAAAATGTTTGTTAGGCGCCTGTAAGCAAAATATAAGCGCTCCATCTCATGAACTATCACACTAAAATTCAAAATTTATATTGTGTTGGACCTTGGCATAAATTTGTACAGATTAAGTTAAGGTTTATATCGCCCAACAGGTGGTGCTGGTATGCTGCGTTTTTCAAAATTTGTAAGATGGCAAAATTAATTTTCATAATTTGGCAAAGTGGGCCTTTTGAACCGAATTTCCCGAAGCGGATTGTGTTGGACAAATAAATCATCGTATTAAGGGAGTATTCAAATCCAAACTGCTTATTTTCTGACTCATTTTTAAATTCATTTTTGCTCTCAAACGCATCCAATTGGTAGATTCGCTTATTCAGAAACTATATAATGTACCGTAATGATCGATTTTTTTGACAGAGGCAGAATATATTTCAAAAAATTATGTCGAAGTGGTCATGTTGAACGGAATTTCCCGAAGGTATTGTGTTAGAAACGAAAAATATTGTCTTACTGAGAAAATAATTGTTTATATATCAAGTTTTAATTAATTGAACGAAAATTAAAAACACAGGTCGCTTATAAATCTCTTCAAAAATCACGTCAACAAATTTCATGTTTTTTCTATTAAAAATGAATCTGGAGTTATGCTAGAAAATTTCGAGTTGTTGAGCATGGAAAAGTATTTTTTTTAATACCGCCGTAACATGATTCTGATAAAACTAGTTATTATATAAAAATGAAATAAAAACTCGTCAAAAGCGGCCAGATAAAATTGTTAAAGTGGGTTTATCTCTAATCATGATTTGGTTTTTGTTTGTGAAATTAGTATACTTAACTTCGAAATCTACCTCCGCCTGTAGGCCGGGCCGGCAGGGATTTTTTTAATTTGACATGGGTTTTAGAAGAAATTTTTGAAACACTAAATTCTCACAAAAAGAAATTACGTTGCTCTACAAAGCCATTTTTATTTATTTATTTTTTAAATATCTGCGAGAGAATAGAGGACAAATGCGTATTAACGGCGTTGATTATGCATCCCAATTCGCACACACACGCCCAATTCTACCCTTTCTCCACCCAATTTTAGACAACGAAAATGCAGCGGTGGAGGGTGTAAAATTCCAAACGTTCAAGGTGCTGTTACTACTTGTAAAACGGGATTAGTCGGCGGTATTTTCAAATAATTCTGTGGTATGACCCCTGTATCCGGCTAAACTCAGCTGATAAATGACATAAGATTTGCAGTGCTCCCATTTCAGAAACCTTGACCGAGAATTGTCGCAGAAAATCCACAATTGAACATACCTATGGTTGATATTTAAGCGGATACAAGTCGACCTTAGAAAAAAGATCTGCTCTCGGTGCGGCTGCAAAACTATAAGACCAGAGACGTACGTCGAGCACTCTTTTTAACTAATTATTTTTAGATTGAGTTTAACTCTTAAACTTAGAATGATGCACAGGCGTCTTAAAACTCGACGAGTTTTTATTTTGTCAATTTCTAGAATGTTGTCTGTTGTCTCACAAACCCCACAATTTCTGATGACCACACATACTGAGTATAACTTCTTCGCTACCTGGGTCCCCAAATGGGGACCTCCGTTTTGTCCCATTTTATTAATGGTACTTCGAACGAAATTACAATCTCGATATCAGAATGATATCGCACCCTACCCTTGCTTCAAAAGTGTCATAACTCAAACTCCGTTTTTCAGAAAATGCGAAAACTTTTCTTTGCTTTCGAAGAGTAAGTGGCGATCTTTCAAATACAACTGCTACCTGCTGGCTGGATTTTCAGTGCACTATCTGGTATTTTAGGCGATTGGTAGAGGCGTAAAAACCAAGTAGAATGGCAGCCATAACTAAAAAAAAAACAATTTTTGAGTTGTGACATTTTTGAAGCAAGGGTGCTATATGTTTCGAAGTCCAAGATTCGAAATAATGCAAATAAAATAATCTTGTTCTGAAGTCAAATGGGAGAAGAAATAATTCAATAATAATTAATAATACTGTATTAATACTCAGTAGCGAAGAGATTAAAAGGCACCGTTTATTGTTCCAGTGGATTGTCAGCTATTCGACAAAATCGCTGCGAGCTTCGGATAGCTGGATGTGGAGAGAGAGTTGGAGAAATGCAAAAATTTGCAAATTAATGCTGTTTTCTACTTCGTATTGTTTTTTACTTTTTTTCCATCTTTTTTTCTATCGTTTAGTCTACATAAAACTAACACAATTATGTTTTTAACCCATAAAAAAAAAATCCCTGCCGGCTCGGGCCTACAGGCGGAGGTAGATTTCGAAGTTAAGTACTAAATTCTCCAACAAAACTTAAATCAAGATTAGAGATAAACCCAGTTTCTTCACAAAGAGTGAGCTGTAGGGAGCTAAACTTTTTGTGAAAATTATAATATACACGAATACACACACACATGCATATGGAATAGGTTTAAAAAATGGCTACAAAAAATTCAGATAACCTTAAAGTGTTAAGATATGTTAATATTTCCATAGTCGGGTTTTTATCATGTTTTAATACGTTTCTTCAAACTTACATGGCGTTACCTATTCACCTGCTGAGGTCCATTATATTTCCAATATGACGCAATATACATATTTTTTTTAATTCGTCAAACTATTTATTTTGTTTTGAGTTTTCATGCTGAAATCTTGCTCTAGAAAACTTATGACGTAATATTCAATTTGTTTTCAATTTGTCAAACTATTTAATTTTACACGTGAAAATTTTGCATTAGAAAAGTAATTGTGGTGAGAATTTCATTGTTTTTTCTTTTTTTTAATTGTTGGCAACTGCTATAACGAAAAACTTTTATTTTTTTCTTGCCATTGTTGTGCAAGAGCAGGTTTTATCAGAATCATGTTAAGACAGTATTCAAAATTTTGAACCCTCCCCATTTCCACTCTCTTGGGCCGATTTCGCCCATTTTCAATACCCGCCGAGATATTAGCCATATCAAAGTTGTTGGCGAGTTTGAGGACAATCCGTGCATAATTGCGACTTTTATCGTGCGGACAAAATTTAGTACATACATTATATATATATATATATAATGTAACTTTTTAGGTGGGGGTGGTTTTGGGTTCCGGGGGTCCTATGATGAAAAGTTATGAAGGAATTTTTCAAAAGTCGCACCATGGTAACGACTGCAATAGGTAGTATTTCTTACGAAATCTACCTAAAATTGCTTTAGAGAAAAAAATGTTTGGGTTTTGTAAACCCCAGTGTGCCAGTTTGTTCAAAAAATATGTGCGTCATTCTATGGCTAACAGATTTGTTTTGTTTTCTTTTCAAACACGCTTTTACCTCTTTGTTTTTTGATATTGACTAGCCTACATAAAACGAAGAATTATGTTTTTATCATTAAAAAAAAATCTAGACCAAAAAAACTTTTGGGGTTTTTACAGACCAAAGTGTGTCAGATGTGTTCGAAAAATATGAGCGCCATTCTAGGGTTATCAGTCGTAATGAAATTTTTGAATGCAACTGGCATCCCAATATTATAATATGGGCATTATTTCGTTTCCAGCTAGTATTATAACTTAAAATAAATTTTTATATTTAAAAAAAAAAAAGGTTTATTTTACACGACTGTATTTGTTGGTTGAATGGATCAGTAAGTATATTACTTACGCACTTTATTATTTTTATCTCAATCTTACTGACCAATGATGAAATTGCACGAATAGAAAAATACGTGAGGTCTAAATGGCATCACAACATCAGTTAATGGTAAAAAGAATGTCTAAACTATTTATTTTTGACATTTTGTTATAAATGCATCTAATATTTCAAGAAACCGCCCGCCTTTCGAGAGAAAAAATAACTCGAAAGTAGCTACGGTAGACACTCCTTAGAAAGACTGCATTATAGTGACCCTACGTTATAGAAACAAAATCCAACAAGTTGGAAATTGCACGTCACACATGGCAAATGAGGTGCGTTCGTACTATAACTAGTTTCAAATATTTTTTGCACCGCATATTGTATTGAATGTATATTTTTTGCACCGCATATTGTATTGAATGTATATTTTAGTGCACTTCATAAGTGTATATGAATTTCATTCTGTTCGAAAGGCTGTAACATCATTAAAATGCACTTGAAATAATTTTTTCCATTGGCCGTCATGCAACGAAAAAATGTCCCTGTCATTAAACCTTACATCCGATTTTCATGAAACTTGAAATGACTCGACAAAATTATGGAACAATTATATATTTTAAATTTCAAACGATTCGGTTGGATAGTTTTTGGGCTGTTATATGCGGACGGACGGACAGACAGACGAACTGAACGACGACCTATAAGTGCTACGTATTTATATAATTACGAACGCACCTAAAAAGTCACAAACCTTTACGTATTCAAGCAACGCATGCATTATAACGACCCACGAAACCAGCCATTCTCAATCATTTTTTTTTTTCTCGCGGGCCACAAACATAGTTTACGACATTAAGCGGGTCGCAACGCACTTAAAAAAGGGGTTAATTAAAATAGCAAGATAAAAGTAGTATATAACAAAGCAATATACAAAAGTTAATATCATCAGTATATACGTTTGAACATTTGACGCGGAAGAAATGTTACCAAAACAATTTAACATACTATTTCAAAACAAACTTCCTGGTAGATTTCTATTGAAAATATTGTCGAAATGTAGAAATACGCAGCGAGTTTGTTGTTTGGAAATGGTAGTGTAAAATTTTGGTGGCGCCATTTTTTTCCCGCAACAAATGCTCAACCCTGAAAAGTAGCAGAATTTACTACAAGTTCTAAAAAAATAAAAATTGAAGATTTTCTTTAAGAAATTAGTTTTTTGCTCATTGCAAAACTTTTTTTAAAAAGAAATATACAGGACAAATTTAATTTGGAAACATGTTTGATTACTGTTGAATATTAAATGTATACAGCACTGTAGTTCAAATAAGACAAAAATTTTTGACCAAGAAATCTGCGTTAGATCTTAAAATATAATTTTTAATCAATTATAATTAACAGGACAATTTGTCTTCCCACCAAAATGTATAAAACAGTGAAGGTCTTAAATATTTATAAGCACATCTCAATTTTATGAACGTGGATTAATGATTATGTATCCCGGGCCACACGCGGCCCGCAGGTTGAGTGTGGCTGAATTGGACCACATATTCTAATATAACTCTTTCCAACTTTTCTATAAATAATGGTTCGAGAATGCTTTGGAGTTGGAAGCAATTCAGCTCAGCAAAAGTGACTAAAAGAACCTTCGAAATTTCAGTATTTGCGTTTATATTAAGGGGGGTTTGGGACACAAAAATCCTCAAATTTTCTAAAAAAAACTTATTGCATTAAAAATTCTTTAGGGTTTTTTTTTTTTTTTTTTTTTTTTTAGGTAGCTTTCTTTTCAAAAAAGCTACCTATTGCAGCCGTTCGGAGGAAAGCGATTTCAAAAAATTTTGGTATATTTTCATCGATCATGACCCCCAGACCCCGAAACCACCCTCCGTTCAAAATTGATATATATATATATATATATATATATATCTGACCTATGTCATACTGTAACTCTCGTATTTATGAACCGATATGGATGTAATTCAGTGTGTACATAGTACATACCAATGTCTCGACCGAGTTCGTTGGCCAGCTTCATCCGCCATTTTGTTTCAAAATGGCGGCTATTTAAAATTTTTTTAAAAATTTAAAATTTGAAATGTGGTACCAAAAAATTGAAAATGGAAAAATATTTTTTTCTTATGTATTTGACCTTTATACAAAGACTCCGTAGCAGTTTTTGTTTCGTCTATATCTTAAACAATGGCTGAGTTATAGCATTTTGAATTTCTAGCGAAGCTGACATTTTGAAACGTCCTGAATTTTGTCACGCCATAAAAGGCGTATTTATGAACCGATTTGGATGTAACTTCGTTTATACATAGTACAGACCAATGTTTCGACCGAGTTCGTTGGCCAGCTTCATCCGCCATTTTGTTTAAAAATGGCGGCCATTTAAAATTTTAAGAAAAATTTAAATTGGAAATTAGGTACCAAAAAATTGAAAGTTGAAAAAATATTTTTTTCTTATGTGTTTGACCTTGATAAAAAGATTCGGGAGCAGTTTTTGTTTCGTTTATATCTTAAAAAATGTCTGAGTTATAGCATTTTGAATTTCTAGCGTGGCTGACATTTTGAAACGCCCTGATTTTTGCCACGTGATAACAGACGTATTTATGAACCGATTTGGATGTACCTTGGTGTGTACGTAGTACATGCAAATAACTCAACCGAGTTCGTTGGCCAGCTTCATCCGCCATCTTGTTTCAAAATGGCGGCCACTTAAAAAAATTAAAAAAAATTTAAATTTAAAATGAGATGCTAAAAATTTGGAAAATGAAAAAGATTTTTTCGTATGTGTTTGACCTTAATACAAAGATTCCGGAACAGGTTTTGTTTCGTCTATATCTAAAAAAATGGCTGAGTTATAATATTTTGAATTTCTATTGTGGCTGACATTTTAAAACGACCTGATTTTTGTCTTTCGATAACAGGCGTATTTATGAACCGATTTGGATATTACTTGGTCTGTACATAGTGCATACCAATATCTCGACCGAGTTCGTTGGCCAGCTTCATTCGCCATCTTGATTCAAAAAAGTTGCGATTTTTTTTTAAATGTATTTTAAAATTTAAAATGAGGTATTAAAAAATTGGAAAATGAAAAAGATTTTTTTTTATGTGTTTGGCCTTGATACAAAGATTCGGAGCAGTTTTTGTTTCTGAAAATTTGTTCTTTTGTTTATATCTTAAAAAATGGTTGAATTATAGCACTTTGAATTTCTATCATGGCTAACACTTTGAAACGATCTTGTATTTGTCACGCGATACCACACGTATTCGCCTATTTCGATGGAAGAAGGCATGTGGATAGTATACATCAATATCTCGGCCAAGTTCGCTGGCCAGCTTCATCAGCCATCTTGTTTCAAAATGGCGGCCATTAAATTTAAAAAAATTATATTTAAAGTGAGGTGCAAAAAAATTAGAAATTGAAAAAGGTTTCTTTCTTAAGTATTTAACCTTGATATAAGGATTCAGGAGCATTTTTTGTTTGCCTTTATCTTAAAAAATGGCTCAGATATAGTAGTTTCAATTCCTAACGTGGGTGACATTTTGAAAAATCTGATTTTTTGCCTGCGACAGCACTCGTATATATCAACCGATTCCGATGTGAGTGAGCATGTGCACAGCAATTACTAAGGTCTCGACCCCAATAGCAGAAAATTCTCCAAGTGTCTGCGACAGATCTTTCAGGGACTGAAAATAATCTGCAGGTAAAATGTTACAAATGAACCTTTAATTAATCAATCATTTACTTTTAATGTTTTTAAGCATTTTACTCATTTTTATTAATAATAATCTTAAGTTTTAGTAATAAATAATAAAGAACTAAACATAATATAAAGTTGGAAAAAGATCCAATGAAAAAATAAAATCTGCAAAAGGGAAAAGAAAATCTGCGACGCACGTCACCTGTCAGGAACTTTCTGCTACCGGGGTCTCGACCAAGTTCACTGGTTAGCCTCATCCACCATGTTGTCTTAAAATGGCAGGCACTTTAAGAAATCGCCAAATTTGGCAGCCAAATATAAGTTACTTTGATTAAAAGCAGCTTGGATAAAGCTGACTAATTTCGCGAAATTCTCATTCATAATGATTTAGTATTGATAAAAATTGGTATTGAATCTCCTACATTCGGTTTCCACTAAATTGAGCTTCGTGTGTTTGAATAATATAAGTTGGCTTTTTTTAAAATAAGGAATATGAAAGCTACCTCTTCCTCCCGGCACTGGCCGGAAGGACTTTTTTTTTTTCTTTCAGCTTAAATGACGTTTAAATCATGTTTCTATCTTAATTAGAACACGAAATATTTATTTTTTCGTTTTGGTTCGTTTTCAAAATCTAGCTTTCAAGCAATGGTTGTCGTGGCAATCGCCTCCTTGTGAAAATGCGTTTTTCTTCCGGATGAGTTTTTTCACCATTTGTCGTATTTAAATTGTTATAAGCCAAGAACCGTTAAAGATAAGCTGTTCAAATTTGGAACATATCTTTTTCAATTGTTTTACTTTAATTCTGATTCAGCAAATTTGAAAAAAAAATTTACTTTTGAAAATGATTTTTATTTTAAATACTTTTTTTTTTAATGCTCAATCAAAATTAAAAACATTTGTTTATTTAAATGAAAAAATTAAATTCTACAAATAACATTTCGAATTATAACGATTTTAAATTACTTTTTTAATAAACTTTTAAATTATTATTTTTTCCTTTTTTAATTGAGAAGTTTTATCATGTGATTTTGTTTACAAATGATATGGTTAACCATCACAAAAAAAATTCAAAATTTTAACTCAATACATAAAAGTTATTTTAAAATGTGTCCCGGACCGCCTTAAAAGCATTTTTAGCGATTGTATTGATGACGGGCGTGATTACAAAATTTTATACTAAATATCAGAGAATGTAGTTGTTTTCTTTCTTGCGTAAAGCTTTGTGATCATCAGAAAAATAAATGCTTATTCGTTATTTATCAAAGTGAATTTATTTTTTAGTGACGTTATGTTTATTTATAAATACTTAATACAGTAAAGAAATAGCAAAAGAAATCGAATTAGAAACTAAAATTATTGAAGTTGACAGAAATGCAAACTTTTCCCCCGAAAAACGCAATCTAAAATAGAGGAAATCCAATAAAAGTTGAAAGATGAGCGAGAAAATAAAGGCAAAGTACGGAAATACAAATAAAGTTATAAAAAACTGAAAATCGCGGATCTATAAAACCTACAGAGGATGTGCGATTTACCAGTCTCGTGAAGTATGTCAGTGGAAACTAAGAAGAAGTGCCAATACGAGTAACATGCTTTGACATAGTAAAGTCTCATGTGGAATCCAAGATGAAGAAAAGTGAAAACAGACATTTAAATTAGTGCCCCCCGATTAAAAGTTCATACGAGTACAGATTTTGGATACGTATGATACGACCAAGGTGGTTATACGTATTATACAATAGTATATACAGAATCTCCCCAGAGGTTAAACGTTTTTCGTTCATTGTATGAAGAAAAAGATGCTTTTCTCCTGCTAGTGTGCAGATTCTCGCAGTTGAACAGAGCCATCTATCAAAGAACTATGATGCCCCCGCCCCGGGTTTACCTGCCCTGCGGTTTCTGGGCAAGTAGCGGGTACTTGCAAGAGACAGGGGGGGGGGGGGGGATCGAGACCTTTATTTAGATTTTGGTTGCTCCACCCCTAACCCCCTCAAAACTAAGTTATTAATTACGAAATGTTTTACAAAAGGGTATTGCGGTTAAATCCAGGGCTGCGGAGACGGTGGGGGAACATGGACGACTCCGACTCCGGGAATTTTAACAGATCCGACTCTGACTCTTTCGCTCAAAAATGGGCCCGACTCCGACTCCGCAACCCTGGTTAAATCTCACTATTGCACCCCCATCACTGGAAACGTCAGTGTTACATGACAATAGCCCACCTTGTTTACTTTTCAAACAACCATTATGAGAATATTTCAAATATCATTTTTAAACAATACTGGCAAATTTAAGAAATATAAAACAAAACTGTCCCAGCATGTAACATTTTAGAGTTTAATTCAATAAAAACTGAAGTAACAAATTAAAATATTTTTAGGGGGAAATAACGACCATGCGTATGAAACATTGCATCAGCAGATTGCTACGGTAACGCCACCGATTTCCAAGCTTGTTCCATTTACGTATACTTGAATTATACGTTTAACAGATATACACTTATACGTATCCGGATAAGTTTAAACATATAGTTTAAGGTACCATTTACAAATAATTCAATACAATGCAAATCAGCATTGATGTTTGAATTATACAAGTTACTTTCAAAAACGTATATATTTAGAAACAATATAATTGTCAATTTGAATTAGTGATGAATTCAGGGGTTGGAACGCCCCTTCCCCTCCCCAAGAAGTTTAATTAGTCTAAAAGTGCACCCCCCCACACTCACGTAGCAGCAGGAATACATTCCGGAGAAATATTTCTGAATCAGACACTGTTCGAATGTGATTCAGAAATATCTTTCCATACGAACATTATAAAGAAGTAACGTTGTTTGTTCATAGCGAGTAATCACTGGCACTACCAAACCAATTTCAAAAATAATGGTGTCAAAATGCTGGTGATAGTGATCATCTCTGCTCCAACACATAGACACTATTTTATTGTCGGTAGAACAAATTCTAAGTGGGTGCAGGAACTAAAAGCGTTCTCAAATTGATATTTTTGTGGTGGTGTTGGGGCTAGAAATTTGAAATTGGGTGTGGTGGTAACATTTAAGAAGTGAATACTTTCTATGGGTGGTTTCTAAAAATTCGAAATTTAAAAGAGTGAAACGAGCGGGAAAACGTTCTAAATTGCGATTTATTTGGAATTGCAGGGCTAGAAACAAAGTTTGGCACAGCTGTTACTTTAGAGATGTAAATAATTGCCCAGAACAGTTTCCCCAAAGATTCAAAATTTATAAGGGTGCAGGACAAAAAAAAAGTTCTAAATTTGATATTTATGTAATGCAGTTGGTAAGAAAGCTTGGAATTTGGCATGGTGGTTACTTTTTAGAAGTAAATGCTCGCTAAGAACAGTTTCAAAAAGATTCTAAATTTTAAAGGGTGAAATGGTTGGGAAACAAAAACTTTTAAATCAAGATTTAATTGGAGCTAAGCAATCCCTTACCCTTCGCGAGGGTTTTAGGTTCACGGAAACCTCCGCGAATGATAAAATCGCGAATGTTGAGACTATCTTTCCGTGCATAAACAGATTTAGATAGCATTTTAAGATTTTGTTTTAACGCGACAGTGGACGTTCAAAATCGCAAAAAACATTAAAAAAATCCATTTTTTGGAAAAAATGTTCTGGCAATTTTCTACTTTCAAATAAAAAAATATATATATTCAAATGCGATATTTTTTTGCAGAGATACAGCTGTTTTTCTAACGTAAACAATCGTTAATCTACACTTAAAACAAGTAATATAAAATTTTTGTTTTTAAAGTCAATTCCTACTTAGGCCATCAAAGAAAAATTTAACATAATCCCTTAAGCTAATATTAGTATTTGTTGCATTAAAATATCTCAATTTGTTGATTTTCTATAAGCAAGTAGGTTTACAATGGAACTATGGGAATTTGGCGAAATATTAGAGATATCGCCAAGTTGGCGTCCCTTTTGGCGACGACTCACTTTGGTCGCCAAATTGGGCGATATATCGCCAAGTTGGCGACAAACTTGGCGGTATTTGGCGACCGAACAGGGTCCCCCCCCCCCCCCCTATGGTAACCCCTTATTGAAAATACTTTCATTGATCTTCAATAACCAATGGCCGCCATTTTGTTTCCCATGCAAAACTAAAATTAATGAATTAAAATTTAATGAATGAATTAATATTTGAAAAAACTGTATTAACATCCATTGTCATCCAGTACAAGTTTAAAAAAAAAATTTATTTCAACTTGATAGGATGAATAATGAGTATCTATATTATAAAGGACAAACATATCTGTGCGTAACGCATACATCATTTTGCGAATGGCAACACTTTGAAATTTGAAATGAAATTTTGGTTTGGCAATTTTCTCTACTGCAAATTTTTAAACTTCTAAACATCGCACATTTAAATTTTTTACACCGTCGTATAAGGAAAAAAATGCTGTTTTAAATGCAATTTGTTTGAAAGATGTATCTCAATTTATTTTTGAGATATTAATTTGTTTGTAGTTTTTAATACCAGTTTTCTAATCGTGGCAACAAAAGTACCCCATTTCTATTGTAAGTAAACTGAAAATAGTCGAAAATAGGAGATATGCATCTTTTAATAAATGTATCTTTTTGTTGCCATTTTCTCACATAACCTGAAAGAAAAGGTGAAATTAAAATATGGGCTATGTCAAGAATATTGTCTGTTATTCCGTGATAATGACGTCATTGCTTTAGCGGATGCAAATGACGTCATTTTATAAAAAAGCATGTATTTTAATTCTTAAACCTGAATTATGTTTAGTAGAAGTGCGTCATTTTCGCAGCCCAGCTGCTTTGAAATTCTTCACAGGTGAAAATGCTTCACTTTTGAAAAAAATTTAATCGAAATCACACACTGATAAAACGCAATGTTTTACAAAAATGTACAGTGTCTTTATAAAAGAGACGTGACATGCAAATAATAGCGATTTATATTACAGAAATTGATGATTCTCGCCTGGATGGATTTTTGCTTCGCCGTGTTAGACAAGAAAATAAGTAATTCGAAGTTTAAAATACTATCATGTTCCTGAAGTTTTTGTCCAAAATTCTCTCGGATAATAAAATTTTAATGCTATTCTTTAGGACATTCTACTATAATTTTATCAAAATAACAGTTTGCTTAATTTAATTTTTCCTAAATTTATATAATCTATATTATTCAAAACACAAGTGTGTTTTTTAATCATCTGCCCTGATTTTTCTGCTGAACCAATTTTACTAATTTTTTTTTTTTTTTAAACTGAAAACTGTTCATTTGTAGATGTGACCGCATTTTTTTTTTTTTTTTAAATATCCCCACTTTTATATTTTAATTTTAAAAGCATTTTATGTAATTTCTTCAAAATGGTGAAAATTAGATAGCTTTCATTATTGCAGACAACAGAGAAATAATGAGGTATTTTTAACTTTATTCATGCTATTTTCTGATAAAAATTCAAAATTATTGATAAAAATTGTTGTAAAAAGAGTTTAGTGGCGTAAAATCCCATTAGGAGCATAATATTATACTAAGGGCATAATAACGGAAAATCACATACTGATTTTGAAAACACGCATTTGTCCTCATAAATTTTCTATATTGTTTCTCCTTCTGCATGTGTACTGATACTAAGTTTCAGACACTAAGCGAAATGCTTATTTAAGTGAAAATGAAGTCATATTGAAAAGAAAACGGCCATTTTTTTTAGATAAAACTAAACATTTTAACACAAGTGCGTCAAAAAAACAAATTACGGAAATTCTTACTCTCCGGAATTGAGATTATAGAATCTCAAGTAAAGAGTGCGTCTGTTCACATAAAAGATGTTGCTGACAATCGTGACTTCAAGTTTTGAGTTAAAATGATTTTTAAATGATCAAACAATACACAATTTTTTTTTTAATGATGAATATGGATATGAGAGGGGCGCATGCAAATTTTGAGAAGGTGAAAATTGCTATTTTTCATCCCGGAATAACAAGCATAAGAGACTCAATTGATAACGACATCCTAATAACCGATTTTTATTATATTTTACTGATTAAGTATGTATATTATAAAGAACAAACGTATCTGTGCATAACGCTGACGTCATTTTGCGAATGGCAACACTTCATCATCAAATTTTGGTCTTGAAATTTTCGCTACTGCAATTTTTTAATCTTCTGACCATCGTATTTTTTCAATTTTCGTCGCATAAGGAAAAATTTTACTTTCAAATGCAATTTGTTTAAAAACTGTACCTTAATTGACTGATGTATTATATTTTCTAAAATAATTTTTAAGCATGATTTTTTTTTAAGTTTATCTTATCACGTGCCGGTTTTAATACATAATAATAAACCTTTTGCATATAAAACAACAAGCATTTTTCAGCATTTGTTTCTGACTATTTTTGCATAACGAAATTAATACCTCCTTTATAAACAAATGAAAGAATAATATTAAAAAAATCACCAATCTAACATATTTGTGAAAGACAAATTAAGGAAATTAATACTTCTTTTATAAACAAATAAAATAATATTGAAAAAACACAAACCTAACATATTTGTAATCGTACAATTTAAATTTTTAGATCATTAAATAGGTCCCCCCCCCCCAAATGGAATTTGTTTGCATAGTTGATCTCA
Organism: Maratus speciosus; assembly: GCA_963932465.1. Lineage (NCBI taxonomy): Eukaryota > Metazoa > Arthropoda > Arachnida > Araneae > Salticidae > Maratus > Maratus speciosus. The sequence continues at coordinate 57,741,397 of OZ010798.1, forward strand.
GTTTACCGATTGTCTCAGTTTTTAAAAACAATTTTAAAGCATGAAATATTTTTTAATTTATCTATATCGCGCGGAGCTCGATTACGAAAGATTAATCCGTTTGCCCTTAAAACAAAATAAAGAGTTCATAATATTTTTATGGCTAATATCCATTAAAAAAAGCTTCCCTATGAATAAATAAATAAAATAACATAAATAAAACACAAGTTTAACAGACATGTATAAGCTTTGATATTATCAGAATATAAAAGGATGCCGTAAGTAGCAAAATCTTGGTCAAATAACTCTTAGCATGCAGCTAAATAAGAAAATATCGCTTTTGATAAATTTCAAAAATTTGATTGTATAATTCGTATTTTTCATATGAAAAATGCTTTTTTAATGTAAGTGGGCAATCTAAAAAATTTATTGCATATAAAAATATTATTAGTTTTCAATTGAAAAAAATGTTTTCACCTATATTCTTTAACCCGGGAAGCCCGGGTACGATCCTTTAGTTTTATGAACGATTGAAAATTTGAACAAGATAAATATATAAATAAATATAGGGAGAGTGTGAGCTAATAGTAGGAATTGAATGAATAAAACTTCAAAATCCAGTTTTCTCAAAATGAGAATTTTCGCCGACTGAGTAAGTTCAAAATGCTCCATGCGTCTTAATTTTATACAAGTTTTCGTAACAGTTGGTAATATTGCTGCTGATATACTTTATTACAAAACTTGCTATTAATGTGTACATTATTTCATATAAAGGTTTTTTTTAAAAAAAAGTAATATTTTATCATTGAATTTTATCCGAAATGATCAATATTATATGTTTATAATTTTTCTCTGCCAAGGTACTTTTATAATTTTAAAATGTATACCAATTTTTGATATTAATATCATAAAACTATATCCTTTAAAAAAATTTCAAGTTTCTGAAACAAAATTTAATGCGCATGGAGCATTTAATTTATATCACTAATTAGCATATTACTCATTTGCATATTCATATTTTTAAACGAAATTAAGAAATTTTCTTAATTATTGCACAAATTATATGTATCAAATTTCAAAACAATTGAGCAAAAACTATAGACAATGTTTTTGAACGTCCTCTGTCGCCTTAAGAGGCTACTTCAGTCAAAGGAAAAGACCCGTTCGCTAATGCTAATCCTATGGAAGAAATTTATAAAGATATCTCGGTTGCATTTCAATATTTTTAAATAATTTCTTTTGCATTGAATAGTTGAGATTGATATGTACAAAGGCCGTTGTTTACTTTTTCGATTTTGTTTACAGGTATTTCTTATGAGAACACTTTCATTTTCGGAACCGGTTTCGAAAGTAAAAGCATTCTCATAAAAAATATCTGCAGTCAAAATCGAAAAAGTAAAAAACGGCCTGCATACAGATCGATCTCAACTATTCAATGCAAAAGAAATCATTTAAAAATATTGAAATGCGACCGAGATATCTTTATAAATTTCTTCCATAGGATTAGCATTAGCGAATGTGTCTTTTCATTTGACTGAAGTAGCCTCTTAATGGAAAAAAGTAATTGAAACGTAAATGTATATTTATTAAGCATTAAAAAACGCATGCTGTAAATAAATTTAATTATAAACATATTTAATTATAAGCATATTGTACAAAGTTTAGTTGATGGCTGAAAAAATTTATTGATAGACGATTCCAAGAACTTTTGTTTATGAATTTCCATATACGGAAAAGTTGTGATGTCGATTTTCCTTTTAAAATTGAGACTCCTCACCAGTGAAGGATCGCATTCTATTGCTTTTCTCAACAAGTTGTTGAAGTTTTAAGCTGCCCATACAATTTTAACAGAAAAATTTTCAGTTGCAATAAAAATTTTGAATTTTTGAAACTTAGAGTTTTTTTTTTTTTTTTTTTTTTTTTTTTTTTTTTTTTTTTCAGTCTTAGCATCAATTTATTTATGTTTCGGGTTCCTTGGAATTACTGACTTATACTTTGCCTCAATATAAGGGTTGAAGCTCTCGGAACATAGGATACACAGTACAATGCAGTTGTCTAGTGTGACATAGTTTTATGTAATTGGTAAGAACAAAACGAGTTTACTTTGTAAAAAAAATTCTTCATGAAACAAAATTCGCGAATTTTGAAATGGTCTTCATTTTATTTCGCGAATAATCAAAACTCGCGAATGTTAAGGGATTACTGTATTAAGGGTAGAAAATTTTAATTTGGCATGGCTGTTTTTCTAAAGACGTAAATGTTCGCCCAGAACAGTTTTGTAAAATTTCGAAATTTAACAGTTTGCAGGAGCAAAAACGTTCTAAAATTGTGACTTACGTGATACAGTTGGTACAGAAGCTTGGGATTTGGTATGGCTGCTATTTTTAAGATTTAAATGAACGATGATTGAATGAATGATGCTGGCTAAATGAACGATGCTAAGAACGGTTTTTAAAAAACCGAAATTTAACCCTTTATCTACTCACGGTAGTTATAAGTACCATTAAAATAACTTGTTATAAAATTCATTTAATACATCGATTAGTTGTACTACAGTTTAGAATGAGTTATAGATACATTACTTTATCTTGTTCCAAAAACATTATGGGTTACACAAAACAAACATTTTTAAAAGGATGAATTATTTTTGCCTTTGCATTTTTTCGGCTTTCTTAGCGTTGGGGAAGGGGGGGGGGTGGATTTTCCATTCGGAAATATTTCTATTGTAAGAACATTATATTTGTACATTTCCTAATTCCACAAAATACTAAGAAAAATATTTAAAATAAAAGATTTGAGTGGGGTTATAAATAGTGCACAAAATTCGTATAAATTCAAATTTAATGAATCCTAAATCCTCCAATCCTAAAATTTATTAAATGATTATAAAATTCTAATGCAGTTTAAACAATTCACGAAAAATGCTTTAGAAGATAAAATTTATGAATAATTCATAATTCAATACATAAAGGGTTAAAAAGATAGAATGAGCTGAAAACGTACCATATTAAGATTTAGTTAGTTGGATTCGTTCGGTATACAAATTTGAAGTTTAGTACAGAGATTACTTTTAAGATGCAGGTATAAGGTATAAACAGCTGATTAAAAAATACGAAATTTAAAAGTGTGAAATGAGCGGGAACTTAAAATTTGACATGTCTTATATTTAAGACGTAAATGCTACCACGGAACAGTTTTCACAAAATTTAAAAATGTGTAGAAGATAAAATCGTTCTAAAATTGACACTTTTTTATGCTGATGGGCAAGAAGCATGAAATTTCGAATTGTAGTTATTTTTAAGATTTAAATGCTCGCTAATTTTTTTTTTCATCGAAATTTAACTAGTATGTTGTCGCCATCATAAAACTTCCTTCTATATAAATCACGTCAATTAAATCATTTAAATAGTACAAGAAATTACATCAATTTAGCACCAATCATATATCAAAGTAATCTGAATTTGAAGTTTGATGAAAATTCGTGCATTAGTTATTGGGATAGAGCTATAGTGGAAATTCTGAAAAATGCAGCATAGCAGCGCCACCTGTTGAGCGATTTGCACTAATTCATATCGAGGTATACCTGAATCTGAAGTTTGTTGAAAATCCATGCATTAATTCTTGAGATAGAGCTATTGCGGAAATCGCAAAAAATGCAGCATAGCAGCGCCACCTGTTGAGCTATTTGCACCAAATTGTATAAACGTCATGTCAAGGACTAACTGAATCTATAGTTTGATGAAAATCCGTGCATTAGTTCTAGAGATTGAGCTATTGTGGAAATCGTGAAAAATGTTGCATAACAGTGCCAACTGTTTAGCGATTTACACCAAAACATGAACAGCACTAACTCATATCCAAGTATACCTGAATCTAAAGTATGTTGGAAATACAAGCATTAGTTCTTGAGATACAGCTATTGTGGAAATCGCAAAAAATGCAGCATAGCAGCCACCTGTTGAGTGATTTACACCAAAATGTATAAAACGTCAATTCATGTCAAGGACTAACTGAATCTGAAGTTTGATGAAAATTAGCGGGTTAATTCTGGAGATTGAACTATTGTGAAAATCTTGAAAAATGCTGCATAGTAGAACCACCTGTTGAGCGATTTACACCAAGAACTAATCAGCACCAATTTATATCAAGGACTAACTGAATATAAATTTTTATTCAATTCCGTGCATTAGTTCTTGATAGAGCGCCCGCAAAATTTGTGTCACATACATACAGACAGACATTTTGTAAAAACGTGTTTTTCGGAATCTCTGACCCCTAAATCTTGTAAATCCGTCGAAAACCGAAAGTCGAAAATTTTCACGAATCCAATACTTTCTTCTTGTAAAGACAGAAGAAAGTAAAAATGAGGAAATAAGCGAGAAACATTTTAAAAACCTTCTAGACTATGATTTATCTGAAATTGTTAAGGGATATAGAAATTAGAAATTTGACATGGCTGTTACTTTAGAGACGTACATATACCCACAGAACAGTTTTGGGGTTTTTTTTTTAAGAAATTTTAAAATGTGCAATAACAAAAAGAGTTTACAAATTTGCGATTTCTGTAATATTATAGTTATTACAGAAGCTTGCATAACTAGAAGCTTGGAATTTGACATAGTGGGTACTTTTAAGATGCAAATGCTTGCTAAGAAAGATTTCTAAAAAATTCGAAACTTCAAATGAAACAAGAAAAAATCATGCGTCAAGCATAGATTACGAAACACTTTCCAACACGTTCAGACTAATGCAACAAAACTGCAATGTTTAATAAGTTAAAATATTATGTTTAATTCAACCCTATGGAAACGCGTAACATATTTCAAAACCCAATTTCAGCTGTCCCCATCTACTACCGGGAAATTACCCGATTTCTTTGAACAGCCCTGTATGTGATATATAGGTTTGCACCTATTAACTGCATGCACGCCAAAACTGAGTTCAGTTAAGAAATATATACCTCAGTTGAAAATTCCCCTTCAGCAATTTGTGATCAGGAGACTGGAACGCGAATTCTTTTGTGCAGCCCTGTATATCAGGTATAGAATTTATAAAAAACGAGTAACATGCAAAACATTTAAATTTTAAAGCGCATACCGAATTTTAAAACGAACTTCCAGCTATTATTACTCAAAGATAGTACTGTAACCGATTTATTTTGAGTATCCCTGTAAATGAATGATTAATCCTACGTACTTCATTATACAATACCAAACATGCTTTAGTGACCCTAAATAATGTTTATCAATTGAATTAGAATCCGAATATATTTACGAGAGTTAGAGCGTGGACAGACGGCCAGACAAACCGAATGCATAAACACTTTTCAACTTGGCTGGAAAGAGTTAAAAAAATGAGCGCAAAACAATTTACCATTTATTTGGAATTTATATCAGTTCTTCATATTAATTTAAGTCTCATATTTGCCTAATGCAGTATAAGAATGAAGTTTAGTCAAACTGTAGCTTAATTAATTAGTAATTTTTTTAATTACCTGAAGCAGTATAATTTCCTCTAAAAAAATAGGCATACAAATAACACTTGGTATATTTCAATAATTACGCGAGCAAAGCCGCGGGTTTTGCAAGTTTCGAATAACTAGAAATGTCTACTGGTATTTTGTTCAATATGCGCCTGTAAAATAACTTCCTTTGCCGAAACTATCCTCCGGCGAGAAAACAAAGATGGGATTTCTTCTTCAATTTCCGTGTCACAGTTCTGTTCTTCAGACAGATAAACGAGCGAATTGTCAAATGCGCTTTTATCTTTATTTGACTATTAACCTTTATGTACTGAATTCATGAAAATTTTATCTTCTAAAGCATTTTTCGTGAATTGTTTAAGGTATCCGCACACCTTCGGAAGTGATTTTTTGAAATTTTCTTTTGTTATCCATTTTTTATAATGACATTTACTTTAAAACTTTGAAAAAAAATATAAAAAATTTTAGCAATTACCCAGAAATATTTTTTTAAAGAGAAAAATAGTCAAAATTATGTAAAAATGTGACACTTTCGCAAAACGCGATAACTAAAAAATAAAACAATGTATTGATATTTCGTAAATTACATAATAAACAGAATAACTTTCTCGAGGACTTAGACTACACACATTATAATCGCATCTCTATCTCAGATGATATGGCAGTTAAAGTACTAATGTAATGAAAAATTCGCAAAATTTGTCTCAAGTTTGTCATTTATACCAGTGTAAATATAAAACTATTCAATATATTATCATGAGTGTAGTCTATTCCCTCAAAAGACATTTGTAAAAGAAGTACAGAAAATGTCGTGGCATTTCGTGCATAATTTTTTGTTTTAGAATGTTTTGCATATAATAAAAATCTGAAAAACTTCATTTTGAGAAAAAGCTGAAAATAACTTTTAAACACCATTCAAAAGCTGTAATAGATGTAATTTTAAATGTCTGTAACTCCGGCTCTACTTTAGATACAGAAAAAAATTAAGCAGATTTCGATAGATAAGAGATTCAATTTTAATATTATTGCAAAAATGAAAAATCGATATTTTGATCTAAAATTGCGTTTTAAAGGTGTTCGGATACATTAAGGGGACCGGGAAAGCCCTATCTCTGCCATGTTAAATTCACCAACATGGTGAAAGATAGGTCGTCTAGATTTTTTAGAGTAGTTCAAATAACATGATTTACGTATTTTAACACAGCATTTTCTTTCTAAGTGAAACTCAAAATTAATTATTAATTATTTAAAGTCATTTTTAAATTAGCATTTTTGGTAAGATTTCACTGCCTGAAATAAATCATTTTTAACAAATCATTAAATCCCTATGTTAAAGTATACAACATATCATAATATGATTATTAAATAAAAATCCGAGTTCTTAAGTTTAATGAGATATTGGAAAAAAGGGAACAGAAAACATGAAAAATCCAAGTTTTCAGAAAAATTCAAAGATTTAAATGGCCATTAAGCTGTGAAGTACTCTTAGAAAGAATGAATAATTTCAACACTTATTTTTTTTTTATGTATAAACATGTGTGACACATCTTTGGAAAGATAAAAGTTTAAACTATTTAATGATATAAAAAAGTAAAAATCGTTTTTTTAGTTGAATTTTGCTTTCCAGGTCCTCTTAAACTACATTAGAAGTTTTACATAATCATTTAATACATTTTAAAAGGATTACTTAAATTTGAATTTATAGAGATTTTGCGCACTATTTATAATCCCACTCAAATGTTTTATTTAAAATAGTTTTCTTAGTATTTTGTAGAACTAGGAAATGTACATATATAATGGTCTTACAATAGAAATAATTCCTAATTGAAAAATCCCCCACCCCACCGTCAAGAAAGCTGAAAAGATGCAAAGGCAAAAGAAACCATCCTTTTAAAAATATTTTTGTTTTGTATAATCCATCCCTTTGGAACAAGATAAAGTATCTACGAGTGTGTTCAGAAGTGCATTTCGCGCCGCGCGCGCGCTCAGAAGTTTATGTCATGGAGTAGGTCTTATCGAAGAAAGGAATTTTAACATAATTCAATTATTTCATTATCTTTAATGGTTTAAAAAAGGTAAAACCAACGACTATATTTCTTTATCCTTCCAAAACATTGTTTTCGTAACAGGACTACATGCCTATGTTCACTCAAATAAATTATAAATAGTCGGGAAAAACATCACGTGACCTTTATCTACTTTAGCCCATTTAGCATTTAAAATTAGTTAACCAACCGCACACAAACTCCGCTCAAGCTGCTCAAAAAAATTGTGTGGGCGATTTGATCACGTGATTGTGCGTTTTCTGCTTATGTGTTATTGGTTGTGCATTGTTTGGTAGGTTGATTGATACAATTTAAGAATTCAACTGGTGATCTAAAAATTTTAACAATTTTCTTTTTATTTATTTAAAAATGATTTATCAGTTGATTTATAACTTCTGTGATAAATAGAATGCTGTTAGTAAACCAAGATTGTGATATCAACATATGAGATTTGTTTGTAATCTACTATACTGGATGGATTTCAATGGAATTTGCACTGTTAGACAGTTTTTCAGAGAAGGTTTTAATATATATATTTCTTATTTTATGATTGCATATTTTAATACCGTGTGGATAACAGACCAAAATACATCATAAAACATGAGAAATAAATGGCATTCAAAATTCTGTTAGTATAAGCAAAATACTTACTTATACTTTCAGTAGAAAATTTATAAACATTCTAATCATACTTTATTCACTACAAAACTAGACAGCAGACCTATATATTTTATCTCTTTAAAAAATATATCTACAGATATTTTTCGTTAAAATAATCTACAACTATTACATTTTATTTTTATAATGTTCAAAGTAAAATATGATTTCCAGCCTAGTCTCGATAAAAATTCACTCGTAAAGTATTCAAAAAAAAAAAAAAAAAAAAAAAAAAAAAGAAAATCAAGGAATTATCCTACGTGCAAAAGGATATTTTTGCCCAATATATATTATTTTTTCATTTGGATTTGCTTAATGTTTATATCATTATACATATATAATCACTTAGAAACGAAACTTTAAATATTTAAAAGGCGTTCAGATGTAAAACTTATCTCGAAATACCTAATTTTCTCACATTTAAATAAATATTTTATTATTATAATAAAAATACACGTGCCTCTGTATAATAAAAATAAAAAATATATCTTCATCAAAAATATCTTATTCATTATGAAAAATATAAAACAACCAATAAACAAAATAAAAAAAAAATATGATTACAATGTGGGACTGGAAGGATTCGAACACAGAACCCCTAGTCTCGAGTTCACTGCCTTATCCATCCAGCCATCTAGCACACGTTCGTTTTGCAACAAAATATCTTTATAATTAGCACCATAATTAATCAAATCCATGATCTGTTCCTGAACACACTACGTGTTATTCCATCCATGATATTTACCCACTCCATGTTCCTGTCTCCTGAGCTCACGCGCGTGCAGCTTGAACACACTCTACAACTCATTCTAAACTGTGTTACAAATAATCGATGTATTAAATGAATTTGATAACAAGTTGTTTTAAAGGTACTTATAAGAACTGTCAGAAAAAAGGGTTAAACGATTCACTTTATTTTATTTTTTTTTTTTTAAAGGACCAGCTCAATCTATTCGAACTGTTAAAAATAATGCCGTATCCAGTATACGAAAACTCGGGAGGTGGCTTTGAAAAATATTTCTCCCAGAGCATCAAAGTGTCGTCCCAAGAGTTTCAGATTTCCTATTCATTAAAAATAGCCTGAAAGTGCAGATTTTTCCCGACTTCTCTTAATGATGAAGAGCCTGAAAATCCAAAATAGAGAAAATATAATAACAGTCTATTAAGGGGCTACTACTTCACTCACGCGAAAGCACCCGCTCGCTAATGTTAATCCACGGAAGACAAAAAATTAAATACTATCTCCTTCCCACTCCAATAGTTTTATTTATTTTATTATTTTACTTATTTCTTTTTTTAGGGGGGGGGGGGGGCTTTGGATAGCTGGGGTATAATTCTACAGAGACCCTTCTTTACCTTTTTCGATTTTGTTTATAAGGTTTTAATTAAGATACTGTAACGCGCGCTACCAGTTCCAAAAAGAGACTTTACCGGCAATCACGTGACAGGCCTGCGTGAGCTTGGCCGAATGCTGTTAGTTCTGTAGTTCTGTTGTGTTTTGAGTTGTGCTGACATGTAAAAAGTTATATCCGTGTTATTATTTATGTGCCGTTCGATTTGTTATGAGCCGTCTTACTAAGAATAAATAAAAATATTTAAAAAGTTAAGCCCCGCGAAATTGATATTTTGAAATAATGTGAAGTTTCTGTGTGATTTGAATTTGAGCTTGACGACGATACTTTGATTTTCGGAACCGGTTCCGAAATTGAACGTATCTAAGTAAAGAAACTTCTAAAGAAAATCGAAAAAGTAAAAAAAGGTCTTTATAGAGATTCGACCTCAGCTATTCAATGCAAAGAATATCATTTAAAAATATTGAAATGCGAACGAGATGTTAAAAAAATTCCATAGTAGCCATTTCTTCCAACATTAGCGAGTGGAAAGTAGCGGTACTGTAGACGTTCAAAAAAAAAAAAAATTCTTTTAATTTCATAACAGAGATTTGAAATTTTGTGCAAATATACATTTCACCATAAATATATAGAATACCTTAAAAGAAATTTCCAATCTTATAATTTTAAGATCTTTTAAAAAAATAAATTTTAAATGCTCCTTGTGTCTTTTTTTTTTAGATATTTCCTCGATTTTAATCACGTAAAACTATTACAAATAAATGTGTGTATCGATTTTTTAATCCCTTAAATGGTTAATTTATTAGAGATTTTTTCTGAATTTCATATCGATTTTAAATCAAAATTCCGCCTTATAATAAGTTAAAAATCAATATTAATACATGGCAATTATTCCAGCGGGAAACATTCGCCTTGGATACAATATTTCAAATGAAAATCAAATTTCAAAGTAATTGCTTAAAAGGCGCAAAGGCCAACCTAGTGAAAAATATTCCAAGCCGGAACTCGAACCCGGGCCATCAGTATAGCGCACTGTGGCCTTTGCGCCTTTTAAGCAATTACTTTGAAATTTGATTTTCATTTGAAATGTTAAAAATCAAATTTGTTTTAATGAAGTCTAATTTTAAAATGCAAACACAGTTTCTTTTTAAGCAATATCAGGATTCTTCCTTATCAATTTCATGAATTTTATTCAAAAATTAAGTAGCAAGGAGAGTTTCAAAAATTAAAAAGCTGAAACATCAGTAATGAGAAAAACAGATTTAAAGTATATTAAAAAGGCCAAAAAATTATTTCTGAACAAAATTTAAACACTTGTAACTTTGCGTAAAATTATCGCATCTGCATGCGGTTTTCCACGAATGACGTAGTACAAATTGGAGAAAAATAATACACACAAAAAGAAATGTCGATTTTGGGATCGATTTTTTACCCAAATAAAGGTTCACGGTTCCCTTAAGGCTGCTCATCACCTCAGTTTCCGATATCTCCTTGATCATGTTAAGTCTACGGGCATTTGATGCATTCTTATATTTAAAACATCTCCCCGGGTAACTAATATTTTTAATTCTTTTTTCGGTGTACTCTTCTTAAAGGATGTCCTTTATTTTTTCTTAGTTCTCAAAATATTTCTAAAATCTAGGCTTAATTTTATAGGAAGTCTTAAAATTGTACTCCGAGTTCGCCCGCTTTTAATACATGAAATATTAAATTAAGCATAGATTTTGGAAATATTTTGCCAACTAAGAAAAAGAGATCCTTTAAGATAGGGATGCACAACCTGTGGCCCCCGAAGGGTTAGCGTGTGGCCCGCGAATATTACCAATTTATAACCGAAAAAATTGCAATTTTTGTCAATAAGTCGCACGAAAAAAAATCGTGAATTTCGTCAATTTGCCGTGGGAAAATTGAAAATTTCGTCAGTCATTTAAAAATCGCGAATTTTGTCAATCAGTTGCGGAAAAAAAGCAAAATTTCGTTGATCGGGCTAGGAAAATCGCGAGTTTTGTCGATGAGGCGCGGAAAAAATCGCGGATTTCGCCGACCGACCACGGAAAAATAGCGAGTTTTGCCGATCGGGCTCGGAAAAATTGTGAATTTTGTTGGTCGAACACAGAAAAATCGCATATCTTGTCGATATGCGCGGAAAAACTGAAAATTGTATTGACCTGCAGTTGAAAAATTGCGAGTTTCTCAGTTTATTGGGAGAAAAAAAAGCGAAATTTGTCAATTTGCCGCGCGAATTTCATTGATTGGACGCGGAAAATTGTAATTTTCGTCGATCAAGGGCGAAAAAAATCGTAAATTTCATCGATCGGGCATGGAAAAATCGTAAGTTTTGTCGATCGGGCCAGAAAAAATCGCGAATTCTTCGATGATGCGTGGAAAAATTAAAAATTTCGTTGACCGGCAGCGGAAAAATCGTGAGTTTCTCAGTTTATTGGGAGAAAAACGCGAATTCTGTCAATTTGCCGCGGGAAAAAACTGCAATTTTCGTCCGAGTCAGTTAAGAATCGCGAATTTCGTCGATCAGGGACGGAAAAACCGCAAGTTTCGTCGATTTAGCTCTGAAAAATCGCGAATTTCGTTAGTCGAGCACGGAAAAATTGAGAATTTTGTCGATGATGCGCGGAAAAATTAAAAATTTCTTTGACCGGCAGCGGAAAGATCGCGAGTTTCTCACTTTATTCGGAGAAAACAACGCGAATTCTGTCTATTTACCGCAGGAAAAAATTACAAATTTCGTCAGACTCAGTTAAGAATCGCAAATTTCGTTGATTGACCGCGGAAAAATTGCGAACTTCGTCAATCAGGGGCGGAAAAGTCGCAAATTTCGTCGATCGGGCTCGGAAAAATCGCTAGTTTTGTCGATCAGCCTCGAAAAATTTGCGAATTTTGGCGATCAGACGCGGAAAAATCGCGAATTTCATGGATCAGGGGTGGAAAAATCTCAAATTTTGTTGATTGGCTATTTCTCTCCTCTCCATTCATAAAGTTCACATTTCTTTTTCGGCACTAGCCCCTTTCATGCCTATGTTTGTTTTTTAGCACTTATAATGAAACAAAATTTACCCCCCGAATAAAGTCAAGGAATATTATAACTCCTTGAAAACAATCTGTGTTACATATGCAAACGTAAACTGTTGATATATCCTTGCCAACTGAATTGGATATGTTGACTGGGTAGGGGAACTTAAAGGGGTAACCCTCTCCCAAAACCATATTTTTTATCCGATTATAGGCCACAGATTACCTACATGAAGTAGAATTCTCTCCGTGTTACTGATGCTGCCCTCGACAACCCAGGCATTTTTTTAAGTAGCCCTTCTCTAAAAAAGGTTGTGCACCCCTACTTTAAGAAGTGCACTCTGAAAACAGAAATAAAATAATATCCTGGGGATATATTTTAAATATAAGAATGCATCAAACGCCCATAGACTTAACATTACCGAGGAGAGTTCGGAAACCGAGCGACGAGAAGCCTTAATGCACAAAGAGAGTAAATAAATGAGGGGTAAATGCAAAAAGCGGGTAAACAGTTTCTGAAAATTTGAAAATCGCGGATTTGCAGATGGCGAGCTCTGAATTCAGGAAGTGGAAAATAACGGGAAGTATCTTTAAAAAAAAATCCTTTTTACATGGAAAAAGTAAGCCTCAATTAAGATGAATTACTAACCCTGTAACTCGTAAAAATGTTCACAACAGTTCAACCACGCGGAAACTTAAATCGAAGGAAAGTGAAAACAGGCAAACATTTAAAATCCGTTAAGTCTTGAGGATAAATAAAACAAATGTAAGCCATTCACCGATTAAACAGATGATTCAGTTAAAAGGGGTTCGCTTCAGCTGAGCTGAAAACGAAAGCGCGCAGATGTGTTGTAAAACGGCGTAATTAGACCGGAAACTGGAAAAACACGTGCAACGTCGCGAATAGACTCAACGGGTTGGAACTTTGCATTTTGCATGACAGTGAAACCTTAGAGTAAGTGCATTATTGTTTCAGTTGATATTACAAAATTTCGAAGAGAACAGCCGGACACGCAATGTCACACTAGAGCGACACGAGTAGCGTCAGTTAACAGATGTCCATGATCATGGCTAGTAGAATAATAATCAACTAAATAGTATCCGTAAAAACTTGAAAGTAAAGAACTTAAAGGTTCCACAGAAAAAAAAGATTCATAACATTAAAATGTAAGAATTAAGGATAGATCGAAAGAGGTTTTTTAAGACCGAAACTGAATTTCGGTAATCTTCCTATTTTCGGCCGAACGTCTTTTTTTTTTGTTTTTTTTTTTAGTAATAAATATACAGAATTATTAATTATACGTGTAGCCCAAGTTGGCTCTCTGTTCTACTGACCAAAACTTTTCTCATATAACATAAAATCTATATATATATTACACTAACGTACGTGGCACAGAAATCGCGATTATTTGTTATTGTTTAATGGCAACGCCCGAGAAACGCATCTCATTGGTTACTGTGTAAAGTAATTTGGCAGGATATAGGCGGAGGTAAATCCGGTTTATTTACGTTTCGCGTTTAGTTGACGGTTATTTACGCTCTCTCTTTCGCTGCAGTTATGGAACGTTACAATATCATTAGAAATGCCCGTAAAAGATCTCGGCGAATGCTTGAATTGCTAGATTGGATCGAGAATGGCGTCAAACACACAGCATAAGCCATCGGCAAAATAGTCTTAATAACCGTCGCATGGGCGAACGCGTAGCTTCTGAAATCCAAATTACTAATTTAAACGTTCCGGAGAATAACTGTGCATCTATAGTTATATTGGCGTGGTGTGTATATGACAACTGTGCCAAATAAATATTATTCATTGTTTGTTTATGAAGCCCACTCCAGTGTTATATTTTTCAATGACAGTCCCGGCACAGTTTCTGCCCGGGCAACGCCGGGCGGGTCAGCTAGTGTAATGAATTCATCAACCGACGCAAAATGATTTTCTAATACGAATGTCATCTAATTAAATGAAAACTAATTGAAATTTTTTTTAATTAACATAGTTGAGCATGGCGAGCGGGTTTTTTAGGATGTATTTTTTGGTAAGATCGAATTTTTCTGATACGCATACTTCTTAATATTGTTCCAAGAGTTTTCCTGCGATTTATGTTTCGGATATTTTTAATTGCAGAAGATTTCCCTTCTCACACATATAATGTTGAGCTGGGTACTGAAAATTGCTTTTTAATATTTGCGAAGTGGCAACTGATAAAAAAAAAATAGATTGCAATATCGTTGATTTTTTTATTGCAATCCTCTATAGTCTATAACCATTCATTACTCCAAAGAATTACTTCATGTAATAAAATGCTGATGCTCCAATGTTGCTACCCCTATCAAACCCTAAACATTGACGAATTAAAGCTTAACTCGAGGGCACAAGGAATAATTTTCACTGGATTGCAGACAGGGTTGGCAAGATTTTGGACACAACGGTAAAAACCACGGTAAAATCCATGGTTTAAACCGTACTGTCCAAAATCCTCCTGTCTAAAACTGTTCAAAACTATATTTTGTAGTAAAATTTTATTTATCAGAATAATGCTAAAAGTTTAAAAGATTACAATACAAAAATACCAATTTAGTATTAACAACCTAATTACCCTACGTTATACTACCTAACAATTTAGTAGTATACGTAACAAAGTAATTACATTAGAAAGATATTAAATTTAATTATGTTTCATAATTTTAATGTTATTCATTTAAATAAATCATAATAAAAATACATATTTTAAAAAATAACTTCTAGATTTTAAATTAAATATTTGCGTTTTCTTTCATTATCCTATAATCTAGAAAAGATAATTTACAATGAAACATTATTTAAAAGAAATTTCTTTGTAACATTTTCTTGCACAAAAATTGAAACAAAAGCACTAGTGTTAAGCAAATCCCCCCCCCCCCTTTCCCCTATACTACATGTGTGGTATCAAAGAATTTCTTATTATAACTCAATTTTAACAGAACTTTGTGTTACACAGATATTAGAAAAATGAATTTTTTTTTATTTACCAAAGAATTAAATGGAATGCTAGTAAAATATACTGTGCGATATTTATATTTATTCATATGTTTAATAAATGTGCAGTGGTTACATGTGGAATGTTGCTTTTTTAAGGTTTTGGACACTTTAGTACAGTTTTGGACAGTAAAACCCACATGTCCTGTCCAAAACAAGTTTTGGGCGTCCAAAGCCCCAACCCTGATTGCAGTAAGTCTGTCCGTCGGAAAAATTTCAATATTTTTAGGGTTCCGTACTTAGTAAAAACGGAACCATTATAAGATCACCCCTGTGTCTGTCTGTCACAGCTATTTTACTCAAGTCAAACTATCGAACTTTGAGAGTTCAAATTGGCTGGCTCTTGACCCACATACTTAGATTATTAACCATTCACAAATGTAGGGGAAGACGGTACAATGAAACAAGGGATACGATGAAACATTACTTGTAAAATCAATCAAATTTGTCATAGAGAGTTGCAGTTTATATATATGTTAGACACATATATGTTCCAATTACTGATGTGATTTGGATATATTCACACTTCTACAACAGTAGCAATAGAAGATTATTGCTTTTACACCATTGAAAGTAACTTTCTTTACTAAAAGTAATTTTGTTTCTATTTCTTTGTTGTTATATGTAATTATTTTTTCTATTCATTGTTATCTTTGGGTTGTTGACTTCATACCTCCAAAACCAAACTAAAAAAAAATAAATATTATAAGTTTGAAAATAAATTTTTATTTAGTAACCTCAGTGCGGGGTACAATGAAACACTTGCAGACGGGGTACAATGAAACACTTGCAGACGGGGTACAATGAAACATGTTTTATTATAGTAATAAAAGTAGTAAATAGAATATATTAGAAGTAAGAGTAGGAAAACAGAAAAAAAAAAGTTTTCTTCTAACCAGGTCAGTAAAAAATGCTCTTGTTAAGCAATTAAAAAATAGAAAGAGAAAAAAAGCTAAGAAGGAATTGTTTTGAAAACAAACTCTGCCTGCTACAGACTGATGATAATCCTGATTTTTTTTCCAGGCCCAGCTGGTCATCAAGGTGCTAAGAATGAGTTATCCACACACAACATGTATGGTAGAAGCAGAATCCGTATAAATGGAAACAAAATGAAATATATACCGTTGGAGAAATCATACATTTAAATGAAGTCAAATGTGAAGTACTTGATATAAAAAGACTCCAACCTAGTTAATTTTTTTTTTTTTTTTTTTTTTTTTAGAAACTTACATTTAAAAAAAAACTCATTGTCTTGAAACTACCACCCCATATTCCTTCAGGAGCAACATAAATATAAGCAGAAATGCAAATTTTTGAAACTGACTTGAGCCAATTTAATATAAAATGAAAGGTATTTCTTAAACTAATAGAATTTTCTTATTTTTCATCTTAGACTATAATATTTTTATCAAGTTCCTTATTAATCAAGTTTTGTTTTCGTATTTTTCTCATTTTTCATAAAATAAACTATACTGGGTGAAAATTGCTTCCATCATTTGGAGTGTTTCATTGTACCCCAGTATGTAAAAAAAAAAAAAAATAAATGTTTTACAGTATTTCATTGTACCCCGTATGCAGGGGTACAATGACACACTGTAAAACATTTTTTTTTTTTTTTTTTTTCATGCATAAAGATATTGTTTAGAACCTAATAAAAATTTATTTAGATAGAGAAAATACAACATTAAAAATAAGGATTAATTATATTTTTGTGCATGCAAAATTGCGGATAGGAAAAAAAAATTAGTAAATTTTGTTTCATTGTACCCCGTCTTCCCCTATTTAAGGAAAATGTAGAAGGGGGGGGGGGGAGAGATCTTTTCTCTGTGTACCGTGTGAAAGTTTTCATAACGTCGAACTCAAAAATACATTTCATTTGATTTTAGGTATTATATTTTTAGAGATATTGTCGAAAATGTAATGCAAAAATGTGTCCCAGCCCCCTCTATTTCCGAATCTACTGAAACTAAAATTATGAAAAAATTAAGGGTAGTAGAAGTTAATTTAAACCTTGCAGGAATTCTATAACGATTATCCTAGATCCCATGGTTTGAGAAAATCGCATTTTTCCGTTACACACAAATTTCGATTTCAGAGCGTTCATAGCAAAGGAATTGAAGAGCGTTGGAGGTACAGTCGTGGAAAAAAGTAAACACCCCCTACTAACTCCTCAACAAATTATCGTAGAAGAAAGTTACTGGTATTGAACGATTGGAAATAAAGTCTACTTTTAAATGCTGTATATAAAATTTGCTTAGGAGGCCATCTACATATTAAAACGAACCCAAACTTCATTATGGGAATACCCAATTTTAACAAGATATTTCAAATCTCCAGTTCAAATTTTGCCTAGACACAAATTTCAAGTCATTTGAATGATAAGTTTTTGAATTATAAATATTCAAAATTTAGTGTTACTAATGTTAAATTACATTTTCATACTTTTATTAATATCTTCTGAAATTATACTCCTAATCTGTAATTTTTTTGTGTAGCAATAATACTAAAATACTTAAACATAAATAGATTGAATTTGCAATTTTTATAATTTTATGATACGAATTATGGTTTATGAAATTAATATTAGAAGTGACTAGATATTTTGAAATTTCTTATGCTATCCTCTAATCTAGCAGTCTTCAATGACTGCTTCGTGGCGCTTAATATGCCTTGATCAAGAAGCTCTCTCTGTCAACAATCGAGTACCGAACTTCAATTTGGATACAGCTCCTAAAATACACTCGTTTTAAAATAATTTCTCGGAAACTTATCGTACGAATTGCATACAAATTTCTTTTTAGGCTAATTGAAGGGTGTAGAGTTCATTTATGCTGTCAGAATTGTGTACTACTATTGAAAAAGAAAGTTACGGTTCGTTTTAATATCTAGATGGCCCCCAAAGCAAATTTTATATGCATCATTTTAAAGTACACTTTATTACCAATCGTGTGGTACCAGTAACTTTCTTCTACGATAATTTTTTGCAGAGTTAGTAAGGGGTGTTTACTGCCCCCCCCCCCCCCGATTCCACTTATCGTCGCAGAAATATAAAAGGATTGTTGAAAATGCTTTTCGAAAAAATTGTCGGTAATTAGCCGAGATATCAACCCTTAAAGACACGGATGGTTCGGACATATATAAAGACACGGGCGGTGTACCCTATGCGCCATCGGCTTTTAAAGCCTAGATAACTTTAAATGA
Source organism: Maratus speciosus (assembly GCA_963932465.1). Lineage (NCBI taxonomy): Eukaryota > Metazoa > Arthropoda > Arachnida > Araneae > Salticidae > Maratus > Maratus speciosus. The sequence goes on from OZ010798.1 coordinate 57,760,159, forward strand.
ATTATTTGTGTAATGCAATGCCCAGTTACTAATTCATATATTTAAAGTATGGAACCCTCTGTGCGCGAGTTAAAAGTTACTTGCACTTGATCAGTTATTTTCTTTCTTAATGTAACTGGAGATGAAAAATCTCACCGTCAAGAGCCGATTTCATTAAAATTTATAGTTTGGTGTTCTTTTTAGAGCTTTCGCAAAAAAGATAGTCCCTTTTTAGCATTTTTGAGTCACTTTTGCATAATTTGCAATACTACAATTCTCTAAAATAAAAGCAAACTTTACGAAGCTTGGTAGCTGCTGAATTCACTTTAAAAGTGGTCATGTGCATGAAAAATTAAAATCCACTGACGAGTCAAGCTTGTCAGATGTACCAGTTACGCAGCCATGTTTCAGGAAAATATAAATGCTTCATCCACCTTTTTTTGTTTTAAAGTTACACATGGGTCAGTCGAGACTTCCGTTAATCCGTCTAAATTAAGGGTAGCGAAGCTAATGAAACAATTTAACAATTCTTTCCAAGAAACAGCCGAATTCATTCGCAGCGAAAGTGAGATCACTTGCGTTTGTTCCAAATCGAGTTCAAACTCATTATGGACAGAGGAATTGCTGCCCGACATTAATTGCGACAAGGCGGGTCACGATTAGCACGAAAGGTAGACTTGTCACTCGGCCAAGGCACAGGTAAAGACAACCTCTAAACAGCCTGATGTGTATTTCGAATAGATTTCGCGCAAATGGTGAAGACCAAGCTTCTAAACGATTTATCAAATCACGCGGGTTACCGCAAATTGTCCAACTGACAATTATAATATTTTGCCTTGGGAATTTTCGTTCTGAAATTACATTCAGTCCTACATCAGTTCGGTGTAACAGCAAGATAGCTAGAAGAGGTTTATTCTACGTATTTTAGTGCTACAGTAAAGTCAGAATATTCGCAAAACTTGCGAACTCTTGCGATCTGCTGGGGATGAATATTGAGTTTCTTTTAGAGAAATTTGATACTACAACATACACTATTTAAAATTAGAAGTATTCATTCAGGGAGGCATTATTACTAATCTTTTACGGAATGAGTCAAGTGTAGTTACTTGATTTTTTTTCCAACTTAAAAAAAAAAGTGAATTAAAAAAGGTGTTTGGAATTATTTCAATCTTAAATTTTTAAATGCTTTCGTGTGATTGAAGAAAATGAATACATGTTTGAAGTTACAATCCATTAATTTTCAGCCTTAACTTCAAAAATAATTTACTTTTCTAGCATTCTGGATACTAAAAAATTTAACCATGGTATATTTTTTCAAGAATTTAAGGGTTAATTTAGCCATACCTAGTTTCAAGATCACTTCGTTGTAACGTCAAACCGTTTAAAGAGATATGATTCACAAAATTGAGATTCATCAAATCTCGGCATACTCTGCTACCTCCACATAAAGTGGCATGTTTCATAACCGCCCCCCCCCCCCACACACACACACACACAGGCCCAGCTTTTTTAAGTTAAGATTTAATTTTTGGGGGTGGGCCCTATAGCAGAATGACTATCAAAAGGTTTGTCATCCCATCCTTTATTTTTTTTTTCTCTCCTGGTAGAGAAGCCGCTCATTTGAAAAATTCTGAGTCAGGACAGAAAATTCGACAGACATTGACTCATATTTTCAAAAAGGAATTTATGCAATTAAAGGTTATTTGTACAGCCAAACAGAAGAAGTACCAAGCTACAGTTTGTAAGAACAGGTCATAAATAATGAAACTGACTGAGTAGTTATTTGAAAATGTATTACTGCAAACATACTGAAAATATTGAAGCAGTTCTATGTGGCAGCTCTATTATGTGTAAAAATATTTACAACCAGATAATTAAATTGCACAATACATTAGAGATGGGAATGCTCGGAATAAAGGCGGAAATTTGGGGGGGGGGGGGATTTTCCGAAGGGCTATTTAATTTTTTCAAATTGGAAAAATTATAATCTCATTTATAAAATAATGTAATCAAAATTTTATAATAGCTATATTCTGATACTTTTATTTATATATTTTTTCATGTTTAGTGCCCCACATGAAAACATAACAATGGCAAATCTGACCTGTAAGCAGAGATCTGTTTAGGAAGAAATTGAGTTCCCAGCAAAACATGACTGGCAAATCCCCCTGACTTTCCATGACCAAATCTAAAAAAAAATCCATGACTTTCCCTGACCAAACGGGCATATAACGAAATTTGCTATTTATTTTTGCAGTCCTTTGTCAAAATTAGCCTTTTTTTTTTTTCTCCGAAGCTATTTGATGAATTTTGCATCATTTTTCATGTTTTCGATGAATTTTGTGTCATGTTTTCGATGAATTTCGCGCCTTTTTCATTTTTTCTCCAAGACTTTTCAGAAAATATTTGTAAATTCCCTGACTTTTCCTATATATTTGGAAATTTCCTTGACTTTCCCTGACTACTTTGAAATTCCATGACTTTCCATGACGATGGGAACCCTGAAAGGATGTTTCACAATTTTTTCACCCTGAAGAAAATTCTCTCTCTTAAAAACAGACACTTCAATCTCCAAATCGAATTGTTAATAAATGTAATATTTTAAAATTTAAGAAATTTGTTGCATATTAACTGAAATCACCAGTGTATTCTAGCTGCATATCTGTATGAAGGACCTTTTCAATAAAGTCTAAAGAACACTTAAATATAATAATTTCTAATTAACAAAATTCTTATCACATTTTTTTACAAAAGTTCACAATTTCACAAAAACAGGATCTTATGGTGGGAAAAAAAAATTCCAAGCGACACCGTAATATAATTAATGCAACTTCTCTTGTTAAAAATTTAAATTTATGTGCGAAATTATTTGAGTAATATATCTATGAAAATGGTAAGCTAGAAAATTTAATATAAAATTTTAAACACACATTTATTTTTTATTCGCATAGCTGTAATTTTTCACTATTAGAAAAAATTCTTTTCTTAATAACATGCAGTTGAAATTATTTACTTTTTTTCCCCTGAAATAGATTTTTAGAGCTGTCTAACAGTATTTTTTTTTATATAAAACCACACAAACTTTGCAAAGTAAAAAGTAAGCAAATTTCTGTAAAAACTTTAATTGAAAACAATTTTTAAACATATGCCAAAATCAAGGTGTTTTAAAACTTTCATTTTAAAAAAATTACAACTTTCATATTAAGAATCTTAAACTGAAACATAGTTTCGGTTTAGACTGGAAAACTGTATCAAAACTAAATACATAGGAAATAAAAATTATAAGGTTGGAAAAATGTAATATTGTAAAATACCAATTTTTAAACAATGGAAGATTGAAAATGATAATATTCATAATAATGCCAAAACTACTATAATTTGTTTCTTTTAAACTGGCATCATTTATATATTTGAAAAACAATACTATGTACTAGAAACTACATGGGATGTATATTACACAGGGCTTGAATTTCAGGGCGGGATGGCGGAATTCGCGCCCAAAATTTTGAAATCCCGCCCAAAATAATATCGTGGGCGGGAGACTCCCGTCCAAAAAATTTCACCATTTTCCTGAAAATTTTGCATTTTTAAATTACGATTAACTCCCACGAACGCCTTGCAAATTTCCCGACATTTTCGCGCGACTAATTGACACATTTTGGGGGGTTTTTTTTGTTTTGTTTTTTGTTTTTTTTTACCGCGAAAGATCGTTGAAACTCGCGAATTTTCGATGCGACCGATAGATAAATTTCATTATTTTTTTCTCGAGATCAGTTGACAAGTGTCCGCGACCGATTGGCGAATACAGGGGTGATTCTGTTACGAATTTTCCAAGAATTTAAGGCATTAGGTTACGAAAATTGTGAAAAATCGGTCATCAGTTCAACAGAAAAATATCGTGAATTTTGACAAATGATTGCTGAAAAAGTCAATTTTGTCAATCGTTCGAGGAAAAAATCGACAATTTCGTCGCAAATGATTGCAAATAAAACAAATTTTGTCATAGGATCGCGGAAAAAAGTGAATTTCGTCAGATTGCGGGAGAAAAAAGGATCGCAAAATAACGCAAATTACATCAAAGGATAGAAAAAAATCAAATTTCGGCAAAGGAAAGCGGAAAAAATGCGCGTTTCGGCAAAGGATCGCGACAAAAGAGAATTTCGTCAATGGATCGCGGAATAAACACGAATTTAGTATTTAGTCAAACGGCCGCTGAAAAAAAACCGCGAATCTCATCAAGGAACCGCGAAAAACCACGAATTTTATCAAAGGATCGCGAAAAAAACGCGCAATTCGTCAAAAGATTGCGGGAAAATGCGAATTTCGACAAAGTATTGCGAAAAAAACGCGCATTCCGTCAAAGGATCGCGAAAAAAATGCGCAGTTCGTCATAGAATAGCGAATTTCGTCCAGGGATCACGAAAAAACCCTGCTAATTTCGTACAGGGATCACGAAAAAACCCCGCGAATTTCGTCAAAGGATCGCGGAAAAACGGCAAATTTCGTCAAAAGATCGCTGGAAAACGGCAAATTTCGTCAAAAGATCTCGAAATAACGGCAAGTTTCGTCAAAAGATCGCAAAAAATGGAAATTTCGTCAAAGGGGCACGAAAAAACATATAGCTAGTGCCGGGAGTGATTCCCCCTTGCCTTCATCCCCTCTGTTGTAACCTTTCAGAAAATTTGCAGTCAGTTTCAGAATTTTTTTTTTTTTTACTCAGAATCACCCCCCGCTTTCTTACTTTTTAAAATGAAAAAACATTTTGCATCATTATTCTGAGTTGTTGATTTAAATTGCTTCAATGGTATTCTGTCATGCCTGTATTAATACAGGCATGACAAAATAATTAATGCAAATCTTTAAAAAGAACGTAAAATAACAGTGGGTTTCATATTTTTTTCTCCCTCCCAAATAGTTTAACTCCCCTCCATTTATAAATGTTGGTAGGGAGACTCCCCTCCTATGAAAAATTGAATTTCAAACCCTGTTACAGTTTAAAATTGCTTCCAAACTGCAGTAATTAGAGTTGAAACTTAAGATTTTTTTTTTAAATTATCTCTACTGATAATTAAATGCTACTGAAAAATCATTTCAACAGACATATGAATATATTACAAACATTGGTGTTAAATTCAGCAAGAAAAGCTCTGAGACTTTTAGGATAAACTTTAAAATACTGACGTATTTTCAGACTATTTTTTTTAAAAATATATTCATGTAAAAAGAAAAAAAAAATTTTTCAGTTTGCATAAATATTAAAGTTTATTATTTTATGTTTAAGAAAATAATTTATTTTTGAAAAACATTTGTGAGAAATCATTTTTTCCCAAAATTTCCAAAAAGGATTTTTTCCAGCACTTCAAAATTTCCGGAAAATTTACATATCTGCATATACTACACATCATGCACTGTAATCGTAAATTGCTTGCGGCATTTACTTTTATTTTCTAAAAGGATTTTCTACAATACATAAAAGCTTATTGTACAGCCAAACAGAAGACGTACCAATGCTGTATAGCAAGTCTGGGCTATAATTAAGAAATCCAGTCAAGCAACAGCGTACGGAGTCCCATCTGCGGCATGTTATGCCACAATGGCATCCTGTTAACATATGACCATATCGTGGACAGTAATGGTTTAACATCACCACATTAAATGACAGAAATAAAAGATCTTAACCCATTTATGCCTGGCGTTCCATTTTTGGGACGCTTCCAATTTTAACAAATTTGTATAATTTTCTTCTTCTTTATAACATGAAAATTGTATGAAATAATTGTCTGTAAATGTCTATCTGTTTACGAAAGATGATAGCTTAAGGTGGATATTTATTTCCTTAAAATGAATGCTTTTTTCGGAGTTTATAGATTTTTCGTTTTTCAAGATGGCGAAATGTAAAAAGTAAGTTTACTTGCGTTTTTCACCAATTATCGAAATAAATAAGTCAATCGTAGCTTGTAGACTTCTTTGAACTACGTATTTTAATTGCGAAATTATAGGTTCAAGCGTACTTTTTATGCATTTTTGTAACGTACAAGATATAGGGCGCCACGCCAGAATGGGTACCTATTTTTATTAGCCATTTAGGGGACAGCAGGGGTCGATTCAGGCAAAATTTGGGGCCTATTTAGGGTCCTCTTTCACAAAAATCTATTTAATAAAATAGGCCCCTTCACAAAAATAAATGCAATAAAATGGGCCCCTTCACAAAAATGAACTTAATAAAACAGGCCCTTTCACAAAATTCCTTTTCATAAAATATGCTCCCTACGTAACATTCTTTTTCATAAAAACAGTTTTAAAATATGTAATTTGTAAATAAAACCAGGTCACGAAAAACAAAAACTTTAGCAAGGGGATTTAAAGAATGTTTTTGTTCATAAATTCTTGGTTCAGATTTGAGTATCCAGATTTCAACTTTCGTTAACAAAATGTTATTTTTCACAAAAATATTATAAAATTCACAAAAATAACTTACTTTTCACAAAATAGGTCCCAAGAATAAAAACCTGCATCGACCCCTGGACTGTTATTTAAGTAAAGTCCTTATCAAGATGTTTATGAAAAAGATTGCTTTTAAGCCTCAAATACAATTATTCTTAGTCTCAGTAAAGAAATAAATATGTTTTTAGCAATTCATAAAAATACTAATTATAGCATATAATATATACTATTAAAAGCTTGTTTTATATAAATTTAGACAAAACATAATGATGCATATGATATTATTACAAATATTATGCATATTCCCATAGTTAGAAAGTTTACATTTTATCAAATAAATACTAAAACTTTTTTTTTAGTATTTTTTCAGTTCATTTTGCAACATTTTAAAGTGATTTTGCCTACAAATTTGAGAAAACAAACATTCAGGCACAAATGGGTTAAAGTCAAACAATAAAAAACTTATTTCACTATGTAACTTCAAGTAGCACGAATTAAGTCATTTACAGCCAATGCTGTGGAATTCTAGCGAGCGGATGCGTCCATCACTTATTCATACTAGTTTCCAATTCATATCCAAACATCAAAACCATCGAGTTATCCTGTCATTCACATGCAGTGAAAATTAAGAACGTAATTGTACACTGTACAGAGTCTCAAAATTTTACACCCCAATGCAACTATGTGAAATTTATTAAAACAGTAAAGCCCCGATTATCCGCGAGCGGTTTATCCGCGAAGCGATTTTTCTTTTTTTTAATTCAAGTCAACAGCAAAGAAAATACAATAAGCCCTACTAATAAATATAAAATGAAAAATTCATGTATTCGAAAGTAATAGAAGAATATTTCTAGGTTCGGTTGCCATGTTAATAAAATCAAGAAAAGATGGTATTTTAAACAAAACGTAAACACAGCAATTAAAATATTTAACAATCGAATAAGACTTACGATAAATTCCAGAGGAGCATATCAAGAATAGCTTCATTTTTGACATAGAAAAGGTGTGTCCAAAGCAAGAAGCAAAAACCACCGACTGATTTTTTAAAAAGGTGTAACTCAACATTTTTTGTACAGTATGCATGGCTTTGTTTCTTGTTTACTGTTCTTTATTTTAGTGATTTAGACGAAAAGAAAATGTTTTTGCTGTACTGTGCATATGTATGTATTTTAAACGTTTTATGTTTTTTGTACACTAAAACAGTTTTTATGTTGAACTGTCTTTTTTTCGTGCTTGCACTGCATTTTAAGTCTTTTTCGGATTATCCCCGAGTTTTGTTATCCGCAGTGCCCTTGCCACCCAATTTCGCGGATAATCGGGGCTGTACTGTACACTTTAATTTATTAAAACAACATATCTTTATAAAATAATAGTGAAGCGAAATAAATGAGATCAAATATTCTTAAAATACATAAAAAAAGACAATGCTTGAAATTTTCCATTTTGCGCTTAAAAAATAAAACATTCAGACAACTTCGAAAATTAGTTTCACAATACGAAAATTATTAAACAGTAGAGTAGAGAAGCACCGAATAGCGATTTTGGCCGAATACCGAATATTCGGCCTACAGGAGAACCGAACGCAGAATATTAGACTAGCCGAATACTTTTATATTTCAAAGTTTAAAGGCATTAAAATGATAAAATTATATTAAAACAATTTTACATAATATTTAGTACAGAAACTTGCATTTTGATAAATAAGAGCTTTTTACAAGTAAATTTTATACTGAAAAAAAAACTACTATAAGTTTTTAATAACAGGATAGTTATAAAACTTTAATATAAATAAAATTTTAAATTTCGCGGCTTCTGTGACTTTAAACAAATGAATAAAACTTTCTTAAATTTTAAAAACAATCATTTTAAAATCGGAGAAACTGCGAAAAAATTGGAAGAAAAACTTTACAGGGTCATATACTATTTGTCAGGAAGAGACTAAATTAAAAATAATGCAATCTATTCAAATTTCAAATGATGGCAACTCAGCAAAAATAACTTTCTACTCCCTTTGGTATAACAAGGAAGTTTTTAAATGCATCCTAGATCAGTGCTGGATTGGGCGATAATTTTCAGAGTTTGTAAACATGTAGGTTATTAAACTTGCAACAAACTTTCAACTGATATAATATGGGCAAGACAAAAAAATTTTTGAAGAAGAACCATCTCAATCCATTTATTCTATTAAAATTACAATACATTCAATCAAAAACTATAAGTGTGTAACTATAAGCCGAAATAAAATTTTCGTTCACAACTTTATCAATGAAAATATTTTAGCGAGATTTGTTTCATATTAATTTTGCTTGTATTAAATGTGATGATATACCCAGTAACCTTTACGAATTCTTTTGTGCAGCCCTGTATAAGAAATATAGCATTTATACACACCATACAATATGCATAAATATAGTGAAACATAAAAGTGCATATCATAATTAACTAGTATGTTGTGGCCATCACAAAACTTTCTTCTATATAAATCACGTCAATTAAATCATTTAAATAGTACAAGAAATTACATCAATTTAGCACCAATTCATATCAAAGTGTATCTGAATTTGAAGTTTAATAAAAATTCGTGCCTTAGTTCTTGTGATAGAGCTATAGCGGAAATTCTGAAAAATGTAGCATAGCAGCGCCACCTGTTGAGTGATTTACACCAACTGATAAACAGCAATAATTGATATCCAGGTATACATGGATCTGGAGTTCGTTGAAAATCCAAGCATTAGTTCTTGAGATAGAGCTATTGCGAAAATCACAAAAAACAGCATAGCAGCGCCACATATTGAGCCACCAAACTGTACATATACACCAAACTGTATAAAATGTCAATTCATGTCAAGGACTAATTGATTCTAAAGTTTGATGAAAATTCGTGCATTAGTTCTTGAGATACACCTATAGTGGAAATTCTGAAAAATACAGCATAGCAGCGCCACCTGCAGAGCGATTTACACCAAAATGTATAAAACGTCAATTCATGTCAAGGTTAACTGATTCTGAAGTTTGGTGAAAATTATTGCATTAGTTCTTGCGATACAGCTATAATGGCAATTCTGAAAAGTGCAGCATAGCAGCGCCACCTGTTGAGCAAATTGCACCAAAGCACAAACAGCACTAATTCATATCAAAGTATACTTGAATCTGAAGTTTGATGAAAATCCAAGCATTAGTTGTTGAGATAGAGCTATTGCGGAAATCGTAAAAAATGCAGTATAGCAGCGCCACCTGTTGAGCGATTTACACCAAAATGTACAAAACTTCAATTCATGTCAAGGACTAACTGAATCTGAAGTTTGATGAAAATCTGTGCATTAATTCTGGAGATTGAGCTATTGCGGAAATCGTGAAAAAGGCTGCATAGCAACCTGTTAAGCTATTTACACCAAAAATTAATCAGCACCAATTTATATCAGGGACTAACTGAATATAATTTTTTATTAAATTCCGTGCATTAGTTCTTGAGCTAGAGCGCCCACAAAATTTGTGTCACAGATAGAGAGACTCACAGATACACAGACTCACAGACATACATTTCGTAAAAACATGTTTTTCGGAATCTCTGACCCCTAAAACGTAAATCCGTCGAAAACCGAAAGTCGAAAATTTTCCCGAATCCAATACTTTCTTCTTGTAAAGATAGAAGAAAGTAAAAATGCATTTCCAGTAATCATTGCTAATGTACAGTATACTTCGGATACATTATAGTATCCGAAATCTTTTGTGTGTCCCTGTAAATGCTACGCACATCGTATTACACATGAAACAAGTTATAGTAAAGCTCAGCGATGTGTATCAATTTCATTATATATGAAATAGTTTAATATAATTAAAATACGCCGCAAACAATTCAACTCTACCCCTACATCATTATGTAAAGGAATTCTTTTGTGTGGCCCTGTAAATGAATAATAACTATTCTTTGCACCACATTCTACAGAATGCATATTTTAGTGTACTCCATAAATGCATATCAATTTAATTATCTTTGTAAGCGTATAACATCATTAAAAAACATTTGAAACTATTTTTTCCCCCATTGGCCGTAATGTAATGGAATACTTTTGACTGTCCCTGTAAATGAACTAAACATCCTACAAACTTCATTTGAAATAGTAACGTGCTATGGTAAACGTCAATAACATCCATAAATTTCAGGGCAATACGAGTATATTTACGAGAGATAGAGCGCGGACAGACGACCAGACAAACCGAAGTCAGTAACACTTTTCAACTTTGTTGGAAAGTGTTAAAAATAATACTTATCAATATTATTTTGCATGTTGAAAAATTTCTTTAAATTCAACTAAAGAATGTTTCAAACTCCAGTCACATATAATATCGATATTTGCTAAAAGTCCAGCCTGTCGAAATGTGGAAACATTTCCAACAGAAAAATTAAGGAACTTAAAAATTTACACGCAGTGAAACCTATAACTCAACTAACCAAACACTTCAGAAAGGCATGAAAAATATTTGTATCAATTTGATGACTCACTATGAACTTATTAGCGGGGAACAACAATTTGCTTGAAGGATTTTAAAACAGTTCTCCAACGACAAATATGGACATGCGGTCCCAATACGATTTAATTTCTATGCAATTGCGCCTCAACATCTAGTTTCAGAATGTTTTCTCGCCAATTATTTCAAATGCGGTAGCCGTTATCATTCTGCCGAGAAAAATTAAGACATGGGCTTGAGTCCAGCGACAGTCTAATGAGAGGAAAATCGGCATGAAATATCGGGCCGTTCCCGGTTCGAACTTCGGGGCAATCCGAAATCGTGCAGAATTTACAGAACGTAACGCAAATATATATATATATATATATATAGATCGTACCCCCCCCCCCCTTCCTATGAATAATTAAAACAATCGTAAAAAATTATTTTGCTAAAGTAATTGCGCATATTCCATTAAAAAGAGCAATCTTTAAAAACATGAAAGGTCAAAAATCTTATTTTGGCCAAATATTTGTTTTTTCTGCCACCTTAAACTTTAATGTTTTAAACACATTTGCAGTCATGGTGAAAATTTCAACCATTGTGGGGAAAGGGATAAAAACAGTCGTTTCGAATAATTCAAATTGCATGATAGTTTTAAAACACTAAAAATTTTTATTATTAAATTAACACAAGTAATGCTAATAAGAAATACAGTAAAACCTCCCTAAAGCGACTACATTCCGTTCCAATAAAATTTGGTCGCAACGAGAGGTGGTCTCTTAATGGAGGTCATGTTTAAATCTAGATTTTAATTGCTGAAAAAAGGTAACAATGTTACTAAAATTTATTTTTTACTTTAGGAAAAAATATGAAAATTTAAGTATCAAAACAAAAGTTAATTACATAAGTTAATGACTGCAGAGTTTAAAAATGCAATTATTTACTGAATTTCGAAAGGATTTGAAAATAAAAATTATAAAAGATAAAACAGTAAAATCACAACAAATGTATTAATTTTTTATTTTATTTTATTTTTATTTTTTTGGACAGGAACAAATAATGACGATTTTGTTAATTTATCTATTTCTTTGAGAGTTTCCTGACAGAATAGGGAAGGAGAATTGTTGAGGGGAAAAAAATCCAAACTTAGAAGTTTGGTGAATAATGCGCTGTCCGAAATTATTTTTGTAATAAAACCTTCAAGCGACCCGAAAAAACGGAATTTGTTTCATTTTCTTCAAAGAAATGGGTCGCTCATAGAGGTTTTTCAACTGGGATAGTCTCTGAATGGAGGCAAAATTAGTATTTAGCCTATGGGAATAAATTTCGTTCCATGAATGGTCGTTCAGGGAGGTGGTCGCTTAATGGAGATAGTCTTACGGGGAGGTTTCACTGTATCAGCACAGAAATAAAAATAGCTGAACCATTCTCGTAATTCACGAAGTGTTTTACATCCTTAAAAAGTTTCGTATTCACAATACCTGGTTACCAACAACCATTTAAAATTCTAAGAAACTCAACGCAAAGTGTTTGGTATGTTGGTGTTAAATTCTATGCATGCAAATACGATATCGTGTTTAACAATTCCCTCTCGTGAAAACGTGTTTATGCAACACTGTTTCAACACAATGCGATAAAACGGCTAGCAATCGGAGCAAACGAACCATGACGAATACGAAGCTTGTTGAAGCCCGAGTAAATATAAACGTTAACGACTAAATTACTCAATTCACACCGTAATGCAGTTGAGTTCACCTTGGAGAGGAAATCCATTCCTGATCTGTGAGAAAACATCAAAATTAAAGTGGAAATACAGATAATGTGTACCAAGTTACCCTGCTTTAAAGACATTCCCGAAATAAAAGTTCACGCACAGAAAAGTATACATTTTCCACTTTCTAATATTCCTAAATCAGATAACCTAACTATGATTTTTCAATGTAAAGTTGGTAATGCATCCACACCCCAATTTTTATTATTATTTTTTGGTGGGGGAGGGGGGGGGATTTTTGACCCTTTTTATCCAAGACCCCTACTAAGCATGCAAAAATACTCCATCTGTTCATTTCAGATACATTAACTTAGACACCGTACCTTTTTTCCTTAGTACTCTGGGCTGGATCCTCTATTAAGGCGCTTCTCAAATCCCCTACTTAACCGCATGAAACTTTACGTTTAAAAATGATTCAGCAAATGTGTCGGAAAGGCAAAAATGAGTAGGTCTAGCTATGGAAGCGATTTGGAATCGAAATGAGTTTTCCATTTTTTGATAAATTACTTATCGAGTTTTTCCTATCGAGCACTTTTAGTCACGTGACGATTGGTTTCGCTTTGTCGCGTCCGGAAATTAGATTTAAAACTCTCAATCTCACAGTATTTTCTGCCATTACAACAAAAAAGGAAAACGTCTTGCGATTACATAGCTTAGGAATAACGTGTTTCCGAACAATAATGAATTAAAAAATGTGCCAGAAACAAAGTAGTTCCTCTGCATTTGAGAACAGCCTTTAAGTTATTTCTTTTCTCCCCGTGAGACGCAGGTAGACCCATTCGGATAAAATAAACTGGACATGAGATTCATGAATGTTTGCCTTCCAGAAAATTGCTCAATATTTCGGTAAGAATTCCATTACGTGCATATCTAGCATTAATTGCTTTCACAAACTGGTTGATATAAATTATAACAAATACATATTGTCCCGAGACAAGTAATGCAGCAATAGCTAATAGACTGTACCACCTTGACCCAAAGAACAAGCATACTGTAACAATCACCGAAACACACTTTGGTCGTGTCTGTAAACAACACACGTATGAGTAGAACGATTCCACACATAAAACCAGATTTCAGAAAGCCTTTGTTTGCTGTTAGATCACTCGATATAAACTCTAGTTTTTGGGAAGTTTACTAAACGAAATATTTACTCTATATTAGAGATGCACCGAACAGTGATTTTGGCCGAATACCGAATATTCGGCCAACAGGCGAACCGAATACCGAATATTCGGCTAGCCGAATAGTAACTGCTGGGCCGAATACCGAATATTCGGCCGAATACCGAATACTTGGCTTGTTGGATACTTTTATATTTCAAAGCTTAAAGGCATTAAAATGTTAAACTTTAAAACAATTTTACATATATTAAAATAGAATCCTTCATTTTGATAATCAAAAGCTTTTTTCAAGAAAACTGTATGCTGAAAGAAATCTGCTTTAAGTTATTTAAGAAGAGGATAGTTATAAAACTTTAATTAATTAATAAAATTTTAAATTTCATGGCTCTGTGAATTAAAACAAATGAATAAAATTTTCATAAATTCTAAAGCAAAGATTTTAGTCAAAGAGAAATTGTGAAAAAATTGAAAGAAAAATTGTACAGGATCCTATATTATTTGTTTGTCAGGAAGAGACTAAAGTAAAAGGCAAATAATACAATCTAGTCAAATTTTATATGATGGCAACTCAGATACAATCTAGTCAAATTTTATATGATGGCAACTCAGCAAGAATAACTTTTTTTACTCCCTTTGATAGAGCAAGGAAGTTTTTAAATGCATCCTAGATCAGTGCTTGGAGAGGGCGATCATTTTCAAAGATTGTAAACGTTGTTCTTAAAATCTTAGCAAAAAACAGATTATTTACTGGACAATATTCAGGAACTTGCATTTGTACAAATTTAATTCCTGTGAAAATCCACGTGATTAGTTAATTTTCTTAAATAATACTTAACAAACAACAAATAGATAACGTAAAAACATTCTCTTATTTAAATATATGATTCTGTTTCTAATTATTTTGAATATCTTTATAAGTTGACTGTTAAACGTAGAAATGGTATCAGGTTTTCAAAAATATGTTTTAAAAGTTTTTTTTAAGTATTCGGTAGGCCGAATATTTCGATATTCGGCCAAACCGAATATTCGGCAGGCCGAATAGTTTGATATTCGGTCAAGCCGAATATTCGGTATACCGAATAGTTTGATATTCGGCAAAACCGAATATTCGGTGCATCCCTACTCTATATCTATCTGCGTTAAAATATAACTCTACATTTCATAGATAAAAGGAACTATTTGGATGTGCCAATCCCAAAACTTTCTTGTAATACATCTTAATATTTCAAAATGTAGTTACAAATGTCAACACTTTAATATTAGTTCAATACTATACCATCTTAAATTTCCCCTTCAGTCAATTAATCGGAGTAAAAACGAGTTTTGCGTTGAATACAGGCACTTTTCTCCAGGAGGGATTTCTGTGGCTCCGGGAGGTGGGGGTGGGAGAATGTGCCCCCGGGCCACCCCCCTGAATTCAACACTGAACGAGTTAATCTCGATCATGATATTTATTAAAATCAATAGTTTTCATTTATTCTGTTGTACATCAGCTGTTCGCGAATAGCCGGCTTATGATGCGAAGTTCCCGTCGCTTTACGAGCCGCCGGTGCACAATAGAACTAAAATTAAGAAAATATACAAAAACACTATTACAGTGCTCCCTTCCCGCGAAACCTTTCCAAACTCAAAGAGGACCTGCTTGGCATAGCCGAAAACATACACAAAAAATTTGGTTCAATTCTATGCATAACTTCGTACACTTTTCGATGGTACAATAATGAAAACGGCACAAAAATCGCTATTACAGCGCCCCCTTCCGTCGGAATTTTTCCAAATTAAAGAGGACCTGCTTGCCATAGCCAAAAACACAAAAATTTTTGGTTCAATTCTATGTATAACTTCATATAATTTTTGACGGTACAATGGCGACACACGGACACTTTCTATAAACATTTTTTGGTTTCGACACCGTTTTAACGTATAAATCCGTCGAAAACCGGAAGTCGAAAAAAATTTCGATTACAATACTTTCTTCTATTGAAGAGAGAAAGTAAAAATTCTTAAGAGGCTAATAAGGCGAAGACACTCGCAAGCTAACGTTAAACCAATGACATCGTTCTTTTCAAATTTCTCGTTTCATTTATTTTTTTGAGAGGGGGGGGGGGGGGGGGCTTAGGATATCTGAGCCTAATTACTTTTTTATTCTACTGAAGACTATCTTCAGATTCAGAACCAATTCCGGAAGTATCCCCGGAAAAGAAAAAAAATAAATAAATAAAATGCAAACGAAAAATTTTAAAAGATGTTTGCCACTGATTTCACAAATTCTCAAGTTTCTTTGCATTACTAGCGTAGGAACGCTCAAATCTTAAAAAAAAAAAAAAATATTTAAGTCTCCCAAATGACTACGTAAAGTTCAGTTTAAGTTCTCCATGCAACACCCCCCCCCCCCTCTCCCTTAAAAAGAGGACTGGTTTCCTATGAAAATTTAACCACGGCTATTTTTAGATATTAATGTTTGAAAACATTCATAAATTAGGATAAAATTCATTGTGAAAAAAAATCTGTACTGAATTTTTAAAATCAGAATCGATGTCCCTGATTTTCGAGTACTTTTACAAAGTTCCCTGACTTTTCCAGATGATAGGCTTCCCCGATTTTTCCATGATTCCCAGATTCTGTAGACACCCTGAAATAATCAAGTGATATTTTATTTTCTTGTTCTTATAGTGGCGACAAAACTTGCGAAACTTTTTTTTTTTTTTTTTTGGGGGGGGGGGGGGGGATGACACATTTAAACTGAATATCAAACTATAGCCTACAATATAGAGGGCCATTCCATGTTACGTGTGACATTTTGAACAAAAAAAATTTCTAATTAATCAAGGATTTTTCAATATATTTCTTTTATAAAAATCCAAGCAAAAGTTCTTTAACCTTTAACTGATGTCACAGAAATTGTCACGTAACTAATATGAAGCGGTCTGCGAGACCGCTCCAGCGAAAGAGGAATAAAAGCCGCGATTAACTCATAGGATGTTTTTGCACTAAACTTTTTGTACAGGAGTGTTATAATTAAAATTCACCTATTCAAAAGTCTCTGGTGTTACATTTTAAGTTCCAAACGAAACAAAATTTCAGTAGTGTTTTTAGATAAACTGAAATTTGCAAGTTAAACTGTGAAAATTGAAAAAAGCACCGGTCTTCAGTTAAAGGTTAACCTTTAACTGATGTCACAGAAATTGTCACGTAACTAGTGTGAAGCGGTCTGCGAGACCGCTGCAACGAAAGTTGAATAAAAGGAACGATTAACTCATAGGATGGTGTTTTTGTACTAAACTTTTTGCACAGGACTGTTATAATTAAAATTCACCCATTCAAAAGTCTCTGGGGATAGTACTAAAGTTACAAACGGAACAAAATTTCGGTAGTGTTTGTAGTTAAACTAAAAAGTTCAAGTTAAACTACAAAAATTGAAAAAAGCCGCGGTCTGAGATACCGGTAACATCAGTTAAAGGTTAAAAAATATACACTTTACCGTATTCTTTCATGCAAAAACCTATCATTTTGATACAAGTTATTTTTTAAATAGCTTTTTAAAAACGTTAGGTGTGTGATTTAGAAAAAAAAAGCAAATTTTGAGTAATGAAATTAAATGATATATTTCTGTGAGTTTTATTTCCACACATTTAAATTAAAAAATATGGTAATAACTTATTTACCATACCACCTAAAATCACAATTAAAATTTAATAAATAGGATAAATGAAAATTAAAGCCTGCGTTACGTGTGTGACTCTCTGCACGGAATTGCCCTAGAACGTTCTCATCATAATTGGCTGTCGCTGATTAATAAATCCCATAATTTCCATAAGTGGCATCAACCCATTATGGTAATGCAAAACTGAACATGCTTTAAAATAAACTAGGGCATGCAACCCGGATTAGAGATTTTTTTTTTTAAACAGATTTTTCATATTGTTTTATCCCCCCCCCCCCTCTTAGATTGCCCCACTAACACCAACCAAAATCGAAAAACTAAAAACTAACCCGGTTAAAAATCAACCTCATATGCTATGCAAAAAAATAATTTAAAAGTATTAAGGGTGTATTCGAAAAAATATTTTTCCACCCTCAACAGCTCGAAAATTTGAGACATTTTCAGACTCATTTTTAAAAGTAAAAACATGAAACTTGCTGAGGTGATTTTGAAGAGATGTATAAGATGCCGTGTGATTTCATTTTTTGCTCAATTCATTAGAATTTTATTTTTAAACAATTATTTTCTCAGTATGACTATTTTTTTTCATTCCCAGATCCCCGGCTTCCGAAAATTCGGTTCAAAACGCCTACTTTGACAACATTTGTTACAATATTTTCTGACTTTATTAAAAAATCGAGAAACGCGGCACATTATGTAGTTTCTAAATAAGAGAATTTATCAGTTTGATGCGTTTGAGAGTAAAAATGAATCAGAAAATAACCAGTTTGGATCGGAATACACCCTTAAAATGCAAGCGAGAAATTTGAAAAGAATGCTCCCATAGGTTAACATTAGCGTGCTGTTGTCCTCGCGTGACTAGTGCAGGCTTCCCCGACTCGACATCTCGCGTTGACAATCCAGGGCCATGACATTGGCTACTTTGTTTGCGATAATCTCTCAAGAATAAAGTATCCAAGGTTAAAAAACAGTAAGAACAAGAGTTAACAGAGTAAAAATGTTTAAGGAACTACGAAAATTCGAGAGCCACAGCAGAAAAGGGGGGGTCCTTGGGGTTAACCTTTGAGAGGTTCTTTCGTAAACTATTTTGGCTCTAAGCCCCTGCGAGTCTGCCAACAGAAATTAAAACGATCCTGACACTTGCTTCTTAGGCAGACTCATTTAAATGCACGTAAAAATAAAGTGCTAGAATTCTAAAACCACCCTTCAGCAAAACGTGCAAAACTGTAAATCAAAAACATTTAATCCTGGAAAGCTGAACTCGCCTTAACAATACAATTGTTGCTTTCTGTGCTAACCCATCTTAATCATTCAGGGAAGGCGAACCTTTATACATGCGTGTGCCAAAAATTCACAAACAATATCTAACGACATTGTTCATAGTTCATACACTCAAGAACAAATAAAATTCAAGCACTTTTCAAGCACTATTCCAGTACTATTCAAGGACTGTTTAGATACATGCATAAAAATGGCGTAGAATAACACATAAGGAAAATAGCTACCCCATTGATTATCTATTTCAAAGAAATCTGATTGGATCTTTTAATTTTGATAAAAGGACATTTTCAAGACATTATATTAGAGAATTTTTAAAGAATAATGTGTTTTAGTGAGGTACAATAGTGAGGTGCTTAGTGAGGTACAATGAAAGGAAATTTTACATATAATAAAAAGATAAGAAAACAGAGCTTGATTTTTTTTTTTTATTTAAGTACAAAATAAATAAAAGGTATGGTATCACTACAAGAGAAGAAGGCAGGAGTAAACTAGTTAAATTTTAGGAATTCTGGAAACTCATCAGGGGTTAAATACTAGCATTTCTGAAGTTGTGCATAACTTTTTACAAGTTATACTTTAATATTTTAAATAAATATTATTCTCTGAATTCTCAAACCTTACAGCATTTGCGCTTATCCATACAAAAATAATTGGAATAAAGGTTAGATAATTTACTTTTACTTTTAAAAACAAAAGATTTAAAAAAAAAAGAGTTTATAAAAAGGAATAAAAATTTTATTATCAGTTACACAGCGAAAAATTTATAATTGATATAATTCTGTGAAGTTTTTCCTGACTGACACCATTTGCGATTTTTATGAATAACCGATTCAAATTTTACAATGTTTTTCTGCAACCAATTAACAAATTTAACAATTTTTTTTTGAATGCCCGATTGAGTATATTAGAGAGAGGGGGGGGGGGGGCATTAGGTGAAATTGGCACCAAACTGACGAAATTCGCGATTTTTTTCGACAAATTGACGAAATTTGCATTTTTTATCGTAATTATTAGACGAATTTTGAGGTATTTTTTCCCGATGATTTTTCAGGGGTGATTCTGAGTAAAAAAAAATTACTGAAATTCACATAAAATTCTTTGAAAAGTTACAGCAGAGGAGGTGGGGGGGGGGGGGGGGGCAGGGCTTAATTTGCGCCGGAGCCCACCGGAGCTCAGCTCCGGTACTTCTCTTTTTTCAGTAAATACTTAGATATTGGTCGGAATTCACCAGAGCTCATAAGTATAGGGCTCCGGAGCCCGTTGCAATAGCGTTTCCGAAAAACTGAAGTCTAAATTACCCTTTCCTTTTCCTCCCACCTCCAAGATTTAACTTTTTTCTCTATCAAAGCACTCATGTGTGACGTAATGTGTCGCACACGTAGGAAATGGAGATGAAACAGGCTCAATTTTTATAACAGTTGTTGCACTTAGGCGGGCTCAAGCTCAGTCTGTCTTACATTCAAAATTATATTTATTCATGAATAGAAAAAAAAGAACTTTTCCCCCTTAAAAATTACATATTCCATTATATTTAAAATTTTTATTTTACTAAAGTAAAAAAAGACGTTATAAATTTTGAAAATAATGTATGAAATATTAATTTGCGGATTGGAGAGAAGGTGGTGGGGGGGGGGGGGGGGGGGGGGGGTGGCGCTACGGTTTTAGTACTGCAGAATATTAGGGCTCCGGTACTTTTTTTGTTAGAAATTAAGCCCTGGGGGGGGGGGCGCTACGGTTTTAGTACTGCAGAATATTAGGGCTCCGGTACTTTTTTTGTTAGAAATTAAGCCCTGGGGGGGGGGGGGGGTATCCACTCCTGGCACTAACTATGCAGTTTTATTGCTGCCCTTTGACACAACTTGCCGTTTTTTTGCGATCTTTCGGCGAAATTTGCTGTTTTTCGCGATCTTTCGACGCAATTTGCCACTTTTTCGCGATCTTTCGATGCAATTTGCCACTTTTTCGCGATCTTTCGTCGAAATTTTCCGTTTTCTCGCGATCTTTCGACGCAATTTGCCACTCTTTCGCGATCTTTCGTCGAAATTTTCCGTTTTCTCGCGATCTTTCGACACAATTTACCGTTTTTTCGCGATATTTCGACGAAATTTTCCGTTTTCTCGCGATCTTTGACGAATTTTTCGGTTTTTGGCGATCTTTTGGCGAAATTTGAGGTTTTCAGCGATCTTTTGACGAAATTTGAGGTTTTTCCGTGAATTTATGACGAAATTTGTGGGTTTTTCGCGTTTCTTGGACGAATTTAGCGTTTTTTTTTTCGCGATTCTTTAACGAAATTTTCGTTTTTTCCGCGATCCTTTGACGAAATTTTCGTTTATTCGCGTTCCTTTGATGAAACACGTATTTATGCGATCTTTTAATGCAATTCACGTTTTGTCTATGATCCTCTGACGAAATTTGCTCTTTATTCGGGATCTTTTTCCGAAATTTGCGTTATTTCTCTATTCTTTGACGGAATATGCGTTTTTCCCACGACCTTTTGACAAAATTTGCATTTTTCAGCGATTCTTTGGCGAAATTATCGATTTTTTTTCATGCGAACGATCTTTCAAATTGATATTTTTCGGCGACCATTTGTCGAAGTTCGCAATATTTTCCAGCACTTTTCATTCCTTGAAAATGAATACTTTCTTTTCCAGCACTTTTCATTCCTTGAAAATGAACACTTTTTTCCAGCACTTTTTCTATTTTTTCCAAAGCGTACGAACCATGTTGTTACACGGCAAAAGTTTACATAAAAAGATATTGCAGTATGCACTGCTTATATGAAACACTAATAGAATCAGCCGCTTTAATGCATTAACCCCTTAATTCTCGCTGCCGTGATATTCACGGGCTGTGTTTACAGATTGATTAGTTTTATAAAACAGTGTAATTGGCTTTATTCTGGTATCATTTTACTTGCCATTAAATAGGGTGAATATTTCTTTTTCAAAAAAGTGATGGCAATAAGCAAATCTGAATTTTTAAAGAGTAATTTAATGCGAGCGTTAAAGGGTTCTGTACTCAAATCCAAAGAGTTACTTTGACATAGATATTTCTCAATTTTTGTTCGAAAACGCATGGAATTGGCAAGTGTTTATTAAGACTAGAATACTAGACTAAAACACATAATACGAATAGCGTAAGAGTACCATAGTCGTGAAAATTACGAGCGTCTAGTATTCTAGGGTTAAGAAACTATGTAATCGAATGGTATTGTGTAATAGCAGAAACCTTCAAAAACACTGCCAAAGTGAGCGTTTTGAACCGAATTTCCGGACGCGACAGCGCAGGAAGGAAAGGAGAAAACAGGTCGTCACGTGACAACAATCGCTTATAACTCGACAAATAGTTTATCAAAATACTGAAAACACCAATCTATTCCAAACCGCTTCTACAGCCAGGCCTGCAATTGCCATACTTTTGAATTTAAAAACGAGTCCATAAATGTGTCAAAGTTTCAAGTTGTTCAGCGGGGATTTTTTTTTTTTCGGATTAGCCTTAAATATCCAAGAACAAAAATTTAAATCATTTTCCTATATATCAGCCGCTAATTTAATGACATTTTTATTTGGAAATTTAACCTTTAACTGATGGGACTAAAATTCATCACACAACTGATGTGATCCGGTCTCTCAGACCCCTCGAATAAAATGAATAAAAAAAATTAACTCAAAATGGTTGAATTTACTTAAATTTTGTCCTAACAATATCGTTGTACTTCTCTATAGGAGCATGTGAATTAAATTGCATGAAAAAAGTATTTTATTCATATTATTTAACTTCAGTACAGATAAGTAAAAAGCTGTAAATGTGTTTACAGCTGGGAGTCGCGGGGTTTGGGAGACCGCGTGGCATCAGTTAAAGGTTAAGTGGCATGTGTTGTACTAATGAAAAATATTACGCATTTTTATTTCAGTTTTTTTTTTTTTTTTTTTTTTTAAGCTTACCATTAAGGCAACATCTAATAATCCAAATTCCAGAAAAAATTTATTAGCAACGTTTTTGCTTTTCTGCGTTAGATGGAGAATATCTTATCCCTGTGCCTGGTTAATTTTTTTTTTTTTTTTTAATATTACATAGCAAAATTGAGTTCACTTGTCATTTTATTACAATGACTGTCTTACGAAACTCATTTAAAGAAATATAGATTTTGAAATTCATCTAGAAAGGCGAAATAGTGGCATGTCGATGCATAGCATCCCAGAAAATTTTCTAGTGTGTTAATTCATGCAAAAATAACTGCACTAATAAAAATTTTACGATTATCAGATAGAGTAGGTGGGGGTAAAGATACCCACTCTCCATACATTTTTATTTTTAACGAACACATTGGTCTAAACTTATGTAATGATTGAATAAAATGTTAGATTAGAACCTTCGGCACATGCCACCATCAATCGGATGCCTGTCAAATTTTAATTTCGTGAGAAATTGCAATTTTTAAAAACATTGCTCTGCGTATCTTTGCCCCATCGGTTGGGGCAAAAGTACGCAGTCGTGGGGCAAAGATACGCAGTGCGTACTTTTGCCCCATTACTGCGGGGTTTTGTCCCATTTCCAATAAAACGAATGAGTTATGCAAAAGCATTAGTAAATTTCATTAGTATTTATAGTTAAACTGAAAATTGTAAGTTAAACCATGAAAAAAAAGAAAAAAAAAAAAAGGAGGTCTGTGAGATCGCAAATAGCAGTTAAGGATGTATTCCGATCCAAACTGCTTATTTTCTGATTCATTTTAAAATTCATTTTTGCTCTCAAACGCATCAAACTGGGAAATTCTCTTATTTAGAAACTACATAATGTGCCGTGCTTCTTAATTTTTTGATAAATGCAGAAAATACTGTAAAAAACGCTGTCAAAGTTGGCGTTTTTAACCGAATTTTCCGAAGCGGGCGACCTGGGAATGAAAAAAATGGTCATACTGAGAAAATAATTGTTTAAAAATCAAATTCTAATTAATTGAGCTGAAAATGAAATCACACGGCATGTTAAACATGTCTTCAGAAATCACCCCAGCAAGTTTCATGTTTTTACTTTTAAAAATGAGTCTGAAAATGTATCAGAAAATTTCGAGCTGTTGAAGGTGGAAAAATATTTTTTTCGAATACACCCTTAATCTCAAACTACTGTGACAAAAATTGTTGCATAAATACTGTGAGCGGTCTTAAAAACCCCTTGATCGTAGAATGAATAAAAGGGTTGACTGACTCATAAGATACTAAATTATTTGAAAACAACGTTTAAACACACAGTAAAATAAGTTGATTTGATCAGACGTATACGTTTCGTGAGTACTAGGACTCACATGCTCAGTGTAAAAAACTTTTAAAACAATATCCCCCCCAACTACATGTACGGTGAAAAACCCAAATGTCCCAACCGGTGGAAAACCCAAAATCACATTTGGGTTTTTCACCGTACATGTAGTTGGGGGGATATTGTTTTTAAAGTTTTTTACACTGAGGATGCTAGTCCTAGTACTCATGAAACGTATACGTCTGATCAAATCAACTTATTTTATTGTGTGTTTAAACGTTGTTTTCAAATAATTTATATTTCCACACAAGTTCTGTACTTACTATCATAAGATACTGTTTTTCTCTAAACTTTATGTAAAGGCCTATTATAATAAAAGTTCTCCTCATTTAGAAGTCTTTAGCGATACTATTAAGTTTCCAAACGAATCAAAATTAAACTAACATCAATAGTTAAATTGAAAATTACAAGTTAAGATATGAAAAATTAATATAGCAGCAGTCTGTGAGACCGTTAAGTGGAGTTAAGGGTTAAGACTTTAAAACAAAATCGTTTTATGAAACAAGAATATTGATTTTTAAAAGTAGGTAGGTAGTTACCCACGTTCTATATTTAAAAAAAATAAAAAACTAGAAAAAGGAAGTTGTAGTTAACTAAGTTAAGAAGCTATTATATTTTATACAATATAAAAAATAAAACTTACCACAACGTAATTGTGGAAAGCTTTGCATCTAGCTAAAACGATAAGGCAAAGCCCCGAATCTTAAACTTGTGCGTATCTTTGCCCCAAGACGGATGCGTACTTTTACCCCATTCTGCAGTATTTTACTTAACCGGCTACCTACA
Source organism: Maratus speciosus (assembly GCA_963932465.1). Taxonomy (NCBI): domain Eukaryota; kingdom Metazoa; phylum Arthropoda; class Arachnida; order Araneae; family Salticidae; genus Maratus; species Maratus speciosus. Next base: position 57,784,976 of record OZ010798.1, read on the forward strand.
AGTTTAAACACATACGATCGAGACTAAACTATACGGCATTTAGAAGCTATAGAGCTTCCGTTCTCCACTGAATTTTTGGATTTGTAAAAATTCGAAGTATTGTTAGCTAAACAAAGTGAAATTTTAAAAATACTAGCAAAATTTGAAAATTTAAACTTACCGCATTTTCTTGGCACGGAGTGGTACTTTTTTCATAAGGTTTGAACACACAACTACTACACATGAGACCAAACTACTACCTAGCGGTCATGATTGTAGAAATGTTTCTTCATATTAAACCAGGCAGTGCGTATCTTTGCCCCCACCTACTCTATATTTCGGTGAATCAGAAAAATTGTACGTGCCAATTTCCAATACCACATTTTCCTATTACAACACAAATATGAATGAAATAAGTTTATTTGAAATACTATTACATAAGGCAAAACAATGCTACTTATGTTTAGTATTTATTAAAATATAAATACGATATTAATATTTGTTAGAATATTGTAATCATAGCGTTACATTATTTTATTAATTCTGTTTTCATTTCAATACAATTGTTTGTGTTTAACTGTGATTGGTTATTTAAGCTAGAGTCACGGGCCTGTCAAAATCTGTAAATAAATGTTATTTCTTTGTTTTATTTCAGTTCTTGTAAATATGTAACTCAATATACTCAATTCGATCCAGCCTCGCCTTTTTGTCTCTTTATTATTTTCAACAGTATTCACATTAACATACCGCCAGGGGCGCCGGGAGCCAACTTGGGCTTCCGGAGATAAAGTTTTCGTAGGTGGGACGACCCCCCATATGTATGCGCAGAGCATAAAAGGGAATTTTAGAAGGATCTTTAAACTATCCAAAAGTTAAATCTATTTTCAATTTATAAGTTTACGAGCTATAAAAACAAACTTGGAGCCATTTCACACCAACGTACACAAAGGTATTGAATATAGAGCGGTTGTATTATTTTTATATAATTTTTCCTCGAGAGAGAAATAATGTATCAACTATGAATTTTGAAATAGATTATTTTAAATCGAATGAACTGATAAATTTGTAGATTTGAGCCGTGTTTATCACTTTTATTCCTATTCTACATAAAAATAGGATTTAAACTTTAAAGTTCCGATTGGGGGGAGGGGGGCGGGGGTCAATAAAGTTGTATAAAACTTTAAACTTTTCTTCAAAGGTCCCAGGGATGTCAACTTCCTCTCTTACGTCATTGTACACAGCTTAAGCAATTTATGCAAGTCTAAAGTTATTTAACAGAGTTTCGAGCACTTTGGAGTAGTTAAAACCAATTTTGATCGGTATTAAACGTTTAAAAAACCAGCTTTGACCACTGTTCTGGTTAAAAATAGTTTTGAAAAGATTATAATCCTGTATTAGAACAAATAAAACCTACCGATAGCACAACGATGGGGCCAATGTTTATCTACCCATCTCCTTTAACCTTTAACTGATGTTACTGGTCTCACAGACCGGTGCTTTTTTTCAATTTTCACAGTTTAACTTGCAAATTTCAGTTTAATCTACAAACACACTACTGAAATTTTCTTTCGTTTGGAACTTAAAATCTAACACCAGAGACTTTTGAATAGGTGAATTTTAATTATAACACTCCTGTACAAAAAGTTTAGTGCAAAAACAACATCCTATGAGTTAATCGCAGCTTTTATTCCTCTTTCGCTGGAGCGGTCTCACAGACCGCTTCACACTAGTTACGTGACAATTTCTGTGACATCAGTTAAAGGTTAAGCCTTCAGACATTAATTTCGTCCCCTTCCCCTCCCTAAAGTAATTTTTTTTTCAATTTAGAATTCGCAATTTTTTGTGAAAACATTTTGTAACGAAAGGGGTCATTCAAATAAATCAAATTTGAACCAAGTATGTATTAATGGCTTCTGTAAGTCCTGATGAAGTTTCTTTCTGGTGAACTTGTTTTGTTTGTACATTATACATTTTAAAACCCAACAAAATAAAAGTAATGATTGCCTTTTTATGCAATAGAATTGTGTGAAGTTTTTTTTTTTTTTTTTTTTTTGGGGGGGGGGGGGAGCCTGTTTTATTAAAAGGAATTTTGTGAATGCGCCCTAAATAGGCCCAAAATCTTCCCTGGATCGACCCCTGATTTGTGACATGGTATAAAACACCTTGCGATAAATACTACAGGCAAGACACATCACGCTACAAACTTTCAATAACTGAAAAAGTTAACGTAACATTTATTACAGGTAGTGCAGGTAATTAAATCCAATTCCAACAAAACATCCACATAACCAATTATCGCCATCACAAAGCAACCGAAAGAGATATCGTGCGATTGATATACAGCCGCAATTTCACGGATGAAAACGCAAGTCTTGACTCCAGCCAAAATCATGAGACGCGTGGTCACTCTCAAGGCCTCACAACATACACCTACAAAAGTAGCACACACACACACAATACGACATTTCGTTATGTCATCGGAACACATCTTGTGCCCCAACGCAGTCAAAGCAAGTAGGCGGGCCTGAGTGAAACCAAGGCCGCGAGAGACACCGAAAAAGACTGCCAACCAGATGCTGGCGCGATTTCGATTCGAAACAATTCTTAGAAGTCGGGAATGGAACATTTTAATTAAATCTAGAATATCACTTCGGGAATAACACCGAGAATTCGATTTGCCTGACGACACGAGATCCTTTTCGAATGAGATCAATGAACGTAATAATTAAAATAGTAAATTTATATCCAGTGCACCCGTGCAATGGATGCATCCAGGAGCTTTATATATCCAAGGGAGTGCAAAGAAATTGGAAGGCTCGATAAACATGTAGGATGATACAGGGTTCCTACACAATTCAAGTAAAAAAATTCCCTGACTTTACCCTGACGTTTTTCAAAAATTTCCCTAACCTTTCTCAATAAAAATTCGGCCTATGTATCGTTGTAAAACCCTCCACAATGGACAACTTTAAGATAGATAAATGATAAAAAAAAAAAAAAAAAAGTATGCGCTGTATGAATTTCCGATTTTTAATTATTTTTCATATTATGCCACTGTTATATAGTTTGCATAAATTTTATATAATAATTTTAGATTGTATGAATAATTCAAAATTATCTACGATGATAATTGAGATCATGATGGAAAGTAGTACATCAAAAATTCCCTGACTTTTTCCTGATTATTTCAAATATTTAAAAATTTCCCTGACATTCTTAAAATTTCCGAATTCCCCGACTTTCCCCTGTTTTCCAGATTTTCATTGACCCGTAGGAACCCTGATAAAAGAGTTTTTCAATGAGAAATATGGCAGACCATCAGTGTTGAATACAGACACTGTGCTCCGGAAGAGATTTCTGTGGTTCGGGGGAGAGGGAGGGGGGGGGGGGAGAACTCCCGGCCACCCCCTGAATTCAACACTGCAGATCACAGTTTAGTTATCTATTGAGATATATTCTAGAAACTTTTTTTTTTCTTTTTTTTTTAAAAATAGTTAGAATCTCAAAATCGGGAAAATTTAATACGTTATACGCGTACCGATGACTGAAATTGGATATTATTTCTCAAACTCAAAAACATTTATGAACTGTCCCAATATGTAATATAAACAATTACGCAACGAGAAAAGAACAATTTAATACTGACTATGACTTTCAATTTGTACAATACAACTTATTCAATAATACAATTTCAAACAATCCGAATTAACTTCGGCTGAACTTCAGTTTAACTTCCACAGCAAGATTTGAAAAGAATAAAAATATCAGAATTTTTTTTTTTTTTCGTTTAATCACTTGTGCTAAAAAAGCCGCATAACAAAAATAAACAAAACGGCCAGACAAACAGAATAAAATTGCTGACATGAAAAACCAAACCCAGTCGCGGCTGATTTTCATTTCAAGATTATCCAGTGTTACTTTGTAATCTTAACCCAGCAATCTCGACATGCGGAAGTTAAAATCCGTTAATTATACACTGATAAAAAGGGGAAAAAAAGGAAAGTTACAGTTTATTAATGAGTAAGGAAGATGCTGTAAAGGAATAAGTACAGGTAAAAAGAGTGAATACTCACAAAAGAGGGCAAGACCAAGTAGTACGGGTAAAACTGAAAATTACAAAATTTCGTGAGAAGACCCATCCTTATCATATCCGTATCAAATATCACTGAAATATTCTTCAAACAATTCTGCTTAAAGACAGAGGTAAGAAGTAGCGCGCTACATGGAACATGGAAGACAGGAACGCGGAAAAAGGGGAGTCTCTCCAATAGTAAAACAAAGGCCATTTAAAGGCGACATACATTATAAAGAAAATACAAAATATAATTAAAAAGGTATAATAAAAGAAAAAAAAATTAAAAGGGAATATTTACAAGAAAAAATTTACAATTAACAAAAGGATAATGAACGTCTAGGAAGCACAAAGCCCTATCAACGAATAAGGTGAACTATTGACGAATCGACGTTTTCCGGAAGATGGAGTGGCCAGTGGTCTTCTCAATAGCAGGCTCGCTCATCGTAGATAGAAACGTTACGAGAGGGGGTTAGGGATAGCAGGGATATTGTTGAAGAACTCGATTGCTTGATTTTTAATAATACTACGGATAGGAGGAATATTAAGATCGTTATGAATTATCGTATTCTTACGGTACCAAGGTGAGTGCACTATTCCCAGAAGGGTTTTGTTTTGAACCACCTGTATTTTTTGCAGATTGGTTTTAGCCGCTGAGCCCCAGATCTGAGCGCAGTAGAGAAGTAAGCGGGCTACAAGCAGCGAAATGACAGGGGCGGAATTAGAGGTCTGCAAGGGCCCGGGCTTGGCCCGAGGCCCGTACCCGACCCGCGGGCTGGGCCGGCAGAATTAGGACAATTTTTTCAACGGGCCGGGCCGGCAAAAAAATTAATCCGGCCTATCGGCCCGATATAAGAATTTAAGCGAAGCAGATAAAGTACAAACCATTTTCAATGAATATGATTTTCTCGAGAAGTATAAATGTGCGTCACAAGCCGATGAGAGTTTAACAACATCAATACAGAAATGTAACATGTCCATCGTAGAGATCGGCATCGTACAGTTGCAAGATGTCTGATTACGAGTTTAATTTTTTTTCAGCAGACTCTTGCCGGTACGGAACTGGTCTTAATCGATCTCAGGATGTGTAGAACAGTCATTGTGTTTTGTAGTATTAATAGTGATAATGAACTTCTCTTAACAGTATCTTTGGAAATATACCTTAAGGTGGTTCTCATATTCACTGCTCAACAATGCGAAGCTTTCAGACACATGACAAAATTTTTAACTATAAAGGCATAAAATTGAGAGGCCTGCCTACTGAAGGCATTTGGAAACGAATAGCTTTTTCCATATTTGATAAATTACTTAGAGATAAAAGAGATTCCTGTCACGTGACTGTACGCTTTTCTCCTTTCCTGTGCCATCGCTTCCGGAAATTCGATTCAAAACGCTAACTTTGACAGTATTTTCAGAAAGATATATTGCTTTTATCTATGAAAAAAAACGACATTTACATAGCTTCTGAATAAGAATACCTGCCAATCTTACGCGTTTCCGAAAAGAAAAGAATTCATAAATGTGTCGAAATGTAGCTCCTTTGGATTTGAGAAAAGCCTTAAAAATGAGAGAAATATTTTCACAAATCTACTTTTTACTATACAGCTTCAAAAGTTATGTTTTTAATCCTTTATTCTGATGAACTACAGTAATCTTTTAATGAATCCTTATTTCCATTTTGAAATGTCTGTAGACACGATGATTAAAACACTAAGTAATCGTTAATGTTTACTATTGTGTGTTTTCTGTTTTGCGAACATCATAGTAATGTAAAATATACTGCAAAATGTTCCCATAAATATGTATGTAGTATTCATTAAAAGAATCGTAATTGTATGTTGAAAAAAAAACGAATTTTTTTTTTATTATTTATTGTAGAAATTCTGTCGGGCCGAGAACGGTAAAAGTGCAAACGGGCCGGGCCGAGAACGGTAAAAATGCAAACGGGCCGGGCTTTTTTGGGTAGCTTTCGTTCGGGCCTGGAAATTCCGGCATGTGCAGACCTCTAGGCGGAATACATTTTCTAGTAGTTTGTAGTGCACGCGCTACATTGTAATATATGTAATGTCGCGAGTAGACACTACTTCAGGTAAATATTTTAAAAAATATACCATTCTTCAAATTACGTACTCTTCGGATCGGGTTGACTTCTACCTTTTTTCCTGCGGGTCGGGTTGACTTGTTTCGGGTTGGGTTTTGACTTGTGATCGGGTTGACCCGATTTTTAGGTGCGTTCGTAATTACATAAATACGAAGCACCTATAGTCGTCGTTCAATCCGCCCGTCCGTCTGTCTGTCTGCATATAACAGAGCAAAAACTACCCAACCGAATGGTCTGAAGTTTTAAATATATAATTGTTACAAAATTTTGTAGAGTCATTTCAAATTTTATGAAAATCGGATGTATAGTTTAATTACAAGGACAGTCAAAAGTTTTCAGTTACACTAAAGTCAACAGGAAAAAATTATTTCATGTTCATTTTAATGATGTTACAGCCTTTCGAACATAATGAAATGGATATGCACCTATGAAGTGCATTAAAATATACATTCATTACAATATGCGGTGCAAAAAATATAAAACCAGATTTAGTACGAACGCACCTCATTTGCCACGTTTGACGAGCAATTTCCAACTTATTCAAAATAGCCAACATTTTCCAGGTTAAAAATCTACATAGAATAAAACCTCCATAACGGACAATGCCGAAAAGCGAACACCTCCCAATATACACACACGTAACATGTGTATGTGTGCATAAGCTACCAAAAATACGATACATGTGTTTTTGTGTGTATCAAAAGCAAAATGTTGGTATATATTTTCATATTCCAAGAGCAGAAAAAACTATTCTTAATGGTGTAGTAAAGAAAGAATAATGTATGATCCCATTTCTTATACATATTTTATTTCTCATGCAGTAAATTGTATACTCATTCATACTCAAATAGGCATTTAATTTCATCTGAAAAGTAGTTCCGCTGAAACTTTGTGAAAATCCCAACAGCCAGACTTGCAAAAAACCAAAATATGACCCGCAATAAACATAGTAGGGTAAACCCAATCCGCAGAAAGTAATGCCCCCCTCCCCCCCCCCCAAAAAAAAAAAACAATCATTAGGGACAACCTGACTATGCAGGACGATACCGAGGTGTCCGCTATTCAGAATTTTGAAAATTGCCGTAAGAATAGCAAGTAAGATTTATGCAGTTTACCGTTAAGCATAAATGTATATCGCGTGTCTATCTATTGTGTAGCACACGCACACAAAAAAAGTTTAACTGCATTTTTATGTAACTAATGCAAATGTTTATTGTATTACATATCTCTTAATTTTACTACGACAGTTAATAATGTGTATAAACTAACATTTTGAAGATTGACACACGAAACATTTTCTTGTATGTTATATTCCTAAATTTAATGCCCTCCGTTATACCGCATTTGGCTGTATACTGGCAAACATGGTATAACGAAAACCTCTGCATAACTTTAGTGTCCACAATTCAGAGCGCAGATTGAACATTTTGACAAAATATTAATAACTAACGAAGTAGTGACTACTTTTGAAAACTAATTTGTAGTTGCTACTTTAGTTATAGCTAGCTATATTTTCGCAAAAGTAGCTGTACTTCACTGCAAAATAAGTTTTTCAACCACTTCCCATACATCAATGTAATGGCATTATTTTGCAAGTCCTTGTAAATGAACTATAAACGCTATAGAAAGACACTTCACGTTCACCTCCGTAATGCGTATCAATTTCATTGTTTAAAATGCCGTAGTATTAAAATGGACCACAAACAATTTTTCCCCCACAGCCCATAACGTAATCTAATGGAAACCTTTTGTGTGTCCCTGTAAACCAACTATAAATACCATTGACTTCATTTTTAATAGCTAACAAGCTACAGTGTACCTCAATAACATTTAAAAATCTACACAGCAATCCTAGAATATTTACGAGAGTTAAAACACGGACAGACAGATAAACCGAAGTCGAGCACTTTTAGACTATTTTGGAAAAGTATTACAAACTACGACAAAAACTTTCACTGAACTTTCTTCGAAATTTAATTTTCGTTACATTACACCCCCTCTCACTTCTGTCTTCAACTGCTTTGAAATGAAGTACTCCAACAGTTTTCCCTGCATCAACGCTATCATTGTTGGAAAAGTAGTTTTACGGTCAAGTCAAATGCAGATTTTTATTTAAATACCTAAAACATCCATTATAATAGAGGTCTGCAGGGGTTGAAATTTCAATATCCAGGACCGACCCATTTATATTTTTGCAGTTCACAGCCTGGCCCGCGCAAAAATCAATGAAATCAGGCCCGACCCGACTCAAATTGTACGAAAATTTCCGGCTTTTCCTAACAAACAAGTAAGATTCTTTTAAAGAATATTGCATACATATTTATGTGACAATTTTACAATAGAGACAATTTTACTATAAATGCCTGCAAACCATACAATACCGAATAACAACAATAATGATCACTTAGACTATTACATTCAAATAAAGACTCATTAAAAAATTAATGTAGTTTTAAAATATAACAAAAAAGATTGTTAAAAACAACTTTTGAAGCTATATAACTTTTTTTTAACTCCTTGAGGGGCGGTGGGATATAACATCACCTAATTAAGATTAGAACCAGAAACTTGAATTTTACTTTTATAACTTTGGTAGAAAAAAGTTGTAAAAATGCTTTTCCTTATTTTGAAATAAAATATTTCGAAATTCCGGTGTGAATTCAACATTACAGAAACAATTATTTAGTCCTCAAACTGTTAAAGTGGATTTTGGAAAATACTTCTTTAATTCATTAAAGTATATTTTCAAAGTATTTCTTAACCGAAGTTCATTATCACTACCATTTTTACAAAAAGAAGCTTGCCTGACACGTCTTGAGAATAATTAAGTCACACCCGGTCCGAGTATATTAAAAAAAAAATGCAAGCCCCTCCTGGCCTGTGGTGAAAAAAAAATAAGCACGGGCTTGGACACTATGTAAACTATGCATATATCTACGTTGGACATGTGATTTCCGCATTGAAGTTGCCATACTAGCATGACCTCGTGCAGCTACATTTATAACTGATGCTAAGACCAGCCAGACAGGCCCAAATTGTTCATATTTTGTCGGCTTCGTCAGACGCAGACCCCTTAATTTTTTTTTAACGCACCGGCTGGGCATTTTAAGTTTTTTAACGGTCCGGCCTGTTAAGCAATTGTTTTCATTCTGTCTACTTAGCCCGTTTGAGCGGTGTTTGTTTCAAAGGATACAGGAACGCTTTTCAAAATCGTGCATCTGGAGAGTTATATTTTCGTTAGTTTTACTGTATGCAATTTTTTCTTCTTTTTTCACAGTGTATGAAAAGTATTTTTATACAACTAATATTTCGATTGTTTAAATATAAGTTAGGACCTACATTTACTGCCCGATTGATTTTTGTTCGTCGATTGTTATAAAAGATCAGAAATACTGGTCCATTTAACAAATTTTAATGCATTTTCATTTGATACAATTGAAAAACATTAAAATTTGGTAAATAAGGGCAGTAAATGTAGATCCGAAATTTCACAATCAAAACATCTCAAAAAGTTGGGGGTGGGGTGGGGGAGGTGTGGAAGGAGCAAAAATCAATGTGTATCTACCCCAGGGTTGTAGTGGGTAGTTGCCCGGGTAACCGCCCAGCTGCCCGCCCGGGGTGGGCTTTTTACAACCCTGATAAAATTGTGTTTATTTAGTATAATGAAACCGACTATGACAATTTCAAGGAACAGAAGAAAAATTCCTTGTTAAACAGGTTACCGTAGCAGATATGGTATTCTTACTGTAAGGACAATGACATTTTTGACAGGATTCCGTTGTAAACAGGTTCCGTTATCATAAGGTTTACTGTATTTTATTACTGATTTTATTATTTTATTACTGAAGATTATTATTTGTGAGGAAGGTGGAATCATAGCCCACATTTTGGCATTTTAATCCAATTTACGCAGGGAAAATTGCCCATTTAACACTATGAAGTCATTCCCATCTATTAGACTATGAAGTGTTTCACAAGGATTGTATTTGAGATCAGGATTGCCATTTATTTCAGCAATCGAACTCCTTGTACTTTCCTGAGCAAGAGATTAAATTTTTCCAGAGTAATTCCTCTGAGAAATTACAAAATTTCAATGGATAAATTTTGCAAAGTACTAAAATTTAGTAAAACTCCTTGTTTTTAATACTCATTTTTAAATTCCCTCAGTTTTCCCTATACAGTGGCAACGCTAAAGATTATTATTTTTGAGGAAGGTGGAATCATAGTCCACATTTTGGCATTTTAATCCAACTTACCCGGGGAAAATTGCCCATTTAACCCGGGTTTTTTTTAATAAAACCCGCCCGGAATGGGGTTTTTTTTTAATAAAAACCCCGAGTTTTTTACAACCCTGATCTACCCACATAGATTTACCCTCCCGAAATTTTCATCCCCACCCCCTCTGCAAGCAAAAAATTTTAAAGGTTTTTTTTTAATTGCATGGTGATCTCTGTCAAAATACTACCTACTTCATTATAAAAACTATATTTTTAAATTAAAAAAAAATTAGAATATTCAAGTGGAATGCATTTTTTAGGGTAAAAAATAAAAATCAAATTTTCTGTCACCTTCATACATGTGAAAAATATTTTCCAGCAAATGTGGAAAATATGCAACAAACAGGAAAAAATGGATAATATGAATTCAAGGAATAGATAAAAGGCATTTAGATGTCAAATGCCGGATAAAATGATTCTGAACTAAGGGAAGGTCACTATACTGAATATCTAAGGTACTTTATTTTATACATACAGTTCTATACTGTTGGTTTGTGGCGCATTTTGTTGTCAATCACTCACAATATTGCGGTTTTTGATGATGGTTGATAATGTTTAATGGATATATATCATGATATATACTAGGGATGCACCGAATAGTGATTTTGGCCGAATACCGAATATTCGGCCAACAGGTGAACCGAATACCAAATATTCGGCTAGCCGAATAGTAACTATTCGGTCGAATACCGAATATTCGGCTTGTCGAATACTTTTATATTTCAAAGTTTAAAGGTATTAAAATGTTAAATTTTAAAACAATTTTACATAATATTTAAAACAAACTTTTATTCTAACAAACAAGGGGTTTTCTTCAAGCAAACTTTATGCTGAAAAAAATCTGCTTTGAGTTATTTAAGAACAGGATAGTTATAAAAAAAATTTTTAATTAATAAAATTTTAAATTTCATGGCTTCTTCTGAGAATTAAAACAAATGAATAAAATTTTCTTAAATTCTAAAACAAACATTTTAAAATCAAAGAGAAATTGTGAAAAAATTGGAAGAAAAATTGTACAAGTACATATATTTGCTTGTCAGGAAGAGACTAAAGTTAAAGTTAATAAATAATACAATCGATTCAAATTTTATATGGTGAGAACTTAGCAAGAATAACTGTTCTACTCCCTTTGATCAAGCAAGTAAGTTTTTAAATGCATCCTAGATCAATGTCTGGAGTGGGCAATCATTTTCAAAGGTTGTAAACGTTGTTCTTAAAATCTTAGCAAGAAACAGGTTATTTACTGGACAATGTTCAGGAACTTGCATTTGTACATAATTAATTCCTATGAAAATCCTCATGATTGTTAAGTATTATTTAAGAAAATTAACCAAACAGCAAATAAATAATGTAAAAACATTCTCTTTTATTTAAATATGATTCTGTTTGTAATTATTCTGAATATCTTTATAAGTTGACTGTGAAACGTAGAAGTTGTATAAGGTTTTAAAAAATAATTTAATATTTTTTTAGTATTCGGTTAGGCCGAATATTTCAATATTCGGCCAAACCGAATATTTGGCATGCCGAATAATTTGCTATTCAGCCAAGCCGAATATTCGGCATACCGAATAGTTTGGTATCCTGTCAAACCGAATATTCGGCATACCGAATAGTTTGGTATCCTGTCAAACCGAATATTCGGCAACATGACCGAATAGATATCGAATATTCAGTGCATCCCTAATATATACCCGATATTTATTTTCAAAATATCAAGATTTTTTATATTTTCACATACTTAGTATTTATTTACAAAATATCAAGATATTTGATATTGTCTACATTCGATAATTTCAAAATATCACTGTGTAAGATATTTGATATTTTCAGTCAAAACAAGTGCCAACGAAATTTTCAACTGTTACTGACTGTCATTCTGTAGATACAGAACTTTTGTCTCTGGTAGGGAGTTTTTTAGCCAAAGAAGAAAAATATATTTTTCAAGCTTTAGATTTGAAGTTTTTATTTTTAAACGTAAAACTAATAATCATGTGGGACATAATTCAGAATAGCCATTAAAAGATAAACTGTCTAATTTAAATAATCAGTTTTATCACAAAATAATCTTTTCTGGTTTGGGTTCAGTTAAAATTAAACTGTAGAACATGTTAGGGAATACAAAATAAAAGCTTACATTTATGTTAAATTTTTTCAATTAAAAAAATTTTGTATTTAAAATTTTGTTTCATAAATTTCAGGATTTTTTAAAAACTTGAAACTGAATCCTATTGCTAGGGCTTTTTTTTTGCCCCTCTTTAAGTGTATAAAGCAAATTCTTTGTTTTCAATTAGTTTATCTTCAATTTTGTTCCAAGTAAAGGAGGAATAAAATGCATTGTTAGAATATTGTTTCATTACGTTCTCACGTTAAGTGCAATATATTTTAGTTTCTAATTTATATTACGCTTGCAAATATTTATTAACAACAGTAAATTGGCTATTTTGAAAATATCGGATATATATCAAAAATATCGGATATATCAAAATTCGGATATTTTTTATACTTTCGAAAATATGATAATTACGAACCCTGGTCATTAAATTAGTCGTAAAAACTCTGCATTAATGAACTAAGACCGGAGACCTTTTTCGATTGTTCGCTTTTATAGAAAGATATCAAGCGTCTAACACTAATTTTGATTTAAAACTTTGGAAAGTTGCATAAACCCCTATGAAATTTAAGTAAATTATAAAACAGTAAAAAATGAAACGATTAATGTCTATCGTAATCAGAAAATTCCAGACTTACTCGGTTTTAGTGCCATTTTGTACCACATACTCCAACAGCGAAACTGATGCAGTTCGCAAAGAAAAAGGCATCAAGGAAAGGATCATAAGGAAATTTCCGGATGTTTGTCCTCAAGGGTAAGTTCGACACTGATCCCTGATGACCGATAGCTAAAGAAAGCAGCGGACACATTCGGACAAGAACAGATTTACGGAAAACAGGAAGCACATCCCATATGTTGTCTATTTTTAAAATTAAGCTGGGGACCACTTCGCAGATATTCCAGTTCATTTTTCCACCAAGTGCATCAAAACAAACTGATAAACATTGACTGATAGAAGATCAGGTTATTTAACGTGAAATAAATAGTATGTAACAAGTCGGAAATTGTACTCCAAGAGTGGCAAATGAGGTGCGTTCGTACTGTAACTAATTTTATAAATATTTAGATCTTGGTGGAATAGCTGTTGCACTTTTATGCAAAAAGGCATGAATACAAATTTATTACCATTCTCTGAATTAAATTCAGTAACACGGAAATATGATTCCATCTTAAATAAGGCGTCAACACCATTGCAACCTAGAATCATGACCTATCATGGGATAACATTGAATTGATGACGTAGGATAGGATTTAATAGAATGAATTTTTTTTTTATTAATATACAGTAGAACCTCTTAACCGAAACTCTCGATTAACCGAAATCCATTTTTAAAGCTTTTTTTTTTATATTATTATTATTATTACCATATTTCTTGTGTGCAAGCGGTCCTTTCTGAACTAAGAGTACGTTTAAATATTTTCGATCCCCTTTCTTAGAGTTCCTTTGAGTTTAAATTGAGCTTCCATAAGCTGCGGAGTGGAACAAGAAAACGAACAAATTAGCAATTCTGAAGCTTTTGAATGGTATGCAAAATGTTTGGTATGGGCTGGAACAGCAGAAAGACTTGTGATACTGATCAACGAATAATATTAAAAAACTCCGTAATAGAGCTTCAAAGCAAAGGCAATCGAAACTGCGATAAGCAAAACATTTTTTCAAGCCCTTGTGATACATGTGAAAGGTACTTAATTTCAAAATTAAAATTCAAGCAATTTATTCTTGTTTCTATTTGCTATTGCTTTATTTTTATTAAGCACTTGTACGAATACGAAATACGAATTGAATACGAAATATTCAATATATTTATCCTTAATCTTAAAATTGAAGCATTCTCGATTATCCGAAAATTTCGATTTTCCGAAAGAGGGTTGGGCCCAATTACTTCGGCATCAAGCGTGCTGGAAATACCTATAAAATAGGGGTAAATTAAATTTATTTCATTCGAATCGAAATATATAATTCAACATTTCCTCCTAACCTCAGCACAAAACCTCAATCATTGGCTGATATTCGGCAGTAAGTTGGTGCTGGTGCCACTCAAAAAAGAAGAAATTACTCGTCGAGTAAAGTTTGCGCACTTTCTGAAACCTTTATACGTGAATTCTGTAAACTATATTGACAAATTTTCTTAAAATCAAATTTTTATAATATTTGCGGTGATAAGTGTATATTACAAGAATGGAGTCTGATAATAATTAAAAAAAAAAAAAGTAACCATTAAAAAAAAAAAAAAATATTCGATAAATGTCCAAATCATTATTACAAAATTTAATTTTATTCAACATAAAATTTAAAATGTTTTTCATTGAGCGAGTCATCAAAAAAGCTCTTAAAATGTTCAGTGAGAATGTGCTTATTACAAAGAATGCCCTAATATAATATCAGGGGCATATCCAGAAGGGGTCTAAAAGGCTTCAGCCCCCACACCCTCCTCGCGCGAAACAAAATCCTGATTATCACCTAACAATGTTTATCGCCATAAATTAGTTTAATGTTAAAAAAAAAAAAAAAAAAAGGAGGGGGAGGTTTAAATATTTATACAACAAAAATGCACATTCCTTAAACATATTTTATATGATACTTCAACCCCCCCCCCCCACACACACACACACCTCTTCACATTACGTCCCATCTTCATTGAATGTGTATGTATGATGCATCTTGCACGCAGAACCTACGTGCAATTTGACATCTTAAATTATTTACAATTGAATCAATTTGTTCAATTTAATAATGTAGTCTTAATTATGTAAAAATAAAAATTGCCATTAATTTGTCGTGAATATATATATTTACTTATTTAAAAAAAAAAAAAATCGTAATCTAGATACTCGCTTTAAAAAAAAAAAATTCTCTAGCACTTGCATTGGGTAAGTCCGGGCAACTTAAAATGTAAATTGTGTTAAAAAGGCAATTTCAAAAAAGCCCACATTCTGTAAAAAAGTTTAATTCTCATTAATTTGTAAATAAAATTTGCCCAATAAAACTACCCTTTGTATTCTTATTTTGAGAATGAAAATAAGCCATTAAGAGGCTACTTCAGTCAAGAGAGAAGTCCCGTTCGCTAATGCTAATCCTATGGAAGAAATTTATAACGATATCTCGGTTGCATTTCAATATTTTTAAATGATTTCTTTTGCACTGGATAGCTGAGATCGATCTGTACAAAGGCCGTTTATTACATTTTCTATTTTGTTCACAGATATTTTTAATGAGGACACTTTCATTTTCGGAACCGGTTTTGAAACTCAAAGCATCCTCATAAAAAAAAAAAAAAAAAATTGTAATCAAAATCGAACAAGTAAAAAACGGCCTGCATACAGATCGATCTCAGCTATCCAATGCAAAAAAAAAATCATTTAAAAATATTGAAATGCAACCGAGATATCGTTATAAATTTCTTCCATAGGATTAGCATTAGCGAACGGGTCTTTTCATTTGACTGAAGTAGCCTCTTAACCAGGTTACTATGACCGGACGCGTGTGCTGGAGGGTTAAATATTTTGACAAAAATTCACTCCGGACGGAAACCGGGGCACAATGTTTACATTTTTAATTTTCTGTTTAATTATACGGTCTGCCGAAAAATCTATTTTAATCTTACATTATTTTCCTTTCATTTGTAAATGTACATTTGTGATAATTTTCAAAACAAAAAAGGTGCAAATTCATTTTTCTAGAGAGCTGTCCTGAAAGAAAAAAATCCAAAGACTAATGAGCGTGTCTCACCTCTAGACGCTGTCGACAGGTAGGCGTTAGGAAAACCAAGGCCGTGCAATAATTGCATGACTGCCAACATCCAGGATTAATCCAAGGGGTAAAAACATCAATAACTGAAGTATCAAAGTGAATAAAGAAGCAGCGACAACAAAACGAAACTTTTCACACAACACAAGACACCACACGAGGGGGATCTAATAATTGAAAAGGGAAAAAAATTGTTTATTCCGACAACCGCGCCAGCACGTGCCGAAGTGTTTTCAACGCGAAGTAAGCTAGAGAAAACATGAGGCTGGGGAAAGTCACGTGGATCGAAACGACCAATGCCCGGGCGGAAAACGCGAGCGAACCAATGGGGGATCGACGAGGAAAAGTAAGCGCTTGATCCAAGTCGGGAAACTGAAATAGGTTTCTTTTTGCGTTGCGGCAGAAAAACAGGGAAAGTGACTTCGCGCTAGATTAAAGGAACCATGCCGCGATATCGTTGTTATAATAACGGCAAGAAAGCTGTTGGATCGAGGGGGGAAAAGTAGGCCTACAGCATAACTGAAATGAAAGTGGACAAAAAGCAGAAAGTTATTTGCGAGCGGTTTTTCAACGTCTGTGTAAGGAATTTCGCATCTAAAAATACGCCACTTCTCATCAAACAGGTGTGCAAATTGCAATTCATTCATCATTCATTCATTCATCATTTTCATTCATCACATTCATATATATAGGGTTATTCATAAAGATGGAGCAAATAGCCTATTTCCTCAAATATTCCCTCATACCTCCAATTGCAAAGTCTCTTTAAAAAACTGTACAAAATTTGATGACATAAGTTGCAACCCCCCACCCCCAGTCTATTTGAGAAAAACAAAACTTTTTTTATATCCCCCCCCCCTCCCCCGAAGAGTAAAATTTCCAATTGGGAAAAAGATATGAAAAAGCACCTCTGAGCGATGTTATTTTGGTGTATTTGGAATGAAAGATAGGGATCATCCATAAAATAAGTTTTTTAAACGGGCATCTCTGAATTTTGCAATGCAATTTATTTTTTGCGGGGTTTGGGGGGGGGGGGGGTGTTTTATACAGGAATGGATAAGAAAAAAAATTTCTAATTGGAAGTTTTACCCTACGGGGACCGTATAAATAAACATTTTGTTTGGACGGATTTGTGTATTTTCTCAACTACGCCACCCAGGGAGCTGCAAACTTATATCATCAAATTTTACACCTTGGGGCCGTTCAAGTATTACGTAAGCATATTTTTAGTCATTTTGTACCCCCCCCCCCTTTGTAAGGAAAAATAAGCAAATACTAGACCCTCCCCCCCCCCCTTTGCTTACGTAAGATTTTATGACATTCTAACATCAACACTATTTGCCATAAAAAGTTACAGTTAGCGATAAATTGCATTATTAATCCAGCAAATTTACATAAACAGACACATAGGAGTTGTGGTATGGAAGGGGGAAAAAAATCTGTTTAATATATTGTTACTTATGGCATTAAACAATTCATAGAATACAAAATAGTTTTTATGTATTATAAGATGTATCATAAGATTTAATAACAAACGCTTTATTAATATTTCGTAAGCGAAAGGATATCTACAAGTGAAATCCCAAAAGTTTATAAACAAAATACCCGACACCGTTCCATTGTTCAATTTGGGTGTTTGTGTGGGAGGCTTGTAGACGTTCAAGAAAACAGAAGTCGAACGTATCACAACTATCAGCCTGTGTACCTAGCTGCATTACAAAAACGACTAATGCAGACTATAAAAAGTATTATCGTATTTTGACGCACTCGATAGGTAAACCAATATTTCAAGTTGCACAAGGGAGCGATGACTAACAAACAAAACTAACATTGCAACGCAAAGTTACGGTCGCAAACTTTTGACATTGCAGGGCGTCAGACCAAGGAGGCTGGCTCAGACTTACCGTAAGTGGAGTTGGCCCTTCCAGTCTGAGATGGCAACTGCACAAAAGCTTCTGGAAGCGTACCAGCTAATAACGTGAGGAAAGATTCCAGATGAAGTTGCATAGAAAAAGGGGTTTGTAGCTGCAGCAATTTTCATGAAAAGTTCGTTCTTAACCCTTTGCCTGTAGAATATATTTGAGAAAAACGTGCCTTTTTTTTTTTATCAAAATGTTAGAAATAGATTATAGATTTAAAAAAAAAAAACGAAATTACTGTATTCAATATTTTTACAGATATGGGAAAAGTTGATGGATTACAATAATTTTTGCTGAAATTATAGCAAAATTATCTTGAAAATTGTCATTTGATTTAATATAAATAAGATAGATAAAATGGTAAATTGCATATTATGCACTGGGCGAACTGAGTTCCGGCTTCACGGTATGGAAACACCGATTTGTCTCTTGCCCGAACTCAGTTCTGGCATTCCAAAATTGGTGTGTTTGCATTGCCCGAACTGAGTTCGGGTGTCACAGGCAATGAGTTAATGTCGCTGTCAAGGAGATGAACCACCGTGCTTATGCATAGACGTTGCTTTAGGCTGTAGCTGGGGGCCCCCCGAACGATCAGACAGCAAGAGACGATATTCGGGCTGCTATTAAAGTGTGACTAAGGAAATGGTATGATTAAAAATTGTTATGCAACCATTCGTAAAGGCCTCTGGCAATTGGGTTCTCGGGGCAAATTACCCTTTTAGCCCCATCTTCTCTTCGGTCCTGTTATGTTCTTGATTTTAATATTTTTCCCATATAATTTTAAAAAGCTTCTGTATTTACAATTACGCAGGATTAAGATCCTGTAATTTATAGTTACGTTTGACAGTTAAAATGTCGTTATGTTTTAATCCATACGGGAAGCGAGACACGAAGTCAAAGTATTACAGTGCCTACATCAGGGATGGCAAGGTTTTTCCCACCCCCGGTAAATACCATGGTAAAAACCGGTATTTACCGTCTTGGGAAATACTATGTTTTTCCCATATGGGAAAAACTGATTATTAAAAACAAATATAAATTCAAAACAACCTTTAAAAATGTCAAAATTGAGTTCCAAGTAAATAGCTTAAAATGTTAAAAAGGTTAGATCTACAAAAACAGGCAATGGAGTGCATTTATTTAAATATTCACACACCACACAGATTCCCAAACATTTACCAATCATAATTATGTTCATATTCTTCGTCTTCCACATTGGATTTTAGCATCATATAACAAAATACTAATTTACAGGCTTTTTGTAAACCCAGTCTATTTCTAATCTTGTTTTGGATGAAAGAAAAATTAGTAAAATTCGCTCTAAAGATGCTGATGATGCGGAACATCCCTGAAGATGTTTTACGCAATAATTCTTATTTATACAGTAGGTAGAAGATCTTTGTTGTTAATTATTAATTTGTTACTTTAGTTCAACTTTATCTCCTTAATTTAGAACTATGATGAAAAAAATTGGTATTATTACAATAAACATTTTTGAAAATGAGTAATATAATGAATGATTTGGTCCACGTATAGTTGACCATGTTTATAAAGTATATTTAACAATGTATGGAATGATCAATATTGTTAAAAAGTTTATAAACTGAAAAACTCTTGTGGACAAAGAATGCAGTATAAAGATACTCTAATGTATTTTCATATATTTCAGACATATTTCGCCATATTTATAAAGTAAATTTAATGATGTGTGAAATGTGACCCATATAACGCACAACCTTGCGTTTTTAGGTTTTTATTATAGAGATCTACTGTATTCCTTTCCGACAGAATAATTTTAAACCTAAGGGAAATTTGTAATAATTATGTATTTCGAACTTTCATTTTACACATCAGATTCAGAAAGCCAGAATATATCTTTCATATTGTCATTTGGAAGTTTTTCCCAGTATTTACCACTTTTTCCCGGTTTTTACCACTTTATCCCGGTATTTACCACTTTATCCCGGTATTTACCACTTTATCCCGGTATTTACCACTTTATCCCGGTATTTACCACTTTATCCCGGTATTTACCACTTTATCCCGGTATTTACCACTTTATCCCGGTATTTACCACTTTATCCCGGTATTTACCACTTTATCCCGGTATTTACCACTTTATCCCGGTATTTACCACTTTGTTCCAGTGGGATGGGAAAAACAAGTTTTGGACGGGAAAAAGCCAACCCTGGCCTACATACATCCCTTCCTTTTAATATTGCAAGTACAGCCCTACTGAATACATGCGTAAATGCACGCACTTAGATGCAAGGTTTGTTTTATTGAAACAACATATGCTTAACCCCCTTCGAAACCAGTGCTACGTACATTAATATTATTCCGTTGATAACCCCTTTGTTTTTAACCGTTTTCAGCCGAAATTAACTTATTTATTACAAGTGCTGTATGCACCTTTTGAAGATGCATAGATGCTCCCACGGTCCTGAAGGGGGTTAAACTCGAGTTCTCAGAGTATTGACTCTTTGGGCTAGGGCAAAATTGGCGCAGGCCACAAGGTCAATAAATGAAAAAAAGTGCCATTAAATTATTTGTCCACCTTAGTTGTCAAATTTTTAGCGTATTACGTGGTGTGCATCAATTCTATAGATTACAAGGCGGGCTGCATGACAGAATTCGTATGTAATAGAGGATTGTACGGGCCGAAATTTCCAGGCCCGGGCGCGGCCCGACTCATAGAAAAAAAATCGGCCCGGCACGTACAAAAAAAACATTAGCCCGGCCCGTAGAAAAACATTTTTGGCCCGGCTAAGCATAACAGCTAAAAGTTCGGACCGAGACCGACCCGGGCCGGAAAAAAATGTTAAAATCTCGGCCCGAGTGAATTTCTACAAAACATTGATTTTTACATCGATTTGGTCAAAAATTTGTCTCGTACGAGGAATTCTGACCAAAAATATTTACATTAACTTATCAGGTTTATAATCTTCATTTTTATATAAGTGCCGCAGGCTGCGATATCTAATTTTTTAATAATCGCTATTTCTTGCATGTAAATGTTTTAGTTATTAATATTGTTAATCCATATTCCATGTATTGAAGTGTTAAAAAAATCTGAAAAATGCTATACAGTAAAATCATCTAAGACTCGATTACACAGAAAAGAAAAAAAATGCGTTATAGAAAAGTTCCCTTCTTAGCAAGTGTAAATGTATTATATATTCTTTTCTTACGTATTAGTACATTAATTTTCAATGGATCAACACGTTTTTCAGTTTACAACAGAATTCAGTCATAGGCAGGTTCTTTTTCACACGTTTTACTATATTTTAATTCAGCTATATTTTAATAAGCGTAGAAACCTATTGTTTAAAAAGAATAAATTTTAATGTTTAATTGTAGAATAATGACGATTTAATAATGTATGCACTTTTGCAAAAATCTTTGGGCCAGGCTTAATTTTACTGACCATTGAAAGGACAGGACACGGCGAGACAATGATTTTTATACGGACTGGCTCAAAACCAGGGCTGAAAATTTTGGGCCTTGAAGACTAGGAATGAAACCAGTCCCGGATCTGTACACAAAAAATAAGCCACGGACCGGCCCGTTCAGATCTCTAGTATCTGGACAGCAATTGATGAAAATGGACTACACGATATGTCGTTTTTAAATTTCTTATTTAGAAATTTCATTTCGATGCATGAAAAAAATCAAATTTTCTTAATATGTTACCGTTGGAAAATTTCATAATCTATGCATGATTTTCAGTCCTTATTTTAAGATCAAGTTGCACTATATTTAAATTGCTACACTCGATGTCAAGCAAAATATAAGTCTGGGAGGGCTCAAAAATTTCCATTTTCCTTTTAACCCCTTAATTCTCGCTCCCGTCATATTCTCGGGCTGTGTCTTTTACTCATTGTTTTACTCAAAAATTTCCATTTTCCTTTTAACCCCTTAATTCTCGCCCCCGTCATATTCTCGGGCTGTGTCTTTTACTCATTGTTTGATTCTCGCAATAACTCTCGCTCGGTCAAATTGTGATGATCATTTCTTGTGTGCGCATTAGTCTTCTTGACATAACAAACACCAAATTTGTACAGATTTCTTCAACTGACATTCATCCGTAAAAAAAAAAGAGAAAAATAAAACTGAAGTAAGAACAGTATATTTCCGATAACCAAACGCCTACCGTGACACCTGATAAATGAAAACTTATAAAATGACTTTCTGGAAGAAAATTTATCCATCCCAAAGACAAAACTGTCAAGATAATTAAACCCATCAAAACTCTGCACTGATGTCTGAATTGTGTTCTCCACTTTAGAGAAGGATTGTAAAAAAGAGAAACAGCTGTTCCCCACTATTCCATCCCTGCAAGGGTTGAGCAGAATAGAGACACTACGTCTACTAAACAAAAAAAGGCAAAAAAAAATCCATCTCGAGTAGGAATTCAGACCGAGTAGGTGATACATTTTGATAGATGTCAAGGACAGATTGACTGTTGTTCCTTACCTACGCTACCTTACTACAAACATCACCGTTGGATATCTTCCGGGACGATTTCTCTCCTCCCCTCCACTGTAAACGTAGGTACATAATGGGAGAACGCGCCCTGGACATAGAACAAATACGGAAGCGTACACAACATTTTTACGTAACAGTAGGGGCGTAGGAAAGGGGAGCGGAGAGAGGGCTCAAGCCTTCCCATTAACCCCTTAACGCTCGAATTAAATTACGGTTGAATAATTCAAGTTGCTTATTGGCACCACTTTTATGAAAAAGAAATATTCACCTTATTTAATGACAGTAAAAACGATACTAAAATATAGCCAATTTCACTATTTTATAAAACTGGTGGGAATCAAACAATTTGAGTAAAAGACACAGCCCGAGAATATGACGGGAGCGAGAATTAAGGGGTTAAAAGGACATTTTTTTTAAAAGTCTGTTCTTAACTGCTTTGCTCAACAAGCGCAAAACGTTTTGACATATTTACAAATTCATTTTTTAACGGAAAGATATAAAATTGGAAAGCCTGGCCATGGAAGCGATTTGGAATTTAACTGTTTTTCCTTTTTTTTGATCACCAATTACCTATTGAGTTATAATCGAATTCGATCACGTGACATACACGTTTTTCGCCCGCTCGAGTGCTCTTTTTCCCTTCGCGCAGAAATTCGGTTCAAAACGCCCACTTTGGCATTCTTTTCTGAAAGATCTATACAAAAAATAAATAAATAAAAGGAAAAAACAGCTCAATTACATTTGAAAATCCATTTTCTACGAACTTCACGAATGCGAGAAAACACATTGCTAAATGATGTATTAACTTTAAAATAAAAATATACAAATCAACTGTTTCGGGCTCTCTTCTGGGGCCATCATCAGGATTTTGTTCACTTTAAGATCTTGATGATGGCCTCAGAAGAGGGTCGAAACCGTTGATTTGTATATTACATTTTTAATGTAATTTTAATATTTGAAAGTTAATACATCATTTAGCAATGTGTTCTATCGCATTTGTCAAGTTCTTTGAATGTACGTGATGGTAATAGTCCATGCCTTTATAATAAAATATATTTTCTGTCTAATGTTTGATAATTCCTCTCGGGAAAACAACTCTGTATATAAAGCACTACAAAAATTGATTATACTTCCATCATGTAAATCGGCTGATCGGGGACCTTAACGTCAGCTCTGACAGCTTTAAGAAAAATAACTATTCAATACGTGGAATTCTCAACTTGCAATTTCATTTCTTTCATATTAGTATTACTAAATGGTTGCAGGAAATTCAACTTGCGAATTCGTGACCATCTTATTGTAGGGAGACCGGGGCTAGTTGGCTACAGGGGTAAGTAGGCGCAGCCCTCATAAATCGCCTGTTTGTGGATAGATTGCGCAACTAGTCACAGAGTACCTTTCTTCTTGCTTTTTACAATCCTCATTGTAGTTTTGCAGCGTTACCTACGTGCAGTGAACATTACGATTTTTGTTTTTTATACTCATAAGTAACTTTCTGTTGCTTCGTTCTTTTTCTACTTTAATACTTGTCTTAATTGCGATTTAACTTGTGCAGTTTTTCTTAGTGTATGATTAACTGTACCTACCCCATATGTGATTTACTTGGATTATTTATGCTTAGATGGTTACGTGTCCCTTTTGTGAAGAAATTTATTATGGGGCTAGTAGGCGCATTGAACACGGGGCAAGTTGGCTCGGTGCTTGGTGTGTGTTGGTAGCTTGAAAAACAGCAAACACCGAGAAAAGTGGTTGCAATACAAGATTTCGGGCACACGAGGCTTGCACAAACGGAGACACTATTTCTTATTTGAGACAACTGTAACTCTGATGATGATATCGAGTAGGATAGAAGTTACTCAATGCTAATGTTTTATTTCTTATTTTTATTTTATGTCTGTATAATTTAGAATTTACATTGTACGGTGATAACGCCTTTGTTTAAACTTACTCTACTGGTAATAATGAAATTGATTTATCTTAACTGCGTGTCTTGAGTTTCATTTAAATTTTTATAAGGCGTGTGCCAACTTACCCCATAGGTAGGCAACTTCCCCCGAGACGGGCTAGGTTGGCGCACAATTTTACTTTTACTTTAGGCTTCCGCTAAACAAACTACAAACTCAAAACTCCAGGTATTTATAGCCCAATGCGTGTACTTTAATAGTACAGTTAAAGTTTCATAAAAAAACTTAAAAAATTAATAAAAATCAATAACTAAAAACTGCTCCTACTAGCCCCGGTCTCCCCTACCTGAGGGAACCCCGCCCCCACTTGTCTCAGTTTCATAATAGTAACTACAGAATTCAGCATTTTAAATCTTAAATTAAAAAATATTGATATTGCGATAATGTTATACATAACGCAAGCCTGCGATGAAAAAAATACAAGGGTATTGATGGCTGAACTTTATGTATTTTTTGGTGCTAATTAAAAAACAATGAAAAAATTCTATCACGTCACATTTTCTTGAAAAATATTGGGTCGATTGGAAAGTTTGTCGTGTTGGAAAAATCAATTTGTACCGGTAAATTCTGCCAGGTAATTATAAGACATTAGATATCGGAATCAATGTAATTAAATGATAGAATTTTCCGATACGAATTGATTTTCCCAACACGGCACAACATTGCAATCGACCCAGTTGTTTTAGACCGTTTAAACCTATAACAAAATCGATTACTGAAAAATCAATTTGCTTCACCGAGAATCTTTTTTTTTACATAGATTTACATGGATAAAATCACTGTTGCCAGATAGCACATGCAAAATTGTCCTTTTCATTATAGCAAAAATATCGATATCGATGTTACAAAAAATTCTGATGGGATGGGGGGGGGGGGGGATGGAGGTCATTTTCGAAATCAGCCCACCAAATAACATAAAAATCAGCAAAAACTTCTCTTGTATTTTTCAAAAACTTCAATTTCGCAGGCCTGCTGTGTAATTAGTTTCGACAATCAACTGTTCTCAAATACTTTATAAATTGTCCTAATTGTTTAATTTATTTGTAAATAACCATTAGAGACCCCAAGCTGTAATTTCTAAATTGCCATGCCACTGACATATGAATTGTTTTTAAGCCCCGAAAATTGTTATGCAATTATGCCAATTGTTCGTCTACAAAATGCGTACTAATGTTTTTTTTTTCTTTTTCTTTAATGTACATATTTTTTGCGGCATAGCTTCTCGCATGTTCCACAGAGCAACTAATTTACCTGAAAGGAAGATATTTTTCACAAGGAAATCTCTGCCAGGCATTTTCTTGTCCCAAGCTATAAATACACCATTCGAAAGGAAATCCAAGAGCTGTTGACGACTTCTGCAACATAACGATTAGCTTTCACTCATTTTTCAATCTCCGACTGAAAAGGAAGTATTTTTCCACCTCGAAAATCTAGGTTAATAACTCAGATTATCGTCATGTTTTTCCTGGGTGCCATGCTTTTGACATACAATGTACTTAATTTCAAAAGTGTGATAGGTTCGGATATTAATATGCGATTTTAAAGTTGTTTAAATCATTACACGACAATTTAATTGGCAACGCGTGCTAATGACGTAGCGCATAAGGAATGGGGGCATTTGGAGGGGCGGGGGGTTGAGATTGACCGAAGCAGCAATTTTGCCGAATACCGAAGCTTCGGTCGAAGTGTATACCGAAGCTTCGGTATTCGGTAACCGAATACTTGAAACTTTTTAATACGCGTTTTTACCTATATTAGCTTTTTTTAATAAGTTTTAATTGAAATTAAATTCTCAATTTAATTCAGTTACATTTTTATTCTAAAATCTAATTACACAAAAAAATTTAATGACTTCTTTCCACTCACAAATTCATTAACCCATCACTTATTTTTTATTATTTTATCACTAGTCAATACCCAAAAATAACCTATGAAAATATTAAACTAGACAGGGTATTATTAAAGATAAGGATTGTCAGAAAAACAAAAGTTCATTCAAATAATAAGAAACAATGTTGTCATTAAGCTGATTTATTGATTGTCTAACTAAACATAATGTGAATAGGGATGTTTTCAAAATACAAAAAGTATATCAATTTGTACATTTAACTATTTTCTGTCAAATTATCGATAGAATATTTATATTTTGATTAATATTTTAACACTGTGGTGGTGAAGATAAGAAATTTGAGCGATTTTGATATAATGGTTATAAAAGCTATAGGATAGGCATAGGGGTATACTTATTTGATGTATATTTTCTTTAATATATACCTTAGATATACAGATATGAACTCTGATATACTTATTTGATGTGTATGTTAAAAAAAATACACATTAAATTAAAAAAAAATAATGTAGAAGTAAATGAAATTAAATGATAAGGGAAAGATGAGCATCTTCTTTACTTTTTTTCTCTCTGTTAAAGACAGTTGTTTTGATTTCGCACCTATGTGGACTATTTTAGGAAGGAAAAAAATTTTTTTAAATAAAAAATGGCCTTTGACTTGTTTTTTGTAGTGCAGCTGAACTCTGAACTCATGCACATAATATTCAAACTCATTGTTTAGCCTATTCTTCTGCTAAGTAAAAGAGAATTCTTCTACTTCTAAGAAAATACTTATCTGCAATTATTCGGCCGAATACTTAAAAGTAGCCGAATATTCAGTTTACATGCCGAACCACCGAATCAACTATTCGGTATTCGGTCAATCCCTACTAGAGATGTAAATTTTCCGGAAATTTTGAAGTGATGGGAAAAAACTGGTTTTTCTGGAAAAATTGGAAATTCAGGAAAAAATGATTTCTCACAAATATTTTTCAAAAATAAGTTATATTTTCTTAAAAAATATAAAATAATAAACTTTAATATTTATGCAAACTGGATAAAATATTTTTTTCCCCTTTACGTGAATGCGTTTAATTATCAGTAGAGATAATTATAAAAAAAAAAAAGTTAAGTTTCAACTAATATCACTGCAGTTTGAAAGCAATTTTAACAGTATTGTACATCCCACCTAGTTTCTAGTGCATAGTATTGTTTTTCAAATATATAAATGATGCCAGCTTAAAAAATACAAATTATAGTAGTTCTGGCATTATTATGAATAGTATTTTCAAACCTTCTATTGTTTAAAAATTTGTATTCTTTTACAATATTACATTTTTTCCAACCTTACAATTATATTTTTCATTTCATGTGTATTTAGTTTTGGTACAGTTTTCCAGTCTAAACCGAAACTAAGATTCTTAATATGAAAGTTGCAATTTTTTTTAAAATGAAAGTTTTAAAACACATTGATTTTTGCATATGTTTAAAAATTCTTTTCAATTAAAGTTTTCACAGGAAATTACTTATATTTTTCTTTGCAAAGTTTGTGTGGTTTTATAAAAAAAAAACAGTTGGGCAGCTCTAAAGAATCTATATTTCAAGAAAAGAGTAAATTTCAACTGCATGTTATTAAGAAAAGAATTCTTTTAATAAATAGTAAAAAATTACACCTATGCGAATAAAAATGTATGTTTCAGATTTTATATTAAATTTTCTAGCTTACCATTTTCATTAATCGGTATATTACCGAAATAATTTTGCACACAAATTTTAATTTTTAACAAGTTGCATTAATTATCTTACCAGGCGTCTACTTTTTTTTTTCACAAGATACTGTTTTAGCGAAATTGTGAACTTTTATAAAAAATGTAATAAGAATTTTGTGAATTAGAAATTATTATATTTAAGTTCTTAGACTTTGAAAAGGTCCTTCATACAGATATACAGCTAGATAACAGATTCACTGGTGATTCCAGCTATTATGCAACAGGTTTCTTAAATTTTAAAATCATTACATTTCCTAGCAATTCAATTTGGATATTGAAGAGTTTTCTGAAATGTCTGTTTTTAAGAGAAAATTTTTTCTTAAGGGTCATATGTTTTAAGGTGAAAAAATTGTGAAAAATCTTTTAAGGGATTCAAGTTCTTCCTAAACAGATCCCTGCTTACAAATAAGATTTTCTATGGTAATGTTTTCACGTGGGGCACTAAACATGAAAAAATATATAAATAAAAGTATCAGAATATAGCTATTATAAAATGTTGACTACAGTCCTCCCCACTTAATCGGTCACGTATATCGAATATCCCGCTTATTCGAATAGAATCATCCGGAACCGAATTTATTCCTATTGGTTCTGTGTTATTTTTCCCCGTTTAAACCAAATACCTTTTACGAACGTTCCCGCTTAATCAAATAACAATTGTGTGACCTATGTTTGAAAATAGGCGCGGAAAGCAGCTTTCAGCTGGAATTTCCTTCCACCTTTTGTTTTCAGCATAAAGGAACCGAAAATGACAAATTTTCAGTTCTTTCTGCAATGACTTCGGCCGGCTGGTGTATAATGGACAGGTCAAATGATTTCCCCAGCATCACTTCTTGACGTTAACCAAGCTTTAATGGCAATGCGCCGTTACTTGGAGATTAGATGGTAGTTGTGATATTTTGGCCTCATTCGAAAAATAACTCTATATTTACTCCTTTAAAATTCCACTTAAACAAACCACTTCGAACGATTTTTTTAAGGCAGTATAAGTAGAGTAAATCAGAAGAACAGAAGTAGCAAAGTTTTGACCCAATTCAAACGATTCTGCATTAAGTGTGATGTAAACCATATAAATGTATGTACTGACATTAATTTAATACGTATTTACTTTATATTAGCATTTGTATTTATTTTAGTTTATGTTATTCTATTAACGATTTATTATGCTGTTAAATATACCATAGATGGTTATTTTGCCTTTTTGTTACACTTTAAATATGACAGGTATGATTCCCCGTTTAATCAAATTACCCGCTTAATCGAATATTATTTCTGGAACCGTCAATATTCGTTTAAACGGGGACGACAGTACATTATTTTAAATAAAATTTAAATTTTTCCAATTTGGAAAAATTGGAAAACAGCCCTTCGAAAAAAAAAACAAACCCTGCCCCCCCCCCCCCCCCCCCAAAAAAAAAAAAAATTCCCGGCTTTTTTCCAAGCATTCCCGTCTCTCGGGGGAAGGGGGCGATTGCCTCTGGCTCGAAATTTTAAGGGGTACCAAAAAAGTTACTTGCCTAAGAAACAATTGCAAAGAAAACTACAGTAGCCAAAAAGGAAGAAGCGCAATGTTTTGAATTGCAAAACCCACTTTACCATCACTGATGTGAGCCAATGTACATGAAACAAAAACCATGCGTCCAGTAGATTATTAAACGATTTCCCCAATTTCAGCACTTACCGCCCATAGTCTGAAAGTTACTCTACTTTGTGCATAAATGCATATCAATTTCTTTTTGCTTGAAATAATGTGACACTTTACTTTTAAACTACACTGCAAACTTATTTTTTTCTCACGACGATAATAAAATTTATATATATTTTTTAAAAAATCTCTGAAAACAAAGTATAAATCTACATACTAGTTTTTCAATAAGGAACATGCCATGGTAAGTTTGGAAAACATATACAGGGTATTAGAGATGCAACGAATATTCGGCCGAAGCCGAATAATCGGCCCATTCGGCCTGTCTGCCGAATATTCGGCTTCGGCCGAATAATACTGTAATAAATGTTTTTATATTTACACAGTATAACTTTTTAATTTGACAATTTATATTCATCATATATAATGAAAATTTTATTTGAAATTAACTAACACTTTTTTTTCCCATTAACTTTCATACTCCGAATGGGTTTTATCTACCCATTTTTATATAAGAGGCTAATTTAGGAATCATGTTAAAAAAAATTTATGCTGTATCAGTAAGTACAAAAAGTATCTGTAATAAGCTAACACAATCTGTTAAATTTAAAATTAATCTATTCAAAATTGTTTTAATACAGCTGTACAAGCTAATTCTTTTTTTTTTTTTTTTTTTTTTTTTTTTTATCATAATGGGAAGTTTAACATTTAACCCTTGTTACATTAAAAAATATTTCTTTCAAGAATACTTTGAATTATACATATAAAGAACATAAATATATGATTGATTAGATATAGATGTATTATATGTATAAGATATTTAAGCCGTATATGTTGCAATACTTAAGGGGGTGGGGTGGGGGTTAAGTAAAATACGCTTAAAAGTTGAATATAATTTAAGTGATTTTTTTTAAGTCTTACTATTTCTTATTAAATAATGAAAGAAATGTAAATACTAAATTCTTTTAATTAGTATGCATTTACGTTTTAGATTTTTTTTCCAGAATAGCATTGTAATGCCTTAAAAAACAGTTAAAATGTTCTCAATAAATGTAGATTGTGATGCAGAAATAATAATTCCGCATTCTCAGGTGATAGTCTATTTCTTCTTCTTTTTTTTTTTTTTTTTTTTTTCGTAAATGTTACTGAAAAAAATGCTTCTGAAAATAATCTCTCACTATATATGGTACTTCCTGGTGCAGAAAGGTACTTTTTGGCTAATTGTGAAAAGTTTGGAAAGTCTTCCGAATTTTTCGCCCACCACTCTAAAGGACACTGTTGTCTTTCTAGTAGTGGCTGGGAAAGAAAATTACTTATTTCTTTTACTTCTTCACGTTGAGGGGCACTTTCTATAGAGGCTTCACTGCTGACAGCAAAGAAAAAAAAAATAATAAAGATAAATAAAAATTTTGTTAATTGTAAGCTTTATAAAGACAATGATTTCTTTCCACCATTTTAGAGGATATTCCTTTCACCCTTTCTATCAGTGGTTTTTCTTAAGATTTCTTATTTTTTATTTTATTTCATCTGAAAACTGAAACTTACGTTTCCTAGTACTTTTAAAATTTTGTCATTATTTTAAAATGTAACAACAACACACATAATATCTATTAAAATGTAATTAGACAGTACCTGATGAGGAACTTTTGCTACGAATTTTTTTTTTTTTTGGGGGGGGGGGGGGCAATTTTTAGGCCGAACATAGCCGAATATTTTTTTGAAGTAAAATAATGCTTTAAAAAATTAAAAATTTGTATATAAATAATTTTTTTTAAAGAAAACAATGCATTTTAATTGTAAAATATACAAGAATTGTGCATATAGTGCATACTATATTTTGTTTTTAAGCAAAAATAAGTTCATTATTCGGCGGCCGAATAGGCCGAATATTCGGCTGTAACTTGGCCGAATATTCGGTATTCGGTTATTCGGCCAAACCACTATTCGTTGCATCACTACAGGGTATCCACTCTCAATGGTGTCCAATGGGTAATTCCCAAGCCGTTAGTCATAGACGTAGTTACAATAACAAAAATGTTTTAAATGAGGTAAGAATTATTTTGAAAGTCGTTTAGATGAATAAAAACATTTCTTTAAAAATTACGAAATTTAGTTTTTTTACACGGTCCTATAAATGATATTTAGTAAAAATTTTCCTATTACAGTAACAAGTAAGACAAACAGTCTCATTCATCTAACACTCAAATTGACCGAGTTATGAAACTTTGAATTTCATGACTTATACCAGTTTTCTGCATCTGAACACAAATAAGTTGGGTCATGCTACGACGGGTCGTACACAAAGGGCTTAAAATATTATAAGAACTTATTTCGCGAGTACATTCCGAAGTACGATCGCGAGAACATACGAAGAAAGTCACTTAGAGCAAGTTTTAAGAACTTTAATTTTTATTAAGTTTTAGATTAGATAACCTGCATTTAAAAATGTATCATTTTATAAAGAATTGAGACTTTCTTTTCCTTTCATTTAACAAATGTTCTGAGGTTTTTTTTTTTTTTTCTTTTTTTTGTACAAATTGTATATTTTGCTGTAATATGTCAGATTACAATATAAAATTGAAATTTATTTTCAATGTTAATTTTACTCTCAACTATTTTTTATATCTGACGATCATTTATATTTCTAGTAAATTTGTGAATGACCCCTATTTCGCAGCAAAAAAATGCTTCAACTTTAAACTGTTCTCTCAGTTTTAATCGTAAATGAATGGGACTTTTTTTTTTTTTTTTTTGGTTCTTATTTGTTAGTGTAATAGGAAATTTCTACTAAATATCGCTTAGGACTGGGTGACCGTATAAAAAAAAATAATTCGTAACTTTTAAGAAACGTTTTTATTGATCCAAATGACTCTTAAAGTTTTTTTTTTTTTTTTAACCTCTTTAAAACATTTTTGTAATTGGAACTATATGTCTGACTAACGGTTTAGGAATTAGCCATTGGACACCGTTGAGAATGGACACACTGCATATCAATAAAGCTTAAATCTCAGCATATTTACAAGAGTTAAGAGGCGGACAGACAGATGAACCGAATTCTAAACACTTTTCAACCATGTTGGAAGTGTTAAAAAGTTATTAGAGCATCATCACTTTTAGCAATCGAGTCATACACTCCATTTTGCGACAATTTCGCTTATCCCATTATAGAAACGAGTTGCAACCCGTCGAAATTCGACGTACTAAAATGTTTGAAAGGAACTGTCAGATCGAAATTATAATAAACCTACAAAAATAATTACAACAAAAAAATCATCTTACATTGGTTGTCTAACTCTTAAAACAAATAATATTTTAAATCCAAAATTACCAAAATATTATTTCTACAAACTTCAACTGCTGAAATTATTGAAAAATTAAACTGTATTAGATTACGTAATCAAGATGAGTAATTATGATGAAGTTATCGATGGAGCTCTTATGTTTGTTTTTACGGGATAAAAAATCAGTAAAAAGGATTTCGCTTTGTCACATCATAAAATTTTTCCCCATAAAATCTAAACTGTACGTTATTTTCACATTCTCGTAATTTACATACGCACCACTCAAATTCACAATTTGAAATATTTTAACGCGCAAAAGAATAGATTATTAATGAATGCATTTCCACAGTTAAAGTCACGTTTGTCCTATACAACTTTTCATGTGGACATTCGCACAAACCCTAAGTTCTAATTTTAGTACCAGCGAAAAAAAAAAAAATCCAGAAATTTGACTTTAGTTGTCATAGTATTCGCCATTTGTAGTATTTGTCAAATATTTAGTTTTATCAAAAAAAATGATCGTTTTTTTTTTAAAAATATATCACTTTTGCTCAATGAATCATTTTGCCGAGCGCCTCAAACTCATTTATCAGCGTAATGTAAAAATATTAAAATGTAGCTGATTTATGAAGAAGAATGCGTGTTTTATTTAATGTCTGACATTTTCTGTTCAAAAATTATAAAAAAGTTACTTTTATTTGTAATGTGAAAATGGCAATCAATAAGGATATAATGAATAAAAATAATAAACCATGAATATTTTCCCTTTTCTTTCAGTATAAATGGAGTACTTCAGTTGCCACAATTACAAAATTTGTATTAAAAACTACAAAAAAATTAATATCTCAAAAACAAATTGAGATACAGCTTTCAAACAAATAGTATTTAAAAGAGAATTTTTTTCCTTATACGACGGTGTAAAAAGTTAAAATGTGTGATGCATAGAAGTTTAAAAATTTGCAGTAAAGAAAATGCAAAACCAAAATTTTATTTCAAATTTCAGTGTTGCCATTCGCAAAATGACGTATGCGTTACGCACAGATATGTTTGTCCTTTATAATATAGATAATATCATGAGACGCTATCACAAGGGATTAAAATATATATATTTCAGAAGGTTTCTGTCTTATAGACAAGGGAACATCGTTCCTCTTAATCGTACTGCTTTTTCTACAAGGATAAGGAAATTGCTGTTTTGCCTGCCCCCCCCCCCCCCACCCCCTCCAATCTGGTTTTTCCATTTTCTAAGTTAAGCGAAAATAAAGTTTTGAAAGGAAACATCAAATCCAGTTATTTGACTCCAAACTACAAGCATTTATTAATGCAGTAACACCTGCTAAGACGGAATCTCAAGAGAGATTGAGAAGACTTCTATTTTAGGCAGGTTTCCGTGTTAGCAGGTAAAAATGTATGTTTTTCCTTTTCTCCAGGACCAGAAAGTTTCCAGTTAAGGCAGGATACTCTTGTAAACAAGTTTTACTGCGTACTAATTTTTGTAAAACCTCATGCTGAAGCTCTCCTTTAACCCTTTCAGGGGAAAGTTATTGCGTTTCTGTAACGATCTCACACAGGAATTTTCGAAAAATTTTATTTGAAAAATAAGCAAATGCAATTTTACGACTTTTTTCACCAAAGTTATAAAAGTAAAATTTAATTAAAAGATTTTGGTGCAAATCTTAATTAAAATTAAGTGGGGTACAATATATCCCAACGCCCCTCAATGGGTTACGGTGAACTTGTTTGATTTGGAAATGGACATATTTCAAATTCTAATTATAAATTAAGATTTATAAAGAATTTCCTTTTATGTTACGGAATTTTGTCAAATGTGAAGAGACCCATTTAGTGAAGGGGGACCCGTAAAAGGAACAACTGTTGGATCGACTCCCTAGTTAAAAACGTGATTACATTCTCTCCTCCACCCCCCCCCCCCCCCAAAAAAAAAAAATAAATAAATAAAATAAAAATAAAGCATTAGATTTAGTTCCTGTTTTGCCAAATCTTTGAAACTTTCAACCGAATAGAGAAGTCAGAAAAACCAGTTAAGAAAATAAAAATAACGGCGGGAAACGTTTAGAACCGGTTGCCACATTGAAGAAAGTGGTCACTCGAAACAAAACAATCGCAGAGATGTGGGTCAATAATATAGACAGGAAAATTTCGTCTTTTTTTTTTTTTACTTTTTCTACGCATCGCATCGCGTATATTCGCTATTGGGAGCAGTGAACGGAGAGGCGATTTCTCCGAATAGCAACGAAACACTTCGCAGATATATCCATTCAACTAATTGGATGCCATAAATATACTGACGCTAGTGTGAACGATGTTTCATTTTTTGAAACAATGCACGTAAAATCTGATAGCTGATACGAAGGGAAAAGCGACTCGAGCATGCACTGCTGCTACAATCATTGTAACTTACAAATCAAACTAAAAATCGCATGCCCTCTTTACATTATCAGGCACTAATCCAAAACCGTAACCAAATAGTGAAGCTAAGAGTTAAAATTTTTTGGTGAAACTAATTCATAAAGGGCAAAATTAATCCTTTGTATCACCGCGTTGCATACAGGGCCAGCGCTAAGACTTTCTTCGGGGGGAAGAGGACCTTAAATTGCAAAGTCAAATTTCAGTATTTGCCAACGAGTCATAACTTTGACAAGTTACCAAAATTAAAAAATGTAATATTAAATATTTTACAAATAAGAACTATAATATAGACAATTTTTAACTTTTGCCAAGTCTATCAGAAATAGAAAGTGTATTATAGTTTTTATTAAAGATTTAAACAAATTTGCCAACTAAGTTTGTAAATTTGTTAAGTGTAACAGCATTCGCAAACGTTTCTGCCCCCCCCCCCCTAGCGAAGCCCCTGGTTACATATCTGCAACATATCGAACAAGAACGATGGTTGATTAGTTGAATTTTGCCGGCTGATTATCTACACTAGGGATATAGGCCCGAGGGGGGGGGTGCCCTTCGTGGGAGTCTTTCTAAAGGAACCTAACCCGTATTTACGCATGGAAATCCATGGCTCGAAGAAAACCACGAAAACTCCGAACGATTAGGCCGACGGGCGCGATTGGGATCGAACCCAGCACCTCCCATCTACCAGTTTCGAGAGCAGAACCTCTCAGCCACTGGTGGGGCTCGAACAAGAACGAAAAATCATACGTACGGCATAGATTATGAAACACTTTCAGAATACTATAGCAAAGCTTCGCAGTTTATTAAGGTGAAAGATGTCTAAATAAACAATTTGGAAAACGCATAACTGTACCGTATTTGAAAATCCAATTTCTGCTATTGCCATGAATAGTCGTGAAAATTAATTTTTTTTTGTGTGCTACATAGTACGCTAAAAGTTATTTCTTTAACGCATAGTACAGTTGAAAAATGTCCATTTCCGCCAATAAACGGATGTTGAAAACTTTTATGCAGCCCTGCATAGGATCTACAGAATTTATACACATCAAGTAACATTTAAAAAATAATTAAATTTACAAACGCATATCTGAACTGAAAACGCACTTCCAGCAATTATTGTGCGT
Organism: Maratus speciosus; assembly: GCA_963932465.1. Lineage (NCBI taxonomy): Eukaryota > Metazoa > Arthropoda > Arachnida > Araneae > Salticidae > Maratus > Maratus speciosus. The sequence continues at coordinate 57,821,711 of OZ010798.1, forward strand.
AGGCTTCAATTGTTTCCATAGTCTTCAATTATTGTTCATTTTCTTCTGTAGCCTAACTCTTTTGGGTCTCCCTGTAAAGGAACGATAAATTCTGTGTTCACCATGCTCTATAATAAGAACCTTGTAGTACACTTCAGCGATAAATAGCAATATGCTTAAAATAATGTCATCATTCATGGCGAACCTTTCTACGAGCGCGTGCCAAAAATTCACAAACAATTTCTTTCAACGATGTAACGTGCCAAACTTTTTCATAAAATAACTTTGCAATTTACAATGTTTATACAAAGTACTGGTTAGAAAATCAGCTGCTTTCATGCATTAATAATTAATAGTTAAAAAATATTAAAAATCATAATGCAATTTCTCTGTATATTAGATTCAGCCATTAAATTAATGAAATTTGATTCCTAAATATGATTCGTTTATGCGGTGCGTACTTTAATAATAAATAAAAAATACGAATTTCTATCTTAGTAATTTTTGACTAATTATTAGTGCAACATCTCAGTTATAATTATCCAAGTCTAAACAATACAATTATAATGTATTGATGAGTTCAATGCTGTTGTACGTTTGATGGAGAAGGTTTTATACCTGGTGCATATTTTGTTATTTTTATAAATATACATAACTGCGGGTCCATTTGCCATTTTATCAGACTAACTCTCTAATGAAACTCATTAAAAAGATACAGCCTTTTTAAATTCATATGAAAAGGCAAAATACATGACGCAAACACTGCATAGCATCATAAGAAAAGAAAATTCTCTTGACGTGTCAATTCATGCAAAAATAATTGCACTATTTATGATAGTCTGTCCATATGGAAGAAAAAATATTAATTAAAACAGAAATGAAAGATTAATTTTATCTGTATACTGATTGCCTAATTTAATTTTCTCGCATGCCTGAGAAATTTGTCTTGCGTGCCATAGGTTCGCCAACCCTGCTTTAGACCATGTAACGGAATTCTTTTGAGTGTCTCTGTAAATCAGGCATGTCAAACTCGTTTATCGATGCGGGCCAAACAGTGGCGTAGCTAGAGCATTTCGTTTGGGGGGGTGTGAAGATCGAATTTACCGAATGTTCATAGTAATTTTTTTTTTGTATTTACAGTACAGGACCTATTACCCAGAATCCTCGGAACCGAAGGCTTTCTGGATTTTGGAATTTTCCAGATTTCGGGTTCTCTCAAATTTCACGTTTTTTTCGCGATCCTTTGACGAAATTTGCGTTTTTTTTTTTCACGATCCTTTGACGAAATTTGTGGGGGTTTTTTCGCGATCATTTGACAAAATTTGAGTTTTTTCGCGATTCTTTGACAACATTTGCGTATTTTTTCTACGATCCTTTGACGAAATTAGCGTTTTTTCGCGATCATTTGACGAAATTAGCGTTTTTTTCCCGCGATTCTTTGACAAACTTTCAGATTTTTTTACGATCATTTGACAAAATTAGCGTTTTTTCGCGATCATGTGACGAAATTAGCGTTTTTTCCGCGATTCTTTGACAAAATTTGCGTTTTTTTCGGGAACCTTTGACAAAATTCGCGTTTTTTCTGCGATTCCTTGACAAAATTTGCATATTTTATATGATCATTTGACGAAATTAGCGTTTTTTCCGCAATTCTTTGACAAAATTAGCATATTTTTTCTACGATGATTTGACGAATTTACCGTTTTTTCACGATCATTTGACGAAATTAGCGTTTTTTCCGCGATTCTTTGACAAAATTTGCATACTTTTTCTATGATCATTTGACGAAATTAGCGTTTTTTCGCGATCCTTTGACAAAATTAGCGATTTTTCTGCGATTCTTTGACAAAATTTGCGTTTTATTTCAGGATCCTTTGACAAAATTCGCGTTCTTTCCGCGATTCTTTGACAAAATTTGCGTATTTTTTCTACGATCATTTGACGAAGTTAGCGTTTTTTCGCGATCATTTGACGAAATTCTTGTTTTTTTCGCGATTGTTTGACAAAGTTTGTGTTTTATCGCGATCCTTTGACGATATTTGCGCTTCTTTGAAAGACGTTCGCATTCTTTTACGAAATTCGCGTTTTTTCTGTGATTCTTTGACGAAATTCACGTTTCTCTGCAATTTTTTGACGAAATTAGCATTTTTTAAAGATCCTTTGACGAAATTATCGTTTTTTTTTTCGCGATCCTTTGTCAAAATTCGCATTTTTTTCGCGACTCTTTGACGAAATTTGCATTTTTTTTTCAGAATCCTGTGATGAAATTTGCGGGTTTTTTGCAATTCTTTGACGGAATTTGTGTTTTTTTTCGCGATTCCTTGACAAAATTCGCGTTTTTTTTGCAATTCTTTGGAGAAATTGGCGATTTCTTCTGCGAACGATTGACGTAATTGATTTTTTTTCGGCGCCCATTTGTCGAAAATCGCGATTTTTTTTTATGTCTGAATTTTCGGACTGAAGACCATTTTTTTTTTAATTTTCGGAAAATTCAGAACAGAATCAATCACCCCCGGTGAAATATCTGATGATTTTCTTTTTTTAACGAATCTTAATATAAATTAATTTTATACTAAAATTGGAGAGAAAAAATGATTTTTTCCTAATGTCGGGGGGAGGGGAGGACGGCTTCGTGTTATCTGGCGGCTGAAATAACATATTTTAGTGGTTACACGTCGTAACACAATGGATTGAAAAAAAATTAGGAATCGGTAAAATTTTCAAAAAATTTCAAAATTTTAGTACAAATTTACAAATTTAGAAAATTTTCAAATAATTATTTTTTTCGGATTTCGGGTTTTTCCGGATTTTGGAATTCCGGATAATGGGTCCTATACTGTATTTGTATTTATTTGTATTTTGTATTTTTTCGCATTGTTTTCTTTTGGGCGAGGGGGAGGGGATTAGACATTTATTTATTATTTCAGTAATATATAAATAAGCAGACCAAAAAATTTTAACAAAAAACTAAATAATTTCAACCATTTAAAATTTTACAAACTGGAGGAGCGAGGGTAGTAGAAATTATGAATGGAGGGAGTGAAATAGATAACTGCTGATTTATTTATCGTATTGCACAATTACAAATAAAGCAGAGGAAAAAAGTAATTTTAAAGACTTTAACCCTTAACTGATCAGGTAAGGTGTTTTCCACCCCCAGAGGAATTTCATTTATGAAGAAATTTTTTTTGTGGTATTTAGATACGTGTATATTTATGTACACTTACAGTACTTTTTCAGTTGTTTTTATTCAAGTAAATAATGCAAAATTCACATGAGATTTTCTTACTTTAATTCGTAAATTTTGTTGAGTGCACAAGACAAGAAATCAAATTTTGGGGTTGTATACACACCACCTCACCACGTTATATATATATATATAAATCACCTCATCACTTAAGGTTTAAGCTTTTCGTGCTCGATACTTCAGTGAGGGGGGAGGGGACAAAGGTAAAAGGAGTAATTTGGGGTGAGGTGTAAAAAGACAGATTTAGATTGATTATTTATTATTACAATAAAAATAAGTTTAACAGAAAATATTTTAAAAATAATTATTTTTTTCTTTTATTTATAACTCAAAGTTTGAAATTTGCAATACTTTTTAAAATTTAAGTTAGAAGTCTGTTCGGGTAGAAATTTTCAGGCCCGGGCCAGGCCGACCCATAGAAAAAAAGTCAACCCGGCCCATTATAAAAGATAGGCCTGAACTCAGCCAGACCTGTCAAAAAAATTATTGGCCTGGCCCGGCGTTATAGCAGCTAAAAGTTCAGCCTGAGACCATTCTGGCCCGAAAAAAAAAATGAAAATCTCGACCCGAGCCTGGCACGGCCCGAGTGAATTTTTACAAAACATTGATTTTTACGTCGATTTGGTTAAAAATTTGTCTGTACGAGGAATCTTGATCAAAAATACTTAATCTTAGCTTTTTTTTTAATAGAAATGCCGTAGGTTGCGATATATATATATTTTTTTTTAATAAATCTCTATTTGTTATATGCAAATGCTTCGACTATCATTATTTTTGTTAATCCATATTCCATGTATTGGAGACTTAAAAATCTAGAAAATGCTATACAGTGAAATCTTCTAAGACGGAATCGCACTGTAAAGTAAAAAAATGCATTACAGACAAGTTCCCTTCTTAATAGGTGTAAATGTATTATATATCCTTTTCTCACATATTATTATATTAATTTTGCATGGATCAACACCTTTTTCAGTTTAAAACAGGATTACGCATAGGCAGGTTCTTTTTCACACACGTTGCTATATTTTAATTTAGCTTTATTTTGCTACCAGGCCACGCTCAGACAATGATTTTCATACGGGTTGGGTGAAAACCGGAACTGAAAATTTTGGCCCATGAAGACTTGGAAGAATGAAACCAGTCCCAGCTCTGTACAGAAAACATTAATTAGGCCTAGTCAGGCCTTATTTATGTTTTGCCAAAGCTGACGTTTGTAACAGATTTTTTTAAAACGTGGCAAAAGATCATTATGAGGTAGCAATTGATTATAATTTTATATGTGATACATTTATCAGAAAATTAAAAAAGTCTATTGGATTTCAAAGCACTTCATGCCTTATGCCTGCTGATTTCATGCTTCTGGATTAAAAAAATGTCTACTTAAATGTGTCAGAAAATTTACCATTCGTAAGAGGAGTAAAAATATTTTTTAAGAACAAGTGGTTTTTTTTTTTGTTTGTTTGTTTGTTTTTTTCATAAACGTGGCATTTAATTCTAAGTTAGAAAATTATTTAGTTATTTCAAATTTTAATCCGTGTATGGTATATTTGATAATTTTGATGATATGTGACAGAAAAATGCACAATATAAGAATAGGAGGATTTTTGGATTTTATTTTTTCTTTTTTTTTTATTTCTCTTTTTCCATAAATATTTATCCAAGTAAAAACGTAAGATAAAATAAGAAAATTAATAAAAATTAAATAAAAATATATGAGAGAATTGGTTGATTAGTAGTTTTTATTTTCTCTGGTAATTAGAATAAGGATAATTGTTGCAGATTACTTCAATGAGAAAATTTCAACTGTCTGCCCCCAAAAGCAGATCAAAGGACCAAAACAAACTACAGAGAACGACGGAAACATTTAGTAGACAATGTTGCATAAAACCGGACAGAAGAATTTTTTTACTTGGAACTTTTTTACAGAACGTTTTTACTTGGATTTATAGAAAAAAGAGAAAGAAATAAAAGAAAAAAAATTCAAACCCTCCTATTCTTATATTGTGCATTTTTCTTTCACATATGATCAAAATTATCAAATACACACCATACACGGATTCAGATTTGAAATAACTAAACAGTTTTCTAACTTCGTATTAAAAGCCACGTTTATGAAAAAAAAAACACTTGTTCTTAAAAAATAGTTTTACTTCTCTCAAGAATGTTAAATTTTCTGACACATTTAAGTAGACATTTTTTTATCCAGAAGTATGTAATCAGCAGGCATGACCGCATGAGGTATGAAGTGCTTTGAAATCAAATAGCACTTTTAAATTTTCTAATAAATGTAGTATTACATATTAAGTTATAATCAATCGCTATTTCATAATGATCTTTTGCCTATTGTCATGTTTAAAAAAAAATCTGTTCCAAACGTCAACTTTGGCACCATTTTCTGAAAGACCAGTTACCTTTATAGGAAAAAAGAGAAACGCTATTCGTTTACGAATAAGAAAGAATATCTGCAAATTTCGTGCATTTAAAAATGAAAATTTCTTCACGAAAGTGTAAAAAAAGATACAAGTTATGATTTCAGATCAGCTTTAAATAGTTTTTAAAAACCACAAAATGTGGCTAATCAAACCTGCACTTTATTTGTAGGATATTTTTTCTGTTGAATTTTTAAGCTGGAACTCGTAATATAGAAAGTTATCAGAATTGAAATAGTCAAATATCATGTTAAGCAATTGAGCATAAGTATACAAAAATTAAATATTATTTTAATTTGCAATAATAGAAAAAGAGTCTTGAACACAAAAAGAATTTTTTTAGATGGAGAAGGGGAAGGGGAGAGAGAGTAGACAGTGTGGAAAATTATTTTGTGTTCTACAAAATTACTTTGCTTGCATTTTTTTTGTGAGCTGTAGCGTTGATTCTATTACACGAATTAGCCTGATTGAAGTCAAAGGATTTTTTTAAATCAATTTAAATTAACTTTGAGATCCCTTCATTTCAGAAAACAAAGAAAAAAATGGCTTTCAGTTTTTGCAGCAGAATGTAAATGTATGTCTCAATACGCCAATTAGAAGAAAAATTAATGTTTTATCATCAATGCACTTGCTTTATATATCAATACAACTGATGATTTTAAAACAAGTTCAAAAACATAAATAAAAAATATCTTTTCGAACTGAATGACCAGAACCAGTGTTGCAGTCGTAAAAAAACAAAGGGTATATGCTAAAGTCATGAACATTCATGGATACAGTATACGCCAATGCTTTATTTGAGAAGCAGAGGGTATGCGGAGCTTCTTAAAAAAATCCAGAGTGAGGGTATACGGCGTATATCTCCGTATACCCTCCTCTACTACGTGACAAAAACAGATCCAGATCTTAAAACATATCGTCGGTTTATATTAAGTTACAAAGGAAAAAATCCAATATTTTATAGTTCTCTGTCTTATATTATTTTTCTTTAAAGCGGTTCTCGAGCTTCCTACTGAACAACGCAAAAATTTTTCTGACACATTTTCTGTCTCATTTTAAGCATATTGGCAGGCTTGACTGTTGAAGCGGAATACAATGAAAACTAGTTTTACATTTTTTTGATAAAATTACTTATCACGTTATAAGCAAATGTTGTCACATGACGACAAGTTTTTTGCCTTTCTCGAGCTGCCGTGTCTGAATTTAGGTTCAAAACGTTAACTTTGAAAATATTTTCTGAAAAATCTTTTGCGTTTACCAAAAAATGGAAAACGTCTTTCGACTACATAGTTTCTGAATAACAACACCTGCCAATTTCCGAACAAAAAGGAATTCAGAAATGTCTCAGAAAGTAGCTCTTCTGATTTGAGAATACCCTTAAGGATTTTTTTACTGCATTTTTTTTTAAATAAGTTTTTCAAGAAACTTTTAGTTTTTCGAAGATACAATATACCATTATATATAGTAGCTAATAGGGATGTAACGAATATTCGGTATCTATTCTGTATTCGGCCTTTTCGGCCATATTACCGAATATTCCGTTAGGCCGAATATCAAGATATTCGGCCAAACCGAATACTTAAAAAAAACTTTTAAAACATTTTTAAAAATCTTACACAATTTCTACTTTTAGCTGTCAAATTATAAAGATGTTCATAAAAATTAGAAACAGAATCATATTTAAGTAAAAGAGAATATTTTTACATTATTTGCTTTTTGTAAAGTATTACTTAAGAAAATTAACCATAATGGAGATTTTCATAGGAATTAACAATGTAAAAATGCAACTTCCTGAACCTTTTCTAGTAAATAATCGGTTTCTTGCTTTTTCACACAAAAGTGCGCTTCTAATCGAAACAGAAAAACTTTCAGGGTTGATAATACACATCAAGAAAGACAATTTTTGCTCAGAAAACCACAATCGAAATCCACTTATTCAGTTATAAATAAAGTGTATCTCATCTCATTCGAGGTCAAACTTGGATTTTCATTTGTTAACCCTAACGAAGATATCATAGCTATATTTTTTAACAAACTTGCTTTGATTTCTGTGAAATATAATATCATGATGAGGAGTGCTGGAAATTGCCATTTTTCATATTTAAACAACTATGAGGTAGACATTCCTTTATTCAGAATGCAATTTATAGTATTTATACTGTGTCACTGGCCAAAATTCAATCATTTTCAATGATATCATCACATTTAATACAAACTAAATTAATATGAAACAAATCTTGCTAAAATATCTTCATTTACTGATAAAGTTATGAACGAAAATTCAGTTTCGGCTTGTAGTTGCACACCCAGAATTTTTGACTAAATATATTGTAATTTTAATGAAATAAATGGAGTGAGGTGTTGTTTTTTGTTCAAAATTTTTTTGTCTTGACCATATTATCTGTTTTTTACAATTTTCTAGGAACAATGTGTATGTTTACAATCTCTGAAAATAATCGCCCATTCGAAACACTGATCTAAGATGCATTTAAAAACTTCCTTGCTAAATCAAAGACAGTAGAAAAGTTATTTTTGCTGAGTTGATTGTTTTAGAATTTAAATATATATATATTCACTTGGTTTAATTCACCAGAAGAAGCAATGGAATATCAAACTTTTTTAATTAATAAAATTTTAAAATTCTCTTCTTAAATAACACAAAGATTTTTTTCATGTATAAAGTTTACTTGTAAAAAGTTCTTGTTTATCAATATGTAAATTTCTGCATTAAATAGTGTGTAAAATTATTTTAAAATTTAACATTTTAATGCCTTTAATCTTTGAAATATAAAAGTATTCGACAAGCTGAGTACTTGGTATTTGGCCGAATAGTTACTACTCAGCTGGCCGAATATTCGGTACTCGGCCTAACAGTTAATTCGGCTAACCGAATATTCGGTATACGGTTCGCTTGTAGGCCGAATATTCGGTAGAAAAGTTATTTTTGCTGAGTTGTTTGTTTTAGAATTAAAAAATATATATTCCCTTGGTGGTTTAATTCACCATAAGAAGCCATGAAATATGAAACTTTTTTAATTAATAAAATTTTTAAATATTCGACCAGCCGAATATTTGGTATTTGGCCGAATAGTTACTACTCGGCTAGCTGAATATTCGGTATCCGGTTCGCCTGTAGGCCGAATATTCGGTATTCGGTCAAAATCACTATTCGGTACATCCTTAGTAGCTGATGTAATTTTATTACACCGTTTTAATTTTCTTTGATAAGAAAAGATTCCCTGTTCTCTCTTATTTTTTGCTTTGAAAAACAGACAATACAACAGAAAAAAATCTGGCGACATCCTGTCCACCGAAAAAACCGCGAAATATCAACCCCCGATAGCTTTCAGAGTCAAGCAAAACGAATTTTAACGAACAAGAAGTCTGGCCTTCTAATTTCATTTGCATTGGTCAAGGAATGTACGCATTTACCCTCCACTCTTCTCCAGATTCCTTTCTTGAATGAAGCGAAGATATTTTCTACCCTTATCTTCTAGCTTACAGGGACACTGCATAGAAATAGGAAGAAGCTATACTTAATCTTCTAAGGGATACTGTAACCTGGACCCCTCTCCCTCCCCTTCTTACACCCATGGAATAGTTAAAAGGTGAAATTGCAATCGACTCCCAGCGAAAAAAAAAAAAAAAAAAAAAATATAGTGCAAAGAGAAAGGAAGTTTCTAATTAGAAAATCTATATATTTAAAATATTTAATAATTTCAAATATGGTTTGAGATTGTTTTCTGTTTTGCAATACATTTTGTAATATGTTTTTAAAAATTCTTAAAAAAAAAAGAAAAAAAATCAGAGCCAAATGATGCAATTTTTGAACGAAAGTGAAATTACCGAATGTATATGAGTTTACCGAAGTGGGGGGGTGTCGCACCCCCCCACACCCCCCCTGTAGCTACGTCCCTGGGGCCAAATTAATCAAACACAAGGCCGTGGGCCACAAACAAAGTAGATAATATTATTACAATTGCACACAGTAAAATTTGTACGTGCAAAACATAGCTATATTAAAGAAATATTCATGTAAAGTACAAAAGTTATTATTATAATTCATAGTTTATTTTATCTTATTTATTAAAAAAAAAAAAAATACTTGACATTACATTTTTAACGAAATCTGTGAAGTTTAACCCCTTAACCTACGATTTACGTCTAACAGCTCCACGGTTTGGCAAATCCATAGCTACCACTAAAATTTAATAGAGATTTTCGTCTTGTTTAATCATGGAATTTCGATGATTAAATTAAACTATATTTACTGTAAAATTTTAGTGGTAAGAAGAATTTACATTTGACTCGATCATCGTACACGGGCTATGCCCGTCATTGTAGGCTAAGAGGTTAATTGGATTTTCTAAATTTATTAACTTAAAAAACATTTTGTGCACGCTATATGTTAATCTAGCAAAGGTATAACTTTTAATCTTCCGGATTTTTTTATTTATTTATTTTTTTTTTTTTAAGTAAAAACTTAATTTTTTTTTTTTTTTTTTTAAATTAGAACATTTATTTAATAAATTGTGTCTTGTTTCTACGCGCTACGTATTTCATTTCATTTATTAAACACATTTTCTCGTTCAAATAATGTTTATTCTACCAGAAAAAGTTTTCTATCGAACATAGTTAATATATATCTAATTGCTCACTCTGCTTCATTGCTAACTTTTTCACTCAGTTGGAAAATTAAAACTTATAACTGAATTAAACGCAGGTAAAATGCCAAAGGATTGGCGGGCCACAGAGAAGTTGTCGGCGGGCCTATTGTGGCCCGCGGGCCCTATGTTTGACATGCCTGCTGTAAATGAACCATAAATGCTACACACTTTTTCAATACCGAACATGCCATAGTGATACCCGATAACATATCCATTTCATAGCAATCTGACAATATTTACGCGAGGTAGAGTACGGACAGACAGTTGTATTTACTTCTTGGGAAGAGGGGATTTTTCTTAATGACCATTAATATATGCAGAAACGCAAACATTTGCATGCACTACACAGTACTGAATTTTGGATGTAGAATTTCATCCGGGATATTTAGGATATCTGCATATATTAATGGTCATTAAGAAATCCCCTCCCCCAAAGTAAACACAACTGTAATTCAGACACGAAGCGGACCACTGTTGAAAAACGACTCTGCAGTTGAGCTTCACACATGCGCGACCGCGCATGGACAATCCTCCAAAATCATTCAAATCAGACATGTCAGAAATCCAAAATTAAAAGCTTATTTCTCAGTTCAATTATTTTCGTTGATAAAACACTTCCTAGTCTAATCAAACTGTGCATAATAACGGAGGAAAACCGAATCGGCATCCAAGCAAGTTCTTAAAAGCGCACAAAATTAATTTGTCAACTGATTAAAGCATGTATGGAGGCTTACAGATTATGCCCCCGAGTTAATAAGCGTAGCAAACGAAATGAAAAGTATTACAAGCGAAATATATGCAGAGAAAATGCTAATAGAGAGCATTAGCAAGATCGCCAGAGGTTATCAGACCAAAGTAAAGGATTAATTCTCAATGTTTACTGTTTACTTGTACTTTTTTCATAAAATCCAACTTATACGGGCGAAAACATTCCTGATATATACACACACTTGCAACTAATATAAACATTTGTCTTTAATAATACCATATGAAATAATAGGCTACTTGGAAAAAAGATAAAAGATCGCTGTTAATCTACAAATCGGATAAGTAAATATTGATCCATATCATTGTCAAGTTCTGGAAGCATCGACAACAGTCAAAATGTAGTCGCAGCATCATTTTCTCCCGATCTGCGATTTTAAATAACCTAGAAATATCTTAAGTAAAAACATGCCCCTGAGTAACGCTGACGTCATACCAACGGTAGCAACGATCTAAACAATTACAGTAAAACCTCCCTAAAACGACCACTTCCGTTCCAATAAAAATGGGTCGCTCCGAGAGGTGGTCTCCAAATGGAGGTCATGTTTAAATCTAGATTTTAATTGTTGAAAAAAGGTAACAATGTTGCCAAAATTTATTCTTCACATTAGGAAAAAATATGAAAATTTAAGTATCAAAACAAAAGTTAATTACATAAGTTAATTAGTGCAGTTTAAAATATGAATACACTGACATTTGCTTTGATTTTATAGTTTTATCTTCTGTAACTTATTTCCAAGTCCTTTCAAAGTGCAATAATATATTAAGTGCAATTTTAAATATATTAAATAAGTGCATTTTTCGACGGGAACAAATTATGACGATTTCATTAATTTATTTGAGAGTTTCCTGACAGAATAGGGTAGGGGAGTTTACTGACCGTCATCCTTACTTTGCCAGAGTTGAATTCGTTGCCTAAAAAGGCACAAAGGGGTTTAAACACTTAAAAGTTACCGGAATAAATAAATCTAAACTTAGTTTAGAAGTTCGATGAATAATGCGCCCTTCGGAATTATTCTACTAAAACCTTCTTCAAGCGACAGGAAAAAACGGAATTTGTTTCATTTTCTTCAAAGAAATGGGTCGCTCATGGAGGGAGTTCAATTGCGGTGGTCTCTGAATAGAGGTAAAATTACTATTGAGCCTATGGGAATAAATTTCGTTCCATGAAAAAACGGTCGTTCAGGGAGGTGGTCGCACAGGGAGGTTTCACTCTATTTCCCTTTTCTCGAAAATGTAATGACTTCAAAATACAATAATTAATTTTTACACCGTCGAATACGAAAAAGAATACTTTCAAATGCAGTTTGTTTGAAAACTATCTCAATTTAATGATTTCTTTTTTTATGGTTTACAAAATATTAAAATATGAATTAAATGTATCGCGCACACTATTACGGAAAATTAACCAGTTTGCATTTAAAACACTATAAACAATTCGGCGTTTGTTTCCGTCTAATATTTCATTAACTACATTAATACATCATCAATAAATTAAATATAAATAAAGCAAAATTAACAGATATGCAATAGAATTACGTGTTTTCACTGAAATAATCAGGATATGAAAGGCTTCATTTGAAGCGAAATAGCAGTTTGTTTTCGCCCCGATTTGTCAGCCATTGTGCAAAAATTCAGTGGTTTTAAAGTTGAAATTGGTCAATTTTGTGTTAACTAACTAGCTTAAAAGAGATTTTTTTTCGTGTTGAACGATTTTTGTTTCGTGTTAAAAGAACAAAAATGTATTAAATTGCATCGTATACTGTCCGGGCCGCTATATCATTTCGTGTTAACCGATTTTTCGTGTTACACGTTATTTCACTGTATTTTGGGTTAATAAATAACCTGGCGCAGCAAAGGCAACATCGGATATCGTTAAACACTTGACCAGACTCACTCGAGGGGTCCCATGTTTGCAGCTATAATTTGTATTTAATTAAAGAAAAGATAGCTGAAAAGTCCGTGTAAATGATTTTAGGCTTTTTCGGGTCCTCTACAAAGTGCGAAAACGGGCAGTTCCTCCATTTGCAATTGTGATTATCAGGTTTCGTAGATAGGAAAAGACTAGTGTAGAAATCACATGAGTGCATAGGTGTGGAGTCATGAAAGGCCCGCGCTGAAGCTCGGTGACGCATAAAATTTTGTACAAAGAACCATCTTGAATTGCTCCAGGCAGAGATGCGAAAATATCGCTTCCTCCGATTTTTGATACGTTAAGATTTTAAATGTTAGTTTTTGTTGTGCTTGTGAGTGTATAAATAAATTCCAGAAAAACAGAAGATTCGTTTCGAAATATTATAAGCACACATCTAAATTTAACCACTTGAATTACTGTTAATCTCACAACGTCGTAGTTCTTTACACGATTTATATCACGCTTACCTTGGATACTACAATTTTATTTCTCTGATTTATTATCCGCTTTACACGTTTGAGAAGACAGCAATAGGTGTGCAATTATTTTTGGGAAACATATTGGAAAAAAAATTATTATGCCGTGAATCGAACTAGTTTTTTTTTTTACAGATATCATATGGATGTAATTTAGAACAAGACAATTTTAACTCTTAAAAAGATATGAAAAAAAAGAAAGAAAAAATTCCAACGCAATTTTCTTGAGAGCGACCAAGTTCTCCGCATGATGTAGACGATAAATCCGAAACTTTCTACTCACGCTGTAAGCAGAATCATAAAATATGCAAAATGCTTTAGGGAGATTGAACAGATTCTGTCAACGGGAGAAAGCATTTAATGGCTATTTGAGAAAGTAACTGGCGTAACTGCTCAAAATAGCTATATAAAGAGCACCACACCCTAACACGATCGGATTTTTCTGGTAGATCAGTATGCTATTTGCATTTCAGAGTTCCAAAAACCGGATTCTCCCGTAATCAGTTCAACTACATGATCACGCCTGGTGTTTTGTTTGCCCCAAGACAGCAATGATGGTAAAAACTATGCCACAAGTAAAAACTGACAAGTTTATAAAAGACGATGGTAGATTTCACAAGAGAACACCTATTACAGCTAAACATACACCCTGGAGTTTCTTTCAAATGATTTCATAATTATCGCGATGCATCTTTATTATGAGAATGGATATACATATTTACGAGGCCTTAACCATTTGCACACTATTCATTGAGGGCAACTGGACATCCATTTTTAATCGCGGAAATTCCTATGTGGAATCAAAAGCATGTTTCAGAACTAAATTTTATTTGAATGACGTAAGACGACAAAAAATTATATATATATTTTTTTAAAGGAAATAACTCCAACTAAAAAATTTGGCAAAACCTCAAAATTATGCAAAATTTCATAAAATCGGACGGGCTTATATTGAAGGTAAATGTTGTATTTTTGTCCTGTTCACCGATTTCTCATAAACTCTGGAATGTATAGGTCACGTTCACCTAGTTTTTGGAGTTCTACATTTTTTGTAAATTTTGACCAATGTCGCGGATTTTGGCCATTTCGTCTCACTACCGTGTTATACGACGTTCATTCTTTCGCAGCAAATTTCAAAATAATACACCTAAACTTCTACGAAGATACTGGAAACAAAATTGAAAACCAATTTGCCGTACAAATAATTAACTGGTCATTTCTGTGTAATCCTCAGTCGGATGTAATCGACCTGATAGGTCAGATTGTTACTTATGTTTGCCGATTCATACTTTTCGAATAATACCACGTATGCTACTTTCCAGTAGCTTAATACTCCCTCAATACTTATCTAGATGTAGTGTCAATTTCTTCACAAAACTGTACATTTATTCTCCTCCTCATTAATAAAAACGAATTCCAAGATTTGATCACCCGACATCAAAGATTACGCCTGTGCACGTTAGGATTTATTTGTATGGCGCCCTACGGAAGGTTAAAGAATCGTATGAGGACGCGAGTTTCAAAACTTGCCTTATCCAAAATTTAAAAAATCGTGTATTCTCTATTCTTTTGGTAAACCTGCACCGAAAAAAAAAAAAAAAAAAACAATCTGTAAAAAAAAAATCCTGTTTTATCCTGTACTTTTGTCATTGTAAAATGTTGGTTTACAATGAAAACCAATGGAAGTAGTTAAACGTTGTTCGAGATCTCTCAAAACTTGATTTTCTGGATAAGGGGAGTTTTAAAACTCATGTCCTCCATACCATCGCCTCAGAGCAACACTAAGACATTAACCCATTTGTGCCTAGCGTCCCATTTTTGGGACGTTTCAAATTTTAATGCATTTGTATAATTTTCTTCTTTATAACATGAAAATGGCATGAAATCATTATTTATAAATGCCTATCTATAACCGAGAGATGACAGCACAAGGTGGATATTTATTTGCTTAAATTAAGGCTTTTTTTCGGTGTTTATAGATTTTTAATTTTTCAAGAGGGCGAAATGTAAAAGTAAGTTTATTTGTATTTTTTCTATCATGGACCCAAAATCGCAAGTTATAATCTTAGCTTGTGGATTTTTTTGAAATACGTATTTTTTTTAATTGCGAAATTAAATGTTCAAGCCTATTTTTTATGCATTTTTGTAATGTACAAAATATAGGGTTCTAGGCACAAATGGGCACATATTTTTGTTAGAAATTTAGGAGACATTTATGAAATCTCCTTTCGAAGATATTTATGAAATAAATTGTAATTAAGTCTGCAATACGATTATTCTTATTTTATTATTAATAATAGTTATAATGTTATTAGTCTCTGCAAAGAAATATTTTTTTTGTAGTTCATTAAATACTAATTATAGTACATAATATACAATTTAAAAACATTTTAAATATAAATATAGGCAAAATATATAATTATGCATATTATTCTACTAGAAATACTCATATTTAGTTCTGTTACATTTTATCAAATAAATACAAAAAAAAAAAATTAAGCTTAATTTTTAGTATTTTTCCAGTTCATTTTGCAACATTTTAAAAACATTTGCAACATTTTGAAAAATATGCTAGTTAAATTGAAATGCATAACTTTTAATGTATTTTGGATAAAATTACTTTTCTTCAACTATCCAATGATTGAAAAGCTTTAGTCAGGTGTCGGATCTTGCTGAAAAACCGATATAATTACTAAATTAGCTTACAATTAAATTTGTAGATCTAATTAAGTTTTCTTAAGGTTATCTATTAAAAAAAAAAACATTTATTGTATCTTACAAAGTTGCAACTTGTATTCTAAATTCGGTAAAAAAAAAAAAAAAAACATTTCTTCCGGCCTGTTTTTTCCACTTTGAAAGAAACTTGCCAACCCTGGCTAGGAAATTTTTATAAAGCATAACTTAGTGTTTCCGACGTTCCAAAAGTCATCTTCGTTCAGTGCAACACTAGGTTCAATCCGATATCTTACTGTGTGTCCTACTGTTGCTCTAACACAGTGGTTCCCAATTTTTTTTTGACCGCGCCCCACCAAAACATCTCTAAAATCCTAATGTCCCCCCTCCCTTCTATATTATACAAATCTTATTACATAAAAAATAAACTTCTATTTTCCCGGAAGGATCCAAAAATAACATTAACACTGATAAATGATTTCACATTCTTTAATTTATCAAAATCATATTTTTTTTATTACAAGCATGTTTTTAACAACTCCATGAATGCAATGAGGCCATGGATCTTCGTATTTCCATCTACAAAAGTTTTATTGTTTTTTGGCAACTTACCTCAAATTTAAAAGTGATAAATAGTCTACATTTTTATCTTCATAAAATTTCTTAAAATCTCTGTCACATTTTGTATTTTATTTGATAGAATTGATTCATTTTATAATGAATTTTAGTACTTCATTAAGAACAAGTGATATATATATATATTTTTTTTTTTTATCACAGAGACTGTATGGATAACATAATTCACAAGTATAATCTCCGGATTCGCGCTTTCATTGATTTTGAGCTACTATTTTCCTTTTCCCTCATAACATACTTCTTTGATAGCGGGCTGTTTTACTCAAATTATTATTATCTGGCCACCATGTTTTCCGCGATTTTAAATTTTAAAATGCATATGTCATGAAGTATGTTTATATATTGTGCATGTGGCCTGCAGAAAGAGACATAAGAAGTTTACTCTCTGCGCACAGGGATTTATTAATTTCATAAAAGTAGTATCTCATTTAGATAATTCAAAACATTTTTTACATTAAACGTGTCCAAATAGTCTATTTTAGACATACCCTACAAAATTTCATATATAAAAGCTCCTTCATGTGGCATACTGCACTATGAATAGATATATTACAAGTTTTTATATAAATACATAGTAAAAAAAGAAATGTTACTAAAATAACATTAGAACCAGAAAAATTTAAATGATGTCTTAATCTATAAAAGATGTCAAAACATCTAAACGTAAATTAACAATTTTTCCGGTGTCAGTGTATTTTAAACTTTTAAATGGGAACGATTGAAAAATTAATTTTTATTCAGTTATTTTTACATTTTTTTCATTTATTATTTCTATTTTTAAACTATGATACTACTTTCATAAGAAAAAAAATGTGAATAAGAAAACAAATTGCCCCCCTGAAAAGGCATATTGCCCCCCCCCCCTATGGGGCGTACGCCCCACGTTGGGAACCACTGCTCTAACATATCACGCTGTACTTACTGCTCGCTTTCACTTGTCTCGACTTGATCCCCGTGTTTGTGTTAGGTATGATTAAAAAGTTGATGCAAATATTCTATTACAAGTGTTTTTTGTCTTTATAGATGATCGTTATTTCATTTAAATAGGAATGAAACAAATGCGCAACGTGTGAAGCCATTAACAAGAGGTGAATGTTTAGTTCAAGTGGCAAATAAAAGTCCTGGGTCCGGTTCAAAATACAAAGGAAAAGGCAAGATTTTATGTTACTCTAGTCTACCAATCCAAAACACACGAAGCCATTTTGTAATAACGCTTAAAGGGTCCAATTTGTCAAAATTTCATTTTCTTTATTTATAGACAAATTTTAATGCCTTTTTTCTGCAACGCATGTTTCTATAAAGATTACTTATGATACACAAGATTTTTAAAATCCTGAAATACTGTATTTAAAACTTTGTACTTATTTAATTTTTGTTGTGAATCATTAACCACGTGTCCGATTTCATTACTTTTTTCGCTATTGTGTGCAAATAAGATTTCTTACTATTTTGTCTTTGGGATTTATAAAAATCTTATTTACAAAATTTATAATAAATTTAACAATGTAAAAAAGAGAATTTTTAAGAGTGATTTTTACTTCGATGAGTATATTTTAAAAAATGTCACATGAATTGCAAAACCTTGAAAACAGTTCATTAAAAACAAAATCTGTACAAAATTTCATACATGAATCTCGGAAGAAAGTTTAAATATATCATTTTAAACATGAGAAAATCCATTCTGAGATAAATGGACTTGGAGTTTCGGTTAAAGACAGGGCAGAACTGTTAAAACAGAAAAATTGTAACATCAGCTGATGAAATTATCGTAGAAATACGCGGTTTCACTTTATTTAAATGAATTAGCCTTGAAGTATTTTATTAGCAAAAACCTGCAAAATGCATATTTGAGAATTTTGATACCCTGACTTTTTTTTAAACCCACAGTGACACACTCATTGAGAATTTTATACTTTCACTAAATATTTGAGTAATATTTCTATATGGAGATTAAGAATAATTTAGCAAACTTTTTTTTACCGATTTGTTGTCGATCCGGTTCGATATCCTAAGATGTTATGAAAAATGTTAAGAGCAACAGTACGAGAAGTGAATTTAATTCTTCTATGCTGTCAATTTTTTACAAACGCTACCTGAAATCAGGGTTGCAAAAAAGCCGCCTAAAATTAAAAAAAGCCAGGCCGGTGGCTTTTATTGGTTTTAACCGGCTTTTTTTAGCCAAAATTGGCCTTTTTTAGCCATAATTGGCTTTTATACAATGAAGCATTGTAATTATAAACTACACACTTTATAGTGTTTTTAATTAGTTTTAATGACATTTAATTGATTTAGAGTTTAATAAGTAACCCAATTTCTCAATAATGAGGGCATTAATACTGGAATAAAATTTAGATGGTTTTGCTAGTGATTTGTAGTCAGAATTGCAAATATGTCAGCTAAATTTTAAAAGGGCCATACCAACTGCCAATTTTTTTTCATTTTTACTGCTTTGTAAAATTAAAGAGGACAATGGTTACTTAGTTACATGTTTTATTACTAATTTTAAGAGCTATATATACATATCTTATTTCTAGTAAACATTTAAAATTATACATAGTCATATTTATAAAAACACCATTTCTCGCTATTGAAAACATTGCGAACAGCATATGCATGAATATGCTTAACAACAAGCTTTTCAAAATTTTATTTAGAGAATTTTTTTTTTTCTCTTGTTTAAATGCTCTATTTTTTACACGCTTAAGTACCACTCTCCTCAAATATTATATCCTTTCTAATTTCTTTTTTAACATTTATAACTTAATCTCTCCATATGAACACACAAGAATGTTTCCATTTTGATGTGCTACATTTTGTCATTAATTAAATATAATCTTTAAAATGTGTAGTGTATGTGGAGCTATGTAATATAGAATTTCAAAATACCAGTTTGGTGCCTAACATATTATTTTCAATGTTTATATATATATATATATATATATATATATATATTCAGACATAATGCCTTCACATTTGCCTTCTAGAAGTTATTTATTTGACAAAATTTAATAGAAATCTATAATTTTTTTAGTAGAAAACATTTATAAGTATTAAAAATTAATTGATCCAAATTTAAAACAAATTAACTGTAAACCAACTTTAAAAATAAAAGCCGGCTTTTTTTTTTAAGAGGTTAAAACCAAAAAAAGCCGGCCGGCTTATTTTGGCCTGGCTAAAAGCCGGCAACCCTGCCTGAAATATAACCTAAAGTTACGGTAGTTACCACATATATATTTTTTAATCAATGAGCTACCGCCTAAAATATTTAGCATTGAAATAATGGCAAATTTTAAAATTAATTTCCTTGAAACTATGTTTTTAACTTTTAACTTATGTTACCGGTCACTCAGACCGCGGCTTTTTTTAATTTTTATCGTTTAACTTGCAATTTTCAGTTTAACTACAAACACTACCGAAATTTTGTTCCACTTAGAACTTTAGTACTATCACCAGAGACTTTTGAATAGGTGAATTTTAATCATAACACTCCTGTACAAAAACAATATTCAAAGAGTTAATCGCGCCTTTTATTCATCTTTCGATGGAGCGGTCTCGCAGACCGCATCACACTAGTTAAGTGACAATTTCTGTAACATCAGTTAAAGGTTAATCATATCCTACTTGTAGCTCTGAGTATAGGTCAAAACTGGGAAATTTCATTAGCGGCCACTGGCCGGTAGAACTAGTTTTTTAAGTGGCCACTTTTTTATTTAAAAATACTAAACAGTAAAATTTCTATAAGTATTCGTCTAAAACTGAATAGCCCAAATAAATATGTTAAATGTAAATATATTGGAACCAAAAAAAAGCAGAATCCTTGATGAAATGCAAGAAAATTTTATTCTCTCCTTGTAAAAAAGTGGCCGGAAGGTGGCCGCTGATAGACAAATTTTGACTGGCCACTTATTCTCATTTACTGTCCCTGTGGCCGGTGGCCAGTGCTAATTTTGACCTTTAGCTCTGAGGCGACGATATGTAGTCTTAAAAAAGACATAACACAAGTTCAAGTGCTTCACTTATCCCTTTAAGACCGAGCAGCTTTGAGTTTTTTTCTTTTTTTAAATAATGATATAACCGAAATTTGCAACTGATAATTCACTATTTGTTGATAAAATTCATATAATATAGTTTCTGGTAACCAGCACAATCACTCGATTCCGGCATTTATGGAATAGATAACCCAGGAAGATAGAATTTTAGTTATTGCCGAACCCGCACGATCGCGCGGATCCGGTCTTAAAGGGATAAAAGTTCACATAAAAACAAAATTTATAACCGTACAAGAGATATTTATTTATAAAATGAAGAAAACCGATAAAAATTTGGTTATTCACTTACTTTCGGATGACGAATCCACGTCGAGTTCATTTTGCCAGAAATACCCCAGCTTGTCGCAGTTAAAATCCACTTCAAGTCCACCACAATGGCGATCAAAACTTGCAGTGGCTAAAGCTGATGGAAGACGAACAAATGGTAAGGCCATGATTAAAACTTATCTAATATCAATTATTTACAAAATAGAATATCAATCGCCTTAATTAAACGCTTCACAAAAAAGTCATGCACAACGACGATCTTTACAAATGCAAATTAACAGTATACAAAATTCAATAGCAACCAAGCGCCGATACTTAAAAATTAAGATATGTCGAATACAAATCGGTGAAATGTGTTTACATGACGTCACATTTGTCGTAAGAGCGTTGAAGCACGAATTTGCATGCACTTAGCAGTTAAACACTATATTCATGCTGATCTGAAACGCAACATATCGCCAAAATGATGTTTCTGCTACATTCACTAAGCTGCAAAACAAGAATTTAAGGACATTCACTATTTGCAAATTTTTCCACCACCGATTTTGTAAACATATGGTCAAACGACATACTACACTGCTAAAAATATCGTGAAAGATTATCACTGTTTTTAAAGGCTGTCTATTTTCTGACCAATGAGAACGCTCGATAGGTGTTTATGTAGCGCTCTCATTGGTCAGAAAATAGATATCCTTTAAAAACAGAGGTAATTTTTCACGATATTTTTAACAGTGTACGGATTGGTCGGTTCTCTTCTTTACGGTGTGTGAACTGTGTGCAGTAGGCCAAAATACTTCGCAAAAATCTACTTAGGGTGCCTCTACATGAGAGTGAAGACAGAGGCATAAGACGCATGTTCAGACAAAAGGATGTCAAAAAAAAACTCAAACCTACATTTCAGATTTGGCGGTAATCGCCTGGACGAATTCAATTATACAAGTGAGGCAAGTTAAAAAGCATTAGCTTGGCGATCCGTTTTTGTCCAGAATCGTCTCAACCAATCAAATTTTATGCCTCATGTATATCGCCACTTTCATATCGAAGCACCCTAAATCTACCTTGATTTTGGCCACAGCCATAAATAACATCATAGGTAGGGTGCCTCTATTTGAGAGACGCGACAGACGAGAAATAAAATTTGATTAGTTGAGACGAATCTGGACAAAAACGAATCGCCAAGTACCATGACAGGCCTGCTATTATGGCCAAGCTAATAGTTCTTAACTTGTCTCACGTGCATAATCGAATTTGTCCGGGATGTGTATCGCCAAGTTCTAGGATGTCGATTTTCCATAGTTTGGAAAAAAGCGTCTATCTAAGCAGTCTGAGCATAGAACAGCATCTAGAATATCTAGTGTGGAAATATGCTATCCAAACAGTGCTAAAAAATTTTATCCCTTAAATGTGCGACGATACTGCTAAAATGCCAAGTGTCGATCGCAGCGACATCTGCGGGATTTTCGTATTACTAGTATTACATTGTACAGACTAGCAATACCTTGCAGTTGTAGAAAATACCCTGCAGATGTCGCTGCGATCTGTATATTGCAGCAGCATCGTTGCATATTTAAGGGATATAATATTTTAGCGCTTTTATAAGTATTACAGAGATAGCCGATTTATACACTATGTATTCTAGTCGCTACAGCACAGTATGCCGTTACTCTCATATAGAGGGTCGTATCTTAGTGGCTTATTCAGAGCACGGGGGAAAATAGACGAAAATATTGTTGCCATGGAAATGTTGTTGCCATTTCTTCGACAACGAAATGTTAACGACAGAGTTCAGGATCAGGCTACAGCGTCTAGGTTATATAGTGTGGAAATCGGCTATCCTAGTAATACTTAAAAAAGTGCTAAAATATTTGATCCATTAAATGTCAAACGATGCTGAAACCCAATGAGCCGATCACAGTGACACCAGCAGAATATTTTCTAAAACTCCAAGACGATTTGGTCTAGACGCTGAAATAATACGATGTTTACTTTGAAATTTGAAAATATATCGCAGATATCGCTGGATTTCAGCATCATTGCACATTTAAGGGATACAACTTTTTAGCGCTGTTTGGATAGCAGATTTCCACATTATATATTCTAGACCAGGGACGGCGAACCTATGGCACGTGTGCCATAAGTGGCACGCTACAGATTATTTTTGGCACGGCATAGATTCAGGCTCTCATTAAAAAAACAGAATTTCACAAAATGCAATAATTAATCCATAGTTTGTCTCTGTTTATCTGAATTTGATTAGTTCAGATGATTGTCATTGTCATACAGATTGAAGAAACTAGAATATAACTTAATGTATCCCAATCTAGCTTAATATTGGATCACAAAATTTTAAGAATAGAAGAGAATTAGGAGATTATCGTAAAAGAAAGTTAAAAATACATAACAAGAAGAAATGCCGATGGTAAAATTATAACTATTTGGAATTCAATTCCAGACCCCAAAAGCTGTAGATTCTGGCGCTTGATATTTTGATATTTTTTTTCTGGGAGACATTCTTTTCGGAAATAAATAATATGAAAAATTAAAGTAAAAACATCATGTTAAATGAGTCCAACTTGCATTCTCTGACAAATAACCAATTACGAATCTGACATAAATTATTTAGCATCTAAGATGAGACAACAGAAATAATATTTTTAAAATAATTTTTTAAAGTATAACATCAGATATTACCCGTATTTTTTAATGCTAAAAACAATTTTTTTTAAGTATTTTTGATTTGTTATTATTTGGTCAATTAAGTTTTTTTATTTTTTGGCACGTCCTGATCACGTAAAATATATTTTTGGGAAAATTTGGCACGTGGATGTGAAAAGGTTCGCCAACCCTGTTCTAGACGCTGTAATCAGGCCCTTAAGCAGCGACTCGGCACATTTACGCAATTTTTTTTAACCGCAACTAGCCAATAAAAAGCCTATGGCCGGGATGCAAATAGATTTTGCGATGTTGGCGAAACGAGATTGACGAGAGCAACCTCGGTAACCCTGTACAAGTTTTCTAGTAAGTGAATTTCAATCAAAGTCCCCACGCATGCACAGTTTCTTATTTTTGTTATAACGGTTGGGATCGGCGAAAATGCAATCTCTTGCGAGCGTAGGTCGGCTGCGGATTCGACTCTCGCTGGCTCCGTTGCACACCGTTTGTGGAACTCCCGGTTGTAATGGAGGATATTCCATCTGCATTTTGATCACATGATCAAGGTAAAATCGTCAAGCGTAAAGAAGGGAAGGCTCCGTAGACGTGTAATGTAAATCCCCGCTAGCCAATGAAACAGCTCATCAGGCAAAGCAGTAGCATCTTCCCTTCTTATCAGTTAGAATTTCCTTGAGTAAATTACGGGTATCACGTGACTTTTTTCAGCCTCGAACCCATATTTGGAATATCCTCCATTCTCTGGTGTTGCAAATTTCCTTGTGCTACCACGTCCTTGTATATTGACGATGACTTATAAGCGGACTTCTGATGTCAAGCACAGATCAAATCAGATGTATATGTGTTCAATAAATAAATAAATAAGAACACGATTAATGTCACACTGAAAGCGTCTATTTTGTCTTAATTTTTTTGCTCTGCAACATCAAAAAGGAACAAGAATCCTTAGTACTCTAAACATTCAATATTTTATTCAACCAAAAATGGGCCGGGATCCAGATAGATTTTGTGCTGTGAGCGAAGCGAGATTGACCAATCAGAAGACTACATTTTTGGGAACTTTTCTCTGTTTTAAGTAAGCAAATTTTCTAATTCGTCAATCTCGTTTCACTAACAGCGCAAAATCTATCTGGATCCCGGCGAATTCCTGCGAAATTCGCAAGAAGTAACTACACAATTAACTTATTCCTTAATTTCAGATAAATAACTTCGCAAATTCGTAACTTAAAAAACACTCCGCCTTATGACTGTTATCACCATTTCTTGTACATTTTTTTTTTATTTTATCCAGAAGAACAACAGATTTTACAAATTACGTAGTTCCCTCCCTACCCGCAATAAAAGTAATATGTGTTGATTTTAATTGACAAATATCGACAATACGTAATCTGAAAAACTTTTATAGTACAATTACTTAAAATACTTTATTTTATTAAAGTAAGGTGTCTTTATAAGAAAAGGGCGACATACCAGTATAGTAATAAAATTTAATTGGTTGAGGCGATTTTGTACAAAAACAAATCGCCAAGCTTGTGTTTGTTAACTGGCCTCACTATACTGTTAAAAATCTAGCTTTTGCTGCATAGTTACTCCACCGCTTTAATATAAAATGGTTACTTGACTATATTATGGAGCATTCTCATTCGTCATAATAGAGATATTCGGTAAAAGCGGTGGAGTGACTATGCAGCAAAAGCTGCAGATTTTTAACAGTGTAGAGTCCCTCTATACGAGAGAGGAGATATACGCACAGGGCGAAAGCTCAGACTGTGCTTAGATAGACACTTTTGTCAACTATGGCAAACCTACAGGGACACGGTGACCATACCGGGAACTCAGCTTCCGCTTTAGAGTTTTAGCGAAATCCGTGGTTTGGGGGGGGGGGGGGGGGGTCACTGAGCTCCATGATAATACGGAGAGCTAACTCACAGATCTACTTTCAGCCGCGACCGCGTTACACTTTCAATGAGCGCAAGTAATGAGTCTTGCATTTTATTAATATATTTGAACCATTTTTTCAAACATTTCCGCATACTTTTTATCAGTTTTGGTTATTTCTAGACCTTTTTCATATTTTTATGAGCAATACTTAACAATTTTTTCATTTTCTTTTGTTAAGCTTATCTAAAATTTCATTTTTAACTAATATCAAATTAAAAATTTGCAAACGTGTTATACGAGTGAAACTAATTAAAAGATATTGGCCGAGATTCAGATAAATTTTTCGCTGTTAGCGAAACTAGATTGACCAATCAGAAGCCTGCATATTTGGGAACGTTTCGCTGTTCGCAAAAATTGCGAGCTTCTGATTGGTCAATCTCGTTTCGTTAGCAGCGAAAAATCTATCTGGATCCCGACCCTTAACTTGGAGATAACGGCCGGCACGCCAAAATGCGCGGCAATTCGTATTTGTCCAAAATCATCTAAACCAACTGGGGAACACCTCCAGTCTAATGGAGGATATTCCATCTCCGTTTTGATCACGTGGTCAAGGTAAAAACTTCTAGCGTAAAGAAGGGAAGGCTTCGTAGACGTGTCATGTAAATCCCCGCTAGCCAATGAAACAGTTCATGAGGCAAAGCAGTAGCATCTTCTCTTCGTATCAGTTAGAATTTCCTTGGGTAAATTACCGGTATCACGTGACTTTTTTCAGCCTCGAACCCATATTTAGAATATCCTCCATTGTGACTCGTCTAATCGAACTTGTCCAGGCGGTATCGCTATAGCGCCTAGAATATATAGTGTGGAAATTGGCTATCCCTGTAATACTTAAAACAGTGCAAAAATATTGTATCCCTTAAATGTGCAACGATGCTGCTGAAATATACAGATCGCAGCGACATCTGCAGGATATTTTCTACAACTGCAAGATATTGCTAGTCTACACAATGTAATACGAAAATCCCGCAGATGTCGCTGCGATCGACACTTGGGATTTCAGCAGCATCGTCGCACATTTAAGGGATACAAATTTTTAGCGTTATTTGGATAGCATATTTCCACACTAGGTATTCTAGACGCTGTAGTATCGCTAAGTACTGGACTGTAGGTTTGCCACAGCGTGGACAAAAGTGTCTGACTGAGCATATGCCATGCGCGTATCTCTCCACTCTCACATAGAGGTAACATGGTCTCACTCATCTAATCGAACTCGTACAGGGGAGTATCGCCGAAGAGTGGATTGGGGTTTTGCCATGGATTGGACAAAAACTTCAGTCTGGGCATGAGCTCTCTGCACACGTCGCCAATCTCTTATACAAGAATCCTGATAAAAATAGTACTAAATGGATAGTAAAATTTGATTCGACTAAAAAGATTCTGAAGAGTAGCAAACACTTGATGATTCTGCCATTATTGCTTGTCTTCAGCGAACTCGCCAATGTATGTAATAAAAGTAATGTTATGTTGGTTGCAATGGCTTGAACAAAAATCTCCCAACCCTTGTATATGCTCCTTTTATAAAAAAAAAAAGTACTCTAAAATTACTGCAAGCAATTTTATTTTCCTTCTACAAATCGACATTGTTTTCCTTCGGGGAAAGCAAGGTACTTTAATTACACAGTTTTAGTTAAAGATAAAATAATTTCCATTTTCCATAGCACTTCGATTACATGTTTTAACATGCATCCCCCTCCCCCCCCCCTCTTTTTCTCACACACAAGGTTTTTTTTTTTTTTTTTTTTTTTTTTTTACCGTCTAATCGATGCAAATTGATGTCTACATTAGGCATTTTTTTAATGTAGATAAAATGTTGAAAATGTGCAGCAGTAAAGGTACACCGCGAAGTAAGAAATAATGAGAGCTGTCGGAAAAAAGAAATTGGGAAATAGTTTTTTCCCTAGTTAACGAAACATGTTGTCACTACCGTCGGGGGTAGTGGATTTCATGTCTGCCTACTGTCTGATCCGGGATACAGGACGTCATCTGACGAGAAGCACTTCGTCTCAGGTCTTCTGAAATCAGATAGACGATATCGAATAATCAAGGCTCTACAGTGTGTTGTTCAACTAAATGATCTTTTCCATGTACAGCCGGCGAAAAAGAGAAAAGAGAGAAAGAGAGAGAAAATCCCGACAAATAGATAAGATTTTTTTCTCTCTGGCAGCGACATTTTTCAATATTTTCCAAGCTTTATATTTGAAGCTGAATTTTTAAATGTAGAACCAATGTGAAACAACATATACTTTAGAACAGTCATATCAAAAGATAAACTGCCTAATTTAGATAAGTTATTTACAGCTTCATTAAAAAAAAAAAAAAAAAAAAAAAAAACTTTTTCTGGTTTTCGTTTAGTTAAATTTAAACTACAGAAGTGAGAGAATAAAAAAGCAGGCAAACTTACATTTATGCTCATATTTTTCAATTTAAAAAAAAGTATTGAACATTTTATTGTATAAAACATGACATTTTTTTTATACTTGATCTATAGTTTTTTTTTTTTTTTTTTTTTTTTTTTTTTTGTCAATGTAAAAAGTGAATTGTGTTTGTTTCAATGTTAGTTCTTCCATTTTTACTTTCTTCTATCTTCAATAGAAGAAAGTATATTCGAAAATTTTTTCGACTTCTAGTCTTCGACGGATTTACACGTTTTAAGGGTCAGAGATCCAAAAAACATGTTTATACAAAATGTCTGTCCTTGTGTGTGTCCGTGTGTCGCCATTGTACCACCAAAAAGTGTATAAAGTTATGCATAAAATTGAACCAAATTTTGTGTGTATGTTTTTAGCTATGCACAGCAGGTTCTCTCTGAATTTTGAACTATTTCGCCGGAAGAGGGCACTTTGTATAATTTTCTCGATTTTTCGTAGTTTTATTGTACATCGGTGTCTTGTTCAGTGATGGGAACTTCGCATCCTGCTAAGCCGGCTATTCGCAAACAGCTAATGTACAACAGAATAACGGAAAACTATTGATCTTAATAAATGTCATGATCGAGATGAACTCGTTTTTACCCCGATTCATGGACTGAAGCAGAAATTTTAGACCAAAATCAAAGTTGCTACACTATTGAACTAATAATATTGAAGTATTAACATTTGTAACTACTGTTTGAAATATTAAGATGTATGCGATAGAAGAAAGTTTTGGGATTGGCACATCCAACTAGTTTTTGTTTAAGTTGAAAAAATATATATTAAGAATAAGTTTTCATGGTAAGTGAAACGTGTTTTAGTTTCTAATTTATATTAAACCTGAAAATACTTATACATAATCATCAATAAGGGTCAATTCCATGAAAACTTGTCATGTCTGTCACACAGCTGAAAATCGCTATGCTTGTTGGCTACCAGTATTTTAGGACGGAAAAATATGACTTATTGAGTCGAAGATATCTCATCAATTGCATAACGCGAAGCAAACTTTTCGAAAATAACGGTGATCAACAAGCATAGCGATTTTCAGTTGTGTGATAGATATGACAAGTTGTCATGGAATTAGCCTAAGTTGATTATATGGAAGACATCGGATATATATATAAATATCAGATATTATAAAGTTGGAGTAGCACAGTTTAGGTTTATACTAACAGAGCTGAAAACGTCAAGACCACGACTCGAACCTGGAAACTTTGGCTTGCCGTGCCAATGCTCCACCTAGTTAGCTATCCGGAAGGTACCTGGCTGAAATAATTTTCTCTTATTTGTTGGACATGGCTGCGAACTGCAGCGCTAGTTTCATTCATCCGAGCTATACAACTATAGCATTTACAGGGGAGATTCTGAGTAAAATATAATTTTTGAAATTCACCTCAAATTTTCTGAAAACTTACAGCAGAGGGGGGAAGGGGAAGGGTAAATCCACTCCCGGCAATAACTATGCGTTTTTTCTGCGGCACTTTGACGAAATTCGCGTTTATTAGCGATCTTTCGACGAAATTTGCCGTTTTATCGCGATCTTTTGACGAAATTTGCTGTTTTTCGCGATCTTTTGACGAAATTTTCGGTTTATTCGCGATCTTTTGACGAAATTTGTAGCTTTTTTTGCGCGATCTTTTGACGAAATTTGTAATTTTTTGCGCAATCTCTTAACGAAATTTTCAGTTTTTTGCACGATCTTTTGACGAAATTTGTAATTTTTTGCGCAATCTTTTAACGAAATTTTCAGTTTTTTTCGCGATCTCTTAAAGCAATTTGCGGGTTTTTTTTCGCGATCTTTCGAGGAAATTTGTGGTTTTTTCGCGTTTCTTGGACGAAATTTGAGTTTTTTCCGCGATCACTTGACGAAATCTGCGTTTTTTCCGCGATCCTTTTGCGAAATTGGCGATTTTTCTAAAAATGATTGGCAAAATTTATTTTTTCGGCAACGATTTGTCGAATTTCGCGATTTTTTATGTCCGAAATTTAGGATTGGCGACAGATTTTTTTAAAATTTTCGGAAATGAATGCCTTAAATTTTCGGAAAATTCGGAACAGAATCACCCCTAAGAATTTACACAATGAAAGTGTGCGATAACACGGAAACTTCTGTATACCATGTAATTAGGCTATAATAAAGAGAAGGGATTATTCATTTTTTTTAAATCCAGGTTCGACTCTAGGTCTGAACCTTTTTTCGCTCTGTTGGAATAAACCTCAACTTCGCTACTCCAACCTTGAATATGATTAGTTGAAGAAAAAAAATTCCTTCTCTTCATTATATTGGATATTTTGATATTTTCGAAAATATCATGTTACTTACGTACCCTGTTAAGGGGACTTATTTGGTAAGAAAGAAAAAAGTGGAAACTCATGTTATCCTATGGAAAAATACTTATCCTTTTGTTCATTTAAATTTGAAAATTTCAACAATATATATATATTTTTTCAGAACGTAGATAAGAACATTCTTTATCCTACTGTAAAATTAAAATATTTTAAAAATAATTATGAATATTTTGAATTAAAATTAATTTGTATTAAAGTAGTTAATATAGTGTGTTAAAGTTTCAAAAAATTCCGAAAAGTAAAAAAAGTATTCTTTACTCATTTGCAACTTATGACTGGAAAAATATATATAAATTTGGAACTTACAGAAGGATAAAGAACCTTCCTATCTACGAGCTGAAAAAGAATATTGTTGAAGTTCCCAAATTTGAATGAACAAGAAGGATAAGTATTTTTCCCATAGGATAACATGGGATTCCACTTTTTTTCTCTCTCACCAGATAAGTCCCCTTAAGGCTGCTCGTCACTCAGTTTCCGAATTCCCTCGGTAATGTTAAGTCTATGGGCGTTTGATACATTCATATACTTTAAATATTTCCTTGGAAAATTATTATTTTTAACTTATTTTTTCTATGTACTCTTCTTAAAGGATGTCTCTTTTTTCTTAGTTCTCAAAATATTTCTAAAATATATGCTTAATTTTATAGGAAGTGTTAAAATTTTACTCGCACTTCGTCAGCTTTTAACACATAATAAAATATTAAATTAAGTATAGATTTCAGAAATATTTTGACAACTAAGAAAAAAAGAGACATCCTTTTGTACACAGAAAACAGAAATTAAAAATACAGTAAACTCCCTCAAATCCGCGCAGCTTGAGACCAGAGGTTGTGTGAATTTTAGAATTTTGCAGATTTCTGGTCATTGCTTTGTTTACATTTTTTTTAAACAGTAATTTGAGAGTAATAATGCAATCAAAGTTACAATGAATGCTTGCAATAATAGTAAAATATTAAAATAATTAAGAAAAGTAATAAACTAAAATGATAAAATTAAGATAATTTTAAAAATGATTAAATTATTAAAAGTAACGGTCAAGTAAATAATTAATAATGTATACATTTGAATTTGCATAAAAAAGATGAGATACATTTTCCTTGAATTATTCAATGAAACTGTCCTTATGGAAAGTACCCTATTAACTCACATTAAAATCATCGTAATAATAACCAAAAAAGCTTGATCAATACTTAAATATATTTGGTAAAAGCTTGTGATTACCAGTGAAATCAGCAATATCTTTTTTTTTTTTTAATAAATTTGCACTTTTTTTATGTAAAACCCAGAGTTCAGTCATATTATTAAGAATTACATAGTAAAATACGTACGGGATGAAATAAAACTAAAAAAAAAAAAAAAACAGTGGCACTCCGGGAGTGCCAATAGAAGTGAAAACTTCAACAATTACGTGTGTGTTTTTTTAATCGTCAGGAAATGTTTTATTGTGCAGGAAATACTTTTAAATGTAGTGTTTTTTTATTCATTATTATAAACTATTACTACCAAAATTATATTACAATTTTCATAGTAATATAATTTAACTATAAATTACATATAAATAAACATTAATAATTTGTAATATATATTATTATATTAAATTATATTATTAAATTATACATGTACATATAAATAAACAAATTTTCGTACAAAAATTCTCGTATTGCATTTAAAGATTTATCCGGTGAAATATAAACGGCAACCATTACAATTCAATACTATCCAAATATTGAAATCCATACTCCAATTCAATACTATCCAAAAGTATTTTTATTAATGAATACAATACCACAATTATATTACGCTTGGCGCGCTAGTGTCTATGTGCCAAAATGCTAGCATGTCGGTTACGTAACAGTGTCTCCAAATCAGTGGTTTTTCTCCATCTCAAAAAAAGCTCAACGCGCCTAAAGAAGTTTTCGAAAACTGATAATGTGTGTGTGTGTGTTCCTGTGTGAAAGCCAGGAGAAAAAGTGAGTTTTAGCTTCGTTCTTCTTTTGCGGATTGAGCTGAAGAGGGAAAAGTTCCTGTCATTCACCGCTTGGCGCGCTAGTGTCTATGTGCCAAAATGCTAGCGTGTCGGTTACGTAACAGTGCTTCCAAATCAGTGGTTTTTCTCCATCTCAAAAAAAGCTCAACGCGCCTAAAGAAGTTTTCACTTCAAAATTATGTAATTTTGCCCCTACATCTGAAATGAAAGTTTCATTGTTTACATCTGTAAAGATGTGCGGATTTTAGGCATTTGTAGCTTTTAGGGTTGGGGATTTGAGGGAGTCTACTGTACTAATATCCCGAGGAGATATTTTAAATATAAAAATGGATCAAACATCCATAGACTTAATATTACCGAAGAGAATTCGGAAACTGAGTGACGAGCAGCCTTAACCCTTAACCGGAACGTACCGTCTCTGTGAGACGGTTGCGTCTACATATCTGCCCTTAATATTTTCTCTCTCCGACATTCAAAACTTATTTTTATGCTGTTATATTAAAAAATTAGTCCTGTTAATGCATTACTATTAAAGATTAAATGTTTAAGTTCACTATTTGGTAAAATATTAAGTGTTCTGTTTGTGCATGGGATTTTCAGGTTTCCGGTTAAGAGCTAACTATACTCTATCGATACAAAACGTTCGCCGCATTCCGTGTCCCCGACCTCGGAACCTCCTCTGGTAAGAAAAAATGATTAGGCAGCGTTGTCGCCTGATTATTTCCTCCTAGTTCCTAACACTGATGAAAAGACAAAAGCCACGGGTAAAATATTGCAACAATAATCTTCGCAGTTTTTAATGACTTCGTGAACTTCTTCCTTTTAAAAACTGCAGGATTTAACATCCATCCAAACGCCTCTGCAATTCTTCGTTCGTTTTTACTTTTTTTTTTAAACCTCCCCCGTTCCCTTATCAACAGAAAATCTCGTCGGATCAGTTACGCTTCGTTTGTCCGCGTAAAAGAATAAGGCCAGTTGGTCACTGGACCGAGCCGAGCCAGTTAAAATCCGTTTACAGATTTCTTATTTTTATATACATTTTTTTTTCTTTTTCCCTTCCACTCGGCACCCTCCAGAATAATAATGCAGCTCTGATGTTCTTAAAAAGTGAACGTTATTTTTATTTATTTCATAAATGCTCACCGCTTCATTTATTCCATCAGATACTCTTTTTAAAAGTGACGTTTGAGGAAATTTTTAAAAGTGTTCGTTGAACTTTTAAGCTGTTCACACTGCGATTTAAAAAGAAAAAAAACACTGTATATTATAATAAAAAGCATAATTTAATTCGAAATGTACCGAACAGTGATTTTGGCTGAATAACGAATATTCGGCACACAGATAAACCAAATACTGAATATTCGACTGGTCTAATATCGAATACTCAGCAGGCCGAATATTTTTATATTTCAGAGTTTAAAGGTGTTAAAAAGTTAAATTTTAAAACAATTTTACATAATATTTAACACAAATACTTACAATTCGATTTAAAAATAACAATAAATAAATGATCTATCCTTGAACGAATATTCGGCAGACTGACTAGTATGATATTCGGCCTAGGAATATGGCCGAATACCGAATAGACACCGAACATTCGCTGCATCCCTAATTCAAATATTTCTATTAAATGTAATGAATTTAATCATTTGTAAATTTGAATGCGTAATCCTTCTTAGAGTCCAGCCTGTTGTTCTATTTATTAATTAGTTTTTATCCACAGAAATTATTATTATTTTTTTTTTTATGCCCGTATTATACTTATACTTATTCTATACCATCTCTTCAGGCATTATAATCAAAGTAGCTATCATAGTATAGACATTTTTCCATTATCTGTTATATAAATCCATTATCTGTTATCTGTTGCTCTATTCTTAGGACAAAGTAAAAAAAAAAAAAAAAAAAAAAAAAATCCATTTTCGAACTCATATACAGGGTATTTTAAACCAATGGAACAAAATTTCACAGGTGATAATATGCGTAAAGGTAAGCAATTTTTGGAAAGAAAACCGGGGTCACAACCCACTCATCAGTCAGAATACACTGTGTGTCGCTACAAGCTGAACTCGAATTTTCATCCACACCTTTAACATTAACGAAAACATTTTTTCGAAAATTTTATCAGATTAACTTTGCTTTGTGTAGAACGTGATGACACCATGGGAAGTGTTGGAAGTGCACTGTCATTAGGTCAGTGACACCGTATGCATTGTCAATTATGAATTATGAAGCATCCAGTTCAATGTTGTTTGGACACAAATCGTGGCCATTTTCACCTTATTTCGTGGTACATTGTTTTTGATTCATATTCGGTTTTCATAACAGGTTTTTTCGGGTTTGGTCCCTACTTCTTTTTGTTGATTGAAAGTCGGGTTCTGTTCTGGTCATGTTGACTATTTTTACTTTATTGCGAGGTCGGGTTTGAGTATATGGTTGCGGTACAGCCCTTTTTAACAGTCCAGAATTTTGTTTCAAAGGAAAATAATACGTATGAATATATTCAACTGTTAATTATGTTGTGTGGATTATGAAATATTTGTTTTTAAGAATTCCATTTCACAGCGACTCAACTACTTAATTGACCTTGAGAATTTAATTCCACCTTTTGAAATTACTTTAACTAGTTAAGATGAAATCAAGCTATCGCTCACGCACTTTTCAGCATACACTGTAAACTGAAATGTCTGAAATTCAGACACATAAGCGTCTGAAACGGAGTGTTCAATTTTCAGACATTTTAAAGTGTCTTAATTTTTAAGACGCTTGTATGCATCTGAATTTAAGACATTTCAAACGTCTGAATTGCATCCATCTTTGACCACCTTTCATTTCTATGCAAAAGCAGTCTTTTTCTTTCTTTTTTTTTCTTTTTTTTTCTTTTTTTTTAATAAGCATTATACACTTTAAAAAAAATCTATTATAATATGGAAATTGTACCGCCAATCAAAACACCAGTACAATTTACATCAATTTACGTATTTTAATGGGAATTTTCTTCCGTTGAAAAATTTAATTTTTTTTTGGAAATTTCTGTACTTAAAAAAAAAAAATTACGCTTTTATGGAAAGGGAAACTGCATATTTAACTGACTGGGGAACTGCCAAAGTTCATTACATTTTACAGGATTTATTAACTCACATTACATCAGAATATCAAACTTACCCTTGACAGGATTCGAACCCGGGACCTGCTGGCTTCCAAGCTGTCGCTTTATCCACTCGGCCACGACTGCGTTAGCTGGAAACTCAAATATTGTTACTTATTATGCTACACAATGAAACGGTAGTGGTAGATATTTTTCCGATCCAGTTAACGTTTTACACATTTCCCCCCCTAGAATTTTGAATATTTGTTTAATTTCATGCGTTAAAGACCAGCAAAAAGGTTTTTTCTTCTAGCGGAAAAAAATTTTTAGAACAAAAATATTATCGTTTTATACAGAGGAAACTTTATTTTTGAAATATTAAGGATGTATTTTAATCTAAACTATATTTATTTTCTGATTCATTTTTAAATTCATTTTTGCTCTCAATCGCATCAAACTAAGAAATTTTGTTATTTAGAAACTACACAATGTGCCGTGCTTCTCGATTTTTTGATAAATGCACAAAATATCGTAAAAAATGTTGTCAAAGTTGGTGTTTTAAATCGAATTTTCAGAGGCGGGAGATCAGGGAATAAAAAAAATGATTATTCTGAGAAAACAATTGTTTAAAAATTAAATTGTAATAATTGAGCTAAAAATGAAATCACATGGCCTCTTATACATCTCTTCAAAAATAACCTCAGCAGGTTTCATGTTTTTACTTTTAAAAATGAGCCTGAAAATATCTCAGAAAATTTCAAGCTGTTGAGGGTGGAAAAATATTTTTATTGTTTTAAAAGTGTATATATTATATATGCACTGTGAAAACATTTAATTCGGGACCTGTACCGTTCAGCGGTGAAAAAAAAAAAACAATCTTTCATTAAAAAAATGAATTTTTTATTGCCCAAAGACAGCGTATAAATTTAACGGAAAAGTATTGAGGGCTCTGTTTTCTTTCTTTCTTTTTT
This sequence comes from Maratus speciosus, assembly GCA_963932465.1. Lineage (NCBI taxonomy): Eukaryota > Metazoa > Arthropoda > Arachnida > Araneae > Salticidae > Maratus > Maratus speciosus. The sequence continues at coordinate 57,858,234 of OZ010798.1, forward strand.
TCTTCTGATGATTGAATATATGGCAAAATTTTTGAAATTGGACTGATTAATTCCTTCCTGTGCTGCATATTCTGAACCAAATTTCTCAGTTTTAAATATTGTGTATAATTTTTCTGCCAAAATATTGACATTTAGTTATAAAAATCCTTGTTTTACGCATATAATATACATCAGTAGAAATCCAGAGTAAAATTTTTTGATTTTCAGAGTAATTTTTCTGACAATGAAATACGATTACTTCTGAACTCAATCTTTAGCTAAAAGGTTAGTGTATAAAATTTCAGAGCTATTGTAAATAATTCCAAAAAATTAAATAAGTACTTTGAGTTTTTTAATTATATAAATAATTAAACAAATACTTAAATATAATAATAAAAGAAATAGATAATTAAATAAATTCTTTAAAAGTAGATGGCGCCACATTCATATCTTAAGAGTATACTAGTATGATTATTTTCAAATCCAAAGAGATTCTTATGAAAAGCATGTATGACAATTTTTGATGAATAAATTACATATCGAATTATAAGCGATTAACAAAAATTTGAAATTTGAATACAAATAAATAAATTATGTCTAATATCATGTCTGTATGGGTTCGTCTTTGAAAGATTATATTTTACTTTTAAACGGAACCTTCTAAATACAGAAATGTGCAAAAAAATGGAAATTTTATTGGAATTTACGAAAAGGAAAAATTACATTTTTTAATGTAATTTTTTCTTTTCGTAAATTTGCGTCTCGACTGGCAGTACAATTTCTATATTTTAAACGGATATTTTTTCACAGTATTAGAAGGTCGAAACTAAGGGGGGGGGGGGGACAGAGGGAGCATGTTGCCCCGGGCAAAGGTATTGTCTGTCGATTTTTCGCATATTTATGTAGCACAGTATTGTTAAAATCATCGGTCTGGGGTATGTCAAAGCATAGAAGAATCTAAAGATGATATGATATGGCATAAGAATCCTGTATAAAGCGGAATTTTTTTCGATTCCGTTTTCAAGATTTTAATGAATAAATATTTGACAAAGCAGATTACGTAGTTCAGTATTACATATTTTATGATAACATATTCTAAATTTTAAAATAAGTAGGCTATTAGAAAATTAGTAAAATTCTCTTTGTAAATATACTTTGCGGAGGAGAGGGGGGGGGGGGGATGCTAAATCCATGTTTGTCCCGGGTGCAAAAAAGGCTAGTTTCAGTCCTGACAGTGTATAAAGCTTACAAAAAAAGTGAAAAAACGGCTGCCTATGCCTATTGCCGAACATGCAGGTTGATCAAAGATGGATGCGATTCAGACGTTTGAAATGTCTTAAATTCAGACACATACACGTGTCTTAAAAATTTAGACACTTTAAAATGTCTGAAAATTGAACACTCCATTTTAAGTCACTTATGTGTCTAAATTTCAGACATTTCGTTTACAGTATTTATACTATGATCATAGTTAGACACTTAAGTGTCTTAATTTCAGACGCCTGTGATGTCTGAAATTTCATATTCAGACACTTAAGTGTCTGAATTACTTTTTCAGTCACATATGTGTTTGAATTTAAGACGCCTTTATTTGCAGTGTAGGATTAATCATGGATAATCATAATTTCACATCATCATCATAATTTCACATGGATTAATTAAATAGTAGAGTGTGTAAAAAAAAAACATGATTTTTTTTTTTTTTTTTTTAATCAGAAAAATCGGATTTTTTATTTAAATCGTATTTTTATGATTTTTTCCCCAAAAGTTCAAATACTGAATAGCTACCAAGAGTTTTAGGTTTACAAAACAATTAAAACAACTAATTGCTAACGTAATCTATGTTTTTTACACTTTGATAAATAAAATTATAATTAATAGTTAGTAAATACAGAAATTATAAAAGTTGCAAATTAGTAGCTTCATTAGTTAGTAGCATACAATAACATTATGTTTAGGTACATTAATATTTTGTAATAATTATGTAAAACTATATTAAATACTAGTGATATTTACATTTATTAAAATTATTAATCATTGCATTTAATATTTAATTGTTAACACTACTTAAAATTAATAATTATTAAACAATTAACTCTCTAATTAGGAACATACTATACATTTTTATGCTTTAATTATTTCATGAGGAAATATATTAGTAAAATGTTTAGTAACGATATAAGAAAAAATATATAAAGTTGGACCTCGTTATCCCGACACCCGGTTTTCACGTCACTTCGCTTATCACGTCAGTTTTTCAAAGTCCAGATTTTCTGTATATGATTTTAATGAAAATAAACTCCAGATTTTATGTCGTTGAATAATTTTTAACTCCGGATATCCCAACGATTTAGGAAAATTGTCCATCTTTCATAATCCATTTTATAAGAACGGAAATGAAGCGGTAAGAAATGTCTTACCCAAACTTTTTACAAAAGTGTCTAAAATACCCATTGAGATAAATGAGAAATTCTACTTCCATCCTTTATCTGAATAAATAAACCCACACTATGAATGACCCACTTAAGCTCAAGATAGACGTATCAGTCTGCTCGCGGTATTTTTTGTTCGCGGTTTGCAAATTATTTGGTAAGGCGGCGCTTTCTCGTGGTTACACGGCGTTTTTCATCCGACTAAAACCGAAGCATTGCATTGCATCGAAATGATCAGAAATTATCTAACATCCATTTCTGAAACAACGAATGTTGATTACACTTCATTGTCTAATATTGAAAAAAGAATTGTAGGAAGCACATCTAGGGATAAGCAAACCTTAATTCATCCATATTTCATGCAACAATAAAAACCCAAGTCATCATAAATCTGATTTTTATTCTTTTAAATTTTGTTTTTGTGTATATTTTGTTTAATAACAATGTTTTAGTGCTTAAAACTGCAAGAACAGTTATGAACTTAAAATAGTCTTAAATTAATTAAAAATACAGCTTTTTATAACAATATTTTTCCACAACTCCGGTAACTGCGACACTCCGCTTATGACACCTTTTTGTGGGCATTAGAGTGTCGGGATAACGAGGTTCCACTGTATATAATTTTTTAGTACAATAAATAAAGTGTCATTAGTTTTTAACAATTTTTATGAATTACAGATTGAAAAGTACATTAAATAACAACATGTTTTATTAATATCCCATTTTTTCTAAAGAAATAAAGTTCTATCTTTTTTGCAAGGTCTTGGGCACGTGGATTTAGAAATACTACTACAAAGTGGGGAAGTTTTTAAAAAGAAATCTCTGGTTACAGCTACAAATAAATTTCAATATTTTTTAAAAACCCAGGCTGCATTTTACCAATTTCAAAAGGGGCCCTTAAAAAATGGCCAAGGCCTAGGGGAAACACGAAACAGTAAGTAATTACATAATTAATAAAAACTGCAAATAATTAATTTCATTAGTTGGTATCCCAAATAATAAAACTAACACATTATTTGCAGCTCGTTTTGCATTTGTACTGTTAATCGCTTAAATAGAAGCTTATACACTTGAATGTGTATGCTAACTAAAGAAATTATAAAAAATGATTTAAACCCATTCATATTTCATACACATATACGGAGTAAATATAAGAATAAAGAATAGCTAGTTATAATCTGAAATCTTAAAAATATTCAATAATAGCATTATTATACCTCTCAGTGGGGATTATTGACTTTTAATCGTTAATTTTTGCTTTTAAGAAAGAAGTTTTGCTGTCTTTTCAATCCTTTTTTTTTTTTTGTCGTTTATATGAGTTAAAGTTAAACAACCTACACTGAAGAAGTTCTTTCTGTTCTTAATATTTTCATACCAATTCTTTTTCTCTTATGCATTATTTTATAAGAACTGTTGAACAAATGTCATTCTTTCATTCTTAACTCCAATATTTGCTATAAATTTATCATTGCAAAAGTAGAATGAAAAAATAAAATTATCGCTATGTTATTCTTTTACTTGCAGTAGAGGTCTGCACGGGCCCAGGCTTGGCCGGAGGTCTGCACGGGCCCAGGCTTGGCCGGAGGCCCGCGGGCCGGGCCGGCAGAATTAGGACAATTTTTTCGCCGGGCCGGCAAAAAAATTGAACAGGCCTGCAGGGCCGGGTCGGGCCGATAAAAAAATTAATCGAGCCTAATAATAATAAGAAAAATAAGAATTCAAGCGAAGCAGATAAAATACGAGCCATTTTCAATGAATATGATTTTTTCGAGAAGTACAAATGTGCGTCACGACATTTAACAACATCAATATAGATATATAACATGTCCATCGTAGAGATCGGCATCGTACAGTTACAAGATGTCTCATTCCGGGTTTAATTTTTTTCAGCAGACTCGTGCCGAGACGGAACTGGTCTTAATCGATCTCAGGGTGTGTAGGACATGCGTTATGTTTTGTATAAGTATTAATAGTGATAATGAACTTCTGTTAACAGTATCTTTGGAAATATACCTTAAGGTGATTCTCATATTCACTGCACAACAGTACGAAACTTTCAGACACATTTTCTGACTCATTTTTAACTATAAAGGCATAAAAAATTGACAGGCCTGACCATTGAAGGCATTTGGAAACGAATAGCTTTCCCCATATTTGAAAAATTACTTACAGAGATAACAGAGATTCTTGTCACGCGACTGTACGTTTTTCTTTTCTGTGCTATCGCTTCCGAAATTCGATTCAAAACGCTAACTTTGGCAGTATTTTGAGAGAAATATATATTACTTTCATCTATGAAAAAGACGGCATTTACATAGTTTCTGAATAAGAATACCTGCCAATCTTACGCGTTTCCGAAAAGAAATGAATTCATAAATGTATCGAAATGTAGCCCCTTTGGATTTGAGAAAAGCCTTAAAAATGAGAGAAATGTTTTCACAAATCTACTTTTACTATACAGCTTCAAAAGTTATCATGTTTTTAATCCTTTATTCTGAACTACATTAACCTTTTAATTAATCCTTATTGGAAATTTGAAATGTGTGTAGAGACGATGACTGAAACACTGTGTAATCGTTAATGTTTACTATTGTGTGTTTTCTGTTTTGCGAACACACAGTAATCTAAAATATACTGTAAAATGTTCCCATAAATATGCATGTAGTATTCATTAAAAGAATCTTAATTGTATGTCGAGAAAAAACGGATTTTTTTTGTAGAAATTGAGTCGGGCCGGGCCTGTTTTCACTGATTTTTGTACGGGACGAACTTTCAAGTTTTACACCGTGCCGGTCCAAGATAGCTTTCGTTCGGGCCGGGCCGGGCCCGGAAATTCCGGCCCGTGCAGACCTCTAACTTGCAGAAATTTACTATACTTGCTATGAATGAATAATTTGATTACTTAATGAAAATTATAACATTGCAAATAATATTAGATTTAAATATTTTTAAATAAAATGCTTTTTATATCACATAAAAACTATGCTATTTACAAACTTATTGTACTTAATTTTTTACTGTACTCACTCAGGAATTAAGCTTCGAAACAATTATTTAAAGCTCCTTTTTTGTTGTTGTTGTTTATTCATAAGTCAAAATACCTGTACAAGCTTTCCAAATTATGTTCATCTTAGATTTTAATACATTTGTATGTCATTTCAAAATTTAGAAAATTTATGATTTTAATCAATGATTTTTTTTAAAAAAATCAGTTGATTTAAATCACGTGATTAAAATCGTTGACACCCTATTAAATAGCATTATTTTTATTATCAACACACATGATGCAATACTTAAACTTAGTAAGGAAATTTATTGGTTCTTAGTTTCCACACAATCTTTCAAATTCTCCAACATATTTCGGTATTGGTAATTCTAAATACACACATAAAATGCATCACGCTGTAATAGGATATGCAATAAAATAGACAGAGTTGAGTCCTGCGTGAAAATTTCTATTTGAAGTCAAACCGCAATCCGACCTGAACCCGACAAAAAAAAATTTCTGGACCCGCAACCAGACCCGAAATAAAAGGAAAGTAAATCTGTTTCATGCAATTATGAAAAGTAACCTACAACTATATTTCTAATATCAGTTTTATGTTTTATATCGAAAAATGGACAATTCTATATAATTTCTTTCTGCGGGTTGGTTCACCTTTGAATATTTCTTACGGGTCACATTTGGAGTATTTGCAAATCTGGTTGCTGGAGTTTTCACAAAATGCTTGAGCTGGTTGCAGATGAAAATAAATACGTACGAGTATTTCAATATGAATGAGTACATATTCAATTTACTCCATGAGAAATAAAATGTGTACAAGAAATGTCATAATAGATTATTCTTTCTTTAAGAACCATTTTTTCTTCTCTCGGAATATTATCAACATTTCGTTTTTGATACACACAAAAACACACACATCGCGTATTTGTGATAGTTATGCATAGATACACATGTTGCTTGTGTGTTGATTGGGAGGTGCCCACTATTCAGAGTATTAAGCGTACGAATATACAAGTGTTAGGAGTTGAAAAAGTGTTCGCTAAATAGAGGTGTCCGCTTTTCGGGAGTACCAATTATTGAGGGTCTTTTTTAGATATATTTTTAATTGGAAAAAATATCGTGAACATTATTTTGGAAAAATCAGATCAACTCGAATCCGACCCGCAAGTGTCAAAATCCAACCCGAACCAGAAATAATGAAAGTCAACCCGACCAGCAATGAAAAAATATAGCGCCAAACCAAAACGGGTTCGGGGGTCGGATGCGGATAAAAGCGGGTAACCCGACCCGAGGCAGGACTCTAAGACAGAGCTGTGAAAAATTGTGCCCCTGAATCAGCAATGCCACCGTTGGAAAAGTAGTTTTAGAAAAGGCGAACGAATTTCTGCATGAAACTCAACCAAATGTATTTCTAAAATGTTTGGAAAATTCGAGATAATTATGCGCTATCTCTAATTTAGGAGCCAAGATATAGAGCATAATTGGGTAAGTGAATAGGGTATTATAAAACTTTGGTCAATCTAATAAATACACCACAGTGCATCCAAAAGTTTTGTTGTTTGCAGGCTGTTTACTGCGTGAAAGGTTGTAATGAGGAAAAAAACTTAGTTTATATACTAGACTTTAGTTATTATTATTTACTAGACTTTAGTTATATAGATTTCAGGCATAAAAGTGGGAAATAGAAAAATAGTGAAAGACAAAATGTCCTTCTATAAAATAGCAAAAAAGTCTATTGATTTAGACACATTTTAAAATATATTTACGCAATAAATAACATGAAATATAACTGTGTGTATGGTTGCTTTGGTTTCGTAACGTAATTTAAATTTGTTTTTTGTGCTTAATATTTCCTAACAATAAATGTATAGGTCCATTGAATAAAAAAACTAATATGCTGTGACTATCACAAAACTTTCTTCTATATAAATCAAATCATTTGCAATTAAAATTAAATGGAAATCTATTTGTTCTTGAGATATACCTATCAAGGAAACCTAGAAAAACAGAGCATGGCAGCGACATCTGTTGTGCGATATATATCCAAATCTAATTAGCGTTTATTTAAGTCGAGGTTTAATAGAATATCAAGTTTGATGAAATTCTGTGCATTAGTCCTTGAGATACAGCTATCACGGAAATCGTGAAAAATGCAGCATAACAGTGCCACATGTTGGGCTATTTACACCAAAACCTAACAAGTATCCATTTATGCCAAGGTCTAACTGAATCTGAAATTTGATTAAATTCCGTACATTAGTTCTTGAGATAGAACGCTCACAAAATTTGTATCACAGAGACACACAAAAGTCATTTTCTAAAAACAGTCAAAACATCTTCAAGATCTTCTAAAACGTATAAATCCGACAAAAATCGGAAGTCGAAATTTTTCAGGAATCCAATACCTGTAAAGATAGAAGGGAAAAAAACGGAAGACAGTTGGATAAAGGTGTAAATCCAAATACATCTACAGGGTTCGATCCAGGCAAAATTTGGAGCCTATTTAGGGCCCTTTCAGAAAAATCTACATAATAAAATGGGCCCCTTCACAAAAATAAATTTAATAAAATGGGCCCCTTCACAAAAATAAATTTAATAAACTGGGCCTCTTCACAAAAATAAATTTAATAAAACAGGCCTCTTCACAAAAATGAATTTAATAAAACAGGCCCCTTCACAAATTCCTTTTAATAAAATAGGCCATGCCAGGCCCCTTTCGTAACAATCTTTTTCATAAAAACTGTTTTAAAATATGTAATTTGTAAATAAAACTAGTTCACGAAAAGCAAAAACTTTAGCAAGGGGATTTAAAGAAGTTTTTGTTAATAAATTCTTGGTTCGAATTTGAGTAACTGGATTTCAAACTTACATTACAAAATGGTATTTTTCACAAAAATATTATAAAATTCACAAAAATAACTTTTACTTTTCACAAAATGGGCCCCAAGAATAAAAACCTGTATCGACCCCTGATCTAATGAATTTATGTGACGTATAATTTTTCAAAACAAATATTACTCTGGATAGTTTGGCTGTTTACGGATTTTTTCCCCTTATTTCCTCAAAAATATTTAAAAAAAAAAAAAAAGAGGCAAGAAAGCTTCTCCATGCTAAACACATGCAATCTTTGCTGAAGAAATACTTCTCCAAAAGATGAATCACTGAAATTACCCAAAAGTGTTGCTATAAATGGGACAAAATATTCTATTCGAAAAAGAACCCTGTGCATACTTCCTTTCCCTTTTAAAGTCTAAAAAATATTTTCCTATGCAAAAACAATTTGCACTTCATTTACACGATTTTCAGACACTTATAACATAAGTTAACTAGGCAAAATGGATAAAGATTAAATTTCTCAGTACGCTATCGATATTCTCTTTGCATTTTCGCATCAATTCAGAGAAATTCCAAAATTGCTTTAAAACAAGTAATATAAAAATTTTGTTTTTAAAGTCAATTCCTAGTTAGGTCATCAAACAAAAATTTAATATTAGTAATCTAATAATCTAATATATTAGAAATATATAATAAATATATAAATATATAATAATAATAATATATAATAAAATCTAAATAATCTAATCTATTAGTTTTTGTTGCATTAAAATATCTCAATTTGTTAATTTTCTATAAGCAAGTAGGTTTACAACGGACGTCTATGGGAATTTGGCGAATTATTGGAGATATCGCCAAGTTGGCGTCCTTTTTGGCGACTTATTTTGATCGCCAAATTGGGCGATATATCGCCATGTTGGCGACAAACTTGGCGGTATTTGGCGACAGAACAGGGTCCTCCTATGGTAACCCCCCTTTATAGATATGAAGATGCATTAAATGCTTCAATAATCAATGGCCACCATTTTGTCTCCCATGTAAAACTAAAATTAATTAATTAAAATTTAGTGAATGAATTAATATTTGAAAAAACTGTATTAACATCCATTGTCATCAGTACAAGTTTAAAAAAAAAAATTATTTCAACTTGATAGGATGAATAATGAGTATTTTATTAACTATTGAAAATTTGAACAAGATATATAAATATATAAATAAATAAATAAATATATATATATATAAATAAATAAATATATATATATATATAAATAAATATACGGAGAGTGTGAACTAATAGTAGGAATTGAAAAAAAAAGGGCTGGAATTTCAGCTTTTCGGGGAATTTTTTCATGCCTGAGATTTTGCAATGGATGCCCATTCATGTGTTATTTTTAGAGGAAGCTCAGCCCGGTGGCCACTAATTGAGCGACTTGGGCCGGTGTTTGCGGGTTGGATATCATAATGTAAGGGGTTTCTCTCCTACAAGAACTATAATTTGGATCACTTTCCCTTCAAAAGTCCTATCGCAATATGGCCAAAATTGGTCAATACTTAACAAATCCGCCATTTCCTCTTAGGGGCTAATGGCACCAATTTCTGCAAAATGTTGCATGAGCATCTTCCCTTATGACATGCAGGATAGAAACAACTATCGTCGGCCTTGTAACCCCCCCCCCACACACACACACACACACACACACCACCACCACCACACAAAAAAAAGCAAGTAAAAATGGCAGTCAACAGCCAACTTAAGGGGACAGTTTACCTCAAAATTGGTCAAAAAATCGATTTTCTTTGCGTAACACCCATTTGAAAATCTTTAAAAAAAAAAAAAAAAAAAAAAAAAAAAAAAAAATTGGGCAAAAATATCAATATTAAAAATATTAGTATGAAATTTTAAAAATTCAATTTTAAAAGAAATTTAAAAATTTTAATTCAATATGCAGTTTTATATATATATATATATATATATATATATATATATATATATATATATAATATATATATATATATTATATTTATATATTTTTATATATATATATATATATATATATATATATATTTTTTCCAAATTGTACTTTTAGCTGAACATTGAAATGCAGTGAGTTCACCATTTGAAGCATATTTTTTACAATAAACAAAATTGTAAAATTCTTGAAAAGGTAAACTGTCCCCTTAACATTACATAGTAGATGTCGGTTAATCGAGTGTGCCGAGTAACTGAGAGTCGCACATCGGGAGTTTGGAAAGTATTTTATGCCAATGCATTAATTTGGGATGAATTTAGACTAAAATAAAATAATCGAAGCAAAAGAAATTAAAAAAAAAATACTTTTTCGTTTCCATATGCATAAATTATTGTCTCAACAAATGGATTATTTTCAAAATCAAGGTGCTTCAAAATAAAAGGAAATTGTTAGTGCGAACGACATTTCAGCTATCAGATTCTTGAATTAAAAGATCGTTATGCCAAATAAAGACATAGGGGATAACAGTTCCGTTGACGTCAACAGCACGTAAGACATGAGAAAATGCATGTGAACGAACTGGGGACGCGAGAGTTGAACAAACGTCATGGAAAACGGAATTCGTGACAGACATTACACAAAACTTGTAAAGGTAGTGTTAGGTGATACACAAACTAAGTTAAGGCATTACTATATTTGTTTATTTGATTTGGACAGAGTCGTTCCTAAATATATCCATACTAATATTATGAAGAAGTAAAGTTTATGTGTTTATTTGTAGGGGGTAATCTTTAGAACTACCGAACAGATTTTAAAAATAATGGTACCAAATTAATGGTGACAGTCCCTGTTCCAACACAGGCTATACTTTATTTCGATGCCACAATCCCCAATGGGGTGGAGGAGCAAAAAATTCCAAAAATGCATTTTTTGTGTTACTGAAAGACCTAGAAACTTGAAATTTCGTATGGTAGTTACTTATTAGATATAAATGCACTCCAAGAAAAAGTTTCTAAAAAAAAAAATCTAAATTTAAAAGGGGTGAAAATGCACGAAAAAGTGTTCTGAATTAAGATTTCTGTGCACAGGAAATATCAAACCGATTTAAAAAGTAATTGTTGGAAATTGATGATGACAGTCCTTGTCTCAAAGAAGGTTACATTTTATGTCGATGCCACTACCACCTAGGGGTTACAGGAGAAAATACGTTCTAAATTGCGATTTCTGTGATGATGAAGGAGCTAGCACTTGAAATTTTTCTTAGTAGTTACTTCTAAGATTTAAATCCTATATAAGAACAGTCGAGAAAAAAACTGAAATTTAAAAGAGGTGGAAATGCGCGAAAAGCTTTCTAAATTACCTTTTCTGTGAAAATCCAGGAAATACCAAACCGATTTCAGGTCGTCTGAGAGTTTTTTTTTTTTTTTTTTTTTTTTTTTTTGGACAATCTTGCATTATACTAAATTTTTTCATCTGCTACTTATTTATTTGTTTGTTTGTTTTGTGACAATTTGATTTTTTTCCCTCGGGCCCAGACAACGTCCGGTGGGTCAGCTAGTAAATAAATAAATTGAAAAAAAAATGCAATTTAACAAATTATAACGACCATTTGGAAAATGATTTTTTCAAAAACTGAAATTTAAGACATAAAAAATCGCACGGAGTTGATCATACATTACGTACGCCATGGATTACATTTTTCGGTACTGTCAATTTTTAAACTTCTACGGAGCTGGCCATACATTACGTACGCCATGGATTAAACATTAATATTCCTGGACCCATTTTAAATGAAATTTCATTCTTAAACTTCTAAACATCCCACAACAGTACTTTTAACACCGTCGTATAGAGAAAAAAAAGTACTTTTAAATGCAATTTGTTTGAAAGCTGTATCTCAATTTGTTTCTGTGTTATTAAATTTTTTTTGTAGTTTTTATTACTTTTTTGTCATAGTGGCAACAGAAGTATCCATCTCTGTTGAAAGTAAAGGGAAAATACAGATTACTGTATAGACTCATCAGAAAACGAATAAAATGCGGATTCAACTAATAAAAAGCTTCAGATATGCTTTTGATTTCCTACCAATACCTGGACAATAACCATTTTTCCAAATGGTTTAAAAAAAAAAAAAAAAAACTAATCGAGGTAATACATTTGCAAACCACTCGTTTTATTTCTAGACAAAAAAATTTTATTTGAGAAAAGAATTTAAATAAACGCAAACAAAAATAAGTTACATGTTACTAAATAAAATTTCCCTTTAGAATTACATTTGTATGTGAAATTTTGCACACATATCCGACTCAAGTTGATTTAGTTGTCCTCTCAGTAACGTGACTTAGCAAGCTAACAAGGAAGGTCTCCATACTGGGCATACTCAGAATATTTTGAAAAAAATACCAATTAAACTACTGATGTATGTAATAAAGGATCAGTCAAATTTAGCGGCGGAATTACAATAGAAAGCCTGTAAAAAAATAAAATACTTTCGAGTATTTGGCGCGAAAAGACGAAAGCGTCACGCGATTTGGCGAGCAGTACTTGTCTCGCCAAAAGCAAACGATTTTAATGCATCTGAAAATTGTTTGTTAATTGATATTTAGAATGCGTTTAAAAAGTATTTAATGAATTTAAACATAAACAATGAGAGAGTTTAATAAATACATTTTTTCGTATTACATATTTATGTTGTTTGTTACTTAATTTTATTACTTTAAAAACAATTTCATCTATAAAAAATACTTTCATATATTTAAGCGTATTTTAAAATAAAGGCAAGACTCATTTAGCAGTTATTCATTTCAAACCAAGGAATTCTCCGTTTCCATAGCAACAAAATTGAACCGACAGCGCTCAATTGGACTTAATTTTGAGATATTGAAACAATTTTAATTTTGTTTTAATTCATAAAATTTGATATTTAACGACGTTCATTATAAATACATATACGACAAAACTATAGCTAAATCAAACTAAAACTGACAAAACTACAGTTATTTAAGTTAAATTTATTTAAACAAGTTCAATATGAAATATTTTTATCTTAAGGAGTATTCGACATGAAAAATTTTCGAAATTTCATTTCATCGCCAACCGATGACAAATCGCCAAATAAACGAAAATTTCATTATTTTTTTACGAACGTTCTATCGGGGTTCCGCCAAATTTTTTTTTATAAACATATATATCCACATGAGCCGAACACTCTGTAATTTTTTCAGATTTTTCTGAATATGCCCGTATGGAGACCTTCCTTGTAAGATAACAAATTTAAATGCTTGGGTTACACTTGTCAATAAAATACCATTTACTGATAATTGGTAACACGTAAGACAGTAAATTTGAGCTTTTATCGTGCGCGAGATAATATCAGCGGAAACAAGCAGTACTAACTCACAACATTGGGTATGTTAAAAAAAATATATTGCACTCTTTTCTCAAAGCAGCAAGTTTAAAGTTTTGGAAGAAATTGAAAATAAAAGTGCAAGATACAACATTATAGGATTTGCCGAAACCAGCTCATCTTTCTAAAATTATATTATGCTATAGGTAATCACAGATTAGGTGTAAAACAGATGGCGTCGAATTGGGCCAAAAAAAAAAAAAAAAAAAAAAAAAACTAAGGTAGTATTTTCAGACTTTGGGATAGCCACGGGGATGAGAATTTTTCATTTTCAATGAATACGTTTCTCGACCCGAAATTTAATTTTTTCTCTCTTGTTAAACTTGGGCAAAAGCCAAGTCTTCCACTTCACACACACACACACACAAAAAAAAAAAAAAAACCAAAGAAAAAAAATCATGAACAGTAACAAATCGCAGAATCAGTATTGCTTTGGAACCTAAATTTGCATGTTAATGAAGAATGATCACAAAATATATTTTTATGCATTTTTAAACCATTCCTATTTTGTCTTTTTGGCTACTTGAAATTCTAGCGCTAATAACAATTGTGTAACTAAATTTTGACTAGAAGATATTTTACCATTGTTATCTCTCTTTTGCTGCAAAGAGTTAAACAGGCCCTCTATATTAAATGCGAACATTATAACTGTTCTTCATTGAAAGTAAGGATGCACCTAATCGTGATTTGGGCCAAATACCGAATATTCGGCCAACAGGTAAACAGAATACCGAATATTCGGCTAGCCTAATAGTGACTATCAAACCTAATACCGAATATTCGGCTTGCCGATTACTTTTAAATTTCAGAATTTGAAACTATTAAAGTCTTGAAATATTAAAAAGTTAAATTTTGAAATAATTTTACATAATATTTAACGCACATACTTCCATATTGATAAACAAGATCTTCTTACAAGTAGGGGAGAGGGGGGCACCTTTGAACATTTTTTTTTTTTTTTAAATCCACATATTTCTTACCTGAATTATATTTATTGAATTTTAAATATTTCGTGAAAGAAAGAATGTAATTCTGCATCATATGAAATAAAAAATTACAGTTTTTCAGATAAATTAAATATGCTGTGAGGCTTTAAAAAGCTCAAAATTTTCTGTTCAAACCTGCCCCATATAGGGGTACCTTTGAACAAATAAACAAAATATGAACATATTGACAGTTTTTATTAAAAACTGCGTATCTTTCCAAAATATAAAATAATAAGAATAAAATTACACAATTACATTTAACTGAAATTACTATATTTTTTTTTTATTATTTAACCAAATTTGTATCCATCAAAGCACATTGTTGAGACAGAATGGAGGATCCCTCCAATTATGTTTAATTGTGGCAACTTTTTTATATAATATCCTTAAAATCCACCAAATTGATATCTGATGCCTCTGGGGGAAAAAAATTGTGTTTTTGTTGTTTTGTTGTTGTTGTTGTTTTTTTTTTTTTTTTTACGAAGAAACCTGACATTAAGCATTTTAATCTGACCGACGTAATGAAGAGTTCTTTTTGCATGAAACTGAACTAAAATGAAATCATTTACATTCAAATTGTTATATAAAATGGATAAAACCCTGTTTTATGTAATATAGAAATAATGTTTACCATTGTAAATGAAACAGTATTGAGTTTGTTAGACAAATCTGTTAAATCATGAATTATTGTTGTGTGTCCTGAATTTGCCTGTAGTTGAAGTCCTGCATCAGTACAACTTTCATATTAAGTATATAATAACACTTAATTAATCTCTTAATTTTCATACTTAAAAAATTTTTCAACAATAATAATATTTAGATACATCTATAACTCTTTACTTCATAGTTTTAATTGTTCAATGGTGCCCCATCACATGGAGTTTAGCATTACAACTATTTACTCAATTAGGTTTGAGAATTTGAATAAAACAAACCTTATAAGTTAAAGCTAACATCTTTATTTAGGTATTAAATAGTAAATTATAATTTTAAGGATACAAGATTATCAACAAAAAGCTTACAACTTTATTTTGTTAAATTTAGATTCAAGAAAGCAAAATATACATATATTGCTTAGACAGTAGTGTGCATTCAAAATAGTAAAGCTTTGTATTCTTGTTACATTGAAGCAGTAGTATAGTAAAGCTTTGTATTCTTGTTACAGTGAAGCAGTAGTAATGTGCTGCCATATATATTTTTAAAATATAATTTATTTAAAGGAAAATAGAGTGTTCAAAGGTGCCCCCAGTTCAAAGGTGCCCCCCTCTCACCTAAATTCTACACTAAAAAAAATTATACTTTCAATTGTTATTTAAGAAGAGGATAGTTTTAAAGCTTCTTTAATTGATAAAATTTTAAATTTCATGGATTCCTCTTTGAATTAAAACAAATGAAGGAAATTTTCTTATATTCTAAAACAAATATTTTAAAATCAAAGTGAAATTTTGAAGGAATTGGACCAAAAATTGTACAGTCATATACTGTTTATTTATCAGGAAGGGGCTAAAATCGTCATTATTAGTTAATTTTCTTACATGATACTTTTCAAATAGCAAATAAAAACTGTAAAAGCATTCTCCTTTATTTAAATATAATTCTATTTCTAATTATTAAATATCTTTATTAATTGACAGTAGGCCTGGGCCTTAAATCGATTTAAAGCTTACATCGGAAATCCGATTTAACCATTGGTCTTAAATCGATTTAAGCTAAAATCGGAAATCGCGATTTAGCTATTGTCAAATCGCGATTTAGCCATTGTCTTAAATCGCGATTTAGCCATTGGCTTTAAATCGATTTAAAACAAAATACTGATTCTGAGCTAACATCGGAAAACCGATTTATCTACTTTGATGTATCTACCACTTACATGCCAAGCTGGTGTTAAATCGATTAATAGGATCCGATTTAAGCAAACATCGCAAGCCTCAATGCTTTCCGATTTAAGACAAACAAGCCAAGCTGGTGTTAAATCGATTTAGGACGATCCTATTTAAGCAAACATCGCAAGCCTCCATGCTTTCTGATTTAAGAAAAAGACGATTTAATGAAAACAAGGCAAGCTGGTGTTAAATCGATTTAGCAGGATCCAATTTAAGAAAAAGGCGATTTAAGAAAACGATGATTTAAGTAAGAATTGATATTAATTTATTTATTTTGTAAACAAGATTCAGAGTTTACGAGATTGGAATGTGTGTTTTTCAGAAATTAAGAACTTATATAGTGGAAAGTTGAAAGGAAAAAGTAATGTTTAAATCTTAAAATCCAAATTCATCGAATTTCAATTTATATGCTAATGCAATCTTTTGATGATAAATTAAGTTTTCACATATTTGAGTAATATTGCAATATGTATTTTTTATTTTCCAATATTCTGTAATTAATTAAAATGTTTTAAAGTAGAACCCTGCATTGTTTCAAAAGATTGTTTTCCTGAAATTCATTCAGCATTTATATGATTAAAAATAATAATAATAAAGTTTTATATTTAAAATCCAAACTCATCGACTTGCAGTTTATACTTTTATGCATTCTTATGATGAAAAATTAATTTTTTACATGTTTTAGTAATATTTTAAAATTTATTTTTTATTTTCTATTATTTTGTAATTAATGAAATCATTTTAAAGGTATAGTCATGCATTGTTTTGTGTATCACTATTTGGCCGTGATACACATGAAATATTTTTCTTTTACTACTAATATTTTTTTCCTGAAATTGATTGAGTATTTATGGTTGGAAAAAAAAGAATAAAGTTTCATATTTAAAATCCAAATTCATCGAATTTCAGTTTTTATTTTTATGCATTCTTTTAATGAAACATTCATTTTTCACATGTTTGGGTAATATTTTAATACATATTCTTTATTTTTTATTATTCTGTAATTAATTAAAATATTTTAAAATAGTCATGCATCAGATTTGACATCCGATTTCAATGCCAGTCACATGGATTGAGTATCTTGCTGAAATTGATTCACTATTTATATCCAAATTCATCCGTTTTTAGTTTATATTTTTATGCATTATTTTCATAAAAAATTAATTTTCATATGTTTAGATATTATGGGAATATTTTAGTTTTAATTTATTATTATTTTGTAATTAATTAAAAATACTTTAATAAAGTTCTGTAATGAGTCGAGTAACTTTAATTTTACGGCAGAATGAGGGAGGGCTGGAGAAGGCATTCATTAGATTTTTCTGCAGATCTGCGATTTTTTGCTTTTTTGACATTTTGTTATCATTAAAAAGAGATATATTTTAAGATTATATTTTATTACTAATCTTAAAGGATGGCAACAACCACGAAAAAAATCAGCAATTTCAGTGATGTGCTCCAAGGGTCACACTTTCAATCCTTCTCCATCCGCTATATAAATGTCAGCATTTATGTTAAACAAATCTTATTTTAATCTAAAAGTTAAAAAGATATAAAATTGCATCTTATTTCTCATATCTCCCCCCACCCCCCCCTTTTTTTTACTACTTTTCTCACCATGGGAAAGGAATAGTTAAATTCATCATTGAAGTCTTTTAATATGCTTCTGTTTTACCTCAGTAACTTTTTAAATCTGTGTCTGTAAAGAAAAAAAAAAAAAGTGTATGTAGGCTGTTAGCAATGAAGTGCTATTTGAGTGGGCTAGGGGAAGCCCCCCCCCCCCTTAAGAAATTTAGATTGTAGCATGCATAACAAGTCAGACAAAAAAAAAAAATCATTTTCTTTTATATTACTTCTTATAGAATGAGTTTATAAAATGTATTACAATAGGTCACTAATTTTTAAAATGGAAAAAAAAATTAGTGTTTTGGGACATTCAAAGCTTTTTTATGTGTAAAATATACCTCTTTTCAAAATTATTTGACAAATTAAAAGCCAAGTATACTAAATAATACAGGAGGGGGGGGGGGGCACATAAAGATCGTATTTTGTTACTAAAAATTAAAAAATAGGCTTCCATATTCTAAAATGTAAAATCGGTGTTAAATCGCGATTTAGCACTAAATCGCGATGTTGGATGGATGATAAATCGATTTAAGAAATTTCTACATCGCCCAGTCCTAATTGACAGTTAAAAAATTGACAGCTGTTTTAAGATTTTAAAAAATATTTTTTTAAAAAGGTCTTTTAAGTGTTCGGTCTGGCCGAATATTTCAATATTTGGCAATACCGAATAGTTTGATATTCGGCCTAACCGAATATTCGGTAGTATGGCCGAATACCGAATAGATACCGAATATTCGGTGCATCCCTAATTGAAAGGGCTTGTAAACTTTATCATATTCTTGTAACATTAAATTCCATGCAGATAACAGACATAAGAATTCAACTGATCTGCTTCAAAATGCTCTTAATTTCAGCACAATGCAATGCTTTCTCATTACTCATGTGCTGCAATAATTTATATGTTTGCTCCAATCGCTGGTTTAATGCTTTAATCACATTTCCCCTTGATGTCTATCGTTTAAGCGTATGGTCTTTTAATGATGTTTTTAAAACAGGGATTAATTAGCGAATCCCAATTCCATTTTTCTGTGGAATTTGCAATAAAAGTGTAAGTTCTCTACAGAATTCTAAAGAATGATATCGTATTAGCATTTGAAGCAGCAGTATTTTTACATACTAAATTGAGGCTATTAGCATCTCAAAGAATGATCAGGGCCTGATTTTCGCCTAGGCCTATATCGTTCAGGTTTAGGAGTAAACCTGATCTAGTTAGTAAAACTTTAGGTTCTTAAAATGACCCTTTACAGTTTTTTTCATCTTAAAACAGGACCCTTCATTAAATGTTTCATCCCAAAATAGGACCCTTTACAAAATTCTTTGTTTTAAAAATTAACCTTTCACAAAACTTTTCCACTTCCAAACTGAACCTCTGACAAATTTAGTCATTTAAAAATAAAATCTGGCTTGCTGCAAAACCATCGAACTTATCAAAGAACATATTACGTAGCTTAGCTTTTTTTATACGTAAAGGATACACAGGAATCTGAATACAACGATAATTTCAAATTTACAAAATTTTGACTAGATAGTGTTGGTGTTATTTATGACGACCGTTTATCTGCACGAGGAATATAAGCCTTAGGAGGAGTGCCCTCCCTGGAGGTCTTTCTAAGGAAACCTAACCCGTATTTACGCAAGGTTCTAAGAAAACCACGGAAAACTCCGAACTATTAGGCCGACGGGCGCGATTGGGATCGAACCCAGCACCTCCCGTCTACCAGCTTCGAGAAAAAGAACCTCTCAGCCACTGGTGGGGTAAATTTTGACTACAATTTTCACAAATATAAAAAAAGCTTCACAATTTCACAAAAACAGGACTCTGTGAGCAAACTCTGGACAGACCCCTGATGATTTTCTTTTTACTAAAGACTTGCGGATGCATAAAAGAAAGCCACGTGAAAGTCGATTTTTTTTTTTTTTTTTTTTGAAGAAGTGAGAGAGAGAGGGAGAAACTCGATCGCGTGCTTAACGACAGAAACTGATAAAGAGTTAAACGATTTAACAAAGAAGAAATAACATTATATAACAGTTTGAAAGCGCAGATGTACACAAAGTCTTGAACCACCTGCATAGAGTCATTAATTACGCACAAGGTAATGTACTTTCGAACACCGCAATTTTGAAAATCCAAAGGAATCATCGAGAAAGCGCTATAAATAGCAAGAAAAAAAAAAAAAACCTTAATTAAGCATGCCGAAAAAATTAACACGTAGTATATCTTAATGAAACAGAAATCACAGTCCAAAAAGTTATTGTGGAAAAAAGTTTTAATTAATAGTTCGTAAAAAGCTCTCATTAATGACGATTCTATTATGATGCGGACCATCAGAGGGTGACGAACTTTTTTGCGAGCAGATGGAGAAGGATGACTACAGTGAGAAGTTTCAAGGACTAAAATGTGGCAGGTGGTAGAAAAGGAAGCAATGTAATAGAGAGTATAATATTTGTCTTTATATTCGTCTCCTATCATCACAAAACCGTAATGAATTATCTTCTACTTATATAAAATCCAAGTGTAGCAAAATGTACGTAACCATTCCGAGGAGAGCCCATCCATCTATATATTTAAAATACAAGATAGTCTTTTTTTTTTAGTCATCTGCAAAAAGCTTTTTACTGAACCGATTTTGCTAATTATTTTTTGCAATGAAAGCTGTTATTTGTAGAATGTACCTGCACTAGGGATGCACCCAATATTCGGTATCTATTCGATATTCGGCCATGTTACCGAATATTCCGTTTGCCCGAATATCAAACTATTCGGTATGCCGAATATCGAAATATTCGGCCGAACCAAATACTTAAAAAAAATCTTTTAAAACATATTTTTAAAAACCTTATACAACCTCTACTTTTAAGAGTCAACTTATAATGATATTCAAAATAATTACAGAATCATATTTAAATAAACAAGTTGGAAATTGCACGTGAAACGTGGCAAATGACGTGCGTTCGTACTATAGGTAATTTTATAAATATTTTTTGCACCGCATATTGTACTGAATGTATATTTTAATGCACTTCAATAAGTGCCCATGCCCATCCATTTCATTCTGTTCGAAAGGCTCGGACAGAACGACGAGTATAGGTGCTACGTATTTATATAATTACGAAGCACCTAAAAAGAATGTTTTTACACTATTTATTTGCTGTTTGTTAAGTATCATTTAAAAAAATTAACCAATCACCATCACGAGGATTTTCATAGGAATTAATTATGTACAAATGCAAATTACTGAACATTGTCCAGTAAATAATCGGTTTCTTGCTAAGATTATAAGAGCAACGTTTACAATCTCTGAAAATGATCGCTCACTCCAGACACCGATCTAGAATGCAATTAAAAACTTCCTAGCTTAATCAAAGAGAGTAGAACAGTTATTCTTGCTAAGTTGTCACCATATAAAGTTTGAATCGATTGTATTATTTATTAACTTTTACTTTACAAGCAAATATGTGATCCTGTACAATTTTTCCTCCAATTTCTTCACAATCTCTTTGATTTTAAAATGTTTGTTTTAGAATTTAAGAAAATTTTATTCATTTGTTTTAATTCTCAGAAGAAGCTATGAAATTAAAAAAATTTTACTAATTAAAAAAGTTTTATAACTGTCTTCTTCTTAAATAACTCAAAGCGGAATTTTTTCAGCAGAAAGTTTAGTAGGAAGTGCTCTTGTTTATCAAAGGGAAAACTTCTGTTTTAAATATTACGCAAAATTGTTTTAAAATTTAACAATTTAATTCCTTTAAACTTTGAAATATAAAAGTATTCGACAAGCCGAACATTCGGTATTCGGCCGAATAGTTACTATTCGGCTGACTGAATATTCGGTATTTGGCTTAACAGTTACTATTCGGCTAGCCGAATATTCGGTATTCGGCCAAAATCACTATTCGGTGCATCCCTAAACTAGCTGTTTTTAAAAGCATTCTCATTTTTAAATTTTAATTTCAAAAGTTTTTTTGCGAATTTTTTCCAAAATGGAGGCAATCGGATTCCATTGTTGTAGATAAAAGATAAATGTTGAAAAATATTCAGACATGAGGCTTTTTGGAAGTTTTTGCAAGTTATTTTCGGTAAATAAAATTATGCACGTGTACTTTATTTTTATAAGCCAATAAAAATTCATATTTCTTCACACAGACAATATTCATACGAGAATATTATCTTTGGGTTTATTTAATCTTTATGCATCATTATGACTTTATTAGTTTTTTTGGTACTTCTCAGTTATCCCGTCGGCCAAATTCGCCAAATTATATAAATCGCCAAACCACTCGCCAAATTATACAAATTGACATAATTTTTATTTTAAATAACGAAAGAACAAATAAATTAGTAAAACATTAATAAAAATAGAAATAAAACGTCGAATTAATGGTTTTATTGGCCATTATTGGCATTTAATCTTACAATTTGGCGACGGTAATTTGGTCGACGGGATAACTAAGAAGTACCTTTTTTTTTTCTTTACAATTAAATAGAAAATATATTTTTATTTGAATATACAGTGGTTAAGCATAAAAACACACATATAAAGTATTTTTGAAAAGTTTCCACCGTCGATGTTATACTTAACTTGGAATGTATTTTTGCATTACTAATAAAACTGAAAACAATTGATATGACTGTCAACATGACGTAATTTCACTGATTTTTCATTTGTTAATTCTAAAGATTAGAAGCGGAACTGAATTTTTTCAGAAATTGAATATTGAGTCTAAAAAAATATCCTCATCATTTATACCGGGTGTCCTAAAAAGGACTGACTGATTTTAAAATTCAATAACTTGCAAACGGTGACAGATATTTAAAAAATTCTTGCAGGAGGGTTATGCATAAGGTCAAAAGTTTTTTTACAGTGATTTTCGATTTAAGTTCGAATTACAAAAAATAGATGGCGCTGTAAGCAATAGGCGCTAAAAACAGGCTCGATTTTTTGCTCGATCTTTTCTTCCATGCGGAAAAAGGAGATGGAAATGTATTAAGTGGGTCCCGAAGGTCTAAAAATCGAGCCTGAATTTAGCATCTATTGATCGCAGCGCCATCTATTGATTGTAATTCGAACTAAAATCGAAAATCACTGTAAAAAAACTTTTGACCTTATGCATAACGCTCCTGCAAGAATTTTTTAAATATCTGTCACTGTTTGCAAGTTACTGAATTTTAAAATCAGTCAGTCCTTTTTAGGACACCCGGTATAAATCATTTTTAATTTGAACTCATCTTACAATATTATAAACCCACCACGAGATGAGACTTGGGAAACACCCTCTTTTAGATGAGTCTATTTTACGGAAGGTGTGCAAGGCGATACTGGAGGGGGAAAATGACCCCGCTGTTTCAGTTTGACCATTCCCCACTAAGAGCTAGGGGTTGCAATGAAATAATTTTCGCGCCAATAACTTGCTCATTCCTTGACATAAACCTGTTTTCCCTCTCTCGATTAGCTGTGTTTTACTGTCTCTCTGTCATTTAGTTTATTTTGCCATTTTTAAACTGTTTTTTTTTTCAAAACGATTTTTTTTAATATTAAACAACAGGGCCGAAACTAAGGGGGGGGGGGGGGCAGAGAGGGCATGTGCCCCGGGCGCAAGAGCCAAGGGGCGCCAAATGAAAGATTATACCTTTGGAATCTATCATTTTCTTCTGATGGACTGATGGCTTTCATTATTATGAAACGGCCATTATAAATGAAGTGTTAGGTGAAGATGAAAGAGCAGCCGGATTGTTAAAGTTGCTCTGTTAAAGCGGAAACTCGGTTAAGCGGGACTCGGATAATCGGAACTCTACTGTATAAGCAAACACTGTAAATAGCCGGTAATACATGCAAATTCTTTTATGTAAACGAACTATAATTGCAACAAACGTCACATTCAATTTACGTAGTTCAGTATTACATATTTTATGATCACATATTTTAAATTTTAAAATAAGTCGGCCATTAGAAAAATAGTAAAATTCTCTTTGTAAATATACTTTGAGGAAGAAAGGGGGGGGGCGCCAAAATTCATGTTTGCCCCGGGCGCAAAAAAGGCTAGTTTCGGCCCTGTTAAACAAGTCCTCAAAAGGGAAAACAATTCATTCTAAAGAAAGAATGATTGTACATAAAGTACAGCACAAAATTAAAGAAAAGTATGCGATTCTGAAACAGCAAGTCGCTTATAATTTTACAGCAGGAGCTTCCCCCCCCCCTTTTTTTTAAAGTGCATTTCTTAATTTAACTTATTTCATATATTCTTCATTTTAAAAAATACGGTCTGGGCTACGGATTTTAGATGCATCTATTTTTTAATATTTCCCTTCGTAGATTCTTTTTTCTGTCCATAGAGCAAAAAATAAACGTAGAAAAGATCAAAATGGGCGTTTTGAACAGAATTTTCGGACGTGACAGCACAGAAATAAAGAAAAAAAATACTGCCATTCTGAAACAGCAAGTGGCTTATAATTTTACATCAGGACACCCCCCTCTCCTTTTGTCAAGTGCATTTATTAATTTAACTTATTTCATATATATATTCTTCATTTTAAAAAATGCGGTCTGGGCTACGGATTTTAGATGCATCTACTTTTTAATATTTCCCTTCGTAGATTTTTTTTTCTGTCCATAGAGCAAAAAATAAACATAGAAAAGATCAAAACAGGCGTTTTGAACAGAATTTTCGGACGTGACAGCACAGAAATAAAGAAAAAAAAATACTGCCATTCTGAAACAGCAAGTGGCTTATAATTTTACATCAGGATCCCCCCCCCCCCTCCTTTTGTCAAGTGCATTTCTTAATTTAACTTATTTCATATAGATATTCTTCATTTTTTAAAACGGACTACAGATGCATCTATTTTTTAATTTTTCCGCTCGTAGATTTTTTCTTTCTGTCCATCGAGCTAAAAATAAATTAAGAAAAATGTCATAGTTGGATCATTAATTTGCCTTAAAAATTTTTAGTAATTATATTATAAATTAAGCTGGTAAATTAAAAATAAAATCTTTAATTATTACTTTATTTTATTTTTTAAATTTTTCATTGACTATTGTGTTAAATTATATCTTTATTGGTTATTAAAAGTATTTAAAAATACATTAAGTTTTAAGATAATATAAGTTAAAAGTCCAAAATATGATATTATTACCTTTACTATTAGTACCTATACAAATATACACAATTCAGTTGATTATTCTTAAAATGAAAGATGTGCTTAAATAAAGTAAATTAGTATTTCTTAAGTATTTCGCTATTACAAAAAGTCGAGATGTAATTCATTCATTAGTAAAAAAAAAAAAAAAAATACTATTTTTTAACAAAATTTTTAATAAATTATACTTAAACAAAAATAATTAATTCTCTGTATTATCGTAATAATTTAAAAGTAACATAGTTTATATAAATTTTTAACGCTTTCATGTAATTCCCCTTTAAAGTCAATATTATATATATAAATAGCGCCAAAACCTCGCATATTTGGGAAATATGGCAACCTTTCCTTTTTCCTCTACGGCGCGGCGTAGCGAAGACAAATCCCCGCTCCGATTTGGAAGAAATGGGTTCGTCTTAGACTACGTCACGTATGATTGACAGGTCTCTTCTCGTCGTGGGTCTATAATACAAACCTTTTAATAATAAAATCTTCATGCTGATTTTTTGTATGAACTCTCATGAAAATGAAACGCAGATCAACATTTCGCCATTTTTGACGTAGGTTATATACTAGTCTATATTGTATACTTATATACTAGTCTATATTGTAAAAGACAAACGTGTCCGTCCGTAACGCTGGCGTTATTTTGATGTTCGCAGTAATAGACGATTAAATTTCGCTTTTACTGCAAATTTTGAAACTTCTAAACATCGCACATTTTCATTTTTTACACCGTTGAATACAGAAAAAAAATTGTACTGACAAATGCAATGTTTCAAAACTGTACTGCAATTTGTTTAAAAACTGTATCGCAATTGACTCATTTTTTTATGGTTTTATAATGATTTTCTCGTATGTAAATTTTTATTATTATTATTATTATTATTATTAATCAATATCGAGTGCAGACGATTATGAAATTTAACATAAATAGTTCAGCATTTGTTTCCGGAGTATATTCCATAACGAAATTTAAACTTCATCAATAAAATAAAGTAATATAAATAAAACAGAAATTTAACAGATATGTAATCGAACTAAGCCTTTAAAACACTAAAATGATCAGAATTAAAAAGGACTCCTGTAAGTAGCGAAATCTTTGGTCGATTTCTTCAGGTATTCATTCATACGAAAGCTTCGCTTTTAATACATTTCAAAACTTTATTTGAACGCAAAACTGGCACTTTTCAAATAAAAGTGCTTTTGGGTGTTGTAGCGGGCAATGCAATATATATATATATATATATATATATATATATATATATATTAGGGATACACCGAATAGTGATTTTGGCCGAATGCCGCATACCGAATATTCGGCCTACAGGCGAACCGAATACCGAATATTCGGCTAGCCGAATAGTTTTATATTTCAAAGTTTAAAGGCATTAAAATGTTAAATTTTAAAACAGTTTTACATAATATTTAAAAAAAAAAACTTTCATTTTGATAATCAAGAGCTTTTTTCAAGTAAACTTTAAGCTGAAAAAAATCTGCTTTCGGTTATTTAAGAAAAGGATAGTTATAAAACTTTTTTAATTAATAAAATTTTAAATTTCATGGCTTCTTCTGTGAATTAAAACAAATGAATAAAATTTTCTTAAATTCTAAAACAAACATTTTAAAATCAAAGAGAAATTGTGAAAAAATTGGAAGACAAATTGTACAGGATCGGTTTGTCAGGAAGAGACTAAAGTAAAAGTAAATGAATAATACAATCTATTCAAATTTTATATGGTGGCAACTCAGCAATAATAACTGTTCTACTCCCTTTTATTAAGCAAGGAAGTTTTTAAATACATCCTAGATCGGTATCTGGAGTGGGCGATCATTTTCAGAGATTGTAAATGTTGTTCTTAAAATCTTAGCAAGAAACACATTATTTACTGGAAAATGTTCAGGAACTTGCATTTGCACATAATTAATTCTTATAAAAATCCTCGTGATTGGTTAATTTTCTTAAATAATACTTAACAAACAGCAAATAAATAATGTAAAAACATTCTCTTTTATTTAAATATATGATTCTGTTTCCAATTATTCTGAATATCTTTATAAGTTGACTGTTAAATTTATAAGTGGTATAAGGTTTTTAAAAGTATGTTTTAAAAGTTTTTTTAAGTATTCGGTTGGCCGAATATTTCGATATTCGGCCAAACCGAATATTCGGTAGCATGGCCGAATAGGCCGAATACCGAATAGATACCGAATATTCGGTGCATCCCTAATATATATATATATAACCATTATATAATTACAAATCATCATCGATTTCCAATTACAAAAATTAAATTAATAAGCTACATTTCATATGTATATATATAAAGTTTTTCCTTAGGGAACGCCAGGGTTCGTTGATATATATCAATGGATATATATCATGATATATATCTTGATATATATCCGATATTTATTTTTAAAATATCAAGATTTTTGATATTTTCGATATTTTCAAATTCTTGATATTTATTTTCAAAATATCAAGATGTTTGATATTTTGTATATTTGATATTTATTTTTAAAATATCACCTTTGTAGGTAATTTTGATATTTTCTACAGTCAAAGCAAGTGTAAATGAAATTTCCACCTGTTATTGACTGTGTCATTCTGTAGATAATGAACTTTTGCCTCTGGCAGTGTTTGAAACTCTTATTTTAGGTAGCTTTCTTTACAAAAAAGCTACCTATTGCAGCCGTTCGGAGGAAAGCGATTTCAAAAAATTTTGGTATATTTTCATCGATCATGACCCCCAGACCCCGAAACCACCCTCCGTTCAAAATTGATATATATATATATATATATATATATATATATATATATATATATATATCTGACCTATGTCACACTGTAACTCCCGTAATTATGAACCAATTTCGATGTAATTCGGTGTGTACATAGTACATACCAATGTCTCGACCGAGTTCGTTGGCCAGCTTCATCCGCCGTTTTGTTTCAAAATGGCGGCCATTTAAAAATTTAAAAAAAATTTAAAACTTGAAATGTGGTACCAAAAAATTAAAAATGGAAAAATATTTTTTTCTTATGTATTTGACCTTTATACAAAGATTCCGGAGCAGTTTTTGTTTCGTCTATATCTTAAAAAATGGCTGAGTTATAGCGTTTTGAATTTCTAGCGTGGCTGACATTTTGAAACGTCCTGAATTTTGTCACGCGATAAAAGGCGTATTTATGAACCGATTTGGATGTAATTCGGTGTGTACATAGTACATACCAATCTCTCGACCGAGTTCGTTGGCCAGCTTCATCCGCCATTTTGTTTCAAAATCGCAGCCATTTAAAATTTTTTTTAAAATGTAAAAATTGAAATGTGGTACCAAAAAATTGAAAATGGAAAAATATTTTTTCTTATGTATTTGACCTTTATACAAAGATTTCGGAGCAGTTTTTGTTTTGTCTATATCTTAAAAAATGGCTGAGTTATAGCATTTTGAATTTCTAGCGTGGCTGACATTTTGAAACGTCCTGAAATTTGTCACGCGATAAAAGGCGTATTTATGAACCGATTTGGATGTAACTTCGTTTATACATAGTACATACCAATGTCTCGACCGGATTCGTTGGCCAGCTTCACCCGCCATCTTGTTTAAAAATGGCGGCCATTTAAATTTTTAAGAAAAATTTAAATTTGAAATGTGGTACCAAAAATTGAAAATTGAAAAAATATTTTCTTGTTATGTGTTTGACCTTGATAAAAAGATTCGGGAGCAGTTTTTGTTTCGTCTATATCTTAAGAAATGGCTGAGTTATAGCATTTTGAATTTCTAGCGTGGCTGACATTTTGAAACGTCCTGATATTTCTCACGTAATAACAGGCGTATTTATGAACCGACTTGGATGTACCTTGGTGTGTACATAGTACATACAAATATCTCGACCGAGTTCGTTGGCCAGCTTCATCCGCCATCTTGTTTCAAAATGGCGGCCATTTAAAAAAATTAAAAAATCAAAAAATTTAAATGAGATACCAAAAAATTGGAAAATGAAAAAGATTTTTTTTGTATGTGTTTGACCTTAATACAAAGATTCCGGAACAGTTTTTCTTTCGTCTATATCTAAAAAAAAATGGCTGAGTAATAGCATTTTGAATTCCTCTTGTGGCTGACATTTTAAAACGACCCGATTTTTGTCACGCGATAACAGGCGTATTTATGAACCTATTTGGATGTAACTTAGTCTGTACATAGTACATACCAATGTCTCGACCGAGTTCGTTGGCCAGCTTCATTCGCCATCTTGTTTCAAAAGGGTTGCCATTTAAAAAAATTAAATTTAAAATTCAAAATGAGGTATTAAAAAATTGGAAAATGAAAAAGATTTTTTTTATGTGTTTGGTCTTGATACAAAGATTCCGGAGCAGTTTTTGTTTCTGAAAATTTGTTCTTTTGTTGATATCTTAAAAAATGGTTGATTTATAGCTCTTTGAATTTCTAGCATGGCTAACATTTTGAAACGATCTTGTATTTGTCACGCGATAACACGCGTATTTATTAACCTATTTCGATGTAAGAAGGCATGTGGATAGTATACATCAACACCTCGACCAAGTTCGCTGGCCTGATTCATCAGCCATCTTGTTTCAAAATGGCGACCATTAAATTAAAAAAAATATATATATTTAAAGTGAGGTGCAAAAAAATTAGAAATTGAAAAAGGTTTCTTTCTTAAGTATTTGACCTTGATATAAGGATTAAGGAGCATTTTTTGTTTGTCTTTACCTTAAAAAATGGCTCAGATATAGCAGTTTCAATTTCTATTGTGGGTGACATTTTGAAAAATCTGGTTTTTTGCATGCGACAGCACTCCTATATATTAACCGATTCCGATGTGAGTGAGCATGTGCACAGCAATTACTAAGGTCTCGACCAAGTTCACTGCTTAGCCTCATCCACCATGTTGTCTTAAAATGACAGGCACTTTAAGAAATTGCCGAATTTGGCAGCCAAATATAAGTTACTTTAAAGAAAAGCAGCTTGGATAAAGCTGACCAATTTCGCGAAATTCTCATTCATTATATTGATAAAAATTAGTATTGAATCTCCTATATTCGGTTTCCACTAAATTGAGCTTCGTGTGTTTGCATGATATAAGTTGGCTTTTTTAAAATAAGGATTATGAAAGCTACCTCTTCCTTCCGGCACTGGCCGGAAGGACTTTTTAAATGTAGAACTAATAATTATGTGAGACAGTTAATTCAGAATAGCCATTGAAAGATAAAATGTAATTTAGATAATCATTTATATACAACCCGGGTTCGGTGATATGTATCAATGGATATCTATCCAGTATTTATTTTCAAATTATCAAGATTTTTGATGTTTTCATACAGTTGATATTTATTTTCAATATATCAATATGTTTCGTATTTTCTGCATTCGTATTTTCTGCACAAGATATTTTTGATATTTTCAGTCGTACTTCGTAATATTTCAGTGTAAATGAAATAAATTTTCAACTGTTTTTGAGTGTGTGAATCTGTAGATAAAGGACTTTTGTCTCTTCTAGATGTGACT
Source organism: Maratus speciosus (assembly GCA_963932465.1). NCBI lineage: Eukaryota > Metazoa > Arthropoda > Arachnida > Araneae > Salticidae > Maratus > Maratus speciosus. The sequence goes on from OZ010798.1 coordinate 57,889,025, forward strand.
TATTTAGTCAAAAAAGAAAACAAGTACATTTTTCAAGCTTTATATTTGAAACTTTTATTTTTAAATGTTAAACTAATAATTATGTGGGACATAATTCAGAACAACTATTGAAAGATAAACTGACAAATTTAAATAACCAATTATATACAGCTTCATTAGAAAAGAATCTTTTCTCAAGTTTTGGTTTAGTTGAGTTTAAACTATACAACATGTTATAAGACATTTTATACTTACATTTATGTTAAAATTTTTCAATTAAAAAACTTTTTTGTATTTACAATTTTGTTTTAAAAAATCTTTTTTTTTTTTTTTTTTTTAATACTTGATCTTGATACTGAATACTATCTTTAGTTTTTCTTTATAAGTGTATAAAGCAAATTGTTATTGTTTTTGATTTTTTCATCTTCAATTTTGTTCTAAGTGGAAAAAAAAAAAAAAAAGAAAAAAAAATGCATTTTTAGAATATTGTTTGATTAAGTTTTCATGTTAAGTGCAATATATTTTAGTTTCTAATCTATATTATGCTCAAAAACATTTATTATTATCAGTAAGTTGGCTGCTTTGAAAATATCGGATATATATCGAAAATATCGGATATATATCAAAATATCATGATATTTACGAAGCCTGGGGAACGCCCTACTCATTCGCCACCTCGCCAGATGCAAATACATCTAAAAAAAGTCGAAAAAAATTTATTTTGGCGAAATATGTGGCGAACGATTATTTCAACACCGATTGTCTTTAAAATAGGTACAAATGGCACCGACTTATAAACTCGAAGGGAAAGTAAATTGCTATGATGATATAGTGTACTTAACAAATAAATTTTATAATTATTAAAATGGTACTTGGCGCAGAATAACATGAATTTAATATAAATACTATACTATATGTTAACATGCTATATACTATTAATATACTATAAATTTGATATACTTTAAATATAACTTATAGCATACCGTTCTCAGTGCTAGGCTACCGAAACTAGTCTGCTCAAAGTCTGCGTATTCTGGCGTTTTTAACGTTGTTTTTAAATTTATAACGATTTTTACACTCACTATTGTAAAATTTAAGTTTTATATATTACATGTAAAATAAATTAATATCATTTAAAAAAAATTCAACGCAAGTTTTGGCCAGGGTTGTATAATATAGACGCACACGCGCACGGAAAATTTTCCGCAAAATTCGGAACTTTGTGGAAAAAGTTTTAGAAAAGAAAAACATAATTTTTCTTTTTGTAACTTTTTTTAAAAAAATACCAAAAAATTAAAAAATATTCCCAAATTTTATGTACTGTTCGCCCACAATTATAAGAAGGCAGATTCTGTTTCGAATTTTCCAAGAATTTAAGGCATTCGGTTCCGAAAATTCAGACACAAAAAAAATCGCGAATTTTGACATAATGGTCGCCGTCAAAAATCAATTTCGTCAATCGTTCGCAGAAAAAATCTCCAAATTTTGTCAAAGTAGGATCGTGGAGAAAACGTGTATTTGGTCAAAGGGTCGCGGAAAAAACGCGAACTTTGTCAAAGGGCCGCTGAAAAAACACAAATTTCTTCAAAAGATGTGGAAAAAACTTAAATTTCGCCAAAGAGTCGCGGGAAAACGGGAATTTTGTCAAAAAAGGCAAATTTTCGTCAGAAAAAACGTGAATTTAATCAAATGGTCGCGAAGGAAAGGCGAATTTCGTCACAGGACCGCGAAAAAAAAATGCGAATTCTATCAAAGCATCTCGAGAAAAACGCGAATTTTGTCAAAGCATCGCATGAAAAAACTCGAATTTCGTCAAAGCATCGCATGACAAAACGCGAACTTCGTCAAAGCATCGCGAAAGAAACGCAAATTTCGTCAAAGAATCGCGGAAAAACGAGAATCTCATCAAAGGGCTGCGAAAAAACGCAAATTTCAACAAAGAACCGCGAAGAAAAAAGTGGATTTCGTTAAAGAATCGCTGAAAAAAGCGAATTTCTTCAAAGGACCGCGAAAAAAATGCTAATTTCGTCAAAGCATCACGAAAGAGACACGAAAATTTCGTCAAAGCATCTAAGTAAAAACGTGAATTCCATCAAAGGATCACGGAAAAAACAGTGGTCTCTTTAGAAAACAGCACACATACAAAAGTCTATGATTATTATTATTATAGGTATAGTTTTTAATCTGAAATAATATACTGAACTAACTTTTGAAGAAAAATCCTGTTAACCAAAACGCAACTTGTAGGAATCTACAGTCAGTCTGAAATCCAACCGACCTGAAAACAGTTAACTTGACGAGCAGCAAAAATAATTAGCGCCAGAGGGGAAATCCCCCCCCCCCCTGCTGTAACCTTTCAGAAAATTTGAAATTTGAATTTTTTTTTTTTTTTCCTTTACTCAGAATCTCCCGTCTTACTAGTGTGGATTTTTAGCATTATTATTTTTTTTAACCAAAATAATTATTCTTTAATTGACATTAGTTAATTTTTAATTTAAATGGTAATTATTTTAAGCTACTGTTTTTAATTCGTATCGTAAAAATAATATAATACGTAATTTTATTAAACATTAATTTGCAGAAAATTTTTGACCCAATATTTATGTGCGCAGAAAGTTTTTGGTTTTATACATTTTGACTGACACTTGAAAAATGTCTAATGATTATCAAATTTGACTAAATGTGTTGTGGCCAATAGTTTTAATGCCTTAGCGCGGCCTCTACTTCCTTTACATTCTGTAATCCGGAAGGTCCGGTTAGACCCCCTGTTATATATAATTCTAAAATGACACAATAAAATATTTAAAATAAATCGCAACGCTCGTTTTGGATTGAAACTTCCACCAGTCATCCAGGTGTAAACAATCACGGTGTTACCAAAAATACAGATGATGTGCAAAAATCCATGTATATTTAAGGTGTTAAATTATTAACTGGCTACCTAATGGCACATTTTGTAATTCTTTTTATTTTTGCATACACATGAAATGGGCAGGTGCTCTTATAAAAAAAAGCGTGTAATTAAAAAAAAAAATCCACTTTTCGGTAAAGGCAGATATTTCAGACAGTTATTTTTCTAGCACCGCCTCTATATGATGCAAAAAAAAAAAAAAAAAAAAAAAAAAAAAGTGCCCAACAAAACAGATTTTCATAATGAAAAGTAAATATATATATATACTAGGGGGGCTCTGTCCCCTGCAACCCATGCTAGCCAACCCCCGTTCATACACCGCAGAATCTAAAAACACGCTAATCTGATGGGTTTTAAAAATATTAGAGAAGATTGAATTATACTGAAAAAAGCTGTGCAGTAACGAAACCCTGTAAACGGGTTTCCATTCAATTCCCTTTGATTACAAAAATTTAAGGACGAATCAGTTGCTGTTAACACATCCAGTGGTTGTTTTCGTTTTTGATTAAAGAGTATCAGTTAAACATTTGAAAAGAAGCTAAAAAAATGAATTAAGTATACAGAGTCTTTGTCTCCCGGTATTTTAAAATAATCCCTATAACAATAGCCTAAGTCATGTGACTATTATCAACAGTTCCAGGCGGACCACATCGCTTTTTATACTCTAGGTGCCATTTTGGTACTTTAATGTTAGCCAGGCACAGGTGATAAGTTGCCATATATTATTCTATTGCTATCATTTCATCTATATTATAATAGTTCAAGTTCAACTGCCATAAACAAATACGATCTGATTCCTTCGCCTTTCATGTGAAAGTTTGGCACAGATGTCATATAAAATTGGCGCGATTTTTTTCCGACGGCAATTTGGGGAACGCAACAACAGCATAAACAACAAGATCCGGCTTACCATATCAAGAAAATAACGATACTTTGGCGCCAGTTAAGTACCCGTTGCGTACATGACATTGGCGTCAGAAAAAAATCGCGCCAATGTGGGGCCGTATATGACATCTGTGCCGAAAGATTTCCATTTTGATTAAAAAATCAAAAATTTTTTTCGAATAAAACTACATAAAAGTTGCCATGGTTGCAAAGAATTCATGGTACTGTTCGCTAGCCGGGTGCAAATCTCGCCAATAGCTTTTTTTCAACTCGCCAGTCAGCCTTTTTAGGGTTTCGTTCATCTCACGAAACCCTATTCGTCTCGCTCCTCTGTCTGTCTGTCTGTCTGTCCGTCACAGAGCCCGTTCTCAGAAACTATACATGTTAGAGACTTGAAATTTTGGGTACTTATAGCTGAACACCTCACATCAAACAACAAATCATAAAATTTTGAAAAAGTTGGTAATTAACCGAATTACGGGCTAATTAACTTCTAAAATTAACCAATCCACCTTTTTAACGCAAATTCAAAGGACTTTCTCGAAATCATCTGTGTTTCTCCTAAGGGTTGCCAGTAAAATCAGCCGAATGCACGGTTACCACGGAGGAAATTAAGCCGAAAAATGAAGTGGAGATTTTAAAGCGAAATCGTATATCAGAAAATATTGGTGCGATAAATTTGTAAATGGAATAGACAGACGCAGAAAAAAATCTACTTTCATTTGGTATAAAGTTCACATTTCTGTGATCTGTATAAGTTAAAATATCCACTAAAAATCGATCGATAAAAATTTAATTTCTTTAATTGTAAAGACAAGGAAATAAAAAGATTTCAATTCGGCGGGAAAGCAGGTAGACATGACGACGACGCTGCGGTTTTCCATAATAGCATATTTTAATACGAAATTTTAACTTTTTAAATATTAAATTTTTTGATTAAATTTTTTGGCATCCCGATGTCAAATTTCTCGCTGATTTCATTGATACCCATATCTAAGTCCTATCTTAATTACAAGCTGAAATATTAATTATTATTTAATTAATCGGTTTATTCCTATCAAATGCATCGATTAAAATGAAGAGACGCTTATTTAACCACGAATTAACTTAAATTAGGAAATCTAATAATTTGCCTGGGCTTTTTGAACAGCGATATGAGATAAGTATAACTCATTCATCATCAGAAAGTTTACTTAATACCACTATTTTCTAATAGTAATTTCAGGAAATATTTTGAATTATTGGTTAAGACCGCCACTCAGTCTGTTTGAAACTTTAAGATAGTTTATAACACATAGAAAAAAGTGTAAAAAAGAATGGAGTGTGATATTTCGAGGAGAGGGGGTGGGGGGAGAGCTAGAATTATTTTTAAAATCTTAGCGTTTGTTACCGCAGCAAATATTTTAAATTCTTGTTTAAGACCGCCACCATCCCGACCCATCTATCTACGGAAAGATTGCGTAAAGGAGTTTCGTTCAGATATGCTTTTGTTAAGAATAGAGTGCATTCCCTGGTGGTGGAATGTGGAACTAACATAACGCGATTTTGTTAAAATTAGGAAGTCTAACAAGTCGATCTATTTGAAACTTTAAGATATTTTATAACACATAAGATAAAGTGTAAGAAAGAATGACACGCGAAATTCCGGGGAGGGGGGTGGGTGGCGTTATATTTCTATTTAAAAAAATAGCGTTTCTGACCGCTTTAGGTGACTTTTTGAGGAAGTTCTGAGATATATGCTACTTATTTAATATAAAATTGTCTAAAGTTTCGTTACCACTATTTCCTAATAGTAATTTCAGCAAATATCTTAATTTCTTATTAAGACCGCCACCACCTCGAGTAACATATCTACTTATAGGTTGTTTAACGGAGTTTCCTTCCGATACAGTTTTGTTAAGAATAGAGTGCGCTCCCTGGTGGTGGAATGTGGAACTAACATTTTTGTTAAACTAGAATTATTTTTAAAATCTTAGCGTTTGTTACCGCAGCAAATATTTTAAATTCTTGTTTAAGACCGCCACCATCCCGACCCATCTATCTACGGAAAGATTGCGTAAAGGAGTTTCGTTCAGATATGCTTTTGTTAAGAATAGAGTGCATTCCCTGGTGGTGGAATGTGGAACTAACATAACGCGATTTTGTTAAAATTAGGAAGTCTAACAAGTCGATCTATTTGAAACTTTAAGATATTTTATAACACATAAGATAAAGTGTAAGAAAGAATGACACGCGAAATTCCGGGGAGGGGGGGGGGGGCGCTAGATTTCTATTTAAAAAATTAGCGTTTCTGACCGCTTTAGGTGACTTTTTGAGGGAGTCCTGAGATATATGCTACTTATTTAATATAAAATTGTCTAAAGTTTAGGTACCACTATTTCCTAATAGTAATTTCAGCAAATATCTTAATTTCTTATTAAGACCGCCACCACCTCGAGTAACATATCTACTTATAGGTTGTTTAACGGAGTTTCCTTCCGATACAGTTTTGTTAAGAATAGAGTGCGCTCCCTGGTGGTGGAATGTGGAACTAACATTTTTGTTAAAATTAGGAAATATAACAAGGCGATCTGTTTGAAATTTTACGATAGTTTATAACACATTAGAAAAAGTTTATAAAAAATGGCGCGTGAAATTTCGGGAAGGTGGGGAGAGGGGGAGGGGCAAAATATTTCTTTTTTGTTTCATACCGTTTCAGGTGCGTTTTTTGATGTAGTCCTCAGATACATGCTACTTATACTTATTAAATATAAATATGTCAAAAGTTAAATTACCACTATTTCCGAATAGTAATTTCAACAATTATCTTAAATTCTTGCTGAAGACCGCCACCCCCTCGAGTAACATATCTACTAATGGGTTGTGTAAAGGAGTTTCGTTCAGATACGCTTTTGTTAAGAATACAGTGCGCTCCCTGGTGGTGGAATGTGGAATTAACAGACCGCGATTTCATTTAAAGTAGGAAATCTAACAATTCAATCTGTTTTAAACTTTAAGATACTTTATAACACACGATAATAAATTATAAAGAAGAAGGGCGCGTCGCATTTCGAGGAGGGGAGGGGGTTGAGGGAGGTGCGCGAACAAAATTAGGAAATATAACTGGACCATCTGTTTGAAACTTTAATATGGCTTATAAAACATAACATAAATTTTTAAAATCAGGCCGCGTCAAAAATCATGGTGACCATCTGCCCACTCCCCCCCAAGGGGGGCACTTTTCTAAATTTGGCAGATACCCGTCATTTGATATATCGTAGCATTTTTTTTTTTTTTTTGGGGGGGGGGGCGAACAAAATTAGGAAATATAACAAGGCGAATATGTTTGAAACTTTAACATAGTTTAGGATGTGTTTGCCAAAATTTAGAAGGTATTCCATGGCGATAAATGTACTGGACGTTTTGAAAGAAAGTGTTTTGAAAGGAATATTAAACGAAACCCTTTGTGCGATGTATGATCACACTTACCCACTTGTTTTTTTTCCGAGTAGTAAATTAAAATGGCGTGATTTTTTTTTTTTTTCGAAACTCGTTTTCGAATACCAGTTACAAATACATTTTTGGTATTACTTAGTTATCCCGTCGACCAAAAATCTATCGTCAAACTATAAGATTAAATGTTAGTAATGGTTAATCGTAAATGTCACATTCACTTGACTTTAAGCAAGTTACACATGTTTACGTCATCAAGTGACTTTTATTTCGACGTTTTATTTGTATATTTATTAATGTTATACTAAGTTATTTGTTTTTTCGTTGTTTAAAATAAAAATTATGTCAATTTGTATAATTTGGCGAGTGGTTTGGCGATTTATATAATTTGGCGAAATTAGTCGACGGAATAACTATTACCGTATTTTTTAATTATTTTCTATTATTTTCAAAAGGAAATAACAAAAAAAATATTAACTATAGAACAAAATAATTTATATAATTTTTAAAAAGAAATATAAGTAAATAAACATTTATTATTAAATAAACAACAATAGCCGGGTTACCATGTCAATCAGAATAATGCCATTTTGGCGCCAATTAGGTAAATGAAATTAATGAAATATAAAAAAATGCGACGGGAAAAATGTTTGGCGATTTATCACCTGCGTCTCGCTAACATAAAAATACCGTCAGAATTGATTTCTCTATCAGAATCTTTCGATTTGGCGAAAGATTGTTCAAGTACATTCAATTATGAATAAAAGTAGCATAATACATTTCTTAGCATACATTTAAGGGAGGCCAAACTGGTCGCCAAATTAGTTTAAAATAATAACCTTTTCTTAAAGATAAAAAAATATATCTGTTATGATCAAAATTTGAGTTGCCATCATTAGAAAAATGTATTTAAAACTAGAAAAAAATTAATATTTCGAAAACTAATTCGAATTTAAAAATTCTAATACCAGTTTTGAGACCTGCGGATCAATACAGATTTTTGGTGTTAATTTCATCGCAAAGTATTCCATATTTTAGGAGAAATCGCCGTGAAACATAATCAGTTGTTTAATCAGCCGTTTCAAAGAATCGTTTCATAAGTTCGTTTCATTTCAGCCGTTTCATATATCCGTTTCATAAATTCGTTTCATTAGGATTTTATATATATAGGGTAGATATGATATTGCATTGAAACGCTTTTATTCAGTTTTATTATAATTATTAAACACTTGTCCATTTTTCTGTCTTTCACATTTTTAACCCTTTATGTACTGAATTATGAATTCGTGAAAATTTTATCTTCTAAAGAATTTTTCGTGAATTGTTTAAACTACATTAGAAGATTTACATAATCATTTAATAAATTTTAGAAGGATTTTAGAAGGATTGGAGGATTTAGAAGGATTAATTAATTTTGAATTTATAGGGATTTTGTCATTTCGTGCACTATTTATAACCCCCAATCAAATCTTTTATTTTACATATTTTTCTTAGTATTTTTTAGAATTGGAAAATGTATAAATATAATGTTCTTACAATAGAAATATAAAAATATTTCCGAATTGAAAAATCCCCCCCCCCCTCCCTCCCCAAACGCCAAGAAAACTGAAAAGATGCAAAGGCAAAAGAAATCATCCTTTTAAAAATATTTGTTTTGTGTAATCCATAATGCTTTTGGAACTAGATAAAGTAATGTATCTGTAACTCATTCTAAACTGCAGGGACCCGGAGCTGGAGCTGGAGCCCGGAGCCGGAGCGCTCCGGAGCTGTGTTTTCCCTGGAGCTGGAGCCGCAGCTGGAGCTCTAAATTTTCCCCAGCTCCAGGGCTCCTTTAGTTTTTAATGTTCTTTTAAATCTTTTTTTTTTTTTTCAGTCTTTTAAATTTCTAGGCTTAAAATATTTTAATTACAGTAGAAGATCTTTATAACGCGATTCTATATAATGCAATTCTCCATATAACGCACAACTTCTCAGATGTAAACAATGAATTTTGCAGGTAAGAAGCACCTGAAATCCCACATCGTAAAAATTGCTACTCTCTAGAAAACTACATTTGATACATTAATTCAACTTTATCTCCTTAATTCAAAACTTTAATGAAAAAAAAAATTGTTATTATTACAATAAATATTATATTTTTGGAAATGAGTAATATAATGAATGATTGGGTCCAGGTATAGTTGGACCATGTTTATAAAATAAACAATATAAAATGATCATATAATGTAAAAATTTATAATTTGGATAATTCCTGGTGACAAGAAGTGCAGTATAAAGATACTCTAATGTATTTTGGTATGTTTCAGATTTATATGGTCGTGTTTATAAGGTAAATTTAATGATGTGTGAAATGTGATCCATATAATGCAAAATTCTATATAACGCACAACCTTGCGTTTTTAGGTTTGCGTTATAAAGATCTTCTACTGTACATCATTATTCAGTATTTTAATTATATCATTTTTTAGATTTTTATTATTATTATTAGTACCTAGGAAACCTTCTCGAAAAATGGTAACACTACTTTACTTCTACTTTCTACTTGAACTAAGTGACAACACTATTCGAAAACAAATATGGCCGCCTGTTGTTTGTATGTGTCGTTGTACAATTTTGGCTGTTTGAAAAGTGTAGAAGAAATCTAAGATTTTTGTGTTTAAAATTCCACCAAACTTTCTATTTTAAAAGCAAAAGCTAAAAGATGTCATACTTTCTGAACAAGCATTTGAAGTTTGATGAGAAGAAAAATGCATTTTGTCAGATCTTTAATGAAGGTAGAAAGTATTTGTGAGCAAAAAATTAAACGTGTAAATTAAAATCTGCAACTCAAAAGCGCGAAGTCGGAGCCGAGTTGGAGCCGGAGCTGGAGCCACAGTATTTTCTCTAGGAGCGGAGCTGGAGCCACAGTATTTTCTCTAGGAGCGGAGCTGGAGCATCAAAAATTGTTCGGCTCCGGGTCACTGCTAAACTGTATTACAACTAATCGATGTATTAAATGAATTTTATAACAAGTTATTTTAATGGCACTTATAAGTACCGTCAGTAGATAAAGGGTTAAACGGTGCGATACATTTTAATAGTTTTCATCTTTTAAAGGTGCGGCGTGTGTAAAAGCAATAAATAACACTGTAACAGCATTTTAATTGTAAAACAGTTTTATTTATTTAAAAAAGGGAGAGAGAGAGAGAGAGAGAGAAGGAAAATTACGAAGCGATAAAGAAAGAAACTACAAAAACTTTTCAAGATCAGCGATTATTAGCGTTCGAGACACCTGCAGCAGTTGTAATTTAGAAAAAAAGAATGTCATATTAAAAATATAAATAAATAGAACTATTTTTTCTATAGACCTGTCCGCGAGAGACGACTGTGAAACGCATCAAGTAAAGACCAAGCCCGTCGAGTTCCAGATAAAAATCTGACTAAAGGATCGAATTCCCGTTCTATATCGGGTTACAAATACATAAATATTTTTCCGATGTATTGATTTCTATAGCTTAATAAGCAAAATTAATGAGTTGGTTTCTTTTAAATCAATCTGCCAGCACTTCTCTCTCGCCCGCCGAAGTTAACCTTCGCTAACAGGATACGAACAGCGATTTCGCAGTGAACATTTCTGAGAAAGTAGTTTTTTTTTTCTTTAAAAAATACCGTCGCATAATAAACAAGAAAAATTACTCATAAAAAATTGAATATAGACTAGATTGGATTTTCCCACGCATCCATTATCTCTAAGCTGTTTAATAATAAGTTTGATTCAATCAGTTGTTTCAGCAGTTAAATGAAAGCAGTAAATTATAAACATTTTTATAAAAAGAGTCTTTAAAAAGTAAACAAAAGTGGTTGGGTTTTTTTACCGGTAAAAACTAGTGTAGTAAGATATTTTTACTAAATAGAACTTCTAGGACCGGGGGAGCGTATAAAAATTAAAATTTCGTAATTTTTTAAGAAATGTTTTCATTGACCCAAATTAGGGATGCACCGCATAGTGATTTTGGCCGAATACCGAATATTCGGCTTGTCGAATACTTTATTTCAAAGTTTAAAGGCATTAAAATGGTAATTTTTAAAACAATTTTACATAATATTTAAAACAGAAACTTTTATTTTGATAAACAAGAGCTTTTTCAAGTAAACTTTATCCTGAAAAAAATCTGCTTCGAGTTATTCAAGAAGGGGATAGTTATAAAACTTTTTTAATTAATAAAATTTTAAATTTCATGGCTTCTGTGAATTAAAACAAATGAATAAAATTTTCTTAAATTCAAAACAAACATTTTAAAATCAGAGAGAAATTGTGAAAAAATTGGAAGAAAAATTGTACAGGATCATATATTATCTGTTTGTCAGGAAGAGACTAAAATAAAAGTAAATAATAATACAATCTATTCAAATTTTATACGGTAGCAACTCAGCAAGAATAACTGTTCTACTCCCTTTGATTAAGCAAGGAAGTTTTTAAATGCATGCTCGATCGGTGTCTGGAGTGGACGATCATTTTCAGAGATTGTAAACATTGTTCTTAAAATCTTAGGAAAAACAGGTTATTTACTGGACAATGTTCAGGAACTTGCATTTGTACATAATTCCTACGAAAATCCTCGTGATGGGTTAATTTTCTTCAATAACACTTAAAAAACAGCAAATAAATAATGTAAAAACATTCTTTTTCGTTTAAATATGATTCTGTTTCTAATTATTCTGAATATTTTTATAAGTTGACTGTTAAACGTAGAAGTTGTATAAGGTTTTTAAAACTATGTTTTGAAAAAAAATTTAAGCATTCGGTTCGGCCGAATATTTTGATATTCGGCCAAACCGAATATTTTGTATGTAACATGGCCGAATACCGAATAGATACCGAATATTCGGTGCATCCTTAACCCAAATCGCTTTGAAAATACATCTTTGCCTTATTTAAAACATTTTTGCAACTGGAACTATATGTCTATGTCTAACGGTTCAGGCATTAGCATTTGGACACCGTTGAGAATATGAAAAACAACATTTACCATAGTTTTGCAACAGGAACTATAACTCTAAAACTATCGGTTTAGCAATAGGCTATTGGTCAACGATAAGAAGGAACACCCTGTACAATCAGGGTTCGAAAATATCAAAAATATTTTATACATATACGATATTTTTATATACAGGGTGTCTACAAACTAGATGGGCAATTTCGTAAGTTAAGAACTTCCGAAATATTAAATGACTAGGTGACTAGTCTGAATTAACTAGGTGAAAGTCAGACTAGTAATAATATTGCCGAAGTTTATTCATAGATGGCGTTAGGTGTCAAAACTGACGCTATCGCTTAGCGAGCGGCGGTCATTCTTGTTCGGCATTACGATGATGGAGACGTACGACGGTGCTGAAAAAGCGAAATGCTGTCTTTGGTTTCATGAAACTTATTCCGCTGTGCAAGTACGACGAAATAATGGTGATAATGGTAAACTTGAACTATTTTTCTATCTTACAACACGATGTGCTTTATTTTTTTTCCTGTCGATTCCACTCAATAAATCATTCTTTTTGCCCAACTAAGTTGTACACACCCTGTATATGGCCGATATTTTCAAAATAGTCAACTTATTGATGATTACATATATTTTAAGGCTTAATATAAATTAAAATCTAGAACATATTGCACTTAGCATGAAAACTTAATAAAATATATACTAAATACGATTCATGTCTCCCCCCCCCCCCTCCCTTACGTAACAAAATTGAAGATCAACTAATTAAAAAAGGATACAATTTGCTTTTTACTCACAAAAAATAAACTACTGGATTTTTTATTATTTATTCAGTATCAACTTATTTATTTAGTATCAAGGTAATTTTGTGTTTTATACAATACAATTTTAAATACAAAATAATTTGTTTTTATTGAAAATTTTGAGCATATATGTAAGCCTGTCTATTTTTAGGTGCGTTTGTAATTATATACATATGTAGCACCTATAGTCGTCGTTCAGTCCGTTTGTGCGTCCGTCTGTCTGTCCGCATATAACAGCGCAAAAACTACCAGCCGAATCGTTTGAAATTTAAAATACATAATTGTTGCATAATTTTGTCGAGTCATTTCAAATTTTATGAAAATCGGATGTATAGTTTAATGACAGGGACAGTCAAAAGTTTTCCGTTACATTACGGCCAATGGGAAAAAATTATTGCAAGTGCATTTTAATGATGTTACAGCCTTTCGAACAGAATAAAATTGATTTGCACTTATGAAGTGCACTAAAATGTACATTCAGTATAATATGCAGTGTAAAAAATATTTATAAAACTAGTTATAATACGAACGCACCTCATTTGCCACGTTTGACGTGCAATTTCCAACTTGTTTTATCCCGTAAGCGGCTATGCAATTTAAATTGAGCTAAACCAAAACTAAAAAAGATTTTTTTTTAATTGAAGCTGTAAATAACTTATTATCTAAGTTAGTTTATCTTTCAATGGCTGTTCAAAGTAAATATTGTTCCACATAATTATTGGTCCAAACATTTAAAATAAAAATTCAACTTCAACTATAAAGTTTGGAAAAGATTTTTATTTTATTTGACTAAAAAAGACACTTTCAGGGCAAAAATTCTCTGTCTACAAAATAACAGCCACATAAGCTCAATAACTGTTGAAAAAATTCTTTACGTTTGTTTTGACTGAAAATATAAAAAATGTAAACAATGTTACTTCGAAAATAAATATCAAATAAATGAAAATATCGAAAATATCAAACACCATTATATTTTGAAAATAAATATAGCATATATATCATCGCCGAACCCTGTGAATAATTGTCAAGGCAATAATTATATTTTAACTTAACACACGTTAAATACAAATTTTTTAACTTGACACATCTTAACATACATTTTAATTTTAAGCTTCAAAAGAAGGAAAATGTCGTAAGGAAATGCTGGCAATCGTCAAAACTTTTTAAGCGAGTGAAATGGTCATATTGGCAAGAAAAAATACATTAATAGAAGTGACATAGTCATTCTGTGGCATTTCAACAATCGAGTACCGAACTTCAATTTGGATACAGCCCCTAAAATAGGCTCACTTTATAACAATTAATTTCTTTGAAACTAATAGCACGAATTTCATGAAAACTTGTTTTTAGGCCAATTGAAGGGTGTAGAATTTATTCATCGTGTCAAATTTGGGTGTTGCTAATGAAAAAAACTAAGTTTGAGTTCGTTCTGATAGGTAGATGGTCCCCTAAGCAAATTTTATATGCATCATCTAAAAGAAGACTTTACTTCCAATATTTTGGTACCAGTCACTTTCTTCTACAATAATTTGTTGCACAGTTAGTAGGAAGTGTTTACTTTTTTTTCCTACGACTGTACCCGAAGCACTCATAGTCCAATACCAGCCCAGAAGCAGAATTTTCTGTGTCAGTTTGCAGCAAACTAAAATTTATCTGCGACCCATTAAGCCTACTATCATAAGAAATAACAGAAACACTTAAAGTAAGCAAAATTTCTATTTATAAAGAAAATATAAGAATACAACAAATACCATAAATCTAGAGACTTAAAGCAAATTTCAGTCATTTTTTAAGCCCAGCATTTCTTTTTAAGTTGGTGAATTAATCTGCAAGTTTTAAAATAATCTGCAGCGCCCGCTTCCGTGCTTCACTGTTTCTGCTACTGGGAATACCAGTGCTAATTAACCCTCTCGCTGCGCAACCCGAGAATTTCTCGGGCAACGTAAAAGTAACAAAATTTGCGCAACCCGAGATTTCATCGGGGTTGCCTTTTTCCGTCTAATTAACCCTCCTTGATCATTCCCACCAGTTATTTTTTATTGTAAATCTAATCGGAACATTTTCCCGATTAAATCAGACGAAAATTTGTTTTGAAAAACCGGTGACAAAAGAATAAAAATTCTTAAAAGACGCTTGTCGCGAAGGGATTAAATGCGCAATTTTTGATAAAACAATTACGCAGCGAGACGGTTAAATCTAAATAATAAAAACTGTTCTAGTTCTGATACATCCCTTAGTATGTTTTGGGGAGAAAGTATTCAAGCGTGCTTGGATATTTTACACGCGTCATCAAGCAATTACGGAATCGTCATTCACGACTTAAAAAATTCTTAATAAATAACAATTTTTAAACCAGGCAGATTTATGAAATTAAGATAAACTTTTACAATAATAAGATCGCACGCACAAGAAATAAATAAGTGTGAAAACATAAATTTTTTCGGATTTTTTTTCTTCTAAGCAAATAAAAAAAAGAGCTCGACAGCTTCTTCATGATTGTAGGTAGTAGTGTTTTCTTCAACCAAACCTAGGCAGTCACAGATAAAAGAACACAAACAGTGTATATCTTTTTTAATTTCACAGCAGAAATCCAGCTGGCACGCTTTTCGAAAATTGCAACTGCCTGCTTATAAATAGAAGCGTTATTCACAGAGTTTTTGATCCGTTTGGTGGGAATGACTCACTTTTATTTTGGCTCGACTTCGAAACAACCACCAGAGTCACACTCTGAAAATATACATGGACTGCGGGATTTTCAAAAAATTATCTAAAGACCAGTGGCGTTGCACTTGCAATTCACAAGTTATAGGAAAGGTTCAAGCAGTACATTAAAATAAATTGAGCAATTAGGATCTTTATTATACAGTAATCCCTTAATATTCGCGAGTGTTAGGTTCGCAGAAATCTCCGCGAATGTTGAGGACAGAGACCCCCCCCCCCCCAGACAGTTTCAGGAGGGTGCTGCACCCTGCCTGCCTTTAGATTTACAAAATAGCACCCCTCTTGCCCCTCATTTAAATAATTAGCTCCCTTGTTAGCTCCATTTAAATAATTAGCCCACCTGAAAAAAGTGTCTATACTCCTTTGTTTATTAAAAATTTACTTGCATAGTAAAAATTAACTCATTGCTGTCTTTAAAATAGTTTTCTGTCTATTAAATATTAAAAAGTAGTTTTAAAAATCAAAAGAATGCCTTTAAAATTTTCAAGAAATGTCCTTAAGAATCCAAAACATGCCCTTCGGAATCTAAAAATGCCATTTTCCCACAAACAGCACCCTGCCCTTTTTTTAAACCTGGGGGAAACTCTGTGAGGATATCTTCCCGTACATAAAAAGGGGTTAGGTTTTAAGATTTTTTTTTTTAATTTGAAAAAAACAATTGAGACGTAAAAAATATATTTGCTTAGCATTAAAAAGTACATGCTGTAAATAAATTTACATAATTATAAACATATTGCACAATGTTTGGTTGCTAGTTGATGACGGGGAAAAAAATATTGATGTAAGATTGTTTGGAGGAACAGATCTTTTGTTTATGAATTTTCATGTGAGGAAAAGTTGAGGCCTCGATATCTAATTTAAATTTATAAGACTCCTCATCAATGAAGGAAAGATCTCATTCTATTGCTTTCCCAACAAGTTGTTGATGAAGTTTTAAAATTCCCCATACAATTTTTGCACAAAATATTTCACGTGTAATAAAAATTTTGAACTTCAGAGAGTTTAGGATTATATTATTTTTAGCATCAAGTGATGTTTTGAGTTTCTCGGAATTACTGATGTATGTTTTGACTCAATACAAGGGTTGAAGTTCTCGAAACTTAGGCTATACAGTACAATGCAGGTGTACACTATCAAATAATTTATGGAACTCACTTAACAAAGTGAGTTTACTTTGTAGAAAAATATTCTTTAGAAACAAAATTCGCGAATTACCAAGTTAAGCATTCGCGAGTGTTAAATCCGTGAATGTTAAGAGATTACTGTATAACGAGTCGAAACCCGTCGAATTCGACAAATGAACATGTTGAAAAGAACGGATTGATTGAATTTATAAAAAAAAAAAAAATTACAAAAAAAATTACAATTAATAATCAATCTTATATTGGCTGGATAACTCTTAAAACAAATATTATTTTAAACTAAAGTTTAATTTCAACTTTCCAAATTATTGAAAAATTAAATTTTATTCCTATACATCAGTAACAGGCAGTTTAGATAAAAAATTATGAAGTTACTGGGTCTTTGGTATTACGTAATGAAAATTTGACGAAAATTGCACCACTATGACACACTCGCAATTTTCTTTTCAACAAAATCTAAAAATAACGTCGTTTTCACCTCAGCAAAATTTACATGCGTACTTTTCATATTTACTTTGAATATTTTAACGTGATTATTAATAAATATAGTCCAAACTTGATGTCACACCCGTCTGTTACAATTTGGCATCTGAACATTCGCACTCTTGACTGGAGGTTCTAATCTGTGTGCCGGCGAACTCCAGAAAAGTATACCTATTTAGAAGTATTCGTAATAAAATATTTAGTTTTATCAAAGTAAATACTCATTTCATTTTTACTATAACGCCATTTTCACTCACTGAAGCCCTCTGAGATGAACGACTCAATCTCAATATCAGCGGAACGAAAAAATATTGAAATGTAACAGCTTGGGGACAAGGGACCTTAAAATCCTTAAAAATATTTTTTTTTTATTTTTTGTAAATTTCACCTAAATATTATTCAAGGGTACATTATATGCATTATGGCATGTATTTAGCACAAAAAAAAAAAATTTTTTTTTAATTATTTTTGAGAAAAAATGGAATTTTACGCGTCGTCTTAGAAATCTTCGAAATGCCCCTTGCGTTCTCCATATCAATGAAAATCCC
Source organism: Maratus speciosus (assembly GCA_963932465.1). NCBI lineage: Eukaryota > Metazoa > Arthropoda > Arachnida > Araneae > Salticidae > Maratus > Maratus speciosus. Next base: position 57,906,905 of record OZ010798.1, read on the forward strand.
CAATATTTTTTATAAAAGTTTGTTTTATATATATAAATAAAATAGAGCATCGAATTTTAAATATTTGAATTTAAAGGTAAAAAAAAATTATTATTTATATATATAAAACAGACTTTTATAAAAAAAATTTGGGGATTTTCATTGATATGGGATGCGCAGAAGGCATTTCGAAGATTACTAAGACGACGCGTAAAATTCCATTCTTTTCTCAAAAATAAATTTATTTTTTATTTTTTTGTGCTAAATGCATGCCATAATGCATATAAAGTACCCTTGAATAATATTTTAGATAAAATTTACAAAAAATTTTAAAAAATGAAAATTTTTGAAATTTTTTCGAAAAAATTTCAAAATTTTTAATTTTTTTTTTTTTTTTTTTTTTTTTTTTTTTACCTTTAAATTCAAATATATAAAATTCGATGCTCTATTTTATTTATATATATAAATCAAACTTTTATAAAAAATATTGGGAATTTTCATCGATATGGGACGCGCAGGGGGCATTTCGAAGATTTCCAAGACGATGCGTAAAATTCCATTTTTTTCTCAAAAATAAAATTCTTTTTACATTTTTTTTGTGATAAATGCATGCCATAATGCATATAATGTACCTTTAAATAGTATTTAGGATGAAATTTGCAAAAAATAAAGAAAAAATTGAAAAACTTTGAAATTTTTTCGAAAAAATTTCAAAATTTTTCAATTTTTTTTTTTTTTTTTTTTTACCTTCAAATTGAAATATATAAAATTCGATGCTCTATTTTGTTTATATAATTAAACCAAACTTTTATAAAAAGTATTGGGGATTTTCATTGATATGGAAGACGCAGGGGGCATTTCGAAGATTTCTAAGACGCGTAAAATTCCATTTTTTTCTCAAAAGTAAATTTTTTTTTTTATTTTTTTTGTGATAAATGCATGGCATAATGCATATAATGTACCCTTGAATAATATTTAAGGTGAAATTTACAAAAAATAAAAAAAATTATTTTAAGGTCCCTTGTGCCCTTGAGTAAAAATGCGGGTTTTTTAATTGCGGCGTCATTTTTTGTTCGATATTTTTTTAATTGTAATGCGTAATCCGATTGCCACCAATGTATGAAATTTCATAACGGACTTTTTAATTAAAATATGAAAATGAAATTATTTTAAAAAATAGCAAGTGCGGGCACATCTACAAATAAGCCGCTTTCATTTAAAAAAAATAATAATCAAAATCGGTTCAGTAGAAAGCCCAGGCTAGATGACTAAAAAACAGCCTTGTCTTTTAAATACACAGATAATCCGACTGTTTGTCTGTATTTCAAAACTACGCCTCGTATAAAATGAAATGCAGCGCGATGAAATTAACACCAGTTATCGGCATGAATCCAATTTATAAAATAGCACGGCGCCGCGCCGCACTAAATATGCCTAGTTCAATCTCTACCGTTGCAGGTAGGGCAACAGAAAAGAAAAAAAAAATTAAACATTATTTAAACTACCTTTTTAGAATTTCTAAAACGATACGGAATGAAGCAGAAAGATACGACGAATTACAGACGGCAGGAGTATATACATCGGGATGACAAAGCGAAAAATAAGCGAAAGGTATAAGGAGCATATCCGCGACATAAAATATAATAATCAAGCAACAGCCTTCTCAAGAACAAATTTAAAAAACCCCATAATACCTCAATCAATAAAAATAGAAAAAATAGCTGCATATGATAATCCCCACAACACCCTAATGAGAGAGGCTATCGAGATTAACCTCGAAAGAAAAAATGTATGCAACGATATGGCGCATGCAAATGTTGACTCCCGTTGGCTAAAAATGCTGGAAAGAAGGGGAAAGTGAAAAGGGAGAAGGGGGAAAAATGGAAAGAGAGAGATGATAAAATAAAAGGTCGAAAATGAAACTGCGAGCCGCCAAGTGAAACTGAAGAAGTCCAAGAAATGGACGAAAACGTTTTTTCAGAGAAGTGCCAAAGAGTATGGACAATGAAATATATATTTATAAATAGCATAGTTTTAACGATATACCGGAATTTATGTCCTTTTTAAGTAAAAAAATGTGGTTTGTTTTTTTTAAGAAAAGTAAAGAAATGTAAATTATAATGTTCGATTTTAATATGTACAAAACGAAAGATAAAGGATTTTTTAAAATGAAAATTAAGTGTCATGAATCTTTATACATTAATGTAAAACAAATGTGGTAAAAGTGTCTATACTGGTGGCTACTATAATGCCTGAAATATAGGTATAAGAAAATTTAAGTGTAATATGGGCATTGAATGAGACAGAAATTACTGTCGAAAAACACTGGCTAAATACAAATAAACTTACTTTTTACATTTCGCCCTCTTGAAAAATTAAAAATCTATAGGGGGACTCGGTGTAAAATGGGTAGCCGGGGTAAAATGGGTATATTTTATATATATTTCTTTTTGATTTACCAGAAATTTTTTTTCAAAAATTTAAAGTATGAATGAAATGCTCACATATCTGGCAATATTTAAACTTGGTAAAAACAAACTAGCAATATATATACTGGGCTTGGCAGCCATTTTGTTTTTCAGAAAATAGAACAAAGTGTTTTTAGTGGATGATAAACTTCTTTCCAAAAAAATATACAGGAAGAATTTTAAAAATAAACTGTCTGGATTTTAAAGAAGAAAGATTTTTCTAATGGAAAACTCAAAAAATGAGTAAATTTATTTACTCACAAAAATTTTATACCATTTTTTGTCACATGGGGTAAAATGGGTATAGGCGATCTTTTTTGTGCGAGTTGAGGTCAAGATATGAATGTGTGAATATTGACCAAAATTGAAAGACCTTTGAAAGCAAATTTTTATTGATCCTATGTTTAAAACTGAAATCATGCTTTATTATATGAAACTAGGCTATAAATTCGTCGCGAACATCAGTTATCCGCACCACACATTGGAATGTAAACATTAAAAATCGTTGTTTACAGACAATTTCTCAAAAATCACGTTAAATCAAAGTATCGTATTTTCGGCCATAAATTAAATTAAAACACATGTGCTAACTATACTAAATTATTAAATTGAGTGAATTAAAAGAGGGCAAACAGTAAAAAGACTTGAAGCAACCCATGGAAGTTAAAGGAGAGTTAGAGGTTCTCGCTGCAGAGAATCCAATGATTGGTGACTGGGTCCTTGTGAAATTCAGTGTAAAGAAGTCTGTTAAAGAATTCACAGGTCTTATTATTGATATCCTGATGAAGATTAATACACTGTGAAGTTTGCAACAAAGTCATCTGCCAGATTATTTTATGTCTTCCCTGAGAAAGACGACATTGCTGATGTGCAGGCATCCCGAATTGTCAGGAAGTCTATCTCAACCAAGCTGCACCATCCGTTGCCAGTATACATTTTGTACATAAATTTTTTATTCAGTTATAGCTAGTTAACTTTATAAATTGCTTTTGATTAAAATTATTTTTCAGTTAACTTAATTTCTCATTTTTTCCTACAGATATTCATGTTGATATCTATCTGATTTTGAACTGCATTAAATAAAAAAAAAAAAAAAAAAAAAAAAAAAAAAAAAACTTTTAAAATGAAACACTGTCAGAAACATGATTCAGAGCATGGACATAAATTGATGTAGTGAAAATCGGGAGCAGTTTGGGGTGGGAGGGGTGTAGGATAAGATTTGTCGGTACTTGCATCTTATTTCTATTAGTTTCATAACAGTGTTTTTATTTGTCAAGAAAAACGTGTAAACAAACTAAAAGTGGCGGGTTTTTGCCCTCCCTCCTCATCCCAGTTTATAGTATATATATGACTCAGAGGAAGAAGATACAAAACTTTTAAATGGTTTACACATTAATTATAATGTAATTAAACTTTTACCAGCATATACCCATTTTACCCCGGTGCATACCCATTTTACCCGAACCACGGGGTAAAATGGGTATACACCGGGGTAAAATAGATATAGTCTTTTACACAAAAATTAAAACAAAAGGAAACAAACATTATGTTTAATTTAGACCTAAGATACATAATGTAAAAAATATTAAACGAAAACATGATTATATTTCATAATGTTTCTTCTATGAAACATTAAAATTAAAAAAGCTGTTTTTTATACCCATTTTACCCCGGGTGACCCTAAACACCGAAAAAAGCCTTAATTTAAACAAATAAATATCCACCTTGTGCTGTCATCTCTCGGTTATAGATAAAGACATTTATAAATAAGGATTTCATGCCATTTTCATGTTATAAAGAAAAAGAAAATTATATAAATGCATTAAAATTTGAAACGTCCCAAAAATGGGACGCTAAGCATAAATGGGTTAATAAAATGTAAAAAAACTACATATGAGTATTTCTAGTAGAATAATATGCATAATTATATGTTTTGTCCATATTTATATTTAAAAAGTTTTTAAATTGTATATTATGTACGATAATTAGTATTTTTATGAACTATAAAATATATATATATTTGTTTCTTTACAGAGACTAATAACGTTATAACTATTATTAATAATAAAATAAGAATAATTGTACTGCTGACTTTAAAACAATTTATTTCATAAATATCTTCAAAAGGAGATTACATAAATAACTGTCTCCTAAATGTCCAACAAAAATATGTGCCCATTTGTGCCTAGAACCCTATATTTTGGATATTACAAAAAGGCATAAAAAATAGGCTTGGACATTTAATTTCGCAATTTAAAAAAAAATGCGTATTTCAAAAAAGTCCACAAGATGTATGACTTGCGTTTTTGGATTCTGGATAGAAAAAATACAAATAAACTTACTTTTTATATTTCGCCATCTTGAAAAATTAAAAATTTATAAACACCGAAAAAAGCCTTCATTTAAACAAATAAATATCCACCTTACGCTGTCATCTCTCGGTTATAGATAAAGACATTTAAAGACAATTATTTCATACAATTTTCATGTTATAAAGGAGAAGAAAAATATACTTATTCATTAAAATTTGAAACGTCCCAAAATTGGGACGCTAGGCACAAATGGGTTAAGATACAAAAACCAAGCGGAGTGTAAAAAAGGAAAAATTACATTTCATCCTTTCTTGTTTGTTTTTTTACGAGGCAGAAACAAAAAAAATTCAGAGAAAACATCACAGTCTCATCTTCAGCAGACAGACAAAAGAAAACATATCGGTCAGGTGATACAGTGACCCTGTACAAAGCCGCCTCAAGACAGTCTTGAGAAGGCTTTGCCCTGTAACACATCGCCCAAACAAACCTAAGAGATGACTAGTAACCCTCGTGTTTTCGTAACAAGCCTTGCGTAACACAGGATAGATAAAAACAGATCGACGTGATTGTATTATAGAGGAAAGTGGTTAATAGAACGGGAAAATGGGATTTTTCAAAAAATTTCCCGAACAAGTAAAAGAGGCACTAGAAAACGCATTACATATTAGTTATCGAGCTAAAACAACAAATGGCTTTTTAAACGACAGAATTGTTTATTGCATTCAATCGACGGGAAAACATCCAGTCATTCATGATAAAAATTCCCGATTATGGAAAGAAACTACTGTAGTAACCAGTGTTCGAAATTAGCGGTCGTTAGTCGTCAAATGCATCGAAAGTATTGCATTTGACGACAACAAAATTATTCTCGGTCGTCAAATTTGACACCTATCTTTCTAAAAAATATTTATTGTATTATTTTAACGGTGAAAATAATAATACCTTGTGATTTCATGTTACAAGATTTAAATGTAGATGCATTACATGTTTTTTTAATTTTTACTAGATTCAATTGTAACTATCAACACTCCATAAAATTTGTTTTTGTTTTACTAAGAAGTTATCAAGTTTTAAATTTATTTAACATGATTAAGTGAACTTTTCTATTAATTTCTAAGTATAGCAATATTTAAAAAATCTTTTCATCACTTAAGTTTCTTCAATTATTATAATCTTGGAAATTAAGAACTTCAATAACTTTAAATAAAAACAAATATTGGTACTTTTCTAAAATGTAGCATAGAGTATCTACAGTAAATGTAAAAAATGAATTTTAGAAATTGCAACTAAAAATTTTAATTTGACGCCTAAGATTTTTACAGCAGTCGTCATTCGACGCCTACCTTTTATTTTCCCATTTCTATCACTGGTCGTAACAGTGTTAGGCAAGTCACACACAGGGGCATCCCACACTAAGGCGACACATAAGACATGTCGCTTGAATTCGCTGGAAAAACTGGTTTAAAATAACTTAGTTCTTTGTTTCGACCTGTTTTTGCGCTACATGTTGCTGCTACATGTCACTTGTCGCCTTAGTGGGGGATGCCCCTATGCGACACATAAGACATGTCGCTTGAATTCGCTGGAAAAACTGGTTTAAAACAGGTTTGAAACAACTTCGTTCTTTCTTTCGACCGGTTTTTGCGCTACATGTTGCGGCTTCATGTCGCTTGTCGTCTCAGTGTGGGATATGCCTTATGTTGTGCGAGAGAATAGATTAATGATACGAATTTTTCTGTACATCTATCTATATTACAAAGGACAAACGTGTCCTTGCGTAATGTTGACGTCATTTTGACGGTGGCAACAATTTACGATTAAATTTAACTTTTTTTTGAATTTTTTAAACTTCTAAATACCGCACATTTTCAATTTTTACACCATCGAATAGGGAAAAAAGGGTACTTTCAAATGCAATTTGTTTAAAAATTATATCGCAATTTATTTGAAAACTTTATTGCAATTTACTCAATTTTTATTATTTTTTAATTAATTTGCAGGCCTTTTTTTTTTTTTTTTTTTTTCCCAAATCTATCTCTACCGCGCGCAGACGATTACAAAAGATAAATCTGTTAGCACTTAAATTAATATAAATAGCGCATCATTTCATTCCAGCTTATATTCCGTAACGAAATTAAAACATTCATCAATAAATAAATAAAATAAAATAATAAAATAAAATAAAATTCAAATTTAAGACATGTAATCGAATTTCGCTTTTTGCCCTACACTGAAAAAAAAAAAAAAAAAAAAAAAAACAACTCAAATTGACAGGGGAAAAAACTGTCAATTTTGGCGCCAGTGGAAAACAGTTTAATTTACAGAAAATATCTGTAATTTTCATTAACACTAAAACGGCCGGAAACTTTACTCAAGTTTTATAAAAAATATTTTACACCGGAATTTTTATTTAAATATGTTTAATATGTTATTATTTAACATTTTTCTTCTTTGTGTCTTTTAAACTTATTTTACAAAGAAATCTCTGGTTCGAACCGAAATATATTTATAAGGTAAGGTTTCTGTAAAAGATATAGATTTTTTTTTTTCTGTAAAAATCACAAAATCCAATTTTTTTTTATAGAAACATTTTCTTTAAAACAGTTTTTTTCTGAAAAAAAAATACAATTTTTTTTCTCTAAAAATTTTAGATATTTTTTACAGTGCACAGAAATGAACAGAATCAAAAAGGTTGGTTCTAAATAGCGATCTTTGGAGATTTTTTCGACTTTTAATTCTTGACGTGACTCCAATATGAAAATATCGCTTTTAATACGTTTCGAACGCATTATCGCTATTTTTCATATAAATATGATTTTTAGTATTGTTAGTGGGCATTCTAAAAATATATTAAATGTAAAAAATCTATTAGAGTTACCGATTTGAAAAAAAGTATACCTGTGCGAGATTATCCACTTGTAAGGGGTTAACCCTTCACAGTCGCTTAATATTTGGAAAAAACCATCAAATAAGTACCTATTTTTTTTATTACAGAAATTGAATAATTATAAGGTTTCTAAATAAAATATGCAATTAGTTTTTTTTTTTTGTTTTTTTTTTTTTTTTTAAGGCGAAAACAAAAGATGTTATAGAACAAATTCGCATTTGTAGAAAAGCCATTATGCGAGAATTCTGTGTCTTAATGTTTGTTTTACACTATACAAATGAATGCGAATAAGACCTTTATTTTTCACATCTTAGATCTTTATTTAACATCATCAAACAAATTTTTACAAATAATATAATACACATTAAATTTTGATTATTAATAATTTTTTTGAGTGTGATATATTTCGAAACAGGCAATACAAATTCCAACATCACAATCAGCGACAAAAACCAAATCCGAACATTAATATTCAAAGACTTCACACGGAAATGCCAGTTAAATTTTTCTGGTTTCAGAAGTTTTTTCCAGTAATTAAATCTCCAGCCCGAGAATATGACGGGCACGAGAAATAACGAACGACACCTCAGCCCGCGATATTGACGGGAGCGAGAATTAGGGGGTTCAAATAAAAATACTACTCTACTAAATTTGGGTTCCTTCACGATATTTTATTTCGTTATAATTTTTCTTCAGAGATTTTTAACAATTTAACCCAAATGTACTATTTTCGCTTTCGAGTACACAGTTCACGTTAAAAGAGTTATTTATCCTCAGCTATTTAATTCTTAAAAACTTATTGAGTTTTAAAAAGTTGAAACATTTAAGAAGTTTAAAAACTAAGTAATGCTTATAAAGGTATAAAGATTTGAAATTGAAACATTTCTGAAATGTGGTCAGCGTGGTCACGTTAGTCATAGACTTGAGCCTAGATCATGTTCCTATGTATGTGTCGAAGTCAAATGTTAGCATATTTTAATGAATATCGAATACCTTAAAAAACTACCTTAAATCATGATCAACACATATAAAAGATACGTCACACTAATAAAGATAAAACACAAAACGTAGTCAGAGCTTAGTATCGAATATTTTTGTTTTTTATTTACACAGCAATTAATATATCTGAAACAAAAGTATTCACATCTTTTCTCATAAATTAAACTGTAAATTTGTTAATATGAAAACATGGTAAGAGATTTAAATGTTATTTCTGTCAACTACAAATAATTAGAATTCATATGCAAAATTACATTAAAACCAGTTAGTGAAAATGTTAAGACGAAACTTAATATAGTATTTAAAAGTTTCATTTAATTGATTTATGTTCCTATGTGTGCAATTTTTCTAATAATCATAAGATAAATTAATTTACATACATTAGATTAGACAGACTTGACTACAATTAAATTAAAAAATATAAAAATATATAAAAAAATTTAATTAAAAACTAAAAATATATACAAAAGACGTTTCGCTGTGCAAACACACAGCCTCATCAGTACACATATCAACTACAGCAGAATATCGAAACATGTCCTGGACTCAGTCAAAGTTAATCATTTAAAAACAAAAAATATTCCATCGGGATTGAACCGGATTCGTTGAGTGTATAAGCTAGGGGTGCACAACCTTTTTAAGAGAAGGGCCATTTACAAAAATTTTTTGGGTTGTCAAGGGCCACATCACTAACACAGAAATAATTCTATACCGGGGAGGTGGAGAGGAGATAATAACTCTTCATTCTTGATGAATAACGATTTTTTGTAACAAAAATAAACAAATAGAAATAAATTATTGTATGTAGGAATCCAGAACTTCTTCACATCTGTATGAATAACCATACAACACTTTATGAAGACTAACTGTTTCTTCTTGATAAATGGAAATTTGAAGGAAAAAAATTACACAAAATGTCTAAAAAATTGGAGGTTATTGAAAATTATGTATAAAACCTACCACTCAGCTGCAAGAAAAATCTGGTGAAAACATAAAACGTTGCAAAACATTTTTCATGATTCTTTGTTGAAATTCGCGTTTTTTCCACACCCTTTAACACTATTAGCGATTTTTGCATTTCCCTCACGATCTTTTGACGAAAATCGCGTTTTATCGGCGTTCTTTTGACGGAATTCGCTTATTTCGGCGATCTTTTGGCGAAATTCCCGTTTTTTCGGCGATATTTAGACGAAATTCTCGTTTTTTTCGGCGATCTTTTGACGAGGTTCGCGTTTCTTCCGCGAACTTTTGACGAAATTCCAGTTTCTTCCTCGATCTTGACGAAATTCCCGCTTTTTCGGCGATCTTTTGACAAAATTCCCGCTTTTTCGGCGATCTTTTGACAAAATTCCCGCTTTTTCGGCGATCTTTTGACGAAATTCCCACTTTTTCGGCGATCTTTTGACGAAATTCCCGCTTTTTCGGCGATCTTTTGACAAAATTCTCGCTTTTTCGGCGAACTTATAACGAAATTCGTTTTTTTCTGCGATTTTTTGACAAAATCCCAGTTTTTTCCGCGATCTTTTGGCAAAATTCCAGTTTTTTTTTTTTTGCGATCCTTTGACAGGATTCGCGTTTTTTCAGCGATCCTTTGATAAACTTTGCGCTTTTTATGCCATTTCACAGATTTCCCGTTTTTTCTGCGATCTTATGAAGAAATTCGCGTTTCTTTCTCGATCTTTTGAAGAAATTCGTTTCTTTCTCGATCTTTTGACAAAATTCGTTTCTTTCTCGATCTTTTGACAAAATTCGTTTCTTTCTCGATCTTTTAAGAATAGACATTTATTCCGCGATCCTTTGACGGAATTCGCGTTTTGTACGCGATCCTTTGACGGAATTTGCGTTTTTTCCCGATATTTTGACGAAATGCGTTTTTTCCGCGATCCTTAACAGAATTCGCGTGTTTTCTTTATTCTTTGACGAAATTCGCGATCTTTTGGCAAAATTAAGAGTTTTTTGCGTCTTAAACGAAACCCGCGGTTTTTCGTAATCTTTTGACAAAATTGGCATTTTCCTCCGCGAATCTGACGAAATCCGTATTTTTGTCCGCGATCGTATGACGAAATTTGCTGTTTTTTCCGTGATCCTATGACGAAATTTGCGGGGTTTCTACGCGGTCCTTTGACGAAATTGCGATTTTCCCGCGATCTTTTGCAAAATTGACTGTTTTCTTCTACGAACGATTAACGGAATTGTGTTTCGGCGATCACTTGTCGAAATTTGTGTCCGAATTTTCGGACTGACGACCGATTTTTTTTTAAATTTTGGAACAAATCATCAATGCGAGAAACGGCAAAAAGTCGGAAAAAGACAAAAAAACGGAAAATCGCGGATCCGCGGAAGAATCTCATGCCTGCACAATATAACCCCATCGCGGGCCACAGGTTGTGCATCTCTAGTATAAGGGTATAATTTTGTAAACCAGCTCTCCATGAACAATCTATAATGATAAGTGTTGCAATTTCTCTTCAAAATTAAAGAATTTTCGAAGGCTGGGGTGTGGTCCGTTTCAAATGCATGGTTGTACCAATTTAGAGTTCAATCTTCCATTTTTAAAGGCGCCGACATGTTCTTTAAGTCTGATATCAAACGATTAATTATGACGTAAAAAAATCGACCGGTGTGGTTTACATGATTCCATGCAGTAACTGTGATAACGTTTATATAGGTGAAACTAGCAGATCATTTGATATCAGACTTAAAGAACATGTCGGCGCCTTTAAAAATGGAAGATTGAACTCTAAATTGGTACAACATGCATTTGAAACGGACCACACCCCCAGCCTTCGAAAATTCTTTAATTTTGAAGAGAAATTGCAACACTTATCATTATAGATTGTTCATGGAGAGCTGGTTTACAAAATTATACTCTTATACACTCAACGAATCCGGTGCAATCCCGATGGAATATTTTTTGCTTTTAAATGATTAACTTTAACTTTGATTTTGACTGAGTCCAGAACATGTTTCGATATTCTGCTGTAGTTTATATGTGTACTGATGAGGCTGTGCGTTTGCACAGCGAAACAAACGTCTTTTGTATATATTTTTAGTTTTTAATTAACCCGGGAGAACTCGCTAGTGAGAATGCCCAATTGCTTTTCTTTTACTTTACATTCATATAATATCAACTTTTTTTGGTTGTCTTAGTACTTTTATTCACAAAATAGGTAAAATAATTGAAAAACATTTTGAAATTTTAATTAAAATGAAAAATGATTTAAATAAGAGCCTTAAAAAAGTACGACTGTGAGAGAAAATCTCATGCAGCGAGTTCTCCCGGGTTAAATGTTTTTATATTTTTTAATTTAATTGTAGTCAAGTCTATCTAATGTATGTAAATTAATTTAAAGATTTTAATTCAGACGTTAAAATGTATGTGTATATTAATCATAAGATAACAATCATTAACTATTATTAGAAAAAATATATATTCTTTATATAGATATAGTTATAGTATGCAATTGAAACTGCTTCTAGTTTACAAATGTGATATTTGCCTGAAGTACAAATCTTAAACCTGTTTGTATTTTTTCCCCCTCAGAAATGCATATAAATTTTGCAAAGAAAGTTTAAGTAATTTTCTGTGCAATGCAAGATATAATTAGTATATAATCTATTATATATATAAAATCCAAACGGAAATTTCGTTCCGAACGCCGAGATTTCGAGTTCTACCGCGTGGATTTTTACGGAACTTATACCGTTAGATAGGTATCGTTCCAGGGAAGGTTTTAAGCTATAACACATCATTCTACCTAGATTGGTTGTAGAATTGGTACGGAAAAGTCTATTATTTTGGACTTTGTTACTTCATATTTCCTTAACTATCTGGGCTCCTATTGGTTGTAGAGCTTAGATCTCGCGCCAAAAGTAGCTCCGAAGCACCCAAGCAAACTTTTCCCCGCGATTATTTTGCCGTCTTCCGATTTCCTCTAACTCTATTAGGGGCCCGCGTAGGGCCCCTTTAAAATATTTTTCGTAGTAATTTCAGCAATTATCTTAAATTATTGGTTAAGACCGCCACCCTCCCGATTCATGTATCTACGGAAAGGTTGCATGAAGGAGTTTCGTTCAGATACGCTTTTGTTAAGAATAGAATGCGCTCCCTGGTGGTGGAATGTGGAACTAACATAACGCGATATTGTTAAAATTAGGAAATCTAACAATGCGATCTGTTTTAAACTTTGAGATAGTTCATAACACATAATCTATTATCTATTCTATTATATATATATAAAATCTATTATCTATTCTATTATCTATTATATATATAAAATCCAAACGGAAATTTCGTTCCGAACGCCTAGATTTCGAGTTCTACTGCATGGATTTTTACGGAACTTATACCGTTAGATAGGTATTGTTTCAGGGAAGGTTTTAAGCTATAACACATTATTCTACCTATATCAGTTTTAGAATTATGACGGAAAATTCTGTTATTTTGGGCGATAAGGTTACCATTTTATTTCTTGGCGAAAATCATCGTTGATAAAAAAAAATTGAAACGGCTATTAAACCTCGAAAAATAAAAGAAAAACTGTTACTAATTTTATTTAAATGAAAAAAAAAAAGAAAAAAAAAGGAAGGAGAAAATCCGTTTTAATGAGTGATAATATTAAAAAACGGAAACATTTAATCAAAACCTGAAAGAAATATTTGTAATGCTTAAAAATAATTTAATAAGAAATATTACACTTGATACGCAATATTTGGCTCTTTATCGCTTGCGTTAGATATGGAAACGAATCTGAAAATTTGATTGGATGAAATTTTAACGACATTTTCTTTCTGTCCTGTTCTGTTCTTTTTTTTTATATCTAATTGTCCCATCACGTGACTTATAGAAGAAACAAGCAGATGTAATTGTGAGTCACATGTGTAATTACTATTTGTTTCTTTACAATTTTTTATTTTTCTTTTGTCGCCAAACAATGTGATTTTAAGCCAAAAATGCATAAGCGTGACATTAGCTTGAGGATGTTCTCACAAATGGTGTTTTTTTAGGTGAAAGAGATCATTTTTTGAGTACATTTTCATATTCAATTGTAACTTATATAGATATCAGTTAATATTTTAAAAATGGAATCGAATACTTAAATTTCAGTGTGAATTTCTGCCACACATAGATATTGTAAAATAATTTCATGCTTTTTAAAATGTTTTTCGCCGTAATTCCGAAAGCATGTGATATTTATAAACTCGAACTCAGATCAACGAATATTACTCATTTTATTTAAGCAAATATTATCTATTGTTTATTTCATTTTTTCTCAAGTCATATCGCCAATTTCATTTATAGGAAAATTCACAAATTCGAAATCTAGGAAATAAAAATAATTTTTAAAGAAATTTATGTTTTAATACGTTATTACTATCGAAAAATTTAACATTTAAAAAAAAAAAAAAATTACAAGTCTTTTGTAATTCGTCATTCCTTCTTCGTCTTTCTTCGTACTTTCTCCTCTGTTATGTTATATTTCAAATGATATTGGACTAATTTTCGATCATCGATTCACCGCAAAATGGCATATCTAATATAGTATATAAAATAAAGTCTGGATTAGGGGGCTAATTAACGCACAGCGCAAACTACTGAACCTAAAATCTTGAAAATCGTGGTAAAAATACTTCTTATGACATAGACTTCTGCTAAGAAAGGATTTTCTAAAGTGTCACCCCTAATGGTTTTTGCTCGGGGAGGGGAAAAAAATCGAATATCAAAATTATGCGTCAAATGATAGCATATTTTAATGTAGTTTTGTATGCTGAATCGAATGCTACCAAATAAATTTTTATAAGTCCAACAGTTCATGACACATTTCATATTTTTCTAATTTGGCGGTGTCTTTGGCATCTAAACCTCAAAATATCTATCATTACATCCGTTACTCTAGCAACGGAAAAAATTCAAATCAACCCTTTTGGCTAAAAAATAAAAACGGCTCTATGAGTTTGAAATAAAAATGCAAGCATCTTAATTTAAAAAAAAAAATAGTGATTTTATGTAAAATAAAAGGAAAATAATTACTGAGAATTTAGCGTTATAAAACAAAAATGGAAAAGGTACTACTTAGATATTCCGTCGACCAAAATCTATCGTCAAACTATAAGATTGAATGCCAATAACGGTTGATCGTAAATATCAAATTCACTTGAATTTAAACAAGCTACACGTGTTTACGTCATCAAGTGATTTTAATTTCGACGTTTTATTTGTATTTTTATTAATGTTATACTAATTTATTTGTTATTTCGTTATTTAAAATAAAGATTATGTCAATTTATATAATTTGGCGAATGGTTTGGCGATTTATATAATTTGGCGAAATCAGTCGACCGGATAACAAGTAGTACCAATGAAAATATTTAAGTATGAAAGCAATGTTTGTAACGACTTAAAAATTATTTTCATATATATAAACTCGGTTTATGGCGTCAGATGCCGTCATCCGAAGAATCTACAAGAGTCTTTTTCCATTTTTTCCGGTCATAGGTTCCTCAATGAAAGAAATTGGAATTGGAATAATATTGTGCGATTTATAAATTGCTCCTCGATAAGAAGAAAAAATGGGTACATTTATAACAATCGTGCGCACATCTCGCTGATAGCATTTTAAAAATTCCCAGTAGCAGTAGTTACATTTTGCGTATGTAAATTAAAAATATTTTTTTTGTTTTTAATTATGGCATTATTTCCAGTTATTGTTTATCTTTTCAGTTTTTTAAATAAAATTAGTATAAGGCATGCATTTTAAATGAAATGAATGAAAGGTTTGTGTTTTAAATGAAAATAATGAAATAAGAATATGCTATGAAAACAATCTTTATTGATTTATTACCTGCGCCCTGCCGACATAAAAGTATCACAAAAGCCACATATTCACTTTTCTTTGAGTAGTTGCTCATGAGAATTCAAGTTAACCTTCCGTAATCGGATACTTCACATATTGGTGAATTAGCTTTAATGTTAAAAGCATCGTTTATGTTTGAAGCGAAAACTTTACTATGAATTCTATTACACAAAATCGCATCATCATCATCTACTATATATTTACAACGGAAATTTGTATTTCATTCCGATTGCTTATAATACTTTCGTAGGATATACCACAATTAGTTAGGTAATAATTTTGGAAAGGTTTTAGTGTATACATATTGTTCAAGGGTACTTAGTTATACAGAAACAGTAAAAGTTCAAAAATTAAGTGAACCTGATTATGAAAGTTTAGCCTTTTTAAAAAAATCTACAGAACATATTTTGTTACAAGTGGCCCTGTTGCATGACTTTTAGGAATGGTGTTAGTATATACGATTTCATTATATGTTGATTAGTTACAGAGGTATTAATTCCTGTTGTCATAACGATCTCATTACCCGACCAGATGTGCGCGGTTTATAATCAACTAAAACAATTACTTCTTAATTGCTAAATTTTGTCCAACGCTTAAGATAACATTATATTGCAATGGCGTTCTCATCGTTTTCAGTAATGAGCAAGGTCAAGCTGTAGATCCATATTGTTTAAAATACAAGTTCAAATTCACCATTTAGTTTAATCCAAGGTTCATTTGGAAATATTGACCAGCGCAGCGGGCATAGCCTGCTAGTAATTATATAAAATAAATATGCAAAAATTCAGTTTTTTCTAACTTTCATTTAAAATTTTTAATTACTTTCAAATAAAAAAAAATGAATATTAATATATAATTTTTAAAAAAATTTTCAAGTTTTTGAAAAGCAAAAAAATAAAATTTAAGCGATAACTAAAATTATATTGTAAAAATATACTAAATTTCTAAAAATAGAAACTCTGAATATTGATTATAATCATAATATAAATAAGGATGCGAGTTTCAAAACTCGCCTTATCCAGAAAATCAAATTTTGGGAAATCGCGGAAAACCTCTGACCGCTTCCATTGGTTTTCACTGTAAACCAAGATTTTACGATGCCAGAAATATACACAATAAAACTCATTAGTGTTTTTTCGATGCAATTTCACGAATAGAATAGATTGATAGAGAACAGGGTTCGTGAATTTTTTTTTTTTTTTTAATGAAATTAATCGGATTTTTTTTTTTTTTTTTTAATCCTTACACAATATTATTATTTTATCTGACTTTACATTTATATAGTAAAAATTATATAGACAGGCACATATACATGTATGCTATATAAGTATTACCAATATATAATCAATATTACTACACAATTTACATAAATCATTAAAATTGTAACATTTTAAGATATCAATATATATTATACAAAATGCATGAAAAACTACAAATCAAGATGTCAAAAATCAATTCCACCTTACATATTTTAGGCAAAAAAACTGCAGCACATAAAAAATTTAAATAAATTTGGAAGCAAGTTAAGATGTTAACTTTTGTTTTTTGTAAAAGTGCTGGTACAGAAAAACGAGTTTTGCAGCTAACAGTTCCTAACTTTCAAATGTACCAAACAGAAAGCAGAAAACAATCGTTTTCCTGAAGCAGATGAAATTATTGCAGTTAAGGCTCCTGTCCCTGCCTCCGAAGGCACTCACGAGCTAATGCTAATCCTATGGGGAGGGATTTTTAATATCTCGCTTGCATTTCGACCTTTTTAAATAGTTTTTTTAGCATTGTATAACAGAGATCCGTCTACATCATACCTTTTTTTACTTTTTCGATTTTGGTCGCAGATATTTTTTAGAATGACACTTTCATTTTCAGAACCGGTTTTGAAAGTGAAAGTAACTTTAGAAAAAAATCCCTGCCGGCTCGAGCCTACAGGCGGAGGTAGATTTCGAAGTTAAGTACTCAATTCACCAACAAAATTTAAATCAAGATTAGAGATAAACCCAGTTCCTTCACTAAGAATGAGCTCTAGGGAGCTAAACATTTTGTGAAAATTCTAATATACACGAATACACACACGCATGTATATAGAATAGGTTTGAAAATGGCTACAGCAAATCCAGAGAACCTCAAAGTTTTAAAATATGTTGATATTTCCATAGATGGGTTTTTATCATGTTTTAATACATTTCTTCAGACTCACATGACGTTACATATTCACCTGCTGAGGTCCATTATATTTCCATTATGACGCAATATTTTGTTTTGTTTTTAATTCATCAAACTATTTATTTCATTTTGTGTTTTCATGCGGAAATCTTGCTCTAGAAAACTTATGATGTAATATTCAATTTGTTTTCAATTCGTCAAACTGTTTATTTAACTTTTCACGCGAAAATCTTGCAATGGAAAAGCAATTGTTGTGGTGAGAATTTTATTGCTTTTTTTTTTAATTGTTGGCAACTGCTATAACGAAAAATATTTTCTTTTCCTGTCATTGTTGTGTAAGAGCTAGTTTTATATGAATCATGTTAAGACGGTATTCAAAATTTTTAACCTTCCCCAATTCCATTCCCTTGGGCCGATTTTGCCCATTTTCAATCCCCGCCAAGATATTAGCCATCTTGGCGAGTTTGAAGACGATCCGTGCATAATTGCAACTTTTATCGTGCGGACAAAATTTAGTACATACATACATACATTCAGGGCTTGAAATTCAATTTTTCCTAGGAGGGGAGTTTCCCTACCAACATTTATAAATGGAGGGGAGTTGAGCTATTTGGGAGGGAGAAAAAAAATCTAAAACCCACTGTTATTTTACGTGCTATTTAAAGATTTACATTAATTATTTTAATACAGACATGACAAATAACCATTGAAGCAATTTAAATCAACAACTCGGAATAATTATGAAAAATGTTTTTTTATTTAAAAAAGTAAGAAAGCTTTTATATTAGCCTATTTTTCAAGTTACAACCAAATGTCATGAGTCCTTAACAATGGGGTTGTTAAATGAATTTCTGAATTTAGATTTTATTCCATTTTGGGCCCTGAATCTTCTTTCACAAGGTAAACTTGTGACAGACAGCACAAGCACAACGTTTATAACTTTGGAAGGTATCGGAAATGTATGGTTTGGTTATGCTCTCTTAAAAAAATTTCACAAAACTTTACAATATCTGACATGTCTTCATTTTTAACTACTTGCATGAACAGTGTATATTCAGCGATGGAATCATCAATATCCATTTCTGAACAAATTGTTTTATTATATCCTTAATGGAATTATAGTCAAAACCTGATTCCCTGGTATTTTCTTTGTTTAAAATTTGAATGTAAAAGTCAAAAGTTTGAAATGAAAACTGTTGATTCATTTCTTCCACTACACGAGAAACGTAGGTTAACTTTAAATTGTCAAGTCCTAATTTCTGTTAATTGCAAGGATCAACTTGTTTGGTGTTTCTATATATGTTTGATTGGAGCTCGGAATTTTTCTTTGATGTGCACCACAAGATCTTTGCGGTCTTTCTAATCTTACTTTTGTTTAGTACTGAATCTAGACCAATTTGCCAGAGCGCAGCACCCGGTGACACTTAATGTCCTTTTGTGACACAACCTTTTGGATATAATCCTTTTTCTCTCACAGGAAAAAAACATAGTGAAATATGCCAATCGGGCATAGGAAAAAATATCGTGAATTTCTTCTATTGGTCGAGGAAAGAATATCATTAAATTCGTCGATTGGCTGCGGTATAAAATCACGAAATGCATTGATCAGACGCGGGATAAAACTGTGAATTTCGTCAGTCTGTCGCAAAAGTAACCGTAAAATTTGCACGTGTTTCTGAGTAAAAAAAAAAAAAAAAAAAAAAAAAAGAAAGAAAGAAAGAAATTCACAGCAAATTTTCTGAAAGGTTACAGAAGGGGATGGAAAAGGATTGGGAAATCCTCTCCAGGCGCTAATTTTTTATGTTGTAGGTCAAGTAAATTCTTTTTTTTTTGGTTCGGTTTGATTTCAGGCTGAGTGTAGATTCCTGTAAATTGGATTCGGGTTAAACCCAATTTTTCAAAAGTTAGTTCAGTATATTATTTCAGATTTAAAACTATACTATACCTTTAATAATAAATATAGATATTTGTGTGTGTGTGCTGTTTTCTAAAGAGACTGTAACATTTTTATCGCGACCCTTTGATGAAATTCCCTTTTTTTTCTGCAGCTCTTTAACGAAAATCGCGTTTTTTTTCGCGCTCTTTTGTCGAAAGTCCCGTTTTTTCGCGACCTTTTGACGAAATTTGCGTCTTTTTCGCGATTTTTTCACGAAATTTACGTTTTTTCGCGATCCTTTGACAAAGTTTGCGTTTTTCCCGCGATCATTTGACGAAATTCGCGTTTTTTCGCAATCCTTTAATGAAATTCGCGTTTTTTTCAGCGGTCCTTTGATTAAATTTGCGTTTATTCCGCGATCCTTTGACAAAATTTGCACTTTTCCGCGATCTTTTGATGAAATTCACGTTTTTTCGCGATCCTTTGACAAAATTTGCATTTTCCCGCGATCCTTGGACGAAATTCGCTTTTTTTCGCGATCCTTTGCCGAAACTCGCGTTTTTTCCGCGTTCCTTTGCTGAAATTTACGATTTTTTTTGTTATTCTTTGATGTAATATGTGTTCTTTCGCGATCCTTTGATGAATTTCAAGTTTTTTTTTTCACGATCTTTTGACAAAATTTGAATTTTATTCGCAAGCTTTAGCGACGAAATTGGCGTCTTTTTCCTCGAACAATTGATGAAATGGATTTTTTCGGCGATCATTCGTCGAAATTCGCGATATTTTTCTGTTGAACTGATGACCGATTTTTCATAATTTTCGGAACGTAATGCCTTAAATTTTCAAAAAATTCAGAACAGAAATACCTCTGAATTCGCCAATCAGTCGCGGACATTTGTGAACCGATCTGGAGAAAAAAATAATGAAATTTAGCGGTCGCGTGAAAAATTAATGACTTTCAACGATCTTTCGCGGTAAAAAAAAACGCAAAATGAGTCAATCGGCCGCGCGAAAATATCGAGAAATTCGCAAGGAGTTCGCGGGAGTTGATCGTAATTTCAAAATGCAAAATTTTCTGGAAAATCGCGAGATGTTTTGGACGGGAGCCTCCCGCCCACGATATTCTTTTGGCCGGGATTTCAAAGTTTTGGGCGCGAATCCCGCCATCCCGCCCTGAAATTCAAGCCCTGATACATACATATATATATATATATAGTAAAAAAGGTGCGGTGTAGAAACGGACCTCGGCTATCCAATGCAAAAAAAATTATTTAAAAATGTCGAAATGCAAACGAGAATATTAGAAAAATCCCTCCCCATAGGATTAGCATTAGCTCGTGAGTGCCTTCGGCGACAGGGACAGGAGCCTTAAAAGCTGGTTGGTTATGAATTCTTAGAGATTTTTTTTTTTTTATATCCTTTTCGATAACTGTAACATGTGTCTTCCACCACTCTAAAGAACAGAGTTCTTTCACTATATTAGATCGAGACAAAAAGTCATTGAATGGATCAGATTTTACTTCAAACATTAATATAATAGGCATTACCAAAGTAGAGAATTTTTCTTTAGCAAACAATAACGCTGATATTTTCTCAAAGCTAGTTAATTTTTCTCCTGCATAATGGGAATTCAAAAGATAGGATAATAAATGTGTTGGGCTCAATGCTTGTTTGTAACGAGCAAAGCCATACAATTTTATTTTACTTAAACGTGCAGAAGTTTTTCTAAATAACTAATAGTTAAGTAAATATTCCTATATTTAATACATCCATTCTTATATTTCCTTACTGTTGCAAGTTTATTTTACAATTTGATTCAAATGAAATTTGAAACCATTTTTTCTAATCTTTACTTTTTGACAAAGATGATTTTTTTTAAATCAATTGATTTAAATCACGATTAAAATCAAGCTGATTTAAATCAACGAACCCTGAGAGAGTAAACTCGATTTTTTAGATTTTGCATAAGACAAGTTTTTTACAACCCTGCCTCAAATACAGGAAAATAAAGTCACAAACATCTCCTCATTCAAAGGGAAAGGAATGGCAATCCAATGACGAAAGATCAAAACTGGTCACAATAATTTCTTTCAATCCTCCGTATAAGGCCAGTAGTAGAATTGACATAAAAAAGTTTTATTGGTCCGCTACATAAAAATCTATTAAGTCCCCTTAACCCTTTGAGTGCCCCCCCCCCCCCCCTCCTCCTAGAATATAAGCCAAACTTCCTTTGCAGTTGTCCAAAATTTTCAGCATAATAAAATATAAAATTATAACTTGCTAAAAATTAAACAGCATATAAAGAAAAATTATAAAATTATTTATTAATTAAATATTTTATTTCAATTTAATTATTTCAACTGACTAAGGTTTAATGGAATTTTTTTTATTTATTTTTTTAAATAAAATAAAATTATGTGATTTGTGTTTGGTTGCGGTTTTCTTGGGGATGGGAAAGTTACTGGTCCTGCAGATCACTACTTTTTTCAAATTAGTGGTCTGATTGAATTTTTGGTGGTCTTGGACCAGCGACCACCAAGGATTTTGAACACTGAAGGCATTACCTATTTACTAAGATTTAAATAGTATGATTTACATTTTCTATAAAATTTATTGCCATTATTTAATTTAAATTGTTTCCAGGTTGAGTATAATAAATCCTTACTTAAATAATACCCATCATTCTTGGCAATGTTCATTTTTATCAAGAAATATGCATGTGTAGTAATAGAAAATGGCATTAAAAACACCCGATTTAAACAGAAATACTTTTTTTAAGCCCTGCTTTTTTGAGGAAACTAGGATTTTGTTTGTGATCCTCAATAATTGTGGTTCAATAATTTCTGGAGGATTATCCTCTTTAATAAAAAGCTGCGCATTGCTGGCGACTGGCTTTTTCGATAATCGTTGCCACATATAAATCTCGGAAAATGAAATTTTTCTACCAACAACAGATTACTGATATAAACAAACGAACATTTCTGAAAATGATTAATTTTACAAATGTAAACAATGTGTTGCGAGTCATTCATTTTTGAAAATTCATTGATAAAAATTTAAAAACTTTCATGCATTGAATATTTTACGCATTGAAAACTGTATTTTTCTACTAACAACAGATTACTGATATAAACAAACAAACATTTCTGAAATTGTGATTAATTTTACAAATGTAAACAATGTGTAGTGAGTCATTCATTTTTGAAAATTCATTGATAAAAATTTAAAAACTTTCATGCATTGAATATTTTAACTTCTGTAGTATTATTATGCCTTTGACGTCATTCGCCTATGAACCAATATAAATAGTTTTTAATTTAAAAACGAAGTCTTAGAAAACTCAAGTCTATTTTCAGTACTTTTACGTTATATGGGGGCAATTTCGCCAATAACAGGGGTTTTCCCGCCAATTGTAGTTATTATTTCGTGTGTGTGATTTAGAAACAATGCTTTAAAGTTGAAATAAATTGCTATAGTATTTATTATTACTGTTATGTATTTTTAAGGAAATGAGTGAAACGCATGTATTTTAATTGTATACAATATATGTATTTTGAATGCTTGTATTTTAAATAAAAGTTATGCTTTTTAAATGAAATGGGTTAAAAGGTTTATATTTTAAGTGAAATTAATGTAATATGAATGATGTCAATGGGAACATTATTTGGTGATTTATCACATCGCCAAGCTAACATAAAAAGTTCTTTATTTTCTGAGTATTAATGTAATAAACATAATCTTTAGTTTGTTTGTTTCAGGTTTGTATGTTTTAATTTCTTTTTGGATAAATTGATTTGATGAATAATTAATCCATTTTCCTTTTTTTTTTTTTTTTTTTTTGCAAACTTAATTACTTTTTAACATTACATAATTTAAATTTTACACTGTTGAATAGGGAGGGTGTACTTTCAAATGTAAATTGTTTGAAAACTGTATTTCAATTTACTGACTTTTTATGATTTTTAAGTATTACGGAATAATAGTATATAAATATTTTTATTAATTATTTAAAATTTTAAGGAAAAACAATGATTTCTACCCACTGTCCTAGGATGGGTGTTTCCACTAGTAAAGCTATAATAATGGAGCTGTTCAATTAACAATGGAAATACTTTTACTATTTACGACTTATTCTAACACTTTGACATATCTTATTCAATAATTATATTGTATTATTGTTATGCTTTTGGTTGACTAACTCAGTAGTAGAGTTTCTGTGTCAAGCTGCAACAAATCAAAATTAGCCTGCGACCCAACAATGCTGGACGAAGCCCATACTATGAGGGTGGATCCAAAAAAAGGTTACAAGGGTAATAAAAAATTATTTATTAACAATAAACAGAAAATACAAAAGTGAATTAAGAGGCATACTTTCTGATCACTTTTCCACATAATCACCAAATTTTTTAGGCATTTATCTGAATGCAGGGACCAACTTGTTTAACCCGGCTGGGCAGAAATCACGTCCCTGCCCATTCAGCCAGTTCTCAGCAGGGGTTTTCATATCACTGTCTGAAAAGAACCTTGTTCCAGGTAATCGTTCCTTCAATTAAAAAAAAAAAAAAAATAGTCACTGTGTGCCAAATCTGGACTGTATGGAGGGGGCTCCGAACTTCCCACTTGAACTTTTGCAGCAATTCTTGAGTCAAGGGCGGATCCAGCTCACCATTTAGAGGGAGGTCATGGATTTCCTTTTTGGGGGTGGGTGGGGATCATATCATTTTTATATATTTTGAGAATTTTTTATATTGAAAGCTACTCCCAAATCCAAACTAACTACTTTTTGATACTTTCGCGAAGTCATTTTCATTCGTAAATACAAAAAATTCGCATTAATATTCGTAAAAATATAAAATTTGCCGATTTTGTTCAGATACCAAGAAATTAAAGACTTTCCCATTTTCTTATAAAGGCAAAGGTTCATTCAGAAAATGTTGTCAAAGTTAGCATTTTTATCCAAGTTACATTTCATTAGTCCAAAGTAAATATTTTCCTCCATTCTAACTTCATTTCTTTCCTATGTATTTCTACAACAAGTCAACTGCAATTTAATTTTTTATAAAAGAGAAGATTTTTAAGTGTTCTGGGTATGAGAAAATAATGATAGTTCTTCTAGATTTACCGCCATTTTGATTTTATTTAAACTGTGTGGTGATTGTACCTCGGGACAGTAAAATATGTTGTACCTTGGGACATGTCCAATGGTACAAGAAATACATGGTTTGTAATAATTTGGATAAATAAAAGTATGTTTATTACTTATTTTACAGAAAATTTCACAAATCATGTGAAATGCAATAAATAAAACAACTCAACTTCATTTTGGATCTTGAACTTGAGTTTCATTCTCTATTCCCTTGAAAAAAAAAGCTTTTGTTTGTTGGCATAAAATTAGTTATTGTTATTGTACAAAATATTGTATTAGTTATTGTACAAAATTATTGATGAGTTATATGCCTATTCCCTGAATTATGCAGTATGTCCCAAGGTACAACAGGATGTTGTACCTTGGGACAGTTTGCCTTCCCTACTTTAAATGAATGGCATTTTTTTATTTTCAAACTGCCTGAATTTCTAAAATTATATTATAGAGAAATATGTTGGTGTATTGAAATGTTGCCTTTAAATTTTAAATCTGATTATAATCATCGAAGTAAAAAATTAAAATGTGAAAATTGTCCCAAGGTACAACACTCTCCCCTATACCATATATACTTGGCGTAAGTTAAGAAAGTTTTGAAAAATAAAAAAAAAATTCTATACCTACGGTAATACAGAATTTATGTAAGCCTATAACATATCGTAAAATTTGGGGAAAATTTTCATATGGATTCGGGGAAATGTTCGGAGTGAAAACATTTTCTGCACCCTGTATTGCTGTAATGTTAGTCTTATTCTAAGGTGTTTTTTTTTTTTTTTTTCCATGGAAGTAGTAGAAAAAAACTACATTTGATGCCTTTTGTACTCCAAGTTTGTTTCGTAATTTGGAGTGGATAAATTCAAAATTTGAAAATATCCGCTCAATTGATGCTGAACTGCGTGGACTGGAATGCAAACATACCATGAGCAGTATGAATTCAATTGGTATATTGTTGTTGTTGGTTTTTGTTTTTCCCAAGCCTTTTCACCACCATACCGCTTCTGAAACATCCTGAGCTGAGATGAAACTTTTAGGGTATGGTGGAGATTCAGCTTCAAAAGCAATGACAAAGTTAGAAAATTTGGCTTTACTTCAAGCTGCCATGTTCGATCTGCTTCCCTCTGTGCATCATTTACAAACTTGAAATAATATGCTCAAATTAAAAAATAAAGATTAAATAGGGGCTATTTTAATACGTATAAAAATAAAATTTAACAAATTGTTCTAAATAATTAAATTGAAACTAACATAATAAAACAATGCTATATTATTTATGTGCAAATATTGAAAATAACAAACCATTTTCTTTTAAGTTATTGATTTAAAGAACGTTTAATGATATTGATTTCATATTATAAATCATTTACTCAGAGAACATTTGTGTTGCAATTGCAGTTTATACCTAATGTTTATGTACAAAAACAAACATTTAGAATCATTAAAAATCTAGACGTAACATGATCAGTCATTGAGTAGTGGCCACTTTAGCTTTACATGAGCTTTTTTTTAAGCATAAATTAGATGCTAATTTTTTTTTTTTTTAATAATAAACTGGACACTTAATAGTAATAAAGATATAATTATAATTTTATTAGGTACAACTTAATTATAGTATTATAACTAAACAAAAATTATTTATATAACATATAAATTATTACTTAATCAGTTTTTAGTTTGATTTAACATAAAATTTCACTAATGATTGCTAAAAAAAATTTGTATAAGGTTTTTGACACTTTTCGACGTGTCATGTCAAAAACCACTTTTTGATGTCAAAAACCCAACCCTGATATACATAGATCACATAAGAGCTACACAAAAAAATATGGAAACTTTTATGTTTTATGACTAAAGATGGTAATTACTGAAATTAGATTTTTAAATAAATTTTTTATGCATTTTCCAAATCGTATAAACATCATCTTATTAAACGAAGTTATGTTACAGTATTCTGAAGATGTTGGAAAATGTTTCATAATCCATGCTTGACACATGATTTTTCTTTCTTGCGTTTTTTTTTTTTTTTTTTTTTTTTTTTTTTTGACCACATCATTTCTTTTAAAGCTGTTAGATTAATCGAAGTTCTAAAATAATCTGGAGCACCCCTTGCCATGGCTGATATGTTTCTGCTACTCAGTCTACTGATATTAAAAATTAGAAAAGCAGAAAAAAATTATCAGTATAGAGGTACAACTATGTAGTTTTCATTTCTAAATCTTAATAAAAACCATGTACAGTAGAAGCTCGGTTCTTAAATTCCCCAGTAGACGAACAACAGCGAGGTCGGTGAATCTACTGATTTTTATTTCCTTTCTCTCATTTTTTTTTACCCCCAAGGGTTAACCCATGCCCATTGGAATCTCCTCAAGGGCTGCAAGTTTGTCTATACAATTCGAAAGAATGTTTCCCATTTAGGGGTCTGTCCAGAGGAAAAACTGAATCTGTTAACGGACTCTTCACAAAATTCGATGACAGTAAAAAAGGACTCTCACAAAAACAAATTTTAGAAAAACAGACTCTTCACAAAAATAAATTTCGGAAAAAAGGCCCTTTCACAAAAAACACAGAAAAAAATTTATAGTAGTAGTAGATATACACACTGCGCACAATCTCAATCTATGAACTGATTTCAGTCTTGGAAATTTTTTTAAGCGATAGTAAATTATACTTCATATACATACATAAATAGCACTTTTGCTAGCAAAAAAACTTTTAATCTATATACATATAATAATCATACATATAATAATTATTTATACTAACCTGGACATTCTGTTTGTGGATTGTGTAGTATAATATAACAGAATGTAACACTATCTAAATCCCTTTCAGTATTTAATACATTTTATCACAAATTATAGATTTTAATAGATAGATACAATATTGCACTAATAAAATAATCCATGTATGAAGTTAAAATCGATATAATAGCGTGATTTCTCATTCAACCAACTCTCAGTATCTCAGTTAAACATTTTTTTCCTTCGGTCCCTTAAGAGTTTATAAATAAGTATTATTTATTTTTATATACTACATATATATTATACTGTTTGCAGATAAATATTAAATTGTTGTACTATTTATAGAAATTAAAGTATTGTATATAAATATTAAATTGTTTTATAGGGTAGATTTGCCAGTAATGGACATCCTTCAATGTTTTTGGTTTATAAAAAAAATAACCAATAAAAATTTAACTTTTATTATTTTTTTTCCATAACGCCCCCTTGCATATTTTATAATCATGCATTATTGCTGGCACTCTTAATCAAACCAATCAGGAAGCAGATAATAATGTTTCGAAGTTGTACTGTTTTTCAGTGAAAATTTTAATGAACATGCTATATTTAATAAATTTACATACATAGACAATGGTACTACAATCCATGTAGGATTTTGACCTCCCTCAATATACCTCACCAGGCCTTCAGCTCTCTGGCCTTTAATTAATAATTTGGTTTTGTGTTAGATCTTTTTCTACCTCTTCTATCCATCTCTTCCTGGGTAAACTTAAAACATTCCAAGTTACAATTCTAAAATTCATAAGCCGTTTTTCAGTTCCAGTCCGTTTTACCATGAGATCAGTCCATCTAACATCTGTATTTCTATTTAAGAGCTTCACAGCAAGTTATTTTTTACAGTGAAAGGTTGTCAGCCTTTTGCCCAACCCCTTTTAGTCGCCTCTTACGACATGCACAGGTTACATTGGGACTATTCTTTAATGCCAGTCACCACACAGCATATTTAATAAATTTACATATTCTTTATTTTCTTGCAAAATTTGCAGCTTTTTGTTTAGGTAGTAATAGAAAACTTTAAATTTTATATACTAATAGCCATTTATAAAATTTCATTTATTTTTAAGGTTTTAAGAGAAGTGTCCATTACTGGGGTACTTAGTCATTTTCCAGTAATGGACAACCTTTTCTTTTACAGGGATTCTTGATTTTAGTTTGAATTTCAAACAATAGATGGTGCTGAGAGCAATAGGTGCTCAGTCCAGACCCGATTTTTGGTACTTCGGGATCCATTCAATGCATTTTAATCTCCTTTTTTCGCATGGAAGAAGAGAGAGGCCGAAAAATTGAGCCTGGGTTTAGCGATTATTGCTTGCAGCGCCATCTATCGATGCTATTTCTAACTAAAACTGAGAATCACAGCATAAAAATGCCTGATATTTTACATAACACTCCTGCAAGAATTTTTTTAACGTCTGCCACCGTTTGCAAGTTATTGAATTTTAAAATCCATCAGTCATTTTTGGAACACATGATATATAGGGGAGACTTGATCCCTTTAATTTTTTAATTTTTATTTTGGAAAAAATAAAAAATTTTAAAAATGTTTCCAGTTATTATTAAAAGCTCATGTGTCTTTCTTGTTGTAGTATATATATATATATATATTTTTTTTTTTTTTTTGAAAAGCCATTTTTAAAATAAATTGTTTTCCAAAAAAATAAAAAAAGAATCAAGTCCCCCCCAGTTGCAGGGAGACTTGATCCCTTGCCAAGGGAGACTTGATCCTTGAAACAGATACATTGAAATGATTCAAATTAAGTAGTAGAAACCAAATTTATTGTTGACTAACTTGTAAAAATGGAGAAAAACACAATTAATGATCAATAAACATTTTCTATCAATCTTGTATTTCTTCTTCATTCTGTCTTTTAGTTGGTGTGCTTGTTAAAATTTTTGAAGACCTCTTTTTTCATTTCTTTAGATTTTCCCATTTTTGGTAATGAAACTTTAAGGAAGTCTTGTATGTCTTCTGGTGTCATTATGTTTGGTTTAACTGTAGTTTTTTTAGTGCTTGTTGGAGTTAATGGTTGATTTGAGACAAAAGATGATAAAAAATCATCTTCAGAAATTACTTTTTAAGGGATATATTCCAGTGATATTAAATCCATTTATTATGTTAGTTGTCACCATGGCTTTAGGATGGGCAATTCCGATCAGTTCAACAATATGATAAATTGCTGTCGTTTGAGCATGATGATTAGTCATTCAGTCTTAAGCAGCCATATTAAAATATCTTTTAAGTGGTCCATAATACAGTACGATCCAGAGGTGCAATTTGTGAGAAGTGTGTGGTGATATTTTTAAGAAAATTATTCCATTTTTTTTTTTTTTTTTTTTTTTTCTTGGCATAATTCAAACTCTCAATGCTTATATGGTTATCATGATTATTCATTATGATTAACATTTTACTGTTTTGATTATATCTTACATTCTTTGCAAAGTGCTGTAAAAATGTTGCAAAGTTAGACGTATGTCTCACATGTGCATTCATCCACCATGTGCTTGCTAACTATCATATGCAGCCACATAGTATTAACATTCAATATTTGTCAACCATCTAAAATCAAGGCAGTCATATCCCAACTAATACAGATAATATCTAAATGTCACAGATTCAGATTTAGCCAGGTGGGGAGGCCTACCAATTGGTTTGAGCTCAACTAGCCTCACCCAACTGGCTCCTATCGGCAGGATAAGCTCCCTACCGAATCTGTTACACATTACCTAATTTGGCAGCCTATTGCTTACTTGGCAAGTTACGTAGTAATTATAAGTAAAATAACTAAGTGTTTGCTCCGAAGGGACAAGAAGGTTTATGATTTCAGAGGAAGGGAAAAAGTTAGAACAACATTGCTTTAATATCGTTAACTACAATAAAATAATAAACAATTAGCCAAAGTAAAATATTTATACATATTTCACGCTGATAAAATTTTTTATTGCTCCTTTAATAGTAATTGTTATCATATAAATATAAAATATGTGTGATGATTAGCTTTGTTTGAGGGATGTTTTTCCTATTTAAATTTTTGCTAAAATTTCACCCTTGTAATTACGACAGAACAGCTGATTTTTATACTTTGTCTGTATAATTAAATAATATCATCATAAAGATGGCATGGCATCAGTTACTTACTTTTTTATTAGACGTGTAGATAAAATTGTTTAATGAAATAATTCTTTTGAGTAACAATAAAATTACACCTATTGATACTTAAAGCGGAATTTCTATAAAATTATATCATTCTTTCTACAGTAGAAGATCTTTATAACGCAAACCTAAAAACGCAAGGTTGTGCGTTATATAGAATTTTGCGTTATATGGATCACATCATTAAATTCACCTTGTAAACATGGCCAAATAAGTCTGAAACATATCAAAATGCATTAGAATATCTTTATACTGCATTCCTTGTTAGCAAGAGTTATCCAAATTATAAATTTTTGCATAATATAGGTCAGACATTGTTAACTACTTTATAAACATGATCCAAATATAACTGACACAACCATCCCTTATATTAGACATTTTCAAAAATGTTTAGTGTAATAATAGCATTTTTTTCAGTAAAAAGGTTTTAAATTAGAAGATAAGGTTGAACTAATGTATCAAATTCAGTCCTCTAGAGAGTAGCAATATTTTACAATGTAAAAATGCAGGTGCTTTTTAACTGCAAAATTCATTGTTTACATCTGAGAAGTTGTGCGTTATATGGAGAATTGCATTATATAGAATTGCATTATAAAGATCCTTTACTGTATTTTTAAAAGTTAATTAACATTTACTTAATGCTGTGCTGATTAACCATTCCAACTCAACTATATCATGTCTCTCGTGACATAACATATTAATGAAGTGTGCCATATTTTGTAAGAATATGTATATAAACTTTTTTATAAATAAAATACTACATTAATTCGAAAACTCGGTATGCAATTAACCTCGAAAATTTAACTTCGAAATTAGTACCAAGATTTTACAAATAAATAAGTAATTTTTGAAATGTGAAATGTTTCATTAGTTCACAGAATTTTGAGCGTCAATTTAATACTTTAATATTGCTCAAGTGAAATAATAAATCTGTGACCTCTAATCCAATTTTTACAGAAATTGCATGGAGATGAGAAAATAAACATGCTAAATATTAAGTAAATTTGCTATAGAAATAGTGTCAGGGATTTTAACTAAATGATATAAATCGTGGTTTTAAAAAAGTTGATATAGTTTTAAGTCATTGATTAAAGTCTTAAATTCGATTAATTTCTAAAATGTTGTGAAATTAATAATAATAATTTTAAAAAATAATTTGTAAAGATATTTTATCAGCATAATAAATAAAAGAGCCTTTGAAAAATCCCTTACAAGCTCATGAGGGAACAATTAGTTATTATTAAAGATACGTCGCATATAAGAAAATTGAAAACTTGTTTGATTTTTCGGCGCTTAAATAGCAATGTCTGCAAATTTCATGCATTATCGTTTTAAATCACTTCAATGATTGTCAAAATATTTGCATTGTTCAGTGGATTTTGATTTTTTTTTCCTTTTTCTGGGAAGGGGACTCTTAATATGTATTTACTTTTTTAAATGTATTTTTATATAGAAAAATTAATCGTTCAAAGGGGATCCTGAGCCTTATAAACTCGTTTCGGGATCCGCTTTTGAAAAAAAAAAAAAAAAATAGTATTGATGTATGGCAAGTTGGGTCATCGAAAGCAGTTAAAGTTTTACGAAAAACGAATCTGAATTACATTGCAGCGTTTTAATCAACCCGCTAATATAAAATAAGCAATAAAATTCTATTTTCATGAAATTTTATATTGTAAATAGTGAATCTAAGTAATTAATGTAACTACAGTAATGCAGCAACAGGAACTCAAAGTAAGATTTATTTTCTGTCTTGATCTTAAAAGATGTATAGTATTTAATACAGTTAACACTTTCACTCCCAGTGAGTCCAATGGAATCATGACATTCCTTATATATTTTTTCTATATATCGAGATGCTCCTATATTATTTCAAATAACGGAAATAAAAGCTATGTATAATCCCCAATGAAGCCCAGTGGTGTAGTGGTCAGCACGCCTGTCTGCCGCACCGCAGGTCGAGAGTTCGACTCCTGACCGGGCAAGGTTCACTCAGCCTTTCATCCCTTTGGGGTCGATAAAATGAGTACCAAGCTTGCTTGGGAACTAAACACCGAGGGTCTCGCGTTAGGTTGACCACCTGGCCGGGACGCATGCTGCATAGCACCTCGGGGCCCAGGGTCAAGAAAACAGAGATGGGCACTGTCGGCCCAGATCCTTCTTGGATTGTATAGCCACAGAGTTTAGTTTTTTAGTTAGTTTTTATAATCCCCAATAGATAAATTTTTTTGTTTCTCTTCAATAGATGACAGCACTATGCAAAGAATTGATTTTAATATTTCTGAGATTCAGTTCATTTCGCAAAAAGAGACGTGGATAACATTCTTTTATATATCAGGGCTTGAATTTCAGGGCGGGATGGCGGGATTCGCGCCCAGAATTTTGAAATCCCGCCCAAAAGAACATCGTGGGCGGGAGGCTCCCGCCCAAAAAATCTCACCATTTTCCTGAAAATTTTGCATTTTGAAATTACGATCAACTCCCGCGAACTACTTGCGAATTTCCCGATATTTTCGAGCAACCGATTGACACATTTTGCGGTTTTTTTACCTCGAAAGATCGTTGAAATTGACTAATTTTTCACGCGACCAATAGACAAATTTCATTATTTTTTTCTCGAGAATCGGTTGACAAGTGTCCGCGACTGATTGGCGAATTCAGAGATGATTCTGTTCCGAATTTTCCGAAAATTTAAGGCATAAGGTTCCGAAAATTATGAAAAATCGGTCATCGGTTCAACAGAAAAATATCGCGAATTTCGAAAAATGATCGCCGAAAAAATCAATTTCATCAATCGTTCGAGGAAAAAATCGCCAATTTTGTCAAAGGATTGCGGAAAAACGTGAATTTCGTCAGATCGCGAAAAAAAAAAACTCGAAATTCATCAAAGAATCGCGAAAAAACGCATATTACATCAAATAATAGCAAAAAAATCGTAAATTTCAGCAAAGGAACACGAAAAAAACGCGGGTTTCGGCAAATAATCGCGAAAAAAAGCGAATTTCGTCAAAGGATCGCGGAATAAACGCAAATTTAGTCAAAGGGCCACTGAAAAAAAAGTGTTCTTCAGAGGATCGCGGAAAAACGCGAATTTTGTCAAAGGATTGCGGAAAAATCACGAATTTTGTCAAAGGATCGTGGAAAAAACGCGCATTTCGTCAAAGGATCGCGAAAAAATGCTAATTTCATCAAAAGATCATGAAAAAAACGCAAATTTTGTCAAAAATCGCGAAAAAGACGCGAATTTCGCCAAAGAATCGCGAAAAAAGGGAATTTCGTCAAAAGATAGAAAAAACGCGAATTTCGTCAAAAGGTCGCGAAAAAAACGAATCTCGTCGAAAGGTCGCAAAAAAAACGTGAATCTCGTCAAAAGGTCGTGAAAAAAATGCGCATTTCGTCAAAAGGTCGCGAAAAAAACGCGAATTTCTTTAAAAGGTCGCGAAAAAAACTCGAATTTCGTCAAAAGGTTGCAAAAAAACGCGAATTTCGTCAAAAGGTTGCAAAAAACGCGAATTTCGTCAAAAGGTTGCAAAAAAGAAAGGGAATTTCATCAAAGGGTCGCGATAAAAATGCTACGGTCTCTTTAGGAAACAGCACACACACACAAATATCTATATTTATTATTATAGGTGTAATTTTTAATCTGATATAATATACTGAACTAACTTTTGAAAAATTGAGTTTAACCCTAATCCAATTTACAGGAATCTACACTCAGCCTGAAATCAAACTGAACCAAAAAAAGAGTTTACTTGACCTACAACAAAAATAATTAGCGCCTGGAGAAGATTTCCCAATCCCTTCCCATCCCCTGCTGTAACCTTTCAGAAAATTTGCTATAAATTTCATTTTTTTTTTTTTTTTCTCAGAAACACTCGAAGCGAATTTTAAGGTTACTTTTTGCGACAGACTGACAAAATTCACTTTTATTCCACATCTGATCGATGAATTTCGCGATTTCATACCCCACCAATCGACGAATTTAACGATATTCTTGCAAATTAATGTAAATTTTTAAATAGCGCGTAAAATAACAGTGGGTTTTAGATTTTTTTCTCCCTACCAAATAGCTCAACTCCCCTCCATTTATAAATGTTGGTAGGGAGATTCCCCTCCTCGGAAAAATTGTATTTCAAGCCCTGTATATACTTTATAATTAATAAATGTTTTTATTTTATTTTTAATGTATTAAAATATGTTTCAATAATTTTTTTTGTCTAGTTTATATAAATATTTTATTAAATTTTATTTATTATTTAATTTATAATTTTTATTAGTTTTTAAATTTTAATTTAACAAAATGAAATTTTTTTTCTTTTATTATTTCTTGTATTGAGCATAAAATCAACCTATTTTAAAAATTTTAGCATAAACAGGTAATGTATGGGACTGAAAGGATTAATATGAGACGCCTGATAATGATAAAATTTCTTATATTACATAAAATCAACAAAAAGAATAAAAATCATAAAAACGCACACATGATTTAGCACAAAAATTACTACAATTATTGTTCTAATTATTCCTGAACTAAAATTAACGTTATACCATATCTTAAAAAAAAAATTAAATATTCGGCAGCATGTTTTTACAATAACAGTAAATTTTCAAGATGTAAATTCTTCTCAAAATTTATATTTGTCTTATTATTGGTAAAAATAACAATAATAACAGTAATTCTTCCCCAGGCCCCTTCTCCTACACCCTCTAGTCTCCAGATTAAAATAATACTCTTTACTTAAAAAAAAAAAAAAGATTTATTGTCCCTCCTCACTTGTAACTATAAAAGTTTTTTAAATTATATGCTTATTCTGCGCAAAACTTTATTCATTTATTAAACTTAATCATATGAGTTTAATAAACACAATCGCCAAACACGTCGATTGATAAAACTCATAAACCGGTTTCCTGGAAGATACGGATGGTAAAGAAAGGCTCTCATGGTGTTTTGGCGAAATCCGCTATGAAATTGCCAAGTGAAAAGGAAAAGAAGCTATCAGGTAAGGAGCCCATCCTCCCGATAGCCTTTACTACCCAACGATGTTTATTTAAAATAGAATTACAATAAGAAATAAAAGTAGTAGTAAAAGTGGCATAGATGCCGTATCTTCCCTCAGCCGTTGTTGTTTTGAATTGTTTGGCTATTTTTTGTTGGCGTGTTGACGGATATGACAAACTCGAATGTAAACCCCGTGTGACGTGTGTGTTGTGACGTGTCGTGTTGTGGCAACCCCTGAGAAGCTTAGAATTTTGTGGATGTATTTTGATGTCGTGTTCTATCGTTGTCTTTTTATTTTTATGTTAAATTTATTGGATGTATTTCATTGACTATAGTTCCTGTAGTTCGTTTAAACGCTGTTGCTGAAGTAATTAAGAAATATGCGGAAATTTTGACAAGAAAGGGAGGTTTGTTTATAGCGTGTCAATGCGTATTAAGCCTATTTTGGAAAATGATGGCGATGTTATGAGAGATATTTCGTGCGCTGGAGGTTTCAAGAAAGCAGATGTCTGTTAAGTAAGGTATGTTGATAATTTTATGTATATTTTGTTGCTTTAAGAGTTTTTTACATTTTGAGATTGCTACATAACGAGAACTGGTGAATTTTGAGAATGTTATACCGCGAAAAATGCTGAATTCAGCGATGTTTTTTTTTTGGTAAATGTGCGCGAAGCAGGGTTGCAAAAAAGCCGGCTAAAATTAAAAAAAGCCAGGCAGGTGGCTTTTATTGATTTTAACCGGCCTTTTTTGGCCATAATTGGCTTTTATACAATGATGCATTGTAATTATAAGCTACACACTTTAAAGTGTTTTTAATTAGTTTTAATGACATTTAATTGATTTAGAGTTTAATAAGTAACCCAATTTCTCAATAATGAGGGCATTAATACTGGAATAAAATTTAGATGGTTTTGCTAGTGATTTGTAGTCAGAATTGCAAATATGTCAGCTAAATTTTAAAAGGGCCATACCAACTGACAATTTTTTCATTTTTACTGCTTTATAAAATTAAAGAGGACAATGGTTACTTAGTTACATGTTTTGTTACTTAATTTTAAGAGCTATTAATATACAAGTCTTATTTTATTTCTAGTAAACATTTAAAATTATACATAGTCATATTAATAAAAACACCATTTCTCACTATTAAAAACATTGCGAACAGCATATGCATGAATATGCTTAACAATAAGCTTTTCAAAATTTTATTTAGAGAATTTTTTCTTCTTGTTTAAATACTCTATTTTTTATACACTTATGTACCACTCTCCTCAAATATTATATCCTTTCTAATTTCTCTTTTAACATTTATAACTTAATCTCTCCATATGACACACAAGAATATTTCCATTTTGATGTGCTACATTTTGTCATTAATTAAATATAATCTTTAAAATGTGTAGTGTATGTGGAGCTATGTAATATAGAATTTCAAAATACCAATTTGGAGCCTAACTTATATTATTTTCAATGTTTATATATATATATATATATATATTTCAGACATAATGCCTTCACATTTGTCTTCTAGAAGTTATAGACCTATTTGACAAAATTTAATGGAAATCTATAATTTTTTTAGTAGAAAATATTTATAAGTGTATTAAAAATTAATTGATCTAAATTTAAAATAAATTAACTGTAAACCAACTTTAAAAAATAAAAGCCGGCTTTTTTTAAGTGGTTAAAACAAGGGATTGACCGAATACCGAATAGTCGATTCGGTATTCGGTGATTCGGCATGTAAACCGAATATTCAGCTTCGGCCGAATAATTGCAGATAAGTATTTTGTTAGAAGTAGAAGAATTCTCTTTTACTTAGCAGTAGAATAGGCTAAACAATGAGTTTTAATATTATGTGCATGAGTTCAGAGTTCAGCTGCACTACAAAAACAAGTCAAAGGCCATTTTTAATTAAAAAAAAAAACTTTTTCCATCCTAAAATAGTCTACATAAGTGTGAAATCAGAACAACTGTCTACAACAGAGAAAAAAAAAAGTAACGAAGATGCGCATCTTTCCCTTATCATTTAATTTAATTTAATTTTACATTAGTTTTTTTTTTTAATTTAAATTTATTTAATGTGTATTTTCTTTAATGTACACATCAAATAAGTATATCAGAGTTCATATCTGTATATCTGAAGTGTATATTAAAGAAAATACACACATCAAATAAGTATACCCATATGCCTATCCTATAGCTATTATAACCACTATATCAAAATTGCTCACATTTCTTTTCTCCATCACCACAATGTTAAAATAATAATCAAAATATAAATATTCTATCAATAATTTCACAGAAAATAGTTAAAAGTACAAGGGTTGTTCTCTACAATACTTGCAAATTTGGCCAGCAGTCTGACTTGAATGATACATATGTAAATTTTCATAAAAATTAGATAAATGGTAAGAAATCAGACAATTATTGAAGATTTTAATAGCAACAGAAATTGTTTTAAAAATTTGACTTAACAAAAAAAAATAAAATAAAAATTTGTGGAAAAAATGAAATAAAAAATGTGAGGGAATGACAAGTGAGGGAATGATGAAATAAGACATTTTTACTAGTTGTAGGGGAAAAATGCAAAATTATGAAGAAATCCAAACTGTTTCCTTTAAGAGAAACACTTAATACATAATGTATGATAAAATTAAAATTTTTGATATTTACAAAAAAAATGAATATTCTGTGTGAGGGAATGACTGCTAATAAAAACGCTTCCGGATATACTGACTAAAAAAAAATTCTGTAAAATTAACAAAATCTTACACCACCAATTTATGTTGCTGGACTGACAAGTGCTCAAAATAGCTTCTTCTCTGTGAAGGATGCTAGACTGCTACTGCTCATTAGTGGTAGATATTTGAGATAATAGCAATGTGTGAGGGAATGATGGTCTAACTTGGGGAAACATATAATTGATTGAGTAGACTATATAATAATAGTAAAAATTAATATTTTTATTATTTTTTGTAATGTATCAAATAAGAACTTTATTTTGCTTAGGGTATTTTTAATTATTTTTATTTCTGGATGGAAAGAAATAGGCAATAAAATATGGTTGTACAGGTGGGGGAAAGGTGAGGGAATGATGTTTGCATGATATATATTATATTTTTAAATACTAAATTTATTTATTTTTAAATTTTACTTTCTGCCCCTAATAAACTATGTTTAGATCTTCTAATAAAAATAAAAATAAATTAAAATGTAATAAAATTAAGAGCATTTATATGGCTGGGAAGCACTTTTTGCACTATTGCAGAGAATAACCCACAAATTGATATACCTTTTGTATTTTGAGAACATACCTATTCAACATGTTTATAATTAGACTTAGACAATCAGTAAATCAGCTTAATGACAACATTGTTTCTTTGTATTTGAATGAAATTTTGTTTTTCTGTCAATCCTTATCCTTAATAATACCCTGTATAGTTTAATACTTTCATAGGTTATTTTTGGGTATTGACTAGTCATAAAATACTAAAAAATAAGTGATGGGTTAATGAATTTGTGAGTGGAAAGAAGTCATTAAATTTTTTTGTATAATTAGATTTAAGAATAAAAATGTAACTGAATAAAATTATTGAGAATTTAATTTCAATTGAAGCTTATTAAAAAAGCTAATATATGCAAAAATGCGTATTAAAAAGTTTCAAGTATTTGGTTGCCGAATACCAAAGCTTCGGTATTCGGCAAAATTGCTGCTTCGGTCAATCCCTAATCTTCATCACCACAATGTTATAAACTATTAATCAAAATATAAATATGTATCAATAATTTGACAGAAAATAGTTAAATGTATAAATTGATATATCTTTTGTATTTGGGAACATTCCTATTCAATACGCTTATAAGACAATCAGTAAATCAGCTTAATGACAACATTGTTTCTTTTTATTTGAATGAACTTTAGTTTTGCTAACAATCCTTACCCTTAATAATAGCCTGTATAGTTTAATACTTTCATAGGTTATTTCGGGTATTGACTAGTGATAAAATAATAAAAAATAAGTGATGGGTTAATGAATTTGTGAGTGGAAAGTAGTCATTAAATTTTTTTGGTGTAATTAGATTTAAGAATAAAAATGCAACTGAATTAAATTACTAAGAATTGAATTTTAATTAAAGTTTATTAAAAAAGCTAATATATAAAAAAATATATGTTAAAATTTTTTAAGTATTCGGTTGCCGAATACCGAATATTCGGTGTACACTTTGACCGAAGCTTCGGTATTCGGCAAAATTGCTGCTTCGGTCAATCCCTAGTTAAAACCATAAAAAAACCGGCCAGCTTTTTTTGGCCTGGCTAAAAGCCGGCAACCCTGATTTTGAGCATTTTCAAAATACGTTGTAAAACCATCAGAAAATACATTACAAAAATACTTTGATCTTATCGGTTTAAAATACAAAAGTATTTTGAAAATGTATTTCAAATACATGTATTTCCGATACTGCCCAACTCTGTTTATTTTGAAATTATTTTATTTCATATTTAAAATATTCAACTCACAATATCATTTCTTTCATGTCTGTAATATTAATTATTATAAATGATATATCAAGTAATCTCTGGAAGATTGTTAAAAATAGTGACACAAAACTACACATTAATATTCCAAAACTTTTTTTATTACCTTTTTAAATTTAAATCCACCACTGTTTCAATAATTTAATAGCTGTAATTGTCTGATATTTAGTATTTCAAACTATCCATCTAAAATAATTAAAACATTGATCTTCTGATAATTACAATAATTGATGCAAACAGTAAATGATTATCACAAATATTTTATTAATTACTGGTGTTCTAATTGTTAAATTTATTTAAAAATAACTATTTTGTTTCATTAGTATGTATTCATTAAATTCTGGTTCTAAATACAGTCATAAAAACAATTATATTTATTACTTTTTATGGGGTGTCCATTACTGGAACAGAGGGTGTCCACTACTGGGTCAGAGGGTGTCCATTACTGGATTTTTGGGTGTTTTGAGATATTTCTGTTATTTAAAATTAAATTTCTATTCATATGGGGAAATGAGGCTATAAGAATGGTTAAATATTGTTGATAGATTAATATAATATTGAAAAAACTGAAATATAATTATAACTATTAATAAAAAAATAATTTTTAAAGAAATTCCTTAAGAGGCTACTTCAGTCAAACGAAAACACCCGTTCGCTAATGCTAATCCTATGGAAGACATTTATAAAGATATCTCGTTTCAATTTAAATATTTTTAAATGATTTTTTTTGCATTGAATAGTTGAGATCAATCTGTACAAAGACCGTTGTTTATGTTTTCGATTTTGTTTACGGGTATTTTTAATGAGGACACTTTCATTTTCGAAACCGGTTTCGAAAATAAAAGCATCCTCATAAAAAAAATCTGCATTCAAAATCGAAAAAGTAAAAAACGGCCCGCATACAGATCGATTTCAGTTATCCAATACAAGAAAAATCATTTAAAAATATTTAAATTGAAACGAGATATCTTTATAAATTTCTTCCATAGGATTAGCATTAGCGAATGCCTCTTTTCGTTTGACTGAAGTAGCCTCTTAAGGGTGTCCATTACTGGCACATCTACCCTATAATACTGGCACCCGGCTAACCGAAAAGTACCCATAATTTTTAATACAGTAGACTCCCTCAAATCCTCACAGCTTGGGACCAGAGGTTATGCGAATTGTAAAATTTTGTGGATTTCTGTTCATTGCTTTGTTTACATTTTTAAACAGAATTTCAATGGAATAATGCAATCAAAATTATAATAAATGCTTACAATATAATAAAATGTTTAAAAAATTAAGTAATAAACTAAAATAATAAAAAATTAACACAACTTTAAAAATGATGAAATTATTAAAAGTAAGGGTCAAATAAATAATTAATAATGTATAATAAAATATGCATACTAAAAATGAGATACAATTATCTTGGATAATTCAATGAAACTTGACTCATAATGGTACTCTATTAATTTACATCAAAAATCAAAATCATAAAATAACGAAATTTTATTTAAGATTTATCCAGACTTAATTAACCAAAAAAACTTTTAATCGATATAATAACCATACATATACATATAATAATTATTGCATTATTTATACTAACCTGAACATTCTGTTTGTGGATTGTGTAAAGAAATTACCAGTAATATAAGCAATATCTTGAATTTTTTCAGAAATTTATTTATATTTTCTTCATAAAAAAAACATGAGTTCAGTCATATTATTGAGAATTACATATTAAAATACATAAAGAATGATATAAAAATTAAAAAGTCTATCTTTGTCCCTATATCTGAACTGAAAATTTCATCCTTATAATATTATAAATCTCAATGTGTGTCTGAATGTTTGAATGAAGACAGCGTCTAAACGAATGGATTAATGCTTTTGTATTTTTGGTTATAGATGGATTACAACCCGGAAATGAACATAGGCTATGTTTAATTTATTTTATTCAAATATTTTGCTTAATAATCCAAAATTTCATTATTTTTCATACACAATGAATTGACATTTTTCTGATAAAATTTAACCATCTTCCTTTTTTCGTTGCCAAAAAATAAAAACCTAGAATAATAATTTAATTTCTAATTGAAAGATTAAAACGGAAATTTTCACGTATTTTTAATAATACAAGGTGCATGGATTTTGAGTAAGTGCGGGAAGAAGGCAAATATGACGTCATATATGGAAAATAAAACGGATATGCTTTGATGTTGAAATAAAATGAGATTGTGCTATGGTATTAATTCTTATTATTTAAAGAAAATTGTTATGAATGCTTACGGTTTATCGTTTGCACGCGGTTAACATAAAGATGGAATTTTTAATTTAAAATTTAAAAATAAAAAAAACTTTTGAAGAGCAAATGTCAATAATAAGCACAGTAAAATTATCAATGTCGAAAATGGCATAATGATTAGCAGGAAATGTATTTTCATTCTTAAAAAGTAAACTAGATTATCTGAAGAAAACAATTTTTTGTGAGTGTTAATTTTTAAGCGTTCATTCCAGGAAATTTAAATAACAGTTACTTTATTTTTAAAGAAATTTATATTTTCGTTCAAAGAACATAAATGTTTAATATGATTGTGTCATCAAAGTAACATTCAGTATAAATACTTTTATTGGAGAAACGTTTGTAAATCGTAGTGTGGCAGCTGAATTTTAATTCTACATTTCTTTTAGCTTTAAAAGGGTAAAATATTTGTTGACATTTTAAAAAGTAGCTTTTTTTAGTGCTCTTTTTTAAGAACAGATGTTATATATTCCAGCAGCCACCATCTTGAATCTTTTCTTGGCGTGAACGCTCCTTTTCCGCCAAGTAGTAAATGTCGCCAAGCAGTGTTTTATGCTCATGTTAGGCTTAACGAAAATAAAATGTAAAACATCGCCAACAAAAAATCTCCGAGAAATCTCAAAACATCCAAGATGGCGGCCGCAGGAATATGCTGCATCTAAGCCCTTTTGGATAATAGTTTTTTGTAAAGTATGATAGATTGAGATAAATATGCCTTAGCTTTTAATACAATGTCTAACTGAATTTAAAATGTTATAAAAATTTAAAGAGAGGAATGTCATCAAAGCGAAATCAAATTTATCGAGAAATTCACGTAATGCAAGAGCATTGAAAATATCAAAAATTAATGAAACTTTTGCTCAAGCAGAATTGCGTAGACGTGAACAAGCCGATCGTCAGGCTAATCTTAGAGATGCTGATACAGCTGAAAAGTCCCAACTGCGTCACCATTATAACACTGCTTATTTGGCTTCAA
Organism: Maratus speciosus; assembly: GCA_963932465.1. Taxonomy (NCBI): domain Eukaryota; kingdom Metazoa; phylum Arthropoda; class Arachnida; order Araneae; family Salticidae; genus Maratus; species Maratus speciosus. The sequence continues at coordinate 57,950,334 of OZ010798.1, forward strand.
GGAGGGAATGTGGATCACCTGAACTGTCACAATATAGGTTAAAAGAAGACACTGACCGCAAGTAAATAAACAATTTATTAATAAATAAACAACAATAGCCGGCGTTACCATGTCAAGCAAAATAAGCTATTTTGGCGAAAATTAGGTACCCCGGTGTGTATCTGTCATCTGTCCATTTTCTTATAACTTCATGATATAAACAGACATCCTGGTTCAGCGTATAAACCTGAGTTATGTCAATGACCTTATAATAAAGAAATATCTTTTACTAGCCGCCCTTGGCGACCAGTTTGGTTTCCTTAAAATGTATGTTTGGGAAAGCATGTTAAGCATTCTATAATGTTACTTTTATTCATAATTTAACTTACTTGGACTCCCCTAACCCTCCCGCTGTGCAACCCGAGATTTCCTTGGGAAACGTAAAAGTAGCCAAATTTGTGCAATCCGAGATTTCCTCGGGGATTCAATTTTTCCACTGGCGACTATTTTTTAATTCAACTCGGACCACTTTTTAAGTACAAAAAATTCCATTTAGATATTAACAACATCTACATGAAAAATACTCAGCAAAATTGATTTTCTTAAAATAGTGGTACGAAACTATAAAAATAGTCTCCAGTGACAGCCCTGATTTCGTTTTAGGCTGCAAGAGGGTTAACTATAATTAATATAATCCCCTAAGCTAATATTAGTTTTTGTTGCATTAAAATATCTCAATTTGTTTCTCTAAGCAAGTAAAACCTATTGGTTTACAATGGAAGTCTATGGGAATTCGGCGAAATATTCGAGATATCGCTAAGTTGGCATCACTTTTGGCAACAGAACATGGTCCCCATGGTAACCCACCTTATAGGTATGGGGATGTATTAAATAACCAATGTTCAATAACAAATGCGTTCAATAACCAATGAGATGCGTTTCATTTGGGCGTTGCTATTAAACAACAAATAACTGATTTCTATGCCAGGTACGATAGCGTAATATATAAATAGATTGTCTACTGTAAAATGTGGTAAAGAATTGGTTTATTATATATGTTTTTAATTATCGGAAGGGGAAACGCTTTGCTTAATTAATTCATTTCTTCTTCTTTTTATGTTACGTGAACGACGTCACGGGTTACAGCTAGTTGTTTATTATGATCATGTGCAGATTTTAGGGTGTCTACTGTATTAATTATTACATTGTAATACATCAAGTAGTCTCTGGGAGTTCAGTTTAATTGTTAAAAATAGTGAGACGAAACTATACACTAACACTCGAACTTTTTTTTTTATTATTTACTATTAACTTTTAAATCCTCTACTGTCTCAATAATTTGATAGGCTGTAATTGCCTGATATTTAGCATTTTAAAATGTATACATCTAAAATAATTAAAATATCTATATTCTGATAATTACAATAATTGATGCAAAATTTACAATTAAATTTTGATTCATATTGGGAAATGAGACTATGAGAATGGTTAAATAATGTTGATAGATTAATATCTAATATTGAAAAAACTGGAATAATAATTATAACTATTAATTAAAAAAACAATTTTTAAAGAAATTCCTTAAGGGTGCGTGCACACACACACACACACATCACTTCCTGGCACATCTACCCTATATATAGATAGATATATTATGTATAACAAAACTTTATTTAAAAATTCTAATATTATTATCAATTGTGTAATCAATTATCATGACGAAGATTTTTGTTTTATGAATCAACAAGTAACAAATCAAATCCTTGGACAGAAACAGATGTTTAAATTATGTTCTAATTATGTATATTTTATGAAATTATACAAACAAAATCATTTTTTAAACATAAATATTTTAAGATTAGTATTTATGTTATGTAAATTGCACTTTTCTATGTTACTGATAACTGATACTTAAAAACTGTTTTTATCAGAAGTTTTTTTTAATAAAATTTATAATGTTATAAAAAATAACAGTCATACCAGAATAATTTATTTAAAACTATCTTTCTCTTTAATAATAATATAAAAAAAAAAAGATTTTTCAGAAAATGAAGACGCAATAAATACTAATTTTACATAAGCACAAAAGATGCACACATGCAATAATAATCATTTATTAAATTTATCAATGGCATAAAAGTGTATATAAAATAAATAATAAGTTATGTTCACAAAAAAATAGCTGCAAATTAAAGTAATGGTAATAATAATAAAAGCGAGAGTAATTCAAATAGAAAGACAAAAAGTCAAAGTCAAAAAGAAAAATAATTTTCATTTATAATAACTTACAAAAGTATTACACATATTAATAGCTTTAAAAAATAATTAAAAGATACTTATAAAAATAGTGAACTAAAAATCCCTATTGCATTTAATTTAACCCTGATTTCAACAAATAAAGCTTCGAATTGAAACCATTTAATGATATTTAAAAATAATCCTGATACGGGTATTCAAAACTTCGCTTATACTTTTTTAAATTTAATAGATTGTATTGTCAAAGCTGCAATTTAAAAGATGACATTCTTAAACAAAAGATATAACCTTGGAATTCACACATTATGATATTTGCAAAATCAAAAAATAATAATTTCATTCCGTAATTGCGATCGATATTATAAAACACGCCAAGAAAGAGAAATTTTTACTGAAAATCTCAGAGTGAAACATTTTTTTTTTGCAAAGGAAATAAATTGTAAATGAAATCGCCCAAGATAATAAATAAAAAATCATCAATGTAAACAAATGTACACATTAGATATTCATAAAATGATTATAAATAATTACTGATTATTTTTAAATAAAGAATTATGATCTGAATGTGATCAATGTGTTCAAGAAGCAAATATTTCAGAAGAAAACAATTACTTAAGTAAAAGCATCGACGAAGTTCATTGGAAACTGCTGATATTTCTAACAAGCTTACGGAGAAGATTGTTTACAAATGAACTGATAACAATCTTAAGCAACAAGCTTGTGACATAATGGGTTTAAAAAGTGATTAATTTTAGTGTAAATGTACAAAAACAAAATGTTTCGATCGAAATCGATAAGTTCTTCGGTTAAACAGTGAAATATAATCACAGAAATATTTTTAAGCCTATCAAAACACAAGATCACATTGAGAGTGAAAAGCATCCCAGTACAAAAGCACCACTGTCAAAATCAAGAAATAAGGACTTACAAAATATAGCTATTTACAAATCCTTTGGTTCCCATCCATCAGTTTCGTTAGTTATGAGTCAACTAATTCAAATTTCAAAATAAAATAACAGCACATGGGTTGTTTTATTTTGGATACAATCTCATGCTCCGTTTTCATGTTGGTCTATGACGTCACCGGATGGCGGGAACCCGGAACTCCTCTTTAATTAATTAAAATAATATCGTCTGCTGTTTTTATTGCAGAAGACACAAAAGATTTCACTTTCACATTATGCAGCTTTATATGGCTAATCAATAAAGACCATACAGTTGTGGATAACGAGTTAAATACTAGTAGATATATTAATAATCAAACTCCCAAAATAAATCATGAATAGTTACTGCGCCATTTAACGGAATCCTACACCGCACCATTTTAGAAGCATCAAGCAGCGCATCAGTGGCGACATCAAGTGACAGCAACTTTAAGTAAAAATAGAAATTAAAAAATTTCATCTGAAATAGCAATTTATATTTACATTTTAAAAAATTAAAATCTAATAAATCCATATATATTCATTTATACAAAAGTTACGTCCTATTTTTCATTCTGACTAATACCAGTTTAAATAGCTGTATTATTTCATTAATAATGCAGAACTTACTGTGCATAAAGTAAAATAACTTTTGACACCTGTCAAATTTAAAGACCCTTTTCTGAGGAAAACAAATAAAATAGAATTTCTTATGTTTATCAATAATATATATATATATAATAAAAAGGGGCTTTATGTATAAAATTGAACATAGTCAAATTTCTGAATCAAAAAAAATCCCATAATTATGTAAAGTTTTTTTTTTTTTTTTTTTTTTTCGCAGATATCCTCACAACATAAAACGATAGTATTTACGATAGTCTGGTAGAAAATTTTTCCTTTCATCCAGTGTGAAAAGAACGTCCCCACCATCTCTTTGTGATAGGTGCCACAAGATTAACAAAGTGCAGAAACAATTAAATTCTACTGAATACATATTTCGCTTTTATTTTAGAACTTTAAAAGGTATCATTTTTATTAAAAAATTCCAAATAACATAACAGAAAAGTGCACTTATATTTTGGTAATGGGATCTAGGAAATGGGTGTAGAAAAAACTCAGATCAAAGAATTAAAGTTCTTGTTCTTTGATCTGAGGGAAAAAATGTATCTCACAGCACTGTCTGCAGTTCAACAGTTTGAACCAATCTTTTTGTAGTCCCAGAAGGAAACCACATGCTATTATTGAGCTCGATTTTCAGAGTGTATGATCTTCCAACAAGTACAGAAACAAAATTCCAGATTCAGAAAAGAGAAGGTTAACAAAAGAGACTATAAGACAAAGACCTAAAACAAGTTTTAATAAGGAAGAAATCCTAGGTCAGAAATTCCAGATATGTATATATATAATTATTTTTTACAATATATATATATATATATATAAATAAACGAGGTTGGTAGTATAACTTTAGCGCCCCCTTAACTTCCGCGCCCGGGTTGACCGCCCCCTTCGACCCCCCCCCCCCTCCCCCCCCCCCCTTTCGCACGGGCCTGTAGATTTAATAGTGATGACTATCATTTGAGCATTCGACCGAAGTTTGCTAGATTGAGGTAGACGGTGAACAAAAGCATTTGTGTCAAGTGAATATGGGCTGGTTTTGTAACACTGGTCGTCATAGTTTGGACAAAAACACTAGCCTGAGCTATAATATTATAGCTCAGGCATATAGAGGCATATGCCTCTATATGACAGTGGCGAGCTACAGGATTTAAAAATTTGATTCATTGAGGCTATTTTTGACAAAAACGAATCCCCAAGCATTTTGGCGAGTCTGCCATTATTATCACCAAGCAAATGCTTGTTAACATGTTTCATACTTGTAATAGAACTCGTCCCGGCGAGTATCCGGAATCATCTTGGCATTTGGCCAAGATGATTCCTTTTTGTTCCAAATCGTTTCCAACGATAAAATTTTATATGCCGTATGTCGCCATTCTCATATAGAGGTACCCTAGTACCATGCATTCTTGAAAAGGTGATTGGATATTCACATATTTTGAAGACAGCACTCATTTTAAAGACATTTTACTCAGTTTGGAACAATTGAAATGAGGATACATTGACGCCCGTATTCACCAAAACTGGTTTAAACCTCGGATCACGGAACTCCCGGGTCAGAGTTAACACGGCGTTAACTCTGGGTTAAAAAATCTCGCCAACCTCAGATTAAACGACCCGAGTGTTAACCATACGAATTTGTAACAAGCATTCTGATTGGTCGAAAAGAGGGTACGTTGTGTCAGAAATATAAACACATAAAACTTGATTGATTGAGATAATTTTGGGCAAAAAGAAATCGCAAAGCAAGGCTATAGTACAGCGCTAGAATAAGGCTGAGATTACGGTGCCTCGCTCTACCGTATCTTACGCTCGATCGTAGGATAGGCGTTCCTGCGATCAGTCGTAACTTCGGAGTAAGTCCTCCTCTAGTCAGCCAATCAGAGGCCGCAGTTACATTTGTTGTGGTTGCGCGCGCATCCACATGCGTCTTAACTTACGGCTGCTTCGAAGCTGTCGTAAAGCCGGGAACCCACATGCGGAAAAATACGACGGAATTGGACAGCGGAAAGGCAAATTGACCCCATATTTGCCGCGTACAAATGCGAAAACGCAGCGGAATTGTAGTTAAACATGTTTTAACTTTTTCCGTTTTCCGCGACGGCATCTGTAGAAATCAACCAATAAGAACGCTTCTCACTATTTCGTCACTTGTTCTCATGTGCAGCTGATTTTTTTCTTTTTCTGAAAACATAGCCAGGCCAGCGAAAAACGCAAGTGCGATTCTTATTTCCAAGTCGGAAATTTGGCGCAGCGGAAAATTTGCCGCTGCAGATTTCCGTCTTATTTTTCCGCATGTGGGTTCCCTGCTTAAGATCGCGAGGCACTGTAATGCCATTTACGTTTTGTCGTTATATCGTAAGTCTCTAAGTTGATCTTAAGTGAGGCACCGTAATCCCAGCCTAAATAGTGTGGAAATCTGCTATCCAAACAGTGCTAAAATTGCATATCCCTTAAATGTGCAACGATGCTGAAATCCAAGGAGCGACATCTGCAGCATATATTCAAATTTCAATATAAACATCGCATTATTACAGCGTCTAGACCAAATTATAGCGCCTAGAATATATAGTGTGGAAATCGGCTATCCCTGTAATACTTAAAAAAGTGCTAAAATATTGTATCCCTTAAATGTGCAATGATACTGCTGCAATATGCAGATCGCAGCGACATCTGCAGGATATTTTCTACAACTGCAAGAAATTGCTAGTCTATACAATGTAATACTAGTAATACAAAAATCCCGCAGATGTCGCTGCGATCGACATTTGAAATTTTAGTAGTATCGTCGCACATTTAAGGGATACAAATTTTTAGCACTGTTTGGATAGCATATTTCCACACTAGGGCTGGGATTACGGTGCCTCGCTCGACCGTATCTTACGCTCGATCGTAGGATAGGCGTTCCTGCGATCAGTCGTAACTTGGTATTACGGTGCCTCGGTGCAAGTCCTCGTGCTTCGGCGTAAGTCCTCCTGCAGTCAGCCAATCACAGGCCGCAGTTACATTTGTTGTGGTTGCGCGCGCATCCACTTCTGTCTTAACTTACGGCTGCTTCCAAGCTGTCGTAATATCGCGAGGCACTCGAGGCACCGTAATGCCGTTTACGTTTTGTTTATATCGTAAGTCTCTAAGTTGATCTTAAGTGAGGCACCGTAATCCCAGCCTAGGTATTCTAGGCGCTGTAACCAAATCATCTAGGAGTTTTAGAAATATCCTGCAGATGTCGCTGCGATCAATTCTTTGGATTTCAGCATCGTTTGACATTTAACGCATACAGTACTTAGCACTTTTTTAAGTACTACTGGGATAGCCGATTTCCACACGATATATTCTAGACATTATAGCTATAGTACAGCGTCTAGAATATTCAGTGTCGAAATCGTCTATCCCAGTAATACTTAAAAAAGTGCTAAAATACTGGATCCCTTAAATGTCGAACGACGCTGAAATTCAATGATTCGATTACAACGACATCTGCAAGATATTTTCTAAAACTCCAAGACGATTTGGTCTAGACGATGTAATAATACGATGTTTAATTTGAAATTTGAAAATATGTCGCAGATGTCGCTGCGATCGGCTCCCTGGATTTCAGCATCATTGCATATTTAAAGGATATAACTTTTTAGCACTGTTTGGATAGCAGATTTCCACAGTACGTATTCTAGACGCTGTAGCTATAGTACAGCGCCTAGACACTTGGGATTTTAGCAGTATCGTCGCACATTTAAGGGATACAAATTATTAGCACTATTTGGATAACATATTTCCACACTAGGTATGCTAGACGCTGTAGCTAAAGTGGCCAGAGGATCTAGTGTAGAAATCGGACAACCAAAAAGTGCTAAAAAATCGTATCCCATAAGTATTCAACGATGCTGAAGGGTAAATGTCGATCGCAGCGACATCTGGTAGTTCAAACATAAACATTGTATAAAAATAAAAAGTGTTACGGCCAATGAAGAGCTAGAAGATGGCAGTGCTATCGACATTTGTCATTTACCCATACAACACAAACACGTCCTGAGGACATACGAAAGACGTCCTATGCAGTATATTGCATCGTCCATCGGACGTCCTACAATATCCCATCGTTATCCGGCGGACGCCCGCGGGGGGAGCAGAAAGAGACACCTAATCACGTCCTTCGGACGTCATTTTCAGCCATTCATAGGATGACAGTAGGACGCTCATAGGACCAGATAAAACAAATAGAATTTGCATCCTCTGCTCGTCCGGCATGCGGCATTCATAGGATGCTCTTCGGATCAGTAGCGGACGCTTTATATAAAAAAATACAATAAATAAGAAGGGAGCGCAATTGCTCCACCCTGTTTTTCCTAGATGAGGCTTCAGATTTCTATTAATTTTATCTTAAACTGAGCAACGGCGCACACTGAAAGATTTCTATTAAAAAATAGTGGTAGTCTGGACAATTGTTGTCCAGGTTACCACTATTTTTTAATAGAAATGTCAGTGTACAATAAAATTAATAAAAATCAGAAGCATCATTTAGAAAGGACAGGTGGGGCAATTGCAACCCCTTCATTTTTTTATTTTTAAAATCTTATATTTATATTATTGAAAAATATATTTTATTAGATTTCTTTTTGTATGATTATTTTTCCTGTTGTTTTTCGCAAATATAGGAATCCTTCAATATAAATAAATTATATTAAAAATATTTAAAAATAAGCATGAAAAATGAATACGAAGAAAATACTAGTTCATTTCAAGAAAAAAATTATTTATTATTTCTGTTATCAACATCTCTTTTTTTCAACTAATAAGTAGCATACGATGAATGGGGTATCATTGGATAGGATTCTTTGCCTATATCTAATATAACAAACTGAATTTTCTTTATAATTTTAGATTAATATCATCATACACATTTTTTCTGATTCCAACACCCCTTTTTTTAGGTAAGTACACAAAGTTGAGTTGGATTTTATACGAAAAGCTTTTGACATAGTACACTCCTATTAGTACAATTTGTTTGGTTTAAAAAAAAAATGCAAATATAAATTTAGGAAAAATGCACTTAATTTACAGTAAAGATTACAGTGCGAAAGCTTTGCAAGGGTCTATTGGTCTAGACTAGGGATGCACAACCTGTGGCCCGCGATGGGTTAACTTGTGGCCCGTGAATTTCGTCAAATTATAACTGGGAAAATCGCAATTTTTGTACATATGTCGCTAGAAAAAATCGGGAATTTTGTCAATTTGTCGCTGGAAAAAATTGGAAATTTTGGACTGATCGGGTTCGGAAAAATAGCGAATTTTGTCGAGAATGTGCGGAAAAATCTCAAATTTCGTTGATCGGGTGCGGAAAAATTTTGAGTTTCGTCAATTTATCTCAAGAAAATCGCTAATTTCGTCAATTTGCCGCGCGAAAATTTTCAAATTTCGTCAGAATAAGTTAAGAATCGGGAATTTTGTTCAGCACGCACGGAAAGATCGCGAATTTCGTTGATCGAGTTCGGAAAAATCGCAAATTTTGTCGATTCGGTGCAGAAAAATCTGAAATTTTTGTTAATCAAGCACAGAAAAATCGCGAATTTTTTCGATGAGGTGCGGAAAAATTGCAAATTTTAATACATGGAAAATATTCCAGAGGCAATTTACTTTGTACTTTGAAATTTGATTTTCATTTGAAATATTGCAAATTTTGTTGATCGGTTGCGGAAAATTCGCGAATTTTGCCAGTTTATCGCAAGAAAAAATCCCGAATTTAGTCAATTTTCCGCGGGAATAAATTACAAATTTCGTCAGTCAGTTAAGAATCACGAATTTCGTTCATCGGGTTCGGAAAAATCGCCAATTTTCTCGATCCTGTGCTAAAAAATCTCAAATTTCGTTGATCGGATGAGGGAAAATCGCGAGGTTCGTCAGTTTATCGAAAGAAAGAATCGCAATTTCGACAATTTGCCGCGAAAAAATTACAAATTTCGTTGATCGGGTGCGGAAAAATCGTGCATTTCATTGATCGAGTGCGGAAAAATCGCGAATTTTGTCGATTCGGTGATGAAAATTCTCAAATTTCGTTAATCGGGCTCAGAAAAAACACGCATTTTGTCGATGAGGTGCGGAAAAATTGAAAATTTCGTTGATCGGTTGCTGAAAAATCGCGAGTTTTGTCAGTTTATCCCGAGAAGAAATCGCGAATTTCGTAAAATTTCCGCTGGAAAAAAATACAACTTTCGTCAGATTTCGTGAGATTTTTCAGGCGCAGAAATATCTGAAATTTCGTTGATCGGCTGCTTAAAAATCGCGAGTTTCATCCATTTATTGCGAGAAAAATTCGCGCATTTTGTCACTCTGCCGCGGTAAAGAAATCACGAATTTCGGCAATTGATGGAGAAAAATACAAATTTTGTTGATTGGTCGCAAAAATATCGCAAAATTCTTCAATCGCTCGTGGAAAAAAATCGTGAATTTTGACAAAATTTTCCATTTATGAAGGAGCAGTTAGTCTTCATAAAGCGTTGTATGGTTATTCATACAGATGTGAAGAGGCTCTGCATACAATTACTTATTTGTATTAGTTTATTTTTTATGAGGAAAAATCAATATGGTTCAAAAATAAAGAGTTATCTCCCCCCCCCCCCCCCCAAGATATAGAATTCTGTCTGTGTTACTGATGTGGCCCTCGACAACACAAATATTTTTGTAAGTGGCCCTTTTCTCAAAAAGGTTGTGCACCCCTAGTCTAGACTTAATATACTTTTCTAACAAATGAATTTTACTCCTAAGCAAAATCTGCATTAAAATTAATGATGAAAAAGAAACCGAATTGAAATTTTTGAAAAATAACAAATTTTATCAGTAATAGCTGAATGCATAAAAAATTCCTCATTTTCTTAGAACAGTTTAAAAAATTGTTAAATATTGTTATCGGTATTGAATTCAGACCTCTCGGGGAGGGATTTCTGTGGCTCCAGGCAAGGAAGGGGGGTGTATTTTAGAGATCTGGGGGTCAAATTGCACTTTTGTTCAATAAAAGGGATAAATCTCAAACCTTCTATATGGAGAAGAGGAGGATTCCCTCCTGGGCCGCCCTCTGAATTCAACACCAATTGTTATATATGTATTAAATAAATTTAATTTCATTCTTTTGATATCCCTCATACTTTTCCACAGTCATTTAAATTCATAAATACATGAAATTTGCAATTTTTTTAATTTAATATAGGTAAAAATAAAGTTAAATAGCAATTTTAATATTTCTAAAAAAATAAATAAATAAATAAGATGGTAAAATCTTTGTTTTTTAACACTGTCAAAATGTTTATTTTAATCAGATTTTTGAGATACAACAGGGGAAAGGCCACCATCGAAAACATCGGTTACAACTTAATACAGACCCTACTTAAAAGAAAAAAAAATTCGTATTAAAATAATGTCTGCAAACTTCACGTGTGTACGTGTATTTAGACAACCATAATTTAAGACATGTCTCATTTGAGAGAATTGAAAAATGTAGTAAGCTTGTTTAAAAATTTCATGTGTTTAGTTTCAAAATTGAAATTGTGAATGTGCAAGAAGTTTTCATTTAAAATGAAAAATTTGAGTATGCACTAAACGAAATTTTAACAAAAAAATTCTCAGAATTTTTATAGATTCTTCTGCAGTATCAATTTTCTCATACTCTTTTTTTTTTTTTCATGATTTATAAAAACAGATAAAGAACATTACCTACTCCATGGCGAAGAAAAAATGAAAACTCAGAATGAAAATACTTCATTCTCAAGTAACAAATATGTTTTGTATTTGTTATATTTTTTTTCTGAACAAATTTCATTTCTTTAAATTAAAATTCAACAGAAATACATTTTTTAAAAGTATGTAAGCATTTAGCTCAATATTTACTGTTAATAATATATTAATAAGTTCTGTTAATAATCAATTATATATATTACATTTACTTTAAAACAAAAAGTTTTAGTATTTAATTTTTAGGATAAATCAAAAGAAAATAATGATAACATTTTATGATGTCAGATTTTAAATATGAAAGCAATTAAATAGGCATTCTTTCCAAGTGCAATAAAAACTTCTATTTTTAGGTAGGGTAGAATTAGGTATATTTTCTCTTCCCTTTAGCTTGAAGTAAAAATACACAAGATCATAAAAGTTTCATAATATTTATACCATTAGATTCTATTATATCTAAAACTTCTTACCTGATAACTTGTTCTGTCAAGTTTTCGTTTTAATGAAATAATAATTAGTACGTTCAATGTAGTTGTTCTATTTCTGAGATCCATCGAATTCCTTATTGTTTTTTATCGTAAATAAATGAAAAGCTTGCCATTAAACACATAAAAAATATATTAAAATCACTTCACATCATGATATTCTTTACAAAATACTTAATAAACCCCTGTAACTAAATTTATTTACATCTTCTATTCCAGTATGGATGTAATATTTTTAAATAATTATACAATTATTTTACTCGCTGCTTTAGAATGCATGAATTTTAAGTTTTAAACAATGCAATTGCTGAATTACATACATTTTAAATCACTGTTAAGAAAGAAAAAAAATACTGTAAAATAACAACACCAACAAATACATTTAAAGTACTTTAATTTACATTTATAGACTTTTTTACATAACATTTAAGTTCTTATACATGTTGCAACTATGCCTTTAATACTCTTTCAATGTGTGCCCTTGATATAAGTTTCTTTCTCAACAGCATCTGAAACAAATAATTTTCAAAACATTAAAATTCAGAGTAAAATATCATTATGGCTAGAGGAGTTAAACAAAATTTTGTGTAAAAGAAAATAAGAGAATCTTTAATTTCTAACTTGGTATTGGTACTACTTTTATGTTAGTATATCAGGTGATAAATTGGCAAAAATTCCTTTTATAGCCCTACTTTGTGTTGAATTCATTTAATTTTAAATATAAACCCTTCACTTATTTCATTTAAAATACATAATTTTCATTAAATTACATACATGACTTTTACTAATATCAGTTAAAATACAGAAAAAAAAAAAAAAAATTCTCATACTGTCTTTTTAAAGAAGTTTTATAAAAACAAAAATTTGTAAAGAAAACCACAAAGCAAAATATTTAATTTCATGATCAAAGTATTATTTCTAATTTCCATAGCAAAAAATAAAAGCTGTCACTGACAAGAAAAAAATTGCGGTTGGCAGGATTTGCACCTGGCAAACATAAAAGTTCCCAATCTTTTTACTTAAATAAAAAAAAATGTATGCATAAAAAATTACTTGAGAATTAACATATGTAAGAAAATTTGAATTGCTTCGACATATTTAAGGTTATTCACATAATCAAATTTATTATGCTTCATTAAGGCTCCTAGTTAACGTGCATTTTCTATCCCCCCCCCCCCTTGATTGGAACTTTTATCTTAAACAGTTTATTTGTAAGTTACGTCATCATGATCATAATTAAAATTAATTTTAAAAATATAAAATATTAAAAACTTTTTTAATCTAAACAAAGTGATTTTCACTTTACATGAATGTAAAAAAGAAGAAAAAGCCAGCTTTTAAAAGTTTAGCCTTTCAGTCTCAGAATTTTGAGAGTAGCTTTTCCAACTTAATTTAACACCAATGTTTGCAATATATCATGTCTCTGTTCAAATTATTTTTCAGTTGCATTTGATTAATTTCCAAAACTAGTTAAAAAAAAATATACAAAGAGTTTTAATCAATAATCCCTGCACTTTAAAAACAAATTTGGATTGTGTTATAGATCCCATCTACATAGTATTGTTTGTGAAATATATAAAGGATGCAATTTTAAAGGAACAAATTATTGTGGTTCTGGCATTATTATAAATCTTATTTTTAAATCTTTCATTCTACAAAAATTGGTAATTTTTATAAAAAATTAGCAAATTAACCCCCCCCCCCCCCCTGGCTTACAAAAGACGCTTTAGTATGATGTCAGCATTAACATTTCGGTTAGAAACTGACCAAACAACATTTGCTCTGTTTCATTTTTTCTTAAATATAAATCACAGATTTTGGTCTCAGAAATTTTTTATAAAGTTACTTTCACTTTCTAAACCGGTTCTGAAAATGAAAGTGTCATTCTAAAAAATATCTGCAACTGAAATCGAAAAAGTAAAAAAGGTGCGATGTAGAGATGGAAACTCGGCTATCCGATACAAAAAAAAAAAAATTATATTAAAATGTCGAAATGCAAACGAGATATCAGAAAAATCCCTCCCCAAATGATTCACATTAGCTCTTGAGTGCCTTCCCTGGCAGGGACAGGAGCCTTAAGGCTCCCAGTTGACGTACATTTTCTATCACTTCCGCTTTCCCCCTTGATTGGAACTTTTATCTTAAACAGTTTATTTGTAAGTTGCGTCGTCATGATCATAATTAAAATTAATTAAAAAAATATAAAATAAAAACTTTTTAAATTTCTCAAAAAACAAAATGATTTTCACTTTATATGAATGTATTCTAAAAAAAAGAAGAAAAAGCCAGCTTTTAAAAGTTTAGCGTTTCAGTCTCAGAATTTTGAGAGTAGCTTTTCCAACTTAATTTAATAGCAATTTTTGTAATATATCATGTCTCTGTTGAAATTATTTTTCAATTGCATTTGACTAATTTCCAGGAGAACTAGTTAAAAAAAAATAATAATACAAAGAGTTTCAATCAATATCTCTGCAATTCAAAAACAAATTTGGATTGTGTTATAGATCCCCCATCTACATAATATTGTTTTTTAAGTATATAAATGATGCAATTTTAAAGGAACAAATTATTGTGGTTCTGGCATTATTATAAATGTTATTTTTAAACCTTTCATTCTATAAAAAATAGCAAATTACTACCTATAAAAATTCTATAAAAATTAGAAAATTTTAAAGTGCTTTTAATTAGTTTTAATGACATTTAATTGATTTAGAATTTAATAAGTAACCCAATTTCTCAATAATGAAGACATTATAAGAATTGATTATATATTGAAGATATTATATTGAAGATACTGCATTAAAACTTGGATGGTTTTGCGAGTGATTTGTAGTTAGAATTGCAAATATGTCAGGTAAATTTGAAAAGCGCCATACCAACTGCTTTATCTGGTTTACACTGACTGACCCTTAACCCCCCCCCCCCCCGAATTTTTTCATTTTTACAGCTTTATAAAATTAAAGAGGACAATGGCTACTTAGTTACATGCTTTATTACTTAATTAATTTTAAGAACTATTAATATACAAGTCTTATTTTATTTCTAGTAAACATTTAAAATTATGCATAGTCATAATAAAAACATCATTTTCTCACTATTAAAAATATTATGAATAGCATATGCATGAATATGCTTAGCAACAAGCTTTTCAAAATTTTATTTATTTTTTTGGAGTCTAACTTATATTATTTTCAATATTTATGTATATATTTTTTCAGACATAATGCCTTCACAGTTGCCTTCTAGCAGTTATAAAGACTTATTTATTTGAGAATTTAATAGAAATTTATAATTTACTCAGTAGAAAATATTTACAAATGTATTATAAATTAATTGATCCAAATTTAAAACGAATTAGCTGTAAACCAACTTTAAAAAATAAAAACCGGCTTTTTTTCAATAAAAGCCAGCTTTTTAAAAGTGGTTAACCCCCCCCCCCCCCCCCAAAAAAAAAAAAAATAAAATAAAAAAGCCGGCAAACCTGGTTTCTCACCAAAATGACACCACAATTGAACGCATATAATATATAATTTTCAATTCCCATATATTTAGTTTTGATATAACTGTCAAGTCTAAACCCAAACCAAAACTACATTTTACTTTAAGTTTTAGATTCTCAATATACATGTTAATAAATAATAATTAATTTTCTCAATATATTTATTAATGAAAATTATAAAACAGATGAATTTTCACTTACTTATAAAAGTTGTTTTCGATTAAATTTGTTGCAAAAAATTGTTTATATTTTCTTTGTAAAGTTTAATTTAATTAATAAAAAATAGTAATTTTATAAAAAATAGTTAGATGTTTTTTTATGATTATCATTTGATTACATTAAAATTGCAGTTATGTCAATAAAAAAAAAATCAATTGTAATTTAATTATAATCAATTAAAAAAAATCAATAAAAAATATCAATTATAATTTTGCTGCAGAAAAGTATAATTAAAGAATATATAACAGGGAGATACAAATATGCATAGACTTGATATGAATTTTTATTGTTATGGACCCTTATTCAGATATACTTAAAACTTACCAATTTTGAAATTTAATTTCTTGATGATGTTATGTAGAACTGAGCTTTGACTGCTGGATGTTTGCAGTATCTTTTTAACCTTCATTTATCCATGCTGGGACTTTTTGGATCCTACAGTTTGTGCCTACAAAAAATAAATAAAATAACTGAAGATACAAAAGTCAAATCAATTCAAAATAAAATTTAATATAAATGATCACACGTGGCATTAAGCAGCTTCTTTATTCTACTTATCTTTACATTCGACCTAAACAAATTCAAAGAAATTAAAGTACTTCTCCATCATTCCATCGCAGGGATCATTTATTTTAAATCAATTTAGTTTTAATCGTGATTTAAATCAATAGATTTTTTTTTTAATTATGTTTAAATAAATTCAAGATGTAAACAAACATATTAATGCTTTTAAATATATTTAGTTTTATATAATACAGATAATGAATCAGTTTTTAGAAAGAAATGCTTTTAAGCTTTATAAGATTAAAATTTTTGTCAAGTAAAGTGCAATGTAATAGAAAAAAATGGTTTCAAATTTAATTTGAATCAAATTGTAAAAAAAAACTAGCAACAGTAAGGAAATCTAAGCAGGAATATATTAAATATAGGAATATGTATTTTGATTACTTAATATAGTATTTAGCCCGGTAGCAGAAAGTTCCTGACGGGTGACGTGCGTCGCAGATTTTCTTTTCCCTTTTGCAGAATTTTTTTTTTTCCATTGGATCTTTTTTCAACTTTATATTATGTTTAGTTCTTTATTATTTATTACTAAAACTTAAGATTATTATTAATAAAAATGAGTAAAATGCTTAAAAACATTAAAAGTAAATGATTAATTAATTAAAGGTTCATTTGTAACATTTTACCTGCAGATTATTTTCAGTCCCTGGAAGATCTGCCGCAGACACTTGGAGAATTTTCTGCTATTGGGGTATTTAGAAAAACTTCTGCAAGTTTAAGTAAAATAAAATTATATGACTTTGCTCGTTACAAACAAGCATTGTGACTAACAGATTAATTATCCCATCTTTTGCATTATGCAGGAGAGAAACTAAGAAGCTGTGAGAAAATAATCAACATTATTGTTTGCTTAAAAGAAATTCTTGACTTTAGTGATACCTATTACATTAAAATTTGAACCATTAATTTTCATGTCTGTGTATATAATTTTATAAATAAAGTCGTAAAATAATAATATTGTGCGAGGTTTAAAAAAGCTCTACCCATTGACAACTTTTCATTTAAAAAAATAATAATAAAAACTATTGTATCTTAACAAACTGTATATGTAATGCCTAATAAACAAATGGAGGTTGTACTTTTCCGTTATACAGACACCACTGTCGCCAAGCATAATAGTTGGCACAAAATGAAAATCACGTGAATTGAAACATTTGAAAAATAAAAGAAAAAATTGATAGTACAGTGAGCATTTTAAAAATATAACATTTGAAAATTACAGACTTTTTCAAACTATTTTATTAAATCACAAATATATACTTAAAATAAGTGAACAAATAACTGTTATTCAATAAGGTAATAAAATAAAACTCATATTAAACTTCTGGCATAAAATTACAAATATCTTAGAAATATCGCATGGTTTTCAATAAAAATCCCTTTCACGATCAGGGTTGAAATAATTGGCGCATTGGAAAAGCCCCACTTTTTAAATAATTTTAAACAATAAAATTAATGAAAACAGAAAAAGGAAACTTGGATATTTGACCCTTTACATTAAAAAAAAAAACTATTCTATCGTAACAAACTCCAATTTTAAAATTTGTAATACACAGTAAACAAATGGAAGAATGAAGCCATTGGACCCCCACCCCCTCCCCCCTGCACAAAAAAAAATGGAAAAGACTCACTCACTAAAGTTTCAGCTATCAATAACGTTAAACAATAAATTAACAATATCTTAAAACAGAAAAAGAAATCTTGGATATTTATTTGTTTACATTATTTTCTTAATTATCTCTATCGGCTGGTGAATGTTTGTAATGGTCAGTTGAAATGGATCTATTGTAGGTAACTATTGTTAAGAATTTGCTCCTCGATCAATCTAATTGAACGGTAGCTGTGAGGAATAATTCTCTCTACCATGCAAAATTAATCAAAAGTTTTATTTTGAAATCTTGAATATGTAGAATACAACAAAAATAATAAATTAAATGCGTAGGTCGTTGACTTATATGATTATATAAAACACTGAGTCCTTGTAGCTTCAAATTTGGAAATTAGTTCACTCTAGAACTTCTCATTCAGCAGCAAGTTCGTTGGTCGGATGGCTTTTACAGGAAGGTCTCCCGCCGTCCTATACAAGTTCCGAGCGCTTCGCTCAATTTTACTCGGCACCTCTCGTGCCTTCAGCCCGGGAAAAAATCTCTTTTTCCCTCGTTCGTGCGAGCCAAACGCACACCCCAGTTTTCGAATCCAAACTGATCCCCTCCTCTATTTTCCTCCGAAAAAAATGGTCACTCTCTCGGACACCGTGAGAAAACTTTCAACATCCATCTCTGTCAATGCCTTTAGGCATTAGCGAATTCCTTTGCGAGACCTAAACAGGGTGGTCTATACTCTGAACCCTTAGATGTATCTAATATCCTTTATCAGGGCGTGCTACGTCCTAAGTGCTAATCCATCATCACTTACAATGTCCTAGAGCGTGAGAAAAATGTCTACTAGTCTTTCTATGCACCTGGGTGTATCCAGTTTTTCTTTAGGAAGACTTCTTCCCCCATCATCTGAAAACATAGAAGTTCATTTCTTTACAACACCCCCCTCTAAAAGACGATTCTTCAGGCTTGAATGATGAATCTTATGACCAGTGGATGAACGCAACAAATTCCAATATCTCAGAGTGACAGATGCAATAAATACAATTATCAATGCGCGCTCTGATACATTACACTAAAAAAAATATACATATATATATACATAACAAGATCAAAAATTACCAAATGAAAAATTTAGAATAAAACAACTATTTCTTGGCTTACAAAGTATAAACAAATGAAATTATTACTTTTTTTCGTACAATAGTACTTTTAGCTTTTAGTATTTAACGAGTTTATTCCGCACGACTTAAATAATCAACATGTGCAATATCTCGTCCTGGTCTATGCTTTATTGCATAATGATAGGGTTGCAGTGTGAGAGCCCATCGTAAAAGCCTCGGATTATTCCCAGAATTTCGTTTAAGAAAAACTAAAGGATTGTGATCGGTTTCTATAGCAAAGAGTTGGCCGTCAACATAGTGACGCAATTTCTTGATTGCAAAGATAATAGCTGCACATTCCTTCTCCGTCGCACAAAAACTTTTTTCTGTTTCCGAAAATTTCCGACTTAAGTAAATTATGGGATGTTCCTCTGAACCCTCACGTTGTGCTAAAATAACCCCAATACCCTTTTCAGAAGCATCCGTTTGTATGATAAATTCTTTAGAATAATTGGGAGCGTACAAAATGGGTTCTTCCGTAAGTTTCGTTTTCAACAGTTGAAAAGCCTTTTCCATTTCGTTGCTCCATGTTACCTTTTCCCTTTTACTTTTACCTTTAAGCGCGCGCGTTAATGGTTCCACCATAACTGCATAATCTTTTATGTACCTTGAGTAGTAACCCGCCATACCCAAGCATCGACGTATCTCAGTTTTGTTTTTAGGGGTTGGTAAATCTAAAATAGCTCGAATTTTAGTTTCTGCCGGGGAGAGTCTCCCGTCGCCTACCACATGCCCCAGATATTTGACCGTTTTTTGTGCAAACTTGCACTTAGCTAATTTAATCTTTACCTTAGCTTCTTCTACTCTCATGAGCACTTTTTCTAGGTGCTGCAAATGATCCTCCCAAGTTTCCGAGAATACGGCCATGTCATCAAGGTAAGGTAAACAAAATTCCTCTAAACCTCTTAACATTTTATCCATAAATTTCGAAAATCTATAGGACGCGTTTAACATTCCAAATGGCATGACCAGGGGGATATAAGAACCGAAACTGGTTACAAATGCGGCCAACCTTTGCGCCCTAGCTGTCAATGGAATTTGCCAATATCCTTTCCCGAGATCCAAAACTGTTATATACTTCGCGCTAGCAACTCTCTCTACCCTATCCTCTATGTTTGGTAAGGGAAAAAACTCGGCCCGGGTGATCTCATTTAACTTTCGGTAATCTATACAAGGACGAGCGTCTTTCCCAGGGGCTTCTACCAGAATCATCGGGGAGGCGAAATCTGACTCCCCTTCAACGATTATATTTAACTCTAACATTCTTTTGATTTCTTTCCTCAAAATTTCAGTTTGTCTAGGCGAAGATCTGTAAGGTTTTATCTTTACAGGTTTATATTCTAATAGTTCCACGTCATGCTCCATTAAGTCAGTGCGCCCCGGATCATTAGAAAATAAAGATTTAAATTTATCTAATAAATTTCTCAATTGCTCTATCTGCACCGACGTACATCTAGTACTCAAATTGCTGTCTTTAATAGCATTTTCAAAATCATAAATCTCAGCCCCCGCTTCTGGAAATGCTATGTCCAAATCTTGATTTTCCTCGCCCTCATTTATCTCTTGCGCCACAAAATTCACTAACTCAGTTCTTTTCAAATATGGTTTTAAGAGATTGACGTGATATATTTGAGCCTTTTCGCGCCTACCTGGAACATTCACAATATAATTTGTCTCTGAGATTTTGGACTGAATTTTCCCTGGACCTATCCACGATACCGATAATTTGTTCTTTTTGTTGGTAGCTAGAACCAACACTTCGTCACCCACCTTAAATTTCCGTTCTACCGCCGTTTTGTCATACCACAACTTTCTTTTTTCACGAGATTCGGTCATATTTTCCACTGCTAGTTCCTGACAGTGTTTTAGCCTATTAACCAAATTAAATACATATTCAGTAACTAACTCATTCTCTTCCTCTCCTCCCGTCCACTTTTCAAAGAGCAATGATTCGGGAGTTCGTAAATTCTTTCCATGTACTAACTCTGCAGGAGAAAAACCCGTAGAATCATGAGTTACCGTCCGCAAGGCTAATAACGCATACGGCAAATTTCCCTCCCAACTTGCGCCATTTTCAACACACAAAATTTTCAATAATCTTTTCACTGAGCGATGCCATCGCTCAACCAAATTACTTTGTGGTCGACAAACCGACGAGTGAGTTAACTTAACTCCAAATTTCTTTAAGAATGCGGTTGTTAACTCGCTTACAAAATATCTTCCGAGATCTGTTTGTAACTCTCTGGGATATCCTAATCTGCTAAATACCCACATTAATGCTTCAATTATAGTTTCCGATCGGACATTAGATATCGCAACAGCCTCCGGATACCTGGACGCCACACAAATAACTGTTAAAATATACCTATTCCCTTTTTCAGACTTCGGTAAGGGACCCACAATGTCAGCTGATAACTTCGAAAAAACCTCTCCAATAATCGGCACACGTCTGAGCGGCGCTTTCCCTATTTCCCTAGGTTTTCCAATCCTCTGTTGGGTTTTCCAATCACATGTTTTGACAAAATTCTCTATGTGTTTTATTACATTCGGCCAAAAGTAATGACGCAAAACCTTATCCTTTGTTTTCATTTCACCAAAGTGCGATGAAATCCCCTCATGACAGGCTCCTAAAACGTCTAATCTGAATTTCGAAGGCACCACTAACTGCAATCTCTCCCCACCACGATTGTCAAATGTTTTCCTAAACACCAAGTCATTCATAATTTCATAGTGAGATTTCTTGGCTCTCGCTTTTTCCCTAACTTCTTTTAACGAAGGATCAACATCCTGTTCTTTTTTAAATTCCTCACGACTAATCCGTGCTAAATTTCCGAACTTGTCATTTAAATCAGCAGGTAACAATACACTTTCCGAGGTTTCATTTTCCGATAGCTGCTCTAACTCCTTTTCGCATTGTTCTGCAAACTCGTCCGATTCACATTCTAAATCCCCATCATCTGAAAACATAGAAGTTCATTTCTTTACACTATGAATCACAAATTTTTCAAGCTTCTTCTCATTTAATATCATAGTGCCACCATTTGAAAGCTTTACTCTTATGTTAATTAATGAAATAATTAGTAAATCAATAAAACACCATTAAAAATACAGAAAAAGGTCAAATTAAAAATTCCCTGATGACAACATATAAGATGACATAAACACATCATATATAATATTATGGATTAAAATAACATCTGACATTAAGTGAATGTAACGCTACAATCATATATCTTTGGCATTTAATCTTATTTTGGCCAAAGTTATTTTTATTGAAAGCAGTCGACAAGATAATGGAGAAGTACCGAAAAAGCTACCACCAAACTATAAAATTGAATGCCAAAATTGCATGATCGTAACGGCACATTTACTTGATGTCAAATGGGTTTATATCTTTTTTTAATGATGTTTTACTTACTGATGATGTTTTATTAGATATTTTGTTGATTAAAATAACAATTATGTTCTTAAACAGCAACAAAATGATATTAAAAGAGGAAAAACTATTGAACAAATTTTATGATGCATAGTTTCATATAATAGATCTGTTTCAATTGACATCACTTAAACATCCACCAGACAAGAGGGATAGTTAAGAAAAAATAATGCATTAAATATCCAAAATTTTTATTTCGGTTTTCAATAATAGTGTTCCCGCCAATAACTCAATCACAAATAATCACTGCACACAACTCACAATAAAATAAAACTAGCGGACTGTATTACTCATTAAATTTTAATTCACAAACAATAAATTGATCGAGAGCCGATATTTACACTACTCCTCTGATCGGCGTCTCGAACCCAACTCACAAGTTTCAAAACAAACCACATAGATGGCGCTTCTAGCGGCAACATACCGCCGGGCCTTGAATGTTTCAAACATTCAATACTATAAATATGATATCAATTTAAATTACAATCTCAATAATACAATTTTTTTTTTTCAGCATATACACTAAATGAAATGTTAAATTTACAAATATAAACACAAAATATAATAATACACTACACTACAAAATTTTTTTTTAATTAAAATAAAATGTATGAATTCAAGTAGTTAATGTGGTTTCATTCACATGAGGCAAAACAACAATTTTTGTTAGTGGCCTTTTATATGTGCCATTCTTATCCTTTAATGTTACAACTCTAATTATACCATCTTGGCCTGGATGGATTTTAACAATTCTTGCCAAATGCCAGTTTAAAGGGCTATAATTATCAGGATTTTTTACCAAAACTAAATCTCCCTCTTTTATCTCTACTCTTCCTTTATGCCATTTGGGCCTATTTAAGAGCTTATTTAGATAGTCTGATGACCATTTTTTCCAAAGATGTTGTGTCAATTTTTGAACTAATTGCCACCTGCTCAACCTATTCATAGAGATTTCAGTATAATTCGGTTCAGGTAAGGCCATTAAAGATGAGCCAATAAGAAAATGAGCAGGTGTCAAGGCTTCAACATCATTTGGATCATTTGAAAGAGGGCAAAGGGGACGAGAATTAAGAACAGCTTCGATTTGAATAATGAGAGTCAAGAGTTCCTCATAACTTAAAATAGTTTTACCTACAACACGCTTTAAATGATATTTAAGTGATTTAACACTTGCCTCCCATAAACCTCCAAAGTGAGGGGTTGAAGGGGGATTAAAATGCCACTTGATTCCTTCATTAGCTAAATAATTTTGAATTTTCTCCTCACTTTTATCCTTAAATAAAGATCTGAGAATTGCTCTTAATTCTTTATTGGCA
The DNA here is from genome assembly GCA_963932465.1 of Maratus speciosus. Lineage (NCBI taxonomy): Eukaryota > Metazoa > Arthropoda > Arachnida > Araneae > Salticidae > Maratus > Maratus speciosus. Next base: position 57,974,109 of record OZ010798.1, read on the forward strand.
CCAACAAAATTTCGACCATTATCACTAAAGATATCAGAAGGTTTGCCTCGCCTCGCAATAAAGCGTTTAAGTGCTGCTAAAAACGCTGCACTTGTTAAATCACTGACAATTTCAAAGTGCAATGCCTTTGTAGTAAAACATACAAATATACAAATAAAAACCTTTTTTACCTGTTTACTCCTACCTGTGGAATTTTTTACCTGAAAAGGACCGCAGTAGTCTAATCCAGTGCGCGTAAATACTCTGCATACCGTTACTCTTGCTGCTGGCAAATCAGCCATCTGTTGCTGTGAAATTTTAGAATTAATTTTCTTACAAATAATACAATTAAAAATAATTTTTCTAACTACATTTCTGCCAGCTAAAATCCAAAATTTAGTTCTTATAAGAGACATTGTGGTTTCTGAACCTGCATGAAAATATAAAACATGAAAATAATTAATAACACAAAATGTAAAATTATGTTTTGCAGGGATAATCATAGGATATTTTTGGTGATCGGATAAGTTACTGTTTTTCAGTCTGCCACCAACACGAATGCAGCCATCACTGTCTAAAAATGGACACAAGTTTATCAGTTTGCTATTGTTAGGGATAGCAGTACCCCTTTCTAAACACTGGATTTCTTTCACGAATGAAGTCCTTTGAATGTTCTTTACAATGCACAATAAGGACTGAGAGAGTTCACTGCTAGATAAAGTTCCAGCTGTAGGATATAAAGGGTTTCTACAGTTATATATGAATCGTTTACACCATGCTACTACTCTTTGTAGTTTGATGAACGAAGAACAGTTATTAATTATGTCTAAAGGTTCAAGAGTGTTAACTAAGGCACATACTTGAGTCACTGATGGTGATTTCAATTCACGCAAAAACAGATCATTGGTTTCAGCAGGATTGCTATCGGGACACTCGACCACCTCAGGCTGTCGTAGGAATGCTGGACCGAACCACCACAATTCACACTGTTGAATCTTGATGGGATCTATACCTCTAGAAATAAGGTCAGCAGGATTTTGCTTAGAAGGTACGTAATGCCACTGTTCAACAGAAGTTAAACTTTGTATAATTGATATCCTGTTTGCTACGAATGTCTTAAGATCATTGGATTCCTTTTTTAACCATGCAAGTACAATGGTGCTGTCTGTCCAAAAATAAGTTTTAGAAACTTCTAGTTTTAAGGCACTTAACACCTTCTTCATTAACTTGGATAGCAGAACTGCAGCAGAAAGTTCAAGACGCGGAATAGTGACATGCTTTAGGGGAGCTACTCTGGACTTACTAGTGAGTAGCTTAACAGCAGAATCACCACAAAAATTAGTAGATTTCACATAAATGACCGCTCCATAAGCAATTTCAGATGCATCAGAAAATCCATGTAGTTCTACACAAATAGACTGATCAATAAGAATACATCTAGGGATACTGATCAGATTTACACATTTTAAGGACGTAAGAAATTCATTCCACTCCTTATTTTCTTTCACTGGGAGATAATCACACCAATCTATTTTCAGCAACCATAATTTTTGCAGAAACACCTTGGCCCTTGTAATTATTGGACCTATCAAACCCAAAGGGTCAAATATTCTAGCAATTTGTGATAAGACTGATCGTTTAGTATATAATTCACTTTGCTCGATAATTAAGTTAAACCCAAAACAATCTGGTTGAGGCTTCCACAATATTCCCAAAGTTTTTGTCTCGTTAGAAAAAGAATATTCAGATTCTGAAGTGTTACATAAAAGAGCAAAATTATTTACTGCCCATTTATGGAGATCCATGCCTCCTCTATTTAACAAAGATATCAGTTGTTGCTGAATCTCCTTCGCTGTGCCTAAATCATCTGCTCCTGTTAGGATGTCATCCATGCATACATCCTGCAACAACACATTCGCAGCTAAAGGAAATTCATTTCCTTCGTCTCTGGATAATTGCATTAAGGTTCTTGTAGCTAAAAAGGGGGCACTAGTTGTGCCATAAGAAACAGTACATAACCTGTACACTTTTACTGGCTCATTCACCTCAGGTTTAAATACTATTCGTAATAAATCACGTTGACTCGGATGTATTAATATCATACGATACATTTTTTTAATATCAGCTACAAAAACAAACTGATGCTTTCGAAATCGCAACATTATAGAAAATAACTCATCCTGGATTGTTCCTCCGTTAAACTGCAAACTGTTTAATGATTTCCCTGTAGAAGTTAAGGAACTGGCATTATACACGACTCGTAATGGTGTACTACTTGATTCTATACGGAATACGCAATGATGTGGAATATAATAAGTGACTTCTGGCTCTTCAGATTCTATCACTTCTTCCATGTGACCCATACTTAGATATTCTTCCATAAATGCTTTATAAAGATCATTAACTTTAGGTTCTCTAACTAAGCGCTTCCATAATGAATTTAAAATATTCATTGCCTTTTGTTTTGATTCGCCAAGACAAGATGGATCTTCATTTAGCGGCATTTTCACCATATATTGTCCATTTTCAGTTCTAGAATAATTTTTCCGAAAATGTTCTTCACAAATTTCTGCTTCCTTAGTTTTAGAAATCTCAGACTCTCTCTCTATGTTTTCTATTTCCCAAAACTCTTTAATTATTTTTTCTAATTCCAAATTATCTGTAATTAACCCACAATGTATACTACTTTCACCCCTATCCGGAAGGCTTCCGCTGACAATATACCCGAATACACTGTTTTGTAACACAATTTTAGTATTTAATGTTTGCGGATAAATTTGACCTGGTCTTAAAAATTCATAGAAATTTTCTGCACCTAAAAGCAAATCAATCGGACCTGGGACATTAAATTTTTCATCGGCTAATTTGATGTTATTTAACACTGGGATAGAAGTCTCAAGCGGCCTAGACGGCGTAAATTCTGTAATTTTCGGAACGACTAAAAAGTCTAATTTTAAATGAAAATCCTTATCTCTATTTGAAACAGTTGTGTTAACCCTAGATCTAACATTCAACGATAAATTATTTATGCCTGAAATAGAAATGTTAGTCTTTTCTCTTTTCAAATTAAGTTTATCTACTAACTTTTTACTCATGAAGTTAGAGTTTGCTCCAACGTCTAATAGACCTCGTACCTCATGAAAATTACCTAATTCATCTTTTATTAAACAAACAAATGTGCTAAGTAACACAGCTTTTAAATCATTAGCCAAATTACATGTCGTTGAAAATAAATTGTTTTGAGTATTAGCTGGGAAAGGCTGAAATACTGGAGCCGAAACATCTAAATTAGATTTATTACCTCCTTTGTTTATATGACTCATTTCCTGTGAAATTACCTCTTGGTTTTCAACTTTATTTATTTTTTGTTCGCGAGGAAAATGCAAAGTTGCATTGTGCCTTTTCTTACAAATAATACACGAGAATTTAGATTTACAATCGACTACTTTATGATTCATAAGACAGTTAAAACAAAGATTTTTTGCCTTTACCAGCTCAACTCTATCACTCACTGACATATTTTTATAAACAGGACATTTATGCAAAGGATGATTTTCATTACATGACAATATACATTTAGAATTTTTTACATCAGTTAGAAAAACTTTAGAAACTGGCCTGGAATAATTATTTTTATTATTCGACCTAGAATTATCAACCACAGGTTTTCCCTTTGATGTGTAATATAAATCTATCTCCCTAGATAACTCAATTGGGTGAAACCAAGAATCTCCTTGTCTAACATTTATAAAACACGTAACATCCTTATCCAGCGTCTGACAAATTTTATCAGAAATCACTAACTTTTTTAAAGTTTCAAAATCGGTCACATTTCTCAATTTTAAATAATAATCCCAACTCGTTGTTAATCGGGATGCAAATTGTACATACGTTTCATTGGGTTGTGCTTTTCTAAAATGTTCTAAACAAGTTTGGGGAGTTGGCTCAAATTCTCTAAGTACTATAGCTTTCACCTTTGAATAATCTTCTAATTCCCCATCCTTAATGTATGTAATAACATTTGTTGCCCTTTCCCCTAACAGATTTAGAAGAATTTCCGATTTATACTTTTCTGGGACATTTTTTGAAATGAAGGCCCTTTCTAAAGACGAGAAAAAATACCCCCAACCTTCCGGTCTAGACGGTATTTTGATTGTAAGCGTTTTTATGCTTTTAATGAGAGAGTCTAAAGATTCTATGCTTTCTACCTTCTCGAAATCATTTAATTTTTCACTTTTGGTTTCTGCACGGGCCTTCGCCAACTCAAGCTCTAATTTTGTACGTTCAATTTTTAATTTTTCAAGTTCTAATACCTTCGCTTCCTCATTTTTTCTCTCCTCTATAATATTATTGGCCATTTCTTCGACCAATTTAGAATCTGCTTTATATTTATCACTTTCCTTTATTAAATTCATTAAATCATAATTAGTTAATTTTGTGTCAGAAATATCAATCCCTAATTCAAAAGCTACCCTTTGGTAATCTTCTTTTTTCGCGCTTTTGAACATTTTAATAAATATAGTTCACAATAAATAAATAAATAAATCTCACATACCTCCAAAAATAAAGATGAATCACTTTTATCAAACTGTTGAGTTATGGCAGAAAAAATATTTCGTTTCTTTTATTTATTTCATTTGTCTTCTCATAATCAGCATTTCGAAATAACTTTGTTTATACTCAGAGTTAAATGATTACCTATGATTGCGCAACAGTGCACTGAAAGAACATAATTCTTTTTGTTCTTGAATCAAAACAACTGCTTGATATAAACTCCTCGTAATAAAGTATATTTTTAACACCACACTATTAAAGAATATTATAATAACGTATTAAAATGCACAAATTCTCATAAAAGGAAAACACTTAATTCGTTACGGTACACTTATCTCGTTGACTCTAAAATCGAAACACTTTAAATACGTAATTAAATGCTTGTTCTTTTCTCCGGTGAGGGGGACCAAAAAAAGGTGTTCCCGCCAATAACTCAATCACAAATAATCACTGCACACAACTCACAATAAAATAAAACTAGCGGACTGTATTACTCATTAAATTTTAATTCACAAACAATAAATTGATCGAGAGCCGATATTTACACTACTCCTCTGATCGGCGTCTCGAACCCAACTCACAAGTTTCAAAACAAACCACATAGATGGCGCTTCTAGCGGCAACAAATAGTATATTATAAAATATATCGTTTAAAATTGATAGTTAGCACATTAGTAAACAGAGCTTTTCTGATTTTTTTTTTTTTTTTTTCAATTTGAATGGTAACATTCTTATTTTTTATTTATTAGTTGTTGAAATTTTTTGGCAATATTTTTTTTTTTTTTTTTTTTTTTTTTTTTTTTTTAAGAAAAGTGATTGATGGGATAACGGAGAAGTACTGAAATTAATAATGAGTTTAGACATCCAGTTAAAATTATTGCAAAAGTACCAATAACAATTACAAAATAAAAATGTTATGTCTGAAAAATGGTATTATTTACTTTTAGTTTTAAGATCATGTACACTTGCAGACCCAGAAGCAGAATTTTCTGCATCAGTCTGCAGCAAACTAAAATTTATCTGCGACTCAATAAGCCTACTATCATAAGAAATGACAAAAACACTTAAAGTAAACAAAATTTCCATTTATAAAGAAAATATAATATAAGGATACAATAAATATTATAAATCTAGCGACTTAAAGCAAATTTCAGCTATTTTTTAACCCCAGCATTTCTTTCTAACTTGGTGGATTAATCTGCAAGGTTTAATATAATCGACAGTGCCCGCTGCCATGCTGCACTGTTTCTGCTACTGGGCTTGCAGAACTAACAAAATATATGGCATGGAGCAAGAATTTGAAAAAATTTTGCTACCAGGCCTAGTGTTTACTGTAGATGGAAAATAAATACAGGGCAGAATACTTTAAATAAAATAAATAAAACAATGTGATTACATGATTCAAAAACATTTATTACTAAACAGGTGCAAATATTTGCATCTACATGATGTTTCAACTTGAGATATAGAGTGTTTTGGAACAGATGTCATATTCGCCCCATATTGGCGCGATTTTTTTCTGTCGCCAATATCATATAGGCAACAGGTACTTAACTTGCATCAAAGTGTCGTTATTTTGTTTGATGTGGTAAGCCGGATTATGTTGTTTATGCTGTTGATGTTTTCGCCAAATTGGCAACCGAAAAAAATCGCGCCAATATGGGGCGAATATGACATCTGTACCAGTGTTTCTTATATTTTGAACTATTTTTTTTAACAGAAATTGCATTAACATGTTTAGCAGTGATTGTTAAAAAAAAAAAAAAAGTGATTTTTATGTATGGTAAACAAAGAAGCATTAACTTTAAATGATTTTATGGATTAAAAATTTAAAAAACACAATTGGATTACAATGATTGAATAACCTGTTTTCCTAAAGAAATAAGGAAGTTCTATAATTTTTGCAAGCTCTAGGTCACACAAATTTTGAAATACTGCAATACTGCGATTTGTCGAAGAGTTTTATGAGATATTTTTGCAAAAATAGGGGTACATTTCACTATATTAAAAAAAGAAGGCAGAGTGTATTTTGCCGATTTTAAAAAGACAGGTGCTGCGTCTTTAAATAATGACTTAGAGGGAACACAGACAAGGCTAAAATGTTATTTATAATGAAAAACAGACAGATGAAATAAGATATTCTAAAAATCTTTTCTTTGAAAATGCAAGACAGATTTTAAACACATCAAAACAACAAACAACACAGAAATGTAACATAAAAACACATTTTTTAAAATGAAGAATTAAAACAGTGTACTTTATCTTTTTTTCAGGGGTTCTGTGTGTCTCACTGAACCCCCCCCCCTCCCCCCATCCAAAAAAAGCAAGCTAAAAACCAGCTAGTATATATATACTTTTTAAATACAGTATATATGTATAAATGAAGGCAAATTGAAGCTGCTAAAGTGTCACAGAGGGGCCCAACTGGATCTTTGCTATTGGGCCACATGTAGGCTTAGCTAGAAAATTTAAAAATCCTTATCTTATACAAAAATAATTTTATAAGCAGGTTATTCTTGGAATAAAAATCTACTTTACGAGTATTTTTATTAGATTTTTTAAAGATAAATAAATTTAATAGTTAAATAGATTTAAAAGTTGAATTTAAAGCTTTATGAATACTTTTACTTGCTCGCCATCAACAAAATTAAGGTTTAATGTATTTTTATATCTAACACAACACCCAAACAATGGGTCATAAACAATGTTTTGGTGACTCACGAAATGATCTATCTTTGAAAATAATACTATTTCAGTAAAAATATAATGAACAAAGGTTTGTTTTACGATCATACAACATTATTATTTCGCGTATTTATATGAAAAATGCTTATAACTGTTTATAAGTTTATATGTTTTCTATGAAAATTTGCCTGTCTCATGGTATAGATTACGACAAAAGCCTCATATTTTAGTGCAAAATTCAAAAGTTCACTCTAAAAAGTTAAGATTCGAAAGTTTACTTACCTTTAGGATAAATTCAATCATTATTAAAAGAAAAAAGTAATAGAACACAGTTGTTTAAAAAATATTTCGTTTCAACAACAAACGCACAGAACTGTTGGAGTCAGAATTTCTTGCGCATGCGTACAGGTGACACGGATGTTCTCCGGACAACACCGGACGATCGTGGATGGTTCGTCCGGATTCTGGCGTCCTGCGAACGTCCAAATTATGCTCTGTACAGGATCTGACGGGTATCGGACCTCCCGGCTCTATATAGGACCATATAGGACGTCCGGAGGCAGTCTTTGGTTGTATGGGTGTAGTGTGTATTTCGGAGGAAGAAAAGAAGGAGGTCGGGGATTGGGGTTACACATATATTCCGACTTGTATTCTTAACTTCAAAGGTGGAGGTATATTGTCTCGCAAATAATGTGTGGAAACCGGCTATTCCAGTAAAGTTTTAAAAATTGAATCTCAAACATGTTGAACGATGCTGACTTACAAATGTCGATAGCAACGACATCTGCTATCCTAACTCTTCACGGGCTGAACCGCCACTTTTTACGTTTGAACTACCAGATGTTGCTGCAATCGACATTTATCGTGCAGCATCGTTCAACATTTTTGGAATACAATATTTTAGCTCTTTTTGGATGGTCGATTGCCACACACCTTCTAGATACTGTAGTAAAGGACATTATTCCTTCTAAGCCACTTTTGAGTAGTAATTTATAAAACAAGATGTATAAACAATCTAAAAAAACATAGCTGTGAAAAAAGGGAGCCAAGTTCTATAAAGACAATGGCAAGAAAAGAAGTGATATCTACGTGGGTGCCAAGTTCAAATAAAATTCACTTAAACTTACCTACTGAAGTATTATAGCATTTTTTAAATTGTTTAGAAATAAAAATTATTGATAGCATATTAATAATAAATCTAGAACTTGGCAAGTTTTTACCTGCGAGTCATTTATTTTTATTAATGACATTATATCAAAACTTGTTATTTCATGTTTGGAAGCCTTCATTTGAGAGAGCTCCTTCCCCTTGAAGGGTGGTGGGATAAAATATATCCCACCTAATTTTAACTGCAAAATGCCTCATTGACACTAGAATTCAGGATTAAAAAGATTAATTTCATTAAATACGTGAAAAGAAGCTTTTACCCATTTTGAAATAAATTTGTTTTTGAATTCTGGTGTGATTCAATAATTTCAGCATGTCACGAATAAAAGCCCTTTGCTCCTGAAGGGTTAAAGGGGTGCAGTCTCTAGAGGGATGACCAAGAACAAGCGTAATGGTATCTGTCTCTGTCTCAGGCCTTTTAGTCCGTTTGCATTGAGGTTTCCGAAGAGTGCGTGCTAGAGTGATAACCAAACACGAGCGGGAGGTATTTGTGTATTTATTGGTTTATCAAATCTTTAACATGAGTCATTTGTTTATAATAATAACTATATTAATTTTTATGACATTGTTGTTAATATTAACATCATTTTATTAAGACATGAAATTGATAGGCATAACATTTATCAAAAACTTGCCAAGTTCTAGATATATTATTAATATGCTATCAATAATTTTTATTTCTAAACAATTTAAAAAATGCTATAATACATCAGTAGGTAAGTTTAAGGGAATTTTATTTGAACTTGGCACCCACTTAGATATCACTTCTTTTCTTGCCATTGTCTTTACAGAACTTGGCTCCCTTTTTTCACAGCTATGTTTTTTTAGATATCATTACTTTTTGTAAAGTTACAATGTATTTAGACACTTTGCTTAATGCTTTTTAATGCGTTTACATGTGACTATTTTATTCACCAAGAAACATTCAAATTTAATTTTAATTTCCGACAACAAACTATTTGGCTGTCAATTTGCGGCAAAAATCTATATTTTAATACTGCTACATTGAATGCACGTTTTGAAACGAAATGTATTGATTCAAAATTTTTATTGTTTCTGAAACAATAATTCGTATTAAATTCCAATATTAAATTTTCCTATTAAATTTTCCTATTACATATCCTATAGCTGGGCCTGCTTTTTTGTACTGAAAGTGAAAAATAAAGTCATGTGCTTATGTGTACTATGTATCATTCATCCAAGGGTACCGGAAAAGAGGCAGTGCAGAGGAAGGGAATTGCCCCTTCCTGGATTTTCAAATTTAATTAACTAAATATCCTTTTCTCTGATGATTTTGAACATAAAAAGTGGGTAAGTGTGATCACAGATCGCACAGAGGGTTTCGTTTAATATTCTTTTCAAAAATCTGTTAGTTCCACATTTCGCAACCAGGGGTGCACTCTATTCTAAACAAACCTCTATCCAAACGAAACTCTGTTTTACATACTATCCGTAAATATATTAGTCGACGGTATTGAGCCCATAGCACCCGAGATAAGTAGGCGCCCCTGGCGGTAAGAAGTGGAACTAAAATATGTAAGGCTATGATGCATAATATGAAAGAATGGTCAAAGGTGTGTCGGCAAAAGTTGGAAAAGTGCTCTCCGGGTGAAAAAGGCGGAGGTTAGAAAAATTGCTTAAAATACACAAGTTAGAGCCCGGAGGAGTAAATAATGTAAGACTTTTTGAAAATTTTATGATTTGTCGTGTGGTCTGTGGTATTCAGCTATATGTATGCAAAAAGTCACTTCTCCAACTTAATTAGGGGCTCCCTTAGAAAGAATTGCTTAAAATACATATGTGGTAGGTCAAAGGGTTAAGCGTAAGACTTTTTCAAGATTTTATGATTTGTCGCCTGGCCTCCGGTGCTTTGCTATAAGTATGCAAAATTTCAAATCTGCAATTTAATAAGGGACTCAGTTAGAAAGAATTGCTTAAAATACGCATGTGGAAGCCCAAAGGGTTAAATGTACGACTTTTTCAAAATTTTATGATTTCTCATTTGATGTGAGGTGTTCAGCTATAAGTATGCAAAATTTCACGCCTCAACCTAAAGAGGGCTCACTTGAAACAATTGTTTAAAATACACATGTGGGAGCCCAAAGGGTTAAATATACGACTTTTTGAAAATTTTATAATTTGTCGTTTGATGTGAGGTGTTCAGCTATAAGTGTGCAAAATTCACCCCTCCAACCTAATTAGAGACTCACTTTGAAAGAATTGTTTAAAATACACATGGGGAAGCCCAAAGGGTTAAATGTACGACTTTTTCAAAATTTTGTGATTTTTCGTTTGATGTGAGGTGTTCAGCTATAAGTATGCACAATTTCACGCCTCCAACCTAATTAGGGCTCACTTAGAAAGAATTGTTTAAAATACACATGTGGGAGCGCAAAGGGTTAAATGTACGACTTTTTCAAAATTTTATGATTTGTCGTATGATGTGTGGTGTTCAGTATGCAAAATTTCAAGTCTCCAACATGTATAGTTTCTGAGAACGGGCTCCGTGACGGACAGAATATCTCAATTTGTTGATTTTCTGTAAGCAAGTAAACCCAGATAAACCACCAGTAAGTAGATAGATTTACAATGGAACTGTATGGGAATTTGGCGAAATATTAGAGATATCGCCAAGGTGGCGTCACTTTTGGCGACTAATTTTGGTCGCCATATTTGGCGATATATCGCCATGTTGGCGACAAACTTGGCGGTATTTGGCGACAGAACAGCGTCCCCTCCTACGGCAAATTAAAATTTCGCCTAATAGACGTAATGTTAAAGTAAAAATGGGCACCCCCATGTGGGTAATTCATCGATTTTCACAATTTTTTTATTTTTTTCCTTAGTTTTATAGTGTAAACTAACTTCGCACAAAATTTGAAGTCTGTAGCTGCAGTAGATATACGAGATGTTTTTGATGAGTGAGTGAGTCAGTCAGTCAGTCAGTGGTAAAATTATCGATTATCAGACATTTTCAAATGTCATTATCTCGGAAACTAATTATGCGTTATTTATAAAATTTTGGATTTTAGGTAATTAGGGTGGCCTTACTACACATTTCGTATAAGAAGTACGTAGGTCTCATAGATTTTCAGTAGCAGAGCATTGAAATTTGTCGAAAACAGCTCGAAATGGTTCGTGTAAATAACACACGGCTATGTCAGGCGAACTTGGCTGACACACTGCCGTGTGTCTAGATAATTGCTTTACACTTAAAATTTCGAATTGATGAGTGTACTCGTAGTAGTAAAAATAATCTTTTAGGCAGGTTTGTTTGTTTTTATCGTAGTTGTTAAGACTACTTTTTCTTATTCACGAACAGTTTTAAAATGTTCCTCAGCGCCTTTGGGATGGGTAAAAGCTTCGAATTCACTGTCATTATCATCGTTTCCATGAATGTTTATATTTAAAATTTCCGAAACAATTTCCAGTATAGAAGCTTCACCATGGAATTTACTGATGTCACATCAGCTGTGGATATCTAGAAGAAAAACACAAATAGGCGTGAAGGACATTTTAACACGGCTTCCCCTTCGTCCAATAAGCAGTCTTTTTTGGAGCCCGCAAAGGAGTGACTGTTGCCAATCGTGGGTAAAGTTCATTAGTAGCGATCTCATTTTCAACAACTGCATATGTCAGTTCGTCATTTATTGTGCAAACGGTATTCCGTACTTCTTGTGCAACTTCAAATAGGGGCACATCATCACCATCATCATCATCATTGTTGTTGTCCTCCAACGATAATTCTTTACATTCTGGAAGCCAAGGATGTCAGAAACAATTTTCAATGGTCTTCTTTGATACCATATTCCGATTCTTTTCTACGTACGATATGACATCTGACACAGTCACGCGAAACTTCTTTTTTTTTATCTTTGGCAGCAATGACGTCTTTTAGAAGCTGCTTTTGATAATTTATCTTAATATTTTTAATAATCCCTTGATCTAATTGTTGTGCCATACTGGTTCAATTTGGAGGCAAGAAAACAAGTTCAATCGGATTTTAATTGGGAATCATGCAATGGGCGGTATATACCACTTGTCTGTGCAAATTTTATCTAAAAGCCGAATTTCTTTTTTTCACTTGTTTATTGTCATCCAGTGCAAAGATTTGCAGTTTTTCAAACGAAGCTTGAGAAATTTACCAATAGCTAATGGAGTCAATTCCTCTGAGCCATCCATCCATATTCTTTGCTAATAAAACGGCCAATCTTTTTTCTTTTTTTTTGCTTGCCTTAAGGTGGGAATTCCCACCACTTCATTTTTCGTTCTTAAAAGTAACAGATTTATCTGGCAAAACATGAAAAAAACAAAGCCAAAGTTTATCAAAATTAAAAACATCACAAGGTCTGTACCTATTGAGAATGTCACTTAGCACATTAACATCCATTCCTTCGATTCCTTGGCAGTAAAATTCGATTTTCCTAGTTTTGCAGCAATTTTCAGAGATTTTTCTTTTCACGATAATCCATGTATTGGAGCATTCTGCAATCTGGCACATTTTATCCAAGTGAAAAGATCTTTCTCAACATTCTGAAATGTCGAAACCTGTTCTCGATTTCTCTTTTGGCTGATCACATCTTCTGTTTAACAAGATTTGAACCTTAAGACGTTATTCAGTGTCGCTCTCTCTATCCCATCAGTCTTCGTGAAAACTGCTTTCGATACATTCCATTTTTCAAAGTTTTCGACCAATTCCCGCAATTGTCAATTTTTTCGTTTTGCTGATATCTTGTATTCACAAATGAACGAAGACTTTACACGCAGCGACAAGTAATTTAAAACAGAAAAAAGTAAAAATGCGTGATTTAACTTTTCCTGCATGGAGAACAATTTTCTTTCGGTCGCAAGGGGTGATGGCATATTTTCCAAGAATCGGTATCTAATGCGGTAGTTGAGGGAGAAATCTTCAGAGCTTTGGAAACTCTTACCGCAAGGAAAGAGTTTCTCTAATAAGCTGCAGCCGGGAAGAGGAGCTCCCCTCCCTTGAATATCGACGTGCATCTAGTCACGTGGTATACAATATTATCGCAATCTCTAAGGCTCCGTTTAAAAAGGAAAAGGACTCCCTCTCATTCTAAAGCTATAAAAATGTCAACTGGACTTTCTTTACTATACATAAGTTCGTACTTGTGGATTTTAGCAAAAGCACGGGTGATTCAATGATGGAAAAACGGGAACATTGACTAGAAGAAAAGAAGTTCCTCCTTCAGGATGTCCATCCACTTCTTTCTAAAGCTATTAAAATTGAAAAGCACCGCGTGACCAATACAATGAGGCCGACAGTTGAAGATACTTGAATGTGAAGGATACGTCTTTTCGGCACTTTACATCCTGAAAAAAGGGAAAGAAAAAGCATGAAACTATAAGATATTTTGTAATAAAAAGGGAGACAAAAGTTGACAATATGACCATATATCCGATAGTATCCATTGGAAACTGATCATATAGGCGGTGTATTTTAACATGCAATACCTATTCAGTCAGTCCGGGCTTACGAAAAGTGGCCTTATAAGCAGGGTGACCTTATAAGCGGGTGACCATATATCCGGTACTGACTGTAATTACAACAAGTGTGAGTTAAACTCTATATAAAAAATTGTATTTGGGAATCCTTATAACAATTCTTACAAATCAGTAAACCCAAGAAGAAATACTAGTTATCTAAAATTTAATATATTCAAATTAGTCCTAATATTCATTTCAGGATTCTCCCATAAAATTTAAATGGTTCTAGCTTATGAATTTTTGACATGTAATGTTTACTTATATAAACATCCTCATATGAAACAAATTTCTTCGTAAACAACCAGCAGCATAATTTTGTTTTAAATGCTTTTTTTTTTTCGTGCCAAGAAGACAATTTTTTTTATACAAAATAATACTTTTCAGGTATGTGAATTTCAACTTGCTTTACTTGATAAAAAAGATTTTTTTAATTTGTTTTTCCCTTCAAAATTCTCAGTTTCTTCCCTAAAATTCCCAGTTTTTTTTTCCCTTGCTCCAAAATTCCCATTGTTTTTTGCAGCTCTAGCTAGCTCCTAGGATTCTTCAAAGGGTATAAATCGCAAGATTAACTTCCATTTACAGGGTGAATATTTAGTCCTTTTAAAATATCGCAGTTATACAACAAATGTTTCACTCGTTTGACAGAAAGAAGTCTGAAGAATTTTTAAAAATGATTTTCATCGTTTTCATACTTCTTTTCCTTGTTTATGCGGAAAATTTTTAAATGTAATTTTTCATGCTTTGAACGCATATGCGATGACTTTTTTTTACATTTTAGAATGATTATTCTCGAGATGCTGTTTCAATTTCGTGGCCGCATGGAAGATCTCCAAACAACAACTTAATAATAAAAAAAATAGTTTTCACAAGTTACGAATTTACGATTTATTTCTCCATACGGATGCCTTTGCAAACAAAATTTCCGTTAAAAAACAAAAACAAAACAAAAACTATTTTTTTAGGATCTTTGTAATGCAGGTGGCGCTGCGAAATTTGCAGCATAGCGTTTTTGTTTACGTTGCTTGAGTTATGCTGCTCGTTATTAAGCCTAAATCTTTTAATTAAAGGAAGTAGCGGCTATGATGTAAATAAAAGCTGCTTATATCTAAGTCATAATGTCAAGAATAACTTTAAAACCCCTCGACGACGGCCAAAAAGCCGTGGAAATTCCTGTAGGCAAGACTACTATCGGGCGAGGACCTTTCCTCGGCGTATGTATAAATCGTATACAAGATGCTTCTCTATTTAGGCTTAATGTTCATCATTATATGCACGATTGTGTTTTTACCTGTTTAATAACAATGAATTTATTAATAGAATAATGAAAATGCATTTATATACCCTTTTAGTTGTTTTTGTGATTTATAGGCCTATTTACAGCGTCGTATATCTTGCTACAGGGTGTTAATAGAAAAATGGTGGCGGAGTGTTTATTTTATCTCGTTGATACACCATTAAATTAGCCGGTATAATTAACCTATGTGAAAAATCGTAAATGCATTTGCTAATCACAGTACTTAGGCGTTTCACTGGAGTTTCATTATTTTTTTGCACGGTTAAATTGTTGTCAAACGCTGTATATGCTTTAAAGAAGAAAAAGATCGAAATATTTTTCAGATTCATGATTTGTTTGATACTTGGAATCACTTTTTGTGAAAATTTTTACTAAATATTTTGAATAAAATCTATTTACTTATTTATGTAATTTCTCCTTTTTTTTAATAGAAAATCCATATTTTTTTATATTTAATGTTCATATGAGTGTTAAATAGGTAACAAATATGTGTGTCAATTTACTATACTACTTGTTTTGTAAACCTAGACATCATACTATTTTCAGAGATATTTAATTATTTTCTTTCAGTGAAGGGGGGAAAAAAAAAAAGAAAAAAAATGCTTTAATTTGTAAGGAGATCTCTGTACAAAGATTATTTTTATGTTTTGTATGATAAATATTTTAAATGTTTTGTAATATGTTTCAATTTGGATCAGAAGAATAGACTATGAATGTAGCCAAATGGTGTGTTAAAATTTAATCAAATCAGTTAATATGAATGTATTTTAAGTCTTACAAATTTTTATTAAAGCACAACAAATACACATATCAATCTGTCTGTGTGCTGATAATGTTGAAAATTATTGATAATAAATTGTATTTTTTCAATTGCTATAGAACCCTTCTGTGCAATATTCATCAATTTTTTTGTCAATCTAAGAAATATTTAGGTTGAAGAAACATAAATACAGTGTTGTACAAAAGTATTGAGTACCAGGGGTCTGTCCAGACTTTTCTCACAGGGTCCTGTTTTTGTGAAATTGTGAAGTTTTTCTTATTTTTGTGAAAATTCTAGTCATAATTTTGTGAATTTTAAATTATCAATGTCTTCATGTTCTATCCTTCATATATAAAAAGCTAAGTAATAAGCTCTTTGGTGAGCTCAACTGCTTACTTACAGGCCAGATTTTATTTTTAAATGACTAAATTTGTGAAAAGTTCAATTTGAAGGTGAAAAAATTCTGTGAAAGGTCTATTTAAGAGACAAATAATTTGGAAGTGGCTATTCGTCCGACCAATCAGACTTTTAGTTATTTAGGCAGGACGTCCGACCATCGTATACGCATGCGCACCGTTTAATGATTGGACGAAATCGCTTTTTCATAAATCTGCCTTTTAAAATATAATTGTTTATTCATTTTCAATACACATTAAGTGCATTTATGCAAATTCGGTCATTTTCTTTTTGGAAGAAAGTTACTTATGTTTATAAATAATAATTTAGTAATATTTGTCTTCATTTTTTTTTTTTTTTACGTTATATTTCGTTAAGCAATTAAGTGTACCAAATATTTGTTTCTATATTTATATTATTAATGTTATTGATTAATTATTTAATATATTATTATTAATTTAATAATTTCTTATATTATAATTAATTTATTTGTTATTGGGAATTTAATAATAATAATTATTAACTAATATAAAAATATTAACAATTATAAATATACAATTAGTTTATTTTATATAAACAATAATAAATGTCTGAATATTTAACATTTCTTAATTGTTAAATTTATATATATATATTAGTCTTTTTTTTTTTTTTTTCAACTTGTACAAATTAATTTCACCCAATGAGTAATTATTTTTTGTTTTACTTTTAACCCGGGAGAACTCGCTAGTGAGAATGCCCAATTGCTTTTCTTTTACTTTACATTCATATAATATCAACTTTTTTTGGTTGGCTTAGTACTTTTATGCACAAAATAGGTAAAATAATTGAAAAACATTTTGAAATTTTAATTAAAATGAAAAATTATTTAAATAAGAGTCTTAAAGTACGACTGTGAGAGAAAATCTCATGCAGCAAGTTCTCCCGGGTTAAAAAGGGTACTTTTCGGTTAGTCAGACACCAGTGTTATGTATACATATGTGTGTGTATAGATATATATATATGTATATATATCGTTGGCCCTCGGCTAACCGAAAAGTACCTTAAAAAATAATAAAATTGATGCTTAAACACAAATTTGCAGTGTCCACTGATGAACTTTGTATTGTTTCTGGATGTAACATAAAAACTAACATTGATACTCCCTACAAACTAGTTTTTAAAACAAAATTTCATTACTCGCTAAATAATATGTTCCAAAAAATAGCATATTACACAACAAACAATGACAAAACTAGGACTTACTATAGTTTCTCATTACCTCTTATGGGCCAAATCACAGTAAATTGTTTTGTTGCAGAGGGGACATTTAATCATTTATTTCAACTAAATACATCAAAATAATTTTTTTTCTCAAAGTTTGAATTTTTCTATGAGTGCATAAGATATGCTGAAAACATTCCAACATCAAAAATGAAACAAGTATTAAAAGTGAAAGAGAACAAAATTTTTTTCTTATTGTTGCGGAGGGGACAGGAAAATATTACAATTTTAAAATTTTCAGTTTGCATCAATATTTTTCCTATGTATAATAAAGTGTAGCTCTAAAAGTATTTTTTTTTACTAAACTATGCTATTTAGCATCGTAATCATAAAATATTACACCTGAATTACAAAAAATTCATCCTGAATTTGTTTTTTTTTTAATTAGCACTATGTTGCGGAGGGGACTGTTTCGAAGGAGACATTTTGGAATTTAGTTAAAATTAGGAACCTATTCATTATTTTGTATTTTTTAACAATTGTATACACTTCTTAGGGGATGAGTTCCATATCCTGTGCCGGAAGATTTTTGGCGAAAAAAAATCTCGCCAAAATGCCGTTTTGGCGACATGAAAATTTTTCCAAGATTGCAGAAAAACATCATTTTAAAATCTTTATATTATTTATAAATCAATGATTTTGCACCATTTTTAAAGATAGAAAATGATATAAAAACATGGATTTATAAATTACACAAAGATTTAAAAACGAAGTTTTTGCGCCATCTTGGAAATTTTCTTCCGATACAATTACACAAATTTTAGCAACATTCTAAATAAATGTCCTTTTTGAGATGAATACTTGTTATTGTCAGGGGGGCTCTGCCCCCCTGAACCCCCCGTTCTTAAAACATTTTCGACAATAAAAAAGAGAAAAAAACTGGCCAGGAACTTTTTATAAATTTCAACAATATTTCAAAAACTATTATTTTTAATGCAGGTAAAATCCCGCTCACAACTGCCAAAAAGAAAAAAAAGTATTAAATCATAGAAAAAATGTATAAAAATAATTTTAAAATGTTTACACACAACAACAACAACAACAAAAAAAACAATCAGTAAGAATTTAATGTTTATAAAATGATCCCAGTTAGGGTCTGAAACAGGATACCAACTATTCATCTGAATAAGCACATGTTTAGATTTATTTAAAATACTGCTAAAATTTGTGCAATTGCATCGGAAGAAATTTTCGAAGTGGCGCAAAAACTTCGTTTTTAAATCTTATGTAATTTATAAATCCATGTTTTTACATCATTTTCTATTTTTAAAAATGGTGTAAAATCATTGATTTATAATTAATATAAAGATTTAAAAATGATGTTTTTCCGCAATCTTGGAAAAATTAACGATATTTTACTTACATCGACCGGCACAGAGAGTAATCCAACATGAAGTGTGGCGTCGGCGTGATCGCGGGAGCAAATTCTTATCTAACCGAATTCAAAATTTGCTGACTAACAGTTCCCGTGATACTAGTAAACCAATAAGCTTCAAGAACTCGCGTCATCCAGTTGGAAGGTTTTGAAAAGGCATTTCCGAAATAAAGCAACCCTAAAGCCGTTCGAACGATCCGAAATCCGACGAACAAACATAAACCAGATCGAAACATTTATCGCCAAACAAAGCGCGCCAAAAAAATCGCCAAATCTTCCGGCACAGGATATGGGACTATTCCCCTTCTTAGAAAAGAATTAAGCTTTTAAGGTCAGTTCATGATAGTCATTAAATATATATAATCAATTAATTTTCATCAACCAATGCTATAATCACTAAAACAATTTATTATTCTGTATGAACCATACAATGCTTCAGCAACTGAGCATGTTACAGGAAGTTTCTTTGTACTGCCTTCAATGTTGATCCATTGATGATAACTAACATAATCATCAAAGTCAAATTGATCAAAATGTGTTTCAATAACTTCAACACTGCAGTCCATACACTGGCGATCAATACAGAGTTCTGCACATTTATCTCCTTCACATAAAGTTAAATTGCATAACTCTTTTGCTTCTTTAACCTGCATCACACAAGACTTGTTTTGGAAACAATGAAGAATTAAGTCAATGTTTTCATGGTAGATGCAATAGCACAGTTCTTGGTGCTTTTGTGAAGCAAGCATCACATGCTTAGGTCTTAACATTCGGAATTTAGTAATTCCAATACTTTGCATAGTATAAGAAGAACAATATAAAAAATATGCTTCATTTACAGACATTTCTAAAACTCTTTTTTGCTTTCTTTCTTTAAATTTAACATTACATATCATATATCAAGATGGAATCTTTGATGTCAGGTAACATTTGACTAATGTCATCACGTTAAAAAAAAAAGCTGTAATATTCGCAACAGTTTTTTTGGGAATGGCATCAGCTCGTCGCTTTCTTTCTTGATGTAAATTGCACCTTTTAACAGAACATTGTGAAATTTGATCTGTTTTTCTGTGTGGAGTTAAATTTTGAACAATTTTTGCAAGTGCCTTATGAGTATACCTTCTTAAAAGATTCCTTTGGTAAACTCTTATTTGCCTTGGAAAGTGCTTTTCCTAAAGCTGAAGAATTCTGATAACATGGGGATGGATTTTCTGGAGTAATATTGTTACTTTTTTTTTTTTTTTTGTCCTCCAGTTTGCTTTTCTATTTTTTCTTGCTTTTTCTTTCCTTTTATTTTTCTTCTGCTGGTGTCCTTACTGCTTTTTACATTTTAGCAGCCCTTACTTTCTATCTCTCTCTTTCTTTCTTCTGTGTTTCATGCAAAGCTGAATCTAACTTTATCCTCTCTCTTGTATTCTCTTGATCTTTGTGTGGCTGTTTTTGCCATATTTTTTTAGAAGCTTAGCTAAAATGAAATATATTTTTAAATTTTCCTACCAATTAAGAAAGATATTTTAGAATCACACTCAATTATGCACTAGACTGAGAATGACAACAAAATGAGAAGCACATGGCCAAAATACGGTGTTGTACAACCTAGTATACAGGAGTTTAGAAATGTAAAGAAAAGGAAATCATGCACTTCAGTAGTGCCATTTGGTAGTAACATTATCAAATAGAAACTGTAGGAGAATTTTGTTGATGTTTCAGTGTAAACAATGAATATAAATGGAATAAAAATAAAAAAAATTGTCCCCTCCATCACAAAAGTGTCCCCTCCAAAACATTTTTCTTTTGCTTTATATATATATTTTAATTATTGAATTTGATACAAATTTAGAATTTATTTATTGTATTCTGCTAATACTTGATAATTTTAAAGTCGAATGTTTTTAAAAATGTACTGACACTGAAAAAAACAAAAAATAATATTTAAAAATGTTTTGGAGGGGACAACCAAAATTTTCTATTTGTCTAAATTTATTAATTTTATATTTTTTAATCAATTAAAGCCTTAAAATGTTTCAATATGACACAAAAATGTGGGTTTAAAGCATTATTTAAAAAAAGAAATGTATTAAAAATACTTATCCTTTAAATAGCATTTTTTAGTTTGTCCCCTCCGCAACACATTTTTCTTCTAAATCCAATTTTAACTATAAATTACTTTTATTGAAAAATATTATAAGTATTTTTGTTTACATTTTTCAGGAGCTTCAATATCTGCAGATTTTAAAAATATAAAGTTTTATCAGTTTCAAAATAAAAAAAATTAAGATGACTTGGGACCAAATACTGTGGTTTGACCCTTATGTACTATTTTTACCACTGAATTTATTGAATTCATCATTCGTCTAAAACTTTATTATACTCTCAAACATATAGACTCAAATCAAAGAATCTTCCACTGAAAGCATTTCATTTTTTGATAATGAATTCCATTTTCAAAAATAGTAAGAACAATAAGTAAATGATTTTTGGAAAAAAAAAGTAAATTTTTAATTTAATAGATAAATACATTTAAACTGATGACTTATGCAGTAAGATAAATCTATAGCTATACTTGTAAAATAAGTGCACCTAAATAACAATTTAAATAAAATTTTATAAATATATATTTCAAATGGGGAACTTCCTATTATTTTGGCATCAATAATTTTTCAATTAATGAAAATAATCATTCTGTCGCTAACAAGACATGCAGATTTAACTTAAAATACACTGAACAGCTAAAATTAAATTAAAATAAACGTTTGAGATAAACTTTTTTACAAAACAATAAATTTTAATAAAGTAATTTAACAACAGAATAAAATAATAAATTTTTTTCAATGTTCAAAACTTATTTATTATTATATTAAAGTTATTTAAAAAAAAAAAAAAAATTTGTTTAAAATTTAAAATAACTGTTTCGTATTAAATTATTCAATAATTTATTCATATTAAAATGAATATAGTAGTTTTTTCATAAACAAAACATTCTGAAAGCCAAATGTTTTAACAAAAGACAACTGGAATGGAAACTTTAAAATACAGTAGACTCTGTTAAATCAGCATATCATGGGACCAGAAATTATGCAGATTTTAGAATTTTGAAAATTTCTGGACACTGTTTTGTTTACGTTTTTAAACACTAATTTGAATAACACTGCACTCGAATTTATAATGAATGTAAAGTAAATTAAAGTCATGTAGAGTAAATTATTAAAATATTAAGTAAAATAATAAAAATTAAGAAAATTTAAAAAGTGTATAGAAAAAACGAAGGTCAAATAAATAATAATGCATAACCTATGCGCATAAAAATAAAGAGAAATTTTTCTTGAACTATTCAATGAAATTTGCCTCATAAAAATACAATAATAATTTATTTAAAAACTTAACATACAAAAGATTTATTTCATGTTTACTCAGACAAACCAAAAGAGCTTTATTAATATGCAAATACAATTGTTAATTAAGCATGCAATCGCTACTAATATTAGAGCTTCGCTAACTTGTAATTGTAATATTTTAGCTGGACAAGCTGTAAACAAATATACAACCATGTGCAAACGATGGTCGGACTTTCTGCCTAAATAGCTAGAAGTCCGATTGGTCGGACGAATAGCCACTTCCAAATAATTTTGTGAAGGGTCCTGTTTTGGGATAAAAATGTTTTGTGAAGGGTCCTGTTTTAAGATAAATTATTTTGTGAAGGGTCCTTTAAAGGACCTAAAATTTTCCTAAACATATCCCTGCGCCCATCTACTTTTAATAGATCTTTAAAAGTAATAGTTGGATATAAGTGGTTAACTATACAAATATAATTTTGCTTAAAAAAAAAAAAAAAAATACTAAACTGCTCTGTTTTTCTGGAAGTTGTGTTATTCTGCTATGCTTGTTAATAGATAATCATGAAATTTAGAATAACTTTTGCAGAAAACGTCAAAATATAAAGAACTTAGTCCAGTATTGAAAATAATAAAAATATTTATGTTAACAAATATACGCATATTAAAAAAATATATATAGGGTAGATGTACCAGTAATGGAGACCCTTAAGGAATTTCTTTTAAATTTTTTTTTATTTAGTTATAATTATTATATTCCAGTTTTTTCAATATTATATTAACCTATCTGCAATATTTAACCATTCTGATAGTCTCATTTCCCAATATGAATTGAAATTTAATTTTAAATAACAGAAATAATATCAAAAACCAAGTAATGGACACCCTCTGTTCCAGTAATGGACATCCCATAAAAGGTAATAAATATAATTGTTTTTATGACTGTATTTAGAACCAGAATTTAATGAATACATACTAATGAAACAAAATAGTTATTTTCAAATTTAACAATTAGGATGCCAGTAATTGATAAAATATTTGTGATAATCTGTTTGCATCAATTATTGTAATTATAAGATCAATGTTTTAATTATTTTAGATGGATAGTTGAAAATACTAAATATCAGGCAATTATACTATCAAATTATTGAAAAAGTGGGGATTTAAAAGGAAATAAAAAAAAAAAAAAGTTTTGGAATATTAGTGTTTAATTTTGTCTCTTTATTTTTAACAATTAATCTTCCAGAGACTACTTGATACAGTCATTTATAGTAATTAATATTACAAATATGAAAGAAATGATATTGTGAGTTGAACATTTTAAATACTAAATAAAATAATTTCAAAATAAAACTGATGTTTGAGGCCACTGATCTGCAGATTTACTAGTTTCATGCATATTACCTATAAGTTTCATTAATATAACTTTTTTTTTTTTTTTTCTGTCAGAGGTGAATACGGAAACATTTAAGACAGAAAATAGATTTTTAATAGCTTCTGTAACTTAATTGTTTTTATTTAAACGGAGAGGGATTAAGCCCTATGAGCCCCTTTTTGACTGTGCTCTTAAACAATATTTTCTCCTTCCTGGCTGGTTTGATTGCCAGATTATAAAATATGCAAGGTACATTAACATAAAAAAAAAAAGAATAAAATATTGAAATTTTATTAATCGCATAAAATAACTTAAAAGAAGCTATTTATAAAAGTTTTGGTGTTATTACATTTTGGTAAATATAATTTAAAAATTAAAATTGATTATTTAGGTTTGCAATTAAGTCAAAATGTTTTATGCACTATAAACTTACTGAAATTGAAATTTTAGCGTTGTCTACATGGGGTGTCCATTATTAGAAAATGACTTATTAACCATCTCATTAATGGACACCTCCTCTTAAAACCTTAAAATAAATGAAATTTTGTAAATGGCCATTAGTATATAAAATACTAAGTTTTCTATTGCTACTCAAACAAAAACATTCAAATTTTGGAAGAAAATGAATAATATATAAATTAATTAAACGAAGCCAGCTCTTATCCTCTTCATTAAGATTTTCACAGAAAAACAGCGAAAACTTTGAAACATTATTTTCTGCTTCCTGATTGGTTTGATTAAAAGTGTCAACAATAACCCAGTTTTATAAAACATGCAAGAGGGAATTATAGAAAAAAATAGTTAAAGCTAAATATTTATTAGTTATTTTTTTTATGAACCGAAAACATCAAGGGGAAGAAGAAAATCAAGAAAACATCATTACTGGCACATCTACCCTACCTACAATGGCCATTTGCAAAATTTCATTTATTCTTAAGGTTTTAAGACCAGTGTTCTTTACTGGAATGCTTAATTAATCCATTTCCAGTAATGGAAACCCCCATGTGGATATTATTAAAATTACAATTTCAATAATGTTCATAGCATCATAGCATAAAATCTTTTGACTTGTAACTGAAAACCTAAGTAATCAAATTTAATTTTTAAATTGCACTTACCATAATGTAATTAAAAATCAAAATTTTTATCAATAACTGCTTTTAATTAATTTCATGTGATTAATAAGATTTTTAAATACTGTAATATATAGGGTAGATGTGCCAGTAATGAACACCCTTAAGGAATTTCTTTAAAAATTATTTTTTTATTAATAGTTATAATTATTATATTTCAGTTTTTTCAATATTATATTAAACTATCAACAATATTTAACCATTCTTATAGCCTCATTTCCCCATATGAATAGAAATTTAATTTTAAATAACAGAAATACATCAAAACACTCAAAAGCCCAGTAATGGACACCCTCTAGCCCAGTAGTGGACACCCTCTGTTCCAGTAATGGACACCCTATAAAAAGTAGTAAATATAATTGTTTTTATGACTGTATTTAGAACCAGAATTTAATGAATACATACTAATGAAACAAAATAGTTATTTTTAAATAAATTTATTAATTAGGATACCAGTAATTAATAAAATATTTGTGATAATCATTTACTGTTTGCATCAATTATTGTAATTATCAGAAGATCGATGTTTTAATTATTTTAGATGGATAGTTTAAAATACTAAATGTCAGACAATTACAGCTATCAAATTATTGAAACAGTAGTGGATTTAAAGGGTAATTTAAAAAAAAAAAGTCTTGGAATATTAATGTTTAGTTTTGTGTCACTATTTTTAACAATCTTCCAGAGATTACTTGATATATCATTTATAATAATTAATATTACAAATATGAAAGAAATGATATTGTGAGTTGAATATTTTAAATACTAAATAAAATAATTTCAAAATAAAACTGTAGAACTGATGTTTGAGGCCACTGATCTGCAGATTTACTAGTTTCATGAATATTACCTATAACTTTCATCAATAGTATTACTTTTTTTTTTTAATAAGGAAACATTTAAGACAGAAAATGGATTTTTAATAGCTTCTGTAACTTAATTGTTTTTATTTAAATGGAGAGGGATTAAGCCCTATGAGCCCCTCTTTGACTGTGCTCTTAAACAGTATTTTCTGCTTCCTGGCTGGCTTGATTGCCAGATTATAAAATATGCGAGGTATATATATGTACTACATAAAAAAAAAAATAAATAAAATAAAATATCAAAATTTTATTAATCACATAAAATAACTTAAAAGCAGCTATTTATAAAAGTTTTGGTGTTATTACATTTTGGTAAGTATCATTTAAGAATTAAATTTGATTATTTAGGTTTTCAGTTAAGCCAAAGTATTTTATGCACTATAAACATTACTAAAACTGCATTTTTAGCAATATCTACATGGGCTGTCCATTACTGAAAAATGACTAATTAACCATCCCAGTAATGGACACCCCCTCTTAAAACCTTAAAAAGAAATGAAATTTTGTAAATAGCCATTAGTATATAAAATTCAAAGTTTTCTATTGCTACTCAAACGCATTGCTACTCAAGTGATTGCTACTCACTAATTTCTCTTGCATTCAAATTTTGCAAGAAAATAAATAATATATAAATTAATTAAACGAAGCCAGCTCTTAATCTCTTCATTAAGATTTTCACAGAAAAACAGCAAAACTTTGAAACATTATTTTCTGCTTCCTGATTGGTTTGATTAAAAGTGTCAACAATAACATAGTTTTATAAAACATGCAAGGGGGAATTATATAAAAAAAAAATAATTAAAGCTAAATATTTATTAGTTATTTTTTTATAAACCAAAAACATCAAGGGGTGTCCATTACTGGAAGGGTGTCCATTACTGGCACATCTACCCTATATATATTTTATATATATACTAATAGAGATGCAACGAATATTCGCCCTATCTGCCGAATATTCAGCTTCGGCCGAATAATTTTGTAAGAAATGTTTTTATATTTACACAGTAAAACTTTTTAATTTGACAGTTTATATTCATTATGTATAATAAAAATTTTACTTGAAATTAACTAACATTTTTTTTCCTTAACTTTCATACTCTGAATGGGTTTTATCTACCCATTTTTATATAAGACGGTGATTTAGGAATCATGTTAAAACTTTTATGCTGTATCAATATTCTTATTGAAGTATCTGTAATAAGCTAGCGTAATCTGTTAAATTTCAAATTAATCTATTCAAAATTATCCTAAGAGAGACACTAAGCAAATTCTAACTTTTTAAAAGCATAATGGGGAGTTTAATATTTATCCCTTATTATTTAAAAAATATTAATTTCAATGTTTTTAATTAGTCCTATAAAGAACATAAATATATACAATAGATTAGATATAGATGTATGTATAAAATAAATATTTAAGTCGTATATATACTGCAATACTTAGGTTTTTTTTTTTTTTTTTTTTTGAGTAAAATGCACTTAAAAAGGAAACAAAATTTAAGTGATTTTTTTTAAGTGTGTTACTATTTCTTATTAAATAATGAAAGAAATGTAAATACTAAATTATCTTAATTAGTATGTATGTATGTATGTTTTACATCACTATTTAATTTAGATTTTCTTTCATCTGAAACTTTGAAATTTATGTTAAGTACTTTAAAAATTTTGTCTTTATTTCTAAATGTAGCAGTAACAACATACATAATATCTATTAAATTGTAACAGTACAGTAACCCGAGATACAACATGGTGAATATTACATACATGGGTCCACCTCTGCTGTAACCTTTCTTAAAATTTGCTATGCATTTATTTCATTGCAGTTAATAGTAAAAATAAAATATTCAAGATTTTAATAAAATAATTCTTAAAATATATTTCAATTTTCTTGTCTCTTTTATACATTGCATTAAGTATGTCTAAAAATCTTCAAAAATGTGTTTGACTTCTATTTTGGAAGCAGTAATTTATTGGTTATATTTTTCTGTTACATGTTAATGACAGTTTTTTTTAGTTCAATGTAATTATATCGAATGGTAAGTGAAAGATATTAATAAATTACAATGTTGATAGTTGGAAAAAACACAATTTTGTATAGAGCATATATAACTTTGTTACTGGCCCGTGGTTAAAACAAACTGGCCAATGAAAAAAATCAGTGTACTGGCCAGTGGCCATTAATGTTAATTTTGACCTATACTGCCAAATTTTGCGATTTTACCCCGATCGAATGATGAATTATGCTGTTTTTTCCGACAATCAACTGACGATTTTCTCAACATTTCAGATTTTTATCTCTGTCAACTGGCGATTTTTTTTTTTTTTTTTTCTCTCGGACACATTCGTTGAATTTTCCAATTTTTTTCCCTCATCTGATTAAAGAATTTCGAAATATTTTCTGCAATTCACAGAAGACTTTCACAAGAATTCTGTTTTTCTTCAACCGATTGGCAAAAATCTTAGTTTTTCATATGAGTATGCGACTGATCCATGAATTTAGTGTTTTTTTACCAACGACTGATTGGCAAATGCTCCAGCTTTTTCTTGCGACAGATTGGAAAAAAGCATGAACTTTTTCCACAATGGATCAAATAATTTCATGATTTTTCTGACAATATTCTAATTTCATACATGACTGATAGCTGAATTTCATTATATTTTTTTTTATTGGTAGTTTTTTTTTTATCTTTCTTGCAGCTGATTGGATCGATGAATTTCCGATTTTTTTCCAACAATTCAATAAAAGATCTTGCAATTTTTTAGCCTCAAATGATAGTTGAATTCAACGATACTTACTTCCTACCGATTGGCAAACTGTTGCTTTTTTGCAACCAATTGGAAAAAATTGTGGATTTTTTTCCACGGCTGATCGACGAATTTTAGATTTTTTTTTCCAACGTTACACTGATAAATTTCACTTTTTTTACTCAAGACCAATCGGGGAATTTTGCAGTATTTCCAAATTTTGCAGTAGCTTCTTGCGACCAATTGTAGAAAATAGTGCATATTTTTCTGCTACCAATTGACGAATTCCACGATATTTTCTTTCGTTTGATTAGCAAATTTTGATTGATAAAAATCCTGCTTTTTTTCTGCAGCCGATCGAGTAATTATGCACTTATACCCACAGCCGATCGGTGAACTTCGTGATATTTTCTTTCTGTTGGTTAAAAAACTTTGGCATTTTTTTGCAACCAATTGGCCAAATCTGTTTTATTTTTACGACTGATCGACGAATTTCTGATTTTCTTCTGACGATCCACTGACAAATTTAGCTTTTTTTTTTTTTACCTGTGACCGATTTTAAATTTTCGCAATATTTTTCTTACCAATAGGCAAATTTTTAAAGCTTTTTCTTGAGACCGAATGGAGAAAATTGTGAGTTTTTTTCTTCTATTGATCGACAAATTTCGCAGTTTCCTCCGACAATCCACTGACGAATTTCGTGATTTTTTAACAACGGCAGATTTGCAAATTTCACGATTTCTTCCTTGTATTGTAAGCAAATTTTGAGCCTTTCTCTTGCGAACGATTAGAGAAAATCATGTTTTTTTTTCACAGTTTCTTATAGCAATGCACTGACGAATTTAGCTTTTTTAAAAATTAATTTACCTGCGACTGATTGGTGATAATCATGGATTTTTTTTTTTTTCTGTGACTGTTCATCAGATTTTCTCTAAGTTTTCCCACAACAGGCTAGTGAATTTCACTATTTCTTCATCATGATTGAGTGAAGAATTGCGTGAGTTTTTCTCGCGACCAATTGATGAATTTTGCAATTTTTTAAAATGGACGATTAAAGAATTTTGGGATTTTTTTTCCTCACAGCCATTGAGTGACGTATTTCGAGATTTTTTCTCCGATTGAATGGTGAATTTTTTTTAAAATGAGAATTTGAAATGTTCTGCAGAGAAGTCTGTTGTTCTGCGATGTACGTGCACTTTTAAGCATATTCTGCTTTGGGGATCCCCATCACTTTATCACTACACTATTTGCATATTGCTGCTACACCTTTTCTAAAAATAGTATTTTTTGCTGTAAAATAAAGCCACCTTGAATTTTTTTCTCTGCGAACCATTTTTCTTATGTATCAACAAAATCAAAAGCTCTCTGTAATTGTACCTAGTATTAGTAAATGACATTATTGTTTCAACTTTTGATTCCCACTATACTATACTAATCTAATGATTGACAAAAAAGTTACCAGGTGAAAAATAAACTTAACCTGTCACAAAACAATTGAAGTCAACAAAGTACCCATTACATACTCTTCATATATACAGTAGACTCCCTTAAATCTGCGACCCTAAAATCCACGAACGCTTAAAATCTGCATATTTTTTCAGATGTAAACAATGAAATTTACAGTTAAGTTGCAATAACAAAATTCAAGATAGTTCTGAAATCAGCGACTACCGCAATGTTTTTTTTTACTAAATTTTTTGTTAATCATTCTCTTTTGGTTATTACAGCTGGGTCATTCCATGTCAAATCAACCAATGGTCTGAACCTTGACATCTCAGAAATTTATAATTTTTGGTGCAGTGGTAGAGTCCGTCAAGTTAACAAGAAAAACCAAAATTTCTGATTTTTTGCGCTTTTAATTTTTGAGTTATTGATTTTTGAAAAATGAAAAATTGTCGAAATTTGACTCCACTTTGACACCTTTAAACAGCTGTAGACAAAAAACTATTTGACATAGAGAGCTCAAATTGGTGTCATTCCCATCTGTTTTTAATTATCTTTAAATTGATATACAACATGATTAAAGTATTTAAAATTTAAATTTTTTATTAAAAAATTAAAAATTTAAATTTTAAAATTTCAAAAACACCCCTTTTGATTTTTTTGAAAAAAAATAAATGTTTTAAAGACGTCAATTGACTATGTGTATGCCAACTTTCATAATGGGATGACAATGGGTTCCTATGGAAATTAATATTTTTGTATTATCATATATGAAATTTGCTTGTTTTCCATGTTTAAAGCGTACCTGTAAAGTGTAAACTCATTGGTTAATGTTTGAATGAATACGATGACTAATCTATTAAGTAGTTTTTGTAATACAAATAAATATGAAAATTTAATCTATTAAATATAATATCAAGTTATAATTTGTAAAATGCTTGTTTATTAAATGACAGTAGAGCAGGCATTCTAATACATGGTTAACTTTTAAATTAAACAATATATACAAAAAAAAAAAAAGAAAAAAAAAACCTTACAGTCTCTGTGTCTAATTAACTCTCTAGTCTTTATAATAAATTTCAAATTTTCTTAATGGAGATCAGGTACTTGTAACAAACAGTCCACTAAAATTGCTTGACATATTATATAAATGTTGTATTAGCTAGCTTCAATGGAATTTGATATTTGAAGCAAGTTAATTTTCTTTTGAATGTCTTTATTGTTTAATTTAAAAGTAAACCATGTATTAGTATGCCTACTCTATTGTCATTAAATAAACAAACATTTCTCAAATTGTTATTACCTGATATATTTAGTAGATTAAATTTTGATATTTCCTTGTAATACAAAAACTACTTCATAGATTAGTAGTGGTATTCAAACTAGAGGTCTGAGCTATTTTTATTCACGACACTCGGGCCTTACTTTTTTCTGAAGGATCGGGACTTGTTTTTTCCGAATCCAGCCAGGGTGCTGCCTTCATTCTTCCTAGGTTTGCACAGGTCAAAATTTTCAGTTCTTGTCTTGACACAGCCTGTATGAAAATCATTGTCTCAGCGTTGTCTGGACCGTGCTAACAGTAAAATTTGGCCAGACTAAAAATGTTTTTCAAAAAATGCATATATTTTTAAATCATCATTCTACGATTAAACTTTAAAATGTATTCCTTTTAAAGAATAGTAAATTTCTAGGCAATAAAATTAAAATACAGTAGTAAAACCTGTTAAAAAGAACCTGCCTATTAGAGATGCAACGAATATTCGGCCTGTCTGCCGAATATTCGGTTTCGGCCGAATATCAAGTCCATTATTCGGCCTTGGCCGAATAATACTGTAATAAATGTTTTTATATTTACACAGTATAACTTTTTATTTTGACAATTTATATTCATCATGTATAATGAAAATTTTATTTGAAATTAACTAACACTTTTTTTCCCCATTAACTTTCATACCCCGAATGGGTTTTATCTACCCATTTTTATATAAGAGGCTAATTTAGGAATCATGTTAAAAAAATTTTATGCTGTATCAGTAAGTACAAAACGCACCTGCTTGTAATAAGCTAACATAATCTGTTAAATTTAAAATTAATCTATTCAAAATTGTTTTAATACAGCTGTACAAGCAAATTCAATTTTTTTTTTTTTTATCATAATAGGAAGTTATTTATCCCTTGTTAGTTGTTACATAAAAAAATATTTCTTTCAATAATATTTTGAATTATACCTATAAAGAACTCTAGTGCTATCTGCTGACAGCAAAGAAAAAAAAATAATGATAATAATAAATGATAAAAATGTTTTTGTTAATTGTGAGCTTTATAAAGTCTACAATGATTTCTTTCCACCATTTTAGAGGATATTCCTTTCATCCTTTCTATCAGAGGTTTTCCTTTAGATATTAAGACTTCTTATTTTTTATTTTATTTCATCTGAAAGTTGAAACTTGTTTCCTAGTACTTTTCAAATTTTGTCTATTTTAAAATGTAACAACAACACACATAATATTATTAAAATAATAATATAAAATACATAATTAAAATGCAAATAGACAATACCTGATGAGGAACTTTTGCTAAGATTTTTTTTTTTTTTGGAGGGGGGTGGGGGTCTGAATTATATTATTGAGGCAATTTTTAGGCCGAACATAGCCGAATATTTTTTCTGAGTAAAATAATGCTTTAAAAAATTAAAAATTTGTATATAAATATTTTTTTAAAGAAAACAATACATTTTAAGTGTAAAATATACAAGAATTGTGCATATAGTGCATACTATATTTTGTTTTTAGGCAAAAATGAGTTCATTATTCGGCGGCCGAATAGGCCGAATATTCGGCTGTAACTTGGCCGGGTATTCGGTTATTCGGCCAAACCACTATTCGTTGCAGCACTACTGCCTATGACAGAATCCTGTCTTAAAAAGAAAAATATGAAAATCCATGCAAAATTAATGCAGTAAACGCCCTCAAATCCGCACAGCTTGGGACCAGAGGGTATGCGGATTTTAGAATTTTGAAGATTTCTGGTCATTGCTTTGTTTACATTTTTTAAACAATAATTTGAATGTAATAATGCAATCAAAATTATAAATAATGCTTGCAATATAGTAAAATATTAAAATAATTTAAGTAAAGTAATAAACTAAAATGATAAAAAGTAAGATATTTTTAAAAATGATTAAATTATTAAAAGGTCAAGTAGATAATTAATAATGTATAATTAAATATGCATAATAAAGATGAGATACATCCCTTAAATTTATCAACAAAACTTTCCTCATAAAGGTACTTTATTAATTCACAGCAAAATCATAAAGTAAGGAAGTTTTATTTCCGGTTTAGCCTGTCTTAATAACCAAAAAAGCTTGATTACTGCATAAATATATTTGGTAAAAAGATTGTGATTACCAGTGATATCAGCAATATCTTGGATTTTTTTCAGAAATAAATTTATACTTCCTTCATGAAAAACCACGAGTTTAGTCATATTATCAAGAATTACATATTAAAATGCATACAGAATGTTATAAAACTAAAAAATTCTGTAATTTTGTCCTTACATCTGAACTGAAAGTTTCATTGATTACATCTGTGATGATGTACGGATTTTAGGCATTGCGGATTTTAGGGTTGCTGATTTGAGGGAGTCTACTGTATAATAATACTCGTATGTGAGAAAAGAATATAATACATTCACAACTGCACCTGCTAAGAAGGGAACTTGTCTATAATGCTTTTTTTTTCTTTGCTATGCGATTCTGTCTTAGAAGATTTTACTGTATAGCATTTTTCAGATTTTTAAGTCTCCAATACTTGGAGTATGGATTAACAATATTAATGATAATTGAAACATTTAGATGCAAATAGAGATTCATTAAAAAAGAAAAAAATCGCAGCCTAGGGCCGTTCTTTAAAAATAAAGATTATAAACCCGAAAAATAATAAAAGGCTAAAATAAGTATTTTTGATCAGAACTTCTTGTATGAGACAATTTTTAATAACATCAATGTAAAAATTCAGTTGGGTTGGGCAAAAATTTTAACTTTTTTCTCAGCTGGGCTCGGCAAACTTTTAGCTTTTATGCTGGCCCGGAACTTAACTTTTATACCGTGTCGGGTTCAGGCCAAACATTTATACTAGGCTGGGCCATTAATTTTTTTTTTTTTTTTTTTTGGGGGGGGGGGGGGGGGGCAGGCTCAGACCAAACTTAACTTTTATACCAGGCCCGGGCCTATAAATTTCGACCTGTGCAGACCTCTAATTCAAACATTAACCAATGAGTTTACAGTTACGCTTTTGACATGAAAATGGATGCAAATTTCATATATAATACAAAAATATTAATTTGCATAGGAACCCATTGTCATCCCATTATGAAAGTTGGCATACACATAGTCAATTGATGTCTTTAAAACATATATTTTTTTCAAAAAAAAGGGGTGTTTTTGAAATTTAAAAATTTAATTTTTTAATAAAAAATTTAAATTTTAAATACTTTAATCATGTTGTATATCAAATTAAAGATCGTTAAAAGCAGAAGAGAATGATGCCAATTTGAGCTTTTTAAGTCAAATAGATTTTTGTCTACAGCCGTTTAAAGGTGTCAAAGTTTGGTCAAATTTCAGCAATTTTTCATTTTTTGAAAGTCGAACTCAAAAATTAAAAATCCGAAAAATCGGAAATTTTGGTTTTTCTTGTCCTTTTGACAGGTACAACAAATAAACAAAAACATATAAAAATCTGAATCCTGAAGGTTCAAAAATAATTTTTTTTTGGTTGATTTGGTATGGAATGACCCAGCTGACTTATTACTAAATAAATTTACATTACTTTTGATTTTGATATAAATTAGCATATCTATATGATGACGTATCGATCTTACGATCGCTTTACTCCTAGATGGCAGCATAGGACTTTTGGAATCAAATTGAATCGATTTCCTCGGTGATAATTTAATATTTTTCTAAATTTTTATTTTACATAATTATTTCAATAATTACTTACGTTTAAACTAATAAATTATTTTAATATTTTACTTATTTTAATGTTTCACTTTATTGTAAGCATTCATTATAATTTAACTTGCTTAACTACAAATCAAATTAATGTTTCAAAAATTTAAACAAATGAGTGACCAGAAATCCACAAAATTCTAAAATCCGCACAACCTCTGGTCCCAAACTGTGTGGATTTGAGGGAGTCTACTGTATATATACATATAAATAAATGATCTTGTTAAAAACATAGATAAGAACCCAAATATAATGATTTTTTCAAATTCACAAAATCGTGATTTGATTTTTCAATAAAAAAAAATTATCAAAAACAGGACACAAAAATCCTGGACAGACCCATGAATAAGGTACAGTAATATTCCTTATATTTTCAATTGAAATAAGCAATGAATTCTAGGAAAAGAAAGGAAAAAGGGATTAGTGACAACTATTAAAGTATTTTCAGTTATAAAAAAAGATGAAATTGGAATTCAGTAATTCTGTGTTAGACAAATAGTTTAAATATTTATTATGTTACAGTGCAAGTATTGATCATATTATTTGGGGGGGGGGGGGGGGGGGACACGATTTTTGTCAAAAGATCGCGGGAAAAACAGATATATTGTCAAAGGAATGCGGTAAAATGAATATCGTCAAAGGATCGCTGGAAAAACGCAAATTTCGTTAAAAGATCACGTAAAAAACATTAATTTCTTTAAAGAATCGCGGAAAAAAACACGAATTTCGTCAAAAGACCGTTAAAAAAACACATAATTTGAACCAGGAAGGATTTTCCCCATCCGGAATCGCGGGGAAAATGCGATTTTCGCCAAAAGATTGCGGGGGGAAACTCGATTTTCGTCAAAAGCTTGCGGGGGAAACGCAATTTTTGTCAAAAGATCGCGGGAAAGACGGAAATATCGCCAAAGGATCCCTGGAAAAATGCGAACTTCGTTAAAGGATTGCGGAAAAAAACCAATTTCTTTAAATAATCGCGAAAGAGCCCGCAAATTTCACCAAACGATCGCGAAAAAATGCAAATTTTGCAAAGAATCTCGAAATAAAACAAATTTTATCTAATGATCGCGAAATAAACACAAATTTCGTCAAAGGATCACAAAAAAGTGCAAAATTCGCAAAGGATCGCGAAAAAAAAACAAGATTTTCGTCAAAAGATCGTGGGAAAAACGGAAATATTGCCAAAGGATCTTGGGAAAAATGCAAATTTCATTAAAGGATCACGAAAAAAAAGAACAATTTCTTCAAAGAATCACGGAAAAAACGCGAATTTCGTCAAAAAATCGCGGGAAAAAATGCGATTTTCATCAAAGAATCGCTAGAAAAACAGAAATATCGTCAAAAAATCGCAATAAAAACACATAATTAGAACCAGGAGTGATTCTCTCCGAATTATCGAATACAGTAGACTCCCATCCGCATAGCTTGGGACCAAAGGTTGTGCAGATTTTAGAATTTTGCAGATTTCTGGTCACTGCTTTGTTTACATTTTTTAAACAGTAGTTTGAATGTAATAATGCTTTTGGAATTATAATAAATGCTCAGACTATAGTAAAATATTAAAATACTTCAGTAAAAATAATAAAAGTTAAGAAATGATTAAAATATTACAATTAGAGATCATGTAACTGTTTAATAATGCATATTTAAATATACATAATAATGATACCCATTTTTCTTCACTTATTCAATGAAACTTGCTTCATAAAAGTACACTAATAATTTACATAGAAATCTTAAAATAGGAAAGTTTTATTTCAATTTTAGTCAGACTTAATAGCCAAAAAAGATTAATACTACATAAATGCATTTAGTAAAACGATTGTGATCAGCAATGATTTCAGCACAATCTTGAATTTTTCCAGAATTAAATTTATACCTAATTATGATAAAGCATGAATTCAGTCACATTAACCAGAATTACATATTAAAATGTGTACAAAATGATATAAAAATACAGAAGTCTTTACTTTTTTCCTTACATTTTAACTGAAAGTTTCTTTGTTTACATCTGCAATGATGTGTGGATTTTAGGCATTTGTGGATTTGAGGGAGTCTATTGTAGGGCAATTCCGTACAGAGAGTCACACACATAACACAGGCTTTAATTTTTATTTATTAAATTTTAATTTTAATTGTGATTTTAGGTGGTATGGTAAATAAGTTATTACCATATTTTTTAATTTAAATGTGTGAAAATAAAACTCACAGAAATATATAATTTAATTTCATTACTCAAAATTTGCTTTTTTTCTAAGTCACACACATAACGTTTTTAAAAAGCTATTTAAAAAGTAACTATTATATCAAAATGATAGGGTTTTGCATAAAAGAATACAGTAAAATGTATATTTTTTAAAGAACTTTTGTTTGGATTTTTAAATAAGAAATATATTGAAAAATCCTTGATTAATTAGAAATTTTTTTGTTCAAAATGTCACACACGTTACATGGAATGGCCTTGTAATAAAAAATATAATAAAAAACTTGTCCTAAGAATAAATACTGAAAAAAAGATTGTGCATGTTAATATTATAGTATTCAAGGTAATTTTAATTCATTTTTTATTAACTTTATTTGATGTTATGATTGCTTCTTTTAAATTATTTGTATGCTGATAATTGTAATATCTTTACAGTGTAGCGACAAGAAAGTGTCCAGGAATCATGCTGTTTTAGAAGTTACAAGCAAAGGAGAAGTTTATCTGACTCCTGTAAGTGTTTCTGTAAAGTCTAAACTTGTCTTTGTTCAATCAAGGTTTGATAATTTAATTTTTTTTTTTTTTTTTTTTGCTGAATGACTCTACTAAATGTATATATATTTTTTCAAAACTATGTCAAAAAATATTTAAATAAAAAACATATTTTTAAAATAATTGTTAGTTTAAATTTGCTTTTTGGTTTTAGAACATTAAAAATTATTAATATTGTATATTTTAATGTTTTCAGAATGTTGTAAGTATTTTAATTAATGTCTACAGCATCTTAAAAAAAGTTCTTATCAGAATATTTCTGGATTTAAATTATTTTTGTATGTAATGAGATATTGAATTGAAGCATCAATTTTAGTGCTTACTCTAGAGCAGTGGTTCCCAACGTGGGGTGTACGTCCCACCGGGGGGGGGGGGGGGGGGGCAATTTGACTTTTTAGGGAGGCAATTCCAGATTTGTTACTCACTTTTAGATTTTTTTTGGAAAACAATGTAAGAGACTGAAAATAAAAGTAATAGAGGCAAAATTTAAAAAAATGTGTTTTTGTTAAATTTAAAAAAAGTTTCCCATAAAAATTACAAAATAGAATAAAACTCAGAATAATTATATGAATAAACTTATAAAAAGTAAATTACACTCCTTTTTATGTATATATTTAAAAATTTGTATAATTTTTCTGGTTATTAGTATACATTTTTTTTTACAATTGTTCGCAGATCTTTTGATTTTTTATGGAATGATCCATGTATTTCTGTTCGCTTTCCTATATGTCATACGAAGAAAATGGTACATGGGAAACTGGATAAGGGTATATCTAAATCTGACTGTATTGAATATATTTAACTTGAAAATAGTTGAAATATCTAAATCAGGTACTCCCAACTTGGTAAAACTTATAAATTTTAAATAGCATTTCAAATAGAAATGGAATGTCAATGGCTCTTTTGAAGGCCTCCTGCACAGTAAATAAATGGACATTATGATATATACAATTAAAAATTTTACATAAGATAACATGTGGCAGTCAGTTAATGTTAACAGGGAAGGGAAACATTGAAATATATTTTGCTGGTGAATAATGGCTACTTAAAATTAATAAGTAACAGAATCTGGAAATACTTCTTGTGTAGCGTGTTGTGTTATCCATAGATAGAAAATTTTGTTCCCAAAGCTTTTCCTACAACTTTTAATAGATTACTAAAATTAATTACAAAATGTGTTAATGTTATCAATTTTTGTGTTAAATTAAATGTGAGATTACAGATAAAAATGCAGACTATTTAAAACTCTTGTTTAACATTGAGGTAAGTTGGAAAGGAACAACAAAACACTTTATTGCCATAAAGGTCAAGATGCATAGCTTCATTGCATTTACAGAGTTATATTAAATAAAATGTGTGACAAAAATTCACCTCTTTGATAAGTTTTAAAATTTTGAAATGAATAGTTATTTTTAAGGCTGTGTTAGTTCTTCATTTGAAAACAGTATACTTTTTTAATAACAAAAGATATGTGTTACAGAGTGTGGAGAGGAATGGGGGACATCGGTGATTTTACAGATGCTTTGGTGGGACATGGCCAAAAAAAGGTTGGGAAACACTGCTCTAGAGCAAAAAGGATGTTTGGGGGGGGGGGGGGGGGCTATAAGAAGGACACTCTTGCAACCTCATCAAAGGACATATTTTAAACTTTTATCAGTGGCACTTATGCAGGTTGGAGGAAACAAAAAGATGGGTATAAGACTAAGAATCATGGTCAGACAGTATGAAGTCAGCGGGGTACTTAGAAAGGGAAGTAAGGGCCATCGGGTGCTACATCCTGCCAAATTGACTTGGATTCCAGTCAACTCTAGATTTTTGTATGTATATCATTCAAAGTTGCCATCTCACCTGGAAAATGTAGGGATTGAACAAAAATCACAAAAAATACACAAAACACAATTATTTTTTAAATGTTTTTAAAGAACATGGCCCAGAAGCAGAATTTTCTGTGTTAGTCTGCAGCAAAGTAAAATTTATCTGCGACCTATAAGAATACTAGACTAAGCTTACTACCATAAGAAATAATAAAATCCCATAAAATAAGCAAAATTTGCATTTATAAAGAAAATATAATAAAAAATACAACATATATAATAAATCTAGAGACTTAAAGTAAATTTCAGCTATTTTTTTAAGCCTAGCATTTCTTTTTAAGCTGGTGGATTAATCTGCTAGGTTTAAAATAATCTGCAGCGCCTGCTGCCGTGCTGCACTGTTTCTGCTACTGGGGAACATGGAAAATTGAACTTTCTTAGCTTTTGTCATTCAAGAAATGCTGGTCTCTTTAACCCTTGTAAGCAAAAAAATTATCATAGCCATAGCATTTCTTCTTAACTTGTACATTTTCAGGACACCCATTAAGGTGCAGTGAAAAAAGCCGAAAATCAGAATGTAATACCGTACAGAAGTTGTATGTGGTCCTCAGTAATAAAGCAGCACATTTTTTTGGAAATCAAGTTTTATCTTCCGGTGCCCCCGGGCCCCCCAATTTTTGTGAAATTCATCAAAAATGCCTTGTACAACTTATAAATCGAAATAAGCATAAAGTTGGAAAATAAAAATGTCATACCATGGAAAAATTGTGTATTGTACGTAGTAATATGCCTGCACAGTTTTGAAATGAAGTTTTATCTTCAGGTGTCCCCAGTCCCCTCAATTTTTGTGAAATTTGTCAAAAATGCCTTGTACAACTTATAAATCGAAATAAACATAAAGTTGAAAATTAAAATATCACACTGCGGAAAAGTTGCATATGGTACATAGTAATATGCCTGCACAGTTTTTCAAATCGCATAGTATATTCCAGGGCCTTGCTCATTCAAAATTTCGAAAAAAAATGCTGTAAATTCCCTTTTATCTGTTGTACATGTATAATAGAATGCATCATACAAGAAGCAAGAGTGCAATACAAAAATTTTATCTGTGAAAAGTACACAATTAAAGTTCAAGAATGAAAAACAAACATTTAAATCTGTTAAAAGTGATAAAAAAATTTAAAGTTCAATTAAAATCAGTTCCTGCTCTTCAAA
This sequence comes from Maratus speciosus, assembly GCA_963932465.1. Taxonomy (NCBI): domain Eukaryota; kingdom Metazoa; phylum Arthropoda; class Arachnida; order Araneae; family Salticidae; genus Maratus; species Maratus speciosus. The sequence continues at coordinate 58,014,775 of OZ010798.1, forward strand.
ACAAAAATCTAAATATTTGAAATGTTTCTGTGTGGTATTTATTGTTGATCCTGTTGGAGTTTTGTAACCATAAAATCTGATTTAGTCTCACTGTTAGGGTTTTGTAACCATAAAATCTGATTTAGTCTCACTGTTAGGGTTTTGTAACCATAAAATCTCATTTAGTCTCAAAATATGGCTTAACGGTTTGTGATTGATGCATGCAAATGAGCTGTTATTGCAGGGCTCCCAAATGGTCCCCTTTTCCCCCCCAAAGTCCCCTTTTAAAAAAAGGTCCCCTTTAGTCCCCTTTTATGCATTTTGGTCCCCCTAGTCCCCTTTTCAGTGACTGAGAAAAATCTCCGCAAAATCAAAAGAATTCTAAAAATTGCTAAAAGCTCAAAAATCGTAGAGGGCGAAATTTGTTACAGTGGACTAAAGTGTTGTATCTGGAATTCTTCCACGAATGTTAAAAAATGACCTTTGAATATGGACACATTTTAAGAAACTCATTAAGAAATCTCATTAAAATCCTAAAAATTAAAAAATCGCAGAACACAAAAGTTACTATGTTAAGCTACTGCTTGACCAGTCTTCAAAGACAGACCTTTGTGTGCTGCCAAAAAAAAAAAAAAAAAAAAATGTCAAATGGAGAGAAGCATTGAATTAGGAGGAGACAAAAGATTCAAACTAAAAAAAAAAAAAAAAAAAAGAATTTAAAAAGCTCACAACACTGAATCATTTAAAAGGAAATGGATAGAGTAAAATGCCTTTTTGCATATTTTAAATTATTGGAATGCAATTTCTTTCAAACAAGACGATATACCTCTACAGAAAACTTTCGGTTGAATCAAGAATTGAAGTATTTCTGCCTTTCTCTTTATTTATTTTTCATACCATTTAAAATTGTTTAATAGTATAATTTATAACTGAAAACAATGCTACAATACATATTTAAACATCCAAATTATCATAACATGTTTTTTTTTTTGGCTTAAATATATTCTTTTCATCGAAGAGAAAGATAAAAAAATTTTGTACTATTTATTACCCAGTGCCGGTGCAACCATCGGTCAAACGGGGCGAGTGCCCAGGAATGCCCTATAGAATTCGAAATAACGTTTCCTTGGTATATTTTTTTATCTGCATTTGTTTTTAATGTTTTTTCATGATAATAAAAATTAAAAAAAGTGAGTATTAACTTTATTTCTTACAGGCAAAGTTGGTGTAATTTTCGGGGAATGTATAGATTTGGTGAAAGTAACTGTGAACGTAAAAATTAAATATTTAAAGTATTGTAAATTATAGAAGATTTTTCAAAATCGAAAATAATTATGCATATCGAATGTGAAATTAGTGGTATTTTGGTACATTCATTATATATATTATATGAGGGCGTGAGTTTCAAAACTCGCCTTATCAAAAATTGAGTTTTCTAAATAAATTTATTCTTGCATTGAAAAAACACAAGTCTGCAAAAAAAAAAAAACTAGTTTTATCTTGTATTTTAGCCCTTGTAAAATCTTGATCTACAGTGAAAACCAATGGACACGGTTAGAGGTTTTTTGCGATTTTCCCAGATTTGATTTTCTGGATAAGGTGCGTTTTGAAACTCATGTCGTCATTTATTAGTCTATGATGTATACAATTTAAAAGTAAATTTTATTAGATCAGTATTGCAGTATATGTTTAGGTCCCATTAACTCCTTTGCCAGAGCCCTGTGCAATATTGCGCCGGCCCTGCTAACTGCTTATTACCTCATAAAAAACAAAATCCTTTTTTATGTTCTTGGAAACAATATGAAATTGTCAGAATTCTCATTATTATATATTATTTATTCTCATTATATTTAGAATTTGTTCATTTTATATAGACTGATTTTCAAATGCTGTCCACTGATCTTATTTAATCAATCACGAAAACAGCCATTAAATGTCTGAACAGCAACTGATTATACCTTAAAATCTCTCAGTGAAGTGGAAATGAATGGAAATCTGTTTACAATGAGATCATCACTGGTTGTTTAATTATTATTCAAATCATCCATAATCTTTTTAAAGTGGATCAAATTAGCATGTTTTTTGAGTCTGCAGTGTCTGAACGGTATTTGTCGAGTGTAGCTCTTAGGGGGCAGAGCCACCTAGTTTATCAGGAGAAAGTATTGGAATCATGAAAATAATTTCCATTTTTTGATAGATTTATATGTTTTAGGTTGACCAGAATACGATTTGACTATTTTTAAAAATCTCTCTCTATTTGTGATACAAAATTAGTAGCTATTCTATCTCTATCTCAAAACTAAAGCATGGAATTTCATCAAATGTCATATTTAATTAGACTTTGGCACACATAGGCGCTGATTAGGTTTTGGTGTATACGAGCCAACAGGTGGCATTGCTATGTTACATTTTTCACAATTTACATGATAATTATACCTTAACATCGTTAGGGTAAAATTCCATCGAACTTCACATTCATTTAATCCTTGACATAAATTGGTACTGATTAGATTTTGGTGTATTTCATGTTCATGACAGGTGACAGGCACTATTGGATTGCAATTTTAATGACTTCTGTGAAAGCCAGATTGCGGCATGTATGAGATTAAATTTCACCAGATTTGATACGTAGGATGATTATGAATAACTGATGATTCAATATTGGTTTTGATCACTCCCCACGGGGCTTTGCCATACTATAACGTTTTCCGATGAACATTATAGCTTATCCTAGCTTCTGTTGTGTAGAAACTAAATTTTATGTTTGAGGAAAATAAATATATGTATTAATCTAATTTTAAATTTTAATATTCAACAGGAATCATTATGCTGTGCTCTTTTTATTCACTGATCACTGTTATTTTTTACCTATAAAGAGAAATATCAAGGTGAATGCCGACATATTGAATACTTTTTTATATTCTTGCAGTAGGATATTTAAATGTGTTTCTGTAAAACAGTGTACATTGTTTAATGACATCTTATAAAGATAACCATCTAACACATTTTCTGAAGTAATTTTAAAAATTTGCTTGCATATATTTAGGAAAATTGGTGCAATGTTTTTACTCATGAACCTTTTCTAGTCTCCTTTTTTAATAAAAATGGCTCCCCAATGTCCTCTTTTTAAATAATGGTCCCCCAAAGTTCCCTTTTTAAATAAAAATGGTCCCCTTTCTCCCTTTTTGAGGACTAAAATGTGTTGGGAGCCCTGTTATTGCGATATTTGCTTCAAAAGCTAGACGAATGCAGAAGGGGTCCATACTACAGTTATAGTGGGCCGATTGGAAAAATGTTGGACAAGGGTGAATCCCTTACCATTATTTCTCTCCAGATTATCGACATTAATTATAACCTCGAAACAGTTATTGATGATCTCAGTACTAATTAAAAATACCTGAAGGAAATGCTCTTATCTATTGAGAAAGGAAGTTATTTGGAAGACTGCATTTAGATTTCGTGGTAGACTTTCACACAGCGGATAAGTTACCACCGCCAGCAGAATTTTGAGACTTTTTGTGGCGACTCCGTATCCAACGTCAAATCTGAAGATATTGACGTAGTCATGTTGTACGCATGTGTATGGTTTGCAATTAAGTGCAAGCCATCCTGCTGAGACAGTGCAATCCATCTTTGGAAAATTGTTTAATTTTCCAGGATACGCCCCAGGCAGTTTAAGTTGTCATTGTCCCAGTAATTTAGCCCAATGCCTTTTTTTGCCCATCCGGAAAACCTGCTGATTGCCATGGTAACTGATGATTGGAAACACATCTGCAATCTACGATTTCTTAGAATCCTCAAAGTGTGACCACTAGTGGAGATGTCAGGCCGTTCCAAGTTCCTGCAATCAACTTTAGCGCAACAGATTATAGTGATCTGATTTAGTGGGATAAGGTAGAGGATATGGAACCATCTATTTTGACTAAACTTTCATATGATGATTTAAAGATGTACATTGACAAATGTGATCATGAAGATATCATTTCATTTTCTGAGTTTCCATGCCACACTAAAAGTGTAGAAAGTTGTGCCAAAGTGGTCATTGAAGCTGCTGTGACAGTTTGTAGTGTAAGCAACAGGGATGGATTCATAAGATCTCGATTACAATAAAGAAACATTATGCCATATTTTGAGACTAAATCAGATTTTAAGGTTAGAAAACTCCAACAGGACCAACAGTAAACACCAAGCCAAAACATTTCGAATATTTAGATTTTTGTTTTGAAGAGCGCAAATTGATTTAATTGAACTTAAAATTTTTTGAACCTTTTAAAAGATTTAAATGTTTGTTTGTCATTCTTGAACTTTAATGTATGTACCTTACACAGATAAAATGTTTGTATTGCACTCTAGCTTCTTGCGTGATGCATTCTATTATACATATACAACAGATAAAAGGGAATTTACGGCAAATATTTCGAAATTTTGAATGACTGGTGCCCTGGAAGATAATGATTTCGAAAAAACTGTGCAGGCATATTACTATGTACCATATGTAACTTCTCCGATGTATGACATTTTTATTTTCCAACTTTGTTTATTTCAATTTATGAGTTGTACAAGGCATCTTTGATGAATATAGCAAAAATTGGGAGGGACCGGGGCACCAGACGATAAAAGTTGATTTCGGAAAAACTGTGCAGGCTCATTACTAAATACCATACACAACTTTTCTGCGGTATGATATTTTTATTTTCCAACTTTGTTTATTTCGATTTATAAGTTGTACAAGGCATTTTTGATGAATTTTGCAAAAATTAAGGATCCCAGTGGCACCGGAACATAAAACTTGATTTTGAAAAAACCGTGCAGTTTATTACTGTGGACCATATACAAATTTTGCACAGTATTACATTTTGATTTTCGATTTTTTTTTTTTTTTTTTTTTTTTTTTTTTTTCCACTCTACCCTAACACGCATCCAGTAGCAGAAACAGTGCATCATGGCAGCAGGCACTGCAGATTAATCTAATAGCTTAAAAATAGATTAAAGAAATTGGTAAAATCTATATAATTAAAACATAAAGCATTTTCTTTTGACAGTTCATGAGAAAAAACTACATTACAAAATTACATTATTCTTATTTTAAGTGAAAGATATTTGGCCACAGATTTGTTAGTTCATAACTTTTATTAACTAGCAGAAATTTTCAATAAAAATTTTACTTCTGAGCATGCATAACGTATATATAAAAATCTGTGTCTTTGGGCAGATGCAGTAGTTTGCTCTGTTGCATTATCACAGATGAAGAGATGTGTGTTTATTTACTGAATATGATATGGATGTGGGAATATATTTCCTATTTGTATTTTGCTATATAAATCCATGATATTTTCTTCTTTGCAGTGGTCAATAGGGCGGTTATGTCGAATTGATTTGCATTACACAGTTGTTTACAGATTGTTTGCTTGGAGTTTACATAAAAAATAGTAGTACTGTATTTCACTGAGGGGAAAAACTTTTAAAATAATTTTTTGAAATGCTGTTTCATACTCTCCCCTCTTAAGCAATAAAAAAGCTTATTTTACTGATATTGTTATAGTCATTGTTTTCCATCAAGTTTTAACGCATTACATCTAGTTTACTTTAAGTTTCTAGATTTATGATATATATATATTTTTTATTATATTTTCTTTGTATGTCCAATCTTTGCTTATTTTATCTGTTATTAGTATTTCTTATGATAGTAGGCATGGTCAAACATTTTTGGGATCTAAGATAAATTTTGGTTTGCTGCAGATTGACACAGAAAATTCTATTATTGCTCACATTCTAGGTGCAGGAAAACAGATCCCCCCCCCCCCCCCTCCCCTCAAATTTAAGTGGCAATCCTGTCATTTGAATTTTTTTTTTTTCAGTAAAACCTACTAAGGTGGAAATCGCTGGGGACCAGAAAAAATTCTATTTTAGACAGATTTCTTTCTTCGAAGGTATTGTGCTGTCTTCTAAAAAAAGGAAAAAATTTTTTTTTTTTTTTTTCCGTGATATAAGTCATAAAGAATGCAAAAAAATTAAGTCTAAATTTTTGTGGCTTGTTCTGACTCAGATTTTAATTATGAGCATTTTTCATTTTATCACTATATTATAAAGTAGCAACCAATTAAGTGAGAATTAATAATAAAATAAAACACTAAAATAAAAATATTAGCAGTTTTTTTTTTTTTTTTTTCCCATTATCATTTATTTTTAAACCATAATTTCACATAGAAATTTGTTTAAATTTCATTATATTTTTTATATTGATGAATGGTATCTTTGTGTATAAAATAAGTGAATTTTTTTTATGACATGCTGCAAAAAAATCCTTCAAATTATTAAAATACACATTAAATTTGCATAATTGAATTATTTTCCATAAGAATGCATATTTAAAAAATTAAATTTTGTGTATCTTAGTCTTTATTTAAAAAAAAAAAAAAAGCATGAGACTTTTTATATCTCAGTTTTTAAAGGTTACCAGCGAGTCATACATGAAATCAGCTAAAAATGAGGCATTTTATTCACATATTAATGGTGTAACATATTTAAAAATTGTTGTACATCATTCTAACATGTTGTATTATAACTAGGAAATCTGAAAATAAAGCTTGTGTTTTGCCAAAATTCTGTATTACCTTAAATTCATTTAAAAGTAAATAATCGTTGGGTATTTTAAAATTTTTATTATCATAAATATTGTATAGAAATTGACTAAACAAAAAATGTACTTCAGCTAAATATTTGAAGTATTAAGTTTTGAAACATTTTACTGTGGAATTTTGTTAGATGATAACACAATACATTATTTAATTCTGCCATGTTCTTTTTGCCAGGACTTGAAATTTTCTATTTAACCCTGTGAAGGTCAGTGATATATTTATACCAGAATTTTGGAATAAGATTTTACATTTATAATTATAGCAATTTTTTTCCCATTTATTTTCAAATGAAATTCTTCAAAAATTCTGGGGAGTTTTCAATATTACAGTAACTTAATTACTTGCTCCTGAAATGTTAAAGCAGGATTACATTAAGTAGATTTTGTTTTCTCAAGTTTTATTGTATAAACTTGTTTTATTTTATACTTCTAAACTAATCCCTATGCATATCTTCTAAAACACTTACCCTTCAGTCCCATGTAAAGCCGCTTTAAATGTTAAAATTATATTATACATTTATGGAAAATGTGGCAAGTATTTGTTTTGCTGGAAAGAAAAGAAATGTTTTCCATCTGTATTCAAACTTTTAACTTAAAATCTGCAGTTAACAAAATATTTAAAGAATCATACTGAAAAAGCTAACTTTATTCTTCAAATCTATTGTAGTTGTAGAATAAGCTTTTTTTCTCCTTGCACTTGAAATCTTTTATAAGTATGGATATGCATTAGAGTCCTGCATATGACCCAAACCTGAAAATTCTATTTAAATTCAGCACAAACCTGACAAAAAAAGATTTCAACAGCTTGAATCCGAAGTGAAAGAAATATCATCTAATATATAAAAGTGAAAATTTGTCTGTCTGGCTATACAAATCCACAGTTTGGAAGCCAGAATTGTGAAATGTTACGTACATGTGTATTAAAACACGGTTGAGGCAACTAAAGCAATCCAGAATCGAAATAATTTATAGTTAACTTTTAATAAATAAAAAACCACCCATTTAACAGTAATTTCCTATCAAATTTAAACATTTTTCGTTATAGCAGCTGCCAACAATTAAAAATTCACAATACCCCCCCCCCCCTTTTTTTTGGGAAATGTTCAACCTGTAATCGCGCGAGTTCTTTAACCAATGTGATATATACATATTACGTGTGCCGCGCTGCAATACGAAAAAGCTGTAGTGGGTATTACGATAATTCGTTTACCTCACATGCAAATAGAAATTATATTGTACTTAATTATTACAATTTTTTTTTTTTTTTTTTTTTTTTTTTTTTTTTTTTTTTAAATGCAAACATTTTATCGCAAACATCAACAAAACTTTTTATTCTATTTATTCCCTTATTCCAAATATATAGTTTTATCGTCATAGTAACATGATAAATTAAATTTCATTTAAAAAATGCGCAGTAGTAGAAAAATATTTTGCTAAATGGAATATTTAAAATTTTGGTTTTAGAATTAAATTCATGAACTCCCGTACATAGGCAGGATTAAACAGCTAGTATATTGATAAAAACTGAATTCAGTGCAATGAAAAAAATTAGCATTGACCCGACTCAAATCATGGGCCAGGTTGAGTTCGGGTAAAAATAGGTTACACGACCCATTGCTAGTCTCTATTCTATATTCACCCAACATTTATTTATTGCATTGTGTATTTATATATTGCATTGTGCAGCTTACTCACACATGTAAATAAATATACGTGTGTAGATGAATCTATTTGTGAAGACAGTTTTAAAAAAATTCAAATGGCATCCATGCCCATAATAGTAAAAAAGCTATGACCCTTTTGCTGTAGTATTCATTTAAATGTATTTCTTTAATATAGGTAGATAAAAAAGAACAAATAGTTACAAGTCATTTTTGTTTTTTCAGACTCATGTGAACCCATGTTTTTATCAACCAACGGCTGACAGTCCTGGCCAGATCCTGAAGAAAGATATTCCTCATAAGTTAGAGAATGGAGATTCATTTTCGTTGTTGCCTCGAGCATTTCGATACCAATTGGTTGTTGCTGGTGAAAGCACTGAAGATAAAAGTGATCAGTAAGTAATTTTAATTAGTTACCCTTTGTGTATTTATTAGGTAAAAACTTATTACTTTTGTTTTAATTTTATAATTCTAGTTTTAATTTTATTCTACAGTAGAATCATGCTTTTGCAATTTTGTGAAGACCAAAGAAATAAAATTGTGAGAAAATTTAAAGTACAGTAGATTCTTGATTATTTTACTCTTATTGGACCAGAATTATGTTGGAAAATAGAAATCAGTGGTAATCAGGAAGAATTTATCAGATGTATTTCCTAATTGTGCAAACATAAAACCAGTGACCCGGAGCCGAAGAATGTTTGATGCTCCAGCTCTGCTCCTAGATAAAATACTCCGGCTCCGGCAACCACTCCAACTCGGCTCCGACTTCGTGCTTTTGAGTTGAGGATTATAATTTACACAGTTAATTTTTTGCTCACAAATTCTTCCTTTACCTTCATTAAAGATCTGACAAAATGCATTTTTCTTCTCGTCAAACTTGAAATGCTCATTTAGAAAATCTGACATCTTTTAACTTTTACTTTTAAAAAAGGAAGTTTGGTGGAATTATAAACACAAAAATCTTAAATTTTGGTAATTTTCTGTCATATGGACACCATTGTCGCCAAGGCATGGTGTACTATATATACAAATATATACATATATATGTGGGTATATATATACACACACACATATATATGCATGTATACATTTGGTATGGTGTCTGTATATTGGAAAAGTACCTAAATTTCTTCTACACTTTTCAAACCAAAAATTATACAACTACACATGTAAACAACAGGCAACCATATTTGTTTTCAAATAGTGTTGCCACTTAACTCAAGTAGAAAGTAGAAGTGTAGTACTAGTGTTATGTTTTTGTGAGAAGTTTTCCATCTCTAATTTACCCCCCCCCCCCCCCCCGCAAAAAAAAACAACAACAACAAAAAAAAACTATATAATTAAAATACTGAATAATGATGTAATTAAAATATTTTGTCTGGAAATTTAAAAGAATGAAAAAAAAAAAAAAAAAATAAATAAATAAAGAAAATATTAAAATTAAAGGAGCCTTGGAGCAGGGAAAAATTTAGGGCTCCAGCTCCAGGGAAAACAACTCCGGAGCGCTCCGGCTCCGTGCTCAAGCTCCAGGTCTCTGCATAAAACTATTTCTTTACTTAATGTAAGGCAAAGTAAATAACTGTGATCATAAAATAAATAAAAACAAGGTAAATTTAAGCAGAAAATTTAATAATTATGTACCTTTTTATTTTTAGAAAAAAATCCTGAAAGCATTTTAATTTTCTCTTTAATAGTGGTTTGCTTGGAGTAGGATTTCAGATTCTAATATATACTGAGTGGCCAAAGTATTAGGAACACACCTTACTCAAACTTCAAATTATCTATGCAGCACATGCATTGATGAATTAAATCAGATTTGCTGATAAAAAGTTTTTCCTAGTCTCAGAAGCACCGTGAAATATACCAATTTTCCTGTATGCAGGAAAAACAAGGGATTTGTGTGAACACAGCATTATATTGTGATGACCCAGAAAGGACAGTTCTATGATTTAAGTTACTTTTTTTTCAGTTTACAGTTTTATTTTTTGTCAGAAATAAAAATTAGATGATTTCTAAGAAAAATCCTGAAAACATTTTTTCTCTTTAATAGTGGTTTGCTTGGAATAGGATTTCAGATTCTAATATATATCGAGTGGCCAAAGTATTAGGAACACACCTTACTCAAACTTCAAATTGTCTATGCAGCATATGTACTGATGAAATAAATCAGATTTGCTGATATACTTAAACTTCAAATTGTCTATGCAGCACACGTATTGATAAAATAAATCAGATTTGCTGATAAAAAGCTTTTCCTAGTCAGAAGCTTGTTTGAAATGTACCAATTTTCAAGTGTGCAGTTAAAACAAGGGATTTGAGTGAGCACAGCATAATTGTGGTGACTCAGAAAGGGAAATTCCAGGATCTAAGTTGCTTTTTTGTGAGGGAAATGGTTTTTTCCCCTTGTATATTCAAATCTCTAAAGAATGGCATCTAAATCAAAAAATTTTGAATGAAAAGCAGAATAATGGGTGGAAATCATTTATGAACGAAATAAGTGACACACATTATGTGTAGCAATAGAAAAGCTCCATCACAACCATTTACAGCACATTGCAACTCGGAATCATCCTAAAGCCTATCCATACACTCTGCAAGACTCTTAAACATAATACAACAATGAGGGTCATAACAATATTAGTATTGTATAGTGGAATCTTCCTAATATTTTCAAAGAAGGTAATTTTGGCAGAAGTTTGGCAGCTATGTTAAAGTTGTGAACCTTTTTAATTTAAAAATATAATTTCACTGTTATTTGAATATGTGAATGAAACAAGTTACAACAAATTTTTCCTTCTAAAAATTTGTTTCAAAATTTCTTTTAGATACCGTATCTTTCAAACAATAAATATTTTTTTCCTGTTGTATTTAATTACACACTTACTTTCCATTTTTTTTCTGGACAAAATTTGCGGCAATCAGTAAGTAAATTTTATTGATGTATTATTTGTAGGTACTGTGTTATACACCATAATAAAAGGATTTAAGCCCCCCCCCCCCCCCAACCCTAAGTTCTTTTAACTGGGTGTCTAGTCTGGATAACCTGGAAATGTCAAGGAAATTTGAAATTTCGGAGATAAAATCACTAAAATGTTTCTGATTATAAAACTAATGATTTGAAATTGCAGCGACAAATAATCTAACTTTGCTCTTCATAAGTATTGTAAATGTAAAGAGTATTTCAACATCACATGCAATTTCTTTTGCCTACCACCACCTTTCAGTCTTTCTTTGTAACTTGAAGAGTTTCAATACCAGCTTCACTGAAATTTTGTAGTTTTGTAAGATTGATTAGGGGGTATGAATATATAACATTATCAACATTTTGCTAGCTTTGGACCCCTCCCCCCCCCCCCTTATGATATCATACGTTATCATTCGTCGGACCCTCCCCACCCGATGATACCATTATCAATGTCTAAAAATTCTTTTTCTTTCTTTTTATATGCTTGCAGTGATACACATATGATTATACATTTATTAGTCGCATACTTTATGGATACTTTTAGTGAATAAAATATCAATACATGAAATAAATTTATATCAAATAACATCTAAAAGCATTAGTTACTATTTAAAATATTTAATAAATAGTCCATTGTTACATAATGCATTCAAAAGTAATAATTGTCTTCTTGCACTTGCCCCTTGCCCGGAGAGATTAAAAGAAGAACTTATCAACAAAACAGCCCGCAACATTCTGTGTCTTATTTTTACTGCTAAACGCAAGTATCGCTTCCTACATATCTCCTGATTTCTCTAACAGTGAATTATATACGTTTACAGCAGAAGAACAGAAATGCCAAACGTTAGGGTATTCCACATTTTGGAATGAAATGATTTTATAAACATTTAATGGCTTTAATAATAGCTTTGTATTTTTTTCTTAAAAACATACAAAAAATAGTAATAATAAAAAGGATAAGACTATTTGGATGTAAAGAAAAAAATTATTGAAAAAAGAAAAGTTTGGTTGGATCAGAAATGATAACAATATCAAAAACAGCACCCTCCCTGAGATATCTTATGATACAAGTGTGCCATACCCCCCACCCCCACTCTCCCCTAAAGTGATAATGTTATATATGCACACCCCATTAAGTAATTCAGTCTGTTTACTTAACTTTGTTTGGGAACTGAACATTTGTTAGCCTAATTTATTGAATATTTATAATCCTTAAATTGGGTTAGTTACAAAGTGGGTATATTACTTATAAAGAAAGTTTTTTCTTTCTTAATTAATAAATGGCAAAACAATCTGTATTTAATTGCGACTGATATGATAAAGAATTTCATCCTGATTGGACAAAATGGATGAAACCTGATACTGAAAGTGTGTATCTGCAAAATGTTTATAATGCAAAAAATTAGGGTATCAAACACTCATTAACCAAGAAGTAAATATCTTAGTGTTCAACAATTTGTAAGTTTTGCAAAAATTTGTTTAAAAAATCAATAGTTTGTGCTTCAGAATCAGTTGTCCAAGTTCTATTGTCAAATTCTTAACTTTTAAGAATTTTGCATGCAACATCTCAAAATCTCGATACCTGGAAATTGTTTTATTGGTATGGAAAACCTGGAAAAGTCAAGGAAATTTGAAGCTCAGCTGGAATAGACACCCTGTTTTAATTCTAGGTTTGTTTTTGATAAAATGGCCAGCTCAGCTGGAAAGGCTGTATGCGGCAGAAGACAGTGGGGCTCCCAACTTTAAATCCCTCCTGCTGAAAAAGTTTGAATTCACCTTTGATTTTAGGTATACATAAGGTTATTATCCCGAGCCAAGGCAACACTGGACAGATCATCTAGAAATGGAATATAATGAAAAATTTTTAAACTAAACAATCATACAATAAAATTTCCATTATGCAATAATCAGTTCAATAACAATTGCCGTTTCAAAGATTTAGGGTGGGGGTGGGTCGTGGCTCTTCCCAGCACCTCCCCTTCCCCTCTATATACAGCCATGTCAATCAATTATCTGAAATTTTCTTGTTGACTTGTGACACATGTTTCAATAAATTATCTTAGATTTATTTTTGTATTTTTATTCTTTTCAATATTTGTATTCCTATTTTTTTTTTTTTTTAACAAATTTGTCTTTTTCTTATTTTTGTAATAATTTTTTTCCTTTTTGCAAAAAAGGTGTTTCGGGATTTTGGAATGCCATTTTAGTCTTTTTTAAAATTATGTATATATCTAAGGGATGGTGTCAGGGAATATTATTAGGTTGGTGCAAAAGTTCGTTTCATTGTCTTAACAGAAATTGAAGAAAAATTTTATTTACTAAAAATTATATTTAGTCAATATAGTATGTGCCATTCTATTTGAATGAATCTTCTCCATCTTTCTTGTAACCAGGGTTGGCAAGTTTTTGCCATAGGTGGAAAAAACCACGGAAAAAACCGTCCCGGCAAAAATAAGATTTTGCCAAAGTGGTGGCAAAAATAGGTTGTCCATTTAATTTTTTTCGCAGAAAAAGAGAAAAAAATATTTCATGGAAGAAAAAAGAAACTTAATACTTACTTAAAAAATCAATACTCTAAATTTATTTTTGAAATCTTTAAGTTAAGTAAGTATAATTATGCATTTTATGAACAAATACCAACTTTTATAACAATTTATAAAATGAAAAAAATATTAATTTTATATAAATGAATAGAAAACTTGATTGTTTATACAATTATTGATTATTCACTTAATAGACGTGTGGAGGCTCTAAATGAGTAAAGCATTTATGTTTATATGCATTAGAAATTCAAATAAACAATTATATTCTAAATTCAATTTTTTAATATAAAATTATATTTTTTAATATAAAATTATATTTTTTAATATAAAATCAGATCGCTATTCAATTTCAAATAATTCAGTGATATCTCCATCTCAACCTAATTTTTGCTCTTTTAGCATAGCATAACAATAAAGTAGTTTAGTTAGAGTATTTGTTGACAGTTTATTTCGAATTTTAGTTTGCACAAATGAAAAATTAAAAAAAAAAATCTTTATATAGCAGCACTACTTGCTGCACATATTTGAAGGTGTGCGACTAATGAACAGAAGTCTTTTGAAATCTCACAAGCTTTTTCGATACTTCTTCACCAATTATGAGCACTGACACTACTAATCACTTCTTCTGCAAAATATGAATTAGGGAAGGGTTTTTCTTTTAGCTCGAAATTAATAATATAAGATATAAAATCGGGATTAATTTTACACAACCATGCTTTACAGCTTTCCTTTTGTTCATAATTTAAAAGTTCACCTCCGTACTTTGGATGTAACAAATATGCTACAAGATGACACAGCAAAACTGCTTGTTCAAATTATTTTAATTTTGAAAAACGTGGTAAGCAGGGTGCAATACTCTGGTATTTTGTTATCTGTCTTGTGGTCATTTGAGAATTTCAAAAGAGTATTTTATTTGTGGGGAGGGGGGAGGGGGGTGAATATAATACAAAAAGATAAAATGGCTACTGACTACTTACTGAAAGTAAAGAATGTAACTTTTTATCCCTTTCTTGGAGTGTAAGAAGGAGGTAAAAAAATTCTAGCTTCCTAACAAGACATAACATAGTTTTTTCAATATATAATATTCAGTTTAATTTAATTATTTTTTTATCTGTAGCACACTACTTTGATCAGATAAATAATGATAAATTAGTACCAAAGACTTAAATATTTACATATTTTTAAGACTCATTACATAAAACAAAAGTAACAAAGTTGTAACCTTTATATAATTTAAAAAATATTAATACCTGACAAAATACTTAAGGGGAAAAAAAAATAGATATCTAATTTTTAATTTGGTTCTTAAATTCCTAAGCATTAGACTGAATCCTACCTATTTTATAAAGATTTAAAATATGTAAAAATATTTAATTATATTTATTAATTAGCAAATTAAATAAAAATATTAAATGATATGTTATTAAAATTAATTGTTTATACCATTATTATCCTTATTAGCTTAGAGATTTTATTACACATTAAAGGTCAAATAAGAATTTGCCATTTTTGCCGTTTTTTTCCATTTTTGCCCTGGTTTTTTCCAGTTTTTGCCACTGTCCTGGCAAAAATACCTTTTTGCCAGCAAAAATGCCAACCCTGCTTGTAACTGCATAATTCCATGCTCAAAGAATATCTGATGTTTCTGGTTAAAAAACTAATCCAAGTGATATTTCAAATCTTCCAAGGAAGTAAAGTTTTTATCATCTAGCTGTTTTAAAGTCATCTAAACAAATAGTACTGCTAAGCTCTGGTATCTTCTTGGCAGATGACCTTGGGAGAATCTATTTCTGATCTGGGGTTTCAGGGTCAAAGGTTGCCAAGTATAAGTGCGTAATTGACGAACGGTCAATCCGCCAAATCCCGGAAATAAAGATTTGCTCCACCAGTACAAGTTTACTCTTTTATCTGTGATTTTATTTTCAAAGAAGTTGGAAATAATTGTAAAATGCATATTCCTTGTTCCATGGTAATTTTACTATTTCAGATCGCAGTGTTTGTTTGTATTTGAGGTTGATCTTGCTCTTTGTCTTTTAAATTATTACTTTCGATCTTTGTCAACTATATTCGCCTTGACAGAATGCCACGGAAAAAGAAAATTATTCATTCCAAGAAGCGAAATGGGATTTTAAATGTGCTGAAATTTTTTGAGGAGGAAGAGAACATTCTTTTAATGTTTCTCGCTTGCATTTTATCATTTTTAAATGATTTTTCCCTAGAATAGCTGAGGTCAATCTATAAACGGGTTACTTTTTGATTTTTATAGTTTTAGTATAAAGATTTTTAGATTTCTTTTATTATACATAAAGTTACTTTCACTTTCGTAGACTGTTCTGAAAGTGAACGTGTACGCATTATTAAAAAAAAAGCACCATAAATCGAAAAAGTAAAAACTAGCCAGGTTAGAGATCAACCTCAGCTATTCTACGCAAAAAAAAAAAAAAAAAAAAAAAAAAAAAAAAAAAAAAAACATTTAAAAAATATAAGTGATACATGTACATTCTTAACACATTCGCTGCCACTAAAAATGATATTACCATCCTCAGAAGCCGCATTACAAAACAGGGTTTTAATGGTTTAAATGTTCGTTATATTTTACTACGAAAATCAGAAAAACGAGAAACATATTATTTCCTGTTTAGGAGAGCGTTTTTTTTTTCCGACGCTCTGGAGCGTCAGTGGCACACAGACTCAACCTCTCTTCGTGAGTGTCACTGACGCTCCAGCGCGTCTGATGAATATTCTCAGAAATTACTGGTATATTGCATAAAATAGCAGTTTAAAAGGAATAAAACGGAATACCGTTCATATATACGTTCATATATATTCATTTATTCCATTTATGAAACAATACTGAAAACATTTACAAATAATAAGCACAATATACAGATATTGGCATTGTTGAATTATTACTTCTATTTCTAAATGTTGAAGCAAAATAATAATTAAACATAATAATGCAAAATTACTATCAACTCTAAATATTAAATTAATGTAGCAAAGTATCTATAACACATAAACGATATAGAAAAAAAAAAATAAATAAAAATAAAAATAAAAAGCATGAAGAAAGTACAGAAATTATTAACTTGTTGCAAACAAAATGTTAATTTTGTAGGAGTAATACTGCAGTACTACATCATTATTTATGATATATTTCACAGCAGTTTAAGCAATATCCTGGTTTATCGGGGCAGGCACTACACTCGTACGTAGTGTCCGTACGTTTGCCTTGATAGAAACAAGATTTACACCTTTTTCACTGTGTTTTTGTTTTGCCAGTTGCAAGTTCTCTTTTCTTAACAATATGCTTGATATTGATATTCTTCGGAGTCAGCTTTTTTTCCTCCATTGATGGCAAAAGTGATTTTATAACATTCAATCGGTAGTCATAAAGTGATATTTTACTGCCAGAATATTTATTATAAAGGGCATGTGAATTGATTAGAATTACTTCAATAATATGAAAGAACAATTTTTTATACCAGCGTATTGTTTTTCTCTCCGATAGATAGTAAGACAGCATTTGATCTTGCCGATCTACACCAGACATAAATGCATTATAATTGATTATTGGCAAAGGCTTCTGCTTTATTTCATTTCTTTTATTTAAAATATCAACCATCTCATTTTTGTACTCAGTAGAAATGTAGCAAACCTCACGTTTATCTTTCCATTTTCCAATCATGACTCCCTGACAGTATCTTTCTACAGTATCACCTTTCCGTAATTTAGTAGTTTGAACTTCTTTTGGAGTGTTTTTGCGAGTGGTTCTCAATGTACCTGTGCAATGTGTCTTTTTTTTCTAACAAAATCTTGGCTAGCTCAAAGCTATTATAATAATTATCCATAAAAACATGGTGACCGACATTTAATTTTTCATTCAATAAGTGCAAAACAATTTTTTGTGTATGGTTTTCTCCTCCATAATCACCTAATGAACCCGTATACACAGCCATTTTTTGCACTATTCCACTCGATGTACTCAGAATATACAGTTTTATACCGTATTTATGTCTTTTATTTTTTATGTATTGGCGAAACAATAATCTCCCTCGCCATAGTACCATAGATTCATCTAAAGAAAGTTCTCGATTAGGATAATATAACTGCTGCATTCTTTCGTTAAAAAAATCAATTATGGGGCGTATTTTTATCAACCTGTCTGCAGGTTGAGGTTCTCCAGGTGCACTTTTTTTTGCAAAATGCAATGCACGTAAAATTAACAAAAACCGATTTCGACTAATGCTATTTGCAATGCCTGCATTATGAAATAACGGGTCTTTTTTCCAGTAATCCTGAAGTCTATTCGTTTTTATATTCCCCGTTTGCAAGAATACTCCTAGAAAAACCAAAAATTCATCAATCTGTAAATTTTTCCAGAAAGTTATTCGTGACTTTTCTTTAGTTTTATCACTACTTAGTATTTCTTGTGCGTAATGATTTGTCTCTTCAACTATTTTTTGAAGAATGTCATCCGTAAGAAAAAGTCGAAAATATCCAAACGGTGTGCATTCACTTGGCTGTATTAGCAGTGACTCAGTTTTCATAAATGGATGACTTACCATGCTATTTGAATCAGTTTCCCAATCAAAACTGATTTTTCCATCTGTCGGTAATTGAGGAGATGCATCGTTGTCTTCTGTCTCAGAATCCGACATTTCTCTGGTGTCCATTGCAACATCAGAATCCGACATTTCTCTGGTGTCCATTGCAACATCACTCTCTCCATCCGATGCGTCCGAAGATTCCCAACCGTAGTCTTCGTCTGTGCTATCATAATCCGAAAGGTCACTATTTTGTAACAATTCTAACATTTCGGCATCAGTCAATATTTTATTTACTTTTCTTTTCTTGGGTTGTGACGGTCCTGCCACACTTGGAGCATCCGCCATTTTTAATCACGCACATAAAAAAATGCAAACAAAAATTTTGAAAACCAACCACAAAAAATTAAAAAATAATGCTTCACTAACGTGCCGAAACAACCTTGCCGTTCAATTTCCAAAGCCACACTAAACACAGAGCATATAACTTATCAAAGTCCGTCGCCGCGTTAGTGCGTCGTCGGCATACCAGGAGGTGCCGCTCTGACGCGCCAGTGGCAGCGAACGTGTTAAAATATAATATTTGGTTTTATAATCACTTAATTTAATGCTGCAACTATGCAGAGTCACAGCAAGTGTAGTTCAGATGGTCACCCGGTACTAGGCATAAAATCTGACAGACGCTCAAGTTATTCCTATCAATGCATCATCGATTGATTAAATAAACAAATTCAAAAAGCCACTGCCATTAATTAGACATAAAATCCCCCCCTCCTACTTATTTTTTAAAGGTACTATGGAAAAGCCAATAAAAAATATCGGAAGTAATCAGTTATCCGTTTCTGATATATATAATTTTTTTTAAATATCGCAATCTATAGTTAAAAATATATCAATATGCATATGAACGGAATACATATAAAATAGAATAAGACCAATGTCAGACGGGCGTCTTTTTTGCTTAAGTATTATCCATTCACAATGCTATAGCATTTGCTGACATTGGTCTTAATAGAAATAATAAAATAAAATTAGTAGGAAATGAATTCTTTCTCTAATTAATCTTAGGGAAAGTGTATGAAATTTCGAGCTCTTCAAAGGTATTGATATGATCCTATCCTATATATAAAAATATGCAAACTGGGAGCATAACAAATTTTATTTATTTTAAAATGAGAAAAAGAGTTGGTTAATTGTACATCTGTTTAAACATCGTAAGTGAATTCTCCCCCCCTTAATTAATGCATTTTTTATTCTATAAATGTTACGTGATTAAAGTCACGTGTAATAGCTATTAATTTATATAAATATCTAGCATTTTAAATTTAGTTTGAAGAAAAAAAAAAAGAGATTTATATACGCAATGAAAACATCCTAACATATAAAGTAGGCATTTTTTTAAATTCAGACGCATCTTTTTAATTATAAAATCATTAATAAATTCATATTTAAAATATTATGAAATGATCTGTATTAATTTTTATATATAAAGAATTGCCATTGTTGAAAATATGTCTAGGTGCTTTTACAGTTCATTCCGACCTTTAGTGTCATTATTTTTATTATCAGAAGCATCGTTTAAGTTTTTAAATATCATAATTATTAATAAAATTATTGCTATTAGAAATGACTACAGTTAAACATTACATTTATAAAAAATGTATTTTCAGAAATAAATTTCCTCTTATGGTTGTCACTATTTTAGGCTAACGCACCAATTATGGATGCCATTCTCTCTAGTATGTTACAACCTTTTGCCGATTACCTAGAATAGAATCATCCGAATCTCCGTGCGTGAAATGCCAAGATACCGGAGTTTAACAGTAATAGGAGGAAGGAAGCAAGATTGGGAGAGCATTCCTTATAGACCAAAACATCTCAGCCAAGAGTGTTGGGTAACCAAAGGCATTTGTCTATCATGGTCTTTTGGCGCACAGTGACCTTTCTGTTGACCAATTCAAGCAACTTATTTTTGATTGCTTGGTTTAATTCACTTATTTGTGATTAATATTTCTCTATTTTAGTCCTCTGGTTTTCAAATAGCAGCTTATAATAAACAATTTTCTTCCAGTCTCACCAAACTCATAGAAAACCTTTGGATGTAAATTGATCTTTATGTTGGTTGAAAGAGCATCTCGGAGCTTAGACCACGATCTCATGCGGCGTCTATGTATTGAATTCTGCTAACCATTCCAAGTTGATGTAATCGCTTTGATACTAATTAATGAGTGATCCAATCCAAGAATTTCTCTGATCTCTTGAGTTATTTTAAGCTTATAACTTTTAGTTGTGCCAGTATTTGTTGCTATCTGTATTCAATTCATCATTATTTGTATTCATTTATAATATAAACATGAGTGTAGAAAATATTTATTTTCTCTGTCTCAGTTTGATGTCATACGTATGAATTAGATGCCCTTGAGTGGATCAACATCTCAAATTTGTGTTAAATATCGGTTAACCCCTTCGGGGCGGGTATCACATATGCATTCTGTATAGAATGTATGTGATTATTATTTTTAACTAGAGATGTAAATTTTCCGGAAAAGTTGAAGTGGCGGAAAAAACCCGGTTTTTTTCTAGTTTTTTTCTAGAAAAATAGGAAAAGTTGGAAAAATTGATTTTTCACAAAAGTTTCTCCCAAATAAATTATATTTCTTAAGAGAATACTAAATAATAAAAAATTATTTAATTTATCAACACTAAAATCAAATTTTCACTTTATATAATTATATTGTAAAAAAAAAAAAGGCAAGGCCTGCTTTTAAAAGCTTAGTTTTTCAGTCTCAGATCTTTGACAGTGGCATTCTCACTTTATTTAACACTATTGTTTATTATAGCATGTCTATGTTGAAATGATTTTTCAGTTTTATTTGTTTATTTACCAATAGAGCTAATTTAAAAAACAAATAAAAAAACTCATAAGTTTCAGCCAATATCTCTACAGTTTGAAAACAAATGTATTATACATCCCATCTACATTGTGTTGATTTTTAAGTATATAAATGATATCACTTTAAAAGAAACAAATTGTTGCAGTTCTGTCATTTTATACATATAATTCAAATCTTCCTTTGTTTAAAAAATGGTATATTTTTACAGTATTACATTTTCATTTCTTATTTTATAATTTTCATTTCCTGTAAAGAATATATTTAGTTTCGGTATAGTTTATCTATCTAAACTGAAACCAAGTAATGCTTAATAATAAAATATTACCAAGTATTTTGTAATAAGTTTGTGAGTTTGGAAACTAATAAAGTTTATTTTTCTCTCTTTAATATGAAAGTTATAAAAACAAGTGTATTTTTTAATAAGATTAAAAATTGCTTTCAAAAAAATTTTGTACTGAAAATTGCTTTTTTTTTTTAAAGTTTATTTAGTATGTATTTATATAAAATAAAATATGCACAGTTAAATAAGTTTGAAAATCTATATTTAAGGAAAAGAAAGAAAAGAAGTAATTTCAAATGCATGTTATTATTAAAAAGATTTTTTTTTCTAATTAGTTAAATATTTTTATCTTACCATCTGATTACATGATTAATAGCAGCTATGATGTTAAAAATAAATGCACGTTTCAGATTTTATGTTAAATTTTCAACTTTACCATCTCCATTGATTGACATATTATTGAAATAATTTTGCATATGAATTTTCATTTTTAACAACAGAAGTTGCATTTAATTATCTTACCAGGAATCTATTTAGATTACTTTTTCATGCTATCCTGTTTTTGTTAAATTGTGAACTTTTGTATATATAGTACCTGCCAAAATGTAATCAGAATTTGGTGAATTAGAAAGTATCGTTATATTTAGGTTCCTATTTTAGTTAATAAAGTCTTTCATACATATATACAACTAGATAAGTTTCAATGCTAATGCATGTTGATTTTTCCCCCTTGAATCATTTGTGAAAGGTTCAGTTTGGAGATTGAAAAATTTTCTGAAATGTCTATTTTTAAGAGAAAACATTTTGTGAATTGTCTTGTGTTTTAAGGTGAAAAAGTTGTGAAGATTCCTTTACAGGACTTGAATTTTCTTAAACAGATTTTTGCTTAGAGATCAGATCTTCCATAATAATGTTTTCATGTAGGACACTTAACATAAAAATAAATATAATAAAAAATATCAGACTGTAGCTATTACAAAATTTTGAATATATTATTTTGTAAATGAAACTTGAATTTTTCCAATTTGGAAAAATTGAAAAATAGCCCTTCGGAAAAAAACTGAAAAAAACCGGTTTTTTTCCCAACTTTTCCGGCTTTTTTCAGAGCATTCCCATCTCTATTTTTAACTACCACTATTTTAATAGAATTGTGGAATTTCAGAAATTAAATAAGACTGGTTACTTTTTGGAAATACAGTCGAACCTGGTTAAGACACGTTTCAAGGGAGTGAACAAAAGTCGCATATTAAGCGGGATCGCATATTAAACGTGATTTACGCAATATTGCAAGATCTGGGCTTATTTACACATCTAATCATCTAAATGAACTTTAAAGCTTTTATTTATATATTCATGGTTGAAAATTAACACTTTTACGCATGCTTAGATTAAAATTTAATGGTATTCCTCTTCAACTCATTGATTCTTTTTATAGGACCGACTGGAATAATAACGGGAAATAAATATGGATTCCAACATGGCTTTGTCGCCGATTAATATGTTGCAATCAAAAAGTAAAACAACAAAAATAATTATCCTACAAGATTAATTTTTTAACAAAAATATATATGTATATTGAATCTTTGAAGCATAACTCAGTTTCTAATAATGTACTTGTAATAATGAGTACCGTTATAATCTGTTCTTTTTAATATAAGAAAAAACTATCTTTATTAATCTTTGCTTAAAAAATATTGTTAGCATGCCAAAAAGTAATGAAAACCTAGAAAACATAAAAGTATTACATACAAGTAAAAACATACGAGAAGTGAGATCTAAAGAAATACGAGGCGGGATCAAAGAACAATTGCAGTTTCACTAATTTAGCGGGTTTATGTTTTATTCAAATAACAAACACTATTTCCTATTTCCGATTTGTAATTTTCACCTTAATTGATATGTTATTAAATAAATTAAATAATAACAGTAAGGAAACAGTGTTTTGTATATGAATTTTAAAAAAATCTGTTAAATTGATTACACCCGAGAAGAGGGAAGAAATTAGCATCTTCATCAATGAATTTGCATCTTAAGTGTGATTTTTTTCCTCAGAGGACCAAAAAATTATCGCGTATTAAGCGGGATCGCGTTATAACCGTTCGCGTATTAAACATGATATTTTTACATTAGTCGTATGGGCGATATTCAAGGGATGGATAAAAATCTGCATATTAAGCGGGATCGCATATTAACCGTGAGCGTCTTAACCGGGTTCGACTGTAGTAGCACTAAAAAAGAATGCTTTTACAGGACATCCATCTTGAAGTGGTTAATAAAAGTGTTAATGTTACATGAATGGGACTGAACATACCCTAATAAATTTAGGAGAAGGATGAATCGTATATTGATGTTCATTTTGAAACAAGAGATACATTCACATTTTCTTAAATCACTAAATTAAATTTTGTCACATATCTTTTTAAAAGTGATCTTTATCACATGTATTCTTATGTATATGTTAGTAATAGTATTAGAATTGTTGTGATTTAATTTTGAAATACTTTCTCAGGAACGATCTGAATAAGCAATCTGGCAAAACAAATGGCGCCGCTGCAGAGTGTGAGGAAGCACTTCTGAATGAGAGGAATAAAGATGCTAAAACTGGAAAAGGCATCCCAAATGAAGAACTTGCTGATGGAAACAGTAATTTATTTTATATATTTTTTTATTTATGTTACTATTTAATATACTTTTTAAAAAATTTCTGTGACTTTTAATTTGTTGTGTTTCATAGATATACTTGTTATGTTCTTCTATTTTTTTAAAGGAGACTCCCTTATTTTAAGACTTTCCTCCTTGCATTCGTATATTACTCCTGTTTTATTAACACATTCACTGCCATGAGCATCACCAGTGGATCTCAGAATTTTTTCATTCTATGCCGTGGGCATCACTCGTGGGTCACAGGTAGCTTTCAATGTAATATTAAATGAAAATCGTGGGCAGGTCAGCAATGACTATATTTGTATGTGGCACTCTGGGATAACTGTTACTCACTATTTTTTGCGAACTTACTCCGAATTATGTATACTGTATTTATTTTACAACAAATAAACCCTTTAACAACCCTTGGGGATGAGTGACCAGTATATGTGCTCTGTTAGGTGCTCATAATCCGTGATTATTCGCACCAGTAAATTTTTATTTTAAATTTTGCCTTATTTAATCCGAGCATCTTTTCCATTTCAATTAGGCAAAAATTTCTGTTTTGAAAAACCAGTGATAAAAGATTAAAAATTCTGAAAAAGACGGTCGTCCCGAAGGGTTAAAAACATTTTAATTATTCTTTTAAGTCTGGCACCCAGGTGATCACTTTAAATTCCTATGGGAGCAGTGAACGTGTTAAGTATTTAAAAATATTTGTATAATATTTAAAACTTTCATAACAAAACCATAATTTTGATCAAAATTTCTCTAAAGAATTTCTTCCCAATGCTGTTACTGTAGTACATGATCCGATGTAAAGTTATTTTTCTAAATAATAGAATCAGTTAGCAATGAGCATAATAATTTAAGTGATTAATGTTGAGGCGATCCTTCAAATTCCCTGCTCAATGACACGAAACTTTCTGACTCATTTTTAGATGTAAAAACATAACATTGGCAGCCCTGACTACAGAAGTGATTTGGAATTGAATAACATTTTCCATTTTTTGATAAATAATCGGGCTTTTTAAGCCTTTATTCTTGTCACACGACAAGTTTTTCTCCTCCTTTTTCGCATTGCTGCATTAGTGTTGCCGTATGTATAAATTTTATAGTTCATGTACAGACCTGCGTAAAAAAGTTCAAGTGCATTTCAGTTTGACGGAAATTGCTTAATGGAAAATTTCAACTGTGCAATGCTTTTAATTGAGCTAACTTTCAGCATACTATGTAATATACATAGAAATCTATAGATCATATACAGGGCTGCACAAAAGAATATGTATTTCTGTTTATTGATTGTAATTGCATTATGTTTTCAAAGCTGACATGTGAGTTTAACTTATTGGGGTCCTTCTTTCAGCAAAAATTTAATATAAGATTACAAATAACCATTGTTTCTATGCTAATTTAATAAAAATTATTTATAGGGAATTTGCAATATTTTCTGAAATATGCTTTATCTGTTTAGGAAAGTGAAATAAAAAATGTAAAGAGTATAAATATCATAAAATTTTCTGCATGTATAGGTAAAAACAATTTTCTGTCAGAAATTAGGGAGTTTATATTTGAGACCAGCTTTAAATAATCAATACGAATTAACCTTTTCTTTATAATTACACAAGCTAGAAAAAATAGATAATATATAATTCACACAACACAATATAATATGTATGTGTACATACAAAACTTTTTTTTTTCGATTTCTGTGAGACAATCGCAATGTTATGTTTCTTCTCACTTTCGATGGAGGTTAAGCAGGGGTTACGACCCACAGTAAGTACTCCTTAAGCACCAGCATTGACTTGAGTATGACAAAGACTGAAATTGCTGATTTTGCTATAACCTGACATTGTTTTTTCTTATAGTATCCAAAAACAAGAATATTTAAATTAACCCACAGGGAAAAAGCAAATTTATTACAGTAGAAGATCTTTATAACGCAAACCTAAAAACGCAAGGTTGTGCGTTATATAGAATTTTGCGTTACATGGATCACATCATTAAATTCACCTCATAAACATGGCCAAATATGTCTGAAACATATCAAAATACATTAGAATATCTTTATACTGCCTTCCTTGTTACCAATAATTATCCAAATTATAAATTTTTGCATAATATAGGTCAGACATTGCTAAATTTTCTTTATAAACATAATTCAAATATAACTGATACAACCACCCCTTATATTAGACATTTTCAAAAATGTTTGTTGTAATAATAGCATTTTTTCAGTAAAAAGGTCTTAAATTAGAAGATAAAGTTGAACTAATGTATCAAATTTAGTCCTAGAGAGTAGCAATATTTTACAATGTGAAAATGCAGGTGCTTTTTAACTGCAAAAATCATTGTTTACATCTGAGGAGTTGTACGTTATATGGAGAATTGCGTTATATAGAATTGCGTTATAAAGATCTTCTACTGTATTTACATTGATTTATTAGTTAATTCCTTATTATACTAACAGAAAATGTCATTACCCAAAATTATTTATTTTTTGTTGATGTAAGTAGGCGAAACCTCTTAACATTTTCATATTGAAAATTTATTTCTTCATGAAAAACTTTTGTGCTAAAAAATATAAATAAATAAAATAAAAAATAGAATAAAATAAATTAATAAAATAAAAAAAAAATATTGGCTTATTTTAACTTATAACATTGAAAATTTTAATATTTCTGAAGAAAAGTGCAACACAGATTTAAGCTGATGAATAAATAATTTAAAATAACAATTCTTATGGCAATAATAAATAATGTTTTAGAATTCCTGTTGTAAAATAAATGAGAAATACTGCCAATAAAATAATTTATATACATAGCAGTTAGTTGAAAGAAAAATGGAACTCACCTTAGAATTTCAAATCAGCTCCCCCCCCCCCCCACACACACACACACCCCTTAAGTTGTTATCTACGTTAAATTCAACCACTATTTTGGGACAATTGTTATAATTTCCCTTGCAGTTAGGCATGGCACATTTGATTTGTATTTACCCCTTTTCAATATTATTTCATTCTATATTTTACTTTAAACACTCACTTTTTAATAGGGATGCACCGAATATTCGGTATTTGGGCTATTTAGCCCTGTTACTGAATATTCGGTTTGGCCGAATACCAAAATATTCAGTATGCCGAATATAGAAATATTCGGCTGAACTGAATACTTAAAAAAAACTTTTAAAACATATTTTTAAAAATCTTATACAACTTCTACGTTTAAGAGTCAACTTATAAAGATATTCAGAATAAACAGAAATAGAATCATATTTAAATAAAAAAGAATGTTTTTACATTATTTATTTGCTGTTTGTTAAGTATTATTTAAGAAAACTAACCAATCACGGGGATTTTCATAGGAATTAATTATGTACGAATGCAAGTCCCTGAACATTGTCCAGTAAATAATCCGTTTCTTGCTAAGATTTTAAGAACAACGTTTACATTCTCTGAAAATGATTGTCTGCTCCAGACACCGATCTAGGATGCATTTAAAGACTTCCTTGCTTAATCAAAGGGAGTGAAACAGTTATTCTTGCTAAGTTGCCACCGTATAAAATATAAAATTTGAATAGATTGCATTATTTATTTACTTTTAGTCTCTTCCTGACAAACAAATATGTGATCCTGTACAATTTTACTCCCAATTGTTTCACAATTTCTCTTTGATTTTAAAATGTTTATTTTAGAATTGAAGATAATTTTATTCATTTGTTTTAATTCTCAGAAAAAGCCATGAAATTTAAAATTTAATAACTATCCTCTTCTTAAATAACTCAAAGCAGATTTTTTTCAGCATAAAGTTTACTTGAAAAAAAAAAAAAAAAAAAGCTCTTGGTTATTAGAATAAAAGTTTCTGTTTTAAATATTATGTAAAATTGTTTTAAAATTTCTCTTTGATTTTAAAATGTTTATTTTAGAATTGAAGATAATTTTATTCATTTGTTTTAATTCTCAGAAAAAGCCATGAAATTTAAAATTTAATAACTATCCTCTTCTTAAATAACTCAAAGCAGATTTTTTTCAGCATAAAGTTTACTTGAAAAAAAAAAAAAAAAGCTCTTGGTTATTAGAATAAAAGTTTCTGTTTTAAATATTATGTAAAATTGTTTTAAAATTTAACATAATGCCTTTAAACTCTGAAATATAGAAATATTCGACAAGGCAAATATTCGATATTCGGTTTGCCGGTAGGCTGAATATTCAGTATTTGGCCAAAATCACTATTCAGTGCATCCATTATTTTTAATTGAATGATAAATTAAAGATTATTTACTACCTCATGTTTTAGTTACACATACTCACTCAGTAAGCTATTCTGTAGACAAAACTCTCTAGGGTAGGGTTAAAGGATTAGTACAATAGAACGACTGACAGTGACGTCACAATCCAGTTTTGTAGCTTATGTGTTGGCTTTCTTGTAAGATGTGTTGCTTGTGTTACGATGTATTTTCATCATAATGAGTAGAAAAGCCAAATATTAAATTTTATGTAAATTATGCAAAGTAAAACTTTTTAATCCTTTAAAAGAATCAAATATACATACATACAAGTAATATAAAAATTTTGTTTTTAAAGTCAATTCCTACTTAGGTCAACAAAGAAAAATTTAATATAATCCCTTAAGCTAATATTAGTTTTTGTTGCATTAAAATATCTCAATTGGTTGATTTTCTATAAGCAAGTAGGTTTACAATGGAATTCTATGGGAATTTGGCGAAATATTAGAAATATCGCCAAGATGGCGACTTATTTTGGACGCCAAATTTGGCAATATATCGCCAAGCTGGCAACAAACTTGGCGGTATTTGCCGACAGAACAGGGTCCCCCTATGGTAACCCCTTATTGAAAATACTTTCATTGACCTTCGATAACCAATAGCCGCCATTTTGTTTCCCATGCAAAACTAAAATTAATTAATTAAAATTTAATTAATTAATATTTGAAAAAACTGTATTAACATCAATTGTCATCCAGTACAAGTTCAAAAAAAATTATTTCAACTTGATAGGATGAATAATGAGTATTTTATTAACGATTGAAAATTTGAACAAGATAAATATATAAATAAATAAATATATAAATAAACAAATATAGGGAGAGTGTAATAGTAGGAATTGAATAACAATTTTACGTTATATGGTGATTCGAATCAAAAGTGTGGATTAACTTCGATGTCATAGTAGATGAATAATCAATCTGGAT
This sequence comes from Maratus speciosus, assembly GCA_963932465.1. NCBI lineage: Eukaryota > Metazoa > Arthropoda > Arachnida > Araneae > Salticidae > Maratus > Maratus speciosus. The sequence continues at coordinate 58,044,137 of OZ010798.1, forward strand.
ATTTGAAGGTAGTTGCAGTCATCGAGTGGAAGGCCAGATAACACATTTCAATTCGAATAACAATCCAGTGTAGGTTTCTCCGGAATAATCGAGACAATGCATAATTTAAACTCAAGCTTTTATTGAAAGAATTTTCGGCGCTGCAGTTTCCACCAATTCAAATTTAAATCAATCCATCGCTACGCAGTATTTAAGCATGTGTAAGCAATTATAGATAATAGAAAATACTAGACGCGACCAGGGGAAGTTATCAAAATGGAAATACGAAAAATTCTGCTGAAACTCAGCGAGTATCAACTTTTTGTTCCTCACGTGTAAGGATACAAATATGACATAGGTCGCGCTCTCAACCAATGAATAATTAAGAATGTCACGAGATATAAAGAGTGCGGTCAGAACTAGCGGATGAATTTGAAGGAAAAAAGGATAATCTCAGAAATGCGCGGCAAAGTAAAAATGGAAGATAAAAGAATATTCTCGAAAGAAAAAAGCGCGAGAATGGAACATTTAAGAATACTAAAAGCGTAATATTTAAGCGATTAAGACAAGTGAGACATTAAATTAAAGGGAATTTAACAGAGTTAACGATAGAGATTATTTAATAATAAAGATTTAGTGAATATAAGTTAGTAATTTAGAATAAGATAAGGAAATCACGGAATTAGATCTAATAATGTAACATACATAGTAATTTATTAAATTGTTTTCAGAAAAATAATTTAACTTGTGTTGTCTTTTTATCCATTATTTAATAATAATAATAACCACAACCCAGTAAAGATCCCCCTGAATGTAAAGTTTAGGAGCCTTGGCATGTAATTTATTCACCTTACAGTCATTGAAAGTTTCAGAAATTTTACTGATTCTTAGATCATATATAAACCATCAATGTTTAGAATATTAAAGATTAATAGTTGTGGTATACATTTTCAAAAAATTTATCTTTTATTAAAGTTACATTGCATCAGATGCTCTTCTTCGAGTTGAGATATTTTAAATCCTATTGGTTTTCATCCAATATCCATAACAATGAAAACCTTTTAGCAGCAAAATTTAGATTTTAATTGCATAATTTATTAAAATCATCTTATGTTTTTTAGGCCTTATATAATTTTTTATAACGCTTAATTTTAAGAGTTTAATCAAATTAAATTCTTAGATGACTTAATAAAATCTTATTTTTAAATTCATTTTTTAAAAGTTTAAAATGATGGCTCCTCTTTTTTTTATTATTCTATAAATAATAAAATTAATAATGATTTATCTGTTGAATCAAATTAAGTAGTTGTAAATTTATGATAAATCATTAGCCAAAATTAAATTTTTCAAAGTGTGGTATCGATATGCAAGAAAGTCTTCTTTAAATTTATATTCCTTCAAGAATTAATAAAGTAAATTTACCAAAAAAAAAAAAAAAAAAAAAAAAGAAAGAAATTTTATGGTTTCATGCTCTTGAAATTTAAGGTTGTGGAAATCAGTATACATATTTTAAAGGATTGTAATAGGATATTTTCTAGGCATCTTAGAAAGGATATGTCATAAAACATGCTCCTTTTTTAATACACTTTGGAAACGAACCAGGGCATGAATTCTGAAGCCAGGGTGTTGGTCGCAAGCTGGAACTGTGCTGAAGTGGTCCATGACTGAGCACTCTGATACAAAAAAATCCAATAGCAATCCTCTCACAATAAATTTACTTTTCCAATCTGAGAAAACTCGTAGCAGAAAAACTCATCTGCTTTCATGAAAGTAAACCTCTCCAATGAAGTTACTAAGGCCTCTGGAGAACAATCGTAACGGTAAACTCAGGGGCATCCATGAAATTAATCCTCTCAAAAATGAACTCACTTAGATCCTCGGATAACACTCTTAACAGTAAATTCAGGGACATCCATAAAAGCAAGCCTCTCTAATGAAGTTACTTAGGCTCTCGGAAAATGATTTTAACTGTAAACTCAGGGGCGTGCGTGAAAGCAAGCCTCTACAATGAAGTTACTCAGGCCCCCGGAGAATGCTCTTAGGGGAGAAACCTGGCATCCAGGAAATGAAGCTCACTAGCAAAATTCTTCTCCTCAAATCTCTTCATAGACAGAGACTTCTTTTCTGAAGCATCTCGATTAGGAATCTCTTGCACCCTATTCAAAAGCTGGGTTAAGACAACTTGTACCTAAATTGTCCCCTTTCTTTAAAAAGATACTCTATCCAATAAAACACACAAGGGCGCATCAAACAATTTTCAGACCACCCTGCAAGTTTTTTTTACCGCTTCATGACACTATGATGGTAAAAACGTGTATCCCAGAATTTGCGGGGAAAATATATCACATCCAGGACCTCTCTGATAACTCTCGATTTTGGAAAACACGTCTGGTCCAGACATTGTTTCATTTTGTTTACCGAACTCAGTTCTTTTACTCTCTTCGTTCGTTGGTAGAACATTTCAAAGACCTGTGATACAAAAAACTCTGTGCAACTCCCGACATAAGGAAATATTTCTAAGGCCACCCTTGCTGTCTCCAAGAAAAGTTTTTCATATAATAATCTTACACAAGCAAAAATAGAATTTGTTACCTTATTAAATGCCTATTTAAATTTAATTCATAATCTATAATAATAAGGAAAGAAGTTTGTTTGTGAGTGTGTCAATGATGTTTTGAAAAGACTGCTGCACATAGAGCTATAAAATTTGGGGAAAAGATACGTCTGTATATGAAGTTTTGCACCTCGAAGCCCGATTTTCGATTTTTTGGTTAATTTTTTTTTAATTTAATTTTTTATGCGATTTTTAGCTTTTTTTTAAGTTTCAAGGCAATTTTTCCACATTAGTGAAAAGAATACGGTTTCTTTCTTGTAACCCAATATAATAAATTTTGTTCTCTTTTCAAAAAAGTTTATTCATAATTCGTACAGCGATTTTAGGTAGATTTCGTATGAAATACTACCTATTGGGATCGTTCCTATGTTGGAATTTCTGAAAATTTTTTGCAGATCTACACCGATCATGACCCCTAGAACCCCAAACCACCCTCAGTAAAAAACTTATCTATCTATCTATCTATCTATCTATATACCACTTTCTTCTGGACACGATAACTTTCGTAATTCTGCACCAATCTCTTCCAAACTGATACATAAAATCAATGGGCATAAATTCTCGGCCAAGTTCGTTAATGGGCAAAATCGGACCAAGGGGATGGAAATAGGGAGGGGTTTTGTGAAAACAGAAAAAACCCCATAACTTCTTAATTTTTGTACATATCAAATCAGGTTAAAGTTTTTATTACTTCTAAAAATAGAGCCAAAAATTTATGTATCATAGATTTTTGATAAAGTTAAAAATGGGCGCAAGGGGTGCAAAAAATAGGGTTTTTGGGAGAAAAAAATTCATAACTTCGTCAATTCTCAAGATATCAAATCCAATTAATTTTATCATGAATCTCCTTAATATTATCTACAACTTTTATATTCACAAGTTTTTGATAGGACCAATTCGTACCGCAAAAAAAAAAAAAAAAAAAAAAAAAAAAAATTGAAAACAAAAAGGGGGTTTGAAGAAGAAAGAAATCCATAACTCCGTCAATTCAAAAGATATAAAATCCCCATAATTTATCACATATCTTCTTAATATTGTCTGCAACATCTATATAGACAAGTTTTGGATAGGACCAATTCTTACAGCAAAAACAAATTTAAAGTACATAGTGGTTGAAGAAAAAAATCATCTTAGTAAGGGTGTATTCAAATCCAAACTGCTTATTTTCTGACTCATTTTACAATTCATTTTTGCTCTCAAAGGCTTTCAATTGGTACATTTTCTTGCACAGAAACTATATAATGTGCTGTAATGGTCGATTTTTTGATAGAGGCAGAATATATTTTTAAAAATGCTGTTAAAAAGGGCATTTTGAACCAAATTTACCGAAGCAGATTGTGTTGGGAAAATCATTGTATTAAGGATGCACTCAAATCCAAACTGCTTATTTTCTGACTCATTTTTAAATTCATTTTTGCTTTCAAACGCATTTAATTGGTAGATTCGCTTATTCAGAAACTATATAATGTACTGTAATGATCGATTTTTTTGATAGAGGCAGAATATATTTCAAAAAATCATGTCAAAGTGGGCATTTTGAACGAAATTTCCCGAAGCGATTGTGTTAGAAACGAAAAATATTGTCCTTCTGAGAAAATAATTGTTTATATATCAAGTTTTAATTAATTGAACAAAAAATAAAAGCACAGGTCGCTTATAAATCTCTTCAAAAATCACGTCAGCAAGTTTCATATTTTTTTAAATTAAAAATGAATCTGGAATTATGCCAGAAAATTTAGAGTTTCATTTGCATGGAAAAGTATTTTTTTGAATACCCGCCCTAACATGATTCTGATAAAACCAGCTATTATATAAAAATGAAATAAAAACTCGTCAAAAGGGGCCAGATAAAATTGTTAAAGTGGATTTATCTCTAATCATGATTTAGTTTTTGTTTGTGAAATTTATATATTTGACTTCGAAATCTACCTCTGCCTGTAGGTCGGGCCGGCAAGGATTTTTTGAATTTTTAGAGAATTTTTTATGCAATTATTGAACAGCATTTAATGTATCTGCATTATAAGGGGATTACCGTAGGGGGGACACAGTTCTGTCGCCTAAAGCCGCCAAGTTTGTTGCCAACTTTGCGATATCTACTTATAATAAAATCTGGGTGCAGGAAATTGTCGGTAACTATGCCGGTGCGGACCACTTTAGTGTGCGAATCGACCATAGCTAAATGCCATGTTAGGCTTAATGAAAAACATATCTTAACATATGACAGCTAAATGATAATTTTTTCTACTTGAAATCATGTCTGTTCAGCATATTTTCACATAAAACATGTGTATCATTTCCATTTATAATGTATTAAGTTCTAAATTAAAATTAAGCTATTATAAACATAGAAATCAGATGTAAGCAATCGATACTGTTGCCATTCAGATTCAAATTCCAGCAAATCTACAAACAAATGAATAACTCTTTGAACGCTTCATTAAAAAAAATACTGGTTAACGCCGATGCTGAAATTTTAACACCTAGGCCTCTGAAATTTTTGTCATGTGTAGATGCTATCACTTGAAAGTGAACTTCGCAGCCGAATTTTTAAATTTCAATTTAGATTTTTTTTTCAAATTAAAACTGTAGGGGTTAGCGGCTATTTACAGCTCTCCGCAAATCCGCTGCAATGAACAAGCCAGTCAATGAGAGCAGGTGTTAAATATGAGATCCAGCGACCGCATTTCTGAACTTATAGCTAGCGAAGCGAGAAATTATACTGTTTGTTTACATTATTTCACGCTTTTTTTGCGAATTCACAATTCACGTAAGTTACATTTTCAATTGTATTCATTCTTAAAGGTTGATGGCTATTTACATACGCGTATTCGCCCAAGATATGAATATACTTTACTTTCTATGAAGCAAATGATTTCCGTTCTTAGGCGAAATCGTCTCGAAATATTAGATGTAGAATTTCAACTTTTTTTCATTTAAATAAACAGAAATATAAGTTAATTTTGATTCTGCATTTTAAAATTTGTTATTGAACTCAGTTTGCTTCATATACAAATCTTTAATATTTTGATTTATTAGTGTCTCCATTATTGGGCGATGACAACGTACATTTTATAAAATGGTTTCATGACAATATAAATCTCTGCCCAAGAACAGACGTGAAGTAGGGTACAAAATTTAGTCATCGCCCATGAATGGGGGAAAAAAAACAAAGAATTTTTGACTTCAGGAGAAATTAATGAGGTTATTTGGGTTTTTCTGTTGTTAATCTTTTTTCACCACTTCCCCATATATTATGAGTTTAATAAGAAATCCCAAAAAAAACATATTTTACAACGTGCGATAAATTGTAGAACTGTACATTTTATAGTAAAGTGTAAGATGTATGTTTTCATTAAGATTTGTTATTGAACTCTGTTTGTTTCATTTAAGAACATTTTTAGTCACCCAAGAATTGAATTTTTCTTTTTTAACTTTACTTTCTATGAAATGAAAACATTCAGTCAATAATTTCTGTTCTTGGGCGATTAAGAGTTCATTCATTTGCGATTCTTATGAAACTCATATCACAAAATGCACATCATAACTATTTCACGCACTCAGGATTTTCCATTCAATTCTTTTCCTTTAGTTAACCTTTTCTCTCCACTTTCCCATACATTATGAGTTTGATAAGAAATTGTAATGAAAGCATATCTTGCACTTTACTGAATGTTTTCATAGTGCCAGGCCCAGTAGCAGAAAATTCAAGATGGGAGATTAGTATCGCAGATTTTCTTTTCTCTTTTGCAGATTATTTTTCCATCAAGCCTTTATTTCGCTTTATAATTATGTTTAGCTCTTTATTACTTAATACAAAAATAAGATTATTATTAATAAAAATGAATAAAATGCATAAAGACATTGCAGGTAAGTGGTTATTTGATTAATTAATGCTTCAATTGTAAAATATTTTACTAGCAGATTATTTTCTGCCCCTGAAGTATCTGTCGCAGACACTTTGAGAATTTTCTGTAACTGTGGTGCCATGCATATCAGTTTAAAGTTTAGGAGTAATCCATTGAAGCAAAAAAAATTTTTTTGTCACCATTTGACAAAGTTCCCTATATTTCTCTGCGAGAGATTGGCAAAATTAAGCATGTGCTTCTGCTCTCTTTTGACAAACTTTTCTATACATTTCTGTGATCTTTTGATGGAATTTGCAATATTTTTCTTCAATTCTTTACTGAAATTTGTAAGTTTTTTCTTCAGCGATTGTTTCACTAAAATCATGATTTTTTTCCAAGACCGTTTGATGAAATTCAAGCCCCTCCCCACAAGATTTTTTTTTAACAATCTGTGATTATTTTTCCGCGGCCACTTGTCAAAGTTCCTGATATTTCTCAGCGACACATTTGCGAAATTCAACATGGCTTCTGCACTCTTTTCACAAACTTTGCTATGCATTTCTGCGATCTTTTGATGAAATTTGCAATATATTTTTTTGATTGTTAACTGAAATTCATGTTTTTTTCAGCGAATTTTTTTTTTTTTTTTTTTTCCAAGATTGTTTGACGAAATTTGTAATTTTTTTTTTTTCAACAACCTGTGACGAATTTGTGATTTTTTTTTTTCTGCGACCATTTGTCGAAGTTCCCGATATTTTTCAGAAACAGAGTGGCTAAATTTGGCAGGTACTTCTGCACTTTTTTGACAAAATTTACTATGCATTTTCGCGATCTTTTGATGAAATTCACAATATTTTTCTTCAATTGTTTACTGAAATTCACGTTTTTTTTTTTTTTTTTTCATTGATTGTTTCACAAAATTTGCTCCTTTTTTTTAACGGTCTATGGCAAAATTTGTGATTATTTTACACTGCCATTTGTTGAAGTTCACGATATTTTTCAGCATCAAATTGCCAAAAGTCTATCTTTTATCAAAATTTGCAGTATTTTTCCTCAATTGTTTACTGAAATTCGTCTTTTTTCCGCAATCATTTTTCGTAGGTCATGATATTTTTCAACAACATATTGGCAAAATTTGTGACATTTTTCTGACAAAATTCGCTATGTGTTTTTGCGACTTTTTCAGCTATCGTTTTACGAAATTAGCAATTTTTCCCATGATCGTTTCTCGAAGTTTACAATATTTTTCAGTGACAGATTTGCAAAATTCATGATATTTACTTTTGCTAAGCACTGCAGATTATAGAAAATTGCAGATAATGGGTGAGCGGATTACCGATCCTTGACTGTATGTTGTCATTGTCCAAGAATTGAAAAAAAGAAGAAAAACAGTTTTTGACTTCAGGGGAAGTTAATGATGTTATTTGGATTTTTCTTTTGTTAATCTTTTTTCGCCACTTCCCCATATATTATGAGTTTCATAAGAAATCCCAATGAAAGCATATATTACACTTTACTGGATTTTTTTAAATTTCTTATCAAAGTCAGGATATGTAACATGCGAGAAATTAATATGTAACATGCTGAAGTTTTTAGTCGCCCAAGAATGGAGAGTTTCATATGAAATGAAAACATTCTGTAAATAATAATTAGTCTTTCTTTCCATTCTTGACCGATTAAACGTTTTCTTAATAAAATGTACAGTTCTACAATTTATCGCATGAGTTCACCCTTCTTGGATGTCTAAAAATTTAGTCAACAACATTAACAGGAAGAAAGATTATAAATAACAAACACTCAAATTTTTCACTTCATTGAATTACGCCTAAACTTTACACTGGCATTTCAATATGAAAACATTCAATGAAGTGTAACATATGTTTTTCATTAGGATGAGAGAAGATTAACTAAAGGATAAGAACTGACTGAAAAATCCTGAGTGCATGAAATGCTTAATATAGTATGCATTTTGTGATATGAGTTTCATAAGAATCGCACATGATTGGACTCTTAATCGCTCAAGAACGGAAATTATTTACTTCATAGAAAGTAAAATTCAAGAAACACATTCCATTCTTGGGTGACTATGCATATGTAAATTGACATTAACCCGAAGAACGAATACAATTGAAACTTAACTTACGTGAATGAGATACTTGATAACACTTTAAAATTTTAAAGAAGGTGGAAAAGTTGAATTTCGAGGTTGGGCGAAGGGGGCAACGTAATTGTCCTTAAAACCGTAGCGTTTTCTACAATGAGTATCCTTTATATGTTGTTTTCTGACGGAAATCTCCAATAAATATTATTTATTAAATGAAATTATAACTATTGTTTTGAAGATTTATCATTCACTTTACGTCATTTTTGATGGGATTATATACTAGTTGGGGATTATATTTTGCCAAATTCCCTAGACTTCCATTGTAAACCAATAGGGATTACTTGCCTACAGAAAATCAACAAGTTGAGATATTTTAATGCAACAAAAACTAATATTAACTTAAGGGATTATATTAATTATATTTAAGGGAATCCAAGTAAATTAAATTATGAATAAAAGTAACATACAATGCTTAGCATGCTTTTCCAAACATAAATTTTAAGAGAGCCCGCAGGTCAAAGGAATTAGATTTGAAACTTTTATCCAATTATAGTAAATTTTGACTTTTGTTATTTTTGAACTTTTTGCGATTTTTAGTTCTATTTTTTTACGTTTCTTCGCGATCTGCTGCAATTTTTTGACATTTCATTTTTTACCTATAATACAAAAGTAATTTCTGCCCTCATTTCAATAAAGTTTATTCGGATTTCGTATAGCAATTTTCGAATTTTTCGGAAATTTTGTATGTGATTTTTAGTATATTTTAGCAATTTCCTACCATTTTTCCACATTAGTGACAGGAATCAACTTTCAATCTTTGAACACTATATATAATCTTTTTTCTCTTTTTAAAATTTGTGCAGCGATTTAAAATTTTTTCGCGATATCTTATTGTGATTTTCAGAGCTTTTTTGCTATTTGTGAGGTTTTTTGACGTATCTGGGAAACGCCGGGCAAGTTAGCTAGTAATAAATAATTTAAAATAACCCTATAATTTTATTTAAAATTTTCCAAATAAATAAGTCTAAATAATACATTATAATTTTTACTCCTCATAACACTTGAATAGGATTTAACTATGTTTGGATCATATCTTACTTTGTTTCTGTCTTTGGTTTAAAGATGAAAATAAGCCCTCGGCAGTCCCCACTTGGTGATTAAACTTGAAAAACTGGCGATTAAAAATATAGAAAGAACCTATCAAATACAGATTTTCCGATTTGATCTTTCCACATTCCTTTTTTCTCTATACCTTGGGCGAGTTTCCGAGTTTCACATTGCACTGACAATTCGACGATCTTTTCATTCTCACACCTGCTAGTCAGTGGATAAACATACCTATTTTATTATTGTCAGATCTTAATTCAAGACAAATAGCTAAAAAAAAAAGGTATTTATGTAGTTAGCTACACAAGTACCTGCTTAGTGGGACTTAAGTAGTTAACTACATAAGCATGTTGTGTATAACTTTGCTGTTAACTTATTTAAAATGTAAAATAGATTGGAAATTAGTATCTCAAGTTCATTCAGAATAATATAAATTAAAATATTTTTATTTAGCACACAAATTACCTGTTTACTGTAAACTCATTATACATATTTTTAAAATTAAAATATCAGTGATTTAAATGTACTTACTGGCTACTAAAGAAATTATTCTCACTAGCCAGTAACTGGCTATTAAAAAAAAAAAATCAACCTGCCGTCCATGTGGCTACTAAGCAGAATTCCTTATTTCCATCTTTACTTTGTGTTACAAAAATTTTGTGTGCTGAAGACCACACAGAATTTATAACCCAAGAACTAATGTACAGAATTTCATGAAACTTCATAGTTAGAATTTACAGTAAAACCTCTGAATAGTGGCCACCACTGGGAGTACTATAAAGTGACAATACTTCAGAGGTTGTCGTTATTTAAAGGTTCCACATTTTAAAACCTCCAAATTACATAACATTATAATAAAAATAACTGACTAAAATTATTTTATTTTTGCAGTTAAAAAATACATACTATTACACATACTATTATTTTACACTAAATAAATTAGTTATTCGCAGTTTTTTTTTTTTTTTTTTTTTTTTAAATAAGTGTATCTCTTTTTTTAAAATCATTTCCACTGATTTGTTGTAGAATTTATAATCATTTTGAGTGAGCAGAAAATTTTTAATTTTCCAGTTTCTCTGCAATTTCTGGGTCTCTTTCATGTAACATAGTCCAGAAATTGGGAGATTTTTCTTTCGAGAGTTCGAAAGCCATTCCAAAAGCAACTTATCAATCTCATCATAAGTAGTTCTTTGACGCTTAGTTTTAGATTCCAAATTTACACTTTAAAACATCTTTTCTAAATAAAAGTTACTTATTTTCCAAATGTCATCTATTTGGGTCCTTCTGCAATTGTCATTTCAGCTAATTTTCGTGCACTTACACCATTTTTGCTATCCTGGATAGCTTTCAACTTATCACTTAAACTTAAAAAAATTTCTCTTTGAACTCATTCTTTTAGTGAAAAACATGTGCTAAACACATAGACAAGAAATATCCTCACACGATTCACAAAGAGTACATTTGACAGTAGTCATTTGACTACTGCTTCCTCACATTTAAACATTTCTTTACCCTCGCCTCCCCTCTCGCCACACCTATTTACAAACGAGATTTTGCTAAGCAACCACTAGAGATTAGTAGGGAAATTGTAAGGACATCAAATAAGATTATCCACATCCACATTCTTTTCAATCTCAGTTGTAGTTGAAACATAACGTTTAAAAAAAAAAAAAAAAAAAAAAAAAAAGTTGTTGGGTGGTAATTTGAAATTTGTTGTTCGGAGGTTTAGTGTAATGTTATTTCTATGGAAGAGATTAGGTAATAGTAAAACGTGGCCGATATTCAGAGGTTACTGTTGTAGGAGAATTCACTGTAGTTCCACTTTCATATAAATTGGAGGAGGGCGTGATTAGATCTTTTTTGTATTTCACCCAATAGATGGTGTTGCTTTTTTACAATTTCTGTAATAGCTATATCTTGGTGTTTGTGGGATGGAATTGCACCAAACTTAATTTGTGATATGCTTATACAGGGTGTCCGGTCTCAACGGTGTCCAATGGCTAATTCCTAAACCGTTAGTCACAGACATATAGTTCCAATTACAAAAATGTTTTAAATCAGGTAAAGAAACATTTTAAAAGCGATTTGGGTCAATAAAAACATTTCTTAAAAAATTACGAAATTTAAATTTTTATACGGTCCCCCAGTCCTATAAGTTATATTTAGTAATTTTTTCCTATTACACTGACAAGCAAGACAAAAAAAGTCCCATTCATATAACGCTAAAATTGAGCGAGTTATGAAACTTTAAAAATGCATGACTTATGCCACTTTTCTACTCTGAAAACAAATGAGTTCGGCTTGGCTTTGAGGGATCATATACCAAGTGTTTAAAGTATTCGAAGATCTTACTTCATGTGTATCTGCGCTTTGAAAAAAAATCCTACAAGTATTATGATTAAGTCTCAAATTGGCTAAAATAACATATGTTTTATTTTGTCAAGATTTGAGAGACTGTTTCTCTTATGATTTCTTTTAACAAAAATTATGTTTTTTTTTATAAGTTTTTGTTACTTCAACAATCGTATATATGTTTTTCCAGTTCAAAATTTGTACTCGAACTTTAACCCACTTTTAAATATCCGATCGAGATTGCATTTTACATACCGGTGCAAATCCGATAACAATCTAATATTATTAAGATTTTCGGTGGTTACCATTTATACTTATTTTACAGGATAACACAAAAAATTTCGGATAGATTTCTGCGAGTTTAAGAAAAAGTTTTAGATTAGATAATACAAGACTGCGATTGTTGGGTTTTTTAACTTTTATGTATATTTTAGCACTGAATCCGAAAATTACCTTAATTTTTAACCGTCATGTCAGGATATTTCGCAAATCATAAATTTTCAAATTTAAAGAATAACAAAAATCGAATACTATAAAGTAGAGGAGATGGTTGTGTTTTTTAACTTTTGATAATTGATTTTTACGCACTTTTTAGCACTGAATCTGAAAATGACCTTCGTTTTTAACGATCACGTTAGAATTTTTTTGCAAATCGCAAATGTGTAAGTTAAAATATAGCGAAAATCTTATACTATAAAACACATGTAAAACATTTTTTATTTTATTTTATTTGATTTGATTAAAAAATTTATTCTATATTTTTGCTTATCCTGGGATTTTTATAGCTAAACAGCTAAATGGTCCAATGAGATGGGGGAGGAAATTCAATTTTAACATTGAACTTCTGAACTTTGAAATTTGCAATTTGTGGAAAAATCCTGATATGATAGTTAAAAATGAAGGTCAATTTCGGATTCAGCGGTACAGAATATATAAGAATCAATTATCAAAAGCAAAAACACATGACATAACCCAACTTTTGCAGGCTTGTGCAATGTAATAATATTTTAAAATGCGTATCATTTTGTAAAGAATTGAGGCTGTTAATTTAGAATCATTTTATTTAACAAAAATTCTGTTTTTTCTTTCTTCTTAAATGTTTATTACAAATTGTATATTTTTTATTAATATGCCAGAATGATTAAAGATTTCAAATTTAAATTGCAATGTTAATTTTACTCCCAAACATTTTTTATATCTGACGAAATTATATTTCGACTAAATTTGTGAATGACCCCAAATTTGCAGCAAAAAATATGCTCCAACTTTAAACAGCTATTACTCGGTCAATTTTAATCGTAGAATAACAAGACTTTTTTGGTATTACTTGTCAGTGTAAAAGGAAAATTTCACTAAATATAACTTATAGGACCGGGGACCGTATAAAAATTTAAATTTCATAATTTTTTAAGAAATGTTTTTATTGACCCAAATCGCTTTTAAAATATTTCTTTACCTGATTTAAAACATTTTTGTAATTGGAACTATATGTCTAGGACTAACGGTTTAGGAATTAGCCATTGGACACCGTTGAGACCGGACACCCTGTATTATGAAACATGCTAATTAAATTTTGTTTTTGATCATTCAACAGTGGATGCTGCTATGTTGTGCGTTTTGCAATGAACATTATAGCTGCATCTCAGTTCCTAATTGATAGAAGTATACTGAATTTGATACTTGTTAATAGTATAATTGTATATATTTTTTTAATTAAGACAATCAAATGTAATTATTCATTTATGTTTTGGTTGAAAGCAATTTACTAAGTTTTTATGTAAATGATTATTTGTTTTTGTTGTAAATATATCCTGCTTTAAAATCTTTAAAAGTATTAATTTCTGTCATCTGAGCCTACATTTTATTTTTACCTTTTTCTACATAAATCATATATATTTTAAAAATCTGTGTTATTTCTATTTTTAACAGCTGTTACTGAAAAGACCTTCACTAAAGAAGATGAAATTCTTGCCAATATTGACAAATCATATTCAAAAGATGAAAACACATTTGCCAAAAAGATTCCTGACATCTGTGAAGACAGTAAACCCCCTTGTCCTAAAGAAGACAAAGAAATCAATGAAGAAAAAGAGTCTGAAAAAGAGAAATCTGATGCAAATTCTAGTTCTAAAAATGAAGCTTCAAATGAAGAGAAAAAGACCCAATCATCAGAAGCAGAAAAAGACGAGACAGAGAAACCTGATAAGTTAAATGATCTAGCGAAGAACAGTGAATCTTGTACAGAAACAAAAAATGATGATGAAAAATCAAAATTCAGTGAAAAGATTGTTGAAGAAGAAAGTACTCTTGGTAATGACTCTTTCCCAAAAGATAAAACAGAGGCTGATCATGTACCGTCTGAAGATAAGTCCGATACTAAAAGTATGCCAGATAAAGCTGATAAAAAGTCAGATGATCTTGCCGAAAATAATGAAGATGACAATCTAGATGAGGTATTAATTTATTTTATTTGATAAACGTATAAATTGAATTTTTTATTTTGCTCTATAAAAGGGCTCAGATGTAAAATAAGGTAATTAACAAAATGCAACTTTTGAGATATTCAAAATTAAAGTTTTTTAAAGAAAACTGCAACCAAAATAATTGTGATTATTTCTTATAAAACAGCTGATTTGTTAAGACTAAGCCTTCAGTTGACTTATGTGCAACATTTTTTGTTTGATAGATCTTATTTTATTGGAGTTAATTTTAATAACAAAAACTCTTTGCACTTACCTAAAATTTATCTTTATGATAGCATATATCGAATATTTAATTAATTTCATACTTTAAAAAGGATATTAGTATGCAGTTAAATCATTTTACATGAAAATCATAAAATAATCAAAAATATCACCTTGTTTTACACTCTATCCTTTCATATGTTACGCAATGAAAGGTTTCTTAGTTTTTAATTCCATTTGAGTGAACCTTCCCTGCAATGTTTTTGCAGAAATTGTGGTGCCCAAAGCTTTTTCTAAGTTTTGTAACTTAAGGAATGTTAACTAATTGATTTCTGAAACAAAACTTTGATCCAAGGTCATATTCTCATTTAGTGTTGTACAATGGGTCACTCTGACTAATGTCATAGCTAATTGTCTATCGTTATTTTAGCTGAAAAATTTATCTTTTCCCACTGAAGAATAAGCAGTTTTTTCCAAACCATTAATTTTTTTTTTTCCAACATACAATGTACTCCCGATATTTAAACTTGCAGGGACAACAAAAATAGTTTGAATTATCTGTATTTCGAGTTATTGAAAGTGATTAGAGAAAACAAAATTTCAAAGATTTGTGAGATGTCATTTCCTGACAAAAACATTTTTTTTCTACAGTTGATACAAAAAAAAAAAAAAAGGAAGTATTTTAAATATAGTTATTAATAACAAATTGAATTAGCCATTCTCTAACAACTTAATTTAAGTATTGCGCGGCAGCGTAATACTTATTTATTTCCAGTGTCACTTCTCAATGTTAATTTAACATGGAAAAGCCTATGGAGATCATAAATTTTTCCTTTTTTCTTCCCACCTTTTTGTCCCTGATGCCACTCATTTTTTATTCTTTACTAATTCTAATGATATTATAAATTTAAAGTGTAAAAACGTTTGCCTGATGTCAGGGTCAAAACGAATGGTAAAATGCCTTTGCATATGGGTGAATTATAACCCAGAGAGAAACATGGGCCAATTTTTTTTTTTACATTATTCAAATATTTTTCTTAATTCCAATTTTCGCTTTTTACATTGAAAATAAGCAGACATTTTTCATAGAAAATGTAAAATTTTTACTTTATTGTTGCAAAAATTTCAAAAGCCGTAATAACAATTTATTTATTTTCAGTTGAAAGATTTTCACGTGAAATATTAAATTGAGCTGTTTTTTTTCAAAAATTAAAAAGGTGAATATGGCGTCATAGTGGAAATAAAAAGGATATTTTCAGAATAAGTTTTTGCTTTAGTCAAGTTTATATTTTAGTAAAAAGTTTCTTGTGGATAGCTCTTTTTATGCAGGTAGCGAACTTAGCGGGGAATTACATAACTTAAATTTAATTTTTTTTTTTTTTTCCGAGATAAGAACTATTTATACCCCAAGTTAAACTTAGGTAATAATTTTCTGATATGTTTATATTATAATAACATTAATACATTATACAACATAATACATTATACACATTATTTAACATAATACATTATAATAATAGAGAATAAGGTTTAAAAATTTAAGTGAAACTTTTATTTTATTTTTTACTGTATCACAGCTATAATATTGTTAAATATTAGCAGTAAGGATTCAACACAACTTACATTTACATTCATAGCGTTCCTGAGTGGGAAATAGGGTATCTAAATTTAAGTGAAGTTAATTTTTTATGTTTTGATTATAGATTTTTTATGTTCAGATTAGAAAATTTTGTCCAAACTACCGCAACCTGCATTACTACAGTGGAGAAACATTTTGAATTACACATTGGTAAACTGCATCCCACATTGTAATGCAATACCGCATACATCAAAGCCTGATGATGATACTCTCTATTAAATTTGGAATGTGTTTGTCTGAGTGCATTAGTTATTAAAAAACTTGACATATTAAACAAAAACATAATTTGAAGAACAAATAAAAAAAAACAATTTATTTCCTACATTGTTTAAGCCCGAGAAGGGACAGATATTAAGTTATTTAATTCAATTAGTTCTACATTTAATGTTAAATTTTTGTAACAAATTAGTTAAGCCAATTGAAGATTAAAAAATAAAAATAAAATTCATACAATATGATACTTAAAACACCCTAAAAAATTAGGTTCTGCTCAAATGAAATCGAAATAAATCTTAGACTTTTTTTTAAGTTTTGTATTTTGCATGCATCTTATCATTTTATGCACAATTGTCATAAACATAATACAAAATCTGCAATACAAATATTTTCAATTAAAAATGGAAGAAATCTAAGATTTAGGTATTTCTCTATTGTCAGTTAATCACTATCTATGCACCAGCGTCGTGGCAGTAAAAACGCAAAGAAAATTACTCGTATTAAGCGCCAAATCGAGAACATTTTTTCTGGAATGCGGTGTTGAAATTAGCTATTTACAATACTATTTATTAAATGCATGCAAAGTATCATTGGCCGGTCATTTCTTTTTCAATTGGTTAAGAGTCGAAATTTTTAGTGTATTTTCAAAATCAACGATTACTGTTTTTATTTTTTATTTAGACAGCTAAAAGAATATCTGAAACATTTACACATTTAGGAGACATATAGAATGTACTTATTTTTAATAGTTTGTGTAGCGGATAGTCGAATTTCTGTTGTATAAGAAATTACAAAAAAATTAGGTTATTTTAGAGCATATTGAATAAAAGTCATACAATAAAAGGTTAAAGATAGATTTTTCAGTGTTTCAAACAGAATGTATTTTGCTAACATTTCTGTTCGTTTGGCTACTGTTTTTTATTTCTTATTCGCCAAATCGCTAGTGTTGGTCAAAAGCCACCGAGAACACTGAAAGGTCACCATACGGATCTTTTTATTTGTAGTGAATTTTTTCTATCCCAGTGAATTATGGAATTTGTTGTTAATCGAAATCAATTGTTTTCTGCAAAATTTCCTTAGGTTGTTAAAATTTCTCCCGATCCTAGATTGCCGGATCGGACATATTCTCCACCCCTGGTTTTAAAAAATTTCAAAACAATGTTCCAGGTTAAAATTTGCATTAAAAACAATATATGATGAAATACATATTTAATACATATACATATACACATACATATTTATTATGAAATACATATTTAAAAATTTTTTGTAATATTTAAGGATTTTGCTTAGATAAGTTACACTTTTTACAGGAGCCTGCCAAAGAAGAGGAAGAAGAAGAAGGTGAAAAAACTCGCACTCTTCCAGATTGGGCAGAGTCTGATGATATGCCACCCCCAAAGGCTGGCAAAAAGAGGGGCCCAAAGAAGAAAGCTGAAAGGAAAGCTCCAAAACGGAAACTAGGTAGGTTGTGTTCTCAGCATTGAAAATATTTATAAAAGTGTATTGGGACTTGTTTAAATAGACTTGGCGTCTTTGAAGTAATTTTTCTTTTTTAGTATTTTATGATAACAAGAAACTAATCACTTTTTGCAAGTTTTAAAAACATAAGCTAAAATTTACAACGTTAAAATGCACAAATTACACCAACATTGCATTATACCACATATGGCCATTTCAAGGATACACAGATTCACATCATCAGTGTAAAAATAAACATAAAAAATAAAAACAAATTATAAATAAAAAGATTCAAAGTTGTACTTACCAAAGTAGCAAAAGCAAGAGTCTGAAGAGAATCTGAAAGAAGTGATGTACCTGATAGGAAATCCCCAAAAACAGGCATCACTATGCAGGATCTCTCCACATAGGAGAGATAAGAGGTGCTTGCTAGTCATGTCATTGACCAGGAAATTTATATATATATATATATATATATATATATATATATATATTTATAATAAGGCTTGTAGAAATCCAGATCAAAAACCAAATTACATTTTTAAAAATTTTAGCCTTGGAAAAGTTAAACTGATGATTGGAACTTCAACAATGCTTTTCTGTAGTAGTTTTATCTAATTCCTGCTTCCTAACATAATTTTCATGTTCCTTCAATCTAAATCTAAGCACATGTTTCGTCTGTCCAACTATCGTCTGTTCTTCTGGATATTTAAACTCTTACTTTTGCACTTTGGTCAGTTCATTAGCCAGTACTTGGGGCTATAGCCAAGGGAGAATCTTTGAACCCATTTTAGTTTAAAATTTTTGTTTTTATTTTTTATGTTTATTTTCACACTGATGAAGGGGATTTTGGTATCCTTGAAATGGCAGGGTTCGTACAGTCCTTAAAAGTGCTTACATTTTTCAAATAGAATTTTTGGTACTTAAAAGTACTTATTTTCATGCAAAATCTGCAAAAGTACTTAAAAGTGCTTAATTTTATTCTTGCATTATTTCTTAATCAGGGATGAAACTCTTCTGCATTTCTTTGGGTTTCTGATTTAAAAGTAAGTCTTAACCCCCTACCGCCCTTGCCTCTCCTTCTTCCCAAATTTCACTTCCTCCTTGTCATTTTATTGTCACAATAAATAGTCGATCCTGAAGATTTCTCTTCCCACCCAAAATTGGCCCCCCCCCCCCCCCCCCCCGCCCACACACACACACTTAAAACATACTACTTGCGTTTTTTTTTTTTGCGATTTCCACAATAGCTCTATCTCGAGCTAATGCATGAATTTTCATCAAATTTCCAACGGTTGGCACTGCTATTCTGGATTTTTCAAGATTTTCGCAATAGCTCTAGCTGAAAAAGTATTGCACGGATTTTCATCAAACTTCAGTTTCAGTTAGACATTGACATAAGTTTTTGTTGATTAGGTTTTGGTGTTAATCCCCCAACAGGTGGTGCTGCCATGCTGCATTTTGCAGGATTTACACGATTTTAGCAATAGTCATATCTCAAGAACTAATGCACGGAATTTCATGTCTTTAGAATCCTCATGATGGGCATAGATTGTCATTTAATTTTGGCTCTTTGTTAGCGAATTTTGAAGTATTAACTTGTATGAAATAGAAGAGTTTTGAGATTGGCACATCCAACTAGTTTTTTTTTCGGCTGCATTTGTTATTTTAAAATTTTCTAAATTTCTACTGCCACATGCTGAAATTCCCCTTTTCCTGGCCATTTGAATGTTTAAAACTTGTATTTACAAAAATGAAACTTTTTATTAAAAAATGCATATTATAATTTATTAGTTTCTTTAATTTGTAGGTCCTTAAATTTTTTTGGTTTTGGTCCTTGAAAGTCCTTAAAAGTCCTTGATTTTTATTTTTTTAAATGTGTATAGACCCTGAATGGCTGTATGTGGTTTCATGTAATGTTGATGTAATTTCTGCATTTTAACGTTGTAAGTTTTAGTTTACAATTATTTTATGATAATCATTTTGACATATTATTAAATAGTTTTATGGAGGCAAATGATTTAATTTTTTGAAAAATGCAGTTCTTGTGGTAAAATATTAAACAGATTAATTTAAAAAAAATTAATTTCTGACATTTTTGAAACCCTGTTTTTATACCCTTCTCTTACAATTTTGAACTTTTTAAACACTTTTTTATTTATTTTTATTTATTTATTTATTTGCATGCTTTTCTTACAAGTGTGTTCCATATCAGTACAGACCAGATTTCCAAAAAGTTATTTATTTAGCTTGAGAAAATAAAATAAAATGAAATGTTGAAGTTTTATCATTTTGATTATACTGATATATTGAAGAACAACAAACTGAGAGAAAAAAAGGAATTTAAAGATTGCAACTCTGAATCAATTAAATGGAAATGAATGCTGTGAAAAGCTTTTTTAATGTAATTATAATCGTCAGATCTTTACTTAAAATTTTTATAATGTACTAGGATAGTCTAAATACATATGCAAAAAATAGGAAATTTGATATTTTCATTTTCCACCAAATGTAGGGTTCCAAGTATGCTTAAAGAGTTAGGTGTTCCAATAATTTATTGCTTTATGCTTCTGTCTGTCTGAGGCAGAGGTCTGCATGTGCTGCAATTTCCAGACCTGGTCCGATTGAAAGCTACCTTGGCCCTTCCCAGTAGAGGTCTCCACGGGCCGATATTTCCAGGCCCGGGCCCGGCCCGACTCAGAGAGAAAAAAAATTCGGCCCGGCCCGTATTTAAAAAAAAAAAAAAAAAAAAAATGTTGGCCCGGCCCGGTATAAAAGTTAAAAGTTCGGCCCAGCCCGAGTGAATTTCTACAAAACATTGATTTTTACGTCGATTTGGTTAAAACTTTGTCTCGTACAAGGAGTTAAAGCCAAAAATATTTATCTTAACTTTTCTTTTCATGTTTATAATCTTCATTTTTATAGAACCGCGGGGTGCGATATTTTTTTTTTTAATGAATCTCTATTTCTTGTATGTAAATGTTTCAGTTATCATTAATATTGTTAATCCATATTCCATGTATTGAAGTGTTAAATATCTGAAAAATGCTATACCGTAAAATCTAAGACTGAATTGCATAGAAAAGAAAGAAAATAAAGTGCGTTTTAAACAAGTTCCCTTCTTAGCAAGTATAAATATATTATATATTATTTTCTTACATAGTAGTATATTAATTTTGCATGGATCAACATGTTTTTCAGTTTAAAACAAGATTCCGTCATAGACAGGTTCTTTTTCACACGTTTTAGTTTTACTATATTTTAATTTATATTTTAATAGGTGTACAAATCTACTACTCTTTAAAAAGAATGAAATTGAATGTTTAATTGTACAATAATGGCGATTTAAAAATGTATGCATTTTTTGACAAAAAATTTATGAAAAGCCTAATTTTACTGACATTTGAACGGACCAGGCCACGCCGAGACAATGATTTTCATACGGGCTGGGTGAAAACTAGGAATGAAAATTTTTGGCCATGAAGATTAGGAATGAAATCAGTACCCGGGTGTGTGCAGAAAAAATAAGTTAGGCCCGGCCCAAACCTTCAGGAAAAAAGTAAGGCCTGAGCCCGCCCCAGCCCGTAAAGAGTAGTGACTAGGTCCGGCCCGAGACTTCAGAAAAAAGTAAGGCCCGACCCGTGCAGATCTCTACTTCCCGGTCTGTTATAAAAATTAAAAGTTTGACTCATTCATATTTTCACAGTTCATGGCCTGGCCCAGCCCATACAAAAATCGGGGAAAACAGGCCCGGCCCCATCCTGCGCGAAAATCAATTAAATCAGGCCCAGAATGGCGTGACTTAATTTCTACTAAAACTTCAGAATTTTTTTAACTTGCAATTAAGTTTCTTTTACAGAATACTGCATACATATTTATGAGAAGATTTTACAGTGTATTTTAGATTACTATGTATTCACAAGACAGAAAATACACAATAGTAACATTAATGATTGCTTAGACCAGCCATACTCAAGCTGCGGCTCCGCGATCTTTTATGTGCGGCCCGAGACAGATGATCATTAATCCATATTTTAAAAACTACTTGAGATGTACATAAAACGTATTTAAGACCTTGACTGTTTTATATATATATATATATATATATATATATATATATATTACCATGGGAAGATAAAACCTGTCCTGTTATTTATAATCAATTTAAATTATATAAATTACCTTAAATTGCATTTCTTTAGTCAAAAGTTCTTTTTACATGTACTCCTTATATTTGTGCTACAGTGTTCTATACATTTCAAAAGCTTCAACACTTATCACACTTTATTCTAAATTAAGTTTGCACTATATGTTTCCACAATTAAAAGAAAATAGTTTTTGCATGGAGCAAAAGCAAAAGACTGTAGTATAATTAGAGAAAATTCCCTGATTATTTTTTCTTTAGAATTTGGAAATTCTGAATTTTTATATTATAACGTTTTATACTTATTATATAAATAATGCTGCTTTTTTAGGGCTGATCGTTTCACATGAATAAAATTGGCACACAAACTTTTTACACTATTTCCAAACAACAAACTTTGCGACCTATTTTTACATCATTTGCAATATAGTTTCCATGAACTTTATTGTTTGGAAATAGTGGCATTAAAAATTTTTGGTAACATATCCTCTGAGATAAACGTTCAACCATACTGATAATATTAAATTTATTATGTTGCTGTTAGAGATCCGCACGGGTCGGCCTGCGGGCCGATTTTCATTCACGGCACTCGGGCCGGCCCGTGCCATACTTTTTTCTGAAGGCTCGGCCTGTGCCGGGCCTAACTTATTTTTTCTGTACAGAGCCGGGATTTGTTTCATTCCTAGTTTTCACTGCCCAAAATTTTCAGTTCTAGTTTTGACCCAGCCCGTATGAAAATCATTGTCTCAGCGTGGCCTGGTCGATTCAAAGGTCAGTTAAATTAGGCCTGTCCCAAAAATTTTTTCAAAAAATGAATACATTTTTAAATTGCCATTATTCTACACTTAAACATTAAAATTTATTCTTTTTAAAGAATAGTAGATTTCTACGCTTATTAAAATATAGCTAAATTAAAATATAGTAAAACATATGAAAAAGAGCCTGTCTATGACGGAACCCTGTTTTAAACAGAAAAATATGTTGCTCTCGGGGTTGCGTTTTTGATGTCAAAAACTGGGTTTTGATATGACAATGGTAAAAACCGTGTTTTTACCGGTTTATTCCGTCAAAAACCTATCATTTTCGATTGTCCTTTAATTTATAGTGTAAGTGTAGCATACAATACATTTGTATATTGATTTTCTCTTGTTGTTCTTGTTATTATTATTCACAATTACTTTGTTAAATTTATTTAAAAGAAGAGCATTTCCTAAATGGAAAAAAATTAAAAATACAACAGTAAAAGGAAAGAACAATATTTGTCTTAATCTCCACTAATAAAGATTCTAATAACTGCAGTGAACATTAATATTAAATGATAATAAAAGGTTATTATAATTATTAAATATTATTCAATATACATTTTTAATAAAATACATTGAAATTATCTTAGAGATGCAAAAATGCTGTTATATGGTGTGACAATAAATGTTCAAGCATGGACTGTGGTCATTGAATAAATTTGAATATTTTTAGATATGATATTTTAAAATGCATATCTTATGTATGTCATAAATACAATATTATGGTGATTTTCATTTTCACTTCAATAAGCGGAACCTTAAAGTTTTAAATTAATAAAATTTGTATACAAACCTGTTGGACTTTATTTCAGGTGATAGCTCTTACAAGGGAACCACTTTAGGTGTTGCTCGCACCTAGAATCGAGACCTGGTGCATTTTGTAGCCCTATGCATAAAAGTTAGAGAACCTGTTAAAATCATATTTTATATATTTTTTTATATTTATAATTTTTTATTATTGGATTTTTATTTGTTAATTTTACACCAAAAGAGAGTTAAGTGGCCAGATATGACACTTCAAAATTTTCACTAGCTTTATACTTGTAATAGGTTTATGTCCAAACCATTACAACACGGTGCGTAGCGAAAATACTGAGCTAGGGTTGCCGGAAAACTGTACGGGACGAAAAAGACGCCAATCTTTCCCTGCCAAATATGCAAATATAATATTGTACTTTTTTAAAAATCAAATTCGTAGGTTCTTGAAGGATTTTTAAACTTTTTTCAACATTTTATAGTTATTATTGACTAATTTATATTTTAAACTATTTTTTTTTTTTTTTTAACTTTTACTTTAACAGCCCGAAAATTGCATTTTCAGAAAGTTAATCTGCTGTAAAATCAAAAAATATTATTTTAACAAAAAAATTTTATCGATTCCCAAACTTCCTAATATAGAGCTTTAAAATGCACCAGGTTTCAATACTAGGTGCGAGCAACACCTAAAGTGGTTCCCTTGTTAGATTTAAAATTTAACACATAACAAAACAGTATGTAAATAAAAACAGATTATAATAATAATAATATATATATATATATACAGTCGAGTCTCTCTATAACAAAACTCCATACATCAAATTTCTCTATATAACAAATTTTTAGTAGGAACGGTTCCTTTTCCCCATGATTTCATAAAAAACAGTCTCCCTATAGCAAAATATCTGTCTCCATATAACGAATTTTTCATAAAATGTTCTTTATTTATTCAGTTTAAAAAAAGCATCCATTTCACATGGAATCAATTTTTCATCACTGATTCCTGATTTATCGTTCAGTGCTGAGTTTTTTATTTTAATTTTCTACCTTGAATCTCCTTGTTCTTAATGTCCAACAAATTCATCTCCCTTCCCCCCACTCCCACACACACCTTTCAACACCCTTCTTAAAACAGTTTCAATTGGATTGTTACACATATAAGAGTGGGATCAGAAAAGTAATTGAAGTTTAAAGTGAATGAGATTGAAGATAATTAATTAAATAAATAAATACAATATTAGGTTAATATTTATAGTTAAACATTTCAAATTCATAATTAAACACCTCAAAAATAATTTTTGTTCAAAATTTACACATTAAATAGAATTTTTACTCATTCTCTATATAACAAATTTCTCTATATAACGAATTTTTTACTGGAACAATGGATTTTGTTATATAGAGACTCGACTGTATATTGTTGTTGTTAACTTTAGTGCAAAAATATGTGAACCTTATAGACAGCCATTCCAGCATCTATATTCTTAGATATAAATTTATACCTGAATCATCATGAAATATTTTTAATCCTTTGGGGATGAGCGTCACGCATACGATCATGATTATTCCTACCAATTATTTGTTATTGTAAATTTTGCCTTATTTAATCAAGGCATTTTCTCATGTAGTCAAACATTTCTGTTTTAAAATACTGATGATAAAAGATTAAAAATTCTGTGAAAGACACTCTTCGCGAAGGGTATTAAATAGAAATTTATTAAAGCTACCATAAAGACAAACTATTTATGTCCTGTATATATTTTACTTACAATTATTTAGGCATTATTTAAAGTGAATTGAAAGAAACAACACATTGCATATTTTTATTGCATACATATGATTGTATGAGTAAAAATATTTTACCTTTAAAAAATTATTATTAAATTTAGAGAGATTCTTAAATGTTTTATTTATTTTTTAATGCAGTTAAGTTTTTAATCAATGGATCTTTAGGGATGTACATTTCTGCTTAAAAATAATATTTATTTACTTATTTATTTTAAGGAAATAACAAGACTAAAATAAACTACTTAACAAATATAATTTAAAAATTGAGTTTTCACATGGTTTATTTAAAGTTTAATATTGATTTGCAAATTTTAATCTCTGCAAGATTTAACTTTGAAGAACTAGTCTTATTCCTTTCTCCCAAAAGATGTATGTAATTCTCAACTATTAATTTGTATTTTATTTCATTTATTGCTATTTAGAAATAAAAATAATCAATGAACAATTTGGATTTAACATCTTAAGAAAACTTGCTTCTGAGTCTAAGAAAACTATTTAGTTTTGAACAATGTATTACATTCTGCCGAAATTATACACATTTTTTAATCTTATACTTATGGGTTATAGAATTTCTTCAAAAACTATCATTTTTGTAGAATATGCCAAATAGCTTAAGATTATTGTAGAGATGTATATGTATTACTCTAATGCAATTCTTTTTTGTGTTTCTCGGATGGATAAATATACTTTAATCTTTTTGATAGTGAATATTTCATGTGAAAGAACTTAATACTAAAGATAGAATGAAAAAAAAATAATGTAAAAACAAACTACTATTAAAAAATGGGTTTTTGACATAACTGTAAAAACCATGATAAAAACCGTCATGCTCAAAAACTTGCCAACCCTGGTTGCTCTATGCAAAATTAATATACTAATATGTAAGAAAAGAATATACAATACATTTGCACTTGCTAAGAAGGAAACTTGTCTATAATGCATTTTTTTTTTTCTTTTCTATGCAATTCCGTCTCAGAAGATTTTATTGTATAGCATTTTTCAGACTTTTAACACTTCAATACATGGAATATGGATTATCAGTATTAATGATTACTGAAACATTTACGTACATGAAATACAGATTCATTAAAAAAAATAAATATCGCAGCCTGCGGCACTTCTATAAAAATAAAGATTATAAACATGAAAAAAAGTTAAGATAAATATTTTAGGTTAGAACTCCTCATACAAGACAAATTTTTAACCAAATCGACTTAAAAATCAATGTTTTGTAGAAATTCACTCGGGCCGGGCTAGGGCCGAGATTTTAAGTTTTTTTCAGGCCGGGCTCAGCCCGAACTTTTAAGTTTTTTGCCAGGTTGGGCCAATATTATTTTTTCTACGGGTCGGGCTCGGGCCGAACTTTTAATTTTTGTATCTGGCCAAGCCGAAAATTTTTTCTTTTTCAAATTTCGTCAAAATATTGCAAAAAACGCAAATATTGTCAAAGTGGTGAGAAGAAAAAAAAACACATAGTGCTGGGTGTGATTACCCAATTTCAACTCAAACTAACTAGATCGAAAGTGAATTTGTTTCGTGTTAAAAGAAAAAAAAATGCATTAAATTGCATAGTATACTGTCCGGACTGTCATATCATTTCGTGTTATCAGATTTTTCATGTTAAGTGTTTTCGTGTTAAATGTATTTCACTGTATATGTATATCTGTATATACAGTGCTCAGCAAAAGTTTAGACAATGATCTATTATGCTTCTGTAATGCGAAGTATGTAACGAATTGTTGTAACTCAACTGTCACATATTACTGGGGACTTATCCTTTATTCACAAACAATAAATTTTAAATTATACCTTTTACATAATAAATAGTGACAAAAAAAACAAAATTAACATGGTGGCAAAAGTATAGACAATCTGTCTATTTACAGAAAAAAAAGTATAAATTAAAATCGAGCTACACCTACATTGTGTGCAATTAGTGCAAATATGTGACTAGGAAACTAAACTGTGTGAGGAAACTAAATCCTGCATAACTTGGGAGTCTATTTTGTACCAAACACGCTCAACAGTAGTTCGATGTTCATTAACAGAGGAGTATTGTCAAAAAATTGCGTAAACCTTATGAGATATGATGCCACAAACGTTTTAGATTGGGTTCAGATCAGGGCTACACGCGGGCCATTCGAGAACAGTAATATTTTGAGAGTCAAATCAACTTTTGTCTTGCATGCAACATGAATGGATGCATTATCTTGCACAAATACATATTTTGGAACAGCTAAAAGTTCACCAAATGGCTGTAAATTGTTTTCCAATGTATGTATGTTGTCTTATGCTGCATGGCAATCATTGAGGATCTCCAGAGATACTTGAGCATTAAAACAAAGTGAAGCCCAAATCATTAAAGAGTCACCTCCTTGTTGACGAGGAAAGAAAGCCCGAGGCTGTTTACGCAAGTCATGCCAATAGTATTCCACCCTATCTGGGTCATCCAAATTCTGCTTTTTTTTCGTCACTGAATATCACAATACACCACTTTGGTCCATATGACATATCTTTGTGAGCCCATTGCATTCTTGTCAGTTTGTTGTGAGATTTCAAGGCTGGTTGTTTTATCATTTTCATGAAAACTAATTTACATCTTTCTTTTATTCCTCTACGAATCGTATCCGTTGACATAGAAAGCTCTGACTCACTTTTAATGCGACTAGCAATCATCATTTGTCTAGATGGCAGTTTATTGGTCCTTCTACCATCTTGTTTTCTGGCCACACGAGGCTTTCCAGATCTATGTTTTGCTTTGAAAGAGTCACCCTTAGACAGTACTTTATAGACAGACTTCTTTGGACAATTCAAAACAGCTGAAATTTCTGCAAGTCTTCCCTTTTGATTTCAGCTTCCATGCTACAATTACTTCCTCTGACTGAAAATTTCTAGCTTGCGGCATCTTCACGAACCAATGTTATTGCGAGGTGCACTTAAGTACTTCATGCATGTGGCGTCAAAAGTTTGAAATTTGCGTTTTTTTTGTGAACAGTTGCCAAAAAATCACGAAAGTGTCTAAACTTTTGCAATAAGCAAATTTCACATTTTTCTGTTAAATTAAATAAAATCCGACATTAAAACCGTTATTCCCGTCTTAAAATCTTTAAAATATGTTTAAAAATAAGTACAGCCATTTGTATAGCCCAAGTGTTCGTGTTTTTTATTTAAAGGCCAAATATCACCAGTGTCTAAACTTTTGCTGAGGACTGTATGATGCATATATAAGCTTTGCGATGATCTTTGTAAAATAGTAACTACAACCTTGGCATAATAGTAATTATGGGGGCCGCTGTAACAAAGAAGTACCACCAACTTTTCTTCAAAACATTTAAAATTCAGACATTGGTCCTTTTTCTTCCAAGATATAGATTATAATCAATGTTTTTGAGATAAAAACACTAGTTAAGTGCTTAATAATCTTGATTGTAATATTTTGAATAAAGACATTGTTTTTCATTTTATCAAGCTGCTTTCCCTGTAAATTTCTGCAATCTGAAAATTTCCATTATTTAAATACTTTTTAAAGTCAATTCTAGTTGAAATCAAATAGAAAAGTAAACTTTAATACTGTTCTTTAATTTATAATTTTGTCTTGAAATTTTTGTAGTATTTGTAAACAAATTAGTTAATATTCAAATTAATTATATTACAAAAATTATTTTTATTTTCAATCCTTTACATATTTACTGTTATTTAAAATTGTAATTTGAATATGATAAATTTATTATATTAATTGCTGGAATTCTTTTTACACAGTTTCAGTTGATGAAGAAGATGCTGCTCCTCCTCCTCCTAAACCAAAAGGCAGAAAGAAAGCTGTACAGAAATTCACATTTGATGATGAAGGAGAAAGTAGTTCTCAAAGAAATACACCAGGTCGAACATCTTCGAGGACTAACCGACAGACTAGACAAGGATTATCACTTGGTTTGTGAAACCTCATTTGAATTCTGTGTTATTATAAGTTGTGGCTATTGAGAGTTGTATGTGTTTTTTAGGTGTTATACTTAGGTTACTTAACATTATTTCTGCCGTTTCAAATGACCCCTTTGAAAGTGTTCATTTGTGTTAATTTTCTGTATAATTTTTAATACTAATAAAGTATAAAACTGAGTCTTTAATATATTAAAAATGATTTATGATTGATTGTAATCTAAAAATTATAAACGAAAAGCTGAAAATCGAAGTCTTTAAATAGGTGTAATTTGATGCCGGTAGAAATAGTGCAGGGCTGCCATTTGCTACTAAAATGCTACTATTTTGAGCTCTAGAAGACTATGGCAACTTTTTGAAGTGAAAAAGGGCTCGAAAGCAACTATTTCTGACAAATAGGCAACTATTTTATGAAGTAGGAAACTTTTTTGAAATTTTTATGCTAGCTTTTTCCAATCAATATTGCAATATCTGTACTCCAAAACATCATTTGTTGTGGCACATTTTTTTTTTTTTTTGGGGGGGGGGGGGGCGATATAGTTAGGTGCAGTACCCAAAAAAGTCAACTCAGTATCTTTTAAGAAGTCTGTTTGAAATCTCACTGGCTGATTTGCAAGTCTTATAATTAATTGATCTGTCACTAGACCTTAGAATATAGCATTGCCAATCATAAGAAATTTTGTAGTTTTAATTGTGTCTTAAACAAAGGATATGGTAAAAGTTTTATCAATTTATCACCTCCACCCTTTCCCCTTTGGAAGCCCAGTAGCTTTAGTGTTCAGCACATTACACTACCATGCTACAAGTGCAGAGTTTAGCTTCTGGCTGGGTGAAGTTCACTCAACCTTTCATCCCTTCAGGGTTGATAAAATGAGTACCAATCTTGCTTAGGAATGAGTTAGGTTGACCACCTGGCCAGGACATGTGCTTTATAGTATTCCAGAAACCATGATTTAAAAAAATTGTTGGTCAAGATACCTATTGAGATTGTAGAACCACAGAATTCAGTATAACTTCAGATTTCATCTCTTTCCCATGCTGAACTGCTGAATGGTAAATTGGTCCTTCCCAAAACAAGTAGCCCCAAAATTCTGTATGTTTTATATTTTTGAGGAGGAGGGGTGCATTTTTGTGATTTTTAGTTACTTTGGTTACAAATAATAAATACTCAGCCCTGATAACTTCATTAAAATCCCCTCTTCCCTATTTTGCAATTGCTTTAGAGTACAAATTTCAGAATCTTTAAACAAAATTGTTTCCCCATTTGTTGCTCTCTAATAACAGTAAACAAAAAATCAGCCATCTAAATTACCCCAACCACCCTTCCAAAATTTCTGCTTATTCCTTTGCTTTCCCACAGCATATAGTTTCAAACCTTTTAAAATTTTATTTAAAAAAATCGGTCCAATTTTGTTGTTTACCGTCTCTAATAACAATAAATAATTAACAATCATCTAAATTACCCTGACTCCTGCCTCCAAAATTTCTTCATCTCCTTTGCCTCCCTCGCACTTCTCAACATAGAAGGGTGCCCCACCAGTGGCCAAGAGGTTCTGCTCTTGAAGCTGGTAGTCGGGAGGTGCTGGGTTCGAACCCAATCACGCCTGTCGGCTTAATCATTCAGAGTTTTCGTGGTTTTCTTCGAACCATGGATTTCCATGCGTAAAAGGGGGTTAGGTCCCCTTTGAAAGACTCTGACGAAAGGGACTCCTTCCCCTGGGCCTATATCCCTCGAGTAGATAATTGCCCATCAAAAATCAACCCCAACCTGACATAGAAGGAATTTTAAAATCTTTAGACATCTTATTTTTGCACTAATCGACTTGTCCGGCGTTGCTCAAGCCCGTGATGAATTACCCTTAAATTAACCTCAAATTTGTATGATTTTATATTTTAAGATTCCACTTTATCTGAATTTATATTTTTAATGAAAAAAAATATTGAATTGAAGGTATATGCTATGTGGTATTTTATTTTCTGCATAATTTTATTTTTGGAGTCCAATCACACCAAAAAGAGAGTGAAACACTGCGACGAAACAGCCAAGTTTTTACTGATTTCATCAAAATTTCACATTTTATTTTGTAAAAAATATTTCTACCTGTCCTAATGTATCAAAATTTTTGTAGGTGATGTAAATCTGGTCTATTAAAATGCTGTACAAAGATTGTGTTAAAATATGGACGTTTAGTTACTTTTAGTGTAGACAAAATATCTCTCTCTGAGGTGCAAAGTGACCTTAGTTCTCTGTTGTATTAGAAAGGATTAAAATTCATATTTTTAAAACCAATTACACCATCAATTAGAAGAAGGTTTCAGCTTTAAAAACATATTTTTGGTTTGTCAGTACCTCTAAAATTGCACCCTGGAGGGGTGTTTGCAATAAGGCAGAAAAATATTTTGAGGAAAAATGACCCTTTTTGAAAAAAAAACTTCAAGGGGTTAGCTGCGATATATTTTTTAATACGTTGAGTGCCACGGTGACTGACACTGATGCTGATAAATTTACAATGTTTTAAGTAATTTTTAAGAAAGTATAAACCTGTAATAAATAAAAGGTAAGTAAATTTTAAATAAATTTTCAGTAATTACATAAAACAATATATATATTTTCATTTTTATATCATATTTTAGACCATCAGTCATCGGCGAATGACTCGTTTTAAACGGAAAGTTCAGTGTCGGTCACCGGTGACTGACATGGCGTTTAACGTGTTAATTGATTGCAGCATTTGAGACATAAGTGTATTATCTTTCAGAATATGTCTTCCATTTTTAACTTTACTTAGTGGTTTGGCCGATGTAAGTGCAAAGTATGATGACAAAATAACCCTGAAATACCTTCTTTTCGATTTTCATTTTCAACCAATTGCTAAATAAGGCTTCTGTGTGTGCGCCAGCACTTTTTCTCTTTCTCAAGAACAGAGATCAGTTTTTAATGAGAGTGAGTGAGTTGTGATTTTTAATTAATAACTCAACTAATCAGTAGACTCCCTCAAATCTGCAAACGCCTAAAATATGCTCATCATCGCAGATGTAAACAATGAAACTTTCATTTCACATGTAAGGACAAAATTACAGAAATTTTTAGTTTTATATCATTCTTTATGTATTTTAATATGTAATTCTCGATAATATGACTGGACTCGTGGTTTTTCATGAAAGAAACATAAATTTATTTCTGAAAAAAATCAATGTATTGCTGATACTACTGATAATCACAATATTTTTACCAAATATATGTATTAATCAAGCTTTTTTGGTTATTAAGACTGGTTATAAACCTGAAATAAAACTTCCTTACTTTTATGATTTTGATGTGAATTAATAGGGTTAAATAATAGGGTTAATAAAGTTTCATTGAATAATTCAAGAAAAATGTATCTCATCTTTATTATGCATATTTAATTATACATTATTATTTACTTGACCTTTACTTTTAATAATTTAATCATTTTTAAATTATTTTGCTTTTTATTATTATTTGAGTTTATTACTTTACTTAATTATTTTAATATTTTACTATATTCCAGGCATTTATTATAATTTTGATTGCATTATTACATTCAAATTACTATTTAAAAAGTATAAACAAAGCAGTGATCAGAAATCCGCACAACCTCTGGTCCCAAGCTATGCAGATTTAACGGGCTCTACTGTATTAGAAATTTAAAATTCTGAGTTTCAGGTGCATCAGGAGGCCCTATAGGCTAGCCTCATAAAAAAATTTCTGCCTCGTACGTCCCGTAGATTTTGCTAGCCATCAAACACGGACAGAACGAAACTTTCTTTTATTAGTACAGCGGCGCTCGTTTAGCAGGTTGATTTTCCCCATATCCCTTTAAGACCCGATGTTTTTGTAAACAAAGCTAGTCATGCCAGTAGAAAGTAAAACATGGATTGCAACCGCTACCTGTTGATAAAAAATGATACTTTACTCTGTTTCCAAACCAGAACGATCGTTTGATTCGAGTTTTTATTACATACGACTCTGAAGCAAAAATTTAAATGAATGTCTAATCCGCACGATCTAGCGGGTTGAGTCTTAAAGAGTTAAATGGAGTTCTTGTTTTGTTTAACATGGGACTAGACAAATTTTCTTCTGGGGATCAGACAGAACAGAAAGACAATTTAACAGAATTCTAACTTAATTCTAACAGAAGTGACAATTTTATGCATAAGCCAACATGTTTTGGTCTTCAGTTATATATAATCTTATAAAAATTTTGAACTTAACCAACAAACATTAATAAAAACTAAAGCAATAAATTTTACAAAGCACAATATTTGTTTTCTGTTCATGCATTTGCTTTTAGTTTGAACACTAAAATACCAATTGCTCTCTTCTCTATCAAAACCCTGTTTTTAATAAACATCAAATTATTAAGGTTGTGCAACTCCAATGCCGATTCTTGATTAGGTTTTTAAAAACTAAACCTACTTTCACAAGTGATGCTGCTTGATATGGTGAAACCTGTCTATAACAATATTCTAGGGACCAAAAAGAAGTATTGTTATATGCAATTTATCATTGTAGGCAAATTTTGATATGCAAATGTTGTAACATGATACATAACAAGTAAACAGTATATAACTTACAAGATTCCTCCATTACATATGATTAATAATGATAAAAATATGTAAATATTTAAAAAATTTTTCATTTTGCTCTTCCTAATTTTGCGCCCTTAGAATTCGTGCGCCTGGAGCAGGTTGCTCCAACTGCTCCACGGTAGCTACGCCCCTGTTTTGTGACATGGAGTTTCAGAAGAATCGCACATGAATGAACTCTTAATCGCCCAAGAACGGAAATTATTTACTGAATTTTTTAAAAAAACATTAGATTCTTGGGGCGATTAGACAAATTTGGAGTTTCAGAATAATCATCCAAGAATGGATATGCAGTCAGGTATAAAATGTACGTTGTCATCGCCCAATAATGTCAACAATAATAAATCAAAACATTGAATATTTGTATATGAAGCAAACTGAGTTCAATAACAATTTTAAAAATGCAGAATTAAAATTCAAACTTATATTTTTGTTTATTTAAATGAAAAAAAGTTTAAATTCTACATATAACGTTTCAAGTTATACCGATTAATAAGTTTTATCATGTTATGGTTAAGCATCACAAAAAATTTCAAAATAGTAACTCAATAAATAAAAATTATTTTAAAATAGGTATGTCCCGGACCTCCTTAAATGAAACAGAGTTCAATAACAAATCTTAAAATCAAAACATACATCTTATACTTTTGCTAAGAAATGAAAAGAAAACATTCAGTGAAGCATTGATTCAGCAAATATGTGAAAAGTTTAGTTTTCAGGTGAAAAAGTTTGTAAAAAGCCTACTTTTATGACAATTTTGTGAAGGGTCCTTTTTTCAAGGTGAAAAGTTTTGTGAAGGGTCCTGCTTTGATTTGAAAAAAATTGTGCAGGGTCCAGTTTTGACATAAAAAATGTTGTGAAGGGTCCAGTTTTGACATGAAAAATGTTGTGAGGGGTCTTGTTTTGAAATGAAAAATTTTGTGAGGGGTCCTTTAAAGAACCCAATTTTTCCTAAACAGATCCCTGTGCTTGTTACATATAATGACTTTGATAAGAAATGAAAACACTCTGTAAAGTGTAAAAAATATGTTTTCATTGGCATTTGTTATGAAACTCATAATATATGGGGAAGTGGAAAAAAAATAAAAGAAAAATCCAAATAACTTCATTCATTTACCCTGAAAAGAAATATTTTATTCCTATTCTTGGGCGATGACAACATACATCTCTTAATCACCCGAGAATGGAAATTTACTGAATGTTTCCATTCATAGAACGTACAGTTTTCATCTTACACTTTAACTATAAAACGTACAGTTCTATTTTTACTAAGAAATGAAAACATTCAGTGAAGCGTTGATTCAGCAAATTTGAAAAAAAAAATAATTACTTTTAAGATCCCAGAAAGTTAAGAAACATTATACTATTTCATTCTTGGGCGACTATGCGTATGTAAATAGTTATTAATATGAAGAACGAATACAATTTAAAGTAACTTATGTGAATTGTATTATATCATTTCTTATAAACAATATAAAAAACATTATAAAATAATGTCAATAAGATTAAATCTTATAGTAACAAAATAAATAAAGCATGGGAAATAAACAGTGCAATTTCCCGCTACAGTTAGGCTAGGAAATGCAGCTGCTGTATCTCATATTTACCACCTGCTCTCATTGGCTGGTTTCTTCTTTGCCGCGGATTGGTTTAGAGCTGCAAATAGCCTGAAACCCATAACGTTTTATTGCAGCGGATTGGCTTAGAGCTGTAAATAGCCTCTAACACATAACGTTTTAATTACGTTTTAATTTTTTTTTTTAAATATCTAAATTGAAATTTTAAAATCCGGCAGCGAAGTGCACTTTCCGGTAATAGCATCTACACATGACAAAAATTTCAGAGGTCTAGGTGTTATAATTTCGGAGCTTTCCACGGTCAGGCAGGCAGGCAGGCAGGCAGGCAGACAGACATCTCTTATTTTATATATATAGATAATAGTTTTTGGTTGTAAGCAGCATACACGTTTAACTATATGATAGATTCACATGTTTTTAACAGAAAAGAAATCTGATATTCTTGTTTGTTTAGTTTTTGCTGAGAACAAAGCCTATCTAAATATGTTTTTGGAACGTTCGGTAATGTTAAAGCCCAATTTTGAAAAGTGTCAATTAACTGAACATCCTCAGGACCAGGAGAGTGTTTTTCTATTATTTTCTTCATTTCCCATTGTTTTCACATGACCAAGAACCGGTAACCTTTCCTTGAAACCAAACATCAACATTCTCACCAGCACATGATTGTGGGAGGGTAGTGTGCCAAACTGGTTTTTTCCCTTGAAAATTTCATTCAATTTCCCACCTCCCGCTCCCACCAAGACCATTATGAAACAGAAAGTTGCCAAGAAAGAGATCACCGCCAAAAATAACACCTTTTTGGTGAAAAAAAGCTGAATCTTGTTTGTTTTAAGTTCCTCCTGGTCGAACAATGGAGATCCGTCGTATAACGTATTCGTGGTCTAAGGTGATCACACACTAGCACTAGCATAGTTGAAAGAAATTCCACCTACCACAGTTAGTTTACTAACTTTTTGTTCGAAAGGAAGAGGGTATGACATCAACAAAGGTGTTAGGGGAAATAGTCCTTTGTTCCCCTCCCTGTGTTCAGTGACCAGCAGCTCTTCCCTGAGTTCAGCACAAGCATTTGCAAATCTTATCAGTAACATTGCAGCTTTGAGCTATCAATCAACTTGCCTAATGAGTGAGACAGTCATAAACACACCGTGGTGTTCTTTCTATTTTATTCTATACCATATTCAGAGAATTTAGGCATTGGTGTCTTTCAACAGTCAGTTAAAAAGGATTGAGAAATAGAAAGTGACTGTTTTAAAAAGCACTAAATTATCGTTATGTACAGGTTTCATTTTAACCCATTTATTTTATAGACAGGTTTAATATATATTAGATTAATAGGATTTCTGCTGGGGCCAAATGAAATATCGTTATATGCAGGTTTCTCATTATATACAGGTTTCAATGTATGGGTAACAGTTATATCACACAATGCAGAGCAACTTTAGCTAAGTTTGGAAATTTGTTTTTGCATTGCATGCTTTTATAGCTCACTCAATTTCTGAGTATAAGGTATTTAAACTAACAACACTCGCAATTAATCAGAATGAAATATATTTAAAGTTTAAAGTAGACTGGGAACTCAATTTTATAAAGAATTTATTTTAATTTGTTTTTAATCATTAAAGAAGATATGTAATGGTAAATTAATAGGGAATAGGGAAAAGAAGTATTGGTAAACCCAGAAAGAGATGGATAGAAGAGGTAGAGAAAGATCTAGCACAAAACCATATAATAAATTATAAATTAAAAGCCAGAGATCGGAAGGTCTGGCGAAGTATACTGAGGGAGGTCAAAATTCTACATGGATTGTAGTGCCATTGTGTACAGGGCGTGAAATTCAATTTTTCCTAGGAGGGGAGTCTCCCTACCAACATTTATAAATAGAGGGGAGTTGAGCTATTTGGGAGGGAGAAAAAAAATCTTTAAAACCCACTGATATTTTACGTGCTATTTAAGGAATTACATTAATACTGACATGACAAAATACCATTGAAGCAATTTAAATCAACAACTCAGAATAATTATGTGAAATGTTTTTTGTTTTAAAAAGGAAGAAAGTTAAGCTTTTATACAGTCTATTTTTCAGCTTTCAACCAAATGTTATGAATGGGTTTTTTTAATAAAATTCTGAATTTAGATTTTAATTTGATTTTGGGCCCTGAATCCTCTTTCACAAGGTAAAACTTGTGACAGACAGCACAAGCACAACATTTATAACTTTGGAAATTATTGGAAATATATGGTTATGTTCTCTTAAGAAAAAAAAAAAATCAGAAAACTTTGCAATATCTGACGTGCCTTCATTTTTAACTACTACGATGAACAATGTATATTCGGTGATGGCATCATCAATATCTATTTCTGAACGAAATTGTTTTATTACATCCCTTAATGGAATTATAGTCAAAACCTGACTCCCTGCTATTTTCTTTGAACAAGCTTCTATGCATTCAAATTTTAAACAAAGTCCAAAGTTTTAAATGAAAACTGTTGATTCATTTCTTCTATTACACGAGAAATGTGTGTTAACTTTAAATTGTCAAGTCCTAATTTCAGTGAATTGCAAGGATTAACTAGTTACGTGCTTCTACATATATTTAATTGGAGCTCAGAATTTTTCTTTCATGTGCATCACAAGATCTTTTCCAAAGTTAGTTCAGTATATTATTTCAGAAAACTATCAAACATATCGATCATAAACAGATAAAAAACTACAGTATGGAACCATTTATCCAGAAACCAGTTAACCGGAAAACCAGTTATCCGGAATGATATATCTGATAGACTGATTTAAGAATCTTTGCAGAAAACAGTGTCATACACTGCCAGTTTGACATAGGTTTTGCTTGAAACAATTGTATAATTTGATGACAACATCTAGTATTTGAAAAGAAAACGTACTTAGTTGTATTTTAGTTGTTTTAATTTTTATGCAGAGGAAACAGAAGAATTTTTGTTCCTAAGGATTCCCATAAATTACCTTCTTTTAAACTCTGGTTAACTTTTGACCTTTCTTGCATTGATTTTTAATCCAAGTAATCTAATAATTTAAAATCAGAAATAATGCCACAACCACACATATTCCACAAAACTCATCAAATGGATGCTGCTTTAATGCACAACCAGTTAACCGGAAAAACCAGTTATCCAGAATACATCTGACCCTAATCATTCCGGATAAATGGTTCTGTACTGTATACCTATAATAATAAACATAGATATTTGTGTCCTGTTTTTTCTAGAGACTGTCGTGCTTTTTTATCACGATCCTTTGACGAAATTGTTTTTTCCACGATCCTTTGACGAAATTTGTGTTTTTCCCACGATCCTTTGACGAAATTAGTGTTTTTTCCCGCAATCCTTTGACGAAATTAGTGTTTTTTCCCGCAATAATTTGACGAAATTTGCGTTTTTTTTTACAGCGATCCATTGACAAAATTCGCGTTATTTCTGGGATCCTTTGACGAAATTTTCGCTTTTTCCGTGATCCTTGGAAATCTGCATTTTTTGCGATTCTTTGATAAAATTTGCGGTTTTTTTGCAAATTTTAGATAAAATTTGCGAGGTTTTTTGCGACCTTTAGATAAAATTTGAGTTTTGTTTGCAAGCTTTAGATAAAATTCGCGTTTTTTCCAGCGGCCCTTTGACTAAATTCGCATTTATTCCGCGATCTTTTGATGAAATTTGCGTTTTTTTTCGCGATCATTTGCCGAAATTTGCATTTTTTCGCGATCCTTTGGTGAATTTCGTATTTTTTCCCGCGATCTTTTGCCGAAATTTCCGCTATATTGATGCTTATTTGACGAAATTCGCATTTTTTCCCGCGATCATTTGACAAAATTTGCGTTTTTCGAGATCCTTTGACGAAATTTGCTTTTTTGCGCGATCCTTTGACGAAATTAGTGTTTTTTCCGCGATCCTTTGGCGAAATTTGCGTTTTTTTGCGATCCTTTGATAAAATTTGCGTTTTTTTTGCAATCTTTAGATAAAATTTGCGGGGTTTTTTGCGACCTTTAGATGAAATTTGAAGGGTCTTTTCCAAACTTTAGATAAAATTTGAGTTTTGTTTGCAAGCTTCATATAAAAATGTTTGTAAGCTCAATAAAATTCGTATTTTTTCTAGCGGCCCTTTGACTAAATTCGCGTTTATTCCGTGATCCTTTGACAAAATTTGCGTTTTTTTCGCGATCCTTTACCGAAATTTGCATTTTTTCGCGATTCTTTGATGAATTTCGCATTTTCTCCCGTGATCTTTGCTGAAATTGGCGTTTTATTCGCGCTCATTTGATGAAATGCGCATTTTTCCGCGATCTTTCGCGACGAAATTGGCAATTTTCTCTGCGAACAATTGATGAAATTTATTTTTTCGGCGATCATTTGTCGAAATTCGCGATATTTTTCTGTTATTTTTTTTATGTCGGAATTTCCGAATTGATGACCAATTTTTCATAACTTTTGGAACTGAATGCCTTAAATTTTCAGAAAATTCGGAACAGAATCACGTCTGAAATCACCAATCGCTCGCGGAAAATAACATAAAACTTGTCAACGGCGATCTCGGGAATAAAATGTGAATTGCAATGATTTTTCACGGTAAAAAACTTGCAAAATGTGTCAATTGTTGCGCGAAAATTTCCCGAAATTCGCAAGGCATTCGCGGGAGTTGATTGTAGTTTCAAAATGGAAAAATTTCTAGAAAAGGATGCAATTTTTTGGACGGGAGTCTCCCACCGACGTTATTCTTTTGGGCGGGATTTGAAAATTTTGGGCGCAAATCCCGCCATCCCGCCCTGAAATTCAAGCCCTGGTGTATGTATTAGTGTTGACTCTAAGCCATTTTAGCTGGGCGCGACGCCCGGCGAGCCATTTTATTTCTTTTATGCGCCCGGCGGCACTTTTTAAACCTTCCAACGCACCTGGTGGCCCTTTTAAAGATTCCCTATGCGCCCCGTGATCTTTAAGATTGTTTCACAGTGAAAAATGTTATATGAGACTACTCATATAACTAGTGCTTAAAAATGATCTATTACTTTTATAAAGCACTTCAATAATACATCCTAAAACTAAGCAGATAAAAATTCGCAGTAAGAAGCATCCGCTGAAAAATAAAACCCTAAATATGCAGAGAGAGAGATATGGTTGTTTTATGCAGTAAGTGTAAGAAGAAATGATGACCAGATAAATAAAAGATAAACTTAACTTTATTAAAAT
This sequence comes from Maratus speciosus, assembly GCA_963932465.1. Taxonomy (NCBI): domain Eukaryota; kingdom Metazoa; phylum Arthropoda; class Arachnida; order Araneae; family Salticidae; genus Maratus; species Maratus speciosus. The sequence continues at coordinate 58,084,961 of OZ010798.1, forward strand.
TCTTTCATGATAAAATACGATAGTATAAAAAATAAATGCTTTGAAATTAAACAAACAAATATTAATTAACTTTATATCGTGCAGAAAATAAACGTACTAAAACAATACTTTAAGATAGTCCCTCCGGAGCTCATGCCATAATATATTCACTCTAAATCAAAATGCAAACGAAAAATGTCACCTGTCGTAAAAGAATTCATCACTCTATTTCATCTTTAAACTTGAAGAAAAACATCGTAGAATTAGCGAAGATCCAAAAAAAAAAAAACATTCTCTCAGCAACTCCATCGTACGTAAAACTCAATAACAAACTTCATATCCGTTAAATAAACATCAGAGCGGCAGACATCAAAACACAGAAAGAAAGACGACCAGCATGTATCAAAACAAACGTTCTCCAACAGCTATCACGCCGTTCCTTTTATCTATATCGGCAAGCACCGAGAGCTGCTCCGCAGAGAAGCCGCAATCGGAAACGCCCTCCTTCCATCGCACGTGGGAAAAAGTGATTTGCATAGGCACGTGCCGCGCCAAAGGCGAAAAAGAGCACTCGTGGACAGGCAACGCCACCTACCGGCCAACGGAGTTACCGCTCAGTTCGAAAACGATATACGATAGAGCTCGGCTGGAAAAACATTGCGATGTAAAAGTCCGATGATACGATGCAAGTTCTCTTTAAAACAAATAAATAGCTGCACAAATGGACAAAAATAAATTAGCTGTAAGGATGAAAGGTAAGTCATAACTAAAGAAGTTTCAAGGTAAAAAATATATTTAGTTGAATAAAATAAAGAAATAATGCAATTGATAAGAAAAGTGGGAATATGGCTAACAAATGCCCCCCCTCTTATCAATGCTACCAAATACCAAGAAGGAAAAGTCAATTACATGTCCAAAAAAAAAACTTAAAGTCAACTGAAACAAGTCTAATAAAACAAAAACTACCTGCGAAAACTACCTAAAAGTAAATTCGAAAAACATGAGCACCAGAGCGACTAACAATCCATGTAATTTCACTGTAAAAATAAAAGTTTGTATCATACAATAACAATATCACTATTAACAATATCAATAAAATCAACCAGCAACTCAATTAAAAATTCCAAAATTTCAATTAAATAGCAATTCTACAACAAACATTATACAACATCAAACTTTAAAACAATTAACAATTCAACTCTTAAAAACAATTCAACATCAAATTCCAAAATTTAATGACTCAAGAAAGACAGAACTTCCAAAACAGTTCAAGATATCAAAAATCTCAACAACATCAAAAACCATTTCAACATAGCAATTCCAGTCTCATACTATCACCAGAGATAGACAAATAATGCCAACATTTTCAATTTCCAAACAAAAATCTATAAAGATTAAATTCAATTAAAAAATTAAGCAAATATTATGCAAATTCATGACATTTAAATGCGAAAAGAAGTTACAAAAGTAGGTGCCGAAACAGGATAATCTTCCACATGTCCGTACGACATTATGTGAGCTGTAATACAATTAGACAACTTTTAATATAATCAAAAATATTTTTACAACAATAGCTGTCAATACCAGATTTTCTTCCACATGTCTATAAGACATTTAGTGATTACAATTAAAGTTACAAGGTACCTACACATAAAAAAAACTTAGAATACAATACAATACATATCATACATTCAACTTTCATACAACCTTACGTGGCGCCACGATTTCATCAACTCATACTCTCACATAGAGACAAGGAACCTGTAACAATATTGTAAATTATTTAGATCAGGGATTTTTCACACTTTGACAGAACCACTGCACTTCAACCATTATTTTAACAGAAAGGAATCCTTCAACATCCACCATTGTAACATACGAATATTTATACATTTCTGCCTAGGCTCCCGGGATGCCCAAGCAAAAAAAAAAATAATAATTTTTCTTATACATAAATCTATAAACCCTAATAAATTCAAACACATATATTTCCATCAAAAAGTACAATCTTTAAATCAGCTGGTAATTTGCAAGGTAGACGGGAATTAGTGACAGTTCCATATATTAACATAATCAAAATGGGACTTACAAAAATAAAAGTTAACCTGCCCGCGAAAAGACCCTCCTGTGGCAATGGTCAACTCGAAAATCCACCCCCAGATGCCACTCAGACAGATTACAGTGGCACCCCTGCGAGACGCTTCCTTGGGGCCGTTCGGACACCCGGAAATGGACCTCGAGAAGTATCACCACATTCAGGCGGGATTTAAATGTCCACCAAGCAAAAACCGTAAAGAAAAGTATATATATATATATATGATACCAACAATATAAAAAATATATATATACATTATAATTCAAAAACAGTAAAATTTCAAGAAATACAAAACTTCAAAATTATCTAAAGATATGCTCAATAAATCTTTTTAATTCAAACTTGGTGAGCGGCTTAGTGAAGACATCAGCAAGGTTATCCTTGCTGCGGACAAAAAGTAAATCAAAAGTATTCTTATCAACCAGATCCCGTACAAAGAACAGCTTAACATCGATATGACGACTTCTATGATTCTCAATAGGCGATTTTACAAAATCAATAGTAGCCCTATTATCTACATACAAAACTGACTTCATCTTTTCCCCAGTGACAACCTTTCTACAAAAACATTCACTTAGAATCCTGTCAAACCAAAGAAGTTCTTTTGTCGCTTCGGTCATTGAAATAAACTCAGCTTCCATAGTTGACAAACTCACACTTTTCTCTTTAAATGTTCGCCAAGAAATGGGAGAGTTTCCTAAAAATACAATTTGACCACCCAGCGAGGTCCTATCATCTCGATTTGCAGCAAAATCTGCATCAGAAAAAGTTATCAACTGAGGTTTTGTACAAGATAAATTAAGTGTCATATCAATAGTATGTTTAACATATCCCAACAATCTAAGTAAGCCATACCAATGTGTCATTCCTGGATCTGATTGAAATTGACTCATTATATTTACCGCATATGAAATATCGGGACGGGATCTATTAGCAATAAAGGACAAACAACCCAGTACACTTCTGTATGGTAACTGTGACATCTCTCTACGCTCTTCCTCAGACTTAGGACAATCAGATTTAGAATAAACAGAGCCCTTGCTTATGGGTAAGGAGGAAATGGAAAACCTGTACGACTCAAACCTTTTGCAAACATCTTTAATATAGGATTGCTGGTGAATCCGCAAGCCTTCATCACTTTCCTCAAACTCCACACCAAGCAACTTCTTAGTTTTTCCCAAGACCTTTAAATCGAAATATTTGCTTAAAAGTTCTAAAGCTCTATTTATAATCCTTTGATGCTTCCCAAATAAAACAATATCATCAACATACAATAATAACACTAAATCCGAGTCTAAAACGTAAACACAGTTACACCACTCTAATTTCTTAAACCCAATCTCCAAAAGAACACGGTTTATCTCAAAGAACCAAACTCGACCCGACTGATGTAGACCATAAATAGCTTTATCCAACTTACAAAATAAACTTTCTTTACCAACCTCAACAAAACCCGGGGGTTGCGACATATAAACATTTTCAGTAAGAGGAGCATAAAGATAAGCACATTTGACATCACATTGGGTGTGTAACCAGCCTTTAAAGGATACTAATAAAGAAAAGAAAAACCTGATGACACTAAAGTTAACCACGGGACTAAAAGTTTCCTCATAGGATTCTCCTCTAATTTGCTTAAACCCTTGAGCTACTAAACGGGCTTTAAACCTGGCAATTTTCCCCATGTCATCTTTCTTTATAGTGTACACCCATCTACAACCTACAGGGCTGATGTTTGAAGGTAAAATTTCTAAATGCCATACGCCTCTATCATACATAGTATTTATCTCCTCTTTCATAGCTTTTTGCCATTCATCCCTTTGATCAGATTTTATTGCTTGTTTGTAAGTTCTAGGAATAACTGGGTCATATAGTCAAGATTGTGACTGACAAATATTCACATTAGAGTTAACATTAGGTTCAGAAACTACTCCCTCAAAAGTATTGCTCCCTTTAAAATCAAACAAATTAGGCCTAAAAATTAAATCATTCTCCTTACAATAATCCTCCACTTCCCTTGCAGACCTTAACCTATCAGAATCATTATCAATATCAAAATAATAAATATCCCTACGAATACCAGTATTTCTGGGAACAACTTTTCTTCTCCAGTGAGTATCTCGTAATGTGGTGTGAGGTTTACTAGGGGAATCACTTTCTGAAGAGGACCCCTGACCATCACTCTCTGCCCTAGAAGATGATCCGAGGGAGTCGTTGGAGCTGTCAGTGGTGGCTCTGACCTCCTCAACAACGTCTTCATCCTCGATATCACTCCTAGTAGCAGGAACCCACTGAAACTCTCCTGGAGTATCGCCCAGCACTGCTCCATTTAGCGCATCCCTATAACTGGTTTGTTCGTTAAAAGAGACATTAATGGTCTCAACAATTCTGTCACTATCAGGCAACCAAACTCTATAACCTTTTGTTCTAAAAGCGTAGCCAACAAGATATCCTCTACTAGCCTTTGAATCCAGTTTTTGCCGTTTCTGACGAGGGACACCAACATACGCCAAACACCCAAATGGTTTTAAATGCCTGACAGAAGGTTTATAATTGCCAAAAAGTTCAAAAGGGGTTTTGGTCTGATTTTTGTGACATAAACGGTTCCAAACATAGGTGAAGTGGAGAACTGCCTCTGGCCAAAAATTCAAATCCATGCCACTTTCTTTTAACATGGTTCTAGCCCCATCTACTACAGTCTGATTGTACCGTTCAACAATACCGTTCTGTTCTGGAGTAAAAGTATTCGTAAATTCATGATTTATTCCCCTTTCAAGACAAAATTCTTCCATTTTGTTATTATCAAACTCTCCCCCATTGTCGGATCTTATGGCCTTAACCTGTCTACCCAAAAATCTTTCGGCACGGTTAATATGTTGCCTTAAAATTTCAAAAACTTCCGACTTCTCTCTCATAGGGTATAAAGAAGTTTTACGGGAAAAATCATCAATTATAGAAACGAAATACCTTTCTCCTTGCCTGCCCTCAACCTGACTTGGACCCCAGACATCAGTATACAAAAGTTCCAATGGAGATTTGGATCGAATAAAATTTCTAGATTTAAAAGATGTCCTCCTAAACTTGTTAAGTTTACATGATTCACATTTAAATTCCCCCTCTCTTAAATTTGGCAAACCCCTAGCACCTGCATTTCTACATGTATGAGCTATCAAATAAGGACTAACATGTGCCAGCCTTCTGTGCCAAACATACATATCATCATGCTTACTGGTAGAAGATGCTTCAAAACTAACTCTCTTAGTAACTTTGCTAGGAATTTTGGGGTATAAATAGTAAACACCATTTTTAAGAATGGCTTTAAAAAGGGGTTGTCCGTTGCATGATATCTTCACCTCGCCACTCTCACCAGAAAAACATGCCCCATTTATATCTAAACGAGGACCAGATATTAAATTACGCCTCAATTTAGGAGAAAACATTACATCTTTAAACATTAAGATTCTTTGCCCAAACTTTAATTTAATAGTTCCACACCCTTCTATAGGAAAAGTTACACCTTCAATGGCTACAGCCATATGCTCATCATTTAAAGGGGTAAATTCAATAAAAAGATCTCTATTTTTACAAAAATGATGCGAAGCTGCTGTGTCGAAGACCCAGTCAGCATCTCCATCAACTAAGTTAGCTTGAGACAAAAAGAATGAAGTATAGGACTTACGTTCTGGACTGTTCGACAGATAGGACTTACGTTCAGGACTTCTCTGACGAATGTCTCTAGATCGGCCTCTTTTCACTTTGTCATCAAGTCTACGAGAATCACTGTGTTGATGCTTAGCAGGAGATCTTGTATATTGTCGTGGAACTCTCTTATCACTATGAGGGCTAAAGGATCTAACTAATGAAGTATCACGATGAGATGAAAATTCGGCTGACGGTGAACTATCTCTGTTACAGGATAACATACTCCTTCGGAAACTATGGCATTGGCTTTTAACGTGACCTGGCTTTTTGCAAAAATAACAGCTCAACTTCTTTCTAGCTTTTCTCTGGTACTGTAATGATTGAGCTTCAGGATACACTTTACTATGATCACGTTCTCTCAGTTGAAGCCTGGTTTCTTCGGCTACCAATGAAGTCACCACATCGTTAAAAATAAACTCCTCCTCTTTCCATCTGAGAATTGCCTGTACCATGGAATCAAACTTTGGAGGCAAGAATCGCAATAGTTGAAATGTCACATATACGTCATCAAACTTTTTATTTATATTTTTAAGCTGGTTCGCCACTCGTAAAAGCCTGGCAGCATATAAATTAATGCTCTCACCACTGGCAATTTTGCATTCACATAACTCAGTGAAAACTTGCATATGACGGCTTCTTGTGTCTGGGTAAAAATGAGTATGGAGCTTTTTCCAAGCATTTACTGGATCACTACATTCCTCTATAATTCTTCTGAAATTAGGTTCCACATTTAAATAAATCATAGACAGTGCTAATCTCTGTCTAATATGATAATCTTTAGTATCTTTATCGGCGACACCATTACTATCTGCATTGAGCTCAGGAGGTTTCTCTATTTCTGCCACTATATCCCAAACATTTCTTTCCATCAATAAATATTTCATATCAGATTGCCAATTGGCATAATTACTAGCATTTAATTTCTGAATCTGATTCTGCATCATCATTTTGAAAAATTTATACTTAAACCAAAAAAAATTTCACAAATTTAAAAACTTTATGGACCAGCCAAAAAAAATTTATAGTTAAAACATTTTGTATTAAAATTTATAAAAAAACTCTTCAATTCTAACCTATTTCCTTTCTCTTTTCAAATTATTACGTCAAAAACGAAATCATTTCAAAAAAATTTCTAATTATCGGTCATCGTACGAAAACTAACGGCCCCCCCTAATAAAACTATCTCTTAATCCTCCTTGGGCCGTAGTTAAACACTTTACTGCACTAATATAAAGCATAGCTAAACAGAAACTATCTCCGCATGGGTATTAAATGCCCATAACCAAAAATGTTATATGAGACTACTCATATAACTAGTGCTTAAAAATGATCTATTACTTTTATAAAGCACTTCAATAATACATCCTAAAACTAAGCAGATAAAAATTCGCAGTAAGAAGCATCCGCTGAAAAATAAAACCCTAAATATGCAGAGAGAGAGATATGGTTGTTTTATGCAGTAAGTGTAAGAAGAAATGATGACCAGATAAATAAAAGATAAACTTAACTTTATTAAAATTCTTTCATGATAAAATACGATAGTATAAAAAATAAATGCTTTGAAATTAAACAAACAAATATTAATTAACTTTATATCGTGCAGAAAATAAACGTACTAAAACAATACTTTAAGATAGTCCCTCCGGAGCTCATGCCATAATATATTCACTCTAAATCAAAATGCAAACGAAAAATGTCACCTGTCGTAAAAGAATTCATCACTCTATTTCATCTTTAAACTTGAAGAAAAACATCGTAGAATTAGCGAAGATCCAAAAAAAAAAAAACATTCTCTCAGCAACTCCATCGTACGTAAAACTCAATAACAAACTTCATATCCGTTAAATAAACATCAGAGCGGCAGACATCAAAACACAGAAAGAAAGACGACCAGCATGTATCAAAACAAACGTTCTCCAACAGCTATCACGCCGTTCCTTTTATCTATATCGGCAAGCACCGAGAGCTGCTCCGCAGAGAAGCCGCAATCGGAAACGCCCTCCTTCCATCGCACGTGGGAAAAAGTGATTTGCATAGGCACGTGCCGCGCCAAAGGCGAAAAAGAGCACTCGTGGACAGGCAACGCCACCTACCGGCCAACGGAGTTACCGCTCAGTTCGAAAACGATATACGATAGAGCTCGGCTGGAAAAACATCGCGATGTAAAAGTCCGATGATACGATGCAAGTTCTCTTTAAAACAAATAAATAGCTGCACAAATGGACAAAAATAAATTAGCTGTAAGGATGAAAGGTAAGTCATAACTAAAGAAGTTTCAAGGTAAAAAATATATTTAGTTGAATAAAATAAAGAAATAATGCAATTGATAAGAAAAGTGGGAATATGGCTAACACACAATTGCTCTTATTTATAATCAAAGTCCGCTATTTTCTTTTCTTCTACTAGGGGGCTCTGCCCCCTACGAGCTACGCTCGCCAACTCCCGTTCAGGCACACCGAAATCCAAAAAGCACGCTAATTTGATCGGCTTTAAAAATATTGAATTAAAATTTAAAACAACAACAACAAAAAAAAAACAGTAGCGATCTCTCTGTAAACGGGTTTCCATTTGTTTTCCTTGGATTGGGAATTTTTAAGGCCAAATCTGCTGCTGTTAAGAGATACAATGGCTGTTTTCTTATTTAATTAAGAAAATTAGTTAAACATTTGAAAATAATCTAATGTAAAATGAATTAAGTAAACAGTGTCATTGTCTCCCGGTATTTTTTAACAGCGCTATAAGATAGTTCTTTTAAATAATTCATTTTAAATGTATCGTTTCAAATCAGACGTAATTTACACCAAAGTTTTATTTCTCTTATTAATATTCACGTGAAAATACTTTTGTTGTTAGAAGGAAATATTATTTGCACTGTCTTCGAATTCACGATAATAGTTGAAAAGATTATCTCAAAATATCTCGTGCAAATATATTTTTCAATTTAAATTGTTTTGCTATATTTTTTTCCATTTTAAATATGACGTAATTTCCTCAAATTACAAGTTTTAACGCATAATGATTTTTTTTTACATTAAGATTTTGTTTCTCTTTTAAAATTCAAGTTTAAATATGGTTCGGCACAGATGTCATTGGCGCAATTTTTTTCTGGTGCCAATTTCATATACACAATGGGTACTTAACTGGTGCTAAAGTGTCATTATTTTGCTTGATATGGTAACCCGGATGTTGCTGTTTATGCTATTGATGTGTTCAAAATTGGCGTCGGAAAAAATTACGCCAATATGGGGCGTATATGACATCTGTGCCTATGGTTCTTATGACGTAATTTTTCTGCTTTTAACATGTAATCATTTAGTTCTAATTTTAGTTAGTTTTTTTCAGTTTGTAATAGTTACATGTAAATAAATTTTTAATTTGAAGTAAACATTATTGCTTGCGCTGTTTATACAACTGGCAACAGTTTAAATTAATAACATTTTCTAAAATTTGTAAAAAATATGTCTCGAAATGCTGACAATTTGAATTTAAAATTGAAATAAAACCTCAAAAAATGAGTCAAATAAGAAAAATAAATCTAATCTGCACACTGGGAACTTATAACGTATAAAATGATCGAAAAATGATTAAATTTTCATGTATAGTTTTTGCTCCAATAAAACTTTTTTAATGAAACGATTTTGTCCAACTTTAGCATTAAATATCTCTTAAAATAATTCTTCGATTTGAAAACTGCCTGCATCAGCGTGTTTATCAAACATTTCTCTATAATACCACCGATTTTCATATTTTTGTATGCAACAGTTTTTTTAATATTAACGATGAAAGACCATGCTTAAGCATTCAAATTGGATGCCGATCTACCCGGAATATCTACGCAGATTTTCATTGGTCCATTTCCAAATCAAAACTTTTTTATATATATAGAAGGATCAGCATCATTTGCACAAAAGCTAGTGCACATTTTTTTTGCCCGGTCCCAGTCTTAGCGATGTGATAATGTGAATTTCGAGCATGGGATGTGAACTAATCGGGATTTGGATCAGATTAAGATTTTTATACCGCGAAATTTTCCCGGCAAATTTATTTCAGCTCTTAAGGCTTTGTGCGAACACTCTAGTGAGAGGTACTGTTTGCTCTAGGAAAAGCGAGTTTTTCTGAAATGATTTTGTGAAATACTGTAGTTGAAAGTCGATGCTGTTCCTGATAAATGTAAATTACCCTCTTCTGTCTTGCCACTGTCCGGGAATTTGCCCTCTACATTTTTACTTTTACTTAACAATATATCTATCTCCTCTATATTCACTTTTATTAAGTAATACATTTCATTTCTTTATTTATCAGTGAAATATCTTTATTAATTTAAACGTCATTCTACTTACCTTAAATTAACTTCTGTTATCATCCCTTTAATTTATCCACTCTGTTTACATTTTCATACTTTCTTTCTTGTTTCCGTTTTTCATCCATCCGTTTCTCCCACGCATTCAATGACACGTAACTCTTTCATTTGACGTCTGGTTTCACGGTCGCCACTAGATGGAGTCTTTCGTTCGAGCAGATGGACATCGGATGTACGACACTTTGTCACTCTGGAATCATCGTTAGCTGCTCGTTGAATTGTGTGATGAGGTATTATATGTTTTCTTTGCTTACTTACCTCCAGTTCTCAGTCGTCTGCTTTTACCTTTGGCTTTAATAAATGGTCGTCCTCTGATTGTCAAAATGGCATGTGATGTAAGATGGAAGTTCTTCATATTTAACTAGCGTATATTTACATCGATTTACTTTGAAGTCTTACCGCTATGATTTACACGTTGGGAGTTTGATAGTATCGTTGTCAACCCTGGATAAGTGCATGGACTCTGTGTTAAGTGTTTCCAGAAGGACATCATTTAATGAGTCACGATTGTCGGAAAGACCAAAGCTAAATCATTTTCTTCCTGTGTTTTTCGTTTAAAGTTTATCGCTACATTTTCCATCAAAGTGCTATCAGTTTTTAAAGAAGTCCTTTTAATGGTTCAATCCTATTTTTGGAAGTAGTTAACTCGGCACGTTTTTGAAGCAGTTTATGTATTAAATGGAACATTACAGATCGGCGGTCACTCAGTAGATGCAGTACTTCATTTTCTAAATGTCATGAGGTTTGTCAGTTTATTTTCAATCTCATTACTGTTAAATATAATTTTCCAAATAGTATATACTTTAAAAGTTTAATATGTTTTATTTAAAACCTATTTATGTTTTTACTGAATGAAGATCTAGTTAACTTATATCTATTGTTTTTATCTTTTGATCAATAAACGTTAGATTGTTTTTATATTTATCTTGTAGTTATTTCGCCACCACATATTTTATTCTTCTATAGGTGTACTGCACTTAAACACCACAGTTTACTAGAATGAAGCCAGATACCAAACCTAAATTTCTAGTTGCTGTGGTGACTTTGCATGCTGGATTTGTCAAACCATATATATATATATATATATATATATACACCCTATATATATAAAATCCTAATGAATCAAATTGAAACGAATTTATGTAACGATTCTATGAAACGACTGATTAAACAATTGATTACGTTTCACGGCGATTTCTCCTAAAATATGCAATACTTTGCAATGAAATTAACACCAAAAATCCGTATTGATCCACAGATCTCAAAACTGGTATTAGAATTTTAAAATTAGAATTAGTTTTCGAAATATTAATTTTTTTCTAATTTTAAATACTTTTTTTCTAATGATGGCAACTCAAATTTTAATCATAACAGATATTTTTTTTCATATTTTAGAAAAGGTTATTTTAAATTAATTTGGCGATGAGTTTGGCCTCCCTTAAATGTATGCTAAGAAATGCATCATGTTACTTTTATTCAGAATTCAATTTGTATTTCATTATCATTTTATTTAATACAAAACTTTCATTTAAAATTGAAACCTTTAAAATAAATGGCTTTTACTTCATTCTTTTTTTTAAACGAAACGAAAAGAAAAATATTAGACACAGATGTCATATACGCAACGAAGTACCTAATTGGCGCCAAAATGGCGTTATTTTGCCTGACATGGTAACCCGGCTATTGTTGCTTATTTATTAATAAATGTTTATTTGAATTTATTTTCTTTTTATTTACAAAAAATGTTATAAATTGTTTTGTTCTATAGTTATTAAGGTACAGATGTCATATTCGCCCCATATTGGTGCGATTTTTTCTGTCGCCAATATCATGTAGGCAACAGGTACTTAACTTGCGCCAAAGTGTCGTTATTTTGCTTGATGTGGTAACCCGGATTATGTTGTTTATGCTGTTGATGTTTTTGCCAAATTGGCAACCGAAAAAAATCACGCAATATGGAGCGAATATGACATCTGTACCGTTATTAATTTTTTTTTATTTATTGTTATTTCATTTTAAAAATAACAGAAAATAATTTAAAAATACATATGTAACAGGTATTTGAAAACAAGGTTTTCGCCAAATTGTCGTAAAAAAAAATCACGCCAAACCCGGTGCGTATGTGACAATGCAACAAATCATGAGATTTAATTTCCACTTCAAAGCAACGTTTTAATGTTATTACTTCTCCCGTCGACCAATTTCGCCAAATTATATAAATAGACAAATTATACAAATTGACATATTTTTTTATTTTAAATAACAAAAGAACAAATAAATTAGTATAACATTAATAAAAATACAAATAAATCGTGGAAATAAAAATTACTTGATGGCGTGAACATGTGTAACTTCCTTAAAGTCAAGTGAATGTGACATTTACGATCAACCATTATTGGCATTTAATCTTATAGTTTGGCGACAGATTTTTGGTCGACGGGATAACCAAGTAGCACCGTTTTAATTTACCACTCGAAAAAAAAAAAAAAAAAATGCTAACTGGCGAGTTAAAAAAAAGGTATTGGCGAGATTTTCACCTGGCTAACATAAAAGTACCAGGAATTCTTTGTGATCGTGGCAACTTTTATGTAGTTTTATTCGAAAAAATAATTTTGATTATTTAATCAAAATGAAAATCTTTCTTATGAAAAGCGAAAGAATGAGCCCGTTGTTTATGGCAGTTACATGACTTGGACTATTATAATATAAACGAAATAATGGGGATAGAATAATATTCGGCGACTTATCACACCTGTGGCTGGCTAACATTAAAGTACCAAAATGGCCGCCTGGAATATAAAAGCGAAGGGATCTGCCTGGAGCTGTTGATGATAGTCACATGACTTAGGCTATTATTATAGACACTATCTGCCTCTGGCAACCAGTTTGGTCTCCCTTAAATGTATGCTAAGCATTGCATCATGTTACTTTCATTCTAAAACTAATTGACTTGCTCAATCCTTCCCCGAGTCCAAAGATTCTGATAGAAAAATCAAGAATTCTTTGCGAACTTGATAACATTTCATACATTTTTGTTGTTAAGCGTATTTCGTCTTTTTTGACATACCTCATAATTTCCGTAGCAAATGGGTAAAATTTCAAGTGTTTAAACTGAGATTTGTTCATAAATTATCAAAATTAAATTTATTCTACTGTGTGTATATGGTGTTACTTCAATGTTATTATTTAATATTAATAAATTTATTTAAATTTTGCAAATCATGCATTTATAATTTTTTTTTCATTTCTTAATAACTAAATAATGAATATATATACTTTTGTTTTTATAGATTTGATTTCTGAGTTCATAAATATGACAATATACTAACGTAACTAAGAGAAATAGCAAAATAAAACTCTTGTGAATGCGAGCCGTTAACAAACATTAGCGCCGCCAATTTACCTACTATTTCGTCATAAGAATATTGTCCATTCATTGTTGGAGAACCTGCTTTGCGAATGATTACCTCAGTGGTCTAATATTTTCTACCGTTTATATGATGAATGAATCTCTTGTGTTTGTTTACTCTATGAAGTGAAATAGAAAGCCGTCAATTGGGGCTCTGCGGCTGAGTGGTCAAAGCACTAGTCAGCTAATCGCTTGTGCGTAAGAGTTTGTGGGTTCGATTCCTGCTGGTTCCATTGCACGCACGCTTTGTGTGGAACTCCCAGTATTTATCTTGTGTTGTAATATTTCCTTGTGCTATCTTGTCTCCGACTTATAAGTGGGCTTTATGTCAAGCACACAAGTCGTATGTTTGTTATTCAGTTAAATAAATAAGCTGTCAATTTAATTTCAATTGAAATCAAATCTTGGAATATATATTTATTTGAATGTAAATTAGAAACAATACTTTGATGTTAAAATGAAATATTTTAGTTTGTTGTTATTATTACGATTAATTGTTTATTTAGGTACTTTCCCATTACCGGGGCCTTGGCATTTTTCTTTAAACTTGGCGCAATTCGGGCTTCAGAACGTGAAATACGTTGATAAAATATATAAATAGCTATGAAAACAAACCTGGTGAACTTTTATTTTTATTTATATGTATTTATTTGCATATAAACATTTTATTTACACATATATATACAGTATTTGTTTACTTATAAATAACTTCTGTTTCTATATAAAAATAGATTATTGGCTTCTTTAGATTAAGTCAATTGTATACATATGGAAAAAATTGCTTATGTATATGAAATAGGATATAGATTGCCGGAAAATTCGATGCCATTTTTTTTTCACGCCAAGAACCTATACTGGAAAAACGTCTATTTATTTATTTATTGTATTTTAAATGAGGTAAATGAAAGATGTGTATTTTATATGAAAGTTATGTATTTTAAATGATATGAGTGATTCTTAATGAAATGATGGCGATGGAAGAATATTTGGCGATTTATCACCTGCGCACGACTAACATAAAAATACCAGAATGGCTGTTTGGCATATAAAAAGCGTAGCGGTCAGTCCGGAATTATTGATGACAGTCACATGACTTCGGCTTTTATTATATAGATTTATTTGTTTACTTATAAATAACTTCTGTTTCTATATAAAAATAGGTTATTGGCTTCTTTAGATTAAGTCAATTGTATACATATGGAAAAAAATTGCTTATGTATATGAAATAGGATATAGATTGCCGGAAAATTTGATGCCATTTTTTTTTTCTTGCCAAGAACCTATACTGGAAAAATATCTATTTATTTATTTATTGTATTTTAAATAAGGTAAATGAAAGATGTGTATTTTATATGAAAGTTATGTATTTTAAATGATATGAGTGATTCTTAATGAAATGATGGCGATGGAAGAATATTTGGCGATTTATCACCTGCGCACGACTAACATAAAAATACCAGAATGGCTGTTTGGCATATAAAAAGCGTAGCGGTCAGTCCGTAATTATTGATGACAGTCACATGACTTTGGCTTTTATTATATAGATTTATTTGTTTACTTATAAATAACTTCTGTTTCTATATAAAAATAGATTATTGGCTTCTTTAGATTAAGTCAATTGTATACATATGGAAAAAAATTGCTTATGTATATGAAATAGGATATAGATTGCCGGAAAATTTGATGCCATTTTTTTTTTCTTGCCAAGAACCTATACTGGAAAAATATCTATCTATTTATTTATTTATTGTATTTTAAATAAGGTAAATGAAAGATGTGTATTTTATATGAAAGTTATGTATTTTAAATGAAATGAGTGATTTTTAATGAAATGATGGCGATGGAAGAATATTTGGCGATTTATCACCTGCACTCGACTAACATAAAAATACCAAAATGGCCGTTTGGCATATAAAAAGCGTAGCGGTCAGCCCGGAATTATTGATGACAGTCACATGACTTCGGCTTTTATTATATAGATTAGATTATCACCTGCGCCCGACTAACATAAAAATACCGAAATGGCCGTTTGGCATATAAAAAGTGTAGCGGTCAGCCTGGAATTATTGACGACAGTCACATGACTTCGGCTTTTATTATATAGATTAGATTAGATTGTTTTCAATTTTAAAAACAGCGCAAAGATTAATATTTCCTAACGATTAAAAAAATTTTTTCACGTGACTATTAAAAACAGAAAAAAAAAACTTTAAAATTACTATTAAATGAGTACGTCTTAAAGGCAGAAAAATATTGAAATTTATGTCCTGAAAATTGTATTTACACGTGAATATTAAAAGGGAAAGGAAACTTTAAAATAATAAATACATTAATATGCATTTAACCCTTTCACGAACAATGCACTTCTATTCATAAAATCTTGAAATCAGTGAATGGCACCAGAATTTACAAACAAATTTCGAAATGCAAAAATGCTTTTGTTCACTTACTTAATAAAAGGCAAATTTTCATCCCAATATTCTGATGCTAATGTGGCATTTAAGAATTAAAATTAAGTGGTCCAAAGATGAACCACAGCCCTTGAAGGGGTTAAAGCAGCAAATTTTAGTAATTGTATTATGTCAATCGTTTTATAATGCTGTTAAAAAATACCGAGAGACAAAGACTCTGTGTACTTAATTCCTTTTATTTTAGCTTCTTTTCAAACGTTTAACTGACCTTCTTTAACCAAACTCGAAAACATCCATTGGATGTCTTAACAGCAACTGATTCTGCCTTAAATTTTTGCAATCAAAGAGAATTGAATGGGAACCGTTTACAGGGAGATCGCTACAGGTTTTTTCAGTATAATTCACTCTTCTCTAATCTTTTTAAAACCGATCAGATTAGTGTGCTTTTAGATTCTACAGTGTCTGAATGGGGGTTGGTGAGCGTAGCTTGCAGGGGGCAGAGCCCCCTAGTATATATATATATTTATTTATTTATGTATACTGTATATTCTGGCATGTCATGCACTCTGGTCAATTATGCTCATCTAAAATTTCAGACTACATTATTTGTGTTTGTTATAG
Source organism: Maratus speciosus (assembly GCA_963932465.1). NCBI lineage: Eukaryota > Metazoa > Arthropoda > Arachnida > Araneae > Salticidae > Maratus > Maratus speciosus. Next base: position 58,101,535 of record OZ010798.1, read on the forward strand.
ATATTGCATCCCCTCCCCTTTTTTTTTCAAAGAAACCTTTATGAGGTTTGTATCAAAATGTACTTGTACATGTATCAAAAAGTAAAACATAGAACATTGAAAAGTATAAAAAGTTGTACTTCTCATTTAAACTGATATCGAGCATTATTATTATTTGTAAATATATAGCATGTTCATGAATATAGTTCAACTCTCAATTCTTAGAATCATTATTTTTCATAATTTTTAATCTTTCATTTTTATCATCAGTGTAAAAATGTGCACCTGTAAATTTTGATCAATATTCTTGTACAGTATAGGATCTATTATCCGGCGTCCCGATATCCGGAACGCTCTAAAAACCGGAATGCTAAATGATCTGAAACCGAAACTTAGTAAAAACTTTCATTTCATAAAAATTTGCAGTTTTTTTTTTTTTTTTTTTCATATTTTATTAAAGAGTTAACGTGCTTTATAAATCGATATTTTGAATATTTTAAACTTTTTCTCATACATCTCAAGGTACCGTAATATCCCATTGATCTCTCTCTCTTCCTCCTCCCCCCCGAAACGTGGCAAAAAATCATAAAGTAATCGGAGAGGCCGCTTACAGGGATTAAAAGTGGCTATTGAAATCTACCGCCTGTTGAAATCTGAAAATGTTTATAAGAATAGTCCAAAGCCTGCCCTGATATTCAGATTTTTCTTTTTTTTTTTTTTGTTAACCGAGATAATTAAAAAACAGAACTTAAAAAGTGCGAACTTAAAAGCGCGCTCTCCCTACGATCCCACTTATGACGTTCCCGTGAAAGATAAGAATTGAATGTACACAATCATCAGACATAAGTTCTCTTTTTGATCATTTTTATGACTTCGCATCGGCGTAGCCTTTAGAAATATAGGAAAAATAACTACATATTCTCAAATTTCGTATTTTTCTGTTTCATATGCTAAAATCCATTATAAAAAAAAATTTAATTTTAACCTTTTGAAAAAAATATTTTCGAAACATCACTTAGAATTTGAATGAGTTCGAAAATCTGTTCGCAAGCTCTGACCTTTGACGTCATCTAAAGGCGCACCTATAATTCGGCCAATTAGGAGAATGAGAGAAACGTTCGTTTTACCGTTTTCAGCTGCATCCATCGAACAGTAAAAAAGCAGAGATTCAGAATCGGATAAGACAGAAAGGTGGTACGGCGCTTCGCACGATTTTTTTTGGAAAAGGGGGGGGGGGGGGTGCTTTTTAGGGCTGCCCCTAAGCGGGCTGCTTTTGTAGGGCCCTAGGGCTGCTTTTGTAGGATTTTTTTTAAATATCAAATTTGTTTATGATGGCAAAATAAATTTTGTTTTCCTTGCTTCGTCTCTTATCGCTTATCTTAAAGTACCGGTCTTTTGTTTACTTTTTATATATATTTTCTTTATTACAGTTTCATTAATAGTTAACATTTATTCATCTTTATTTACTTAAATATATTACTTACTTATCTCTTCTGTTATGGTCCTTAATTGGAAATCCTTTTGATTTGTTTTCTATGCGATGTTTACTTTGTGAACATCGTTGAATTTTTGCCGTTCTCCATGCTGTGAATTAGCCACGTCGTGCATAGAACGTTTCATGATCGATAAGACGTATCGATATCACTTTCCCTTTGTCGCCAGATGGCAGCACAGAATCTTTTAGAATCGAATAAATCGATTCATCGTTTCTGGTTTTTGCATATCCATAATGATATCGGCTGCTCATTGGTTGCTATGGTTCTTCTTGAAATCACGTGCTTTTTCTTTGATCGTATATAGCCTTGGCGTGTTGTGATATCGTGGCCTTTCGTTTTGCTTCTCCCATGAGGGGAAGTATTTTCAAGAATCTTGAACGTTCGCTTGACGGCGTTCATGGAGTTTATTAATTTGAAAGTATTGAATGAGTTTTATTTTTAATGTGGTTTTAATCAAGCTTTAATCAACTGTGATATTTTTATTAATGTTAATTAATGTGCAATTAAACATCTGTTCCTGCTGTTATGAATTTCATCAGCCTTGCTCTCGTCTGTGAATATTATCAGCTGTAATCTCGATCTGTGATATTTTTAAATTGTGTGTACCAAAGTTCAATCAAGCCTCAGCCATTTTATTTATACAGTTAGAGGAATGTCTTTCATATTTCACTGACGTTACGATGCACTCTTCAGCTCACTCTTGCCAGCTAGACTTTCATGGCGTTGTTCTGCTCTTTTAATAGTTTCCCTTTCTTTAATGGCATATCAGCACAAGTTATATGCCCTAAATTATTAGTTTACAAAATAGGGGAGGGTGGGTTAATGGAATATTACAGTAATTATGCATTTCTTCATCTCCGCGAATTTGCGGAAATCTGCATTTTAAGTGTTGATAATTTTGCCTCTTGTATTATTCTGTCTGCTTTCCATGCGATAAATTCGTAAACAAAACAAAAATAAATAAAAAGTCAACTTTCAATACAGTAGACTCTCGTTTTTACGAACCTCTTTTTCACGAACACTTGCGATTTTACAAACTATAGAGTGGTCCCGAATACGCTCCCATAGAATCAATGTAATTTTTCGCTCCCATTTACGAACTACAGATTATGAAAATCTCTTTTGCGAACTCAGTTTCCGTAGTTCTGATTTTTTTTTTTTTTTTATTTATTTATTTATTTTTTTTTTTTTTTTAAGTTTCGGAATGCAGTGTCAACGTCAGTTAAACTCTATACAGGTACAATGAGACATCAGGTACATTCCAAGAATGTGTTGATTTTCCCCAATCTCTTTCGTAGGGAGGGGCATAGCAACAATTTCAAGTAGTGGTTGTCAGGACTAAGGCACTTTTTTGAAGGAAACAATAACTGTGAAAGGTAAAGGTAGTAAAGGTTTCCATAGATAAAATGGGAACATGTCTTTTTCAAAATGTGATTTTTTTAAAAAAAGATAAGTGATTACTTCCATTCCTAATTTTTCATCTATGTTTTCATCTATGTATTTTCACCTACTAAGTACTAATACAGTCTACGTTTTCATATGTAATATTTTCAAAGCATGGTAACATATGTTTCTGTGTACTAAAATTATTTTTTGTGTATAAATTTGCATTTATTTCTTGTATATTTAAAAATACATGTATAACTTTATTAAATAATAAATAATCTTGAAATACTGCTTCAACCATGAAGAGGGGGCAGTTTGATAAAAATAGACATAAATAATGTACGTATTCATATCATTTTTGGTGTTTTTCTATTTTACGAACTTTCTATTTTACGAACTATTTGGGTGTTCCCTGCGAGTTTGTAAAAACGAGCGTCGACTGTATTATCCCCTCCCTCCCCAATTATTGGATGAAGATGCAGTTCAAGTTTGTTTCAATATAGACAATAATGCTCCACTTAGTCATCAAATGACATACAGTGAAATTTGTGAAATGATGACTAAAGATGCATCTGATGATCGTAGTGATGATGAGGACAAGAATGAGGAGGTAGAAAAAATATCTAATGAACAAATGATAATTTACACTCAACAATTAATTCAAGGTATGGAACAAAGAAGTTATTTCCATGAACAACAAATAATGTCCTATATAAAATTCAAGACCAGCTTGTAAAAGAGAAACGTTACAAGCAGCCAACTTTAAAAGGATTTTTCCAAAAAACTAATTCCCAAGCATCTGCATCTAAATCCCAAAACTAAATTTTATTTTTGATCTTGTTCATTTGTAAATTTTATTGTAATTTAAAATTATTACTTAACTTTTTTTGTAAATAAAAATTAATTAAACTTTTCCTTAATTGTGTTTTATTGAATTAATTCAACAAATGTGTAATACAGTATTTTTAATATTATTTATGCTAACCAGTATTTCATATTTATGTACATTAGAAAATATTTGTGGTAGTGTTCCGAATTATGGAAAAACCCCTTATCCGGAATGCCCCAGGTCCCAAGGATTTCGGATAACGGATCCTATACTGTATCTAATAAAGTACACATATATGCTGGAATATATGCATTATTTATTTTATTTTATTTTTTGTTTAGGATGAATAGTTTCAATGTATTTTAAGAAACTTTTTATTTTCTACTTTTTGTGAATCTTTGGTAATTAGAGAAAATGATTGTTTCAGAGGATTTTATTGTAAGTGATGATGATGAGTGGCAGAGTGATCGATCTTCGCCAAAACCCAGAAGGAAGAGGGGTAAGAGAAGAGGAGGCAATGATTCTGGTAGTGATTGGGAAGTAGAACATAAAAAGACCAAAAAACCTGCCCACAAATTTGGCTCTGGAAGTGAGTCTGGCAGTGATTGGGGTAGTGCGAAGAAAAAGAAAGTGAGTTTTACTTTTATGTGTTAAGTTTATCTGTATCCAGGCTGTGCTTTTTATATCTTCAAAATTAAAAAAAAAAATAAGTCTCAAAGATTTTATTCAAAATTTCTTTTTTATGTAGCAGATTTCCATATTTGTTAAATTCTTGTTTAAAAAAAAAAAAAAACAGCAGATTTGTCTTTCCAATTTTAGTTACCCTTTATTATTTCCTCCTATTTTTCAATGTCTCCCATTCAAAAGAAAAGAATAAATATCTCCACATTAAAGATTTTTTAAATAAAGATTATATATATAAATAGCAACAAGTAAATATCATTATATGTTACTTTGTCGAGAAAATTGTAATATCTGTATAAATTAACATTTTGGGGGCAAATTTAACATTTAGTAATAAATTACCATCTTTCTTAATTTTTTAATGCCTTTGATTTTTATATCATGTTTTCAGTTAAATATCACACTTTTTTCTCATTTCCAGGCATGCATAATATGAAGCGCTACTGCACTTTTAAAAATCTCCATCTGAGATAAAAATATATTAAAAATAGTATTTAGTTGTTGCTGTAGTTTCAGCATAATTTAGATGGGACAGAAAGTTAATTTATTTATGATATTAATATAATTGGAACTTGAATTAATATGAAATTGCATATCACAAGATTCCGATCAATACAAAATGAACTCCTGGTTCCACCAAACAATATTTCAATAATACAGTTATTTATATGTTTAACAGGAAAACCATATTCTGAGAAATTGTTTTAAAATGACAGATTTTTTTTTTTTTTTTCAATTTGATTGGGAGAAGAAATTTTTTCTTGGCAAGACAGATTTTGAAAATTGATCTTTTTAGTCTGACAGAGTTTATACTTTTTGAATATATTATGTTTTTCAGAAAAATATTCTAGGAATATCTCATACTACTGAGATAAAATGACATTATTTGCAATATGTATGGGTATGAAAGGTATTGAAATATTAAAATCCTGTTTTTAATCTAAAAGTTGCATTAATTTCTAGTTAAATATTTTCCAATTTTATCTTATTCTGAACCATTTTTAATTTGTTTTCTTAGCTCAAAAAATAATACTTTTAGGTATGAAATTTTATCCAACTTTAAAATTCAAAAAGCAAATGTCAGTGCAGTCTGCATTTGATTGTGTTTGAGGCTTATAAAAGTGTAGGCCCAAAAATTGTATGAGTGTTGATCACACATCAGTCAAAATCTATTAAGCCATTGAAGTTTGCTTACTCCCAATTAGACACCTTCACCTCCCAGCTGGAAAATATTACAAGTTCCGGATCAGAAAACCAGAGCGGATACAAAGAAAACAGATTTTTGTAGATTTTGAGTTGGTCTGCTTACATCATAAGGATGTCTTGACTTTACTAATAGGGTCTCGAGCTCTGTATTGTTCTTTATTTTCTTTATATTATTGGTCTTCCAGTTCAGTTCTATCAGTAGCAGGCAAGCTTGACAGACCTCATCTTGGAGTTGTGGATGGGGATATGAAAGATTTTAAAATACCATTTAAAATTTTAATTAATTTCCAATTTTTAATATCTTTTTAATATCTTATTCTAAACTGGTTTTAAATTGTTTTCTTAGCCCAATAAATGTTACTTTTAGATATTAAATTCTATGCAACTTTACTGTTCAAAATGCAAGCGTCAATGCAATCTGCAGGCGATTGTGGTTGAGGGCTGGAAAAGTGTGTGCTGGAAATCCTACATGTCTTATAACCACACATCAATCGAAAACTACTGTACCTATTTAACCCTCTGACTGCCTATTTTTTTTTTTTTCAAAATCCTTTTGACCAGTATGTAATGGACGAATATGTCCTCTATTATTATATATTTCAAATCATATATTTTTGAAATATGTAGTATATTTATCATTTGCATTCTTAATCTTTGACTATAGAATTTTTAAAACAAAATTGCTTATAAATTATATATTATATAAATTTTTCTACAAATGTCTTGCCTGTGAAAATTGCGGGATAATTAGTCAGAGGGTTAAGTTTAAGTTTTCTTCCAATTTGACACCTTTAGCCCCTTCCTAGAAAATATTACAAGTGCTGAATGAAAAAGCCAGAACACATGTGAAGAAGACAGACTTCTAATAATAGGATTCTCAGGGCCACCTTCCCTTTTCTGTTATTTATCTTTTCTCTTAAGAATCTTTTTAACAGTATGGGCAAGAGAAAAGTTGTTTTTCTTATTTTTTTTTTCATTATTGTATTTTCATGTTTTTAAATGTCATTATCTTGAAAATTTATCATTCAAATTACAGAATCATCATTTTATGTGTTTTTTATAGAAATATTCTTCCTCATTAATAGAAGGGAAATGGAATAAAATGTGTCTAAAGAATGTTTTATCCTCAAAATCTAAGGTACTAGCTTTTTTTCAGACATTATATTGAATTTTGAAAAAATAAAAAAAAACCCTAGACCAAAGTTTGACCTAAAAACAAAAATTAGATTCTTTTTAGGTTTCCTTATCAAAATTATATTTCATAAAAGTATCCCTTCATGAAATTTCTTTCTATAAAAGTGTTTTCTTATTAACATTTCTTGAACATATTATTAACATATCTTGTAATTAAATATTGAATAGAAATTTTCTCTTATGATGTTGAAGAATGAAAATGAAAAATTTTTATCTTGTTCTTAATTTGAGAAAAATTGGAATTTTTATGTATACTGAAAAATACAGCTGATCAGATCTAATGTTATTTAAAATTATTTTTAGATATTATCTCCTTCTTATTTTCCCTGTCAAAATGCTGTATGATCTACTTGGTCAACTATTTGTACATTAGACTTTCTTTATTTTAAACTCCAAGGGGGAAGTAAAAAAAAAAATCTTGCATTAATCAAAACATGCGACTTTTAAAGAAAATTGAGAAGTTATTATTTATTGATCTTGGGAAATTATCACTTCTAATATGTTTTCTGTTTCTTTGATTATGTAGTCTCTAGTTTTTAAGAATTTTTTATTTTTCTTCTCAACAAAATATTTGGGAGAAGATCCCTGTTTGTTTTGTAGTACCACATTTCTTACACTATATTTAACTTTTCGTATGATCTTGACTTTAATTTCCGATATTAATGCAGTGTAAGTCCCATGCTTCGACACTGCAATTGCTGAAAGTCGACTCCTTGATTTTTTAATCAGTACTTCAGTTCAGTAAAGATTTTCACAATTACCACTATAAATCTTTTGTAATTTGGGAAGAAATTTCAATAACATTACAAGGACCTGCTTACAAAATGTAGGCAATTCCCTCTTAACCTTGTTATTCAAAAAGTGATGTAAACTAAGCAAAGCAATTTTTTCTTCACAGTGACTCCCTCTCGATAATTTAGCAAAAATAAATAAAAAATAAATAAATAAAAAGGAAAATGGATAAGTTCTGTTAATTTTATTAATAGTAAAATATTTGGTGGTATTTACTTTTATATGGAATATGCTGATCAGATACAAAAATTTAGAAGCTGCAAATTATCCAAAATAATAAATTGAAAATCCAAATTAGCTAATAAGTGTTAAGATTCTTTTCAATTCAACTTTCAAGAGGGAATTAACTTCTGTTTGAATTATCTAATAAATTGAATTATCCAAGTTTGAAATGAAAAGAGCTTTATCAGTTTTTTAACATTTTTGTTCATTAACTCTAAATTTTGCTTTTTGTGTAAAATTCCGAAACATTTTGTGTAATTTATTTTAATTTGCAATATCATATAACCTAGTATTCAGTGGTGTAATTCTGAATTTTATAGTTTTAATAAAAGCATAAGGTGGTTGGTTTTGTTAAAGTATTCTGGAATTCTTGGAAAGTGTTTCATAATCTGTACTTGATGCATGATACTTCTTGTTAAAATTGTTGCTATGTTACATAAACATCACTTTTTTAAAAATTTGTATCTTTTTTATAATAGTAAAATTAATTTTTATCTATCCATCACCTTTGCATTGTAAAGATAAGGCAAATGGCATTTGCATAACAGCCATGCCTTAGCAGATATCTTAATGCAAATTAATCATTATTACTTGAAAATGTTTCTTTATAAGTCCCATTTGTTTGATTTTTCATAATGTGGTGCAGTGATATGTTATGCGTATTTAGCAGGGACCTAGAGGGAGAAGAAGAAAAGTGAAACGTGCTCCAAGTGAAGTAGGCTCTGATGATGAAATTGAACCTGAGCCTGAACCTGAACCAGAACCAGCCCCATCAGAACCAGAAAAAAAGACAAGAATCGCCTGCACTTATGGGAAAAAATGCTACAGGTCTTTTTTTTTTTTTAATATTAATTCTGAATTTTCATTGTTTTATTTACAGTTAATTTTGAGCCTTTTTACTTACTTTTTTTTTTTTAATTCTTTATCCCATTTTTGAAGTATTTACATTTAAGAATATTTTATTTAATAGTTGTTGAAATTTGACCAATTTTTACATACTTCAGGGGTGATTGTGTTCTGGTAATATACCTGAATTCACGTATTTATTTCTGACCTGCCAACTGCTACGAAAAAATCGTAGTTGCTACGATTTGGACCTATAATTTACGATGCTACGAAAATCGGTCTTAAAGTACGATTTTTTGCAAAAAACATGAACGTATTTTTTGCTTCTAGTTGCGATTTTTATTCCATGCAGTATATTTTTCAAAAGTGATTCTGTTACGAATTTTCAAAAATTTCAAAGTATTCATTTCCACAAATTTAAAAAAAATTGGTCATTAGTCTGAAAATTCGGGCATTAAAAAAATTGCTCATGGGAAAAAAAAATCTGGGCTGCAAAACAAATTTCTTAACATAAAACCCTCTTTATGTGTATTAACCACGAGTGAATCGTGTTTCTGTAAATATTTATACAAGAATTTCCTTCCTTAGAAACAGGGATGCCACTTTAAGAATTTCTGGAGGGGGAGGGAGGTGTTCTCTGAAGGGCAGGGTTTGAAATAGCACACGGAAAATGAAAGTCCTGCATAGTGAAAACTGCTGTGCAGTATTTCCCGCTACAAATTCTTCCACAGATCTATGATTCTTCTGCGAATATATTTTGAAACTTATTGGAAGTCTGCGGATTTCTTTTTTTTTTTACGGAATTTCCCCAAATTAATTTGTAAATCAATTGCTGAAAAAATTGAGAATTTCTTCAAACGATCGTGTAAAAATATCAGGTATTTCGTCAAAGATCTCGGAAACAAATAGTGATTATCTTCAATAGATCGCTTAATAAAATCGCTAGTTTCTTTAAGAGTTCCGAAAGAGATTGTGAATTCTGCCAAAAATTACGAATTTTGATAAACTATCGAGGGAAATATATTGCAAATTTCGTCAAAAGGTCGTGGAAACGAGTAGTGAATTTTGTTAATTGGTTGCGAAAAGATATCGAAAATTTTGCCGATCGGTTGCGATAAATTATCGCGAATTTTGACAAATGACCTTAAAAAAAAAATCAATTTCGTCAATTGGTCGCCGAAGAAAATAAATTTCGTCAAATGATCGTGGTAAAAATGTGAATTTTGTCAAAGTATCGCAGGAAGAAAACGCGAATTTCGTGAAAAGATCAGTTAGAAAACTCAAATTTCATCGAAAGATCAGTAAGAAAACACTAATTTCGTCAAAGGATCGTGGCAAAAAACGCAAAATTCGTCAAAGGATTGCGGTAAAAACTGCGAATTTCGTCAAAAGTTCATGGTAAAAAGTGCTGATTTCAACAAAGAATCGTGATAGAAAAATGTGTATTACGATTGTGGGAAAAATAGTGAATATCCTGAAATGATCGCGGAAGAAAAATCGCGAATTACGCCAAACTTTACTGCACTGGGCTAAAAATTTGGAACCAGGGTTCTTTTACGAATGTAAAAAAAAAAAAAAGCTGCGAAACGAGAAGAAACTCTAAAAATCGTATAAAAATATTCAGAGGAAAAAATTTACTATATTCAGTTGAAAGAATGAAACCTTATTCCTTCTACGAATGTCGAAAGACAGCTGCAAAACACGAAAAACCAACCAACGTCCAGATTAATTTTAATTTTGTGTGCTACGATTTCTCATTTTCAAAAGTTGGCAGGTCTGTTATTTCATTTTCAATAATGGAATTCTAGTTTTTCTGATAGTTAAATTCATAAAATAACACTAAAACATCCATTTCATATGATTGTTAAACATAATTAAAAGTAATATATCTCATAATGAGAGAAATGGACCTCCCTGCAATAAATTATATGTTCTCTGTCCATACCAAAGCTTCTTCTCGCTAAAATTTCAGGTATTTTTTTTCATGAATTCACAATCACCCCTGATACTTTTACTTAACCTGTTTTTTGTATTTGAAAATGGAATTTTATAATGTATTTTTAACCCCAATCCTGATAGGCTAGAATTACGTAGGTAAACTACAATAGGTAAAAATTATGTTCACAAGTGTGTTTCCAGTGACAATACAACATTTTAATAATTTTAGAGCTCAATTATAAATTTTAGATTAATTTTAAGGCATTTTTCCTTTACACGTCCACAGGCAATCTATTGTCCAATATTCACTATAACTCATACAAATGTATGTTAGCTGGAACAACAATAGATTTAATTATGTGCCCATAAACGTTTGCCAAAATTATCCAAATGGCTTTGAAACTGCAACAAAGAGGCATATTTAAGACTAGAAATTAGAAAATAAATTATAAATAAAAAATGAAGAGAGTATTATTTTTAAAAGGTTTTCATCAATTAATAGTTTAATATTAATTTACAATTATGCATTAAGAAATTAATTTAGAAATCCTAAAAAGATGGTTTAAATAATGTTTTTTTTTTCTTCCAGATGCCCTATCATAAAAAGAAACTCTAGAAATTATATATTTAAAAAAATAAATTTATTTGGCTTGCATTTTCTACTATGCATTAAAAAAACAAAGTGAATTTTTCATAATAGTTTGATTCTTGCATCCAATTAATGAATTAAAACAGAAATTTTTCGGGGAAAAAACATAAAGTAAAAAAATTAGGTGTGATTTTCAAGATGAACATTGAATACTTATAAAACAGTTTTTAAACTTTTCTTATTTTACATTTATACTAATTTAAAACTTAAATGCTATAAGGTTCACTTTTACAAGATTTGAATCATAGTATAAAACTTTTCTCATTTGAAAGATGAGAGTTTTGAAATTGATTTCAAATTACAGTAATACAGTAGAGTCCCGATTATCCGAGTTAATGTGGATCAAGACTAACTCGGATAACCAAAATAAACTCCGCTAAGGTGAAATTTGTAAATAAAATAAATCATGTAGTTTTAAATTTATATTTCAATAAGTACAAAAGTTATACAGATACACCACATGCAATTCATATTGTTATGATAATTAAAGAGTTCTTTTACTTTTAAAAAAAGTCCTTAATAGCTTTTTGTTTGCATTATCTTGGCATTTTTCTGCAGCCATGTTTCACCATTTTTTAAAAAAGGATAACAGTATTGCTGGTGTCGCCCTTTCTTCTTGTTCCATATATTCAATAGGGTTTTCGATAGCTTTTAGTCCATGTGCATGGGAGATTTTCATATGTCGATTTTCATCATGACTGACTTCATGATCATTGCTAGATTAATTTTCCTTATTGATGATCATTGCATCTGCAGGCTCTTATTCATCAGCATTTATCCAGTCACGTACATCCTCTTTGTTGATTGGCTCAGACAATGGCAGTTTCATGACTAAATCCAAAAGTTTATCGCTACCTTCATTTGACTTTCAGTGGTGTTCTGCATTCTGTGTATCGATAATTTTCCTCCACGACTTATGGTGGCTGATTTTACTTTATCCCATGCCGCACCTATCCAGTAGGCAATATCCTTCATATTAAAGGTTTTAAGTGTCTCGAGGACACTCTTATTTTCCTCAATACCTTCAATAAGAGCTTTTAGTAATTTTTTGGGGGGGTAATTTCTCTTCATATTTTCCAAAACACCTTCATCTAAAGGCTGAATTAGTGATGTGACATTGGGAGGCAAAAAAACTCCAATCACCAATTCATCATCATCCAGATGACTGGGAGCTTTGTTAAGCAATAACATTGCTTTCCTTGGAAGATTTTGATTTGTTAAGGATGTCCCCACATTAGGAACGAAAAACCATTTTTTGAACAAATCCGCAACTATCCAAGCACTTTTCTGATTCTTGTAATATACTGGTAAATTTTGCACGATTTTTCAGATTTTCAGTTATACTAATAGTTTTTTTTATAAAAGTAAAATTATTAGTAAATAGTTATTTTTACTATATTGTTACCATTACCATATCTTCTGACATTTGATTTTTTCTTAAATTTAAACTAGTTAGTTAACCTTTTAGATATCTGCTTCTATTGTTATGGAACACACTTTTAAGAAGAAAAAAAGCAATAAATAAATAAGTTTCAAAAAGTTAAATTGGAAAAGTAATTGTTTTAAAATTTTCTGAAGTTAAAATAAGTAATTTTTCAAATTTTACCACAAAAATGACATTTTTTCTTGATTAAATCTGTTTTTTTTAAATAAAACCATTTAATGATATGTCGGAAAGCAAAAAGGTATTTTAAAATATTCAAATAATGAAAATTAGAGTACCAAGTCTCAAACTGAGACTCTAATTGTTTTTAGTGCCAAACATCAAATACTATGTAGCAATATATTTATCCAGTTAAAAAAACAGAAGAATTGACTTATGAATAAAGTTTTTATTATTTTTATAAAATGAATTTAATTGAAAGCATTATTTATATACGTCTAGTTACTTTCAATTGCTAAAGCATATTTTACTCAAGTTTTTTAATTCTTTATAAAATTAGGTTTCGATAAAGAAAATCTGTAGGCTATTCTTTGATTGTTAATGTGATGTTCTAGTTAATTTCTTCTTGTGCAGCATTTTCTTTATTCTCATTTTCTTATTAGGATGTATTTTGTGATACTGTAAAAGCACTTATTTTCGCGAGGCTTTGATTTTCCCGAGCTCGTCCTAATTGCGAAAATTTAAGCCTCGCAAAATACTTTTTGTTCGCCTCAAATAATAATAAAAAAATCAGAAATTTTTCACTTATCTAAAATTAATGATTGCAGTTACTTAAATAAGAAATAAATACAAAAATTTCTTGAATATTTACAACTATTTTTTGAATACTATATAACTATTTCTTGAATAAAAACAATAACACAATTAATAGAACGAACTTTTCGGACAAAAGGAAGTTTCTTAAAATGCCTGATGCAAACTGGTTCTATTTAGGTAGTTTCGGGATTTTTCATCGTTCGGTTCTGTTCATGTAAAATTCGCGAAATTTTCAGCTCGCGAAATCACCGATACCTTCATTTTCTCGAAAATTACGACTCGCGAAAATAAGTGCTTTTACAGTATACAATCCTTAAAGCATAGTTTCCACCCAGACAGTTTCAGAAGTCTTCTCCACCCTACCTACCCTTTGGTTTACAAAATAATAGCACCCTTCTTGTCACCTATGCAAACTAGTCGGATGTACCAATCCCAAAACTTTCTTCTATCTCATACATGTTAATACTTCAAAATTCGCTATCACACTGCCAAAATTAAATGGCAATCTATGCATCTCATGAGGATTCTAAAGATATGAAATTCCGTGCATTAGTTCTTGAGATATGACTATCGCTGGAATCGTCTAAATCCAGTAAAATGCTGCCTAGCAGCGCCACCTATTAGGTGATTTATACCAAATCCTAATCAGCAACAATTTATGTCAACGTCTGACTGAATCTGAAGTTTGGAGAAAATCCGTGCATTAGTTTTTGAGATAGAGCTATAGCGAAAATCGTGAAAATTCCTGCATAGCAGCACCACCTATTGGGCGATTAACACCAAAACCTAATTAACAACAACTTGTGTCAACATACAACTAAATCTGAAGTTAGATGAAAATTCGTCCATTAGTTCTATAGATAGAGCTATTGAGGCAATCGTGAAAAAGGCAGCACAGAAGCGCCACCTGTTGAGTGATTTACACCAACACATAATCAGTAGCAAGTCATATCAAGGACTAAATGAATCTGAAGTTTGATGAAAATCCGTGCGTTAGTTCTTAAGATAGAGCTATTGGGGAAATCGTGTAAATCCTGCAAAATTTATCCTAACAGCGCCACCTGTTGGGCGATTTACACCAAAACGTAATCAGTATCAATTCATATCAAGACTAACTAAATCTGAAGTTTGATCAAAATCCGTGCATTAGTTCGTGAGATAGAGCTGTTGCGAAAATCATGAAAAATGCAGCATAGCAGCGCCACCTGTTGAGCGATTTACACCAAAAACTAATCAGCATCAATTTGTATTAGGGACTCACTGAATACAAATTTTTATTAAATTCCGTGCATTAGTTCTTCAGATAGAGCGCCCACAAAATTTGTGTCACATACACACAGACAGACAGACTCACAGAGTCACAGACAGACATTTTGTAAAAACATGTTTTTTGGAATATCTGACCCCTAAAACGTGTAAATCCGTCGAAAACCGGAATTCGAAAATTTTCATGAAACCAATACTTTCTTCTTGTAAAGATAGAAGAAAGTAAAAATTAGCAACCTTCTTGCCCCTCAGTAAAAAAGAAGTGTCCTTTCTAATTTTTGCATTAAATTTACTTACATAGTAAAAATAAGCTCAATGTTATCTTGTAAAGAGTGCGTTTATTTTTTTTAATATTAAAAGTGGTTTTAAAAACTAAAAGAATGTCCAAGTGCCTTTAGTAATTAAAAAGAAGTGTGGAAATTCTGCTTAATATGCATATGTATCTGTCTATGTTTATAAAAAAATTGCAACCCACATAATATAAAAGTGTATATCAGTATGGAAATTCTTGTATGACCTCTATAAGATGTTGGCTATCCTATCCTACGAAAAAGGCAAATTTTCATCATTATCCTAAGAATCCAAATATAGTGTATCCGAAGGATACATTTTATTAATTTTAACCTTAAGTCACTTTGCAGTTTCTTTCTGTACTTGTTTTTCAAAATCAGCAAAGTAGAAAAAGTATGTTCACAACAAGTATGTCGTGTTGAACTCCATCAAAGGACCTCAAAGCTGATTTAGATATTTCTGAATACTCTGTTCGTATATTCATCCAGAAAAAAATTAAGGATTTTTCCTTGAAATATTATTTGCTGGTGAAAATGTTATATTTTTTAAACAGACGAAGTAAAAGAACTTTGTTTGTGACAAACCTCTATTGTTCCACAATCCATAGGTTGGGAACTGCTGAGTTACACTAAAATAACCCTAATTTGTTGAAGAAATTTTGCTTTTGAGTATAAATATACAGTATACACTGGATTTCATAATGATATGAACACCTAGTAATTTTGTGATATCCTGGCAAAAATTCATAAATAATTATCAGAAAACTCCATGCTTGAGACAAATACAGTAATTTCACATAATACATAGCTGTAAAAGAAATTTCAAACTTTAAATTCATTGAATATATGGATTTAAAAAAAAAAATGGTGTTGCAAAATGATATGAACATTGACCGAAATTATCACTAAACGAGCATGGAAACTGTACAGGAATATTGAATGCCACTTCAAGAAAAAACATAAATATGCAAATTAGTTTAGCATATAAAGATACTTTGCAGACTGGAAAATTTCTAAACCTGACCACAAAGTGATTTCTAGAAATATGAGTCGTAATAGTGCTTTAAGTGGTTTTGAGAAGGGAGAAATTGTGGGTTTTAAGGATCAAGGACTTTCAGTCAGAGCTGTCTCAAAAAAAGTGAAAAGATCTCCAGGTATAATATTAAATTTTCTATGATTAAAAGAGCGTTATGCAGCAAAGAAGTCTCCGGGACGTGTGCCAAAACTGTCCAAAAGGGAAAAATAGCCATTATAAAAAGAATGAGCAATTGGAAAACAACTTTAGGTGAACTTTCAAGAGATCAACTGATAGCAGTGTCAAAAAATGCCTTGTCCGGAGTAGTCAAAAGCTCTAACATGATTAGGTACAACAAAAGAAAGCCCCAATCACGTATGACTAAAATGCATCAGCAGAATCGACTGGATAAGACAAAAGATTACATGTCTTAGAAGTTAAATATGAAAGCGTAATATTTTCCGATGAAAAATAATTCAATTTGGATAGTCCCAGACCTGCCAACTGCTACGAAAAAATTGTAGTTGCTACGATTTGGACCTATCAACTACGATGCTACGAAAATCGGTCTTAAACTATGATTTTTTGCAAAAAACACAAATGCATTTTTTGTTTCTAGTTGCGATTTTTATCCTTCACAGTATATTTTTCAGGAGTGATTCTGTTGCGAAATTTCCAAAATTTCAAAGTATTCATTTCCGAAAGTTTAAAAAAATTGGCCATTAGTCCAAAAATTCGGACATTAAAAAATGCTCATGAAAAAAAAAATCTGGGCTGCAAAACAAACTTCTTAACATAAAACACTCTCTTTATGTATATTAACCACGAGTGAATCATGTTTCTGTAAATATTTATGCAGGAATTCGCTTCCTTAGAAACAAGGTGCCATTTTAAGAATTTCTGGAAAGGGGGAAGGGGTTCTTTGAGGGGCAAGGTTTGAAATAGAATAGTGTGCAAAATCGCACAATTTGCTATAAACTACTGTGAATTTCGACAAATGACCGTAAAAATCAATTTTGCCAATTGGTCGCAGAAGAAAATTAATTTCGTCAAAGGATCGTGGTAAAAACGTAGTATTGATTTCAGGGCATGGCCCAGGGGGAGGGAATTGCCCCCCCCCACCACCACCACCACCTCCTGGAAGGTTTCAGATTTTGTTTCAATGGTGTGAATTTTGTTAAAATATCGCAGAAAGAAAATACAAATTTCATCAAAAGATCAGTAAGAAAATGCAAATTTCATCGACAGATCAGTAAGAAAACGCAAATTTTCACCGAAAGATCGCAGAAAGAAAACATTAATTTCGTCAAAAGAATCACGGAAAAAAACGCAAAATTCGACAAAGGATCGTGGTAAAAAATGCAAATTTCGTCAAAAGTTCATGGTAAAAAGTGCGGATTTCAACAAAGAATCATGATAGAAAAATGTGAATTACGATTGCGGAAAGATTGTGAATATCCTGAAATGATCGCAGGAAAAAATCCCGAATTTCGTCAAAATTTACTGCACTGGGATAAAAAATTGGAACCAGGCTCCTTTTACAAATGTTAAAAAAAAAAAAAAAAAAAAAAAAAAAAAAAAAAATGCGAAATGAAAAGAAACTCTAAAAATCGTATAAAAATTTTCAAAGGAGAAAATTTACTATATTGAGTTGAAAGACTGAAACCTTATTTCTTTTACGAATGTCAAAAGATGGCTGTGTAACACGAAATACCAACCAACCAACCTCCAGATTAATTTAAATTTTGTGTGCTGTGATTTCTCATTTTCAAAGGTTGGCATGTCTGTAGTCTGGATGGTTTTTCTTATTTTATTAGCATGATCTGTGGAAGAAACCAGAAATGTTTCAAAACAGCAGCAGGATGGAGGTTCACTCATGCTTTTAGCTGCGTTTGGATATCATGGTTTTATCAACGTTGCGTTTCCCTCTTGCAGAAGGAGTGCATTAACGTACCAAGATCTACTTGAAGAAAACTTTCTGCCATTTATCGAGGAAATTGACGGACCTTTCTGGATCTTCCAAGACAATGTATCTATCCACACAGAAAACACTTGAGAATGGTCTCTTAATAATGGTGTACATGTAATTCCATGGCCATCTGTTTCTCCTTATTTAAATTCAATGGAGAATATATAGAACCTTACTGGTTAGAGCTGTTTACGCAAATAGAAAACAATATGCTACAATTTCACAATTAAAAGATGCTACCACCTTCCACTGGAATGAAATCTATCAAAATACATTAAAAAGCTTGGTCCACTCCATGCCTGATCGCGTTTTTACATTAATTAAAAGATCTGGTTCATACGCTGTCTATTAATGTATAATTTTGTCCAATGTTCATATCATTATGAAACACCTCCAAAAGGAAAAATTCAGTTTAGTTTATGTATATATCGCTGTTTCAATTATATTTTGTTATGAAATAAAACGATTTGTTCTATGTCTAACATTAATTAGACTTCAGTTTGTTTTGTAACATTTTCTTCTTTTTTTATGCTTGAAAAACTGCATGTTCATATCATTATGAAACCCAGTGTATTAGAACAGTGTTTATCATTAAGGAATATTGAAGATTCTTGACTTTCAAAACTTTCTTTTACTTAGATGATAAACAAAATTATCGATTCTAGTAGATTTACTTGTTTATTTTGTATAAATCAAATGCTTTTTAAGTCACACTTCATTCATAAATTTATTTTAACATTAATAATACATTTATATTATTTATGTCTTGTAAGTTAGTTTGGAAATGTTATATTTCTATTGAGTTAGAAAATGAGCTTAGACATTTTTTATATGATGCCAAATTTTATTTTTGAAAAATTATGTACTGAATGAGTATTGTTACGTGACTATGCCATTCTAATGTCAATATCTGTTTTTCTGTGCACATACAAAGCACACAATGATGAATGAAGTATCTTACAAAAGGTGTTTGAATAGGCTTTTGGCATAGTACTCTTCCGTTTTGTTAGAATACATTGTTTGATTAAAAAATCAACAGTTAATTAAAAGTAAATGTAAAAACGATTTAGAAAATCTCAAAGATCGCTCTGCTAAGGTTTCCCAGCTCCACTCGTCTATTCTTAAAGGCAAAAAAAAGTTGAAAAGTTATAAATTAAGTTGAAAAAAATACTTTTGAGTAAGCTTTATTATTACTATATATTCAAAACTAAATTTTTTAATAATATTGTCACTTTGAAGACATGATATTTGTTTGCATTTCCTGTTACATGTGAATATTTTATTACATATATTATTATTACATACATAACATGTTTTTAGAACTTCAGAAAGATTGAAACTTGCAAAGTATACTTTGCAGTTTCTGCAAGGGAAGGTTGGAGGGGAAGAAAGATCTGTACTATTCTTTAGAATTGTAGCTTCTGCATAGTAAGAAATGTACTCATAATTAAGTTCATCAATATATTGACAACAGAATTTACATTGAATTGGAATTGTTTTTGTTATATATTTTTTAGCTTAGCTGAATGAAATTTTATCAAAATCATAAATTTAAAGTTGTCAAAAAATAAGTTTTATGCTATAGCTTTTATAAAATAAAAACTAACTTGGACAATCATTAGAATACTCTACGTTTTGGAATGATGGCAGTGTCAATTTTGAAAATCTTTTTGCAAAATGTAATCATCAAAAATTCATATCATGGTCTTTGTCACTACCCCATAAAGTGTGGCACTTAGTGTAAATTAATCGTATCATATTTGATAGGATTACCCCAATCCTCTTTAAAAAAAAAAAAAAAAAAAAAAAAAAAAAAAGTTTTTTAGTTTATAGCTATATATCTATATATTCTTTATCACATAACTAAGAAAATTTGTGCGGTTTTTGAGAACAGTTACTTTTGTAGTATAGGTGTGGCCAAACTTATTCTGATGACATCCTATCTGCACATTCCTTTAAAGCCTCATTCAGTAGAGCGTTATTCAGCACATAACAGGTTTCGCTATTAGTTTTGTAGGAAGTGCAATCGTAGAAAGAACATGTTGTTAACAAAGGGGTTTTTGAGGCTTATTTTGTTCTATGAATTCCAATTAAGAAACAGCGCCACAGAGGCCACTAAAGAAGACATGCTCTGTGTTTGAAGGGATTTCAGTGTGTGAACTGACTGCTCAATTGTGGTTCAGCCTATTTTCGTATGGAGACAAGAGCCTCAAAGACAAGCTCCGTGTTGGCCATCCATGCACCACAGACAAATTCCAGCTGGAGTAGGAAATCAAGCTGAATCCTCACGAAACCTGCCAGGAGCTTGCACACAGGCTTGGAGTATCTGACAAACCATCAGATTGCATCTGCATAAACCTGGAATGACATGGAAACTCAGTTAGTAGGTTCCTCATGTTCTGCCTGAGGAAATAAGCTTCGATGGTTGAACATCTGCTGGTCATTGCTGTCACGCCACAAAAAAGCCTCGTACCTGGGCTAAATATTGACATACCGTCAACCTTTGGGCCACTTTTTCCTGGTTCCACTTTCATTTCCATTATTAAAAAATATTATTTGTGATTTTTCAACATTGAAATGGAGTTGTAAACAATGAACATGAAATAATGAAGTAAACAGTATGGTTTTAAAGAGGAAATTTTTTATTTGTTAACTATTTTTAAAGTTTTGGAACAAAGTAGCCCCTGCTGAGGGCTTCTTTGGTCCATTCACTTAGTTTCATATGAAATGAATACATTTCATATGTAAATGAATACATTTTTGTTGAAAGCCCCTTGCAATAGCATTTTCTAATAACACAGGAAACTCTATAATTTTTTTTTTTTTTTTTTTTTTTTTTTTTTTTTACATTTAAACACAATAAACCAATTGTTAATACAGTATACTCTCAATATCTCGAAGTTGAAGGGACGCTAAAAGAATTTTGAGATAGTGAGTTTTCGAGATAACAAGGTCATAACTAAGACATAAAAATTCACGTAAAAACACAAGATACAGAAATAATATTATAAAAATTAGTCATGATAAATGAGAATAAGTGTAAATATGTAATGATTGTTGACAATAAGTCTAAATACAGGATTATAATTTTAATTTTTTTAAATAATAGAAAATAATTACATTAAATTGAAAAGAATTAGTAAATACATGAATGAATTTACATTACTAGAATTTCTTAAAGTCCAGCCTGGCGACTTTTCTCTTGAAATTATTCTTCAACCAATTTTTCTGTTCGAAAAATAACGGCAAAGTCATTGTTTTTCACTTTTTCTGAGCAATACATAAAAAAAGGCCATCCATATGACAAGGAAATACTTGTTTTCCCCCTTTGTTTGCCGTTCAAGTGACCTGATGGAAATATTGGAATCGTCCCTCACACCCTGACCCCTTAGAGAAATAATGAAGGGTGTGAGAGATTGGAAACACCTCTATTTTCTTCGACACAAATGGACAGCGATTTTTCTAGAAAAGTTCATTTTTTACTTCAAAAAATATTCAACATAACAAGGTTTTGAGTGAAAACTCTTTGAGATAAGAATTAAAATTAACATTAGATTAATATGTAATATCAAGGGGAAAAATAATTTTTCGATATATCAAGGTTTTCGAGATATCGAGAGTAGACTGTATTAAATAAACAAGAAACAATTTTCGTCATGTTATCCTCAGCAACTGGAACAAAAACAATTAATGTACATTTTGCTACAGTAGCATTTAAAAAAAAAATGTTACTTAAAACATGTTTTAAGAGATTTGGTTGTATAAAAGGCATTTCTAAGTAATTGGGGCTATTTTCGGACAAAAAAGGCCTGGCACAATGTAGCCCCGAAACACTTGTTTTCATGTTAGCTTTATGAAAACGTAAAAATTTTCTGTCAA
Organism: Maratus speciosus; assembly: GCA_963932465.1. Lineage (NCBI taxonomy): Eukaryota > Metazoa > Arthropoda > Arachnida > Araneae > Salticidae > Maratus > Maratus speciosus. Next base: position 58,123,375 of record OZ010798.1, read on the forward strand.
AAAGTTAAAGGAAAAACTATGATCACACATGGGTTACAGGTTATTAAAGGTAATATTTTGACACTAATCTTATTTGTAGCTCTTATCCAGATTGTTCCAGTATAGAAAGTTTCGAGAGTTAAAACTTACACACAAAAACAGTTGTCTACAAACACATCCAGTGTTGCCACTAAAAAAAAATAAATTACCCCCAAACTATTCAAATACCCTATAGTAGAGTGTAAAATATTTTTCAAGGGCAAAAACTCCAAATTATCTTGTATTGTTTGTTCAGTACAAAGAATAAAAGCTTTTTATATGGGATGGGCCAAAGTTGACATTATGCCAAAAAATTTCTCATATGTGATAGCCGGAAGAGAAAACATCATCGGTCGACTTCTGGTTCCTTCTCATTGGCCGCCAAACTGGATATTCATAAAAAAAAGATAGTGCTGTATGTTTGGTGGACCAGCGATGGTATAGTTCACACTGAATTCTTACCCTGAAAACAATCACAGCCAACGTCTACTCGTTACACTAGCAAATGGTTTTAACTGCTGTGATCTAAAAGCAGTCAGCGATGGTCAACAGGACAGTTCTCTTCTACGGTAATGCTAGACGTCATACGGCGAACGCGACCAAGCATGTGATCAAAACATTGGACAGGGAAGTTTTGCGTGATCCACCTGGATGTTGAACCATCGGACTAGTACCTGTTTTTGGCCATGGCCTGAGAGAACAGCAATTCCTAAACCAAGGTGATGTCACAAAGGCTATTACATAATTTGTGGTTTCTAAAAAAAAAAAAAAAAAAGTTTTTTTCAAAAAAAGGCATTTATTAGCTTGTCTCATTGGGAACATGTAATTGAAGCCAATGGTGACCATTTCGAGAAATAAAATAACTGTTATGATTTTTGTGGTTCTTTTTTTTATGTCTGTTGAAAACCTCACAAACTTTCTTGGTTACCTGATAGTTTAATAGTTGACTGAAGTATTATTTTTAATATATTTGTTTAGAGGTATGATAGAAAATTTCAGTGCTCTGTTTGCAAAATAAATGCATGTATTTATTTATAAAAAATATTACAAGGTGAAAAATTTTAAATAAAATCAATATGTACTAGTTTACTAGTACTTACTTAATAATTACTACTACTAATTTAATAATAATGAATTATTTACCCTAGAAGATGAAATCTTATTTTAAGACAGTTTAATCATTATAATGTCAGTCTTCAAAAAGTTATTAAAATAATTATAATCTTGTGCTTACTACTACTTTTTTAAAATACAACACTTACCAAAATTCTGATTATGTCACAGACTGTGTTGGTGTGTGTTACATTTTCAATATTTCTGATTATTAATTTATAGTCTGCATTATTTCTCTATTTAAATTTAAATATTTAAGTTCAAAAACAACTTTAAAAACGTATTAAGTAAATAAATAAAAAGCATTCTAATTAATTTATATTCCGTTAATAATCCTATAATTAATAATTATTCAAAGTAATAAATATTATAATATGCAATTAAATATAATTCTAATAGTGTACAGATCTTTTAAAATATAAACATTACGGAAAATCGTTCGTTAAAGTAACTTACAATGCTTTTCTTATAATCGCTTACTTCCGAAAATATAAATTTAAAAAGTTATTTAATATTAATTATTTTATTCTAAAACTATTTTTTTGAATGCTACTATCTTTTTCTAAGCGATTGCCAAAATTTCATTAATTTTAAACCGTAATTTAGCGAGATATCCGCATTACAAAATTTAATCACTTCTGTCAGTTTTAAAAGACGCGTGATCCATTTTTTTTTCCCCGACGCAGTTAGACATTTTTTTATCTTTCTTCCTCGCAGAAAAGGACGTCGTGACGTCACTCTATCCTCCATCTTGTTTTGGTATCATGGCGTGACATCGCTGGTACTCAGGAATGCAGGGGGAATGCAACTTCGATTACGATACAAATCGTTATCGATATTTCGATTGCGATAAAAATCGCTATCGTGATGACTCAGATGTGCACGTGCCGGTCGCTGATTGGCGAATTTTAAGTTGAGCGTCTGTTTCAACGTTCTTTTTGAGCCATCTGGATTTTATCTCTCACACTTTGTCAAAATGTAGCGGTCTGTTTGGACGTACGTTTGAGGCTGAGGCCTCAGACGGAGAAAATGATGGCGAAGTACAGCACTCCTATCCGAACCTAAGAGCATACTCTCCATACTCCACGGATGTAATAGCATACTGAAGCTCCTTCCATAAATAGATCCTCGACCATCTCAACAATCCTTCCAATTGTTTTGACTTAAGATTCATCCGAAAGACGATATCCCTAATCTTCAATCAATTCAACCAGAAGCTGAAGCATTCCTGAATATATTCCAATCTGCTGAGCCAAGCAGACATCGACCAATATCTGTAATGTTCCGGTTCATCGAAGTCCAAGATTAATGTGGGAACTATTCCTGATGCCGTGATATAAGTGAACCGTTAATTAGTCCTATACAACCTATGTTTTCGAACTAATTCCTTTTGGACAATAATCCGAACTGTTACACTTTAGAGACATTTACAAAATAACCACGGAAAATAACTGTTGAAATATATAGTAATTGATTTATATATTGTATTCATCTTAATAATGGAAAATACGAAGTTGCTTGGCCAAGTATGATTATGTGTTGCTAAAGAAAATTAAATTCATGTTAACTGTACATATTTGTCTGTTTACTTCAAATGGGTGAGTCTCTTTTATTTTTATTTTTCAGCCTCCGATGTTTTTATGGCAACATATTCTAAATTAATTATTTTGTATATTTAACTTTAATTCTTAATATTTTCATTGGTTGCCAATTCATTTTAATTTTCAGACAACCACTACGGCGATCCACGGCCACACAGTGTGCAATGAAACAAAATAAATGTAAGATAATTGAGAAATATTTTGGCGCATATCGCTCACCCATAAGAAAAGTGACACAACTAGACAAAAATAGATTTCACAGGAGAGGCAAAAGATTTGCATGTTTTTACTTTAACATGAAATTATAGCACTTAGCTCCGCATGCAGCAATAAAAACATGCCTAAAAGCATAAAACTCTTAATAGTCCAGGTAATAAAGACCGTATAGGGGCTCTACCTAGCAAAATTCATGGTAGTTCTGGAAAAAAGCTTACTATATGTTTTTTAGGTCGCTGAATCCGAATTTTTAACTTCCCACCAAAATTTCCCCCGGCAGCCCTCCCAAATTTTGGTAAAATGCCTTCCAAAAAAGATTTTTATTAAAAAAATAAATTTTTTTTATTGTTTTAGGGAAAAGGTATCTAGAAATTCAGAAAGTAGACAAAATTTGCAACAAATTAGATATATGATATTATGACTTAGGATGAAGGGGAAGGGGGGATCTGCCTCGGAACATGCGCGCGGTGCTGTGTGAACTAAGTTGCACAATTCCACTTAACCACTCGCACGTTTACATTCGCCCTCCCATCTCCCCTTGAACTTTCTCTATAAGGTTTACTTTTAAGTTTTTTGGGTTGCTGAATCTGAATTTTTAACTTCCCCCCAAAATCCCCCCCCCCCCCCTCCAAAAAAAAAAAAAATGTTTTTAACTTAAGTTTCTTATTGTTTTAGGGGAAAAGCATTACGAAACTCACAAACTAGACAAAATTTGCGACAAACAGGATATATGACATTATGACGTAGGATGAACGGGGAGAGGGAGGGGGAGGGCTGCCTCTGAACATGCACTGCGGCGCTACGTGCACTAAGTTATAAAGTCCAGGCAATAGGGGATTTTACCTGGAAAAATTAATACTAGTTCTGGATTTCGACTCACTTTATGTTTTTTGGGTAGCTGAATCCGAATTTGTAACTTCCCGCAAAAATTTCACCCAGCAACCCCCCCAAAAATTGGTTTTTGAGAAAAGCGCGCAGGGAATGTTCCGAGGCAGCCCCCTCTCTCCCCGTTTGACTCCTACGTCATAATGTCATATATCCTATTTGTTGCAAATTTTGTCTAGTTTCTTAATTTCGTAATGCTTTTCGCCTAAAACAATAAGAAATTTAAGTTAATAACAACTATTTTAAGAGGATTTTGGGGGTAAATTAAAAATGCAGATTTAGCGACCCAAAAAACTTAAAATAAACCTTATAAGGAAAGTTCGGAGGGGAGATGGGAGGGCGAATGTAAACGTGTGAGTGGTTAAGTGGAATTGCACAACTTAGTCCATGCAGCACCGTGCGCATGTTCCAAGGCAGATCCCCCTTCCCTTTCGTCCTAAGTCGTAGTGTCATATATCTAATTTGTTGCAAATTTTGTCTACTTTCTGAATTTCTAGATACTTTTCCCCTAAAGCAATAACAAAATTGATTTTTTTAATGAAAACCTTTTTTGAGGGCTTTTTACCAAAATCTGGCGCAGTTGCCGTGGGAAATTTTGGTGGGAAGTTAAAAATTCGGATTCAGCGACCCAAAAAACATATAGTAAGGCTTTTTCCAGAACTACCATGAATTTTGCTGGGTAAAATTCCCTATTGCCTGGACTATTAGAAGGAAGATGTAGATGACATTTGGAGGATTGAATAATTTTACCTCACCACACAGTTGCCCCCCCCCCCCCTTCCTTTCTGTGGTCACGAATGGACATATATCATAATAAAGCAATTTTCTAAATAACTACTCTTGTGAAACTTTTTCTATAGCAACACGTACTTATGACAGACCTATTAGCGGAATAAAATGCAAAATGAATTTTTGAGAGTTGTCACTTTTCTTGCAGGTGAGTGATATATTCTTTGCTTTTGCATAAATGAACGTACTGTTTTCTTTTTAAATAGCAATGTCTTTTGTATTGAATTTTATTTATTTTATTATTATTATACAATAAAACCCGCTGTGATGGAATTTTAAGGGACCAAGAAAAAAAGGTTTGTTTCAGACAGATTTATGTCTTAGCAGGTATAATTGTAGGGTGGTCTGTCAGGACTGTAAACTTTTCTTGTTTGGACTGGGATTCTGATATAAACAGCTTTCATTTTCACAGCTTTTATTATATTAATTTTATACTAACTGTGAAGTCAGTTATTTTATCAGTCACTCTGTTTTGAATATAACTGTCGTTTTCTTTATCAAGATCTTTATCATACTCAATTTTTATCTCAATCATCACTTATTCCCTAAAACGAAACCTTGTTTATCTCCACGATCATCATGTAACAGAGATAAGTTTTATATTCGTCTGTTTGTTTTTAAGCAAAGATAAATTTATTTACCATCCTTTTAAACTAGGCGGAGTCAGAACCATATAGATCAGTTCAGTCATCCTGGCGATTCAGACTATGATGGATCTGAGCCTGAAGCACCCGAAGCAGACGATAAAGAAGAAAAGGGGGAGGAAAAAGCTGCTGTTAAGAATGAAAAGAATGATGCTGCTAGTGATAGTGCTGAAGAAAATGAAACCATTAAAAAGGAGTGTCCCTTTGGTGCAAATTGCTTTAGGTAGGTGCATGGCTTTATCATAATTTTAAGGACACACAAGCCTTTATCCAACTGTATTTTTAAATCTCATACCTCTACTGTTATGTTTTTCCCAGTTGCTTGTGACTAGAGGTTTCAAGGAAAATTTAATTCTACCCAATAATCTAATTCAAAAGCGCATTAATTTTAAATTGCATTTTAAAAATTTATAACAATTTACAGTCTATTATTGGTGTAGTGTTTTTATTGCTCATATAATACTAAAGATGAATTTGAGCTCTTTTTTTTGTTAGCATGAGCCCAAAAACATTTTGTGTCATCCTAATCTGATCCTAATGTCAAAAAGATGCAATAGAAAATTGTTTACAAAAGTTTAAAATGGTTTCGAGGTATTTCATGATTTTCATGTCCCTGAAAATCTAAAATAGCAAATTTCTAAGCACCGAACTTGGACTATATTCTTGTTTCTCAAATAACATGTGGTATGTTTTGTTTTTTATTTTTATTTTTCAATTTGTGAATAAGTAAATTTTATACTTTGAGTCCAAACCTAAAGTGAGCATTGGGCTTCAAGCCTGTTTCGAACCTGGACTTGTGTGCATGTGTCAATATCCAATATGTACTACAAATTTTTTTTAATAACTGTGTTGGAATTACTTTTGTCAGCCTTTTTCTCCATAATAAAATAGTGTTTTTGAATGCACTACATTGAATTTTCTTTCTTACTTTTCTTTTTGGATATATATATAATATATACACTATGACGCAAAAGTTTAGACAATGACATCATTCAGCTTTAAAATGTAGAATTATGACGTCAGAATTACAAAAACCTGTAAATATATTCAAAAACTGATTTAAAATGCTATGTACAAAAGACAGTCGTTTTATTTGCTATAATACTAATTTTTTTCATAAAAATTCAAATGTGCTTGTCGCAAAAGTTTAGACACTATTCTAAATTTCTTTGAATATTCGCTGGCATATGCAAATTTAGAATCGATGATGTCACAAATTTGGAGTACTTAAGTTCTGCAAACGATTGCGCTTCATAGTCGACATGCCGAGAGCTAAAGAAATTCAAGTGAATGAGGTTTCAAGGATTTGGCAGTTGAAAGGTGAAGGGAAGAGCGTTTCTGAAATTTCTGCTATTATTAATAAGTCAAAAAAATCTATTTATCGAGTTTTATCGAGTGGTTCCGAATATAAAGCAAAATGTCGGTCTGGGAGGCCACGTGTGACAAATGTACGAGAGGATCGCCTGATACAAAGACTAGCGAGTACTCAACAAATGAGCGTACGTGGAGTTCAAAGCTCATCGGGACTCTTTGTATCAAAGGATACGATTCGTAGACGAATTTTGGAAAAAGGAACAATCGTTTATAGCAAAATGCAGAAGAAACCAGCTCTGAAACCACATCATAAGTTACAAAGACTTATGTGGACTCGAAAGCATATGTCATATGGAGAGAAATGGCAGTCAGTCATATTTAGCGATGAAAAAAAGTGGAATCTGGATGGTCCAGATGGTTGTTTATCGTATTGGCATGACTTGCGGAAGGAACTTCGACGTTTTTTTAGTCGCAGACAAGGAGGGGGCTCGGTGATGGTTTGAGCAGCCTTTTGCTATAATGGACAAGTATCTCTGACCTTCACCAGTGGTCGTCAAACTTCACAGCATTATACACAGACATTAGAAGAAAACCTACTGCCATTTGCGGAGCTTCTAGGGGGTCCTCAGTGGGAATTTCAGCAAGACAATGCTTCAATTCACACTGCAAAACATTCAAAATCTTGGTTTAATTCCCATAATATAAGAGTTCTCGACTGGCCTGCATGTAGCCCAGATCTTAACCCTATAGAAAACCTTTGGAGCATCATGTGTCGCAAAGTTTATAGCAACGCTAGACAATACTCTTCTGAAAAGGAACTTAAGACATCTATTGAGAATGCATGGTACGATATCGATCCACAAACTATGCAAGATTTAGTTTCTTTCATGCAATCTCGTGTATATGACGTAATACATAAGCATGGATGCGCAACCAGGTTTTAAAACTTGTTTATTTCGATTTTATTTAATTTGTGTCTAAACTTTTGAGACAGCAGTTTATTTTTTTTACCATTTAATTTATTGCAATATGCACAATTCCACTTTTCTTTGTTATAAATATTGTTTATATGTACAGCACATTAACTTCAAGCAGTGATTTGAAAATTGAATAAATATTTTTCAAAGTATGTAAGAATTTCTTCATTGTCTAAACTTTTGCGTCATAGTGTACATATATAATATCTTAAATTTTTCTAATGAAGGAACTTTAGTTTTGATTTGACTTGATGTTTTTTCATTAATTATTATAGATTAAACATGTTTATCAAAATTTAACAGAGCCTTAAATTTTTACAGGAAAAATCCACAGCATAAAAAAGACTTTAAACATACTAAAAAAGTCCGCCCAAAACGAGAAGCTGCTAAGCAAGCTGGTAAAGTATAATTATTATTAACAAAGATAAATTTATAGAATTTTAAAAGATTGCATTCTTTCATTTGAAAAAATGAATAGTCAAGTATGTTTATATTAAGGGCAGTTGGAAGTCAAATTCGTATAAAAAGTAGTTTTTTTTTATTTTTTAATATTTTGAATCCTTTATTTTCTCCTTTCGAATGGTATATTACTTTTGTTTATGCAACAAAAAGAAGTTAAATTTTTTTAAGTAATTCAGTTTGTGTACATCATACATAAGTGAACTTTAAACTAATTTTTTTTTCAAAATGTTGCTCTTTGAACTTCTTTTTTTATAGAAACTACTACATATTATTGTTTGCAATCTTGCCAGAATATGTCACACGTATCCCTGATTCATCTGAAGTGAACTTTTGTTAAAAACATACGTACAAAATTTTTATTAAATTCTTTGGGAAAATGCAATTTTTTTGTTATTTAAAAGTAGCTTTTATTCCAGATTTTTTAAAAAAATAACTAAAGAATCTCTGTTTATAAAGTTGACTTCACTTTATTAGGAATTATTCACATTATGTATATAAAAATTGTTAAGTGAATATCTTTGTGTGTTTCTGAGGAAAGGTACATTAATTTAACATGTTAGGTATAGAGACTTCCAACTGCCCTTAAAGTAGCAAAGCTTCTTTTGGAATTTAGATGTTACCGGCCATACCCGATTTTAGGCCAAACTAGTTTATCCTAACACGCATAGGATAAACTAGTTTTTCCTAGGCCAAACTAGTTTATCCTGACGCCCATAGGATAAACTAGTTTTTTCTAGGCCAAACTAGTTTGGCCTAACGCTTATAGGATAAACTAGTTTAGCCTGCTGTTCTTTGGTCCGAACTAGTTTATCCTAGGCCAATTCAATTTGGCGTGATTTTATTGATCCCAAAGATTGCCCGGTGCCAACCTTTTAATTTATCCTAGGCCAATGCACTTTGACGTACTTTTACTGATCCCAACTACTGCTCCGGAGCCAACCTTGTGCCAAGTAATATTAACATCACCCTTGTATAATATATTTTATTCGATGGGGAGTGGGATACTCCCCCCACTCCCCCTTTTCTCACCATTTCACCGGCGTCGGTTTTTTACAAAATATGTTCCATATGACAAATTGCATGCTGGAGGACCAAAGAATGGGATGAGAGGTTATCATAAAATTTAGGAGAGTAAGAATTTAGAGGATTTATTTATAATGTAGAGTATAACCTCAAAAATTCGGCATCGTTGGGACCTAGACTTCGCCGGATTTTTGAAAATTCTAGATTTCTGAAAGAATATCAAATGTACTTCTGATATTCTTCATGGTGTATTTATTCATAAATAATTCATATCCAAGTGATATTTATGTGAGAAAAAAAATGTAAATATTAATTTTTTTTTTCTCACATAAATATCACCTGGCTTTGAATTAATTATGAATAAGCGCGCCATTAAGAATATCAGAAGTACATTTGATATTCTTTCAGAAATCTGGAATTTTCAAAAATCCGGCGACGCCCTGGTCCCAGTTTGACTTAAAATGCATATATTTTTAAGCTACCATTATTACACAATTAAAATTCTCTTTAAAGAATAATGCATATACATTTATACGGATGGGGATACAGTACTGTAAAACATGTTAGAAGAATCTGTGTGTGACGAAATCCTGTTTTAAACGGAATTTTTTTTTTAATCGGTGCAAATTGGATATAATAATCCATTTGAAAAAAAAACATATACATATGCTAGAGACAACAGACCTGCTAAAAAAGGAACTTAACTATAACGAAATATTTTGCTCTCCTATGCGATTCCCTCTTAGAAGGTTTTTCTACATAAATATTTTCTGATTTTCAAGTCTCCAATCAGGCCCCACCAGTGGCCGAGAGGTTCTGCTCTCGAAGCTGGTAGACGGGAGGTGCTGGGTTTGATCCCAATCGCGCCCGTCGGCCTAATCGTTCGGAGTTTTCGTGGTTTTCTTCGAACCTTGGTTCTCCAAGCGTTAATACGGGTTAGGTTCCCTTAGAAAGACCTCCACGGAAGGCACTCCCCCCTTAGGGCCTATATCCCACGTGCAGATAATTGGCCGACATAAATACAACCAATCAAGTCTCCAATCCGTGTAAAAAAATGAATGATATCAGTAATTATTCAGATATTTACATACAAATAGAGATTCATTAAAAAATCAATATAGTTTACAACAGAATCATTAATATCATTAATCCACATTCTATGGCTAGGAGTTTTAAAAATTCTATACAATAAAATCTTCTAAGACGGAATTTCATAGGAAAGAAGAAAAATCCGTCGTAAGCAAGTTTCCTTGTTAGAAGGTTCATCGTCTGTTGTAAGTGCATTATAGTCTTTTTACAAGTACTAATATCCTCATTTTATATAGATCAACATATTTGTTTTTGTTAAACACGGGATTCCGTCATAGGCAGGTTATTTTCCTTAGGTTTTACCGTACTTTAAATTTATTACCTAAAAATGCATCTACTCACTTAAAAAAGTTTAAAAAATAATAATAAATATATAAATTTTAATTGTGGAATAATAGCGATTTAAAAATATGTGCATAAAAAAAAAAAAAGTTGGGCAAAGCCAAATGTTACTGATATTTTTACTGAGCACATCAAAGATTCGACCGGTCCCAATTATTTTCATATAAACTGCGTTTGAAATGGGACTGAAAATTTCTGCTTGTGCAGAGCTCAAGGAGAATGCAGTTCAGTCCCGACTTAAAGACTGAAAAAAATTGAGTCCCGGTCCATCTCGGTCCGAACCTCTCGAAAAAAAGTAATCCCCTAACCAAGCCCGGACCGAGTGTTGGGAAGGAAAATTGGGCGGGCCTGTGAAGACCCTTAACTGAAGATAACTGAAGTATAACCGAAAGACTAGCTCACAAAATTTTGTAAATTTGAACGCTAAACTTCTATTCTTAAAAAATAAATAATAATAATGAGATTTTTGTGAGCTTAGCTCATTTTCATAGATGTGCGTGAGTTTTTTGTGAGCGTGCTCAACACTGGTTGGCAACAATTAAAGCACATCAAATTGAATTGACCTAGGATAAACTAGAAGGTTGACGCCGAAGTAGTCTTTGGGATCAATAAAAGCACGCCAAATTGAATTGGTTTAGGATAAACTAGATTGGCCTAGGAAAAACTAGTTTGGTCTAGAAAAAACTAGTTTATCCCATGGGCATTAGGATAAACTAGTTTTGCCTAGGAAAAACTAGTTTATTCGATGCGCGTTAGGATAAATTAGTTTGGCCTAAAATTGGGTTTGGCCGGTAACATATATATATATTTTCAGATACTAATAAAGTGACATTCAGGTACACACAAATAACTATGAAACTAAAATTATGGATCAAATGTGTTCTTATTTTAAAATGACTATGTATTATCATATGAGAGTGACTGCAACGTCTAAGAAAACCTATTTAAGTATGCTTAATGTGCCCAACATTTGCAGTAGTGCTTGAGTATGCATGTGTATCGCTGCTGATGGTGGACTATTAAGCGTACTAAACTTAATTTTCTTATTAAAATAATTAAACTGTTTTGCCAAATAAAATAAAAAGATACACTTCAAATACTCGATTTTATTTTAAATTAAAAAATTTGCCAGAGACTTTTGGCCCACCCGGTATTAGCATACAAATCCCTCCACCATAGAAATATAGTTCTTTAAATGAAGCGAGTGTACTGTAGAAAACTTAGGTAAATTTAAACTCTTTGCAAAGTTTTTAACAATTGAAACATCACTTATTGGTTTTCCCTACAACTTTTGTAGAATTAAAACTGTATAAAGAGAAAAGAAAATCGCCAGGTAGCAACTTTCTTGCCAAACAGTTAGTGCTACGCCACTAGATGAAAATAATTGAAAATGAAATATTTTAAAGTGGTTTATTTTTGGTTTTTGTTGAATTTCGAAAACAGGGTTCCCATGGGTCAGGGAAAAGTCATGGAATTTGAAAAGTGAGGCAAAAAGTCAGGGAAATTTGTAAATATTTAAAGTGGTCAGGGAAAAGTAAGATGATTTTTGATGTTCTATTTTCCATTAGAATCTCTTATCGTCATAAATGAAGAAATTTTGAATTAATTATTCATCCAATCTAAAATTTTTATATAAAATTTATGCAAACTATATAACAATAGCATGATATGAAAAATAATTAAAAATCAGAAATTCATACAGCGCATATTTTTTTTTTTTAGCATTTATCTAGATTAAAGTTGTCCATTGTGGGATTTTTTACAACAGTATATAAGCCGAATTTTTTTGAAAAGGTCATAGAAATTTTTGAAAAAGGTCATGGAAAAGTCAGGGATTTTTTTTACTAGAATTGTGTAGGAACCCTGTAAAAGTACTGAACCAATTTTGATGAAATTTAAATGGGACCAATTCGAGTGTATCTTCTTTCAATTATAAAAAACAAACACAGGAATCAGTCGCATAACTTTGGATCCATAAAAAAATAAATAAATAAATAAAAGATGAGTTTTTGTAATTTTTTATCGGCTGCTCCTGCAGCAACAAGCACTTCATCCAGCAATTCGCAAGTAGCTATGTACATCAACATCAGAATGAGGAAAAATATTCATTCTGGTTAATTTCTGAAAAACAAAGTACAGAACAGTTATTTTTTACATGAAAAATGTCATTTTTTACTAAATTATGGCTCTGTACTTTTGTAGTTGACTTTTTGTTTTTGTTATCTCTCGTAGTTTTCGAGATAGGTTTGATAACTTCCAAACTGTGCCATTAGGGATGCAGCAGTCACTCTCTTATGATTGTGCATAGTCATTTTACAATATTTAGATGATTGCCTGACAATAATGTTAGAATTATTTGAGTATGCCTGAACTTTACTTTTGACCCTGTAGGCCTGTATATATGTCTAACCTATGTTATTGTAGAATGTAACTAGTTTATTATAAATTCTGATGCGAATGATTTTAACAATATTACTTATTGTGTTGGCTTAAGTTGCTGTTAGAATTTTAAGATTAAAGTTGATCTCTTCCTATTATGGGATTATTTATAAAAATAATGTAAAATAATCAATTAATGCCTGGTAATTGAGTTTTACAATAAAGGGATAGAAAGCATAATTGTTCATTAAAATAAGTGAAGCTTATTAATTATTTGCATTAAAGTTACAGATATCATGAGACAAATTTAGATCTTTTAATTTTTAAGGGGGGAAAAAAGTTATTTTAATTTTCTCTATTCATCGATAAATAAAATTTTCAGGTTTCAGAAAGAATGAGTCCGAGCCTGCCTGAGCCCGAAGACTAGAATAAAAATAGAGCCTGTGTCGGGCTTGGGCTGAGCCTTCTCATCTCTAATGTGGATAGCCTGATGTATATTAATAATTTTGCGTTACAGAGTTTATATAAAAAATTAATCTAATATTTTTATTTTACAGATATTGTTTGAATTTATTTTTAAATATCTGAAAATTATGTAACATGAGTTATACTTTTTTTCCCCCAATAAGTTTTACAACCCTAAGTAAATTAAAAACTTTAATTTTTATGAAAAAAAGAGCTGGACATTTACACCATGAAAAGTCCAATATCAACGTGAAAATAAAAAAATCACAAATGTACTAAATGGTGTATACAAAATGTTGTAAAGTCAAAAACTAAACAAACATTAAAAAATTATAATAATCGACGTTTCGGTCATCCTATATGACCATCTTCAGGAAAAGAATTGTTAAATTGCTTTTGAAGAATAAAGCTAAGACCTTGAATTTGAAAAGCTCGCTAGGTTTCCAATGAATTATTGCTTCAACCAATCATAAGAAAGAGAATTTGCAATGACACTATCTAACAGACAAAAGCAGAATGAAAGTTAAAATGATTAAACGTTGGAATATGCGATGGCATCATATCTCAGATGAAGACAGAATAAAAGAAAAACAGTATGACATGGAGTGGCAGCATAGAGTATAAAATGAGGAAAATAAATGCGGAACAGAAAATTAGAATAAGAAAATATAAACATTGCTAGAAGCATAAATAGCAGAGCATTGCCTAACACACATCCAAAGTTTAGGAATAATAAATAAGATGTTATCATTACATACGTCATTTCTTCTAAGCATAATTTCAATGGATTCTTTCTGTAGATCTAATAGTATTATTACACGGAATTTTTATCTTGGCATTTTCAAAATCTATGTAATTGTCAGGATTGTTGACTCTGGCACGTTCGTGCAAAGGTGTAGAATCCAGGTTACTGTTTCATCAATTAGTAAGGTAAGGAGGGGGGAATAGCAATAAGTTGAATAAACCCGTGAACAATTTTACTTAAGTTTTCAAAAAACAACGGGAGCATGCCATAATCGACAATAGGGTGACGTCTGCTGGTTATTAGGCATGCTGTGAATGGGTAGACAATGAATGAAAATTCTGTGAAATGCAGAAGACTCTTACTCTTTATCATTGATACTATCGTGCAGAAATGAAAATTCTTCTGCAGAATTCTTTGTACTGTTTCATGATTTTTTTTTCTCTCTCTCTCTCTCTCTCCCCCCCCCCCCCCCCCCCCTCATTTTAAATATATAATTTCTTTCCAAATGAAAAATCTTTCTCCAAGAAATCATTGCTGGCTTAAAATGTTAATCAAATGTTGCTGTTTTTCTGTCGTGGTAGTACAAAAGATGAACAGCAACAGCTCTAATGTTAACCTTTTCAGGGGGCAGTAGTATGTTTATGAAACATCTTAAGTTTAATTCAAGAATGCCACATTGGCACCAGAATTTTGGTTAAAAAATTCTGTTTATTTCGTATGTGAAAAATAGCTTTTTCTTATTTAGAAATAAATTTGATTGTAAATTCCAGTTTCAATTATTCATTTCAACATTTTAGCAATGGAAGTGCTTTGCCCCTGAAAGGGTTAAATCTTACCACAAAGCAGATAAAGTTAGTTTTAGTTGCATTCAAATTGTCATGTTTAATCTCTAAACTATTTTTATTTGAGATTTGGTCCAGTTTTCTGGTTGAATTTGAAAGATTTTTTAAAATTTGATACAATTATGTAATTTTAATTTTTTATAAAGTTAAGAGTTTATGTGGATTTGTAATAGGATGCAAAGCAATTCAAGCTTATTGACTGGGAAGCAGCTGCACAGACCATCACCTCATCGTGTTTACAGCTGAAATTTCAGGATTAGACAAAACTTGATTAGCATATTAAAATACAACAGGTCTGTCAAGTCATATCTTGTTGGAAACCACCTTCAAACCTGATTTTAGTGGTTGATCGGTAGGTTTATCATTGAGTTTTCCTGCACCCAAAAGTATGAAAAGATGGAGAGCTGGGATCAGGAAATCACATTGGTAAACTTACCAGACAACAACTAAAATTTGTTTGCAGGTGTTTTCCACCAAGATAGGACTTGGCAGACCCGTTGCATTTTAATATGCGAATAGTTTTAACTAGTCCTGTGATTTCAGCCTTCAACTCGATAAGTTTATGGTTGATGCATTTGGCTCCCGGTCTATTAGGGACAAAGAATAAATTCACGCATGTAAAAGATATTAAACCTAATTAAAAAAGACAGATTATGAAACACTTTTCTAACACATTCAGAATACTGTTACAGAACTTCAGCTAATAATAAGGTGAAAGATATCTAATCTAAGTAAACAATTTGTAAAATGCATAACACATGACAGCACAAGCTCAACAAGTACCATCTATAGTCAGAAAAGTATCCGAATTCTTCTGTGTAGCCCTGTATATTATTAAAGATTCGTATATATACTACATAGTATGCTAAAATGTAGCTCAGTTATCAAATGCGTACTACAGTTAAAAATTCCTTCAGCAATTTCCGTCAATAAATGAATGTTCTCTCATGTACAGGCCTATATGTGATCTATAGAATTATTTATACATACCACACTGAAAATGCACTTCCACTAATTATCGCTCAGCGAGAACAAAAGGTATTTTTGATTTTGCAAAGGTATTCAATAAATTCATCGATATCATTGATTATTAAATTCAATGCAAAGAATTCACCTTTCCAGGAATTTTCTTTGAATCAAGTACTCTAAATACTGTAACAGTATATGATTGGTAGAAAAGCCAAGAAAAATAAATTAATAAATGTAATAGCAAAGATTTTTGTGAAATTTAAACATCTTTTAAGAATAAAGGCATCTTTTGCCATTCTTCAATCTAAATTTCAAAATAAATTAGGACTTGAAAAATCATCAAAACTTGTGTTTTTTATAAAGTTTTTAACTGTAAACATTCACATGTTGTAATATATTGCCTGTGGAATATATTTGAGAAAAACATGTTTTTTTTTTTGTTGTTTATTTAAAACATGTTTTGACATGTATACATTTATACATGTTATTTTTCTTTAATTTTGTTTGTTATTATCATCAAAATGTTAGATTATTTTTTTTAAAAAGCAATTTTAAACGAAATAACTACTATTTTCAATATATGGGAAATGTTAATGGATTATAGTAATTTTTGCTCAAATTATAGCAAAATAAATCAAATGACATAATTTTCAAGATAGTAATAAGTTTTCTAATACAACAATATTATGATTTATATCAACTCTCATGAATTCCATGTCCCTCAGATTCCTTTGAATTTCACAAATCCTTTACAGTATGGTATATACGAAAACATGGCACGGCACACAAGCCTACATCACAGTCTTTCCAATAAACTTGAGTCTTGCGTCGTATCCTCTTTCGCTTTTCATCAGTTTTACGACAACAAAAGAAACATTGTCTGGTTGGAATAGTTGTTTTTTCCGTTAGTGGAATGTGTTCAGGAAAGTGTCAAACCGTAAATCGCAACGAGTTCATATTAGAACGCCCTGGTCCTCTTGGTTGAATGTATGGCTTATTATCTTCAATGATTTGTTCCACAAATCGAGATTCTGTACTCCGTATTACATTTTCCACCACCAGACAACTGATAAATAATAAAGGAATTCCAAAGTGTTTAATCCAGAAGATGGAAAAATATCTTTACATAGTATTTCTTTCCCCGTTTTCTGGCTGTGGGATAGTCTGTAAGGTGTTGATCAACTTTATCATCACCTCCCATAGTTTAGTTATAGTCAACAACTACTTTAGGTTTCAGTTTCTTTTGCTTCTTCCAATCTTCCATCTCAATCATTTCTATGGACTGAAGAAAGCAGGTAAATTTCTTTCTTGTTGTGTCATTTCAGGACTGTTACTTTCCCATGCTGGAAAGCCAGAACGTCAGTCCTTCCTGATTGCTTGTGCAATTCCGTATATGTCTAGAATAATGTAGCACAAGCTCACCAGCTAACTGTTGAGAAATATAATAATTATCTGTGATCAAACAATATCTTTTGCCTAACAGAGGTTTCATCAATGACATAACTACTTGACCAGACATGCCGAGATGTGCATATTCGTTGTCAAGCTTTTTGCCCTTTCCTGTGTCGATGATGCTTGAAAAAATGTAACCAGTCTTACTTTCACATAGCATAAATGTTTTTATGGCAAACCGAGATCTTTTTAGAGACATGTATTGGATCCATCCCAATCTACTTTTATATTGCATCAGGCTTTCATCAACAGTGACACCACGAGTGAGGATGTAAAATGAACAAAATTTGCCATTGAGAAACTGAAAAAAGGACCAAATTTTGTGCAGTTTTGCATTAGGGTGCAGGGATGCCGCGGACGCGCTATAACGCGTAAATTACACGAAAATTCAGAGACGGGACGCAAAAAAATAGCTCTTACGTGTCCCATGGGACGCGTAATTTCATCAAAAAATCGCGGAGAAAAGCCGATTTTCGTCAAAGAATCGTGAAAAAAGCTCAAATTTCATCAAAATATCGCGCAAAAACAGCGATTTTTGTAAAAGGGCCGCCAAAATAATAGCGTTTTTCGTCAAAGAATCGCGAAAAAAAAAGCGAATTTCGTCAAAAAATCGCGGAAATGCGCGCAAATTTCATCAAAATATCGCGGAAATAAGCGCAAATTTCATCAAAATATTGCGAAAAAAACGCGATTTTCGTAAAACGGCCGCGACAAATTAGCGTATTTCGTTAAAAGATCGCGAAAACATAGCGAATTTCGACACAAAATCGGGGGAAAAAGCCGAATTTTGTCAAAGGATCGCAGAAAAAAGCCAATTTTCGTCAAAGGATCGCGAAAAAATAGCGTATTTCGTCAAAAGATTCCTCAAAAATAACGAATTTCATTAAAATCGCGGAAAAAAGCCGATTTTCGTCAAAGAATCGCGAAAAAAGCACAAATCTCATAAAAATATCACGCAAAAGCAGCGATTTTTGTAAAAGGGCCGTAAAATAATAGCATATTTCGTCAAAAAATCGCGAAAAAAAGCGAATTTCGTCAAAGGATTCCTCAAAAATAACGAATGTCGTCAAAAAATAGCATATAAAAAGCCGATTTTCTTCAAAGAATCGCGAAAAAAAGCACAAATTTCATCAAAATATCGCGAAAAAACGCTATTTTCATAAAAGGCCTGAGACAAAATAGTGTATTTCGTCAAAAGATCGCGAAAAAATAGCAAATTTCGTCAAAAAATCGCGGAATAAAGCCGAATTTTGTCAAAGTATTGCGGAAAAAACACTATTTTCGTGACAGGATCGCGAAAAAATAGCGAATTTCGACAAATGGATCGCGGAAAAAACGCGAATTTCGTCAAAGTAATGCGGAAAAAACGTGAATTTAGTCAGATGTGCTAACTAAACTTATAGGTAGAAAATTCATAAAATGGGATTTAATTTTTCTAATGAGATTCTTAAACATACAGCATGATTTCAGTGCGCTTTGATAATGTATTAAGTAGGTAGACCAGTGAACCCCCCCCCCCCCCCCCCCCCCCCCCCGAAAAGAATGCCGAAATTTTCATGGGAAAGTATCGCCATCTAATGGGAAAATGGTAAATTACATATTATGCATTGGACGAACTGAGTTCGGGCTTCACGGAATTGAAACACCGATTTTTCTCTTGCCTGAACTCAGGTCAAGCATTCCAAAATTGGCGCATTTGCATTGCCGAACTGAGTTCGAGCAAGGGGTTAAAAAAATTCTATAATAGTGATTTTTTTTTTGTATGTAAGTGATTACAGTTTTTATTGTTTGTTATATGAAAAAATATAATATAAAAATATTGCAATGCTTAAATTAAAATATTAAAACTATTAAGTTTAAACAAAATAACTGTTAGAAAATGCTCTTTTGTTTTCAAGAACATCCACCAGATGGCAGCATCAGACAATCATTTTTTATTTGATCTACTGTGACAGACACTCAGTTCAGTGTGTGTTGCTTCTTCCCTTATAGCAGTTGGCAGCAAAATGCTGCTTGATTAAAAAAAAAAATTCAATAATATTCCAAAGGAATATAATATGATAAAAAAAAAAACTGCAACAAGCCATAGTTCAAAGTATTTCTTTGTGTTTGTAAATAGTCTTATACATCTGTTTTGTTTTTATTGTGAAGTGTGATCTGTACTGTGACCAGCATATATATTATTCTAGTGTATTCAATCTTCTAATAAATGTTTTTTGTTCATCCAAAGAAGAGTATATTTCCATTGAAACACATCAAAACATAAAGGTAAAACTTTTAACCTTTTTTATTGTTTACCTATTGAGGAATTTCGTATTCATGCCTTCCATATGGAATAACATTCTAACAGTCGATTATGAGACTGAAGTTACCTCAATTTTAAATATAATAATATGAAAGAAGAAAATATAATATAATTAAATTCAAAGAAATAATTATTTTCTGAATGTTGGTATTTTTCACAAGTGAATGATATAAAAGAAAATTCAAAGAATTGTTCTTATTTTGAAACCAAAAGTATTGTGTATTGATAAGAAAAGAAATTATTTTGATTTTGATTTTGCCAGTTTCTTATTGAAATTTTATTATATAAGTTGCAAATGTAAATTTATGTTTTAAACAAAGAATTTAACATTTAAGAACAGTTTTTCTGAAATCAAAAGTAAATTCAAAAATTGTTCTCAAGAATTTTATTTTGTTCTTATTTCATCATTAGCATTATATTTGAGTTTATAATTGTTGTTTTGATGTATTAATAAGAGAAAAAGTTTTATTTTCTGTGAAATAAGCAAATATTATTCTATCATAATGTCTAGTATTAAAGAATCTCATTATGTTGATAAATTAACTGATGACAACTATTCAGTTTGGAAATTCAAAATAGAACAATTGTTAATCAAAGAAGGTCTGTATGATGTTGTATTTGAACCTAAAAAGGAAAATGATGATAATTGGGTAAAAAATGATAGAAATGCTAGGGCATTAATTTGTCTAAATATCTCAGATTCACAAATTGTTCATGTCAGACATGCTAAAAGTGCTAAAGAGACATATGATCAATTGAAATCTGTTCATGAAAGAGTAAATTTAACAAATAAACTTTATCTTCTTAGGAAGCTGTATTCCACTAAATATAATGAAAGCATTAAAATGCAGGATCATATTAATTCTGTCTTAGAATTAGCAGAAAAATTAAGAAGTATAGGTGAAGTAATACAAGATGATAATTTAATAGCTATTTTGCTCTGTTCCTTACCAAATTCTTATAGTACCTTTATAACTGCTATTGAAAGTAAATATGAAACAGATTTATCATTAAAATATGTTCAAAACAAATTAATTGATGAGTATCTTAGAAGAGTTGAAACTAAACAAATTTCAACAAAATTTGAATCTATTGCTTTGAAGGGTAATAGGGATAAACAAAAGCATTTGAATAAGCAAAAATTTTGTTCTCATTGCAAAAAGAATAATCACAACCGTGAAGATTGTTTTCACTTAAAGGGTAATAATACTAACAAAACAAAACCAAATTTCACCCAAGATAGATCACGTCAACAGTTTAAAAAACCAAACAATTTCTCTGCCTCTACTGCTAGTCAAAATGAAAATCTATCAGATTCTCAAAACTATCATGAATTAATGGAAGAATCAAATTCTTTGAATTTTGTTATGAAATCTCAACAAAATGGAAATAAAAACAAAAATTTGTCTTTTGTTATTGATTCAGGTGCGTCTGTTCATTTAGCTAATTCCTTGGAACTGTTCTCAGAATTAAAAAGTTCGAATAAAGATACAATTACAATTGCTAATGGAACTAAATTAACTGCAAAGGGAAAGGGTAAATGTACTTTTAATATTGAAACACTTAATGGTCAAACAAATAGAGTTACATTAGATCATGTGCTTTATGTTCCCGAGTTGGATAGTAATTTATTATCTGTCCAGTCTTGTACTGAGAAAGGTTTTGTTGTAACATTTAAAGATGATATATGTTTAATTAAAAAGGGCAACATCTTAGTTGCAGATGCAAAAGCTGATGAGGGGTTATACAGATTAAAAATAATACCTACAAATGAAAAGGTATATAGTGCTTCAGAAATATTACCCGTTTGTTCTAATGTTAACTGCATTCTAAAATGGCACCAAAGGCTGGGCCATAGAAATTTGGAATCCATCAAGAAAATTCAAAAGGATGATTTAGCTTTAGGTATTACTGTGAATAATTGTTCTCATAATACTGAATGTTCAAGTTGCATAAAAGCTAAGTTAACAGAAAAATCATTTCCAAAAGAAACGCAATACAGAAGTAAAAAACCACTTGATTTGATATACAGCGACGTATGCGGTCCTGCAGAAACAAAAAGTATGGGATCAAAAAGATATTTCGTTACATTTATTGATGATTACTCTCGTTATACACAAGTATATTTTATTTCTTCTAAAGATGAAGTATTTGATAAATTAAAAGAGTATGTTGCATCAACAACAAACAAATTTAGATTGAAGATTAAATCTTTGCGTAGTGACAATGGAACAGAATATTGCAACGAATCTGTTAAAGACTACCTTAAAAACTTAGGAATAAATCATGAAACAACGACGCCATATTCACCGTCCCAAAATGGAGTTGCAGAAAGAAAGAATCGCTCGCTTATTGAAATGAGTAAAGCCATGCTTATAAATGCTAAATTGCCAAAAACATTCTGGGCAGAAGCCATAGCTACAGCAGCCTACTTACAAAATAGATTACCCACAAAATCAACTGAAAAGACACCATATGAACTGTGGAATGGGCATAAGCCAAATTTGAGTCACCTTAAAGTATTTGGATGCAAAGCATATGTGTATGTTCATAAACAGAAGAGACAAAAATTTGACGAAAAGGCCACTGAAGGAGTCTTTGTTGGTTACGATTTAAGAAGCAAAGGATATCGAATTTATATAGGTGGTAGAAAAATAGTGATAAGCAGAACAGTGAAGTTTTTTGAAAATATGAACTGTGAAAATGTCTTTCAAGAAAATCCTGAAGAGCGAATCTCAGATTTAATGCATTTAAATTTTTCAGAAGAAAATCTTGAAAATGATAGTGATGCTATCCAAATAGAAAATACTGCAGAAGAAATAAATACGGATGAAAAATCAGTAGATAGCCCAACAACTGAAGAAAGTGAAGATAATTTCCAGAGAAGAATATCTAACAGAGAGACTAAAGGAATTCCACCAGAAAGATATTCTTACAAAACTGAAGACAGTTGTTCCAAAAATCAAGATCCTGAAACTTTTAAAGATGTTTTACAATTACCAGTAAAAGATCAACAGAAATGGTTTCAAGCTATGAAGGAAGAATTTAACTCTTTAAAGGAAAATGAAGTGTTTGAGCTTGTTACTTTACCCAAAGGCAAGCACGCCATTGGCTGTAAATGGGTTTACAAAACAAAACATAATGAAAATGGAGAAGCAATAAAATGCAAAGCACGATTAGTTGCCAAAGGTTTCGCTCAAAAATTAGGCACTGATTATGATGAAACCTTCTCTCCTGTCGTCAAACATACAACTATTAGAGCTTTTCTGACCTGGGCAGCTTATCATAAAGCCAGAGTATTTCAAGTAGATGTTAAAACAGCCTTTCTACATGGTAAACTAGATAATGAAGAATTATACATGCATCAACCAGAAGGCTTTCATGATGAAGAAAATAAAGACAAAGTCTATAAATTAAAAAAGGCTATATATGGTCTTAAACAAGCCGCCAAGTGCTGGAATGAAGAAATAGAGAATACTCTAAAGGCATATGGATTTAAACAAAGTGAAGCTGATCCATGTTTGTTCATAAAAGAAAAATCAAAGAAGACAATTCATCTCATACTGTATGTAGATGATATGCTGATGAGCTCAGAAGATGAAAATGAAGTTAATGAAGTAATAAATTACTTAAAGAAATCTTATCCCATAACATCACTAGGAGAAGCAAAATACTTCTTAGGTATAGAAATTTACAGAAAAGAAGATGGAAGTTATTTACTTTCACAAAGAAGTAAAATAACTCAATTAGTTAAGGATTTTCAGCTTGAAGAAGCCAAACCAACTTATACCCCAATGGAAACTAACTATTATAGTTTAGATAAAGAAGAAAATCTTTTATCATCAAATGATAATTACAGACAAGCTATAGGAAGTCTTTTATATATTTCCTCATGTACAAGACCTGATATTACCGCTCCTACACACATACTAAGCCGAAGATGCAATAATCCAAGACAAAAGGATTGGAATGCTGTTAAGAGGGTAATAAGATACTTAAAAACAACGAAAGACCTTGATCTCCACATATCTTCAAAAGAATATCCTAATATAGTTGCATACTCGGATGCAGACTGGGGTCAAGATGCTACAGACAGAAAATCCACCTCAGGAAATGTAATCTTCTTAGGCAATAGCTGCATTTCTTGGTTCTCGCGAAAACAAACATGTGTGACGTTATCGTCAGCAGAAGCTGAATATGTGGCACTGTCACAAGGAACTCAAGAGGTGCCATGGATCTTAAAATTATGTAAAGATCTCAATTTACAACAACATTTTCCTATTAGAATTTTTGAGGATAACCAATCTACAATTAAATTGGTTGAAAGTGAAAAATTTAAATCCCGCACTAAGCACATTGATACAAAGTATCATTACATACGAGATTTAAAAACTAAAAATGTTATAGATGTCAAATATCTATCAACAAATGAAATGATAGCAGATATAATGACGAAGCCACTGCCAAAAGCCAAATTTGAACTTTGTAGAAACCTTATCCACCTGGTGTCAGATTCTATCACAAAACGGGAGAGATGTTAGAAAATGCTCTTTTGTTTTCAAGAACATCCACCAGATGGCAGCATCAGACAATCATTTTTTATTTGATCTACTGTGACAGACACTCAGTTCAGTGTGTGTTGCTTCTTCCCTTATAGCAGTTGGCAGCAAAATGCTGCTTGATTAAAAAAAAAAATTCAATAATATTCCAAAGGAATATAATATGATAAAAAAAAAAACTGCAACAAGCCATAGTTCAAAGTATTTCTTTGTGTTTGTAAATAGTCTTATACATCTGTTTTGTTTTTATTGTGAAGTGTGATCTGTACTGTGACCAGCATATATATTATTCTAGTGTATTCAATCTTCTAATAAATGTTTTTTGTTCATCCAAAGAAGAGTATATTTCCATTGAAACACATCAAAACATAAAGGTAAAACTTTTAACCTTTTTTATTGTTTAC
The DNA here is from genome assembly GCA_963932465.1 of Maratus speciosus. NCBI lineage: Eukaryota > Metazoa > Arthropoda > Arachnida > Araneae > Salticidae > Maratus > Maratus speciosus. Next base: position 58,147,968 of record OZ010798.1, read on the forward strand.
CTATTGAGGAATTTCGTATTCATGCCTTCCATATGGAATAACATTCTAACAATAACTTTAAGTAATTTTTGTGTAAAGCTTCACTTCAAATATTTGAAGATATGAATGTTTAGCATTTTTCCAGAATGTTAAATCATTTAAACAAAAAAAAAAAAAAAAAAACTTGATTTTGGGTTTTTTTTTTTTTACAATCCAGCTTTATTTAAAAATAAGAAATTGCAATTTTACAGCTTTTTTGCCAAATTTAATTTTATATATATATATATATATATATATATATATATATATTTTTTTATACAAATTTTGATTGAAATTAAGTGGTAAAAAATATATCCCACCACCCTTCAAAATATTGTATTTTTATTTTTTTTTAACTCAATTTAAAGTTGTAGTAGTATATTCTACTCACTTTATTAGACCTTCAGCATTTCTTTTTGACCCCAAATTACAATATTCTTAATTCTACACCTATATTTTACATATTTTCATTATACTAGGCTAGTTTTGCTATGTTAAATGTATAAATGTTTTATTAGGACTCGCAGTATTTCTAAAATTTTCCTATTTTGCTATCACTATTTTAATACGATAATTTTTATTGTAGATTTCTATTGCAGCAAAATTTTTTATTTTAAATAGTGGTAGTCTAGATAAGAAAATTTAGGAATCCTGCGAGCCCTAGTTTTATTTCAATAGTTTCTATTCTAGTTTTATATTCAAAATCAGTTTCATTATATTTCTGATTATCATGAAAGTTGTTCACACTATAAATCGTTTTTTCTTTTATCTAATTTAATTCAATGATTAAAAGAAGTCAATTGTTTTAAATCCAACAACTCTGCTTCTGTTATAAACATTTCTGTTTTTTGTCATAGCAGACAAGAAAAAGAGCACCAGGAGTGGTGATGTTGATAGCTATGACTTAAATGACAGTTTGCTGAACGACGAATCCGATGAATATAAACATGCGGACTCTGGCTCTGACTATGAGAGCGGTGAAAAAACGAAGAGGTTTGTGAAAGGCAAAGGTGCAAAGAACAAACGAGGCAAAAAAGTATGAGTGATTGTGTTTCGTGTAAATGTTTCTCTCATTGACAGTATGGATTGAAAAAGATCATAGTCATCAACATCTTTCTAACCGTACAAATATCTCATCATTTTCACCATTAAAAAAGGTCGGATATGATTCCACTCAAGAGAAGAAAAGAAACAATATACAAACTGTATGTATAATTTCACCCAAAACTCATCAGTATATCATTCACGATCATCTGTTTTCCAGTTGCAGTGCATTATATGCTTTATTGAAGTGATATGCATGTTGTCATTGATAAATGAATTCAATTATATCCATAGTAGTGTGGAAGAAAGCTGTCTTCAGGATGAAACTATGCAATGAAGTTAACTATGCAAGTATTTTTTTTTTTTTTTTTTAAATTGAGATCCGTTTAGTTTACTTTGTGTTGTTATATGCAGCTGTCCCAATAATATGTGCATGTACATTAAATGTTTGACATTTCACAAAAGTCGTGGAATACATTGTGGAATGTTAAAAGATTTTAACATGTATCGGCAAATTTTACATAAAGTGATTTCATGTAGGTATTGTGTATGATTCTTTTGTTGTTGCTTTTAAATTACTTTTGTATAATAATTGAAACGCGTTTTTAAATTACTCTGACTTATTCAATATTTTAACTATTTTCTAATTTTTAATCTAAAACAGTCTTATAAATAATTTTTTTAGGTTTATTTATATATATACATAAGACTTGTTGAATATACTCATAGTCTAAACTCCTACTGTTGATTTTGCAGAATTAACAGATTATATCCCCTCTCAAGATTTTTTCCATTTCATTTTATTATTAGTTTTATAAAGCTATATTGAATGTTATCAAAATTAATTGGGTTTCAACTTTTAAAATTTGTAATAAATAGCTCCTTAATTTGTAAAATGTCACATGTTACCTTTTAATATACAGAATGTTTATATGTATATAAACTTCTCTTTCAGCATTTTCTCCCAAAAGAGTTAAATTTTCTTGAAATGAAATTAATGGGCAATAATATATTTCATAATTTTTAATTTTTATGCTTATTGTTATAATTAATTAATCTTGCAATTTATTCACAACATTAATCACGTTCGTAAATTATTTAACTATTTTGGGAGAAGATTTGATTTTGAAGCACAAAAAAAGTTAGCATTTGGCATTTCTATTTATAAAAGAAGCTATTTATTACTGAGGACAGCTGTATTTTTGTTAAAGTTTTGAGGTTACTTTTTTTTTTTTTTAATAATAAATTTTAATTTCATGGCCTAGTCATTACTTATTATATATATTTTATATTATTTTAATAAATGTTAAATTGTTGCTGTAAATCCTTTTTTATATGTGCATTTAACTAAAGTTTTTACTGTTTCTTAATTTTGATAAATGTTATATTTATTTTTATTGCCTCTGCAGAATCCTAACTTAGCCAACGAAATAATGTACAATGTGATTAGACTGATTTTTGTTAATTGCTAGCAATACTTTTTATATTAATCTATTTATAAATTACTTTAATTGTTTTTTTTTCTCTTTTATCGTTTGATTTTGTACATATATATATTGATTGTACTTATTATTTTTTTTTAAGCTGAGACCCTGAGACATTAAAAAGATATTAGTTATGATAGAAGCATTTTTTGATCAAATAGACTTCCGGGGTACTTTTAGACATATACATCAATTTGTTATGATGTTGTATTCTAGTGTAGTGGTACTCACTATGTGGCCTGTGATTTCATTTCATATGTCTGCAAGTTGATCAATTCATTAAAACATATATATAAATACATACAATTTTTTATTTAAAACCTCACGATTGCTTTTAAAATCTGATATGATAAAAATATTCTATAAAATATTTTTCATATTAACAGGGTCCGACAAGCCCCAGGCACCAGGTCGCCCGGGCGACTAAAAAATTCCTCTTGGTGACGAATTTTTTTACCTACTTATTAATTTTAATTATTTTCCTTTAACCAAAAAAATTTCCATGTGCGAAAATATTTATTTTTAATAGCGCGATTATTTGCAGCGGGAGAAAATACACCACACCGGCGGTGCAACAACTCTCCCTATTTTTTCAGAAATCAGAGTTTTTGCTAAGTCAAACTAAAGCGCATGTTGAAAGAGCACTGCTTAGATTAAAAAACCTTAAAAATACTCCAGCAGAAAATGAAAGAAAAAAAAAAAATTGATGTTTCATTAAGTGGAATGTACCAAAATGTGCAGTTGTCAGATATATATCTCACAAAAATGACAAATGGTATTTCAAATCAAAATCTGAAAGGCATTGTTAATTTTTGTATATAATTTCTTGTTGAGAATTAAAGGTAAGCATATTAATTTGTCTACTGTTTTAATGTTTGATTTCTTGTTTCTATTTAATTTTTACAATGTAAAAGTGGTATTATCTTAAAATTTTTGCTCAGTTTGATTTTTTTATTTAATAGTTATTTTGTTCGCTGCAGAATGATACATAGGTCACTCAAAAATACAAATATGAGTAGCCAGTGTTAAATTTTGCAGTGAATGCGTTAATGTCAGAGAAATGATTCTTCAAGCTGGCTCCTAAGAATTTTCAACTTTTGTGCATATTAGTAAAGTCAATACTCGAGTAGAGTATTATAAGTTTGGCCTATAGCATTTGATTTCACTTTCAGAGGTCTCCCCTATTAATTATAAACCATGTCCACCACACAGTTAAATGTTAAATTGATAACATTGGTTAAAATTTATACGTGTATGCATTAATAATTTGTATATTATAATGAACTACTATTATATGCAACGTGTCACTAAAAGGTTAAAATACACTTAAATTTTTTATCTCTTGGAGATCCAAAGGCAATGTAAATTGCAAAAGTGTGCAAAATAAGGTAGGAATTACAATTAATGTTGACAGGGACTGATTTACAAATTTGCGGGCCCCGACACAGATACTTATTTGCCCCCCCCCCCCCCCCCCCCTGCACCTATGCTTACAGGGAGTTTGAGTAAAATAAAATATTGAGAACGGTACTTATTAAGATAACCACTATTGACTTTAATAATTACTTTAAAATAGCCATTAAAAATTAAATTTGATAATCATTAATTTAATTTTAAATAATTATTTCACAATTATGAAATTTAAATGAATAGGCATTTTATAATAAATTGTGTGGTGCTGATTATTTTTTCCTATGCAAGTCTATATATCTGGAATGATAAACTATGAAACAACTAATATTAAGTTTTCCGCAATACCAAGCTACAATAATTTAAAATATTAGGGCCTGTGCTACCTACTAGCTACGTTCATCAACCCCCAAATAAACTGATGAGAACTTTAACAGAATTAAATAATTAAAAATACAATATATTTTTAAAGTGATAAAGATAAAAGAAAATATTCACTATAATAAAGTAATTAAATATCGATGTTTTAGACAAAATATATGATTTTATAAAAATACAATATGGACACAATAGAATGTAGAATGAAATGCAAAATTTCATTAGATGTTAAAACTACATGTAATTTTGGACAATAACTGGAAAAGCTTCAGCAGCATTAGAGGACCCCTGAAAATTAGGGGCCCTGGGCCTGTGCCCCGAATGCCCTGTTGTAAATCAGGCACTGCATGTCAATGAAATAGTCCTGCCGTTCATTTTTAAAAAGTTACACAATTTAAATTTTTGTATGGTCTCTGTGTCCTATAAGTTATATCTAGAAAAGTTTATCCATCCTTTGATAAGTACAACAGTAAGAATTCCATTCTTCTACAACCAAAATCCACCAAGATATGACATTCTAAAAGTTTGTGAAATTTCATAGCTTTCTAGAGACACAATTTTTTAGTGCTGGAAAGCTTCAAAATTTCACAAAATTAAAAATATCTTAACTCAATGACTTTTAGTTGTAAAAGAATGAAATTTTTACTGTTGTACTTCTACTTTTTCTAGATATAACCTATAGGACCCTGGGGCCATATAAAAATTAAAATATGTATTTTTTTAAATGAATGGCAGTACTATTTTATCGACATAATCATAATTCCTATCTCATTTCAAACACTTTTGCATTTATATACCTCCCAACATGTAAAAAATTAAAGCTAGTTTCAATCATTTTGGACATCCTGCTTAGACATGTGACAGCAAAAGTATAAGTACGCCTCCCATTCTCACTTCTCTAGCAGATTTTGGCTTTTACGGAAATATTAAGGCTCCTGTCCCTGCCGGCGATGGCACTCACGAGCTAATGCTAATCCTATGGAGAGGGATTTTTCTAATCTCGTTTGCATTTCGACATTTTTAAATATTTTTTTTAGCATTGGATAACCGAGATCCGTCTCTACATCGCACCTTTTTAGGTGCGTTCGTAATTATATAAATACGTAGCACCTATAGTCGTCGTTCTGTCCGTCCGTCCGCATGTAACAGAGCAAAAACTACCCAACCGAATGGGCTGAAATTTTAAATATATGATTGTTGCAAAATTTTGTCGAGCCATTTCATATTTTATGAAAATCGGATGTATAGTTTAATTACAGGGACAGTCAAATTTTTTCTTTACATTATGACCAATGGGGAAAATTATTGCAAGTGCATTTTAATGATGTTAAAGCTTTCCAAATGGTCTGAAATTTTAAACATATAATTATTGCGACATTTTGTTGAGTCATTTCAAATTTTATGAAAATCGGATGTATAGTTTAATTACAGGGACAGGCAAAAGTTCGTCTTTACATTACGGCCAATGGGAAAAATTATTTCAAGTGCATTTTAATGATGTTACAGCCTTCCGAATAGGCTGAAATTTTACATATATAATTGCCGCAAAATTTTGTCGAGCCATTTCAAATTTTATGAAAATCGGATGTGTAATTTAATTACAGGAACAGTCAAAAGTTTCCCATTACATTAAGGGGAATGGGAAAAAAATTATTGCAAGTGCATTTTAATGATGTTACAGACTATGCACTTATGAAGTGCAAACAAATACACATTCAGTACAATATCGGGTGCAAAAAATAATTATAAAACTAGTTATAGTACGAACGCACCTCATTTGCCACGTTTAACGAGCAATTTCCAACTTGTTTTACTTTTTAGATTTTGGTTGCAGATATTTTTAAGAATGACACTTTCATTTTCAGAACCGGTTTTGAAAGTGAACGTAACTTTATAAAAAATACCTGCAACCAAAATCGAAAAAGTAAAAAAGGTGCGATATAAAGACAGACCTCGGTTACCCAATGCAAAAAAAAAAAAAAAAAAAAAAAAAAAAAAAAAATTAAAAATGACAAAATGCAAACATTTTTAAATATTTTTTTTAGCATTGGATAACCGAGATCCGTCTCTACATCGCACCTTTTTTTACTTTTTAGATTTTGGTTGCAGATATTTTTAAGAATGACACTTTCATTTTCAGAACCGGTTTTGAAAGTGAACGTAACTTTATAAAAAATACCTGCAACCAAAATCGAAAAAGTAAAAAAGGTGCGATATAGAGACAGACCTCGGTTACCCAATGCAAAAAAAAAAAATTTAAAAATGACAAAATGCAAACGGGATATCAGATAAATCCCTCCCCATAGCATTAGCTTGTGAGTGTCTTCGCCAGCAGCCAAGACAAGAGCCTTAACCCTTAAATGCCTGATTTTTCAAAAATCATTGTAATAATGTTTTTCGGCTTTCATTTTTTTTAAATAAATCATGGGAAAAATACTTTAAAAAATCATATTTTGTTTTAAGTATGGTTTACGGCTAAAAAACAGTTTATTACTAATCAGCAATACTGGTCTTTAACTGAAAAAATAATTTTTCTTGATAAAATTGTATAATATTAAACACATAAGAATTTTAGGAACTATAATAAGAAATAAATTTTACTTGCTCACTGCAGAACAAAATAGGGTATTTAGCAAGCTTCCAAACAAAACAAAAAGAAGTAGCAACAATTGAAAAAATAAATCTATCTTTATTCTTAAACAGCACAGTGTTACCATCTACATCTTGAAAATCGATTTAATAACATTTTCAGAATGTATTTTATTGGCAACATTAGGCATTATAGCTTCAATATTATTCTAATAGTATTTTAGAGCCTAAATTGGGTATGTTGCCGAAAAGCAACAACCGGCATTTAAGGGTTAAGTGAGTACTACTACTCCAGTGTAGCATAAAAGTTGCTTTGTACATCTTTTGAAAAAAAAAAAAAAAAAGTTCATTTTATGTTTCTATTATAGATTCGTAATTTATTTTCATTTTTTGTCACACGTCCTCGAAAATATCATGCTCAAGCTTAGTTTGCAATTAACCTTTTTTAAAATTATTGTCTACTAGTTGGGCACTAATGCTAGTTAAGGTGCTGGGTTCAAGTCCTGGTTCAGATATGTATGTTCCTAATGATTTGGAATCCGTTTTAAGCTCAAAGTCACTTTATTTAGTGTTGTTTGGGAAAATACTGTAGCGCCCACAAACACATCTTTTTATATTAAAAAAAGAGAATAACAAATAGTCCAAGTGCTGAGATAGTGACTTCCTATATTATTATTATTTATGAATATTAACTTATTTCTGTGGTACAGTTGTGGAATATTTTTTCTATTGTGCAGCATAAAACTAAAGTGGCTTATTTTGCTGAAATCTCTTAAATTATGTTTGGTATATGTTGTTGAAAATTATGGTTATATTCTTCTTTTGTCATTCACTGTCATATATATATATATTGCTCCAGAAACTTGAAAAGCTCATAATATATGCAATAAATACTGTTATTAAATTTTATTGAAAATTTTATAAAATAAATATTTCTTTTTTTTATTTGTTACATTTACTAATAAAATATTTCTTTTTAAAACTAAATAAATTTTCCATTAAAAAAAAATACTTTCATTATTAAACAATAATTAAAGAATTATGTTGATGATAAGGCAAAAGTAAGAAAACATTTTATTGGTATAATTCTTTATAGTCTGTTTCTGTGCTTGTATGAACCTTTAAGAATGCCTCTAAAATATGTATTTTTATGTGTCTTAGTCGTGTTTAATATGCAGAAAGAAACCCTTTATATTTGTTTCATTTTTATATGTGTTACACCTATATTATGTTTGTTTTAGATAAAAATTTCCATTTCCTAAAGTTATTGCATTTATCAATTTTTAATAAATTGCAATGCATTATTATATTGTATGCATGTTGTACAGAAAATGATATGTAAATGTATTTTTATTTTCAAAAGTTTAGATTATCTTTTTAGAATTAAATATTTTATTATTCTCACCTTGTAATTACTGTTATAAATATTTGGTTATATTTATTTGTTTTATTTTTGAATGCTTGTTTATTTGAAAGGCAATATCTTCCCATGTTGCAGCTTTCTTCCATACATCATGTCATAAATTAGACTTTTTTTTTTCATTCCACGAATTTACACATCACTTGCATGTCTCATGTTGTACATTAGTTGTGTATTTTGTAGATGTAGTTAGATGTTGAAACGATTTTTATGTCCATTTGTATGAATGCCATTTTCGAAAATTTGATGAGTATCTGCTTTTATCTTTTTCTTTCTTTCTGTTACGGCCATTTTATTTGAAAATTCAATTTTTTTTTAACAGAGATAATAGTTTGCTGAATTGTAAGTTTGTCATACCTTACCTTTTTATTTCTCTAATATATAGGCAGCTAAAAAGTCCTGTGTTATTATTTTATTAGTAGCAGAAGTTATTCTGCTAAGTATCGACAGATAATCAAACTTATTGGAAAAGGATAAGAATGCTGTAGAAGTTGCTGCTAAGTTTATTTAATAACATCACCATAGCTCCCAACCTTCTATTTTTTCAAAGTCAAATTAACATACTTTGTACAGAATTTTTCTCTAATAAATTAAATGAAACACATAACATATACAAACAAGATACATTATTAAATAATTATATGAAATAAATTTTCTGATTCCTACCAAAAATTTTTTCACTTTAAAACAGGAGCTTGGCAGCTATGCATAACACTTAAAAAAGTCCCATTAATTGTTTGCGAATTTATGTACATATCAATATAATACAAACTCTATGAGTTTGAGAAATATAAACTAAATTTTTTAATCAACTAATTTAATGAAAAAGTTGTTGAACTTTGATTGCACATCCTCTCCTTAAATTGCTTCAATAGCAGCACAAAATATACTTATCAAGCATTGCTTGGACCTGAAAGCATCTATAATATCATGATTTTAAATTTGTTGATTTTCATTCAGTATCATATTTTTAAATGTTTAATGCTCATGTACATTTATATTTGTCTATATCAGTTTAACTGTTATTGCTGCTTTCCTATTGGGCATTTAAACCTGAATTTACCTAGGCATTTATCATGTTCACAAAAATTTAGGTTTTATAATATTAATTCATAAATGGTCTGTTATAAAATTTTGACATCTAATAGTTTAAAGAATTTTTTTTTTTAATGTAAAACAATTGAATGTTTAAGAATCTTATGTTAGTGTGAATCGTCACAAAATAATCATCTCTGAAGAACATTTCAAACAAACCACGTATTCTCTTGAAATGTAACGAGTTGGAAGTGTTAGTGGAAAATAGTATGCACTTGAGAAATTTCAGGGCGTGATTATCGCAAGAGCAAACATTGTACCACTTTTTAAGGGGACCCCACAAAGCCTTCCAAAAATTAGTGCTTAAGACTTTTTTGGGGTACTTTTTCTTTCAATGTATATGCAATATAGAACCAGTTATCCAGTATGATGTTTCCAATTCATTGATTTCAGAATCTTTTCAGAAAAAAAGTGCCATACAGTGCCAATTTGACATGTGCATTGCTTGATACAATACAATATGCAGTATAATTTGATTCCAACATCTAGTACTTGAAATAAAGGCATATTTAGTTAGATATTTGACATTTTGATTTTTATGCAAAAGAAACATAAGAATTTTTGTTTCCAAGATAGTCCCATAAGTTGTCTTATTTTAAACTCCAATTAACTTTTGATCTTGTTTGGACTGAATCTTAATTTCTGTAATCTAATAGTGAATTTGAAATCAGAATGAATGCCAGAGCCACATGTATTCTACCAATCTGATCAAATAGATGTCGCCTTAATGCCCAACCAGTTATCCAGAATACATCTGACCCCAACCATTCCGGATAAGTGGTTCTATACTGTAAATTGAAGTTGCAAAAATGTCTTGTTGGCCCATAAGAAAACCTTTTCCCCAGGGGCCTAACTGCAATTAGTCAAGCCGTGAGAAGTTGTGTGGTTTTATACATTTTTTAGATATGTATGAATAGCATGCTTTTGAACAAAACTGTGAAACTTATAATATTTGACAGGATATGTTCATTTATGATGCCTCTTTAACTTATGATTACTCTCTGCTTTCTCCATTATAAATTGCTTCTTTTCCATCATTGTAATTAAAAATTCCTTTATTTTCCTTTTTTTCTATTTGTGCCCTTTTTTTATATATATGATTTATGCCTATATTAACTTCTTAAATGTATTAACTATATTCTTATACTTCATTTGTTTTATACCAGTTAAGTGCCAAAAGTCTTATTTTTGTTCAAATTTAGCTACAATTTTCTCTCTGTCGCTCTCTCTCTCTATTCTTAGGTTTGGTATGACTAAAGTGAATTTTTTTAAAGATTTCTTTTGTGTCTTTGTGTTTGTTTTTTAAAATGAATGAAATTTTGTTTTTTATTTCCTGCTCCTGTATAAAATATAAATCTATTGAAATTAACATAAACTTTGTGTTGAATCTTTTTAAAAATTCAGATATATTTGTGTTGACAGTTTATCTGTGTAAAAAGATACATTGCTTCCAAAGCATTTTTTATATAATGAATGTATTTAATTTTTTAAATATAACATGTGAAGTAAAAGTTATCTAAGGGAAGAATGTAATATAGACATGCAACCACCAAGATAAATGCAGTTCAGATTTAACTGAAGTTGGCTTTTTAAAAATATAGGATGGCAAAAAGGTGAAAAAACAGCCTAAATTCATAAGTCTGGTTTATATTCCTGCGCACCTTTTTATTTAGAAAAAAAATAAAAATAAAAATATAGTCTGTACAGCATTTTAAAAAGATCAGAATAGTTAAAGTAAATTATAATCAAATTTTTATCATGCAAATTGGTTCTTTTGAAACTACTTGTCTGTCTGCCATTAATAACTAGTTTTACTGTGAGTGGCTTATTTCTACATGTTATGTCTGTGCAATTTGTTTTGAAAAATATTGTATACTTACCTAAACTATCACACACACAGAGATGTTTGAAAAATGAGGACATTTCCAAGTGTCACTAAATAAAGCTGGTGTTATGCTCAATTTCAAACATTGAATTCTTTGCTAGTTAATTAAAAATAAAAAGCTGTTTTTGCTAGCACTGTTTCAAGGCAATTTATTGAAATGTCCTTATAGATTTTTTTTTTTTTTTTTTTTTTTTAAGTTGAAAATCTCTTTTATTTATTATTGAATTATTTTACTTATTTATTTTTATTCCGAACAGCCTAAAAAGGATAGGCAAATAAAAAAAAATTTCTTTGTGGCCTAAATATTTAAGAAAAATTCTATTTTAAAGTACCAAATTTTTTATTTTTTATAGGAAGAATTTGTCATCATGATTTAATTTGCCAGTTTCTCTGGCTATTTATTTGTTTACAATAGCACATTTAGTAGCGATAAAAGGCAACTGATGTCAAAAGGATGATTTTAGAAGTGAAACTCTATTACAGTTTTTCGAGTTTTAATAAATTTTATTTAGGGATATCAATATTTTTCCCCATTTTGATGGATGTTGATAATAATTGCTGTAGCATGATGGATATCGGTGACCCTTATCAATAATTCAAAGGTTAAAGTAAAAAACAAGTTCTAGTAATTGTCAGATTGACAATACTCAGCTTTACTTATAAATATTTTTTTATTATACTTATCTTAATTGTCAATGCTTATATTTTATTAAAAATATTAATGAATGCCAGGTTATATGATGTGATTTTATTTAGTTTTTTTTTTCCCTTTTAATATTTCAAATAAATAATTTTAGAGAATTTCATTATCGAATAAGCTTTCAGATGCATGAAATTGGAAATTAATTTTAAATTCGATTTGATTTTATTGATTTAAAATTTAATTATAATCTTCCCAGTCCTGATGTCGCCTATAGGAGACACTAAATAACACCCTTTAAATTAATTTAAAGTTTTCTAAAATTGTTAAAATTAATTCTAGACCTTTTTATTAAATGCATTCATATCATAAGAATCGAGATATAGACTGACACATCTTTGGAGATGTCATATAGTAATTTTAAGCCGGTTTTTGTGGTCCCTCGTAACATTTGTCTCAGGACTGAGGGGGTTATGAAGAAAGTGCTGGTCATTTAATTTACCTTAATTTTATAACTGGAATATTTTACAAAAAATGTTATGCTTTTCGCACATAGTGTTATTGACCTGATTTCATATTAAGCATTTCAATATTGAATAAAAATTTTAATTGAATAATTTTTTAATTTGTCATTGTGAGTTCTGTTTATCTAAGAATTTTACTGAAGGCCTGTTTATTAAAGCAACCTCATGGTCTTAGTAGATTAGATGTAAAGGATGTGCTGCTTTTGCCTGTAGAGTCTAGAATGGTGTACATAAAGAAATGATTTGTATAATATATGACGGTTGTAAGTGTTTTGCTTGTTAACAAATAAATAAGAAATTCAATTCCTTCTGAAAAATCAGCTAGTTACAATGCGCTTTAGTTGAAAAACATACAAAGAAACTGTTGATACTTTCAATAAACTGGCTCTTCAGTCCATCGGTATAATGATAGGAGGTGCAAAAAATCACATTTCTTATTTTATCAAATTGAATTGGCATGATAATGTTGTCATAATTTTTGAAGGTATTGTTTGATGTGAATAGTCATGTTTTTTTTTTTTTTTTTTTTTTGGTCTGTTGGAATTTAAAAAAATCTGTAAAAATCAAATTTTAAAAGAATTTTTTTAGAACTTTAATAATGCATAATCCCCCCCCCCCCCCTCCCTTTTTAAAGAATGCATCAAAATTTATCTCTTTTTTAAATAGATTTTTTAGTGCATTGTTAAAAAGTGGATTGGGATAAAAATAAATAACATTGCTGCTGTTTAATTCTTCTTGGTTTTATACATATACTTTTTAAATGTAACCCCCTCATATTTGTATGTAATTTTGCTTTGCAGTCATAAGAAATATATGGAGAGAAAACATTTTCCCCATTTATGCAATTTGAATGTACTTTAGTGCGCTTTTTTAATAATTATATGAACTTTTATGACAATTTTTAGAAACCGTACATTAAAATTATTCTGACTTCAAATAATATTTATTTCAGAAGGCTGTAAGAATGATGAAATTATGCTAAGAAAGGATTTTAAAAACAAAATGTGAATTTTTAGCATTTCTTATTTCCTTTTTTTGCGAATAATATATCTTTATTTTGTTTGACTTATGAATTTATTGTCTCAAGATATCATTAGAAGTAATGAAATTAATTTATAAAGATTGAGGAATTTTTTCTTTTATAATATATATATATAAAAAACTGTAAATTATTAATTACAATTTGTTGTTTCTTATCAATTTAGATTAGCTAAGTGCTATGTGAATCTGCTGTTTTCACTGTCTGTGCTTTTGTTTGAAACAATACTGTAGATACTGATTTTCTTACTAATGTAATTTCAGAATGCACATTTGATAAAACTTTGTTTACCAGTTGCTTGCTGGTATCATCTTTTTACCAACACTTTGGTGAAGTAGATTTGTACAAAATCAAAAAAAAAGAAAAGAAAAAATTGTACTGTGTCAAAAAAAATATTTTTTGTGTATTTGATTTTCTGCTGCGAATCATCTCTTTAAATCTTATCAAAACTTATCATTATGTATATAGGTATCTGAACTAAAATTCAGTAGCATTTAATAATTGTGTGTTGTCTCTTATTTTTAGTTGAATTTTTTTCGTGTATGAAATTTGAACATTATTACATACAGAAGTAACTTACAGTATTTTCTGGTGTATAAGATGCACCTCAAAATGTAACACATTTTTACATTTTGAACACATTAGGCCACCGTAGTAAGAAGTATATATATATTTGTACAGATCTGCTGGCGAATTAAGTATTTAAACCATTTTACAATCTGTCTTATTGGAAGAAATCACTAACGAAATGTGACAGGAGTATAATTGATAAATATTGTAGCATATACTCAAACATTTGTTGCACATAGGTAATGGTCTCCATGCCAGTTTCAAAATGGCAAATCTAGCATAGAGATCTGCACGGACTGGACCCTGGCCATACTTCTTTCTGAAGGCTCGGGCCGGGCCTAACTTATTTTTCCTGTACAGAGCTGGAACTGGTTTCATTCCTGGTCTTCACAGGCCAAAATTTTCAGTTGTAGTTTTGACTGAGCCCGTATGAAAATCATTGTCTTAGCGTGGCCTGGCCCAAATTTTTTTTTGCAAAAAAAGCATACATTATTAAATTGCCATTATTCTACACTTAAACATTAAAATTTATTCTTTTTAAAGAATAGTAGATTTCTACGCATATTAAAATATAGTAAAACGTGTGAAAAGGAACCTGCCTATGACGGAACCCTATTTTAAACTGAAAAACATGTTGATCCATGCAAAATTAATATACTAATACCTAAGAAAAAAATATATAATACATTTACACTTGCTAAGAAGAGAACTTGTCTATAACACATTTTTCTTTTCTATGCAATTCCATCCTAGAAGATTTTACTGTATAGCATTTTTCCAATTTTTAACACTTAGATACATGTAATATGCACTAACAATATTAATGATAACTGAAACATTTACATAAAAGAAATAGAGATTCATTAAAAAAATAAATATCCCAGCCTGCAGCATTTCTATAAAAATGAAGATTATAAACATGAAAAAAGAGTTAAGATAAATATTTTTGTTCAGAACTCCTTGTACGATACAAATTTTTCTCCAAATCGATGTAAAAATCAATGTTTTGTAGAAATTCACTCGGGCCGAGATATTAACTTTTTTCTGGCTCGGGCCAAACTTTTAAGTGTTTTACCGGGCCAGGGCGAATTTTTCCTTTTATGAGTCGGGCTGTGCTTGGGCCTGGAAATCTTGGTCCATGCAGAACTCTAATCTAGCATTTGATTCCAATTGATTCTATTATTTTAGAAATTTATAAAGATTCTGTCTCTCTTCTGCTTTTTTAAACTTACACCAATGTTCAGAAAGTCGAGTGGAGTTACTCCAAATATCTCTCTTGGGAAAAAAACTAAAAAAATGACTATCTAATTTAAAAATAAAAAATATTTATAGCAAAATACTGTACAGTCCTCCGCACTTAATCGGGTCACAGATAATCGAATACCTTATTCGAATAGAATCCTCCGGAACTGAATTTATTCCTGTTGGTTCTATATTTTTCCCTGTTTAAAACAAATATCTTTTATGAACATCCCCGCTTAATTGAATAACAACTGTGTGGCCGATGTTTGAAAATAGGTGCAGAATGCTCGTTTCAGTTGAAATTTCCTTCCACCTTTTTCTCATTTTCGATTCATTTACGCTGAAAACAAATTTTCAGTTCTTTCTGCAATGATTTTGGCCGGCAGGTGTATAATGGACAGGTCAAATGATTTCCCCACCTTGATCCCCCCACCATCACTTCTTGCTGTTAACCAGGCTTTAATGGCAATGCCACTTCGAGACTCGAGATGGTAGTTGTGATATTTTGCACTCATTAGAAAAATAACTCATTATTTACTCCTTTAAAATTCCACTTAAACAAACCACCTTAAATGACTCTTTTAAGGCAGTATAAGTAACATAAATTAGAAGTAGCAAAGTTTTGACCAAATTCAAATGAGCTGCATTAAGTGTGATGCAAACCATATAAATGTATGTACTGACATTAAATTAATACGTATTAACTTTATATTAGCATTTGTATTTATTTTAGTTTGTTATTCTATGAACGATTTATTATGCTGTTAATGAAATATACTGTAGATGGTTCTTTTGCCTTTTTATTATGCATTAAATATTACAGTTATGATTTCCCGTTTAATCTAATATCATTTCTGGAACCATCAATGTTCGTTTAAATGGGGACGACTGTTATAGATTTTGAACAGTACAGCCTTTTATAACACTGAAATCCACATTTCTGTCATCAGAGTCTTTTCCCCCCCTCTAACTTTGTTTTATTTTAGAATTCCAGTAATACCAGGGTTCCCAGTGTCATGAAAAATCAGGGAATTTACAAATATTTTCTAAAAAGAGAAAAAATGAAAAATGACCCGAAATTCATCAAGCATCAAATAGCCTCGGAGAAAAAAAATCACGAAATTCATCAAACGATTGCAAAAAAAAAATATTCTAGAAATTTGAAGAACAATCGCAGAAAAAAAAAATCGCTAGTCTTGACAAAAGATTGTGCAAATAAGTAGCAAATTTTGTTGTATGCCAGGTAATTTTTTTTAGAGTTGGCCATGGAAAGTCGGGGAATTTGCCAGTCATGTTTTGCTGGGAACTCTGAACGCACAAATATCTAATTATAGTCTATTCAATATTAAGAGAGACAGAAAATAAATAAAACTGCATACTTATTGTCAGCTTTTATAATGTATTGACCACAATTCCTGCCAAGCAACAATTCCTGCTAAAGTTACGATTATTGCTTTGTTATAAAATAAAACGGTACCCTGTAGCATTTCCTTGTTAATTTTTCCTATATAATCTGTTGAAAAATGATTTAAATACTTAATCTGTTGACTGATTTGTTTAAAAATCTATACAGTTCTTGTGACAGTGGTCTCTGACATATATGCTAAATGGAGCTCTCATGTTCACTCCTTCATACATATACACATCATACAATACTTTCCTTAGAATGTGTTTGGAAAGACTAAAAGTGCATCTTATACACCAGAAAATATAATGTAGTCAAATTTTCATTATATTTTACCGTGATCAGTCTAGACTCGAGCTTTTGATTCAAGCATAATTTTATAATCTTTCCTATGTTTATAAAGGAAGATTCTTCTTAAGGGCAGTTGGAAGTCAAATTCGTGAAAAAAGTCTTTTATTATTATTTTTTAATATGTTGAATTCTTTATTTTCCCCCTTTTTAATGTGTATAACAAGAAGTTAAAAAAATATTAAGTAATTCAGTTTGTTTACATCATACATAAACATTATGTACATAAACTTTAAACTTAATTTTCTGAAAATGTTGCCTTTTGAACTTTAATGTACCATTTTATAGAAACAAGTTTTTCTTTGGAAATGCAAGTAGTTTATTTAAAAGTGGTTTTTATTCGAGATTTCTTTCAAAATAACTAAAGAATATCTGTTTATAAAATTAACTTAACTTTACTAGGAATTATTCATATGTATAAAAAAAATAATAATAAGTGAATATCTTTGGTAGTTTCTGAGAAAAGGTGCATTAATTTAACATGGTAGGTATAGGGACTTCCAACTGCCCTTAACATGGGTGTCCACAAAGGGTGGGGGAAGGCAGTTGCTCCTTTTTTTCCCCCCAGTGATTAAAAAAAAAAAAATCGTTCATTTCAAATAATTAAACAAAAACAGAAAAAGGAAGGTACAAATTTGTTAAGGATTGCTTTGCTGCATTCCCTCCCCCATCTTTTGCATATTTTTGTTCATTTTTCAATACAGGAAAGAATAAACATTTTGTCTAGTATTTTTTTAAAGTTAATTATTTAAAGTAAATATTTTGAAAATTATTTTATTATTAAAAATTATCTATTAACCACTTCACCGGCAGCAGGTATAAGGAAACACTGCTTTTGCCTCTGATTTATCTCGGGGCAAATGTTGAAATGGTGAAAGGGAAATATAATTTTTTTATCTAAATGTTTTTTACTACAAGAATCTTATTTTTAAAAACTCTCAAAGTAAAAAATCAAGTCAATTTAATTGATATATATAGCTAAGAAAGCTCCATAACTTTTTCTTTCACAGAAATTTAGATACATCCATTTAAGTGTAACAAATCTTGCAAAAATGCATTTTGTGATAAATGTATTTAAATCTTGGAAGGCATCCTGGTGACCACAAAGACAATACAGCAGGCCTACTATTGCGTGTCCTGGAATACATTCCCCCCTTCTCTTTACAATACTGTTATACAAATGTGTTACTGTGCACACTGACTATATAGAAAAGGACTTGTAAAATGTAGCAGTTTCATGAATTTCTCTCAATTATTTCTATATGAGGGAAAGAACTTATTGATACACCCTCGTATATGGAATATTTCCCAGAGCTATGTGAAACCACACATGCATTCATCAAGTCACTGAATTTCAACATGTAGATATTGTGATAAAATTGTAGTAATATATAAATTATAATTGATATCAATAATTACTTTTTAAGTTTTGTGGTGTATGTGTTAAAAGCAAATATATGGTATCAATTTCTCTCATTAATAAATCTTTTTTCCACCGATTTGTATAAAATTGCTACTCTAATCGAAACATTCAATGGGAAAAACCACAATAGATTTGCTGCCAACTTTCTTTAAAAGCCAGTATACATAACTAAACAATATAATAATGTACTACACTGTGTTTTTTTTGTTAGAAAATACATATTTCAACTGTTTTTATAAATAACTTTATCTACTTTACATGAACTCCCATTAACATTGATGTATGATTTAATTTAATAATGGACAACCAAGAAACATTAAGAAGTCTATTTTAAGTTTAATTTTGCAGAAGACTTTATTCTAGATTTTACTGTGCCACAGTGTGCATTTCTTGTCAAATTTTTGTTTTCTTTTCAAAACAATTCAGCAGCATCATAAAAAAAAAGGGGGGGGGGGGATCATGCATTTTGTGTTTTCTTTATTAATCAAATTTTTTCCTGTGCTAATTGTGGGGAATGTCTGGAAAACAAACAAAAAAAACCCTCACTATCTCTAAAAATCATATTAAAGGAAACTTCATAAAGCAAGGGGAAAGTATATTTTGAAACAGTTTTCAATAAGAAAAAAAGTACACATTGCAGAAACATTAATTTTATGGTATTTTAAATGAGGGCGGGGGGGTGGGGGGGGCATGAAGGTGGCGATATATGTGAGTAAATATAATGCAGGTCTGACAAAGAAAAAAAATTGTCAGGATTTTTGGAAAAAAAAAAATTTTCTTCGAATTGTCGAATTTTTCTGCTTTTTCAAATTAATATGATGTGCCTTCTACAAAAGCATTTTTTTTTTTCTGTATCTTCCTATCAAAAACATTATGTAGGAGTTTGCAGTACACACAAATAAACATGGTAATCAGATAGCATGACTTTGGCCAACCGTGTTAAGTGATTGCCAGTGTTCATCACCATACTTACTAAAGAAGTACATTATTTTAAACTTGTGCACCTAAAACAACAGTTAAGCAAATATCTTCATGTAGATATGCATCTTGAGACAGTTAAATCATTTCAACCTTATTGCAAATTCACCTTAAATCACAACATTAATTTTTAATGGTCTAGCATAATAACTGGATTTGCTCATTTTTGTGTGCAAAACAGTAAAAAGAAAATGCTCTGAACTATTAAAAATATTTTTGGAAAATGTTCTAAAATTTCTAAATGTTCTTTACTTTGTAGTAAAATGCCATGGTGAGAGCAATAATCGAAAAAATGGTGCCTTTTTGTTAAAGGACTTTAATTAAGTTAAAATGTATAGTAAGTGTGAATAACTTTAGCATATAATCACATTCATACTTTTTCAAATAATTATTGTTGTGTTCAGCGTATTTTGTCTGTGTATGGTTATGAAGCTGCACAAAAGATTTCAAGTAATAAATAAATATATATAAATATTGTGACCTAAGTTCACCCTCCATTTCCCACCCCTTCCTAAGGTTTGCTGCCAACATGCTCAACTTTTATGAGAGTTTTCTTTTGAAGTCCACATATTTGCCTCTTTGTGTAAATAAATCTTTCGATTCTTTAAAGCTACAATTGTTAGCCTATCAAATGCAAATGAAGTTACAAATAATTATTTTCATTTATAAGAAATTTCTTAACATGGTTCTTCTGAGTAATATAGTGGTTCTCCATATTGTTTAAGGAACCTCGCCTTAACCTCTTTGGTCCCTGGGTCCCCATATGGGGACCTCTGTTCTTTTCCTCATAAACACTAAAATGTCTGATTTTTTTACATTTTCACATCACTTCTTAATGGCTGAATGTTTTTTACATTAATAGCAAATGAATAAATGGCAGCATCTAAGCTGATTCTACATAAAAAAAAAAAAAAATGTCAATTTCAGCTGAGTTTGCAAAATCCCTAAAAATGCCCAAAAGACAGTATGACCAAGAAAGTGAGAAATTTTCATAAGTATTTATTTAACTTAAATCTTTTTCAATAAAAATTTTTGAGGATTTGTAGATTTACTTACTTAAACTTCTTAAATTTGTGATTGTGTTAATTTAGGTTAATGGTTATTAAATTGATGTTTTTAAAGGGGGTTTGTAGTTTTAGATCCATATTTTTTAAACCTAAATTACTAAGCGGCTAAAGGATCCATTTCAGAAAAGATATTTTTTCTGTCCTTTACGATGTCATTTTGTTTGCAAAAAACCAATGAATAAGCATTTGTATTATTATTTTAGCTTCGGAACTGAGGAGGTTAATATTTAATTTTTGTTACACTCCATCTGCTAAGAGCACTTTTTAAACTGCAGTAAAAGTAATATGTAATATACCAATAGCATTACAAATGTAATAACAATATTAACTAATTTTAAGAGTACCGTACATGTTTGTTTGCATATTTCTTCTGCACTGCTCCACTCTCTTATAAATTGTTCCCCACAGATTGAGTACCATTGATTTAAAGTTCTATCTATGTATTTTCTGTTATATGCTTAATTCATTCTGAAATGCATTATTCCTCATGTTCAGTTAGATCAGTGTCTTAAGTGTTAATGTTCCAGTTTGGACTTTGAACGAAATATAAAATTTGGCAGCTGTAAAACAGAAGGCTCTCTAATAAACATCATATAAAAAGTTCTTGTCTAAGTTCATTTTTGCACTTAGAAATCCATCAGCATGAACTAATGATCCTGGTGTTTCCCCTGGAGATTTTCAGAAGAGTTTGGTGTATGTGTGCCACTTTTTATTTCCTTTCAACAGTAAATGTATATTGGTAAATTTTTTTCGTGGCCATAAATATACTAAATTTTTTTTAAAGTAACGCGGACATTAAATACACCTTGCAAAGGTGCAGTATCTGCATCAAAAAGTCTCAAAATCACCAATTTTGCTCCAAAATATTATTTTATTTTTTTAACAGAAAAACATTAATGAATGAGATGAATAGCTTATATTACCTAATAACCTAATCGTAATAGCACTGTGACCTGAATGTCACTAAAATGTACACTGTGACCCAAATGCTGCTCTAACTGTCCACATTGCCTTCGTGAAATTGAATTAAGAGTCACTGTGACGTTGATTTGTCCAGTTTTGATAAGGTTGCAAATAGCATTGTTTTGTAGTTACCCCCGTGACACATGGGGGGAAAAAAAAAAAAGCTCTGACTTCACAGTGGGGCCACAAGGTGATAGTTAGTCATAATTTGATGAGTTAAAGATGTCACATTTTGATCATTTGTGACATCACATTGATTGGATGGGCTATTAGGGAAATTGAGTTAATTTAATATGGTATTTTGTTTTTAATAACTCTATTCTCATTTTATGCGAACATTCATTTATAGTGCCTACCCCTTTTCTTGTCTAGGAGAAACACTCTGAATCTATATCCTCAATAAATAAAAACATGAATGCTGATGAAAACTCTTACTGTTAGTGTTAAATTTTTTTGTTGATTCACCAGCAGATGTTTAACATACAACAGTATCATTCAGTTTTTTAATGAATCATTTTTGTAAAAAAGAAAATACTACTTCTCGCATGTGAATACTTGACATATTTATTTGAAATGAGCGGCAATCATGTATTTTTGGTGACAATTTGTTATTGTAGCTGAAGGTTAAAAGGAAAAAAGATTGTATAAACCCAAAGTATCTGATTCTTTACTATGATACATATAGATAGATTCAGATATATAGTCCTGTGACAAAGGAGAAACATATAACTGTACAATGGCATCATGTAATATAACTTTAGTTCATATCTTTGTAAGAGCACATTTTATGCAGACTTAGAAATCCAGACACATTGTGATTTGTATAATCTTCCCTTTCTTTGTAAATACAAAGATGTTCTTTACCCTCATCCTTGCTGCTAATGTCCGTTGATTGCTGTATCTTGTTTGTTTTGCTGATCATCCATTTGAATGGATAACTATGAATTTTTAAATAGAAATAAAAATGTTCTGATGGCTTTATCTTTTCTTTCGGCTTCTCCCCTTTTTTATTATATTCTTGTTGAAGCATAAATCAAAATTCTCCAGTACACTTTTTTTTACTTAAGATAAATATGAAAACTAATTTTCTTTCTTTTACCGCCTTAAACAGAATATCTGGATAAATACTTGCCAGTAAAAAAATTAAAAGATTTGTTGCTAATAACGAACTTTTTAAGGTGGTGGGGAAAAAACAGGAATGAAACGTGTTGCATTCGTCATAGATTATAAAACAGTTTCCAACACTAACGGGATATTGTTTTTACAATGAAATGAGTTAAACAATTTAAAAAACACATAACGCAGTAAAAATTCCTTTTCAGCATTCGCTGTCGAATACTTTCTTGCAGCCAGGGCTGTGGAGTCTGAGTCGGACCTATTTTTGAGCGAAAATGTCGGAGTCGGATCTTGCCAGTAATGGACACCCCTTGATGTTTTTGGTTCATAAAAAAAATAACAAATATTTATCTTTAATTATTTTTTTTTTATAATCCCCCCTTGCATGTTTTATAAAACTGGGTTATTGTTGACATTTTTAATCAAACCAATCAGGAAGCAGAAAATAATGTTTCAAAGTTTCGCTGTTTTTCTGTGAAAATCTTAATGAAGAGGCTAAGGGCTGGCTTCGTTTAATTAATTTATATATTATTTATTTTCTTGCAAAATTTTTCTTTTTGTTTGAGTAGCAATAGAAAACTTAGAATTTTATATACTAACGGCCATTTACAAAATTTCATTTATTTTTAAGATTTTAAGAGAGGGTTGTCCATTACTGGGATGGTTAATTAGTCATTTTCCAGTAATGCACACCCATGTAGACATTGCTAAAAAGGCAAATTCAGTAATGTTTATAGTGAATAAAATATTGACTTAACTGCAAAACTAAATAATCAAATTTAATTTTTAAATTTAAGTTATTTTATGATTAATAAAATTTCAATATTTATTCTTTTTTTTTTTATGTATATGTGCTGTGCATGCTTTATAATCTGGCAATCAAACCAGACAGGAAGCAGAAAATATTGTTTAAGAGCACAGTCAAAGAGGGGCTCATAGGGCTTAATCCCTCCCTGTTTAAATAAAAACAATTAAGTTACAGAAGCTATTAAAAATCTGTTTTTTGTCTTAATTCACCTCTGACAAAAAAAAAAAAAAAAAAAAAATAATAATAATCATAATAATAATATTAATGAAAGTTATAGGTAATATTCATGAAACTTGTAAATTTGCAGATCAGTGGCCTCAATCATCAGTTCTACAGTTTTATTTTGAAATTATTTTATTTAGTATTTAAAATATTCAACTCGCAATATCTTTTCTTTCATATTTGTAATATTAATTATTATAAATGATATATCAAGTAGTCTCTGGAAGATTGTTAAAAATAGTGAGACGAAACTAAACACTAATATTACAAAACTTTTTTTTTTTAATTACCTTTTAACCCCCCCCCCCCCCACACACACACACACTGTTTCAATAATTTGATAGTTGTAGTTGCCTGATATTTAGAATTTTAAACTATCCATCTAAAATAATTAAAACGTCGATCTTACGATAATTACAATA
The DNA here is from genome assembly GCA_963932465.1 of Maratus speciosus. Lineage (NCBI taxonomy): Eukaryota > Metazoa > Arthropoda > Arachnida > Araneae > Salticidae > Maratus > Maratus speciosus. Next base: position 58,172,058 of record OZ010798.1, read on the forward strand.
ATTGATGCAAACAGTAAATGATTATCACAAATATTTTATTAATTACTAGTATCCTAATTATTAAATTTATTTGAAAATAACTATTTTGTTTCATTAGTAAGTTTTTATTAATTTCTGGTTCTAAATACAGTCATAAAAACAATTATATTTATTACTTTTTATGGAGTGTCCATTACTGGGCTTTTGGGTGTTTTGATATATTTCTGTTATTTAAAATTAAATTTAGATTCATATTGGGAAATGAGACTATAAGAATGGTTAAATATTGTTGATAGGTTAATATAATATTGAAAAAACTGGAATATAATAATTATAACTATTAATAAAAAAAATAATTTAAAAGAAATTCCTTAAGAGTGTCCATTACTGGCACATCTACCCTGTAACGAGTAACATGCAAAAAATTAATTAAATTTAAAAGTGCATACCGAATTTTAAACCGTACACTCCAGCAATTATGACTCAAAGACAGTACTGTAACCGATTTCTTTTATGTGTCCCTGTAAATGAATAAAAATGCTATAAATGCCCTGTTCTAACGTGATCGTGATGAAATTCAGTGGTTTATATCAGTTTCAATGTATTTGAAATAGCGTATTGTCATTAAAATACACTGCAACCAGTACAGTGATAATAAAATAACGTAACAGTATGCAGGAAATTTCTGAGAGAAATTTAATTGTACGTACGCTAAAGAGACGAGACTTTTAGTGATCCTACGTGTTTTTTACTGCTATACTTATTGTATTTCAAAATGATTTTCTGAAGAAAAAAAAAGAAATTTTGTTTGAGAAAGTTGGGAAAAAAAAGTAAGGAAAATAAACAATGAAGTAGAATAATAGAAATTGGGTGGGCTCGAGCCCCGTGAGCCGATATAAGGTGGCACTAGAGTCCTGCGCGGGTCGGGTTGTACCCGACCTGAACCCGCAAATTCCATTTTAAGTCAACCCGCAACCCGACCCGAACCCGCAATGCAAAAAAAGTAAATTACGTTTTAATGCCACTATGAAAAATAATCTACGATTGTATCTCTAATACAATTTTTATGTTTTACATGGAAGAATGAACAAATCTATATTCTTTAACCTTCAAATATAGTAAAACCTCTGAGCACGTTGGGATCGTTGAATAGAGTCAAACATCGAATCGGGTTATTCCGAATTTTAGTTTTTCGGCTCGGAATGAATCTAATTTTCTTTCTGCAGGTCGGGTTCACATTACAAGAATTCTTTTGGGCCATCTATAGGTTTTTTACTGGATTCGTTATAATCATTATCGTATCAGTAATTGAAAAAGTATGTTTATATTAATTTCCAGAAACGAATTCTAAGACTAGACAAAACTGACAGGCACGCATTTTGTTGTTGTGAAACTTTGTTCTGCGGTTTTTATAGAATTTTAACGTGAAAAAATATTTTGGACATTCTTTTAACAAGTGGGTAAGTGTGATCATACATCGCACAAAGGGTTTCGTTTAATATTCCTTTCAAAACATCCAGTACATTTATCGCCATGGAATACGTTCTAAATTTTGGCAAACACATCCTAAACTATGTTAAAGTTTCGAACATATTCGCCTTGTTATATTTCCTAATATTGTTCGCCCCCCTTTCCCCCCCAAAATGCTACGATATATCACATGACGGGTATCTGCCAAATTTAGAAAAGTGCCCCCCTTGGGGGGGGGGGGAGTGGGCAGATGGTCACCATGATTTTTGACGCGGCCTGATTTTAAAAATTTATGTTATGTTTTATAAGCCATATTAAAGTTTCAAACAGATCGTCCAGTTATATTTCCTAATTTTGTTCGCGCACCTCCCTCAACCCCCCCCCCCCTCCTCGAAATGCGACGCGCCCTTCTTCTTTCTAATTTATTATCGTGTGTTATAAAGTATCTTAAAGTTTAAAACAGATTGAATTGTTAGATTTCCTACTTTAAATGAAATCGCGGTCTGTTAATTCCACATTCCACCACCAGGGAGCGCACTGTATTCTTAACAAAAGCGTATCTGAACGAAACTCCTTTACACAACCCATTAGTAGATATGTTACTCGAGGGGGTGGCGGTCTTCAGCAAGAATTTAAGATAATTGTTGAAATTACTATTCGGAAATAGTGGTAATTTAACTTTTGACATATTTATATTTAATAAGTATAAGTAGCATGTATCTAAGGACTCCATCAAAAAACGCACCTGAAACGGTATGAAACAAAAAAGAAATATTTTGCCCCTCCCCCTCTCCCCACCTTCCCGAAATTTCACGCGCCATTTTTTATAAACTTTTTCTAATGTGTTATAAACTATCGTAAAATTTCAAACAGATCGCCTTGTTACATTTCCTAATTTTAACAAAAATGTTAGTTCCACATTCCACCACCAGGGAGCGCACTCTATTCTTAACAAAACTGTATCGGAAGGAAACTCCGTTAAACAACCTATAAGTAGATATGTTACTCGAGGTGGTGGCGGTCTTAATAAGAAATTAAGATATTTGCTGAAATTACTATTAGGAAATAGTGGTAACTAAACTTTAGACAATTTTATATTAAATAAGTAGCATATACCTCAGGACTCCCTCAAAAAGTCACCTAAAGCGGTCAGGAAAGGCTAATTTTTTAAATAGAAATCTAGCACCCCCTCCCCGGAATTTCGCGTGTCATTCTTTCTTACACTTTATCTTATGTGTTATAAAATATCTTAAAGTTTCAAACAGATAGACTTGTTGGATTTCCTAATTTTAACAAAATCGCGTTATGTTAGTTACACATTCCACCACCAGGGAATGCACTCTATTCTTAACAAAAGCATATCTGAACGAAACTCCTTTACGCAATCTTTCCGTAGATAGATGGGTCGGGATGGTGGCGGTCTTAAACAAGAATTTAAAATATTTGCTGCGGTAACAAACGCTAAGATTTTAAAAATAATTCTAGCTCCCCCCCCCCCCCCCCTCCTCGAAATATCACACTCCATTCTTTTTTACACTTTTTTCTATGTGTTATAAACTATCTTAAAGTTTCAAACAGACTGAGTGGCGGTCTTAACCAATAATTCAAAATATTTCCAGAAATTACTATTAGAAAATAGCGGTATGAAGTAAACTTTCTGATGATGAATGAGTTATACTTATCTCATATCGCTGTTCAAAAAGCCCAGGCAAATTATTAGATTACCTAATTTAAGTTAATTCGTGGTTAAATAAGCGCGTCTCTTCATTTTAATCGACGCATTTGATAGCAATAAACCGATTAATTAAATAATAATTAATATTTCAGCTTGTAATTAAGATAGGACTTAGATATGGGTATCAATGAAATCAGCGAGAAATTTGACATCGGGATGCCAAAAAATTTAATATTTAAAAAGTTAAAATTTCGTATTAAAATATGCTATTATGGAAAACCGCAGCGTCGTCATGTCTACCTGCTTTCCCGCCGAATTGAAATCTTTTTATTTCCTTGTCTTTCCAATTAAAGAAATTAAATTTTTATCGATCGATTTTTAGTGGATATTTTAACTTATACACATCGCAGAAATGTGAAATTTATACCAAATGAAAGTAGATTTTTTTCTGCGTCTGTCTATTCCATTTACAAATTTCTCGGACCAATATTTTCTGATATACGATTTCGCTTTAAAATCTCCACTTCATTTTTCGGCTTAATTTCCTCCGTGGTAACCGTGCATTCGGCTGATTTTACTGGCAACCCTTAGGAGAACACCGATGATTTCGATAAAGTCCGTTTGAATTTGCGTTAAAAAGGTGGATTGGTTAATTTTAGAAGTTAATTAGCCCGTAATTCGGTTAATTACCAACTTTTTCAAAATTTTATGATTTGTTGTTTGATGTGAGGTGTTGTTTGATGTGAGGATAAGTACCCAAAATTTCAAATCTCTAACATGTATAGTTTCTGAGAACGGGCTCTGTGACGGACAGACAGACAGACAAAGGAGCGAGACGAATAGGGTTTCGTAAGATGAACGAAACCCTAAAAAATCGAGTCAACCCGAATCCGAACCGCAAACGTCAAAAAGCCAAACCGACCCGAACCCGAAACAATGAAAGCCAACCCGCCCTGAACCCGAACCGCAACAAAAAAGTTGAAGTCAACCCGACCCTCAACGGGAAAATGTAGCGCCGACCCGACACGAACCGCAGTTCGGGTAAATGCGGGTAACCCGACCCGATGCAGGACTCTAGTTGGCACCATTGATAGTGTGAATTATAATGTATCTTCAAAACATTCTTCTTGTTGGTTGTTTTTATTAACTTTTGGATATTGGATCTTTTTATCAATTTCAATTGAAGTTTATTTTATAATGTGCTCAATTTTAGAACGTAATGCACAATAATAAATGTTCTATTGCAGAATAAATGAGGATATTCTTAACCCTCTCGCTGCGTAATTGTTTTATCAAAAGAGCTTCAAAAATTGCGTACTTAACCCTTTCGCGACGAGCGTCTTTTAAGAATTTTTATTCTTTTGTCACCGGTTTTTCAAAGCAAAAATTTTTGTCTAATTTAATCGAGAAAATGCTCCGATTAAATAAGGCAAAATTTACAATAAAAAAATAACTGGTGGGAATAATCAAGGAGGGTTAATTAGACGGAAAAACGCATCCCCGAGGAAATCTCGAGTTGCGCAAATTTTGCTTCTTTTACGTTGCCCGAGAAAATCTTGGGTTGCGCAGCGAGAGGGTTAACCGTTTGATTAAAGAAAGTAATAAAAATTTTCATGCTCGAGTTAACAGATACCAATTCTGTCATGTTAAATTGGTAAGTTAAGAAAAAGAAAAGGGGGAGGGGGGACTTATTTTTAGGTGCGTTCGCGATTATATAAATATGTAGCACCTGTAGTCGTCTTTCGGTCCGCCTGTTAGCCTGTCCGTCCGTCCGCATATAACAGAGCAGCAAAACTACTCAATCGAATGATCTGAAATTTTAAATAGTATATAATTGTTTCAAAATTTGGTCGAGTCATTTCAAATTTTATGAAAATCGGATGTACTATAATTTAATGACAAGGACAGTCAAAAGTTTTCCGTTACAGGACGGCCAATGGGAAAGAATGATTTCAAGTGCATTTTAATGATGTGTCAGCCTTACGAACAGAATGAAATAGATAGGCACTGATGAAGTGCACTAAAATATACATTCATTACATTATGCGGTGCAAAAAATATTTATAAAACTAGTTATAGTACGAACGCCCCTTATTTGTCACGTTTGACGTGCAATTTCCAACTTGTTTAAAACGCAGGCGATATATGCCCCAAAGAAATAGTGTTGTCAATGGCTTAGATGTCGTCTGCTTGTGTAAAATATTGTAATGTAGTAAAGCTGACAAGCCCGTGATAATAGTCTTAGGGGCTGTGCATATATAACGTTATCATTTTAGGGTGGAGGGGGTGGTCTGCAACGTGATATCGTAAGATATCTCTAGGGGGAGAGGGGGTTTGTCTTTTGATATCGTTGTCATTTTTGATCCAACCAAAATTTTCTCTTTTTTTTTTTGTAACTTTGTCTTTACATCAAAATAGTATATTCTCTCTTTTTAGGCTGTTATCTATTTTTATGAAAAATACAACGATATTATTAAAATCATTAGATGATTATAAAACAATGTAATTTCAAAATATGGACTAACCAACGTTTGGTATTCCTATTCTTCTGTCAGATGTATATGCATATATAATAAGCTGTTCGAGGAACCATATGCGAAGTATGTTCGATGTGATACTTGTGTTTATTAGTAAATAAAAGGGAAAGAATTTTATCCACCTGTTTTGTTGATAAGAAGTTCAGTCTGCACCCTCCCGCCCCCTCTCCGACCATATACTAGGGCAAGTGCAAGGAGACATTATTACTGTTGAATGCATTATGTAACAAAACGATATTATTAAATACTTTTAAGTAGTAGCTATTTCTTTTAAGTGTGTTATTTGATGTAACACTGTTTCATTTATAAAGTGATATTTTATTGACATCTCTTGAATCACTAAAGTATGCGAAAAATAAATGTAACCATATTTATATATCACCCCAAACAAAAGGAAAAAAAAATCCAAAAGTCAAAAATTTCTTTAGACATTGATAACGATATCATTACGAGGGAGGGGGGGGGGGGGGTCGAGGGGTGATAACGTATGATATCGTAAGGGAAGGGGTCCAAAATTACCGAAAAGTTGATAACGTTATATATCTATAGCCCCTTATATGTACTTAAAATCAGTGTTGAATGATTTTATATTTTTAAACTAAAATCCTTCCAAACGAACTTAATGTTGGGGGTTGCACTGCATTCGGCAACGTTATTTATACCTTCGATTTTGTATGATTTTATATTTTTAAACAAAAATCAATCAAGCTGCGAGACAGGTTGTATTTTAATAACGAATAGCAACACAGAACAGATACTTTTTAATAACGTGTGCCACCAGTCAACGGAAAAACGGAACCTCTCGTACTATTGCGATATACACTGCGATAATTTAGAAATTATCGCAGACCAAACGAATGGGAGAAAAACGTGCGTCATACAACTACGTCTTTGGCAAATAAAAATATTTCAAAATATAAAAAGAAAAGAAAAACACGCTTTTATTAGTGTACTTATAAGTAGAAAATATTTTGTAAAAAAAAAATCTTCGAACATGACATTCTGAAAACAATATGTTAAGAAAATAAAGTCACAATGAAAACCATAAAGAAAAATTCTAAATATTCATTAAAAAAATTAAATGTATTGAATTTGATTAAAATTTCAATTTACGTATTTCTATCAGCACCTGAAATAAACCTATTCAATTGCATTCCATTGATGAATGCATTATTATGTCGTTAAAATAACATTCATTCTCACGTCATTGTTTTCTTTCACCTTTTCCTCCATCACTTGTTTTATCCTTATTCTATTGTTGAATTCAATTTGATCGATACTTGCAATCAAAATTTTATTAAAATTAAAGCTGGATACCGGTGTAAAACCTTCAAAAATGATATTAGTTTTAGAATTCTATCATATCAGGAAATGAAAAATAGATTACGAAAGTTTACGCTGTGTCATATACAGGGTGAGTACAGATGATGGACACGATTTTAATCATATTTTCGAAACTATTGCACATATTACAATAAGTGATACATGAATTTAAAGAGAAATATACCAAGTTTTTTTTCAATTACAAATGTTCGATGTGTGACCCTCTTGTTACACGGCATACGTCCGATCTGTAATCCAGTTCGTTCCAAACATTTTGTAGCATCACTCTGTCAATGGTTCTGAATGCTGCACAAATGTGCGTTCTTTAAGTTCTAGTACGTACCGCCAGGGGCGGCGCCAGAACTTGCCCGACGGGGGGGCACAGTATCCCCGACAGGGGGGCCGAATTCATAATATATATTGGAGGTCTCCACGAGCCCGGGCCAGTCCCGAAGACCGATCGCGGTAAAAGTTTCTTTCATTAAACTCGGACCGGGCTTAATTTTATCCGAAAACTCGGTACGGGCTTGGGCTAAATTTTAGCTTTTGAAAAGTTGGTCCGGACCTGAACTTCATTCTCCCCGGGACACGTCCGGGACTTGTATTTTTTCTGTAGATTCAGGCCGGACTGGAACTGTATTTATACTTCAGAATTTTTTTTCTTCCGCACGGTAATGTCGTGGTAATTTTTCTCCTTTATTAGTAGAGTAAATGAAAAAATAACATGTCTTAGTTTTTTTTCCCTTTTTTCAAATAACTGGTGGAATTTGTTGATTAATCACGAGAAAAACATAAATTTTTCGCGTCCGGATTTGGGATATCCAGAAATGCGCAGATCTGTAACACTCACACTGCTATTTAAATAAGAGGTGAATTGCAGAGGGCGAAACGATTTTTATTCGAAACATAAATTTCTAAGCTTGGCTAAGAATGTTGTAGATCAATAAAGAAAAAAAAGCTCTTAAAGGTATTTTTGAAACACCTCACTAGTCACCTAATCTTTATAGGCGGACGAATTCACAACAGAAAAACTTTCCAGTCTTTTGAGCATTACCAAAAAGAAAACACTCTGCTTCGTACTCTTCTTCCACCCAGCAACCTCCCAATAACAGGTCATTCAATATTACAGATTTTGCGTGCACATATATTGCACATACACAGCAGTGTGTGAGCGACAAAGTATGGAACAGTTCTCCGGTTATGATACGAACCACTGCGGACCACTCCGTCCTTAAGAAAATGCAAAGGCCTAGAAACAAGAGTCCCGCATCAGGTAACGTGGGTAACCAATTTTTTTCGAAATTCGGTTAGTGTTCAGGCCGGCTTGGTCATGTATTTTAATGTCGGAGGTAAATGAAAAAAATAAATTGATAAATCCTATTGAAAACGTATGAAGTGACCAAAAATTATTTTAATTTAAAATTATTTAAATTTGTTAGTGAATGTGTCATCGCGAAAACTAGCAGTTAAACGTTACACCTAACTAGGGCGCTGCCCGAGTAATAAATAAAATTTGCAGCCGTGCAAATTTTATTTAAAACTAACCCAATTCTGATTTTGCAACCCGAACCGAACCCAACCAAAAATATTCCGTCTACCCGCAACCCGATCGAGCCCGAAATACTTAATTCAAATCCCAACCTGGAGCCCGGAATCAGAGAAAATTGATCTAAAATATAATGTAATTATAGAAAAATAGTCTGTAATCATACCTCCAATATTAATGTTATCTTTTATGTAGAAAAATAAACATGTAACGAGTCATTCATATTTAAATACATAATTTTTCATCAAAAATAGATTCCTGCGCGGGTTGGGTTATACCGTACCCAAACGTCCAACTTAAAGTCAATTCGAAATCTACAAAAAATTTTCGTTGACCCAAAGCCCGACAAAAAAATTTCTATTGACCCTAAACCGAAACACTTAAACCCGAACCCGACTCGACACAAATAAGATCTATAATACAGTTATGAAAAAATAGTCTGCAATTATATCTCAATTCTATCTTTTATGTAGAAAATAAACATGTAAAGCTATTCATTCGAATTTAAATATATAATTCTTCATCTAAAATAATACCCTAGACTTTCTTTTTGTAAAATTGAGCTAATTCGAATTTGGCTCATAAGTAGTGTTGTCAGGTCTAGTATCGCAAAAAGCGCGACAGAGAGAGAAAACTAGTTGGATGTGCCAATCCCAAAACTTTCTTCTATCTTATACATCTTAATATTTCAAAACCTAGTTACACATGTTATAACTTCAATATTATTAGTTCAATACTATACCAACTTTGATTTTCATCTTAAATTTCTGCTCAAGTCAATTAAACGGACTAAAAACGAGTTAATCTATATCATGATATTTGTTAAAATTATTAATTTTTCCTTATTCTGTCGTTATCAGCTGTTTGCGAATAGCCGGCATAGCAGGAAGCGAGTTCCCGCCGCTGCATGAGCCGCCGATGCACAATAGAACTACGAAAAATCAAGAAAAGTATACAAAAATCGCTAGCACGGAGCCCCTTTACCGCGCAATATTTCCAAATTCAAGGAGAACCTGTTGGCCAAAGCCAAAAACAAGCACAAACATTTTGGTTCAATTGTATGCATAATTTTATACGCTGTTCGATGGTACAATAATGAAAATGGCACAGAGATCGGAATTATAGCGCCCCCTTCTTTCGGAATTTTTTCAAGTTCAGGGAGGACTTGTTTGCCATAGCTAGAAACATGCACAAAAAATTTGGTTCAATTATATGGGTAACTTCATACACTTTTCGATGGTACAATAATGAAAATGGTACAGACATCGCAATTATAGTGCCCCCTACCGGCAGAATTTTTCCAAATTCAGGGAGGACCTTCGTGACATGACCAAAAATAAACACATAAAATTTGGTTCAATTCTATGCATAACTTCATACACTTTTCGGCGGTACAATATTCAAAATGGCACAAAAATTGTACAAAAATCGCTATTACAGCGCCCTCTACGAGCGATTTTTTTACAAATTAAGGGGGGACCTCCTTGCCATAGCCAAGAACTTAAAAATTTTTTTGGTTCAATTCTATGCATAACTTCATACACTTTTCGATGGTGCAATATTCAAAATCGCACAAAAATCGCTATTACAGCGCCCCCTAACGGCGAATTTTTTGCAAATTCATGGAGGACCTGCTTGCCATATCCAAAAACTTAAAATAAAAATTTGGTTTAATTCTATCCATAACTTCATACACTTTTGGACGGTACAATATTCAAAATCGCACAAAAATCGCTATTACAGCGCCCCCTACCGGCGATTTTTTTCCAAATTCAGGGAGGACCTGCTTGCCATAGCCAAAAACTTAAACTAAAAATTTGGTTCAATTCTATGCATAACTTCATACACTTTTCGATGGTACAATATTCAAAATCGCACAAAAAACGCATTTACAGCGCCCCCTACCGGCGATTTTTTTCCAAATTCAGGGAGGACCTGCTTGTCATATCCAAAAACTTAAACTAAAAATTTGGTTCAATTCTATGCATAACTCCATACACTTTTGGATGGTACAATATTCAAAATCGCACAAAAATTGTTATATCAGCGCCCCCTACCGGCGAATTTTTTCCAAATTCCGGGAGGACCTGCTTGCCATAGCCAAAAACTTATAATAAAATTTTGGTTTAATTCTATACATAACTTCATACACTTTTTGATGGTACAATGGCGACAGACAGACGGACAGACGGACAGACGGACGGACGGACAGACGGACGGACGGACAGACGGACACACAGACAGACAGACATTTTCTATAAACATGTTTTTTGGAATCTCTGACCCCTAAAACATGCAAATCCGTCGAAAACCGGAAGTCGAAAAAAATTTCGATTACAATACTTTCTTCTATTGAAGATAGAAGAAAGTAAAAAGCGGAGCAGGCGCTTGAAAATCGGGACATCCTTAAGCAGTATGATAAAACCTGTTAAAACGGAACCAGTGTAACGGAATAATGATTTAAACTGAAAAGTTTTGCAATATCGGCTAAAACAGGCTAAGATTAAAACCTATCTAAATTGGAAAGTTCTTCCGATTTTTTGTCGTTCCATCTCAATAGGTTGCTATATTAAGCTTTAACCCTTTCGTGGTCACGCACGCGTTTACGCGGTCGCACTTTGGTACTTGTAAGTGGTCGTGAACGCATATAGGCGGTCAGACTTTTGTACTTGTAGATGGTCACAAACGCGTATAGGCGGTCAAAATATTCTACTTGTAGATGGTTATGAACGCGTTTGCGCGTTTGTGCTTCCCCCCACTTCTCGAGACTGGGAGTTAAAGAAGGCGTTTCTCAATCACTCCCTCTTTCCACACACACAATAGGCGTTAGGCAGACTATTTGTCAACTGGATTACCGTATTTTAAGTCGAATGCCTTTAGAGAACTTCGTTTTCTGTAAATGCTTAAGAATGGCATTGTATTTCGAAACAAATACTAAGCAACTTTATAGAATATCGTCATTTACTTATTTTATTTTATTATTTCTATCCATAAGATTCTAATTCATTACTATAATTATTATTATTTCAGATCCTTTGCCAAATAATATTTATTTATTTCGCATGTTCATTATTTATTATGTAATATTTATTTATTTTGTTCTTTTAATGAATATACACGTTCTTTTCTTTCCTTTTTTTTCTAAATGCATGTCATTTTTTTTTCATTTAACTATAATACTAAATAATTAAACTTTTTTTTTCTTTACTTACACCACTTTTGTTGCATAATAATAATAAAAAATTCAAATATCTAATCTAACATAACACATCAAAAAAAATATTTTTATTTATTATTGTTGCTCAAATTTTATTCAAATTCTAGCATAATTTTAAAACTAGTACCGTGAAAACTGTCTATAATGACACTGAAGGAGCCAGAAAAAGCATCGATGTAGATATAGGTTTTCATTATAGGTAGATTCAAGACTGTTCATTTATTCAGAGTACATAATATAATAATTATTACATATAGATGAATCCTTCGTTTAACTTTTTAGAATTATCTAATTAAATAATTCAATTTAATTATTTTCTTATCAATAAAAATAATTCTGGAATTTTATATTAATATACAATGCCAAATATAAGACCGTAAAGAAAAACAAACAAACAGGGATTTACAATTTTGACTATTAAACAGGAGAAATAAATTTCAGATATTTTGCATTTGGATATAAACCAAAGAGAAATACTTCATGTAAAAAAAAAAAAAAAAAAAATGGATGTTTAAATGTTGAAGCTAAGAAGAGAAATAGTACTTTTATTTATTCACAGCCATTATTTGACATTCCCAGCCTTCTAAAAAGAAATAAAAAAAGAATTATGTAAAAGTTTCATGTAAAAAGAAATAAAGTTTTTTGCTCAATTAATTCAATCGCATGTACAACAGTCTTTACCATTTTCCTTTGGCATTCTAACAGGGATTTTTATCAGTGTTTTAACTTTAGTTAACAATAAAATTGATTAACTAAATTTAAATACACTTCAATATTTATAGAGGGCTTAAATATATGTTGTAGAATTCATATGAGCTAAAGAATATATCCACATAATGCTCTTTTTTAGAAACATACAGTTGATCGCTTCGTTCAAAAGTTAATCGTGAGTATACTTCTCTGAGGAAAACACGCATTGACTAATATTATTCCTAAGGAAGAATTTTTTTAAGATAGCTCGCTTGCATTTCAGTATTTTTAAACGATTTTTTTTATTTGAGTAGCTGAGGTCGATCTGTACAAAGGACGTTTTTTACTTCTATTTTATTTGCAGGTTTTTTTTTTTTTTTTTTTTTTTTTTTTTAATGAGGATACTTTTACTTTCGAAACCGGTTCCGAAAATAAAAGTATCCTAATAAAAAAAAACTATAAACAAAATAGAAAATGAGAAAAACGGTCTTTGTATAGATCGATCTCAGCTGACCAATGCAAAAGAATTGTTTAAAAATATGGAAATGCAAACGAGATATCTAAAAAAAATTCTTCCATCGGATAAACATTAGCGAGCGGGTGCTTTCGCGTGAGTGAAGTAACCTCTTAACTGTTGGAAGTAGATCAAAAACTCCAAACAATTAAATATCATAGACGGGTTTATTAAGTCCAATATTTTTCGCAGTAATTTGCAATGCTTTTTTAATATTTTAGAGCAAAAGTAAAGTAATTTTATTTTGCAATTTGAAAACTTTCTTTAATAATATGAGACAAAGTTAATGATAACTCTCCCGTGAAGGCTGTATTTAAAAATCTGTACAAACATATCATAACGTTATTTTTGTTTGTATTTTTCTGTTCTTATTCGATTTTCCTTTTGTTTATATGGCAGTTTACATACAAAGGGGTTTGCCATGAAAGGATTATTTCGATGAATAAAATGATGTTTACACAGTACTTCTCAGGTTGGGAGATATAACCTATCATCTCACCAATTTGATTATGCAAATTAAAAAAATAATAATAATTTTAAGATAGGTAATGCATTCATATGCATTAAAGACATATAATTTTTAAAAAAGTTACTCTTTCCTGTTTTTACTTGTATTAAAAAATAAATAAAGGGGTATTTTTAGACATATTTATACGTGTAGTTTTCATTATATTTGACCTACTTATATTTTTAAATAACTTGACACTTGTACCGTGCATTAGTACATTTATAAATAGTATATAGACCCAGTTTTAAGCATTATTACAGCAAATACTTGGCTTAGTATGAAAAAAGTTCTATTTGCACCTCTTTTGAAGGTTGGGGGTGGGGGTGGAGATAATCCAAAAACCATTTTTATGTTTATATCACTGACTGTGCCCACTTTGCAAATAAAAAAAAAATTGTGTATTATTTGTGCTTTCTTAACATAACGAACCCCAATATAGCGATTCTTACATTAAAACCTCCATATTAAAAAAGCCCTAAATGTTATTTATTCACACAGTTATATTTCACAGAGAAGAACCAGAGGTGTAGCCAGAAAAATGCTTATGAGACTACAGTTCCCCGTTCGATAGCTACAGTTGTCAATATTGTTTACCTAATCATCCTACTAAATACAACAGAGTTGACCAAATATTCCAGTGTTATTAATTCCAATGATACTTTAAAAGTTTCTATGAGTTTTCTTTGAAGTAAGTTTTGAAAGAGAGTAAGTATATCCCATTGTTATCTAGTCCAAACTCTTGCAACCTGAGAATGACATCGAAATTGTACTTATAAGTGAAGCTTTGAGCTTTAAGAAAACTATGATTGACAGCCCCACCCCTTCCCTTGTAAGGATGATTTCTAAAGAAAACAGTTCACAGGAATAGTAAAATTTCAAATAGCCGTAACTTGCTACACATTTTTTTCATTGTCACGTATTTAATAAAAGGATTATGAAAAGTTTATGTTTTAAATCAGTTCTTTTAAAATAAGTATTAATCTATAATTATTAAATCGTGAATATTGCCCAATGTAACAGGTTTGGCCAGGTGGGGAGACCTATCAATTGACTTGAGCACAACAAGCACCACCCATGCACAATGTAACAAAAGATTGTTGATATAAAAATAAAGTAAGATATCATTTAAAAAAAAAAAAAAATCTTTTCTGATATCACCGCATAAATATTAGAATAACTCCCTCGCCTCCCCCCACGAAAAATAAAAACTGATAGCCGGAGAGTTATCCTTATTGTAGCCTAAAAATTATTATCAAACTAATGGTTATTTTTAATAATGAAAACTCTTTGCTGCACATTTCCTGTATGTTATCAAGTTCTGCCCCATTCCGCAAGCGTCTTTATGGAAGAATTTAATAATTTAGCTGTTCTACCTATGTACTTTTAAACAATCACCTTTAATGATCTACTTTAAAAAAAAGTAAAATTCGTGATATTTTTTATGGTCATGTTAGCTTTGATATCTTGAAATAATAATTAAAAAAAATATCCGATTAAGTCACACACTAATATCAATTTGTAATTCTAAATTATAAGGAACCTCTATTTTATTTATGTATTTATTTTTTACATTTTCCAAAATAGTTAAAAAGGGTTTATGACTTCCGTTTGTTTGTCAGTGCTCTAACTTGCGTAACTATAATTCGATTTCTCTGAAATTTTGCATGTTATTGACATTTACTATGGCACGATCGCCATTGAAAAAGAAGTATGTAGCATGTACAATTCACTTACAGGGGCATTCAAAAGCATGCCGTTACATTACGGCCAATGGGAGAAAATCGTTTCAAGTACAGCACTAAAACATACTTTCTTTAGAATATGAAATGCAAAGAATTTATTATTCATTTTCAGAATCGCACAGTAGAATTACGTTACATAATGATCTACGGGGAAAACCGTTTGCAGTATATTTCAATGTAGATAATCTATTTCAAACAAATTTAGGTAAAAAGATCTTAGTAAAAAAAAAATCATTGTTAAAAATAATAATTATTATAAATACTTAGATGAACGTAAAATTAAGAACTATTAGTTATTAAAGTTACATACATATTCAGTTATAGAAAACCGATTATAAGCTTCAAGTAAAGCCCGAGGCAAGCTCGCAAATCTGTACCCTATTATTAATAGCAAAAACATATATTATACATATCTTTTCACTAAAGCACTCTAAAAAGCCCTTGTAAAGGGGGAGAGGTAAACATAAAATACAATCTATAGATTCTTTCAATTTAGTATGTGGATAGCTTATGTATAAGAGCATTAACTTTTATATATTTATGGGAGCTTTGACCAAAGACAGCCTTTTAGGGAAGAGGGAGGAGTAGGACATGGAATTAAAAGAAACAAACCTGTACATACAGATATTTTAAAGGGGTCAAAACAATAATAAAGAAAAAAGAACTTTTTTCAAAAGTGTAGGTTTTCCATTATCTTGATTTTCATAATGTAGGAGGGGGCAGAGTTAAGAGCGGGGTATACGTGTGTGTGCGTGTGTGTGTGGGGGGGGGGGTAAAAATAAGTGGGAGTCAAAATTTTGAGGTTTCGACAAATAAAACAAAATTTAGGGAATTCACAGCAGAAATGAAAATATTTTCTCGAAAATAATTTAAAAATAATATTTAGGATCTAAATTTATTGGGTATGGTGTACAGTCCTGCATCGGGTCGGGAAAACTTTCCTTTTTTGCCGGAAGTCGGATTAACTTCTACAATTTTGCAGCAAATCGGGTCGATATCCATTATTTCGGCTTCGGGTTAGGTTTTGGCTAAAGCGGGCCCGGTTCGGGTTGAACCGATTTTTAAAAGAGTTTCTAAAATATTTTTTCTGGTGAAAAAACTATATAGAATAACAGTTTTTAAAGAAATGGAAATATGAATACACACATGATATTTTACATACATAAATTTTTACACACACATGCGAAAAAAAAAAAAAAACTGGAAAGTAAAAACTTTTTTTTTCCCCATTTGAAAAATTAAGGAAGATATAATGAAAATAATTAAATTTTGAACTCGAGTGCGAAAACCAAACTTCAAAATAAGACAGTTTTCTGTATACATATTAAAATTATTTTAATTTCAGCAATTCACCCTTTCCTAACAAATATTTTAAATATTCACAAAAGTATCCTTTTTCAACCGTCATTTTTTCGTACACTGTTCTTCGGTTGCCTTGGAATTCCTCTGTTAATGATTAGTAAACACTACGCGCATTATTATTACTATTATTTTTAATGGGAAACAGACTGCAGTGCACATTAGCAATGTGTATCAGTTATTATGGTTGGAATAATATACACTATAAAAAAGTATTACAAGCAGATATCGACCTAGACCATAATTCGAGTTTATTCAAATAATTTTATACACTCATGTAAACCAACAATAAAAACCGCACTCACTATTTCCAATAGTGAACACGCCTCCATATCATATATCGATTTCACGGCAATACAAGAAATATTTACGAAGGTCAGATGGAAGAGCAGTACTAGACTTTGTCGCGATGGCGCCCCAAGTTCACAATTACCCTAAAATATTCAAGTGTAACTGCATATTGTTTAAAAAGATACCAATGGACAGTACAAGTATCGAATTATTCAAAAATATAAATAGAATGGATGCAATTAAAACAGTAGATATGATAAAGTGTAAGTGCATGTCTTTAAAAACAGGGAAGAATCACTATCGAAAAGATTCTTACAATAATGCAAACGAAAGCATTATCTGCCAGTTAGGAATTAATGCTAATACTACATTACAAATATGATTAAAATAATCATGATGAAATTAATGTATTGAAAATGGAAAAAAAAAGTTAAAACCTAGATTTTGATGACTGAACTATTCATTTCGTTACCATGAGAATTAAACTAAGAAAACATTTATTTTAATGCATTAAACTACAGTAATACAGTATAATGTACATTTATTTTACCGTATTTAAATATCCATTTTTAATTATAGATTACTTGGAGATCACAAATATATTTTATTATAAATGTTGATTTCTTTCCTTCTCGTGCTGACTGATAATTGTTACATCATATAAATCCAACTTATTGCAATTGCTTCAGAGTTTGTGACACTAATTTTGGGGGGCTCTGGGAAAATGCCCCGTACAAAAACTGCATAATATTCCAAATTGATTTTTTTCTGACACATTCCTGAATTGAGTTTTGTTCATAAACACATGGAATTGGCAGGTGCTCTTATTCAAAAACTATAAAGTCGAACAATTTTTTTCCATTTTTCGATAAACATAGGAAGGAGGTCTTTTAGAAAATGCTGTTGAATTTGGCGTTTTGAGAAAAAATTCTGCATACGGAAGCCCGATAAAAGTTATAATAGGAAAACGCTTGTAATTCTCAAGTAATTTATTTGTCGAAAAATGAAAAAAAGAAAAAGTGAAAGAAAAACAAAACATTTTGTCCCAAATCATTGTCATACCTGCATTTGTCAAGCTTTTACATTTATATATTAATTCCTGAATGTGTCAAAGTTTTTATTGGTGAACGGGCATTTTTTTTTTCTTTTGCATCCAAATAATATTTACAAAAGTTAGTAGTAGGGCAGGTGGAAGAGCATTAATTAACCACCATATACTGGCAGGGTCCGACTTAGGCTATGGGGAGGAGGGGGGGGGGTTGTCCGGGGCAAGAATCATTTTGGGGCTCCTTCTTCTATCTATCTATCTATAGATTTTTTGTGAATAATATGGAAGTAGCTAGTACTAAACTTCACACATATTGTATTATATGCATAAATTTTATATCCGGTACTGTTTTCCTCTGTATACAGAGTGTCACAAAAAGATGATCAGAACTTTAAGAAAAAACACTAGTAGGATAGTAGTAGAAAAAAAATTACAGATTGTTTGATACGAATATTTCTTTGCAAACTTTTACTTTGCTTATCTACGTACGTTATAAGATGTCTAAAAGAAAATGTCCCGAATTGGTTATAATTATTGGTTTTAACTTGCTGCGTACGAGAAAAACGTTAATAAAGAATTTATTTTGAAAACAATAGAATACTAAATTGTCATAATAAAATATTAATCATTAGTTTTCTAATGATATTTGCGTAGGTGGAGAGGGTACTGGAAGCGGAGGGAGGAATGGGGACCGCACTTCCTTCTTAAATGTTTGAAAATATATGAATTTTGGTCACTTTTGTTTAATTTTAAACATTTGGCACCTTTTAAATAAAAATTCTGACTATTCCCTAAAAAGGATTCCCTGGAGTCCCCTAAAAAGGGCGGCCCGGGGCAGCTTCCCCGCTTGCGCCTACATAAGTCGGGATCTGACCATATATATGTAATATATATATATATATATATATAGATATAGATATAGATATAATGAATTACCATAACCAATAACTTTATATATTAAAATTTATTTTAAAAGATCTTTGTAAAACATTTTTATTTATGCAATGTATTGCCTAAATTGTGTTTCCTTTGTACTAAATACTGAAATTTTTACTCATACTTTGTTAGATCCCACGCCCACCCACGACCTCTTTAACTCTGCCCTCTTCTACATTGTAAAGAACAAGATGATAAAAATTTCCTTTGTTAGTCAACATTTTATTTCAACCCCTTTAAAATATCTGTATATAAAGTTTTTTATGCCCCCCCCCCCTCTCTTTCTTCTCACCCTAAAGACTACCCTTGGTCAAAGTTTCCATAAACATATAAAACTCGTTGTTCTTATACATAAGCTATCGAAGTAGCGAGTTGGAAGAACAGATACCCGTGCTTAGCGTGTGCTTTACTTGAAACACAGAAAAAAAATATAAGCATTACAGACTATGGAAGTTCTTTAGAGAATAGTTTTCATTGCGTGATGCATTTTCTCGCTGAACTATATTTGTATACCAATAGAAGTTTGTTGAACATAAATAAATTGATATACAGAAATACGCAAACCAACAAAATACATTGCCGTTTGGGTGCGTAATTGCTGGAAGTGCGGTTGGTTGGTTGATTTTTGACGGCCAATTATCTGCACGAGGGATACAGGCCCAGGGGAGGGGGTGCCAGGGAGGGTCTTTCTAAGGGAACCTAACCCGTATTTACGCATGGGAATCCATGGCTCGAAGAAAACCATGAAAACTCCGAACGGTTAGGTCGACGGGCGCGATTGGGCTCGAACCCAGCACCTCCCGTCTACCAACTTCGAGAGCAGAACCTCTCAGCCACTGGTGGGGCTGCTGGAAGTGCGAGTTAAATCGTGTTATACGTCTTTATCTGAATTAAATTTGAGCATAATATGTGTTGTGTGAAAAATCATTAGATAATATACAGGGTCGTGCAAAAGAATTCGAGAGCATTCTTTTCTACTGGCGAAATTGGCTACAAGTGAATTTTCTAAATGAAATAAGTTTTAGAATGCTAAATAATTTGTATGCTATAGATCGTAAATAAGGCTACAAAGTATAGACTATTTTTTTATTAGAAGGTAATTGCTAAAACTGGATTTCTAAATGTGTTATATGTTTTACATACCTTTTACTCACATATCTTCCTGCACCTTATTTAATGGTAAAGATTCATTACAGTTTTATAGATAGATGTGTTGGAAAGTGTTGAAATATGATTTTTTGTTCATATTTTTATAAACTTTTATTTTTTATGCTGGTGAAAGTTTTCAAAGTTTCCATACATATAAATATGCAGAGATAATACTATTTGTTTATAAAATAAATGGAAAAATAAAAAATATATCTTGAGAAGGAAAATTAAAATTGGCCTCATCCAAATCCTAAAACTTTAAAAAAGGATAAATCGTAAAAAGGGATAAAAATGGCATTTGATTTTTTTAAAACTCTTTCCAGCATATTTGAAAAGCGTTTATGAATTCGGTTTGTCTATTTTTCCTCCTGTCCGCCATCTGTCCGTGTTCTAACTCGCGTAAATATAGTCCAATTTTCATGAAATCGATATATGTTATTTGTGTTTACTTTGGCATGTTTAGTATTGAAAATGAAGCGTGTAGATTTCGCTACATTCATTTACAAGGACACTCAAAAGAATGCCGTCACATTACGGAGAATGGAAAAATCATGTGTGGTGTGGTTAAATGATATTACGCTATTTTAAACATATTGGAATTTAAATACATCACTGAGGTGTATACTGCAAGGCGATTAACGTAAAATATAGTGTGCATAGAATTTGTATTTCGTTTTCAGGGACACACAAACAAATTTGGCCTATGAACAATAATTGCTAAATGTTCGTTATCAGTTGTAGTACGCTTTTTAAAATTTGACTGTTATTATTATTTTTTCCTATTACATAGTGATTATAAATTCTAGAGATCAAATACAGCGCTACACTATCTCAAATACATTCCCGTTCAAAAATTGCAGAATGGAAATTTTCATGCTGAACTAAATTTTTCCATACTATGTAGCATACATACAAAGATATAGAACATAGACAGGGCTGCACAAAAAAAAAAAAAAAAAAAAAAAAAAAAAAATAGATATTTTTCTGACTACTGATTGCAATTGCAGAAAATGGATTTGCAAATGCGTTATGCGTTTTCTAATTTATTTATTTAGACATCATCTTTCTCCGTAATAAGCTGTAAAGTTTTGTTTCAATTTTCTGAATGTATTGGAAAATGTTAATTTATGCTACACGCATCATTTTTAGCTCTTGCTTCTTTTGACAGATATTCTTTTTCAATTTCTCCAAAGAATTAGAAAATATAATACTGAATCTTACTGTACTAAATATAAAGAAAAATACATGAATATATTCCGAAATTATAAAAATAGTGCTTAGTTTCCATCTAGTCTAAGAATATTCAACTTGTGTTCCACGGAGTTGCGAATTTTGTTATTGTAAAGTATAAATCACTTTTCTCTCCTTATGGGAGATAAAGTGAGAGGGGGGGGGGATAACACTTCACAGGCATTTGAAATTGATTGTATTTTTCTCATTTTGTGTAGGAAAATATATTTGGTATGGAAAATAATTCCTGTTATACGAAAATTTTAAATGTAATTATTTCTCCTAGGTGGTGGGAAAGAGAAAAAGGGCACCCGAAAAAAAGGCGATTTTATTACTATGAAACTTGCAAAAGTACATTTATTTTGTATATTGCTATGCAGACTCTCCATTTGCCTATTTATACATAGTAATACCTGTATTAAGCAGAATCTTGCCTTAAAAAGAAATCCAAAGTTCCTTAAAAAATTCTAATCCAAAATAATTATATTGTCCTTTGCCATTCCGTCTTAAAGGGTTTCATTGTTAAAATTAAAACCCCCATTTAATCAGTAATACTATACATATGTGGAAGTAGTATTACATCTATATCTCATTAATGCTGCAAAACTATGATCACTAATTAATTACAATAAAACTTGTAAGAATGGAATCTATGTATAACATAATCCCGCTTTAAACGGAAAATTTTATATTTTCAAATACGAAATATTACACAATTACACCTAGTAAAACCCGTCTGAAACAGAATTTGCTTTCGTACCGAGCGATCTCGTATTGACCGTTTTTATTGTAATACAGTGGTACCGTGTAATGTTACTGATTAATTAATTCTGTAATACTTAAGTACTATATCTTTACCATCTGTAAACATGATTTAAATATAAGAAATAGCGTACTTTATAAAGAAGCTGTTTCTTTTATTGCTCGCAAAAAATGAGTTAGAGGGATTATCATTTAGAAGAAGATTTTTTCCATTTATTTTGAATGCGCATTTGAAATATTATATAACAATCGCATTTTTTTTTGGAGGGGGGGGGGGGTGGAATATTTGAATGTATTTTCAACTGGTATATTCATCAGGATAACGTAAAATATATCAGCTCTCTTAGATTTATATCACAGGAAAGCAAAGAAAGCAGATATTACACTAACTTGTATAACGACAGATTATTATTATTATTTATAAAAGAAAAATTAAATAATATTAACATAAATTGAAATTGAGATACGAGGAATTACAGTATCTAAAAGCGAGCACCATGGTATGCTGTACTAAACATTTAATTGTGATTTATTGTAGAGTGAGATTTAGCAATATATGTACGTTATATAAAATTTAAATCTATTAATAAAATCGATTACTTCCAGTCTAATTTCATAATTAAATCATTACAAATTAATTAAATTTCGAAGTTTATGTAGCAGAAACTGTTCAGAAAAAGATGCATTTAGAGGAAATGGAACGTCTTGTTATTACGAAGATATAAATTCTTTTCAAATTTAGATAAAATTTAATAGCACACAAAACAAATTATACTAGATTCAAACATTATATCAACGGTCGTACGCTTCGGAGAATTTTTCAGGACAAATACCAGTGTTTTAAAATAAAAATAAATCTAGCTTAAACGAGCAAAATTTCGACTTATATAAGGAGCGATTTTCTATAAAAAGATTACGGGTACGGAAGAATTTTCTGGTCTTGAAATGTCAGGGCACATACGACCCCTGTTATTTTAAACCAGAAGGAAGAGAGACCTGTATTGTGAAAACTGTTATGTTGTCCGGAATTAACCAGACATCTTTTTCGAAAGCTATTAGTCAAATAGTGTTAAACGCCCATCCCGCCTCCGTGGACAGCCTACTCAATCATTCACTGATAGAAAGAAGGGGAAAGAAAAAAATCCCTAAGCACTTTTGAACTACAAAATCACATAACCCCTTCTGCTTTTTGAACAAGTTTTTTCTTGCTATTCAAGTCCTTTTTAACACACATTTTTACAATCTGTTGAAACGCTCAATGGGTTAACTGATGTTACCGGTCTCTTAGACCACGGTTTTTTTCAATTTTTATAGTTTAACTTGCAATTTTCAGTTTAATTAGTACAAACAAACCGAAATTTTGCTCCATTTGGAAGTTTAGTACTATCACCAGAGACTTTTGAATAAGTGAATTTTAATTATAACAGCCCTGTACAAAAAGTTTAGTGCAAAAACACCATCCTATGAGTTAATCGCGTCTTTTATTCATCTTTCGATGGGGTGTTCTCACAGACCGCCTCACACTAGTTATGTGACAATTTCTGTGACATCAGTTATAGGTTAAATACCTTCCTTTCTTCGTATTGAATGTACGTGAATTATACTTTACCCATAAAAGAATGGAGTGAAATTAATTAGTGGAACTAGAGTTTTTTAAATAATTAATAGTAATTTTATGACAATAATGCTCACTTTATAAATACCGCATTTTATTTTTTTCATTATTTTGCATTTCAGCCATTTTTGAAAAAGCGCAATTATTATTACTTACACTCTCAAGAAAACATTTCGTCAAACGTAAAAAGTACAGGCAACAAGTTGTCGGAACGCACATTTTCCCGTTATTTGAAGAAATTTCCGTCTTTTGACGGGAGAATTTTAAAAAAATTGAGCTTCGATTCGTGAATTTTTCTTGTTTTGGACGAAAAGTACGTTAAAAATCGGTCTCCGATGCAAAAAAGTAACGTGCAGCACAGTTACGGGAACAAACACCCTTGTGATTTGACGAAAATGCAACTTCAGATAATTATTACGTTAGATTAATAATTTTCTGTATTTTGGGAAGAAATGGGCAAATCAAAACAGAAATTTTCGTGTTTTAATAATAATAAAAGCAACTGAAGAAACACCTTCAACTCACATATTTTTTTAGAGTGTATATCGAAACTAGACAGCATGGTCCTCTAACTTCTGATAATATACACGATATAGAATTTAAATCTGAGGCTAAAACTGAAATACAAAATTCGGAAGAAAAATGTAAGTTAAAGGAAAACTTATAAAATAGCTTAGAAAGAAAGAGTTCATTATTCTAATATTAACCCAATCATAAAACAAATAAGTCATGTTAATGTTTAAAAAAAAAAAAAAAAAAATCATGCTTATTTTGAAACAGCCAAAGTTTAAAGGTTTGCACGGGTCGGGCTCGGGGCTATTTTCATTCATGGCACTCGGGCCAGGTCAGGCCTAGTCACTACTCTGTCCGGGTCGGGCTCGGGCTTTACTTTTTTCTGAAGGATCGGGCCTGGCCTGGCCTAACTCCTTTTTTTCGTACCGAAACGGAACAGGTTTTATTCTTCCTAGATTTTCATAAGCCGATATTTTCAATCCCGGTCTCGATCAAGCCCGTATGAAAAGCAATCCAGCCTGTCGACATGGTCGTCCGTGCAAAAATCAGTAAAATTTGGTCCGTCCCAAAACATTTTGCAAAAAGTGTATATATTTTATTCTACAATTTTCTAACATTCTACATTATTCTACAATTAAACATTAAAATATATTCGTTTTAAAGAATAGTGGATTTCTAGGCAATGATATTGAAATACGGTAAAACGTGTGAAAAAGAACCAGCCTACGATGGAATTCTGTCTTATATGTAAAAAATTATTGATTCATGCAAAATGAATATAATACGTGAGGAAAGAATATAATACATTTACACCAGCTAAGAAGCGAACTTGTTTATAACGCATTTTTTTTCTTTCCCATGCGATTCCGTCTTAGAAGATTTTACTGCATAGAATTTTCCAGATTTTTAAGTCTCCAATACATAATTTTTTGATTAACGATGTTAATTAAAGCTGAAACATTTACATACAAATAGAGATTCATTAAAAAATGTATATCGCAACCTAGGGCACTTCTTTAAAAATGAAGATTATAAACATGAAAAAAAAGTTAAAATAACTATTTTTGGTCAAAACTTCCTCCTTTTAACAAAATCGACGTAAAAATACATGTTTTGTAGAAATTCCGTCGGGCTGGATCGGACTCGGGTCGAGATTTTAACTTTTTTTACTGGCCGGCCCGGAAAAGGTTTAACTTTTATACCGCGCTGGGCCCGGACCTGGAAATTTAGGCTCGTACAGACCTCTACAAAGTATAACTAAGTTATGTATTAAAATTGTTCAATCTAATAATACAATCAAGTTTTAATTATCAAGTAAGTCGGTGTTCTGTTTTACACGATTTTTTACATTTCTAAATGCGAACCTACGAACCTAAACACGAATTGTTAATTACAACCCCGCACGGTTCGAGTTATGCCCGACCCGAAATTGACAAAATATTCTTTTTTTTTTTTTAACCTGCAACTTGACCCTAAGCATGAAATTAAAACAAAAATCAATCCTAAATGTAAAACAATTCAGGAAAATAGTCTGCAATCATATCTCTAAAACCAATTTTATATTTCGAAAAATGAATGCATACTCATTCATATAAAAGTATTTTTTTTTTTTATCATTTGAAACAATAATCTGGACTTTTCTTTGGAAAAATTTGGCGTACTCGAATCGACTCCCGAAAACGGAAACATAAATTAAGCCGATCCGCAGCAAAATTTTAGAGCCGCCAACACGTTCTCGTAGAATTGGGTTAACTGACCCGATGCAAGATTGTAGTTGTTTCTGTATATACATATCTAACAAAAACATAGCTGTGAAAAAAGGGAGCCAAGTTCTGTAAAGACAATGGCAAGAAAAGAAGTGATATCTAAGTGGGTGCCAAGTTCAAATTAAATTCACTCAAACTTACCCACAGAAGTATTATAGCATTTTTTAAATTGTTTAGAAATAAAAATTATTGATAGCCTATTAATAATAAATCTAGAACTTGGCAAGTTTTTACATACGCGTCATTTATTTTTATTAATGACATTATTATATCAAAACTTGTTATTTCATGTTTGGAAGACATCATTTGAGTGAGCTCCTTTCCCTTGAAGGGTGGTGGGACAAAATATATCCCCCCTAATTTTAACTGCAAAATACCACATGACACTAGAATTCAGGACTAAAAAGTTTAATTTTATTAAATACGTGTAAAGAAGCTTTTACCCATTTTGAAATAAATTTGTTTTTAAATTCTGGTGTGATTCAATCATTTCAGCATGTCACGAATAAAACCTCTTTGCCCCTGAAGGGTTAAAGGGGTGCAGTCTCTAGAGGGATGACCAAGAACAAGCGTAAGGGTATCTGTCTCTTTCTCAGGCCTTTTAGTCTGTTTGCATTGAGGTTTCTGGAGGGTGGGTGCTAGAGTGATAACCAAAGGGCGAGCGGGAGTGTATCTGTGTATTTATTGGTTTATCAAATCTTTAACATGAGTCATTTGTTTATAATAATAACCATATTAATATTTTTATAATGACATTGTTGTTAATATTAACATCATCATTTTATTAAGACATGAAATTGATAGGCATAACATTTATCAAAAACTCGCCAAGTTCTAGATTTATTATTAATATGCTATCAATAATTTTTATTTCTAAACAATTTAAAAAATGCTATAATACTTCTGTAGATAAGTTTGAGTGAATTTAATTTGAACTTGGCACCCACTTAGATATCACTTCTTTTCTTGCCATTGTCTTTACAGAACTTGGCTCCCTTTTTTCACAGCTATGTTTTTGTTAGATATCATTACTTTTTGTAAAGTTACAATATATTTAGACACTTTACTGAATGCTTTTTAATGTGTTTACATGTGACTATTTCATTCACCAAGCAACATTCAATTTTAATTTAAATTTCCTACAACAAACTATTTGGCTGTCAATTTGCGGCTGAAATCTATATTTTAATACTGCTACATTGAATGCATGTTTTGAAACGAAATGTATTGATTCGAAATTTTTATTGTTTCTGAAACAACAATTCCTATTAAATTCCTATATTAAATTTTCCTATTAAATTTTCCAATTAAATATCCTATAGCTGGGCCTGCTTTTTTGTACTGCAAGTGAAAAATAAAGTTATGTGCATATGCCACACTATGTATCATTCATCCATGGGTGCCAGCAAAGAGGCAGTGCAGAGGAAGGACATTGCCTCTCCCTGGATTTTCAAATTTAACTAATTAAATATCCTTTTCTCTGATGACTTTGAAAATAACAAGTGGGTAAGTGTGATCACAGATCGCACAGAGGGTTTGTTTAATATTCCTTTCAAAACACTTTATCCTTTTGAAAAATCTGTTAGTTCCACATTTCGCAACCAGGGGCGCACTATACTCTAAACAAACTTCTATCCGAACGAAACTCCGTTTTACATACTATCCGTAGATATATTAGTCGAGGGGATTGAGGCTATAGCAGCCGAGATAAGTAGGCGTCCCTGGCGGTAAAAAGTGGAACGAAAATATGCAAGGCTATGGTGCATAAGATGAAAGAATGGTGAAAGGGGTGTCGGCAAAAGTTGGAAAAGTGCTCCCCGGGTGAAAAGGGCGGAGGTTAGAAAACTTGCTTAAAATACACAAGTTTGAGCACAGAGGAGTAAATAATATAAGACTTTTTGAAAATTTTATGATTTGTCGTGTGGTCTGAGGTACTCAGCTATACGTATGCAAAAAGTCATGTCTCCAATTTAATTAGGGGCTCCCTTAGAAAGAATTGCTTAAAATACATATGTGGTAGCTCAAAGGGTTAAACGTCAGACTTTTTCAAGATTTTATGATTTGTCACCTGGCCTCAGGTGTTCTGCTATAAGTATGCAAAATTTCAAATCTGCAGTTAAATAAGGGGCTCAGTTAGAAAGAATTGCTTAAAATACGCATGTGGAAGCCCAAAGGGTTAAATGTACGACTTTTTCAAAATTTTATGATTTGTCATTTGATGTGTGTTCAGCTATAAGTATGCAAATTTTCACGCCTCCAACATAATTAGAGGCTCACTTTGAAAGAATTGTTTAAAATACACATGGGGGAGCCCAGAGGGTTAAATGTACGACTTTTTCAAAATTTTATGATTTCTCGTTTGATGTGAGGTGTTCAGCTATAAGTATGCGAACTTTCACGCCTCCAACCTAATTAGGGCGGACTTAGAAAGAATTGTTTAAAATACACATGTGGGAGCGCAAAGGGTTAAATGTACGATTTTTTCAAAATTGTATGATTTGTCGTTTGATGTGAGGTGTTCAGCTATAAGTATGCAAAATTTCACTCCTCCAACCTTGTTAGAGGCTCACATAGAAAGAATTGTTTAAAATACACATGTGGGAGCCCAAAGGGTTAAATGTAAGACTTTTTCAAACTGTTATGGTTTGTCATTTGATGTGAGGTGTTCAGCTATAAGTATGCAAAATTTCATTCTTCCAATCTAATTAGGGCTCACTTAGAAAGTATTTTTTAAAAATACACATGTGGGAGTCCAAAGGGTTAAATGTACGACTTTTTCAAAATTTTATGATTTGTCGTTTGATGTGATGTGATCAGCTATAAGTCTGTAAAATTTCACGCTTCTAACCTAATTAGGGGCACACTTAGAAAGAATTGTTTAAAATACACAAGTGGGAGCCAAAGGGTTAAATGTACGACTTTCTAAAAATTTTATGAATTGTCGTATGATGTGTGGTGTTCAGCTATAAGTATGCAAAATTTCAAGTATCCAACATGTATAGTTTCTGAGAACGGGCTCTCTGACGGACAGAATATCTCAATTTGTTGATTTTCTGTAAGCAAGTAAACCCAGATAAACCCCCAGTAAGTAGATAGGTTTACAGTAGAAGTCTATGGGAATTTGGCGAAATATTAGAGATATCGCCAAGGTGGCGTCGCTTTTGGCGACTAGTTTTGGTCGCCAAATTTGGCGATATATCGCCATATTGGCGAGAAACTTGCGGTATTTGGCGACAGAACATAGTCCCCTCCTACGGCAAATTAAAATTTCGCCTAATAGACGTAATGTTAAAGTAAAAATGGGCACCCCCAAGTGGGTAATTCATCGATTTCACAATTTTTTAATTTTTTTCCTTAGTTTTATAGTGTAAACAAACTTCGCACCAAATTTGAAGTCTGTAGCTGCAGTAGATATACGAGATCTTTTTGATGAGTGAGTGAGTCAGTCAGTCAGTCAGTGGTAAAATTATCGATTATCAGACATTTTCAAATGTCATTTTCTCGGAAACTAATTATGCGTTATTTATAAAATTTTGGATTTTAGGTAATTAGGGTGGCCTTACTACACATTTCGTATAACAAGTACGTAGGTCTCATAGATTTTCAGTAGTAGAGCATTGAAATTTCACGAAAACGGCTCGAAATGGTTCGTGTAAATAACACACCGCTATGTCAGGCGAACTTGGCTGACACACTGCCGTGTGTCTAGATTCCCGCAATTTACAATGAAGTTATGTATGTATATAATTATTTTCTTATTTATACCACCCATTTCTCTTCTATATATTAAATAGAGATTAATATCCATATTATTATAAAATGAGACTACTGTATATTGAAATTAATGAACAAAGAAGAAATTTTTAGTTTGATACTAAGTTTGCTTGAATAATTATTCAAAACTCTCCTTTTATTTACTCATTCATTTATAAAAAATACTTACCCAACGCTATTTAAAGAGAAGAACGAAAGCAGATAAATTTCCACGTCCTATCTCTTCTTCAAACCGTATTTGTTATAGGCGCCTAAGTTTGCAGTCTAATCGAATAAACATTGAACAGGAGTGCACATGAATGAGTTCTAGACAAAATGTATAAGGTTTTCGGCAACATCCGGCCTTGTGACGACGGACTTTAACCGACATGTGGTTAAATTCTTATTTTTTTAGGAATAAAATTTTAATTTAGATTAAACTCGTAAAAGTTTGACGTAATTTGGGATCAGGAATTTTGGGAAAAATCGGGACGTGCCACGTAAATCGAGACACATGGCAACACTACTCGTAAGTATTAAAACTCAATCCCAAACCCATCCGGACCCGAAACCGAACCCAAAAACAACGAAAAAAGTTATCCTCAGCCGTGGGTCGGGTCGCGTATAGGTAAAATTGGGCAACTTGAATCGATACAGGACTCTAATTTGAGATATAATTCTGGGCACTTTTTTGAAAAATTACCTAACAAAACCGACCCGTAAGAATCAAAACTGATCCCGAAACCTAAAAAATTATAGCCAAACCAATCCGACTTCCAAAGAACAAAAAATAGCGGCAAGCTTATCCGTGGGTTTTCTATAGACTAACGTTTACTATAGACGTAGTTTTCTATAAACTAACACAGGATTTTTTTTTAAATTAACCTCCCTCCGACTCGACACGACTCGGGTCGTGTGCAGGAAAAATCGGGTTACCCGACCCGATGCAGGACTCTACACTCAAGTCAAAAAAATTTCCCCGACGACGATTAAATTTGACCCCGACGGGGGGGCCAGGTATGCCCGACGGGGGGGCATATGCCCCCCCGGTCCCCCCTCTGGCGCCGCCCTTGCGTACCGCCAATGCCGAAAACACTGCCAGAACTTAAAGAACGCATTTGTGCAGCATTCCGAACCATTGTCAGAGTGATGTTACAAAATGTTTGGAACGAACTGGATTACAGATCGGACGTATGCCGTGCAACAAGAGGGTCACACACAGAGTTGGGCAGTATCGAAAATACATGTATTTCAAATACATTTTCAAAATACATTTGTATTTTAAGCCTTCAAAACAAATGTATTTTGGAATGCTTTTTCAAAGTATTTTGTATTTTAAAAATACTCAGAATACATTCCACGAAATTTCAAGCTGTCGTATCTAAACCGCAGATCCTAGATTTTCAAGAGGGAAACACATGCCTGTCTGTTTTGAATAGTTTTCGAATTTGTTCCTGGAAGTTTATATGCACTCCTTGTTTAACATTTGTTACGATGTACTATTAGCATATTAATGAATCGGATGTTTGCTTCTGCAGAAGCATTTTTTTGTTGAGTAGCCACAAAAATAGTTTTTATAATTCATAACATTCAATAAGAATTACAAAAAAAAAAAAAAAAAAAAAAAAATTGTGGGAAAACTGTTGCATAGGCAAGTGCTGCCTATTTAAAATACATTAGAAGTGTAATGATGTTAGTTACCGCAGAGGCTCATGGAAATACTGTTAAATTTCCCAATGAAAATTTACGAAGAGGATTAATTATAATAATACACAATGTGTGCAATTAGACATGAAGTATATTTAATGTTCTGCTGATGATAACAAAAAAATTAAGGGAAAATAGCAGCACTATAAAACAAGATGTTCGATTATAGGTTAAATTTTTGAAATATAAAACAAACTTCAAAACCTATTTAAATATAAGATTTTACATATATTGATTTTAACATTTTTCCTAGTTTCTTAGTATTCATTTAGTAGAAGTTCTAATATGATTTACCATACCTTTGACATTCATTTAATTGGGATTGAACTGTAATATAAAAGTTGGGCAATTTATTCATAAAGTATGCAAATATTCATTAACTGTATTTACATTGAGCATACTACATATTGGATGTTTAAATGCGGACTTGGCTTTATTATAGTTTAGCGTTTACACGGTTGATTTTACATTTCAAAACATCTCGACATTTCATTTTTTATTTTACACATGCGAAGCTAACTCTTATTTCCTGCCTTACAGAACATACTGTTTGGTGTACAAAACATGCTAGATGAAAATCATTTTTTTATTAAAAACCCTAATACAATTTTTTTGTGTTTAACTTTTTTTTTTTCACTATCAGTGCAAAAAAAGCAATTTTATACAAAAATATGAATTTGAACAAAATTTTGATATTTATTAAAAACAGTACTTTTGCATTAGCTACATTTCAAGAATTAGTAGCCAAATAAATCATCAGAGAATTCACTAATTATAGCAGCTTTTTTTATTCTACTTCTTTCAGTGGTAGTTCGATAATATATTGGTTAAATTTGTGCTTATTTATTTATTTTTGATGAACTTTTAATATCGTTATAGAGTATTAACCAGGGACAAATAATGAACTTATTTACATTATTTTAAGTGCATACAGGTAAATCTTCCGCAATCGGGCTGCACGCGATATAGATTTTCATTTTTTAATCATGCTCGAATTTTTAAAAAAAGACCATAATAAATCTGTAAATTAAGATAGTTTTCAAACAAATTGCATTTCAAAGTAATTTTTTTTTTTCTGTTCGATGGTGTAAAACTTCAAATTGTGGGAGGATTAGACGTTAATAGATTTGTTAAAAAGATAAATTTATTATTCAGATAATTGCATCGTCAGTATGACATCATCGTTACTCATGGCTTGTTTTTGTTTTGTAATACAGACCAGCTATTTCACTCAGATTAAAGATGCCCGATATTACTGTGCAGTGCACAGATCATATATAGGTGAAAATAATTTATTAGCTGAAAACTAACAATTTGTTTTCAGTTTAGTATATTTTCTCAGATTTCCAACCAACTACACCGAGAAAGCATTTTTGAGACTTTCTTATTAGCCACATACCAGCAGGTAATCGAGAAAGGTGTTTTTCATTTACAGCAAACTTTGTCATTTTGATTTTAGCATTTAATTGCGTGGTTCAATTACATGTGTCTTACATTTGTGTTTTATTTATGTATTTGCGAGATTTTAATTTCATTGGCAATTTCGTTATGGAATATTACACATTAATAAAAAAAAGTGCTGAATTGCACCGTTATTTTAAATGCAAGGATTAACCATCCGTAATTGGGTCACATGAATATTTGCGAGATAAGTTTAAAAAAATTAAACTTGAAATTTTTGTAAAAATATCCCTAAAAACTGGTTAAATTGAGATACAGTTTTTAAAGAAATCGCATTTGAAATTACTTTTTTCCCTATTCCAGTGTGTAGAAATTGCAATTATTGCTATATTTAGAAGTTACAAAATTTAAAAAAAAAAAAAAAAAAAAAAAAAAAAAAAAAAAAAAACCAGAAAAACAACAACAAAAAAATTATTTATGTCGTTGTCACCATTGATATGACATTAGAGTTATTCAAGGCCATCTTTTTAGGTGCGTTCGTAATTATATAAATACGTAGCACCTATAGTCGTCGTTCAGTCCGTCCGTCTGTCCGTCCGTCTGTCTGTCCGCATGTAACAGAGCAAAAACTACCCAACCGAATGGTCTGAAATTTCAAATATATGATTGTTGCTAAATTTTGTCGAGCCATTTCAAATTTTATGAAAATCGGATGTATAGTTTAATGACAGGGACAGTCAAAAGTTTTTCTTTACATTACGGCCAATGGGAAAAATTATTGCAAGTGGATTTTAATGATATTAGAGCCTTCCGAATGATCTGAAATTTTAAAGATATAATTGTTGCAAACTTTTGTCGAGCCATTTGAAATTTTATGAAAATCGGATGTATAGTTAAATTACAAGGACAGTCAAAAGTTTTTCTTTACATTACGGCCAATGGGAAAAATTATTGCAAGTGGATTTTAATGATATTAGAGCCTTCCGAATGGTCTGAAATTTTAAAGATATAATTGTTGCAAAATTTTGTGGAGCTATTTCAAATTTTAGGAAAATCGGATGTATAGTTTAATTACAGGGACAGTCAAAAGTTTTCCGTTACATTACGGGGAATGGGAAAAAAATATTGGAAGTGCATTTTAATGATGTATCAGACTACGCACTTCATGAAGTGCAAAAAATTATCCATTCAGTATAATATGGGGTGCAAAAATTGATTATAAAACTAGTTATAGTACGAACGCACCTCATTTGCCACGTTTGACGAGCAATTTCCAACTTGTTTGCTTTATAATATAGATTGTTTGTGAAAAAATAAACACGGTGAAGATTTTGCAACAAGTGAGCAAGATTTTCAGTCCAAAATCTTATTTCGATTTTTTTAAAGTTTCAACAGAAAACGAAAATGGAAATTTGAACCAATTAATATAGTATCCATAAGTATCTGAGATTCCATTATTAAACGACTCTACTTTAAAGTTGTCTGCAGACAAAACTATTGTACATAAAGTTGAGAAATTTATTGAAAGACGTAATAAAGGGATGGGAATTTGTTTAAGCAAAAAAAAAAGTTCAAAGTTTCACCACCAGAGGGCATTTTTAATAAATTACTCATTTAGCATTAGGATAGTTTAGAAATTCTATTTATATATCAAATATGTTATTAATTTAATTAATCACAAGCACATACATCTTACAAAGGCACATTATGTATATGCGCTATGCATGTGTTTGTTTATAATAAAATCGAAAATATTATTAAATTATTACTTTGTATGATTATATAACTAATAATCAGAGACATTTATTCATTATTAACTGATGTCATTATATACGTATTAAAAGCGTTTGTCCGAGATTAATGTTCATTATACAGAGAGTTTCAAATTGTTTAATATTTGGCTTTTAAATTAATTGAAAAAATCTCAAGAACATATATTTTTATGATAATAATATAATACAGTTTTATAATATAAATGATGAAGATATTCAATATGTTATGAATGTTTCAGTAATTTTAATTCAGTGAATATTTCAATTATAAACCAGTGGAGTAGGCCGTTGGGATACCCACTTAAGGGAGCATAATCCTCCACCCCCTTTTCTTTAAACTGTAACATTACCTCAGCCACCCCCCCCCCCCTAAAAAAAACAATAACTTTTTGCACCAATAAATTTTTGAAATTTCGAAATGTATTTTGTATTTTAAATGTATTTTGTATTTTAAATGTATTTTGTATTTTAAATGTATTTTGTATTTTTTTAATTTTAGAAAGTATTTTGTAATTTGTATTTTAGGTTCTAAAACCAATGTATTTTGTATTCTGTATCGAAAATGTTTTTTCGATGTATTTCGCCCAACGCTGGTCACACATCGAATATTTGATACTGAAAAAAAAACTTGGTAATATTTCCCTTTAAATTCATGTATAACTTATAGTGATATGTAATAGCAACAATCACATAAAATTCACACATAGCAATAATAGTTTCGAAAATATGATCTTTTTAAATCGGGTCCATCATTTGTAATAGCCCTGTATATTACAGCACTATCAATCTGCCATACGTGACTATATACCTATTTTGTATATCGTTGATTGATAGGATGCCACCACTGTTACAGATGCGTGATATCGGACGCGATGTAAATTCGAAAATCACTTAACTAGGACTTAACTTCAAATAAATGTTAAACCTTTGCACTCGAGGGCTCCGCTGCGGAGACATAATCTTTCTTTGCAAAATTTGTTTTTGTCACCAGTAATAAAGGAAAATAAAATGTACCTTATTTAATCAGAGCATTTTTGAAATTGTGTACTTGAACGAAACTTCTTTTAAAATAATGGTGCCGATCGAATAAAATTTGTGTAAGAGACGTCGAGCGCAAAGGGTTAAACTAAACATTTTATTTGCGACACATCACAGTGCCTGATTTACGGCAGGGCATTCGGGGCCCAGGGCCCCCAAATGCTGCTGAAGGTTTTTCAATTATTGTCCTAAATCTGATGTAGTTTTAATATCTAATGAAATTTTACATTTCATTCTACATTCTATTGTGTTCCTATTGTATTTTTAACGTTGTATATTTTGTCTGAAACATCCATTTATAATTACTTTATCATATTACTTACTTTACTTTATTATAATGAATATTTTCTTTTATCTTTATCACTCTAAGAATGCATTGTATTTTAAATTCTTATTTAATCCTGCTCCTGTTTTCGTCAAATTATTTGAGGGTTGGTGAGCGTAGCTTGCAGGCATTAGAGCCCCCTAATATTTTAAATAATTGTTGTTGGTCGAGGTGTTGTCGAAAATTTATTATTAGTTGTTGCATACTTTATCATTTCAGATACATAGACTTGTATAGGAAAATATAATCAACACCACACAATTTAATATAAAACGTCTACTCATTTAAATTTCATAATTGTGAAATAATTATTTAAAAGTAAATTAATGATTATCATATTTAATTTTTAATGGATATTTTAAAGTAATTAATAAAGTTAATAAAGGTTATTTTAGTAAGTACCTTTTTTCAATTTTTTTTTTTTTTACTCAATCCCCCTGTAAGTATCGGTGCAAGGGGCCCCGTAAGCATTTGTGGCCAGGGGCCCCAAATTTGTAAATCGGTACCTGGCGACACACTTCAACATTTACAACAGCTATGTGAAACACAATATTTACGTCTACAGACAAGGATATAGCAGGTCATGCAATATGTTAAATTACACTTTGGGATATTATCTACGTACTATGTCATAACACACTATCCCTGTCTCTCTTGGACGTACACAGTACGACTTATCCAATACTAGGACCGCACGTAGGCTTCTCCTCCAAGACGCTTCTAAAAACATGCTCACAGCGCGACTAACGCATTTCCACTCTAATACGATTCCCTTGCTCTCTCCCTGCATTCCTTACTCAGCCTTCTTCCTTCAAATCTCTGATGTCTCTTTCACTATTTTCACGGAAAAGCCCACGTGTCGCTGTTGACCGCTTGTCTCGTGACAGGCTATCAAGACAGCTTATATTCTGCTCATAAACTGTTCCTTCAACTGCCACAAACATTCCTGATGTACCACCCATATTCCAGGAGACAATAACCCCTTTATAGAATTTACTTCATTCCTTTCACTCATTTTAATCTCTTACATAAGATATGTCTATAACTCGAGTACGTAGATTATAGTACACATAAATACAAAAATAAAATTAATTAAGCACTTATTTACATTAAATATACGTCGCATCAACGTCAGAAACTTGACACGCTATTTTACAAGTTCAGTAAAATAGCGTGTAATAAATTAAGGGCGCCGTTTAACACGTTCAAATAAGAAATATATATATACAGTGTGTCCACGTATAACCTGACCGACCTTTATTTTCGCAACCGTTGGTCCTAGATGCATACTTACAATTACAAAAATGGTTTAACTAAGGTAAAGAATTATTCTTAAAGCGATTTGGGTCAAGAAAAACATTTATTAAAAAATTACGAAATTTAAATTTTTATACGGTCCCCCGGTCCTATAAGTGACATTTAGTAAAAATTTACTGTGACACTAACAAGTAAGACAGAAAAAGTCCCATTCATCAAATATTGAAATTGACCGAGTTATGAAACTTTGAAATGCATGACTTATACCACTTTTTTGCATATCAAAACAGATGATTTCGACCATGCTTTCAGGGGTCGTATATAAAGTACTTAAACTTATTTCAAGATATCTGCTGTTTGAAAGATATCGTACCACTATTACGATTGAATCAACTTTATTAGTTAAGTTTCAGATTTGTTAAAATAATTGTATTTTAACACATGTTGTATTTTGTAAGAATTTGAGGCTATGATTTCTTTTAACAAAGATTATGTTATTTTCATAAGGTTTATTTAACTTGCAACGATCGTCTTTCCAGTTTAAAATTTGTACTCGAACTTTAACTGACTTTCAAATGTCCGATCGAAGTTAAAATTTTACATACTGACTTAAATCCGATTACAATGTAATTTTATTATGATTTTCGACGCTTACCATCTTATACATACTTATATTAGAGAATAACACAAAAAATTTCGGATAGATTACCGTCAACAAGTTTAAGAAATGGTTTTATATTAGATAACATAAACCCCCGATGGTTGTGTTTTTTAACTTTTATAATTACTATTATGTATTTTTAACGCTAAATAAATAAAAAAAAAATACTTTCACTTTTAACCATCATGTCAGGATTTTTCGCAAATCGTAAATTTCAAGGTTAAAAAATAGCAAAAAATCTGATACTATAAAATAGATGTAAGACTTTTTTATTCAGTTTAATTTTATTTAATTCAATAATTTATTCAATTTTGTGGCTTATACTGGGTTTCTTACAGCTAAACAGCTCAGGGGTCCGATGAGGTTGGGAGGATGAGGATGGATCAATTTTAACTTTAAGCTTTTTAACTTTGAAGTTTGCGATTTGAGAAAAATCCTGACGTGATGGTTTAAAATGAAGGTCATTTTCGGATTCAGCGCTTAAAAATACATGTGAATCAATTTTCAAAAGCTAAAAAACATGACACAACCCAAAATTTGAAAGACGCTGTAATCTAACAGCATTTTAAAATATGTATCATTTTTGTAAAGAATTGAGGCTGTTGTTTTTTATCCTTTTATTTAACAAAAATTCTGTTATTCTTATCCTCTTATATGTTCAGTACAAATTGTATATTTTGCATTAATATGTCAGAATGATTAAAGATTTCAAATTTATATTGCAATGCTAATTTTATTCTCAACCATTTCTTTAATATATCTGGCGAAATTATATTTCTACTAAATTTGTGAATGACCCCTAATTTGCAGCAAAAAATATGCTCCAACTTCAAACAGCTATTACTCGGTCAATTTTAATCGTAGAATAACGGGGCTTTTTTTGCCTTACTTGCCAGTGTAACAGGGAAATTTTACTAAATATAACTTATAGGACCAGGGGACCGTATAAAAATTTAGATTTTGTAATTCTTCGCTTAATTGTTTTTCCGCTTCAAACTTTTTTCTATCTTAACTCTGCACCTAATTTTGACCATTTTTGTAATTGGAAGTATGCATCTAGTACCAACGGTTGCGAAAATAAAGGTCGGTCAAGTTATACGTGGACACACTCTATATAGGACAATATCAGAAATACGAAAATTGCAGGCCGCACAATAAAATGTCCATTAAATGTTAGATAATGCATTTTTTTTTTTTTTTTTTTTTTTTTACATTCTAATAAAAAATATTCTTAGAAGTATTTTCAAGACATATTATATTCATAATAACACAAAAATAAAACAATTAAAAGACTTAAACTTCCAGATTGTCGTTTTCCTGGCATGTCACACTGTGGTGTGCGCAAAGTAAAAGGCTTTCTGTTACACTGTGCAAATATCTTTTTCTAGTTTTTTTAATTTCTAATTATTAATTATACCTTACATAACACATATATGATGAATGTAACAAGTTCTGTATCTTACAAATAATTTTCCATAATTAAAATATGATTGTCACTGAAAATGAATGTCATTTTCCTGGCCTGCTCATTCTAGTTCTTTATGAGGTATAAAGATGGCGCTGCAGAGTAATTCTTGTTCTTGACATAGTTCAAGTCAGAAGTAGTAAAATCATTGCTACCAGCAAGATGTTTTAGATATTTCTTTGAAAATAATGTGTTTAAAGGCTTTGTAAAAATTGAGTAGACTTTCATTGTGTCATTTTTCTGGTTTCAATAAATTACAAATAAAACTGAACATTACACTGAATTTGAGATACTATAGAGGAAACATGTTCCTTTAAACAAAATTGAAATGTTAGATCTGAAAATAAAAATAAAAACAAGAATGTGAAAAATGTTTTAAAATGAAATTGTCATTATCCTGGCACACATATGCCAAGAAAATGACATATAATTAAACAGTAGAAGATCTTTATAACGCAAACCTAAAAACGCAAGGTTGTGCGTTATATAGAATTTTGTGTTATATAGATCACATTTCGCATATCATTGAATTTACCTTGCAAACATGACCAAATATGTCTGAAACATATCAAAATACATTAGAGTATCTTTATACTGCATTCTTTGCTACCAGAAGTTATCCAGATAATAATTTTTAGCATAATATAGATCGTTTCACACATTGTTAAATTTACTGTATAAGGTCCAAATATACCTGGACCAAATCATTCATTATATTACTCATTTTCGAAAATGTTTATTGCAATAAAAAATTTTTTCCATTAAAAAGATCTGAATTAAGGATATAAAGTTGAAATAATGTATCAAATTTAGTTGTCTAGAAAATCACATTTTTACTTTCTTCTATCTTCAATAGAAGAAAGTATTGTAATCGAAATTTTTTTCGACTTCCGGTTTTCGACGGATTTACACGGTTTCGACGGTTTTAGGGGTCAGAGATCCCAAAAAACATGTTTATAGAAAATGTCTGTCTGTCCGTGTGTCTGTCGCCATTGTACCATCAAAAAGTGTATGAAGTTATGCATAGAATTGAACCAAATTTTTATTTTAAGCTTTTGGCTGTGGTAAGCAGATCCTCCCTGAATTTGGAAAAAAATCGCCGGTAGGGGGTGCTGTAACAGCGATTTTTGTGCGATTTTGAATATTGTACCATCCAAAAGTGCATGAAGTTATGCATGGGATTGAACCAAATTTTTATTTTAAGTTCTTGGCTATGGCAAGCAGGTCCTTCCTTAATTTGGAAAAAAATCGCCGGTAGGGGGTGCTATAATAGCGATTTTTGTGCCATTTTGATTATTGTATCATCGAAAAGTGTATGAAGTTATGCATAGAATTGAGCCAAATTTTTTGTGTTTGTTTTTGTTCATGGCAAGCAAGTATTCCCTGAACTTGAAAAAATTCCGCCAGAAGGGGGCGCTATAATTGGATCTCTGTGCCATTTTCATTATTGTACCATCGCAAAGTGTATGAATTTATGCATAGAATTGAACCAAATTTTTTGTGTACGTTTCTGGCTATGGCACACAAGTCCTCCCTGAATTTGAAAAAAATCTGCCTTAAGGGGGGCGCTGTAATAGCGATGTTTGTGCCATTTTCTTTATTGTACAATCGAAAATTGTATAAAATTATGCATACAATTGAACCAATTATTTTGTGCATGTTTTTAGCATTGGCCAACAGGTCCTCCTTGAATTTGGAAATATAGCGTGGTAAAGGGGCTCTGTTATAGCGATTTTTGTATACTTTTCTTGATTTTTCGTAGTTCTGTTTTCCATCGGCGGCTCGTGCAAAGGCGGGAACTCGCTTCCTGCCTAGCCGGCTATTAGCAAACATATGATAACAACAGAATAAGGAAAAACTATTAATTTTAACAAATATCATAATATAGATTAACTCGTTTTTAGTTCGTTTAATTGACTGAAGCAGAAATTTAAGATGAAAATCAAAGTTGGTATAGTATTGAACTAATAATATTGAAGTATTAACATGTGTAACTAGTTTTTGAAATATTAAAATGTATAAGATAGAAGAAAGTTTTGGGATTGGCACATCCAACTAGTTTTATAATATGGGAATACAGGTGCTTCTTAACTGCAAAATTCATTGTTTACATCTGAAGAAGTTGTGCGTTATATGGAATTGCGTTATAAAGATCTTCTACTGTAATTACATGAAAATGAACTTAAGCTCTTCAAACTTTAACAATTTTTCGTGTAAATTCCTTTATTCAGCTGCTCAACTAGCATTTTTAAAAGAATCAAGAAGCTTTGAAACGATTTAAATTTTCAAAAAATTTTGTTTCCAAAATCTCACATTTTGTGATATTTATCCAGACCTCAAATTAATCTTATATTTTTTTTCACAATAGTACAGATAAAATTGGTTAAAAAAAAAAAAAAAAAAACAATTGATGGCCATTCACCAAAATTTGGGAAGAACTTCGTTTTGGCACTGGAAATGAAGATCCGATGAGTCCCTAAAAAATAAAGTGTTTTACCATGTTTTTTTAGGGTTTTTTTTTTGGGGGGGGGGGGGTGTTTCGAATCCTACCCCTTCTCAAGTAAAAAATTTTCAGCTGCGTAACAGTATTTTTACATGAAAGAAAAAAAATAATACGGTGAAACCTCCGAATAAGGGACAGTCTCATGGGACCGGACCTTTCCCCCTTAAACAGAGGTGTCCTGTATTAGGAGGTTTCTCTGTATTAACGTTAATTCTGTTAATTTTGCATCTTTATTTGTTGAACATGAAAGTGTTTACTTGCGAATGAATAACACTGAAAAAAAAATGATATTGACCATTGAAAAAACTGATGTAATTGTTTTATCACTGCAAAAACTATTCGGAAATGTTTCCGAAAATCACAGGCAGCAAAATAATTATTTGTTTCAAAAATGCTTGTTTAAATCTTCGAAATCTCATGTTTTTTTTTTTTTTTTTTGGCTTCGGAAAATAAAGAACGCTTTTCGGAATTCGTGGGTAAATC
Source organism: Maratus speciosus (assembly GCA_963932465.1). NCBI lineage: Eukaryota > Metazoa > Arthropoda > Arachnida > Araneae > Salticidae > Maratus > Maratus speciosus. Next base: position 58,214,293 of record OZ010798.1, read on the forward strand.
GGAAATGTTATATTTTATAATATTTTTGGAAACATATGTCTTTTTAACACTTTCCAAGTCCGTCTGTCCACGCTCTAACTCCCGTAAATATACTCAGATTTTCATGCAACTGATAAAGGTTATTGAGGGTCGCCAAAGCATGTTTGGTACTGTATAGGAAGTATGTAGGATTAATAGTTCATTGACAGGGGCACTCAAAAGTATTCCATTACATTATGGTATAGGGGGAAAAATCGTTTGCAGAGTATTTTAATGACATTACGCTATTTCAAATGTATTGAAACAGATATAAATCACTGAATTTCACTACGATCCCGTTAGAACAGGGCATTCATGGCATTTTTTATTCATTTACAGGGACACACAAAAGAAATCGGTTACGGTACTGTCTTTGAGTCATAATTGCTGGAGTGTACGGTTTAAAATTTGATATTCGCCTTTAAATTCAATTAATTTTTTATATGTTACTCATTCTATATAAATTCTATAGCTCGTATACAGGGCTGCACAAACGTATTCACGTACCATTCTCCTTACTAGAGGAAATTGCTGAAGGGGAATTTTCAACTGAATTATATGTAGTTCCTAAGAGAACTAAATTTTGGCATGCATGTAGTTGATAGATACGAATCTGTATATCCTATACTGCTGAAAAAATTCGGATAATTTTCCGATTGTAGGTGAGAGCAGCTGAAATTGGGTTTTGAAATGAGTTATGCGTTTCTATAGGGTTAAATTAGACGTAATATTTTAATTTTTTTAAACGGTGCAGTTTTGTTACATTATTTTAAATGTGTTTCATAATCTATTCTGGACGCATGATTTTTTCTTCCTTGTTTTATTATTATTTAAGTCTATCGCTGCAGTGACTCCAGACACGAAATGAGACAAATTCTATTATTCATACTGTTCAGAATATTATATGAACGACTGTAACAACAATTGTTGACTGACCTTCCCACTTTAGATTATACGTTTACGGAGATAAACTTTTCCTTCCTCAATTTTGTTTTTTGTCGTTACTTAATTCTCCTAATCGCAATACTATTATGTTTTCTTCCTTGTTTATTGAAAGGTCGAATCATTCTGCCTTATTTTATTTCATGCTCTTCAAACGTAATTTTTGTTCTGAAACCTGAGAATGTTTAGATTGAAAACGATAGTTATTCGTATAAATAAAGAAATTAATCCTACTTTATGGATATTTTTTAACACTTTCCAACATAGTTAAAAAAGGTTTATAAATTCGGTTTGTCTGTGCGTGCTCTAACTCGCCTAAATGCAGTCCGATTGCCATGAAATTGGTATATGTTATTGCGGTTTACTATGGTATGTTCGGTATTGAAAATGAAGCGTGTAGCATTTACGGTTCATACACTATTTTAAACATATTACGGGACTGAATTGTTTAACCTACGAGATTGCATTCGGATTTATCAATCTTCCCATCAGAAAAGAAAAAGCAATTTAACAAATTACAACGACCATTTGGAAAATGATTTTTTCGAAGACTAAAATTTAAGACATAAAAAAATCGCACGGAGTTAATTATACATTACGTACGCCATAGATTAAACATTAACATTCCTGGACCCATCATGAACAAATTTTAAAAGAAATTTCAGTTTTACAATTTTCGGTACTGTAAATTTTTAAACTTCTACGGAGCTGGTCATACATTACGTACGCCATGGATTAAACATTAATATTCCTGGACTAATTTTAAATGAAATTTCATACATTACGTACGCCATGGATTACATTTTTCGGTACTGTAAATTTTTAAACTTCTACGGAGCTGGTCATACATTACGTACGCCATGGATTAAACATTAATATTCCTGGACTAATTTTAAATGAAATTTCATACATTACGTACGCCATGGATTACATTTTTCGGTACTGTAAATTTTTAAACTTCTACGGAGCTGGTCATACATTACGTACGCCATGGATTAAACATTAATATTCCTGGACTAATTTTAAATGAAATTTCATACATTACGTACGCCATGGATTACATTTTTCGGTACTGTAAATTTTTAAACTTCTACGGAGCTGGTCATACATTACGTACACCATGGATTAAACATTAATATTCCTGGACCCATTTTAAATGAAATTTCGTTCTTAAACTTCTAAACATCCCACACTATTACTTTTTACACCGTCGTATAGAGAAAAAAATGTACTTTTAAATGCAATTTGTTTGAAAGCTGTATCTCAATTTGTTTCTGAATTATTAATTTTTTTGTAGTTTTTATTACTTTTTTGTCATAATCGCAACAGAAGTATCCATCTCTGTTGAAAGTAAAGGGAAAATACAGATTACTGTATAGACCCATCAAAAAAGGAATAAAATGCGGATTCAACTAATAAAAAGATTAAGATATGTTTTTGATTTCCTACCCTGACAGAGGAAAATAACCAAATGGTTAAAAAAAAAGCTTCTTTCTTCTCTGCAGTAGGGGGCTCTGTCCTCTACGACCCACACTCTCCAACACAAGACCAGACCCCGAAGGCTTTAAAAAAATTCTAAATTGCTCGGTTTTAACCCTTTCGAGGGCGGTGTCCTTAAAAATGGACACCTAATTTTAATTCCAAAACTGACAAACGACATCAAGAATATTTAATTAAAGTTTTCCTTTTATAAGGTTTAGTGAAAATAAGCAAGTTTATATTTTCTAATAAACTCGCTTATAAATTCTGGTGTCAGTCCATTATTTCATCAGTTTATGAACAGAATTACTCCGCGTCGGAAAGGGTTAAAAACGATTATTTGATTATGGATGATTGACTGATGACTGATTATGACGACCAACGGCCATCTTCTGTAATCGGATTGCCATTCATTTCATTTTGACCTTGTGTTTTTCGGTTCCCAAGGCCACATTCACCGATGTCAAGACAGTTAACGGCCGTTTTCATGATTGATTAAGTAAGATTTAGCACACATTTGAAAAAAAGCTTGCATAAAATGGTTAAGTAAAAAATGTCGGTACCTCCCGGATTTTTATATTAGCATCTAGAAAGAAAGTTTTTTTTTTAGATACGATAAGAAAATATTTTAAATACATGTGAAGTTTTAAATACATTGTTTTGCCCATTTAAGATTAATTTTGCCCATTTAAGACTTTTTGCACGCAATAAATAAATTATTTTAATAATTTTTTTCTCTTTTAATAGTCACGTGTAAATATTTTTAGGTAGATTTCATAAGAAATACTACCTATTGCAGTCATTACCATGGTGCGACTTTTGAAAAATTCCTCCATAACTTTTCATTATATGACCCCAGAAAACCCAAACCACCCCCACCTAAAAAGTTTTTATATATATATAAACTTTTTTAAAAAATATATTTTTAAATATAATACTTTTTAATATACTTTTAATATATTTTAAAATATATATATTTTTATAAAAGTTTATATATACATTCATGATTCTCATACTTTTGAGATAAAACTACATATATGTATATATATATATACAGTAGACGCTCGATTTTACGAACCTCTTTTTTACGAATTACTCGTTTTTACGAACTGATGTACTGATCCTAACCAACATACCATTGAACTAATGTCATTCTCACTTACGAACTTTCGATTTTACGAACACATTTTATGAGTCCCATCGAGTTCGTTAAATCGAGCGTCTACTGTATATATATATGAAACGATAAAAGCTAAGCCCCTTTTTAAAATTTAAAAAATCCCCTTTTTGCCCCTTTTAAAATTTGAAATCCCCGTTTTAAAAAATAGAAATTTAAATTTAGAAATTAAAATTAAAACTTTTTAAATGCTTTAGTAATGGTCTCTCAATTGATTGAAAATGCGTTGCCCCTGTTAAGTTAGTTTTTCTTATAACTTTAAAAGATCGTTTTGTCACATTTCATAAGAATACTTTTGCTGAGTTAAGTGCGATATTAATTTCGTGCTGCATCCAGTCGGCCGATTTGAGCCAACGCCTTTGTCCCGGGAAATCAATCATTCAGTTAGCGGCTAATTAAATTTTAAACACGCCTCCTTTGACTTCAATGACCCCTAGTAGGAATAATGCAAAATACCTTATACTTATACCGCTGCACGGGTCGCAAGAGAGGACTTTTTACTATCTAAATAATGCCTTAAGTTCACGCCACTCTGCTCTCTCGGGATCGCCTCGCGATACAACTCCCGATGTCCAGAAAAGATTAAAATAGCAGCTCTCATGCCAGTTTGGACCTGGTTTAAAAGGACTTATGTAACCAAAAGAAATAAACCAGGTTCCGTGACAGAAGGTGTCTTCCTTTATCCGACATGCATATTCTCTCGAACTTTAATTGAATCCCGAATAGCGGTCACGGCACACGACCTCACAAATATGTTAGAAATTCAGAGGGAGCGATCCAAAGCCGCCTCAAGACTACAAGCCAGACACGCCCTTCATCCCCCCACATGTGACGTCACAACCCGGGGCTGGCTATCTGCCAACGCGCCAGCCCCGAACATTTGAATTTTGTATCTTACTATTTTACGTGCACGTGCCTTTTACTTAGCCTAATAACATATTTTTTTCAAGGTAAGTTTTATTTTCAAATCATATTTATATGCTATCAGCACAAGTTTTATTTCTTGTGTTCAAAATCTTTTATTTTTAATTTCTTTGAAATAAATTAACTAGCAAATCCTAGTGCGATTCTATCAATAATACCGTACCTCAAAACGAAACGATATTGTAGTTCTGTTTCTTTCCACATAGAGCAATAATTTAAAATGGCAAACATCCCTAAATCGTGTCAAGACTTATATCATTTAATTTGTATCTTGTCACACCATTCTCTCTTTATAATTAGTTCTGTTTTCTCTAATTCATTAGAGTGACCTTTAATTAACGCCCATTTATTAAAAGACACTTGTCGTGTGAATAGTAACTCGGGTTATTTTGTATGCAGAATTAGTTGGACTTTAATTTGACAACAGATTTATGTATTTATATATATATATATCTATTCATACTTAAAAATTTAAATATTCTAGAAATTTTCATAAAAGTCGCTGTGAATACATAGCGTTTTTATCTTGTTTACTTCTTTTAAAGCAAACACCGATCGATATACTTGTATCAATTTATTGTTGTTTTTTAATCTTAAACGTTTGCTATCTTAATAAAAATCCTTTTTATAATTTTTTGTTAAATTATAAATGCTTATGTACTGTGTAAATAGAGCTATGGAGATAATGTTTTTGAATCTCTCTATTTTTGCCACAACTGTAAACAATTTATTTACAAGACTAGGGGAAGGGTTATTAGTACCCTTATGCAAAACAGTAGTTCCCCCCCCCCCCCCACACACACACCTTCTTCGCAAAAATCCTATGTGTTTTCATATACATTTTAATGTTTAATTAAAAATAACAATAAATAAAATTATTATTCTATAATTATAAATTTACTTTTAGATCTAGTCAGGAAATACTTTTCATCTCATAAAAATTGATTATTTTAAGCTTAAAAGATGTGAACAAACATTTAAGAACCCACACAACATTATTTTGGAAATGAAATATTTTCGTGGAAGGTTTTTGTGTTTTTCGATGTTTTTTTTTTTTTTATCAGCTATTACCTAAACATTCGAGGAAAATGAACATAAATTAGGGATATTTTAATTCCAATTGATGAAAGTCTTTTCTTTCTTTCTTTTATTTTTCTCTTCATATGTCAATACATTTTTTAAAAAATCTATTGCTTGTACCTTGCATAATATATCAAACGAATACAAAACTAAATAATAATTTTCTGTTTCATGAACTTGTGTTGTTTTAGTATTATGACAGTTTTATGTTTTTTAATTTAATGGATTTTATGTGAAAATTACCCATTTCTGATAAGTAAAGTTTACAGTACGAAATTTATTTATAAGAATACTTAATTTCATGTATACTTTAATTTTACTATTTATTATATGCAGGTTTCAAATCACTCAATATTTAATAGGATATTTACTGTATAATTTCAAGCCCAATTAAAAATAAAAATAGAACACAACTTGAATTTGTTTTCATTTATCATTCACCTTTCTTCCACTTTAATTTAATTTTTAAATGTGGGTTTTGATTGACACACTTATTGTTATTTATTTATTTTGAAATAATTGAAAGCAAAATAATTCAATTTATGTGTTTAAACTGCAAATTTATATATATATATATATATATATATATATATATATATAATGTATAATGTCTTGTTTTTTAATATATACCAAATAGATAATTGATATTGTTTCTAAATTTCAAAGTAGAATAAATAATAAAAACTGTCTACTAAAATAAATTTAATACTTGGGATTTTTTTTTTCATTAACGAACGAATTTTCTTTAATGTATCTTTAATTCTGATGCACATTTTCATTGACACAGTGATATTTTTTCATAAATATTGTTTTTGTGTTAGCGTTATTATTGTTTCGAGTGATCGAAATTAATTAAAAAGCACTTAATTAGCGTCTTTAAACTATAAGTTTTTATTTTTTTTCCCATATGCTGTGATAATAATTTCAAATATGGAGGAAAGAATTAATGTTTTAAATAACGTATGTGCTCTCCACGGCTGATCTAAGCCCCGCGTCGTGACGTCATGAAATCTTGTGTTTGGCTTGTAGTCTTGAGGCGGCTTTGAGCGATCCGACGTAGGCACGGACTCTTCTTCAGTCCGCGCTCCTGCCTCCACCGGTCCGGCAACGATCGAAACCGCAGCAGAGGACCCACAACGGGAGCCCCATATCATTACATATATGTACTAATTTTTGTCCGCAACGTAAAAGTCGCAATTAAACACGGATCGTCTTCAAACTCGCCAAAAAAACATTGAGATGGCTAATATCTCGGCGGGGATTGCAAATGGACAAAATCGGCCCAAGGGGTGGAAATGGGTAAGGTTAAAAATTTTGAATACCGCCTTAACATGATTCTGATAAAGCCAGTACAGAAAAATGACAGGGAAATTTTAACATTTTTCATTATAGCAGCTGCCAACAATTAAAAAACCACAATAAATTTCTTACCACAACATTTACTTTTCTATTGCAAGATTTCCGCGTGAAAAATGAAAATGAAACAAATAGTTTGACGAATTAAAATATATATATATATGAATATTACGTCATATTGGAACTGTAATGGACGTCAGCAGGTGAATATGTAACGTCATGTGAGTTTGAAAAAACGTATTGAAACATGGTAAAAATTCGATTATGAAAATATTGGCATATTTTAACATTTTGAATGTTCACTGAATTTGTTTTCGGCATTTTTAAATATATTCTATATATATACATGTGTGTATACGTATACATTAGAAAAGTGAAATTAAAAACTCGTCAAAAACGGCCAGATAAAATTGTTAAACTGCGTTTAGCTCTAATCTTGATTTGATTTTTGTTGGTGAAATTAGTATATAACTTCTAAATCTACTTCCGCCTGTAGGCCCAGCTGGCAGGGATTTTTACAATTGAAAAGTTTTTGGAAATATATCATTATTTCGGCTTTTTAAATATGACGAAATTTTCATCATTGAATACTTTTTGCACGTAATTAATTAATTATTTTAAAGTTATTTTTCTCTTTTAATATTCTTTGTAAATATATTTTTCCATTAAGAAATGTTTTTAAATATTATTTACGCTTTTTGAAAATCTAGCAAAGATAAGTGAAAATAAGATTTCTTCCAAGTATAAAATACTAGCAAACCACGCGGATTTGCTCGCGTAATATTTGAAATATGCCAAGTGATATTTATATGTCTAATTTTTATTAAAATAAATTACATTTTTGGGAATAATTCAAAAATTACTATTTAAAACACAGGATGACTAAACTTCATTATTACACTGCATTAGGTAGAAATGAGACTTAAATTAATAAAAAAATAAAATAAAATAAAAATAAATAAATAAATGAAATTTAGAAAATATTTTCAAACTTTTATGCTCAATTGATACGCTCATTTCAGTATTCATTTGAAGTTTTGAATTTTTTGGAAACCATTTTCTTACATCTTAAAATTAACCATCATGTCAAATTCCAAGTCCTACCTCTGAGCATAAAGGGCTTTGTTGAAATAGGAACTGTCACCATTAATTTACCAACATTAATTTTTAAATCGGTTTGTTATTTCCTAATATCCATAAACTTAATTTAGAAAGCTTTTAAAAGCCTTTTTTAGAACGTTTGTTGTTCCTGTGAACCCCAGGTGCAGGGGCTGATTTATGAAGTGAGGGGCCCCTCTCACTGGAGCTTTTTGGGGCCCTTCCATCTTAAAAAATTAAGTATATTTATAATCTATACGAATAAAAGAAAATTTCACTCTGTGTGTGTGTGTGTTCGCGGTGGCTAGAAATCTACCGCACGGACAAAGCGGAAAATTTTTGTGGGGGTAGTCCAAGGCCTCTCCTGATGCATCTGAGACTCAGAATTCTAAAATATCTACTTATAAGCTGAGTTAGTCATTAACAATCGCAACGCACTCTCATTAAAAACTCATCTTGGTCAACGAGAGGGAGAAAGCAAGACTTATTTACACATCATGAGAAAATGAACATCGAAAAGAAGCAATTCTGGGGGGGAAGGGGAGTATTTTGTCATATTAACTTACATCGGCCAAACCGTTTTATAAAGCTAAAAATGGAATACATTTTCGGAAGACATTTTACAGAATCTCAATAGACTAGATTTAGATCAGCTACATAGGTTATGAAACGTTCGGACGGATAGAATTAATTTTTACAAAATAGTGTAAAAATTTCGGAAAAATCTGTAGAAACTTTAGTGTTTCGTCGCGGTTTCGCCCCTCCAGGGCACAATTTTAGAGGTACCGACGAAGCAAAAATATGTTCTTAAGGCTGTTCTCAAATCCGAAAGGGCAACTTTCTGACATAAGTTTTAATTTATTTTTGTTCGAAAATGCATGAAACTACCTGGTGTTGTTGTTCAGAAACTATGTCACGGAGCTGTTTTTTCCATTTTTTTTGCAAACGCAATAGATCTTTCAGAAAACAGTGTCAAAGTGGGCGTTTTGAACCGAATTTCCGCGGGAAGGAAGAAAAAGCACTCAAGAGCGGGCGAAAAACGTGTATGTCACGCGATCCAAAATGCTTATAACTCAATAGGTAATTAATTGATCAAAAAATGGAAAAAACAGTTCAATTCCCAATCGGTTCCATGGCCAGGCTTTCCAATTTTATATCTTTCTGTTAAAAAATGAATCTGTAAACGTGTAAAAAAGTTTTGCGCTTGTTGAACAGGGCAGTTAAGAACAGCCTTAAAGCTGAAACCTTTTTCTGATGGGTAATGTAATCCGTGAAAATAAAATATGTGAAAGTTCGACGAAATCAGTAAAAACCTGAGTGTTTCGTCGCGGTTTCGCTCGATTTTGTTAAGTATAGACTCCAAAAATAAAATTACGCAGAAAATAAAATACCAAATAGTACGTACTTTTAATTCAATATTTTTTCATTTAAAAATATAAATTCAGACAAAATGGAATTAAAGATATAAAATCATACAAATTTGAGGTTCATTTAAGAGTCATTCATCACGGGGCCGGGCAATGCCGGGCGGGTCAGCTAGTTTAAAAATAATAGCTATTCAAAACTTAATTACAATAATTACTAACAAATAAATTAAAATGTATTCAAATCGTTAAAGATTAATTACACGGAATTCATTTCATATTAAAATTACATCAGATTATTTTACAAGAACTTAGATACTGTTACGGATAAATGTGCTAAAATTATGTATCTTATTTTCCTTTAATTTTTTAAGAACATAAAATGATAATTCAAACCAATTAATCAGAACTAAAGAGATAATATTTTAGCATCTGCTGAGCTATAACTCATAACCTCTTTTCTCTGCTTTTCGTTTTTGGCTCATTTATTTCATGAAATAAGATATAAATGTATGAGATTTTAATGCATGGGGCTGCAGCGGCCTGCACTGCATGCCATTATCTTGCTTGCAGTTTTAATTTCATGTTTTAATAAAACAATTTCAGAAATCAAATAAATTAATCAATCACAATCAAATTAAATTATATTTTCTCCCTTTCGTTACACAGCTGGGCTCAAAGAACGGCAAATGCTTTATGGATATAAAAATAATTCGAATCTCCACGAGTTGTTTTATAATCATCTGCACTGCATTTTTATATAAATACTAGGGGACTCTGCCAACTGCACACGTATAACAGTCACGTGTAAATAAATTTTTAATTGAAATGAAATATTATTCTTTGCGCCGTTTTCAAAATTGGTAACAGTATAAAATAGTAACCATTTCTAAAATATGAAAAAAAAAATATCGTGAAATGAGGAAAATTTGATTAAAATAAATAAAAAAATATTATTTATTTAATCGTATTATTATTATTATTTAATGAAATATTTTTTCAAATTTTCCTGAAAAATATAATTTAATCACAATATTGTCTTCACTTTCGACTGAAATAAAAGATGGTTTCAATTTCAATTTGAAAATGACGAAAAAGAAAATAAATCTAATAATCCTTATATTTTTCCCTTTCCTCCCTTTTTTCCACAAAAATGGAGTAATTTAGTTGCCATCAATATTGTTACAATTAGAAGAAAAAGTAATACCTCGAAAACTAAATCAAATTTAAAATTTCTAATATCATTTTTTATATACGCGGATCAATCCGGGCAATTGGTGCTAATTCACCGCCAAATGATCCACATTTTAGGAATAATAGCTGTAAAATATAAACAGTCGTTTCATTAGGATTTTATATATATATGATAGACATTTTTTAAACACCAATTTAACTAATCTGCATATAGGTTTGTAATTGCGTGTGTCTTAATAGCGAATGCCATAAAAAATGGTCCCAAAAATGTAAAAGTGGCACTTTCACAACTGCGATTAGCAAAACATGTGCTAAAATGGAAAAAAAATCGTATTGGGAAAAACTATCGGGGACATTGTCTTTGACAGTCATGATATATTTGATTGTCGTGTGTCATTTTTGATCTGGATACTACACTGTTAAAAATATTGTAAAAAATTACCTCTGTTTTTAAAGGCTCTCTATTTTCTGGCCAATGAGAACGCTACATTAACATCTATGAAGCGTTCTCATTGGTCAGAAAATAGATAGCCTTTAAAAACAGAGGTGATTTTTCACGATATTTTTAACAGTGTATGGAGAATTTTATGAGACTGCAAAAGTATGAACACTTACGATGCAATAATAAAATTTGTGCAATAATAAAATATTGATTACTAGCTGGCCCATCCGGCATTATCCGGGCCCGTCATAATAACCTTAAACAAAATTCAAGTTTACATGATTTTATATCTTCGGAAAATAGGTACCACAATGCCTTCGGCATCATAGGGTGTTTCAAATAAACTTAGTTTTTCCGGGGCCCCAATGCCTTCATCAGCGTCGAGTGTGTTCTCAACAAACCTCTTTCCAGTGGCGTAGCCAGGATGGGCGTCCAAATGTTCTGGATACCAATGATTTTGTAAAGTTTAGTTTGCCTTATCTGATCGAAGAATTTTCTGCTATTAATAAAAACAAAGAAAACGTTAAAATATTACTAGTATCCAGAGTGTTTGGACCCCTCCCTCTCCCTGGCTACACCACTGCCTCTTTCTGAACGAATCTGTGACCTGGGTTGCCGCTGTCTGAGGGAGTGTATACCCGAAGTGCTCCGCACGTGCCGAAGTCAATCGAAAACCAAGTTGAATGACCCAAACCCCGTAGTTATCGGGCCCATAGAACTCGAGATTAGAATGCTCCCCTAGTGGTAAAAGATGGAACTAAAATCTGTATAACAATCCTAAGCAAAAGTGAATGAACCAGTTTTCGATGAAATCGAGCCATAGAATCCGAGAAAAGAATGCGCCGTTAACGTTTGAAAATGGTGGTAACAAAAATCCAAGATAAACTTTCATAATACAGAAAGTAGCTTAATTATAATCTCAGTTGAATGAACCAATTGCCATTGAAATCGGGCCGATAAAACCCGAGGAAAGAATGCGCTCCCAAGCGGTGGAAGGTGCCCCCTCCATCTATAAATTTATGAAATTCCCTTTAACATTAACCCAATATTTAATTTACGGATGAACTACTCCCACATCTCTAAAGTTAATCACTTACCTTTAACAGTAGCATTATTTTTAATTTATGACTGTAGTGAGTAAACGTAAGTTGATGCCGAAAAGAAGATTAGTGTTCGAAAAAGTTGGTAGCAAGGGTATAAGGAAATTTTTTAGTAGTTTATAATGTGGTAGGAGGACCTATATGTTAAAGAAAATTGCAAGTGAATCGGATCATTTTTAAAGAAGCTGCACCAAGGGCCTCAAGAAGGCGATTAATATTCAAATTTGGTGGTAGCTGAAGTGTGAGAAATCTTGTTGTCATTCATGTAGTAGCTGAAGGACCTAACAAGTTGTTAGAAAAGAAAAAGCTAGCGAATCGGACTATTTTTGAGGGAGTTATAATAGGGGGGGGGGGGATTAAAAGATGTCAAGGTGATAGTTGAGAGCAGGGTCCTAAGATGAAAACATGTTAAAAGGTCCTAGTATTTAGCTCTTTAGATCTCCAGCTAGTCGAAATTAAACATAATGCATAAATTAATCATTAAAATAAATTTTAAATAAATGCGCAAAAAATAAGGGGAAATACTTAAAAAGTATTTAAAGCCCTAAGGCCCCAATAAAAATATGAGGGGTAGATGGAAATCCTAAAAAGTTGTTAGAAAAAAAGCTAGTGAATCAGACCATTTTTAAGGGCACGATAATAGGGGGCCCAAAGGGGGCCAGCTGATAGTTGAGAACAGAGTCCTCAGATAGTAACATGTTAGAAACATGTTAAAAGTTTCTAGTACCTAGCACTTTAGATCTTTAATAAGTCGAAATTACGCATAGGGTATAAATTAAAAATTTGAATAAAATTTTAAAGTAATGCGCAAAAAATGGAGGGGGCTGCTTAAAAAAAGGCCCTAGGGGTCCAATTAAAATATGAGGGTGTTGACCCGGGGACAGGAATCCAATACTCAATTTTAAATTTATGCATTGAGGGAGTGACGTAATTAGGGGGTGGGAATACGTGGTGCACAAAAAGTTCAAGGGACTCCGGACCGGGCCCCAGGGAGCCAGCGCTTAAAGAGGCTATTTCAGTCAAATGAAAAGACCCGTTCGCTAATGCTAATCCTATGGAAGAAATTTATAAAGATATCTCGGTTGCATTTCAATATTTTTAAATGATTTCTTTTGCATTAGACAGCTGAGATCGATCTGTACAAAGGTTGTTTTTTACTTTTTCGATTTTGTTTACAAATTTTTTTTATGGGGACAGTTTCATTTTCGGAACCGGTTTCGAAAGTGAAAACATCCTCATAAAGAAAATCTACAATGAAAATTGAAAAAATAAAAATCGACCTGCATACAGATTGATCTCAGCTATCCAATGCAAAAGAAATCATTTAAAAATATTGAAATGACACCGAGATATCTTTATAAATTTCTTCCATAGGATTAGCATTAGCGAACGGGTCTTTTCGCCAGACTGAAGTGGCCTCTTAACTGGAATATAGAAATGGGGGGGGGGGGGGGGAACTAAATGGAAAAGTTCCCTCAAAACAAAGATCGGATTAAAATGGAACGATTTATTAACAATTAAGGGCACAAAAACTTCAAGGGGCCCTGTACCACGCCCCAGGGGACCACAATCATAATTCGTTTGCAGTTGGGCATAAGTAAATTTTTTAGTAGTTTATAAAGCAGCCGGAGGACCCAAGAACTATGTCAAAGAAAATTGAAAGAGAATTGGATTATTTTTAAAGAAGGTGCAGCAAAGAGGCAAGTTATTAAAAATTTAATGCATAAAAAGTATAAGGGATCAGGGGACCCGGGTTTTAAAATATTAATAATTTGACCCTCAAGTGCATCAGGAACTGGCTTAGACTATCCACACCCAAATGTTCAGACTTCTGCGTGCGGTAGATTTTGTTAGCCATCGCACACAGGCACACACACAGGCAGACACAGGGCGAAACTTTCTTTTATTAGTTTAGATAACCAGTAACAAAGTAAAAATTCACTTAAAATATCAGCTTTATGAGAACTGCATACCAAGTTGGGGCCCCCAAAGTCAGGGGCCTCAAGTTGACGGCCTATGATTTAATTAGTCACTCAATCTGTATAATTAAATCGTCATAGAATGTCTGTAACAGTGTTCTTTTCGGCTCAACCCAAGTTTCCTTTGAATCTCAACCTATCCGTCCACAAACGATCATAGTCCTGATAATAGGAAAAAAGATAAGGAAAAACTAAAACATTTCTGACAGTAGCAAATGATAGAAAAAATTATATTTATAAAATGATATTGCAATATTAACTGAAAAATTAAAAAAAGAACACTAAGAAAATCCTTTTATCAAAACGTCACATTTCTCTTTGAACTCAAAAGAAGATTTGGGGCCCTTGGGATGCGGGGCCTTCGCGATTACGACCATCGCGACCCCTTAAATCCGCCCCTGCCCAGGTGGTAGAATCATGGGCATAAAATATTATGTGTGAGTACTCATTTTATTCAGAATTTTAAGCTCTACAACATTTGTATTGACCAATTTTTTTGATAGAGTTAGTTTTTTTAAGATATTGTTATGGTAATTAAAAAAAACCTGTTTTTCGACTATAAATCTGTACATATTTTCTAACGCTCACCTACTACGAGGGGGAAAACGTAGTATATTCATTTTAGATCTAAACTAAATAGATTAAAACAATTTCCAGTTTTCCCCTACCACTGGGCTAATAATGGAGAAAAAAAGGAAAAAACGCTAGAAAAATGTGACAATTAAAAAAAAATGATTGGACACTTGCTGCCACGATTTCGTCAAGTATGTACATGCAAAAAAATAGTTAAATTCATATGTCATACTTTTTGAACCTAATAGAACTTTTCTAGTTGAACTACAGGGTATCCATAATTAAACGACCCTTACTTTAAAGTTGTCTACGGACGAAACTGTTGTTCATAAAGTTGTGAAATTTTGTGAAAGACATAATAAAGAAATAGAGATTTGCTTAAGCGAAAAAAAAAAGTAGTTCAGAATTTCGCCACCAGAGGGCGCTTTTAAGAAATTTCACATTTAGCATACACTTACGATGGTTTAGAAATTTTATTTATTAACTTTACCTGATTTTAAAGACAGCAGTTCACGACATGTTCTTAGCATTTAACAGAACACACGGCGGTCAAGGGCGGAACATGCTATCTTACCAATTTCAGATAGTATCCAAGGGCGGATTCAGCTCACCATTTAGAGAGGAGTCATGGATTTCCTTTTTTGGGGGGTGGGAGAGGATCACATCTCTTTATGAGAATTTTTTATAGTGAAAGCTATTCCCAAATACAAACTAACTACTTTTCTGATACTTTCGCGAAGTCATTTTCATTCGTAAATACAAAAAAAAAAGTGCATTAATATTCGTAAAAATATAAAATTTACCGATTTTGTACAGATACCAAGAAATTAAAGAGTTTCCCCTTCTCTTATAAAGGCAAATATTCATGCAGAAAATGTTGTCGAAGTTAACGTTTTTAGCCAAGTTTTACGAGTTGACAGCCACAGAAATGGGGTCGCAAGGAAACAATCGGCTGTCGCTTCCGGAAATTCAGTTTAAAAAACTCATTAAATATGGCAAAAATTGGAATTAAATTTTTGAGGTAACAAAATAGTATAAATTGGAAGCTATGTGATTCTATTAGTGTCATGAAAATTGCAGGCGTAGCCTCTGCTCAAAGTATTAAATAGTTTTTTTCAATCGAACTTATACCTTCTGAATGGATCATTTTCTTCTGACGGACTGATGGCTTCCATTATTATCAAACAGACATTATAAATGAAGTGTTAGGTGAAGATGAAAGAACAGTCGTAAAAAGTTAGAATTCTGATTTTCTGGTCAGAATGGGGAATAAATGGGCATGATTTTTCATTTTTTCCCCATTCTGACTAGAAAATCAGAGTTCTAACTTTTTACGACTTCTTTTTCATCTTCACCTAACACTTTATTTATAAATAATGGAAGCCATTTGTCCATCAGAAGAAAATAACTCGGTTAAAACGGAAACTCGGTTAAGCGGGACTCGGAGAATCGGGACTCTACTGTATATTTCATTTTTAAAATGATCTTTAGAATACTGTTGTTGGTGTTCAGAGGGGGTCATGACCCCCGTGACCTCCCCCTTGGATCCGCCATTGATAGTATCTGAAAATGATGACCGTGCGGAACATGCCAGTTGCGAATGCAGACAAAATGCGCGACGCGTATAGGTTCTATAGAAGAATGAACAGCTCCCCCCCCCCCCCCCCTGTCTTTTTTATTTTTTTTTCTTCCATTTTCGACAACGTACAAACGAATCCAAACAACATAATTAATAGTAATCTAAGGACTGGTCAACACAGTAACAGAAGTGATAAAAAAAAAAAAAAAATCGATGCAGCTACGAAACCAAGGTACTAATCAGGTAGGTCTCCGGCATGAGGCGATCAGGCGACTTTCGCCCCGCGGTGCCCGGCAGGTAGAGGCCTGGCCTGCGGTATAATAATAATAATAATAGTAGATCCTTTTCAAAATCGATTGGTACCAGTAACTTTGTTATACGATCATTTGCTTCACAAATATTGATGGATGAGAGTATCACTTCCCTCCCACCCAGGATTTTTTATATTTTTCATAGTAATCATTAAAACTATTGCATTTTAATTAATTCATGATTACTATTTAATAGCATAGATGTTATTCCCAATCGTTTGTTACCAGTCGCTTTGTTTATATGGTGATTTATGGCAAACATAATAGTGAGAGTTCGTTTCCCTATATACTTTTTTATGGTAATCTTTAAAAGTATAACAAAAAAATATTGCCTTTTATACTTTGTTAAATGCAGACAACAGCTGCAAATATTTCAATAAATGAAAACTTTTATCAGTGAAATTAACTTAACTACAGAATTAGTTTTCCCCAAGCTTTCACATACTGCAAAACTATTAAGGGTTATTTGTTTTTCCCTAGCAACCTCTTATTTATGCCTAATGCAATATTTATCAACAAATAAAAGCAATCTCAAATGTAGGTATTGACCTCAGTGTCGTCCAGCAGGTATGCCGTAGCTTCCGGGTGGGATTTGTTTGGATAAGGTAGGTCAAGGTTACAACTACTACACTACGAAAGGAAAAATAATAACTTTTCGCATCATTGATTCCTTTCTCCGTTACAAATGAGAAGGGAATCAACCAAAACAAAAGCGTTTAGAAGAGCAAAACTCTACGATTTATTGTTGTTTTTCTCCAAACCTGCTTTTTAGAAAAAAAAGTTAATTTTGGAGGGAAGTAGAGTAAATGACACGGAATTTTGGTATGAAGTAGTTATATAAAAAATAATAGGCAGTGGTGCACCTAAAATTATGCTTTGGGAGGGGCTAATATATTTTAGAGGTCTGTATGGGCTGCCCTCAGACCACTTTTCTGTAATACTATTTCTACCACGATTTTGTGTATACCCATTTCTACGAAAAAGTGACTTTTGACGCCTTTGCGTTTGAATGCGAATAATTGCCAAAAATGTTAGAGTTTCCAATTATTAGTTAAATATAGTAGATAATTTGAGAAATATATTTATTATTACATTCATACGTATTTATTAGAAATCATTTAATCAGATTATGAATTCTCTCTAAATTCAACAATCTACAAAATATAAATATACATAAATGTAATCAAACATGTTTTAAGTCAACAGAAACAACAATTAAAAAATATTATTTTCTTCATTTTTATAATTTTTATTAGAAAATCAAACATTTTAATGTTATTAGCTTATCAAACTTTCAGTATAAAAATTCATCATAAAACTTTTCATGTACAAAAATTCAACCTTTGTAACAAAAACAACAACAACAACAATAATCATAAAAACAGCAGAGTATAAAATGCTTTCCTTATTCAATATCACAGTTTTTACACAAATGAAAACAAAATTCATATGTATTGAACTCACAACTAGAATTGGAGAACAAAGCGCGTTATTCAATTTTTTTAGAACTAGTCACTGCAATGATCTACGCTAAAATGCATCATGGCGGGAAACAAGGTAACATCAAAGTTATACAGCAACTCCTGTATTTTCCGTTACATCTGAAATCGGTATTCTACACTGGTTATCAAAAATTAAGGAAAAGTCACAAAAGGCTAATTTTCAAATACGCGAACACTCAAAAGGAAATAATATAATTCGAGTAATTACTATCCCTACAACACAGCTAGTCCATATAACATCTCATTCATGTCACACATGGTCACAAGTGTCACAGTCACTACGGTGAAGCAAAAAAATAGGAAATTCCATACATCTCATTATGAGTCTCAAATGATCACTATATGTGACTCCACTGAGACGTCATTGTGACTTCTGCTTTGGGATGAGTCACCATGTGACTTTATAATGTAGTTACATTGTGACTCTCATGTGACTGTCATTTGTAGACTCCATTTCAAAGTCATCGTGAACGCTGCATTGTCATAAGTTACCGAATAATGTCGCATTAAAGTCACATGATGACTTTCAGGTGACAGAGAGACTACTGTGAAGTCACCATTGTGCTCTTTTGGGAAAAGTCTCCATGTGACTATAATATGATATTATTTGGTGACTTATCATAATGCAACGTTCATGATGACTATGAAATTGAGTCTAAAAATGACAGTCACATGAGAGTCACAATTTAACTACATTGTAAAGTCACCTGGTGACTCGTCACAAAGCATCAGTCACATTGACTTCTCAGTGGAGTCACATATAGTGATCATTTGAGACTCATAATGAGATGTATGGAATTTCCTATTTTTTTGCTTCACCGTAGTGACTGTGACTTTTGTGACCATGTGTGACATGAATGAGATGTTATATAGGCTAGCTGTGTTGTAGAGATAGTAATTACTCGAATTATATTATTTCCTTTTGAGTGTTCGCGTATTTGAAAATTAGCATTTTGTGACTTTTCCTTAATTTTTGATAACCAGTGTATAATCTGATTATAATTGACATGATGCTGTAAAATGGTGTTATTATTTATATTTAAAATTAGAAATTGCGAAATCCTTAGAAATTACAAATTATGAAATCCTTAAGATGTCAAAAGACACCTCATGGTAGAAATAGGTATACCATATGGGCATTTTTATATCTAGGATGAGCTAGAATTAATCTAACAACTATTGTACGAAAAGTCAAAAAAATAATTGTGGAGACATGATTAAACTTAGAGAATAATTGAAGAGCTAAGTGGAAGAACATGTTAAGTAACAAAAATGACATTTGAAGAAATTTGAAGTGAAAGTTTTTGCTGTAAATTTTAATGATTTATTTTCTGTTTGATACCATGTGTTTAAAATATTAATAATCGGGATTTTTTTCCCGAAACCCCATAGGGGACCGTCAACAAATTGAAAAATAAGGAATATCTTTTGGATAACCCTGTAAAAACTAACGTAGCAAAAGCGTTCAGCATAGTAGATTATGATTAAGTGCCTTATTGCAATAAACTGTGTTCATTTTTATGAGAATAGCATGTATATACGTAGAGAAATTAAAGTTTTTATAAAAAGAGTCCTAAATTTTGCAAAGTTTTTTGCTTATAATTTGTAGAGTTCTTAATATAAAAAAAAGTTCTTTTCAGAAAATATGACAAACAACATTGTACACAATACCCTGCAATCAGAATTAAAAAGTAAAAAAACTGGATGAAAAATAAGCAGGTTTACTAAAAAATGTTTCACTGCGCATGCGCGAATGCAATCAAAATATAATGTGCATAATGTATTAGATAAGTGTATAGAGCAACTTTTGTGAAAGTCTCAAAAACATAGCTTGAAAATTCTGAAAATTGTCGTTGATAGAATAAGCTTGAATAGCGTTGTTCTCAAAATGAAGCAAAAAGATGAGGGGCTGTATCCAAATACAGTAGTACGTGCAATATTGTGTATGCTATATTGGCACTAATTAATGGATATATGGATACAATCCCTCATCTTTTTGCTTCATTTTGGGAACAACGGATTTCGAGCTCTTATTCTATCAACGATAATTTTCATAATTTTCAAGCTATGTTTTTGAGACTTTCACAAAACTTGCTCTATACACTTAGCTAATACATTATACACATTATATTTTGATTGCGTCCGCGCATGCGCAGTGAAATCTTTTTTAGTAAACCTGCTCATTTTTCATCCAATTTTTATTATTTTTTAATTCTGATTGCTGGGTATTATGTACAATGTTGTTTGTTCTATTTTCTGAAAAGAACTTTTTTTTTATATTAAGAACTCTAGAAATTATAAGCAAAAAACTTGGCAAAATTTGGGACTCTTTTTATAAAAACTTTAATTTCTCTACGGATATACATGCTATTCTCATAAAAATGAATACAGTTTATTGCAACAAGGCACTTAAATCATAATCTACTGTGTTGAATGCTTTTGCTACGTTAGTTTTTTTCAACGTTATCCAAAAGATATTCGTTCTTTTTAGGTGCGTTCGTAATTATATAGATACGTAGCACCTATAGTCGTCGTTCAGTCCGTCTGTCTGTCCGTCCGTCTGTCTGTCCGTCCGCATATAACAGAGCAAAAACTACCCGACCGAATGATCTGAAATTTTTAATATATAATTGCTGCAAAATTTTGTCGAGCCATTTCCAATTTTATGAAAATCGGATGTATAGTTTAATTACAGGGACAGTCAAAAGTTTTTCTTTACATTACGGCCAATGGGAAAAATTATTGCAAGTGAATTTTAATGATGTTACAGACTTCCGAATGGTCTGAAATTTTTAATATATAATTGCTGCAAAATTTTGTCGAGCCATTTCTAATTTTATGAAAATCGGATGTATAGTTTAATTACAGGGACAGTCAAAAGTTTTTCTTTACATTACGGCCAATGGGAAAAATTATTGCAAGTGAATTTTAATGATGTTACAGACTTCCGAATGGTCTGAAATTTTTAATATATAATTGCTGAAAAATTTTGTCGAGCCATTTCCAATTTTATGAAAATCGGATGTATAGTTTAATTACAGGGACACCCAAAAGTTTTCCGTTACATTACGGCCAATCGGAAAAAATTATAGCAAATGCATTTTAATGATTTTACAGCCTTCCGAATGGTCTAAAATTTTTAATATATAATTGCTGCAAAATTTTGTCGAGCCATTTCCAATTTTATGAAAATCGGATGTATAGTTTAATTACAGGGACACCCAAAATTTTCCGTTACATTACGGCCAATGGGAAAAAATTATAGCAAATGCATTTTAATGATTTTACAGCCTTCCGAATGGTCTGAAATTTAAAATATATAATTGCTGCAAAAGTTTGTCGAGCCATTTCAAATTTTATGAAAATCGAATGTATAGTTTAATTACAGGGACAGTCAAAAGTTTTCCGTTATATTACGGGGAATGGGGAAAAATTATTGTAAGTGCATTTTAATGATGTTACAGACTATGCACTTATTAGGTGCGTTCGTAATTATATAAATACGTAGCATCTATAGTCGTCGTTCAGTCCGTCTGTCTGTCCGTCCGTCAGCATGTAACAGAGCAAAAACTACCCGACCGAATGATCTGAAATTTTTAATATATAATTGCTGCACAATTTTGTCGAGCCATTTCCAATCTTATGAAAATCGGATGTATAGTTTAATTACAGGGACAGTCAAAAGTTTTTCTTTACATTACGGCCAATGGGAAAAATTATTGCAAGTGAATTTTAATGATGTTACAGACTTCCGAATGGTCTGAAATTTTTAATATATAATTGCTGCAAAATTTTGTTGAGCCATTTCCAATTTTATGAAAATCGGATGTATAGTTTAATTACAGGGACAGTCAAAAGTTTTTCTTTACATTACGGCCAATGGGAAAAATTATTGCAAGTGAATTTTAATGATGTTACAGACTTCCGAATGGTCTGAAATTTTTAATATATAATTGCTGCAAAATTTTGTTGAGCCATTTCCAATTTTATGAAAATCGGATGTATAGTTTAATTACAGGGACACCCAAAAGTTTTCCGTTACATTATGGCCAATGGGAAAAAATTATTGCAAATGCATTTTAATGATTTTACAGCCTTCCGAATGGTCTGAAATTTTAAATATATAATTGCTGCAAAATTTTTTCGAGCCATTTCAAATTTTATGAAAATCGAATGTATAGTTTAATTACAAGGACAGTCAAAAGTTTTCCGTTACAGTACGGGGAATGGGGAAAAAATTATTGTAAGTGCATTTTAATGATGTTACAGACGATGCACTTATGAAGCGCAAAAAAATATACATTCAGTACAATATGGGTGCAAAAAATAATTATAAAACTAGTTATAGTACGAACGCACCTCATTTGCCACGTTTGACGAGCAATTTCCAACTTGTTCAATTTGTTGACGGTCCCCTATGGGGTTCTTGGATAAAATCTTCACGGAAATATATGACCTGTGCTATTCTGTTTACACACCTGGAGTTTCAGGATAATTCCTCATGTATTTTCTAGATATTTAAAAAACGTCTAAAATCGCAAGTGACCGTTCACCTATGCCAGTATGTCTAAGTATATTTTAAACCAAAAAATTGGAAACATGATATTTTCGTTATTTTTGCAGCTTAAACCTAATACATTAGAGTACCTCTAATTCACAAATTTGTAGTTTCCTAACGCCTGCAATCCGCACTGTCTAAATGAATGTAAACAAATAATTTTAAGTCTTAAAAAATAATTTACCAATGGCATTTTTTTTTCATTAAAATTCAACTATATTGAATTCATATTCTATATTTCATCTCAAAAATATTCTAGATTTTCTTTTGAAAAATCGGGTCAACCCGAACCTGATACAAGTGTCAAAACCCGACCCGAAATCGAAATAGTTAAAGTCAACCCGACCCGATGTAGGACTCAAGTTCGAATTTATTGGTACAGTATTATTCCCGACACATTCTATTTTACGCCGCCCGCCGCCCTCCCTGTAAAACTACTTTCCTAGCACTAGAAGTACATCCGCAAGGAAGCAATAGCAGTTGCCGACATTTCGGAGTACAGTGAACCCTGTGCGACCACCTCCCTGAATGACCATTTTTTCATGGAACGAATTTTATTCCCATAGGCTCAATACTAATTTTACCTCCATTCAGAGACCATTCCAGTTGAACTCCCTCCATGAGCGACCCATTTCTTGAAGAAAATGAAACAAATTCCGTTTTTCCTGGTCGCTTGAAGAAGGTTATTAGAAAAATAATTCCGGAGAGCACATTATTCATCAAACTTCTAAACTAAGTATAGAATTATTATTATTTTTTTAATTATTATTCATGTAACTTTTAAGTGTTTAAACCCCTTTGTGCCTTTTGAGGCAATGAATTTAACTCTTATGACGAAATGACAGTCAACAAACTCCCCTGCCCTATTCTGTCGGGAAACTCTCAAAGAAATAGATAAATTAATGAAATCGTCATTATTTGTTCCCGTAAAAAAAAAAAAAAAAAAAAAAAAAAAAAATTGCATTTATTTACTGAATTTCGAAAGGACTTGGAAATAAAAGTTATGAAAGATAAAACCGTAAAATCAAAGCAGACTCCCATGTATTCATTTTTTAAACTCTGCAGTCATTAACTTATGTAATTAACTTTTAATTTGATACTTAAATTTTCATATTTTTTCGTAATGTGAAAAATAAGTTTTAATAACATTAATTGTTACCCCTTTTCAACAATTAAAATCTAGATTTAAACATGACCTCTATTTAGACAGCACTTCTCAGAGCGACCCATTTTTCTTGGAACGGAACGTGGTCGCTTTAGGGATGTTTTAGTGTAGTTATAAAACTTAGTAAAGGACTAGGGTCGATAAGGCTCTAAAAGTGACCCCTGCAACATTCATGTAAATTTTAGAATAACTATTATCTAACAATACGCAATCCAAAATTACTTAAGAAACTCCATATAAATAATATATAACGGACATTAACTTGATCGTTAATATATTCGATTCACATTTTCGAATTCATATAATAGTCGTTTTATAAAATCGTTATATAAATTCGGTCTATAAAATAGCTTCAATTGGATTTTATAGATATAAGTACTATATTAAATGTAAAATAAACTTTATTTATCTTTTAAACGGAAAAAGAAATGCAGTTTGAGCCAATTTTATTTTAATGTTGTACAAATCCTATACACCCTAACGTATATTAAAATGAAAATGGTATTTTTATTAGCTCTGTGTGGAATAAATAGTTAAAAAGAAAACTAGTCAAAATGACTAGATTCATTACTAGATCAGATCCATTGCCAGGAAAAAAATGAATGTAGGAGAGACTGGGGAGGGTTGACCCATTTTTTAGAAAATGATTTTTTATTTTTTAAATATTGAACCTACAATAAAGTTTCATATATCATTTTATTCTTTATGCAATCAGTTATCAAAATAAATTACGTCAAAAGTTTAACATATAAGAAACTTGAAATGATTGATTTTAAACATGAGAAAATAATAGGTCAAGGATCCCCACACATAAGAGGCTTGACCCACTTTATTTTATATTGAAATATTTGGGAATATAAATATATTGAAATACACTGCTCAAAACAATTAAAGGATATTTGAAGTTTTATATAAAATAAAGATATAAACGAAATTTTTTTGCCGAAAATAGAAGAAGAGAATCACAAATGCAAATTTTTCTGGTTTTCAAACTGTGGAGTATGCAAATTTTGAGTTCGACGTCAAAAACGTCGCTTCAGCGGCAGCGAATGAAATTTGACTTTTAACTGGATAAAAGAGAATGAAGACAAGGATGATCGGCATTCAGTGATTGCTTTGTTTTGATGAGTACGATGTCTCAGCGAAGTCATTTGACAGATTCAGAAGCTTTGAAAATTGTTGGTAAGTTAGAAGGGGGCCAAACTCAAGCCGAAGTAGTGCAAGCCATTGGAGTGTCACAAAGTGTCATTTCCAGGATCTGGAACCGTTTTTTGGAGAGTGGATGTGCAGGCCGAAGACCAGGGCAAGGTCGTAGACGGGCAACAACGCCCAATGAAGATCGGTATTTAGCGTTAACAGCTCGGAGACACCGAACCATGAACGCTACTCTTCTCCAGCAACACCTTCGCTCGGCTACAGGCACCACGATTTCAACTCAGACTGTCCGAAACCGGCTCCATGCTGTAGGTCTGTATGCTCGCCGACCGATGGTATGTGTTAGATTAACATCAAGGCATCGTCGCGACCGCAGGGAGTGGGCAACCGAGCATGTCAACTGGAGGAGAAATGAATGGAGCAATATTCTGTTTTCTGACGAGTCCCGTTTTTCTATGCATCCGGATAATAGGCGTATTTTCATCTGGAGGGACCGTGGCAGTAGGAATAATCCTGCGTTCGTGCACGAAAGTGTCAGATTTGGCGGTGGAGGAGTGTTGGTGTATGGTGGCATCTCCATTGACGGGCGCACTGACCTCTACATCATTCGAGATGGAGCTCTGACTGGTCGCCGATATAGGGATGAGATCCTCAGACCTATTGTAGTCCCTTACGCTGCAGCAATCGGAGATAACTTCATTTTAATGGACGATAACTGCAGGCCACATCGTGCAAACCTGGTGGAGGATTTCCTTTTCGAGGAAGGAATCGTTCGAATGGAATGGCCAGCGTGTTCTCCAGACATGAATCTAATCGAGCACGTTTGGGACGCTCTAGGAAGACGAGTTTCTGGCCGCCAACAACCCCCACAAACTCTCCAAGAACTGGAAAGAGCTCTTCTGGAAGAGTGGGGCAGAATACCCCAACTCGTCATTAATAGCCTCATTGAGTCCATGCCTCAAAGGTGTTCAACGTTGCTGGCCGCCCGTGGAAACCATACCCCCTACTGAAAATGATTTTCTTTGAAGAAAACACCTTTTCGTATTCTTTTTTTCTCATATGCACAAATTGTGTTTTTTTCCTTTAGTACACAAATGCGCAATAAAATGCATTTTTTTCTGCCAAACAGGTGTAATTTATTCTCATATAACCTACTATGTCTGTCGACCATGTATCAATCAGCTAAACAGTTTACCAGATACAAAATCCACCTAAAACTGCAATATCCTTTAATTGTTTTGAGCAGTGTATATTGAAATATTTGTGATGTGTAAACAAACCTGCTTAGACGGAATTTAAGGCAAGGGAGAAAAATTCCGTTTTAAACACCCATTTTTTTTTACACTCGACCTGGCAACACTAGTTGCCACATAGTTTGGCTTCATCTCATTGTGTTCATCTTGGTTAAATTTGTCTACATACCTTCCTAAAGGGTTTTGATCAATGTTATGTTCTTTTGCAGATTGATGAATACCTAACATTTCTTAAAGCTGCTGTTTTCATCCTTTTTATTCTTTTCCATTCTTTCTATTTACCTGGGTACTACTTAAAGGAAATAAAAGTCCCTATAAACTTTCCAATTTATATTTCATTAAATTTTTTCTTGCCTTATATAGCAAATTTTCTCATCTTCATTTAATCAGTATTAATTATTTTCCTTTCTATCAATCCCCCCAATTTACTGTAGTTTTACAGAATAAATTTACATTATTTTAGACATATAGCCATTAACCCTTCATTATGTACAGTCTGTAATAAAAGGATTAAAAAAAAACCACTTAATTAAGAAGCTTTGGCCATCTGGCCCATCAACCTTCCCCCACATAACTACTTTTTAAAGTATAGCACATTGTTATGTTTAGCCTAATTTACTGTACAATCTTTATGCCTGGTATGAAAGCTCAATACTTCTACATTACTTTAAACCTACTTACTTAAATTTCTACGATGTATTTTATCTGAGAAAATCTTACAAAATTTTTCTAAAATATACACCTTTTAAGCTGAAAACTGTTCGCAATTGATTTTTCTACACCTGTTAATATTATCTTCATGAAACAAAGTTTGAGCATTTCAGTAGCGTTGGTTGCTACCTATTTGCCAAACTTTAAATATGAAAACTGAAAGATAGGTTAAGCCTTCCCGATGGTCAACCCTCCCAAATCTCCCTTACAAACTATTAAATATGTTCGAAATAGCCAAGCTTGGCCACCAAAAAAATATATGTGTAACAATGTATTGAATCTAAATATTATGTAATATTCAATTAATGTTATAAACAATAAAAAATAATACAAAAAATGTGGAAAAAACTCTTTTATTCAACTTTGAAAAAAATTCTTTTATAATCTTATCATCTAGTCCAGGGGTCGGCAAGTAATTTTAAGTGGGGTCCGAATACTTTTGAAAATTTTTATCGAGGTCCCGAGAAAAAAAAGCCCAAGTAATATAAGTACTTGCTATTTTTAGCCCCCGGTACGGTATGCTATTTCTTTTTCCCAGCTTATTTTGTGTATTCCAAAAAATAACGTTACCTTACAGAAGCCAGCCGTAAAACAAAGTAGTACGATTAAATACTCTATAGCAATTTTTTAAACTTCTAAGCATCGCACATTTTCAATTTTTATACCGTCGTATTGGGGAAAAAAGTACTTTTAAATGCAATTTGTTTGAAGACTGCATCTCCATTTATTTTTGAAACATTAATTTTTTTTTTGTAGTTTTTGGAGCCTTTTGCTTAATATTGGCAGCGGCAGTACTCCATTTCTGTAGAAAGTACAGGAAAAATAGTTGTAAAGTATTAATTATATATTTTTGTTGCCATTTTTTCATAACAACCGAAAGAAAATGTAATTAAAATACGGGCTATTTTGAAAATATGGAAACGAACGATTTCTGTTAAAACATGGAGCTATTATAAACTATATTTAATTTTAAGTATTTGTATTAATGTTACAAACAAATGAAGGCCTATGAATCATTAGACAGCCGTTTTTTTTTTGATCGAGTTTCTTGAATGACGGCATCTTTTTGCTGCATTTGTGTATTATTTCGCGATAGTGACGTCCTATGCCTGCTTTACTGTAGATGTTTAAGAATGGATCGTAAATGTGGAATTCTTAAGCGGATGCGAATGACGTCATTTTACATAAAATAAAAGCGTGTGCTGTAAGTCAAAATTGAAATACGTTTTGTACTATTTATATATACATATATTTTTTTTCATCGGGGGCGACACTAAATTCTGAAAAAGCAGAATTCCCGTTTTCTAGTTAAATGATTATTTTTACATACAAATACATATAATATGAAATAGAAAAGTCGGGTATTCGTTCTGAAAAATTACTACATACACAGGTATGTAGATTTAGAAATGCCGGCAACTTTACCCCTGGCATTAAGAGAATGTGCTTGTTGCCAAGGGTGATCCCTAGATATTTAATGTGATTTGTCCAATAGATGGTGATATTGTTAATGATAATAGGGTTACAGTAGGTAAGTTTTTTAGAAAAGTAATCAGAAGCAGTTTCGTTCTTGTTAACTTTAACGCGCCACAGAATACACCAGCTAATGAAGTACCAATGTGTTTTTGAAGATTTTTGTACAGTGTGTATGGATGCTGTGCAGAGGAACAGATTGCTGTATTGTCCACATACAGAGCAAGGGAAGTCCTCAGTGAACATGGAATATCATTAAAAAGAATGTTAAACAAGGTAGGGCCCAAAACAGAACCCTGAAGAATACCCGAAAGAATTAAGTATAGTAAATTTCAATGTATAAGCACTTAGTTCGATTATATATCTGTTAAATTTGTATTTTATTTATGGTATGCTATTTATTTACTAGAAAGATAGCCCGTCAAAAATGACGGAAAATGCGATATAAAGATATGTACAGCACATATGCAAGAATATGAATAGCTATTCTTGCCTGTTCAGCAGTGATAGATGAAAACAACACATCTTAAAATATGGAAATATGTTGCCAAATTTTCTTCTTTGTCAAGTCAGTTTTCCCTATTTCGCCAAGGCCCCTATACTGAAAAAATACCGAGAATTTAATTTATGTATCCAGCTATGTAAAGCACATTCAAACTGGGCAGTTAGGAGCTCAGATAGCACAGCACCGTCTATTGGCGGTTATTTTATTAGTAGCATTGGAATGAAGATGTAAAGACGAGCATTTTTCGTATAAAATTTTGACCCATAGATTTTGAAAAAAAAAAAAAAAAAAAACCGCTTCAATGTGCAGAGTTTAAATTAAATAGTGGTGAGCTGGATTATGAAAGATTAATTGGTTTCCAATGGGAATTTCGCCAAATTAGCCAGCTATCGCCAAGTTGGCTTCATATATGGAAACTTATTTTTGTCGCCAAATTTGGCGATATTTTGTCAAGTTGGTGAAAATTTGGCGCTATTGTGGCAATCCTGAAATTACTACTTTTCAACAATTGCTCATTGTTGAAGCTGGTACAGATATGGTTCCATAGGAAGCCTAACCCTGACATGGCCGCGATCAATGAGGCGGTCCAACCGGAATTGTGAGGGACACAAAGAGACTTGGATTTTATAAGAATTATTTATGAAGATTATTTCGTTTTGGAATATTAGCCGGAAACAAAAGCTGAGCTATTTATATAATTTTAAGCGCAAATGGGTTAATCTTCGGCAGTCGAACTGCGCGCCATAGAGGTATAGATTTTTTTTTTATAACCATGCTTGAAAATTATTATTAAACAATAAAAAATCAGTAAATTCAAATACAGTTTTAAAATAAATTGCATTTAAAAATACATTTCCCTCCGTATTTCAATGTGTAAAATTAAAATTACACGATGTTTAGAAGTTATAAAATAATTTGCATCAAAAACGAAATTTATTAGTTAGGTTACTGAATTCGTCAATATGACACTAGCGTTTTTCATGGACATGTTTTTGCTTCGTAATATAGATTTCCCTCTTTATCTAAATGATGTAACGATCGTAATCTTGCGAGTAAAAGTGATGAGTTGAGAGAACACGGGAAAGATATCTTTGTAAAAAATATCTCAGTGTTATGGGAAAAACCCGGCCGCAAATATGCTTGTAAAAAAAAAGAAAAACCATTAAAATGATCTTTGTTTGGTATTATCGCAACTCGTAGAAATATAAGTGCAAATTAGATGACAAACTAATTTCTTTATGATTTTTAATATCAAACTATTTTTTAAAAATCGAAATAGCAGATTAAGAGATTTTGCAATATTTTGAAATCAAGATAGAGGAACTTAAAAATTGGTATCAAAGAAATTTCCCATTTTGAAGGGGTTTTCCAAGAAAATGATGGTGGCAAGAGAAGAAATTAACCTCTTTGATTAAAAGTAGGTTTTCTCCATTATTAGTACGTAACAAAATGCGCAAATCTTACATGTTTTATACATCAAAACGACAAAAAAAGGGGGGGGGGGGGGAACCCAGACATTCACATAAAAAATAGTGGAATTTCTTCTCTTTTTTACGTTTTTTAAAAAGTGTGTGCTTCACCCAATATCCACTCAAATATTAATTATCTTTGAATAATTATTTATATAATAGCTTTGTACACGTAATAGTTGAAATAGGCCAAGTGGTATTTATGTGCCTATTTTTCAATTCCTACTATTAGTTCACACTCTCCCTATATTTATTTATATATCTTGTTCAAATTTTCAGTCGTTAATAAAATACTTATTATTCATCCTATCAAGTTGAAATAATTTTTTTAAAACTTGTACTGGATGACAATTGATGTTAATACAGTTTTTTCAAATATTAATTCATTCATTAAATTTTAATTAATTAATTTTAGTTTTACAGGGGAGACAAAATGGCGGCCATTGGCTATTGAAGCATTTAATGCATCTTCCTATCTATAAGGGGAGTTACCATAGGGGTGACCCTGTTCTGTCGCTAAATACAACCAAGTTTGTCGCCAACTTGGTGATATATCGCCAAATTTGGTGACCAAAATAAGTCGCCAAAAGTGACGCCAACTGGGTGATATCTCTAATATTTCGCCAAATTCCCATAGACTTCCATTGTAAACCTACTTGCTTATAGAAAATCAACAAACTGAGATATTTTAATGCAACAACAAAAACTAATATTAGCTTAAGGGATTATATTAAATTTTTCCTTGATGGCCTAAGTAGGAATTGACTTTAAAAACAAAATTTTTATGTTACTTATTATTAGAAAAATTGCATTGTTAGAAATAAATAAAAATTAGTAATTATTCCACAATTTCACTAAACTTCATTATTACACTGCATTAGGTGAAAATGAGAATTAAATTAATAAAAAGAACTTAATCTAATTCTAAATAAATGATAATTTAGAATGCATTTTGAAACTTTTATGCTCATTTCAGTTTTTATTTGGGGCTTTGATTTTTTAAGAAAACATTCTTAGCACTCATTAACATCTTAAAAGTAACCATCATGCCATATTCCAAGCTTCTAGTCCAACGGTCTACCATCCCTATGGTGGTAGTGCCACCAACATAAAATGTAGCACATGTTGGAACAGGGACTGTCACATAAATTACCCTACATAAATTTTGAAATCGGATTAGTATTTCATGCATTTCTAGAAAAATCGTAATTTGGAAAAATTTTAAAAGATTTTTCGCTCATTTTAACCCTTTAAATTTCGTATCTTTTAGAAACTGTTCTTAGAGAGCATTTACGTTTTATAAGTATCTATCATCAACAATTCAATAGAAATCGTAATTTAAAATACTTTTAGAACGCTTTTCGCTTAATTCACTATTTTAAATTTCGATTTTTTTAAAGCTGTTCATAGATAGCATTTACATCATATAAGTAACTACCATATGAAATTTCAAGTTTCTATCGTTAACAATTCTAAAAAAATCGAAATTTAGAAAAACTTTAGAACGCTTTTCGCTCATTTCACTTTTTTTAAAATTTGATATTTTTTATAAACTGTTCTTAGAGATCATTTACATCTCATAAGCTACTACCATGCTAAATTTAAAGTTTCTAGCACCTTTAATAACATAAAAATTGCAATTTTAGAATTTTTTCGCTTCTGCACCTCTCTTTTCGTAATGGCACTGACAAAAAATATAGCTATTTTGAAGCAGAGACTATCATCATCAATCTGCCACCATTACTTTTGAAATCGGTTTGGTATTTTCTGAGATACCATAGAAGTAATAATTTAGAAAGTTTTTAGAACGCTTTTCGCTCATACACCCTTTTAAATTTGGAATTTTTTAGAAACTGCTTTTAGAGAGCATTTATATCTTATAAATATCTACCACGCCAAATGTCAAGTTTCTATCTATAACAATTGCAAATCGCAATTGTTATCGCAGTTTAGAACATTTTCGGAATCCAGAACATTTCGCAAATAAATAGCAATTTAGAACGCTTTTCGCGCATTTTCACGCCTTTTAAATTTCGATTTTTTTTCAACTGATCTTAGATAGAAATTATATCTTATAAGTAGCTATCATGCCAAATTTAAAGTTTCTGGAACCTTCAGTATCTCAAAAATCGGAATTTAGAACGTTTTTTTTTTTTTTTTTTTTTTTTTTTTGCTCCTGCAACCCTCTGGTGGCAGTGGCACCGACATAAAATATAGCCTATGCAGGGACTGTCACAATCAGTTTGCAATCATTGCTTTTAAAACCGTTTTGGTTTTTCCTGAGACTTCAAAAAACCGCCATTTAGAACATTTTTTTTAGAACGCTTTTCGCTCATTTCACCCTTTTAAATTCGGAAATTTTTACAAACTGTTTTTAGTGAGCATTTGTATCATATAAGTATCAACCACGACAAATTTCACTTTTCTATGTTTGAGAATTGTATATAAAAATCGTAATTTGGAATTTTTTAGAATGCTTTTCGTGTATTTTCGTCCCTTTTAAATTACGATTTTTTAAAACTGTTCTTACAGAGCATTTAAATTTTATAAATAACTTCCATGCCGAATTTCAAGTTTCTAGCTCCTTCAGTATCACAAAAATCGAAATTTAGAACTATTTTTGCTCCTGCAACCCCTAGGTGGTGATGGCACCGACATAAAATATAGCGTATATTGGAGCAAGGACTGCCACAATCAATTTGCAACCATTACTTTCGAAATTGGTTTCGTATTACCTGAGATTGCATAGAAATCGTAATTTAGAATATTTTTAGAACGCTTTTTGCACATTTCTAAAAAAATCGAAATTTAAAAGGGTGGAAACTGTTCTTAGAGAGCATTTATATTTTTTAAGTAGCTGCCACTCCAAATTTCAAGTTTCTAGCTCCTTCAGCATCATAAAAATCGAAATTTAGAACTTTTTTACTCCTTTCACTCCCTTAGGGGTGGCGGCATCGATCTAAAATATAGCCTATGTTGGAACACGAACTGTCACCATCAATTTACTATGATTACTTTTGAAATCGGTTTGGTATTTCCTGAGATTGCTTAGAAATCGTAATTTAGAACGTTTTTAAAACGCTTTTTGCGCATTTTACCCCTTTTAAATTTCGATTTTTTTAGAAACTGTTCTTAGAGTGCAATTATATCGTATAAGTAACCACCATGCCAAATTTCAAGTTGTTATCCACTTTAGTATCGCAAAAATCACAATTTAGAACTTTTTTTTTTGCTTCTGCAATCCACAGGTGGGTAATGACACGGGCATGAAATAGAGTATATGTTGAAACAGGAACTGTCACCATCAACTTGCTACGATTACTTTTGAAATCGGTTTGGTATTTCTTGAGATTGCATAGAGATCGTAATTTAGAACGCTTTTTGATCAATTTCACCCCTTTTAAATTTCGATTTTTTTTTAGAAACTTTTCTTAGAGTATGTTTATATCGTACTATCCCCTGTAGCATCTCAAAAATCGCAATTTAGAACGTTTATTGCTCCTGAAACACCCGGGTGGTAAGTGACACCGACATAAAATAGAGCCTATGTTAGAGCAAGGGCTGTAGCCATCAATTTCGAACCATTGTTTTGAAATCAGTTTGATACTTCCTGAGATTGCGTAGAAATTGTCATTTAGAACGTTTATAAGAACGCTTTTCGCGCATTATCACCCCTTTTAAATTTCGAATGTTATAAGAAACGTTCTTAGAGATTATTTACCTATCTATACTAATCTACACTAATATTATAAAGAGATAAAGTTTGTTTATTTGTAGGAGGTAATCTCTGGAACTACCGAACCGATTTCAAAAGTAATGGTATGAAAATGATGGTGTTAATCCACGTTTGAACATAGGCTATATCTTAAGTCGATGCCACTACCCCAAAGGGGATGTAGGAGCAAAAAACGTTCTAAAAATGCGATTTTTGTGTTACTGAAGGACCTAGAAACATAAAATTTGGAATGGTAATTACTTATAAGATATGAAAAATCTCTAAGAACATTTCCTAAAAAATCGAAATTTAAAAGAGGTGAAAATGCGCGAAAAGCGTTCTAAATGGCGATTTCTATGCAATCTCAGGAAATACCGAACCGATTTAAAAAATAATGGTGTCAAATGATAATGACAGCCTTTGCGCCAAGATAAGCTATTTTTTATGTCTGGGAAACTTCTCCAAAGGGGTGTATAGGAGCAAAAAACGTTCTAAAAATACTATTTTTTGTTATTGAAGGACCTTCGGCATGGTAGTTATTTATTAGATATAAATGATCTCTAAGAACATTTCCTGAAAAAAATTGAAATTAAAAAGGGGTGGACATGCGCAAAAAGCGTTCTAAATTGCGATTTTTGCGCAGTTTTAGGAAATATAAACCGATTTCAAAAGTAATGGTTTCAAACTGATGGTGACAGTCACCGCTCCATCATCTATAATATAATATTATAAAGAAGTAAAGTTTGTTTGTTTATTTGTTTATCTGTAGGAGGTAATCTCTGGAACTACCCAACCGATTTCAAAAGTAATGGTATCAAAATGATTGTGTTCGTACATGTTCGAACATAGGCTATATCTTATGTCCATGCCACTACCCCAAAGGGGATGCGGGAGCAACAAACGTTCTAAAAATGCGATTTTTGTGTTACTGAAAGGCCTATAAACATAAAGTTTGGAATGGAAGTTACTTATAAGATACAAATGATCTCTAAGAACATTTCTTAAAAAAATCAAAATTTAAAAGAGGTGAAAATGCGAAAAAAAAAAAAAAAACGTTCTAAAAGGCGATTTCTACGTAATCTCAGGAAGATAAAAACGATTTCTAAAGTAATGATATCAAAATGATGGTGTTAGTCCCTGTTCCAACATAGGCTATATCTTATGTCCATGCCACTACCCCAAAGGAGGTGCAGGAGAAAAAAAGTTCTAAAAATGCGATTTTTGTGTTACTGAAAGGCCTAGAAACATGAAATTTGGCATGGTAGTAACTTAATAGGTATAAATGATCTCTAAGAACCTTTCTTTAAAAAATCGAAATTTAAAAGGGGTTTTAATGCGCGAAAAGCGTTCTGAAAAACGTTCCAAATGGCGATTTCTACGCAATCTCAGGAAGTATCAAACCGATTTCAAAAGTAATGGCATCAAAATGATGGAGTTAGTACCTGTTCCAACATAGGCTATATCTTATGTCCATGCCACAACCCTAAAAGGAGTACAGGAGAAAAAAAAAACATTCTAAAAATACGATTTTAGTATTACTGAAGAGCCTAGAAACATGAAATTTGGCATGGTAGTTACTTATAAGATATAAGTGCTCTCTAAGAACATTTCCTTAAAAAATTGAAATTTCAAATGGGTGAAAATGCGCGAAAAGCGTTCTGAAAAACGTTCCAAATGGCGATTTCTACGCAATCTCAGAAAGTATCAAACCGATTTCTAAAGTAATGATTGGAAATTGATAGTGACAGCCCTTGCTCTAACATAGGTTCTATTTCATGCCGGTGTCACTACCACCTGGAGGTTACAGGAGCAAACAACGTTCTAAGTTGAGATTTTTGTGATACTGTAGGGCAGGGGTGGCGAACCTATGGCACGCGTGCCACTTTTGGCACGCGAAAAGAATAATTTTAGTACGGCCTTACTCGTGACTCTAAATCAAAATAAAGAGAGATTACATAAAATCGCGACTGATCTTTACTAAGTTCGATTAAATGAAAATTGAAAAAATTAATTGCAGCATATTATATTACAATTATAGTCTAATTAATTATGGTCTCAAAATTTTTTCAAACAAAGACGATATTTGAAAACTATCGGCAAGAATTGGTTATTAGACATTACTAAATTCCGATGGTAAAGTTATGACAACATTGGAATTTATTTCAGAGCTATTCAAAAAACTAACGTTTGTCATTTTAATAGTTTTCTGCCTTATGCTTTCGAATAATTGTTTTCACAAATGAATAATATAAAAACTCAAGCTGAAAGCACTTATCAGAAAAATCCGGTTCAGTTTGCATTAAAATTAACTTGATGTTAAGATACAACAACAGAAATCAAATTACATCGCATTATTTTTTTTTTTATAAATTTCTAAAATATATCTGTTTCCATAATTATTGTAGTGAATAATACCTACATGCATGTTCTTCCTATTTTTTTAAATCATAATAGAAAATTTTAATTTATTTTAAGCTATTATTTTTCCACCTACTAAATTTGCTTTTTTAGTTGGCACGTCATGGTCACGTAAAATATTTTTTGATCAAATTTGGCACGCGGCTATAAAAAGGTTCGCTGACCCTGCTGTAGGGGCTAGCAACTTAAAATTAGGTATGGTAGTTACTTATAAGATATAAATAATCTCTAAGAACATTTCCTAAAAAAATTCGAAATTTAAGAGGGGTGAAAATGCGCAAAAAGAGCTCTAAAAATGTTCTAAATTGCAATTTCTACGCAATCTCAGGAAATATCAAACAGATTTCAAAAGTAATGGTTGCGAATTGATGGGGACAGTCCCTGATCCAACATAGGCTATATTTTATGTTGTTATCACTCCCACCTGGGAGTTGCAGGAGCAAAAAATGTTCTAAATCGCGTTTTTAACACTTTCCAACAAAGTTGAAAAGTGTTTATAACTTCGGTTTGTCTGTCCGTCTGTCCGCGCTCTAACTCCCGTAAATATACTCGGATTGCCCTGAAATTTTTGGATGTTATTGACGTTTATCATAGCACGTTCCCTATTTCAAATGAAGTTTGTAGCATGTTCAGTTTACTTACAGGGATAGTCAAAAGTTTTCCGTTACATTACGGCCTGGGGAAAAAAGTTTAAAATGATTTTTAATGGTGTTGCACTAGGGGTGCACAACCTTTTTATGACAAGGGCCACATACAAAAATGTCTGGGTTGTCGAGGGCCCCATCAGTAACATGAGAAGAATTCTATTTCGGGGAGGTGATCTATGGCCTATAATCAGATTAAAAAATATGTTTCAGAGGGGAGGGGGCGTTACTCCTCTAGGTTCCCCTACCCAGTCAATATATCCAAGTCAATTGGCAAGGCTATGTCAAGAGTTTACGTTTGTATATGTAACAGAGATATAGCAAGGATTATTTTCAAGGAGATAATATTCTTTTACTGTATTCGAGGGAGTAAATTTTGTTTAATTAAAAGTGCTAAAAAACAAACATACGCATGGAAATGGCTAGTGCCGAAAAAACATGTGAACTTTATGAACGAAGGTGTGAGGAGGAGGAGCCGATCAACAAAATTTGAGATTTTTCCTCGTCCGATCAACGAAATTTGCGATTTTTCCATGCCTGATCAACAAAATTCTTAATTTGTCCGAAGCCAATGGACGAAATTCGTTATTTTTCCGCACCTGATTGGCGAAATTCGTTATTTTTCAGCACACAATTGATGAAATTTGCGATTTTTCGTCACCTGACCCACAAAATTCGAGATTTTTTCGTGCCCGACCAACGAAATCTGCGATCTTTCGGAGCCCGATCGACAAAATTCGTGACTTTTCAGTGCCCGATCGACGAAGTTTGTGATTTTCCCGCCCCTGATTGACGAAATTCGCGATTTTTCCGCGCCCGATCAACGAAATTTGCACTTCTAACTGACTCTGACGAAATTTGCAATTTTTTCCCGGAGCAAATTGATGAAATTCGCAATTTTTCTCGCGATAAACTGACGACCCTCACGATTTTTCCACAGCCGATCAGCGTAATTTTAAATTTTAATGCGTATCATCGACACAAATCATGATTTTTCCGTGCTCGATCAACGAAATTTGCAATTTTTCTGCACCTGATTGACAAAATTAAAGATTTTTTCGTGCCCGACCAACGAAATTCGTGATTCGTGAGCCTTTTTGACAAAATTTGTAATTTTTTCAGCGCCCGATCAACGAAACTCGGGATTTTTAACTGACTCGGACAAAATTTGTAATTTTTTCGTGCGGCAAATTGACGAAATTGCTTAAATGACGCTTTAATCTCGGAAGGGATGAATGGTTCTGATAGTGAAAATGATGTATATTCGAAAGAAAGGATTCATTCTGATATGGACTCCAAAAGTATTATGGCACACGATAGAATTTTTTCAAACAAACAACCGTTTTCTGGGAAAGTTTTCCATAGTGTGAAGGAGTTATCGCTAGGAAAAAAGTACCAGAAAAAAAAACAGAAAATGCACAGTAACGATTTGTTAGGAACTGCTAATAGCCCAGTGGTAGGGGAGGAAAAAAGGTCGAATTCGGAATTAATTAGGGAAAAGCTGGAAATTGTTTTAATCCATTTAGTTTAGGTCTAGAATGAATATGCTAAGTTTTCCACCTCGTATTTATAATTTTCTTTATTAACCATTTGGAAAAATGGTTATTGTCCTTGTCAGGGTAGGAAATCAAAAGCATATCTGAAGGTTTTTATTGGTTTAATCATCATTTTATTCGTTTTCTGATTGGTCTATACAGTAATCTGTATTTCCCTTTACTTTCAACAGAGATGGACAACAGAGTGTTGCCACTATGACAAAAAAAGTAATAAAAATTACAAAAAAAAATTAATAACTCAGAAACAAATTGAGATACAGCATTCCAACAACTTGCATTTAAAAGTACATTTTTTTCTCTATACGACAGTGTGAAAAGTAATACTGTGGGATGTTTAGAAGTTTAAGAAATAAATTTCATTTAAAATTGGCCGTCAGATTTCTCTGACGATGGAAAAGCCTTTTCCAGAACAGCCAATGAAATGCTTGGATAATACGTAAGTTTCAGGTGGATAATACGTACGAGTCGCAGGCGATTTCTGTCGCTTGCAATTAATGTTTAATTCATGGCGCACGTAACGGCGTACGAAAAAATCATTTTCCAAATGGTCGTTGTAATTTGTTAAATTGCATTTTTTTTTTTTTCATTTTAAGCACAAGGAAATTTTTAAAAGTAAGAAACAAATTGAAAAAAGGCGTCTACAAAAGGGAGAAGCAGAAAGGGAAAGAAGACCCTTTATTGTATGAGGTAATTCACATTTGGATTTTATTTTTATGATTTTTTAATCGAGAACGTGAGTTTCAAAACTCGCCCTATCCAGAAAATCAAATTTTGGGAAATCGCGAAAAAGTGCTAACTGCGTCCATTGGTTTTCATTGTAAACCAAGATTTTACAACGCCAGAAATGCAGGATAAAACTAATGTTTTTTCGATGTAGCTTTACCAATATGGATAGATTGATGAGGAAAACATGATTTTTTAAATTTTGGATAACGCAAGTTTTGAAACGCACGTCCTTAATTGAAAAAGAATAAAGTGATTTACTTTCAATGTAATAATTTTTTATTGTAAATGATTAGGTTAGAGTGGCATTTGAAGTAAGTATTATCAACTCCATGGACATAGTTTTATTTATTTTTTTAAAAAAAGCATGATCATCTCTGCTGATATTATTTTTATATTTAACTTTCATATTACACCGCGAGCCGGCAGTACAGACAATCACCTCATCGAGTTCAAATTCTAGGATTAGTTAAATGTTGATTCGCATATTAAAACACAATCGGTCGGCCAAGTCCTATCTTGGTGGAAAACACCTAAAATCCGATTTTAGCGGCTGACTCGTAGGTTTAACATTGTGTTTTCCTGCTCCCAGTCCTCCACGTTTTCATACACTGTTAAAAATCGGCATCATTTGCTGCATAGTCACTCCACTGCTTTTATAGAAAACGGTTACTTGATTATATTATGGAGCATTCTCATTGGTTAGAATAGAGATATTCCATAAAAGCGGTGGAGTGACTATGCAGCAAATGCTGAAAATTTTTAACAGTGTACTTTTTGGTGCAGGAAAACACAATGGTAAACCTACGAGTCAGCCGCTAAAATCGGGTTTTCAGGTGTTTTCCACCAAGATATGACTTGGCAGACCGATTGCGCTTTAATATGCGAATCAAGATTTAACTAATCCTAGAATTTCATCCGTGAACTCGATGAGGTGATTGTCTGTCCTGCCGGCTCCCGGTCTGTTGGCGTAATTTTTTTCTTAATTTTTGAAAAAAAAAATTTTAATATTTTTTTTTTTCGTGATGAAGTTTTTCTAGTTTTGGTAGTATCTACTTACATGCAAAAACTACATACAAACAATATATAACAGATGTAACTATCTTCTCCTCGCCCTCCTCAAACGAAGAGTGGCAAATTTCCTGCTTAACAAACTAACTAAATAAATAAAACAAAAAGCCTTACAA
Source organism: Maratus speciosus (assembly GCA_963932465.1). NCBI lineage: Eukaryota > Metazoa > Arthropoda > Arachnida > Araneae > Salticidae > Maratus > Maratus speciosus. The sequence goes on from OZ010798.1 coordinate 58,254,943, forward strand.
ATTACAATTAACAAGTTGTTGCGTGAACAAACTGTACATTTACATGCAACTCAGAAATTTTATTACATTTTAGACTTATTTCAGTAAACGGAAAATCTTATCATTTCACGTATGCAAAGATAGCAGAGAATTTAGCACAAGTTGTGTCGATGGCAGATATTCAGAATCATTTTCTTTTCTATAGAATCCATTTATTACAAATTTTCTGACCCGCAGCAAAACCAGGGGCACGATGACGATGACCTCTCTTTTGTTCCAAATCTGCCCATCTGACCTAAAGAATCAAATTATAAGTTAAAAAAGGACGACAAAAAGTATATATGGGGCACTGAGCTCCACAATAGTACTACGAAGGGCTAACTCCCTATTCTGCTACATTGAACCCAGCGGTCCGCCCATGAATACAATGCCCGAGATTTTCCGAGGAAAATTTTTGGCAAAACATAGATTTCCTTCCATAGAGTAGGGGGTAGATATTTTCAAGTTGGATTTTTTTTTTTTTTTTTTTTTTTTTTTTTTTTTAATAGGACGAAATTGCTACAATTTTCACTGTTACATATTTTTTACTGAAAAAAGGCTATAGAATTTATATAAATTCATTGCAAATTTTTAATTTGATTTTAAATAAAAATGAAATTTTGGGTAAGCTTAACAAAAAAGAATGAAGAATTTTTTAAGTATTGCTCATAAAAATATCTAAAAGGAGTAGAAAAAAAAATTGATAAAAAGTACGCAGATAAGTTTGAAAAAAAAGCTTCTTATATTAAGAAAAGTGCAGGACTTATTACTTGCGCGTATTGCCAATGTGATGCGGTCGCGGCAGAAAACTCTCCGTGCTATTATGGAGCTCAGTGATATAGGGTGAAACCCCCAGTTATTGACACGTAACCACAGGGCCGAAACTAAGGGGGGGCAGAGGGGGCATGTGCCCCGGGCGCCAGAGCCAAGGGGCGCCAAGTGAAAGATTATACCTTTGGAATCGATCATTTTCTTCTGATGGACTGATGGATTTCATTATTATGTATGAAACAGCTATTATAAATGTAGTGTTAGGTGAAGATGAAAGAGCAGCCGTAAAAAGTTTGAACTCTGATTTTCTGGTCAGAATGGGGGAAAAAAAAATGGCCATTTTTTTTTTTTTTTTTAAATTATGGCCATTTTCTTTTCCCATTCTGACCAGAAAATCAGAGTTCAAACTTTTTACGGCTGCTCTTTCATCTTCACCTAACACTTCATTTATAATAGCTGTTTCATACATAATAATGAAATCCATCAGTCCATCAGAAGAAAATAACTCTGTGAAAGCGGAAACTCGGTTAAGCGGGACTCGAATAATCGGAACTCTGCTGTATAAGCAAATACTGTAAATAGCCGGTAATACATGCGAATTCTTTTATGTGAACGAACTATAAGAGCAACAAACGTCACATTCAATTTACGTATGTTCAGTATTACATATTTTATGATTACATATTTTAAATTTTAAAATAAGTCGACCATTAGAAAATTAGTAAAATTCTCTTTGTAAATATACTTTGAGGAAGAAAGGGGGGGGGGCAAAATTCATGTTTGCCCCGGGCGCAAAAAAGGCTAGTTTCGGCCCTGCGTAACCAGTAACTGACACTTCAGCAAAAATTGCACTCAATGAAGTATTTTCTTGCAAAATTCTCTAAAGTAATGTTATCTAGTGTTAACTTAGACACTTCTTTTTATGTTTGAGTCAATTTATTAACCACAAGTAGTCCAAGAACCTATGCAGAGAGGAAGGAACTTTTGAAGACACAAAAAGTGCCATTTTGAGGCAACCATCTTCTAAAATAATGGTAGTGTTTTTTATAAATCTAGGCTTAATGCAACCATCGTAAATTTTTTCTTACAGTTATAGTTGTAGAAATTTGTTAGAAATGTCTACGATTACCTTAGGGCCATTATTGATAGTTTGTAGTTATTTAATTTAGCTTAAAAAAGAGGGGGGGGGGGTGTTGACAGTTATGGGTTCCAGGAATTTCATTTCACCAGTCTCGAACAGAGGTGTCAATTGTTGATTATATTAAAGAAATTTGAAATCTTTTATTTAAGCTGTTTAAAAAAACATAATAATAAATTAAATTTATCTTGTAGTTAATATAATTAAAATTTAAGTTGTTCTATCAGTGTTTAAAACCACTTGTCAGTTACTGATTCATAAATGTCAGTTATTGGTTATCTGCATTACTGATAAATTTAAAGCCTGAAAAAAAGGACACATGCATCTGTAGTGTGATATCATATACAAAAAAAAGTTTAAGAATTTTATTTTTATAATAAAGATTACAGTATTTTTAAAGCAGAAATTCGTTAAAATATAAAATAACTCTTTTTTTTTTTTAATCTTTGCAAATAAAATGTCAGGCACTGGTTCCCTTTGTATCAGTTACTGGTTTTTCAAAACAAGGTTGGTGTCGGTTACTGAAGATTTTGACTATATTATATGTATATCCTTCTATATATAAAAAAAAGTTTTGATTTGGAAATGGACCAATGAAAATCTGCGTAGATATTCCCGGCAGATCGGCACCCAATTTGAATGCTTAATCATCGCCTTTCTTCGTTAATATTAAAAAAACTGTTGCATACAAAAATATGAAAATCGGTAGTATTATAGAGAAATGTTTGATAAACACGCTGATGCAGACAGTTTTCAAATCGAAGAATTATTTTAAGAGATATTTAATGCCAAAGTTGGACGAAATCGTTCCATTAAAAAAGTTTTATAGGAACAAAAACTGTACATAGGAATTTAATCATTTTTAGATCATTTTATGCGTCAGAATTTCCCGGTGTTCAGACTGCATTTAGTATTTTAATTTGACTCATATTTTGAGGTTTTATTTCTATTTTAAATTCAAATTTTCAGCATTTCGAGAGATATTTTTTACAAAATTTAGAAAATTGTATTAATTTAAACTGTTGCCAACTGTATAAACAGCGCAAACAATAATGTTTGCTTCAAATTAAAAATTTATTTTACACGTGACTATTATAAAAAGAAAATATAAAAAGCAGGAACTCATTAAAAATTACGTCATAAAAACTATACTTACACGTGAATTTTAAAACAGAAAGAATATTGTAAAATAATAAATTCATTAACAAGCGTTAGAAGTCTTAAATAGGAGAATTTACGTCACATTACACTTATTACGTAAAATGAACAAAAAATAATATTGCAAAACAGTTTAAATTTAAAAATTGCGCGAGACATTTATTTGATATTTTAAGATGATCCTAATATTTCATTTCTAACAAAAGTATTTTGACGTGAATATTAAAAAGAGAAAGAAAAGTTTGGTGAAAATTACGTCAGATTATAATTGTCAGATTCAAATTATAATTCAATCTTCCGACATCTTTTTAAAGCCGATCAAATTAGCGTGCTGTAAGAGTCTGCGGTGTCTGAATGGGGGTTGACGAGCGTAGCTCGTAGGGGGCAGAGCCCTCTAGTATATGAAAAAAAATAATAATAATACAATGTATGAATAAATTTGGTCAACAATAATTTTTTAATGTAACTGTTCTATCATTTCGAAAAGAAAGATACATATAAAATATATTTAAAATTTTGTATTAGTAATTTGAACAAGAATATACAGAATGGGAAGCATATTGAATAGGATTGCCAACTACTACACTTTAGATGTAGAAACTACACATTGGCCTGCTTCTAGTACACTAGGGACGGCAAACCTATGGCACATGTTCATATGACAGGATATTTTCGGCACGGCGTTGTTTGAGGTTCTAAACCAAAGTTGAATGAAATTAAACAAAATACACGAATTTAACCAAGCTGAACTTTTCTATTTTTTATTTTTAGTTTTTTATGAAGTTAAGGAAATTGAAATGCAACTTATTGAATTCCAATATTTTTCAACATCTTCTCAACAATTAATCAAAGTCATACCTGCCAACCTTCCGTTTTAAAAAAAAATAATTCAAATCAAATCGAATCACAAATTATTTTTAATAAAAGCAATGATTAGATAAGCACGCAACAAGAAACATTTCATTAAATAATCTATATACACATTTCTCGTACGTGACGCGAAAATGAAGCTGAACTTATCTTGCCATTTGGAGACGATTCTCAGTGGTTAATTTAGGGTCATATCTCATATGACTCGACCCATTCAGCAAATCAAAATTCAGAGCTAATCTCTTTTTAAAAAGAGATGGCTGATCGATGTATGAATAGTTGAATAGCAATGCCATCGGTTTATTTTAGCATGACGTGTGCATTCAGCGAATCATCTTTCTGATCAAGATTGTCTTTTAGACACAGCAGAAATTTTTTTGTTTACATTTCGTTAGCATTATACATAGCGTCTCCATAGTGTTTTTCAAAGAGTTTTAAATTAATTTAAGCCGTGCTGTTATAGGCAATAAAATGCATTGTTATTTACATTTGCAACGAAGTTTACATTAAAAATATTTGTAAATTCCATATGTTAAAATGATTTATGATAATATTCATTCTGGCTAGAATTGATGCAAGTAGTGGCAAGTGGCAAGTGAGCGAAACGAGCTGTGATCGCGTAGCGGTCGCAGTGTGGATTACGTTGCAATTCACGGGGGTTGGGGAGCGTTAGCGAGCAGGGTGCTGAGCCCCGTAGTTTTTCTATATTTTATGACTTGAAAAAACAAAAAAGGTTGAGAGGTATGAAGATTAAGAGAAGATTTGGAGAATATCGAAAAGAAAGATCATAAGATAATATAAGCAAAACCTGCCGATGATAAAATTATACAGACTTGGTACAAAATTTGCCATTTTGACACCTCCTTCCCCCTACATTTTACCATTTACTTATTCCTGCTAGTCAAAAAATCAAATAGAAGCCAAATGTCAGATGATCCAATCCATCTTGCATTCCGTTAACAATAACTTAGTATGAACCTTATATTTATTATCTGGCTAACATAAATCGCATTTACTTTTTCATTACTTTCTAAAATACAGTTGTTATAATAACGTTTCTATAAATTATTTTTATAATAAATGTCATGATTACAGAGTAATATTACATGTAAGTAGCCTTCTGCTTTACCCATGTCCGGTTTTCCTTAGGCGACAGAGTTATAACTTACTATCCTTTTCTTTTCTTACAGGTATTCAAAACTACTTTTGCAACTTACCCTTCTCTTACCAGGATCATTTTTTCTCTCGCTATAGTCATCTGGAAGCTGCAAATGTTCCTCCGCAGAAGAGTGCTTCTTTTTGCTCATTCTTCCCAAACCGTCCAACTCATCTGCATTCAGAGGAAATCCATGCATCACTTGTATATCAGGGCAAATCAAAAAGTTACTCATACTCGCACGCACAATAAACGTATACCGAAATCTGTTTTTAACACGAACATTTTACATGATTTTGATTTAACACGATCTTTTAACCATTCTCTTTTTACCCGACTGCCAAGAAGGGTTATGTGTTTGACGCGTATCTGGGTATGTGGATTTCTTTATGCCCTCGAAACATCCCAACGGCTGTATGGATTTTAAGGAATGAGGTTTCTATCGATTCGTCTCAACCGTCCGATGGTTATAGGCTAGGTTTTATTTTTATAAATTCAAAATGGCGGCCGTAAAATACAAAATGGCAGTAGAGACAAAAAAAAAATTACGTACCCTATTGAGTGGCATATCATTGGATAGGTCTTTCAAAATGAAGACGATGTTTCTTTGACTATTTTGCAGTCAGAAGCTCCGTTTAAATATTACACGACCTGGAAGCTGTGTAGGTAGGATTTCTGGCTTTACTGCAACTCTAACCATCATAGACATCTATTAGACCTCGTTAAAACAGTGTTTATAGATAGGAACCAGGGTTCGCAAAGCTGGGCCCAGTTCGAAAAAACCCGGTGGGTTTTTTCAGAATGGGCCCACTTGAAAAAGCCCACTGAAAAACCCATAAAGTGGGTTTTTTCAATTTTCAGATATAATTTAAAAATTTAAACAACATATAAATTTAAAGCATTTCAGTTAATTTTGAAAAAATACTAATATCTAAAAGCCATTACATACAAATAAAAATGTATTTCAGCACATTGAAATACTTTACTAACATAGAACCTAGTAGGCAACATACATAGTACATAATTATAGGTATATCTTTATATAAAAAATTCAAATAAACTATATTCATGGAAATAAAAAATATGTATTTTTACTTTCTTCTACCTGTACAAAAAGAAAGTATTGGATTCGTGAAAAATTTCGACTTCGAGTTCATGATTGATTTATATGTTTTAAAAAAGGTCCTGAAGACAATTTGATAGTTTTTAGAAAATGACTGTCTGTATGTGAAAAAAATTTTGTGGGTGCTCTATCTCAAGAACTAATGCACAGAATTTCACAAAACTTTAGATTGAGTTAGACCTTGATGTAAACTGGTGCTGATTAGTTTTTGGTGTATACTGCCCAACAGGTGGCACTGTTATGCTGCATTTATCTCAATTTTTGCAATAGCTTTATCTCAAGAACTAATGCACGGATTTTCATAAAACTTCAGATTCAGTTATAAGTTAAGTTGTTGCTTATTGAATTTTGGTGCGTATCGCCCAACAGGTAGTGCTGCTATGGTGCATTTTTCGCGATTTCAGCAATAACTCTAATCTCAAGAACTAATGTGATTTGAATAAAAATTTAGATTCAGTTAAACCTTGATATAAACTGGTGCTGATTAGTTTTTGGTGTATATCGCCCAAGCGGCGCTGTTGTGCTGTATTTATCTCACTTTTTGCAATAGCTTTATCTCAAGAACTAATAATGCATGGATTTTCATCAAACTTCAGATTCAGTTAGATGTTGACGTAAATTGTTACTGATCAGGTTTTGTTGTACATTGAACAACAGGTGATACTTATATCTTCTTGTTAAATGCATCCAATTCAACAAATCTATATTTTACAATCCTCATGATGGGCATAAATTGCCATTTAATTTTGGCACTGTGATAGCGAATTTTGGATTACATGTATGAGATAGAAGAAACTTTTGGGATTGGCACATCCGACTAGTTTACCCTTTTTTTTCTTCCTACTTATATATTTTAAATTTTAATATTCTATTCATTATTTGATTTAAAGAAAATTAACAATTTTATATCTTCTATTATATTTAAAATTAATTTGTGAGAAACACTGGCATTTAATTTACAATTTATAACTTGTAAAATAGCATTACAATTATATTGTATATAAGAGAACAATGTATTTTTTAATGTATAGTGTATATAATATATAGAAAATATAGTATACAATTTTGTAATTACTCATGTATTATACTTTTGAAAAAACCCGATTTTCCCCGGGGAAAATTGGGTTTTTCATGAAAAAACCCGAAAAAACCCATGTGGGTTGGGTTTTTTCAGAAAACCCCGTTTTTTGCGAACCCTGATAGGAACTAACAACTAATCACAACTTAAAAGTCATCAATACAAGTAAATAAAGAAAATAGGAGCAATATAAAAAATAGTTTCACATGGATGAGAAATAATTAATTAGTTCGCTTTTTACGCAGTCGGCTTTTTTGATTTTTTTAAATTTAATTTTTACTTGTTACATTATCTGTTTTGATTTAACTTAACTGTCTGATTTTTATGACTATTATTGCAGTTGTTTTAATTACTAAACAAGAAAGAAAAATTGTGTGTTAAGCACAGATTATAAAACACTTTCAAACTCTTCCAGGATACTTTAATAAAGCTCTCCTATTTAATAGGGTGAAAAAAAGCTAAGTAAACAATTTAGAAAACGCGCAAGTTTGAAAACCAGATTTCAAGAATTATCATTCGTATCCAGATAGGTACTCGAATACTTCAGTTCAGCCCTGTAAATGATCTATGCATTTGTATATATTCTACATAGCATGCGAAATTTTAATTTAGTTAGAAAATCAAAATTTATCAAAATTTTAATCAAATTTGCACAGTTCTGTCTTGGGAAGGCGAATACTGTTATTCTACGTAATAACGTTGATCATGAATTACCAGCCTACTAAAAATACTATTACACGAGGCGTCAAAGTTGTCTCTAATTTCAGGCGTCTCAATGTTAACCTATGGCTTTAAAAGAGTTGCTCGAAAAGCAACCAACTTTTTATTGTAGGAGCGATTTTGTCGCCTGTAATGGTCCTTCGTTTTCCAAGCATTTCATTGGCTGTCCGGAAAAAGGCTTTTCCATCGTCAGTTTTTCAAGCATTTGATTGGCTGTTACTGGCGACTCTCTTCGTTTCAGGCGTGAAAATCGCTTCGATACAAAATAGTTGCTTGCTTTCCGAGAGGCTCTCTTGAAACTATAGTTTAACATTGAGTCACTCGGCATTAGAGGCGACTTTCACGTCTCTTGAAATAGCACTTTTAGTTGAGGGAAAACTGAAGAGTCGCAGGCAATTTCTGTCGCTTGAAATTTTTACGTGTAATAGCACTTTATAGTGTTATTACACGTAAAAATTCCAAGTGACAAAAATCGCCTTCTACCCGTCCTATTTTCCCCTTTTGAAAGCCACTTTTTCGTTTTCAAAACATTTCATTGGCTGTTCGGGAAAAAGCTTTTCCATTGTCAGATTTTCAAGCATTTTATTGGCTGATACTGGCGACTCGCTTCGTTTCAGGCGTCAAAGACGCGCCGACAGAAAAAAATTGTTTGCTTTCGAAGCGACTCCTCTGGAGCCATAGGATAACATGGAGACGCTTGGAATATGAAGCGACTTTGACCCCTCGTGTAATAGCACTTTTAGAATGCCAGTAGAGGAATGTCACTTGGAAAAACCAATGAAATGCTTAGACAACTGACGAGTCGCAGGCAATTTTTGTCGTTTCAAATTTCCCCGTGTAATAACACTTTAAGTGTCATTCGGTTTCACTTGGGCGTTTTTAGAAAACATACTTTCATTAATTTGTATTTTTCATTAACAAGGAGAAATTTTTGATAAAGCAAATATCGCAGTTCGATTCCACGTTAAATTTCCTATAGGAATGACTTGTTATATTCCACTATCACTATCCTACGAACAAAGTTATACGAGGTCGAAGTTACGTAATCCCAAATTGCATACTAGTGTAGTACGTGGTAGTAATACGTGCAGTACGAAGGTGCTGAACAGAAGTGAGAAGACCACAGATTAAATGAAGAGAGAAAATTCTTAACCCTTGACTACATGTCGAGACATATACGTCCCAGTGGACTACTGTTTTATTATATTCGTACCACTTTTTGAAACATAATTTGTGGCTGCCATACACTTACAGACAGAAACCACCACCTCAAGGAATTAACGGCTGAAATTTTGGGATTAGTTAAAATTCGATTAGCATATTAAAATGCAACTGGTCAGCCAAGTCATATCTTGGTGGAAAAGCGTGGAGACTCTATTTTAGTAGTTAATTGGTAGGTTTGCCATTGTGTATTCCTGCACCCAAAGAAAACATGGAGGACTGGGTGGAAGAAAACACAATGTTAGACCTACCAATCAACCACTAAAATCGGGTCTGCAGGTGGTTTCCACCAAGATATGACTTGGCAGATCAGTTGAATTTTAATATGATAATCGAATTCTATCCAATGAAAGAAATTCAGCCGTCAACTCGATGAGGTGATGGCTTCTGCAGCAGACGCCGCCAGTCTGTTCTAATAAGATATTTAAAAAAAAAATCTACCGCATTTTTTCCCTTTCTTTTGTAAATTGTGGTACTATTGAATAATCCTTCTATATATAAAAAGAAGTTTTGATTTGGAAATGGACCAATGAAAATCTGCGTAGATATTCCGGGTAGGTCTGCATCCAATTTGAATGCTTAAGCATGAACTTTCATTGTTAATATTAAAAAAAACTGTTGCATACAAAAATATGAAAATCGGTGGTATTATAGAGAAATGTTTAATAAACACGCTGATGCAGACAGTTTTCAAATCGAAGAATTATTTTAAGAGATATTTAATGTTGAAGTTGGAGAAAATCGTTCCATTAAAAAAGTTTTATTGCAGCAAAAACTATACATGAGAATTTAATCATTTTATACGCTATAAGTTCCCGGTGTGCAGATTGCATTTAATTTTCTTATTTGACTCATTTTTTGAGGTTTTATTTCAATTTTAAATTCAAATTTTCAGCATTTCGAGAGATATTTTTTACAAATTTTAGAAAATGTTATTCATTTAAACTGTTGCCAGCTGTATAAACAGCGCAAACAATAATGTTTACTTCAAATAAAAAATTTATTTACACGTGACTATTACAAACAGAAAAAAAAAAACTTTAAAATTAGAATTAAATGATTACATGTTAAAAGCAGGAAAATTACGTCATAAGAACCATAGGCACAGATGTCATATATTAGCGCAATTTTTTTCCGACGCCAATTTGGCGAAAACATCAATAGCATAAACAACAACATCCGGGTTACCATATCAAGCAAAATAACGACACTTTAGCACCAGTTAAGTACCCGTTGGCGTTGCGTATATGAAATTGGCGTCAGAAAAAAATTGCGCCAATGACATCTGTGCCGAACCATATTTACACTTCAATTTTAAAAGAGAAACAAAATCTTAAAATTAAAAAAAATCATTATTATCCGTTAAAACTTGTAATTTGAGGAAATTACGTCATATTTAAAATGGCAAAAAATATAGCAAAACAATTTAAATTGAAAAATATATTTGCGCGAGATATTTTGAGATAATCTTTTCAACTATTATCGTGAATTCGAAGACAGTGCAAATAATATTTCCTTCTAGCAACAAAAGTATTTTCACGTGAATATTAATAAGACAAATAAAATTTTGGCATAAATTACGTCAGATTTAAAACGATACATTTAAAATGAATTATTTAAAAGGACTATCTTATAGCGCTGTTAAAAAATACCGGGAGACAATGATACTGTTTACCTAAATCATTTTACATTAGCTTATTTTCAAATGTTTAACTAATTTTTTTAATTAAATACGAAAACAGCCATTGTATCTCTTAACAGCAGCAGATTTGGCCTTAAAAATCCCCAATCCAAGGAAAACGAATGGAAACCCGTTTAGAGAGAGATCGCTACTGTTTTTTTTCTTTAAATTTTAATTCAATATTTTTAAAGCCTATCAAATTAGCCTGCTTTTTGGATTTTGGCGTGCCTGAACGGGGGCTGGCGAGCGTAGCTCGTAGGGGGCAGAGCCCCCTAGTAATAATAAAAAAAAAGTCGCCACTCTTGGCCCGTAATTAAATGGTTAATCTGAATATCCACCATTCCCTTAACGTCTCAAAATAACCATTTAAAATTATTATTATTTTAACTTTCATGATTAAATTCATAGACTTAGAATAAGCATGAATAGATAATGTAAACTGAAAATATCTAAAGTTTAGGCAACTAATAAGTCACTGCAGAATTCAAAAAAGTCTTTAAAATTATTTTTTTAAGATTCGGAATCAGACAATTCTTACATTATTTTTTTAAAAAAGTAACTATTTTGTCTAGGAATTGAACATGTAAAATTAAATCTTTGACATTATCTTTTCTTTTTTTCACTCTCTATTTCAGAATTTAGAATAATAGTGAGAAATTATAAATAAGAGAGTTAGGGATAGTAATAGACTGGGAGGTGGCTAAGCTTAGATACTGTATATTCCCGCGGCTTCCATCTTGGATTTCTTGGCGATTTTTTGTTGGCGTTTATCGATAAGACAACCCCGACGAGTGACGTGTTCCGGCAACCCCCTTAAGCCTAACATGCGCATAAGTCGCTGCTTGGCGACATTTACTACTTGGCGGAAACGAGGTTTTCACACCAAGAAAAAATCCAATATGGCGGCCGCGGGAATATACAGCATCTCTTCTGGCGGCTGCGCAAACCATCACCTCCTGAAATTCCAGGATTAGACAGAACTCGATTAGCATATTTAAATGCAACTGGTCTGCCAGTCATATCTTGGAAAGCACCTGCAAACCCGATTTTAGTGTTGGATCGGAAGGTTTATCATTGCGTTTTCCTGCTCCCAGCCTTCCATGTTTTCATACCTTTGGGTGCAGGAAAACATAATGATAAACATACCAGTCAATCTTTAAAATCGGGTCTGCAAGTGATTTCCACCAAGATAGGACTTGACAGACCAGTTGTATTTTAATACGGTAATCGAGACTTTGGGTTCTTTTTTCGGAGCACGAATTCAAAACATTTCGTGTCATCAGATCCTGAGACAGATACCAAAAGTACATAGTAGGAAATTTTTATTAACATTTTAAAATTGCTTCAGGGTTAATTTTCTCATTTAAAAATTTCTTCTTACATAAAAATAAATATTAATCCCAAATAACTCCCACTTGGCAACGTTTGAAGGATTGTAAAACACTTTAAGAAAATTAGAGTACACATTGTTGTTTCACAAATCAAAGTTTTTTATTATTATTTTTTAGGTGCGTTCGCAATTATATAAATACGTTAGCACCTATAGCCGTCGTCTGGTCCGTCCGTCTGTCCGCATATAGCAGTGCAAAAACTGCCCACCCGAATGGTTTGAAATTTAATAGGTGAGACTAGGGAGATTTGACCATACGGGAGCCTTGACCCTACCATCAGTTTTCATATTTAAATGAATTTCTGAGTTTTATCAATAGTTGTCAACCAAAGCTAATGTAATGCTCAAACAACAGTCTTTGTTTCATACAGATAATCGAAATAGGTGTGGGAAAAATCAATTGTGAGGCGTTTTTAACCTAAAAGTTGTGCTTTTTAGAAATATTTTGTAAGCTTTTTTCAGATAAAATATATCATAGACGTTTAAATAAGTAGGTTTTAAGTAATGCAGAAATATCGAGTTTTCATTCGAGGCATAAAGATTGTACAGTAAGTCAGGCTTAACATAACAATGTGCTATTCTTTAGAAAAAGGCTACGTGGGGATTCTTGACCCAGTCACTGTGAGAGAGGGTTGACCAGATACTCAAGACTCCCTTAATTAAGTGGTTTTGGAAATATTTTTATAAAATACTGTGCATAATGAAAGATTAATGGTTATATATAAAAAAGAATGTAAATTTATTCTGTAAAGCTACAGAAAAATAGGGTGATGGAAACGGAAATGTTTAAAACTGATTAAAGAAAGATGTGAAAAATTGCTATAGTACCCACTGAAAGAAAAAAAAAATGAAATATAAATGGGAAAGTTGATAGAAACTTTTTTCCATTTAAGTGATACCTACAATAGGTAAACAGAAACAGTGGAAAAGACTAGAAAGGACTAGAAAGTATGAAAGTAGCAGTCTTAAACCTTTCAAGGGCAGTGGTATGTTTATGAAAGCACTTAATTTTAATTCTCAAACACCATAATAGCACTAGAATTTTGCTAAAATCTTTTCAATTTAATATGTATGCGAAATATAGCCTTTTCCTTATTTCCAAATAAATTTGTTCGTCAATTCCACTGCCAGTCATTTATTTCAACATTTTAGTACTGAAAGTACTTTGCCCTTGAAAGGATTAAAAGATGTTAGTAATAAGTGCTCATTCAGCTGCAAAAGGACATAGCATTGATTAAAAACTTTAGGAAGGTATGTATACAAATTTCACCAGAATGAATACAGTGAGATGAAGCCAAACTATGTGACAACTAGAGTTGTCAGGTCGAGTGTCACAAAAAGTAGGACAAGAAGACAAAAAAAGCGGGACAGTGGCTCCTAACTCCGGACATAATAATACACGAAACCCTATGAAAACGGAACCTGTCTCTAACGGAATAGTGTCTTAAATGTTTAAATTACCTTTTCCCTGCTGTACAATTATACCTGCTCAGACAAATTCCTGTTTAAAACAAAATTTCCCCCCCTCTGACTTGCAATTGCGCCTAAACAGGTTTGTTTAAGCATCATATTTTCAAAAATATTTTTTATAATAATTAAAGTATGTAGCATAAAGTTATTTTGCTTTTTTTTTTAACTGATCTTATTTCTCTTCACAAATATTTAAATATAAATCAAACTGGGTCAAACATCCCACATAGTGGGTCAACCCTCCCATATGTGAGGAGCCTTGACCCATTATTTTCTCATGATTAAAATCAACCATTTTTTAAATTTCTTACATAGTACACTTATGTAACAATTTTATTTTGATAACTCATTGTATAACGAATAAAATGATACATAAAACTTTGCTCTACATTCAATATTTAAAAAATAAAAAATCATTTTGTTAAAAGTGGGTCAACCCTCCCTAGTCTCCCCTATATATAATCGGTGCATAATTTGGTCGAATCATTTCAAATATTACGAAATCGAATCAAAACTTAAAAAGATATTAATAAAAGCTTTCTTCATTCTATTAAATTCTATCCTACGTCATGAATTCGACGATATCCATGATGGGTAAGGTGGCCATGGTGATGAGGTCCTATTTAAGGTTGAGTCGTAATACTTCCGTTTAACTGAATTTAATATATGTAGAAGCGTATTAAATTTTGTATTCATGCAATTTTGCATAAGAGCACCAAGATCTGGATATTTATCAAACTAGTTATAGTGTACGAACGCACCTCATTTTTCACGTTTGACGTACAATTTCCGACGTGTTTAGATTTGTGAATCAATAAAAATTCCCCCTTGAACCCGATCCCGGAAACTGGTATGAAAATTGATCCCAAGCCCGTTTCAGGACCGACCTCGTCTCAAACATAACAATCTAAAAAGGAACAATTCTTTACAAAATATAAAACGATAGTTTAAAAAATTACCTAATTTTTCTTCTGTAACTTCCAATTTTTTCCAGCTACGTGATTCATCACCCTTTATCAAAATAAGTGAAATTAGTAAGGGACATTTATATACAGATAAATGCATTTCAGCCTGTCGATAAATAAATAATAAACAATTAAATTTAAAAAAATCAAAAAACCCGACTGCGTAAAAAGCGAATTAATTATTTCTCATCAATATGAAACTATTTTTTTTTCAACTAAGGGGCTCTGCCCCCTACGAGCTACGCTCGTCAACCCCCGTTCAGACACCGCAGACTCCAAAAGTACGCTAATTTTATCGGCTTTAAAAAGATTTCGGAAGATTGAATTATAATTTAAAAAATAATGGCGATCTCCCTATAAACGGATTTCTATTCATTTCTCTTTGACTGGGGAATTTTAAGGCCAAATCCGCTGCGGTACTACTTGATTAACCCGTCGACCAATTTCGCCAAATTATATAAATCGCCAAAGCACTCGCCAAATTATACAAATTGACATCATTTTTATTTTAAATAACGAAAGAACAAATAAATTAGTGCAACATTAATAAAAATACAAATAAAACGTCGAAATAAAAATAACTTGATGACGTAGACACGTGTAACTTGCTTAAAGTCAAGTTAATGTGACATTTACGATCAACCATTATTGACATTTAATCTTATAGTTTGGCGAATGATAGATTTTTGGCCGACGGGATAACTAAGTAGTACCAAAAATACATATGTCAATCGCTGTTTTCGTCTTTGATTAAGTAAAATAAGATAAACATTTTAAAATAAGCTAATATAAAAGGAATTAAGTAAACAGAATCTTTGTCTCCCGGTATTTTTTAACAAAGCGAAAAGAAAGTTCTTTTAAATAAGACATTTTAAATTAATCGTTTTTAATCTGACGTAATTTTGACCAAACTATTCTTTCTCTTTTTAATATTTACGTGAAAATATTTGTGTTAGAAATGAAATATTATTTGCGCTTTCCTAACAAAAATAGTTGAAAAGTATCCTCTCAAAATATCAAATAAATGTCTAGCGCAATTTCTAAATTTAAACCGTTTTGCAATATTATTTGGTGCTCATTTTATGTAATAACTGTAATGTAACGTAAATATGACGTAATTTCTCCTATTTAAGACTTCTAACGCATGTGAATAAATTCATTATTTTACAAATTCCTTTCTCTCTTAAAATTCACGTGTAATTATAGTTTTTATGACGTAATTTTTAATAAGTTCCTGCTTTTTGTACATAATTATTTAATTCTAATTCCAAATGTTTTTTCTGTTTATAATAGTCACGTGTAAATAAATTTTTAATTTATTACACGTATAAATATATATATATTTTCTTTTAGCAAACATTATTGTTTCCGCTGTTTATACAGTTGGCAACAGTTTAAATTAATATCACTTTCTAAAATCTGTAAAAAATATCTCTAGAAATCCTGAAAATTTGAATTTAAAATAGAAATAAAACCTCAATAGATGAGTCTAATAAGAAAAATCAATGGAATCTGCACACCGGGAACTTCAAACGTATAAAATGATCTAAAAATGATTAAATTCCTATGTACAGTTTTTGCTGCTATAAAACTTTTTTAATAGAACGATTTTGTCCAACTTTGGCATTAAATATCTCTAAAAATAATTCTTCGATTTGAAAACTGTCTGCATCAGCGTGTTTATCAAACATTTCTGTATAATACTACCGATTTTCATATTTTTGTATGCATTATTTTTCTTAATATTAACGAAGAAAGACCTCCGGTCACAAAAAATTCAAAACCGGCGGCGGTGACAGCGGTAGTTACTTTTTTTTAGAATAGAGAGATTCCTACTATTAGCTCACACTCTCGCTATATATATCTTTTTCAATAGCTAATAAAATACTTATTATTCATCCAATCAAGCTCAAATATTTTTTTTTAACTTGTAGTGGATGACACTTGATGTTAATCCAGTTTTTGTTTCAAATATCAATTCATTAATTAAATTAAATTAATTAATTTTCAATAATCGAGAGAGCCCTCTTCTTGATCAAGGCATTTTAAGCGCCACTCAAGAGGAAAGAAGAATGGGATAAAAAAATTATCGTATTGAACTAAGCAGGAATTGACTTAAAATATTTTTTTTATATTACTTGTTTATATTACTTACCTATTTTTTTTTATTTACTGGTATTGATGACTTTTAAGTTGTGTTTAATTGTTAGTTTCTATCTATAAACACTGTTTTGATGAGGTCTATAGATGTCTATGAGGGTTAGAGTTGCAGTAAAGCTAGCGATCCTACCTTCACAACTTCCAGGTTGTATAATATTTTAACGGAGCTTCTGACTGTAAAATAGTCAATGAAACATAGTCTTCATTTTGAAAGACCTTTGCAATGATATACCACTCAATAGGGTGCGTAAATTTTTTTTCGTCTCTACCGCCATTTTGTATTTTACGGCCGCCATTTTGAATTTATAAAAACAAAACCTAGCCTATAACCATCGGGCCATTAAGATGAATGGATAGAGACCTCATTCTTTAAAATCCATCCAGCCGTTGGGATGTTTCGAGGGTATAAAGAAATCCACATACACATATACGCGTGAAACACATAACCCTTCTTTTCAGTCGGGTAATAATGAGAGAAGTTTGTCTCTGTGTATGTGTGTGCTGTATTCTGAAGAGACCGCTGGGTGCGGAGCTATAAGATTTTACTTAGGCAAGCCTCATCGAAATCCATTCTGCTGAACTTTTTTAAAAAGCTAATCTTTCATCATCGGCTTCACCTGATTATAGACCTTTCCTCCTTAATTTTATAACTAAGCAACCTATAACGATATGCAATATGCTAAAACCATCACTGAAAATTTATCTAAGTGCCCGATCAAAATCCATTCAGCAGAACTTTTCAAAAAGGCTGGTCTTTTGTAATCGAATTCACCTGATCATGGAACTTTCTCCCTATATTTCTATAACTAAGCAACGTAGAATCATATGTTATATGGGGCATTCTCACAATCTTTTAACTTTCATGTCTCTGAATAATAATTTTTTATTTAATACACTTTTTTGTGTTTTTTTTTTTTTATTTCATATACTTTGGGAACATCCCATTGCATGATTGCACAACAATATTAACGAGATAAATAAGTTTTGGACGATGTTGGGGGTCCAAACACATGGAAAACTCATCTACCGTCCCGTCTCCCTGATGCTGATTTTGAAGTTTGGAGCTGTCTGGATAAAACTGTTTCAATAAAAATAATTCGATGTAATTTTATTCTGAAACTGGAACTATTATTGTTTTATATAAATATGTAGCTAAAAATTAACCGGCACACATTTTTAGGGTTGATATTATTTTTTGAACTCTGTCCCTGGGTTTTAGATTTTTTACCATCCCTCTTCTATAATTATACAGAAAATCACTTCAGATGCAGCGACAGAATTTTTTTCAAGTTTTTGCTTATGCAGAAGTATGCTAGAGAAAGAATATCTAAAATTCTTTGACAGGAAATTTACTGCAGAATATAAATCAGCATTTAAATATCAATTTCAAGCACTGTGGCTTTATTGGTAGTCTTACCGTCCCCGAGGTTTATTCCTGCACTTTTCGAGGTAAATTAAAAAATATATATAATTTAATCCAATGTTAACAACTGTTTCTAAAAATCAATGAACATTGTGGCTATCATTTAGTCTTAACATGATTTTCCTAAAAATAGGTGGTCATTTTCTTTACCGTTCCATTCTTACCGTCTCTTTTTTTTTTATCATTTCGTCCCTTTTTTTACCATTTCGTCCCTTTTTTTCCCCTTACCGTCCCTTCTTTAACACCCCTTTAAGACAATTTTATACAAAAATTCTGTATTAAAAGTACTACATTATTATTATTTCTTATTTGAATGTCCTGTGGGTACTATGCAAATTCATTATAAGTAAAAATTTAGAAGAAAATAAAAAGTTATAGGGGTAAAACGGTAAGGAAAATTAAACTCGCAAGTTTAACTTAAACTTCAGTTAAATAAAAAAATTTTCGCTGCTGACCATTTTTTCTTTATTTTGAATCATTAAGGCATCCGTCTATGAGATTAAAATGTTATTTTAGCAAGTTTAATTTCGCCAGATTTTTTTCCCCAAAAGTCAAAAGATTGTGATAATGCCCCATATACTAAAGTCTCTCTTGAAAAAAATATCAAACTAACAATGCAAGTCCCACCAAAATCCATTCAGCAGAACTTACGTTAATAAACAGCCGGAAAGAAATTCCCACTTCATTTTATTAGTAGATACTGGCTGTCCCAAAAATGTCTGATGGATTTTAAAATTCATTAACTTGCAAACGGTGGCAGATATTGAAAAAAAATTTGCAGGAGGGTTATCTAAGATGTCAGGAGTTTTTATGCTACGATTACCAGTTTTAGTTACAAATAGAAGCGATAGATGGCGCTGAAAGCAATAGGCGCTAAATCCAGGCTCGATTTTTCGGCCTCTCTCTTCTCCCATGCGAAAAAAGGAGATTAAAATGTTTTGAACGGATCCGGAAGTACCAAAAATCGGGACTGGAATTAACACCTATATCTCGCAGCGCCATCTATTGTTTGACATGCGAACTAAAATCAAGAATCACAGTAAAAAAACTCCCGACATCATACATAACCCTCCTGCAAGAATTGTTAGGTGCGTTCGTAATTATATAAATACGTAGCACCTATAGTCGTCGTTCAGTCCGTCCGTCCGTCCGTCTGTCCGTCCGTCTGTCCGTCCGTCTGTCCGCATGTAACAGAGCAAAAACTACCCAACCGAATGGTCTGAAATTTCAAATATATGATTGTTGCAAAATTTTGTCGAGCCATTTCAAATTTTATGAAAATCGGATGTATAGTTTAATTACAGGGACAGTCAAAAGTTTTTCTTTACATTACGGCCAATGGGAAATATTATTGAAAGTGCATTTTAATGATATTAGAGCCTTCCGAATGATCTGAAATTTTAAAGATATAACTGTTGCAAAATTTTGTCGAGCCATTTCAAATTTTAGGAAAATCGGATGTATTGTTTAATTACAGGGACAGTCAAAAGTTTTTCTTTACATTACGGCCAATGGGAAAAATTATTGCAAGTGCATTTTAATGATATTAGAGCCTTCCGAATGATCTGAAATTTTAAAGATATAACTGTTGCAAAATTTTGTCGAGCCATTTCAAATTTTAGGAAAATCGGATGTATAGTTTAATTACAGGGACAGTCAAAAGTTTTTCTTTACATTACGGCCAATGGGAAAAATTATTGCAAGTGCATTTTAATGATATTAGAGCCTTCCGAATGATCTGAAATTTTAAAGATATAACTGTTGCAAAATTTTGTCGAGCCATTTCAAATTTTAGGAAAATCGGATGCATAGTTTAATTACAGGGACAGTCAAAAGTTTTTCTTTACATTACGGCCAATGGGAAAAATTATTGCAAGTGCATTTTAATGATATTACAGCCTTCCGAATGGTCTGAAATTTTAAAGATATAATTGTTGCAAAGTTTTGTTGAGCTATTTCAAATTTTAGGAAAATCGGATGTATAGTTTAATTACAGGGACAGTCGAAAGTGTTCCGTTACATTACGGGGAATGGGAAAAATTATTGCAAGTGCATTTTAATGATATTACAGCCTTCCGAATGGTCTGAAATTTTAAAGATATAATTGTTGCAAAGTTTTGTTGAGCTATTTCAAATTTTAGGAAAATCGGATGTATAGTTTAATTACAGGGACAGTCAAAAGTGTTCCGTTACATTACGGGGAATGGGAAAAAATTATTGGAAGTGCATTTTAATGATGTATCAGACTATGCGCTTTATGAAGTGCAAAAAAGTATACATTCAGTACAATATGGGGTACAAAAAATAATTATAAAACTAGTTATAGTACGAACGCACCTCATTTGCCACGTTTGACGAGCAATTTCCAACTTGTTTTAATATCTGTCATCGTTTTCAAATTATTAAATTTTAAAATCCATCAGTCATTTTTGGGACACCCGGTAGATAGATTAAGAGATTGGGATGACTTCACCAGAAAAGTGTCTGAGAAAACTTTACTCGATACAACGGAAGCAAGTGCCGGTTTATTGCGCTCGTGTTTCATGTGGAAATACATTTTCACGAACAGCCTAAAAAATATGTATAAATAGATAAAGGTAACTCCCGTTAGTGCGACTTCCAAGGGAGGCCATTTTTCGCTCGCCCTAAACGAAGTCCGCTTTAACCGATGTCCTTGCCATTAATTAGAACATGATGAAGGAAATGAAATTGTCCGTACTAACTGGAGGTACGTGTTAAGGGGTCTCAGGACTCTTAGAATTGAAAAAAAAGACCATTTTCAACATTTAATATCTTAAATTGTATATGATTTAAAAACACAAGTCATAATGCTATGAAAGATATAGGTATGTTCTTTCATTTCATATATTTAAAAAATAGCAAGATTCAGAATTATTATTTACAGGGGGCTCCAAATTTTCAGACATTTGTCTTGAAGAATATTGGTATAACAGCTTACGCGCAGGATTATAAAATAAATTTTGCAACTAAAATGACATTTTTTGTGTCTAATTATACTTCAGATTGCAATAATTACCCTGGACCTAAATAAATTTGTATTTAAACCATTTTTATATTTTTAATACAAAGTTGTATTTAGCTAATGCAAAATTGTGAAAAGTTCAACTGTACATTAACCTAAAGAAATATTTTTTGAGCAATGAAAATAAAATTTTATGTTCAGTTTTTACAGACTGCCGTGAAACATATGTTTTAAAATTTTCATGAAAAAATAATCAGAAGTGTTTGAGATATCCCGCGCGTTACACCCAAAAACGTCATTTGGAGAAAAATGACTTCAAAGTTTCGAAAACGCCGCTTCAGCTATTGAGTGGGTATAATTCTAAAAGCCATAACTTCTGTTCTAAGGGTAATTTCAAGGAAATAATTATATCAAAATGTTCAGAAAAGACAGGAGTTTAGCATCTAAAAAAATAAGAATTTCCAATAAGAATCCTGAGACCTCTTACGCAGAGACGCACTAAACGAGAGTCCACTGCAGGGAAGCACTTACAGGAAACACACTTGATTCTTCGACGTCTTCGTCGGGAGGATTTTCGTCATTTATCGCAGCAGGTTTATCGGAAGATTCAGCTTCTCTTTCAACCTAGAATTCACAAATTTTTGAAAGATAAAATGAAAAGTAATATTTTTACTTTCTTTTTAGAGTAATCTCGTCACGATTCGTTGTGTGTGTATAGTACATTAGATAAAGGGCTTCTATTTATCTACACTGGTGGAAATTGATTTATGAACACACGGTTTTTTAACAAAAACTTCCATATATTCATTAAAAATGAAGGAAATTTCATGGGATATGTGGTGTCTGAATAGTGACATTTACTCCATGGTTTCTATTAACTGACTGAACGAGCTAAATTATGAATATACTGTGAACGAGATTATGGAATAAGTATTGTAAATAAATGGCTATGTTTAGGTGGTATGCCGATTGAGCATACAGTGAAATATGTTATATTTATTCGTGTAATTTATGTCCGTGTTGTCTTAGTAAAGTGATGTGCATCCGTGTTAAAACCTTGTCTTCATTTCTAAGTAGATTAATACCCACGCAAACAAGATAGGACAGCTGGCGACGAGAAATAAAAATTAGATCTGTACGAAGACAGCTAAAGGTAAAAGTTTCATTTTCATCTTTTAATTAAATTGAATTATGGAACAACAAATACAAGAATTGATGAAACAGAATCGGGAATTGATTCTTGCTCTTCAAAATAAAGAGAGCGTTTCTCATAAAGTAACTGTTCAATTTGAAAAATTTAATGAAGAATATGAAAATTTCGATAGTTTTTTCGGAAGATTTCTCACATACTTAGATGTTCAAAAAGTCCCGGAAGACGTTAGGGCTAAAGTGTTTATTTCTTCTCTAAGTCCTAAATTGTATCAGTTACTAAAAAATTTGTTGTCTCCAGAAATTCCTTCTGCGCAAAGCTTAGATAAATTGAAAGATATTTTGAAAAAGCATTTGACCCCAAAGCCATTGATTATACCTTCCCGACATAAGTTTCTGAATCGTAAACAGCATGAAGGGGAGAGTATTAATAATTATATAGCGGAACTCCGAGCACTAGCAATTAATTGCGATTATGAAAGTAATATGTTAAATATCATGTTACGTGATGTTTTCGTTAGTGGATTACGCGATAAAATAATTCTATATAGATTATTTGAAGAAGATAATATAGATCTGGATAAAACTCTGGAAATAGCTTTAGCTATGGAAAAGGCATTTAAGGGGGCAAATGATATTATGGGCCGTAAAATAAATGTAGTTCATGCAGTAAAGAAACAATGGTATAGAAAAACAAACTTTGCGGAAAAGCAGCGGAAATCTTTATTTTGCACGCGATGTACAGGCACGGATCATGTCAAAGAAAAATGTAGATTTATTTCGAGTAAGTGCAACTTTTGTTCAAAAATTGGGCACATAAAAAAAGCGTGTTTCGCAGCAAAAAAGGCGAATGCTAGACCAGTTAAACAAAAACAAGTAAATTTAAAGGAAAATAATGTCCAGGTTCCGTTATTTGGTTTAAATACCACTGATTGTACATTACGCGAGGAAGAACCGAAACGACCTCCGATAATGATTACTCTGAAACTTGACGGAAAGATTTGCTCTATGGAATTAGATACTGGTGGAGCAGTCAGTGTTATGAGTATAAATAATTTTAGAAAAATTTCAAAGAAACAGATTCAACCCACTGATATAGTTTTTAAAACTTATAATGGTGAATCATTAGTACCTATGGGGTATGTTACAGTTAGAGTTCAATATAAAAACCAGATTTCGGATTTGAACTTATACATTGTTAAGGAGAACTTGGATACCATTTTTGGCCGTGAATGGCTTCACAAAATTAGTCTAGACTGGAATGCTATTAAGGCATTAAGAGCTACGACTAAACTGAACTTAAAAGATCTGTTGGAACAATATAAAGATATTTTTGATGATAAACTGGGGGAAATAAATAATTATGAAGCTAAGCTCGAACTTAAACCGGATGTTAAACCCATATTTTGCAGAGTTAGAACAGTTCCATTTGCATTAAAGAGCAGAGTTGAAGATGAAATAGATAGATTATAAAAAGAAGGTATTTTAGAAAGGGTTGAAAGCTCTGAATGGGCAACACCAGTAGTACCAGTCATAAAATCGGATGGCAGCATACGATTATGTGCCGATTATTCCGTAACCTTAAATCCTAATTTAATCGTACCACAACACCCTTTGCCACGATTAGAGGAGATATTCGCAAGTTTGAATGGGGGAAAACAATTCTCAAAATTAGATTTCAAACATGCATATTTGCAAATGAAGGTAGATCCAGAAAGTCAGAAACTGTTAACAATAAATACCCATAAAGGATTGTATATTTGCAAGAGACTAATGTTTGGGTTAAATGGAGCGCCTGCAATTTGGCAGCGGTACGTAGATGGCTTGTTCCAAGGTATGGAATGGGTTAAAGTATCCATGGATGATGCTAGAATAACAGGAAATGACGAAATGTCACATCTTAAAGCTTTAGAGCTGTTTTTCAAAAAATGTAAAGAGCATGGTCTAAAACTTAATCTAAGTAAGAGTCAGTTCTTTCAAAATGAAATAAAATTTCTAGGTCATAAAATAGATGCAAATGGAATACATAAAACCGATGAGAAGGTTTCAGCAATCTTAAAAGCTCCTGTACCGAAAAATGTACAAGAAGTGAAGAGTTTCCTTGGATTAGTAACGTTTTATGGAAAATTCTGCGAAAATTTGGCAACTATAGCAAATCCTCTTAATAATTTGACAAGAAAAGATGTGAAATTTAAATGATCAAAGAGTTGTCAAGTTGCCTTTGAGCAAATAAAAAAGGAAATCTGTTCAGAAAAAGTCTTAGTTCACTATGATCCGAAACTTCCCTTAACGTTGGCAAGTGATGCATCTCCAGTAGGTGTTGGTTGTGTCTTGTCTCACCGATATCCAGATGGGTCTGAACGGCCAATAGCTTTTGCATCCAAAACCTTAACGAGGACTGAACAGAAATATTCTCAAATCGACAAAGAGGCCTTAGCAATTGTATGGGCAGTAAAAAAGTTTTACCTGTATCTAAAAGGAAGAAGGTTTACGTTAATAACTGACCACAAACCTCTAGTAGCAATTTTTGGATCGAAACGAGGATTACCCGTATTAACAGCTACCAGATTACTACATTATGCATTAATTTTGCAATCCTTCCAATTTGACATAGTTTTCCGAAAAACTAATGATCATGGAAATGCAGACTTTTTGTCAAGATTGCCTAAAACTTCGGAAGAACTGGAAGTGAAAGATGACATTACCATATTCCAGATGTCACAAATTGAAACGTTACCAGTTACTTCAAAGGAATTACGAGAAGAAACGTGGAGAGATGAAGAATTGGGTCCACTTTTACAAGCCTTACGGAAAGGTCAGAATTTGCAGGGAAGAGAAGCACAATATACCATTGAAGATGGATGTATCATGTACGGACAAAGAGTGTGTGTTCCGAAGAAATATCAAAAGCGTGTTCTGGAAGAACTGCATCAAGGACACTTAGGCATTGTTAAAATGAAAGCAATCGCAAGATCATTCGTCTATTGGAAAGGGATTGACAACGATATAGAAGAAGCAGCTAGAAATTGCGCTGATTGTGCCAGACACAAGACTGATCCAACAAAGGCCAAAGTTCATTACTGGGAGTATCCCAGTATGCCATGGGAACGTATACATGTTGATTTTGCCGGTCCTTTATTTGAGCACATGTTTTTGGTGATAGTTGATGCTCACTCTAAGTGGTTAGAAGTATATCCGATGAAGATTACCACAGCGAAGAAAACAATTGAATGTCTACGAGACAGTTTTGCGAGATTTGGATTGCCATTAGTTCTTGTCAGTGACAACGGACCACAATTTTCGTCTGATGAATTTCAGAGATTCATGCGAAGGAATGGTATCAAGCACAAAACTTCCGCAACATTTAAACCATCAAGTAATGGCCAAGCTGAACGCTATGTCCATATGGTAAAACAGTCACTGCGGGCCATGCAGAGTTATGAAGGAAGTATACAACAAAAATTGAGTACATTTTTGCTTCAATACAGAAAAGCTCCAAATGCAACAACAAATCACAGCCCAGCTATGTTATTTTTAAAAAGAGATATCCGAAGTAGGATTGATTTACTATTACCTCAACTACAATCGAGGATTCAAGAAAAAGTACGAAAAGGAGTATATGAATTTAGAGATAGAAATTTTGACATCGGTGATTCTGTAGCAGTACGAGATTATAAATCGGCAAATTCGAAATGGAAATTTGGAAGAATAATTAATAAAGATGGTGTCCTTCATTATACAATCGATGTTCAAGGTACACTCGTAAGACGCCATGTTGACCAAATCCGTCCAGTAGGTGAACAAGTGCAGAAGAATTATTCTACATCGAATGAATATCGAAGATCTCCATCGACAAAGTTTAAAGAAACTTCTTCAAAACCGGAACATCTGAATGCTGAAAGTATTATTGTTCCGATCTCCAGTGACAAACCTGTAGCGTCACCTTCAACTGCTGATGTCCCGAGTAAGGATCTGACTTCCCCAACCCATCAGTCAAATAGTTCATCACCAGTACCTGCTACGACAGATGCTCCACCGATTCAAGCAAGCCCGACTATAATACCCCGACGTTCTCAGAGAGTTCGCAGACCACTCAAGAAGCTTGACCTATAAAGGGGGAGGAGATGTGGTGTCTGAATAGTGACATTTACTCCATGGTTTCTATTAACTGACTGAACGAGCTAAATTATGAATATACTGTGAACGAGATTATGGAATAAGTATTGTAAATAAATGGCTATGTTTAGGTGGTATGCCGATTGAGGATACAGTGAAATATGTTATATTTATTCGTGTAATTTATGTCCGTGTTGTCTTAGTAAAGTGATGTGCATCTGTGTTAAAACCTTGTCTTCATTTCTAAGTAGATTAATACCCACGCAAACAAGATAGGACAGGATATACATAGTGTGTATAACAAATGATTTACAAAAATAAAATTTCAAACACAATCAAAAAATCAAAAATCAGATTTTCGTAATATGCAAACATGGAAATTGATTTATGAAATATCACATTTCATTGGCTATTCCGAAGTAATGTGCAAAAAAGTTTCATAAAACAAGGCAACGTGACATGCACAGTAGACATAAACAGCGTTATATATTGGAAGCAATACGTTTCAGTCATACTTTTCACGATGGGTAAGCGAAAGATGTTGTCTGAGGAAGAAAGAGCTAAAATCGATGAATATCTAGAATGTGGAAAGCCTGTTCGGGAAATTAGAAAATTAATTAAAAAATCAGTTGATGTGATATATAACTATATCCAGTAAATTATGGCAAAAATGTTAACAAAAAAGGTGATTCACGTTTAAGTAAGAGGGAGAAAAGGGGGATTCTTGAACTTGCATCGAAAGCCGGTCACAGTTTAAAGCAGATTTGTACAGGTCTATCCTTTCTTGTTACTTCTAGAAGAGTTAGGCAAATTTTACATTCTTCACGGAGCTTGAGATGGTCAAAAATGAAGTCTGGTCCAAAGTTACTTCTGCGTCACAAGCAGATGTGTTTACAGTATTGCTAGAGGTACATGGCAATGGGTAACAATTGGAAGAAAGTCATTCTTCGATGGAAAAAAAATTAATTTGGTTGGCCCGGAAAGTTTGAAGTATTATTGGTGGGACCTGCGAAAAGAACCAAAATCTACATTCAGCAGAAATTTTGGTGGCGGAAGTTTGATGATTTGGGCAGCAGTCGCTTATGATGGCAAAAGAAAAATTGTATTTTTAAACGGTCGCCAGAATTCTTTTGATTACAGTTTAGCTTTACAAAGTTCACTTCTTCCATTTGCATGGCAATATTATGGTTTTGATTACATCTTCATGCAAAACAATGCAAGCATTCACATTTCAAATGCAATGAAAGATTAGTTTGACGGCACAGATGTCATATTCGCCCCATATTGGCGCGATTTTTTTCTGACGCCAATGTCATATACGCAACGGGTAATTAATTGGCGCCAAAGTGTCGTTATTTTGCTTGATGTGGTAACCCAGATTATGTTGTTTATGCTGTTGATGTTTTCGCCAAATTGGCAACCGAAAAAAAATCGCGCCAATATGGGGCGAATATGACATCTGTGCCAGTTTGACGAACAGAATATTGTTCTTTTAGATCATCCACCTATTAGTCCTGATCTGAACCCCATCGAAAGCGTTTGGGGACAGCTTGTTCGAACGGTTTATGCAAATGGGATGCAGTACACATCACTTGTAGAATTGAAAGCTCCAATCTGTCAAAACTGGAAATTAATTGATCAGAATTACATTAAGAATCTTGTTTTATCAATGCTAGAATAAAAGAACCTCTGATGAATAAAGGTGGTTTTACTAACTATTAATTTCAATTAAATGTGATATTTCATAAATCAATTTCCATGTTTTTATGTTACCAAAATCTAATTTTTGACCTTATGTTTTAGTTTATTGATATGTATGAAATTTTATTTTTCTAAATCATTTGTTGTACGTCGCATGCATAATGTATGAAATTTCATTCATTTTTAATGAATATTATAGAAGTTTTTGTTAAAAAAACATGTTTTCATAAGTCAATTTCCACCAGTGTATAGTATATTACCTAATTTTCTGTAATCGGTTCCACCACCAATTGATGTGTTTTAACGCGCGATGCTTGGCGCGACAAAATGTTTTCGTGGCAACATTTTAATGCTATCCACAGCCACTAAACCACATTGGGCAACATTGCTCATACTTCACTCCAATTCTTGGCAGTACTGTGTGGCTACCATAAGAAAAAACCCCGGCAGGGTTGTTGCTTAAGAAGGTTCCAAAAGTTGTTGGGAGGGAAGTTCGTAAGTAAGAGTGGGCTTACCACATTTGGCAGCATTCTCAAAGATATTTCCCTGTTGAAGATTTCTTGTTACAAATCCGATCTCGGTGGAAGGAAATAAAAAGATTCTGTACTACTTAGTTATCCCGTCGACCCATTTCGCCAAATTATGTAAATCGCCAAACCACTCGCCAAAATATACAAATTGACATAATTTTTATTTTAAATAACAAAAAAACAAATAAATTAGTATAACATTAATAAAAATACAAATAAAACGTCGAAATAAAAATTACTTGATGGCGTAAACACGTGAAACTTGCTTAAAATCAAGTGAATGTGACATTTACGATCAACCATTATTGGCATTTAATCTTATAGTTTGGCGATAGATTTTTGGTCGACGGGATAACTAACAAGGAAGGTCTCCTTACTTGGCATACTCAGAATATTTTGAAAAAAAATACCAATTAAACTACTTATGTATGTAATAAAGGATCAGTCAAATTTAGCGGCGGAATTGCAGTAGATAGTCTGTAAAAACATAAAATACTTTCGAGTATTTGGCGCGAAAAGACAAAAGCGTCACGCGATTTGGCGAGCAGTACTTTTCCACGCCAAAAGCAAACGATTTTAATGTACTATTTAATGAATTTGAACATAAACAATGAGAAAGTTTAATGAATACATTTTTTCGTATTACATATTTATGTTGCTTGTCATTCAATTTTATTACTTTAAAAACAATTTCATATATAAAAAATACTTTCATATGTTTAAGCGTATTCCAAAATAAAGGCAAGATTCATTTAGTAGTTATTCATTTCAATATCAAAGAATTCGTCGTTTCCATAGCAACAAAATTGAATCGACAGTGCTCCATTGGACTTAATTTTGAGATATTGAAACAATTTTAATTTATTTTAATTTTGTTTTAATTCATAAAATTTTATATTTAACTTTCATTATAAATATATATACATATATGACAAAACTATAGCTAAATCAAACTAAAACTGACAAAACTAAAGTTATTTACATTAAATTTATTTAAACAAGTTTAATATGAAACATTTTTATCTTAAAGAATATTCGACATAAAAAAGTATTTTTCAAAATTTCATTTCATCGCCAACCAATGATAAATCACCAAAGAAACGAAATTTTCAGTATTTTTTTACGAACGTTCTACCGAGGTTCCACCAAAAAAAATTTTATAAACATATACTATATCCACATGAGACGAACACCCTGTATTTTTTTTCAGTTTTTTTCTGAATATGTCCATATGGAGACCTTCCTTGTAAGTAGTCCCAAAGTGTGCAATATGCAGTGATTCGTGGATTGACTGATTGAATGGAAAGAAATTGGTGAAAAAAGAAGATGCTGGACTTCCCTAAAATGAAATCGACTGACCTGTTACAATGGCAACAGGTCCGAGCCGAGACCCGTTCCAGGCTTTTTCTTATAAGAGCCACCCACACAGTAGACCTCACTGGTTTCAAAAGATTAAGAACCTACTTCAGTCAAGTGAAAAGACCGGTTCGGTAATGCTAATCCTATGGAAGAAATTTATAAAGATATCTCGGTTGCATTTTAATATTTTTAAATGATTTTTTTGCATTGGATAGCTGTGAGATCGATCTGTACAAAGGCCGTTTTTTGCTTTTTCGATTTTGCTTACAGATATTTTTAATGAGGGCACTTTCATTTTCGGAACCGGTTTCGAAACTGAAAGCATCCTTATAAAAAAAATCTGCAATCGAAATCGAAAAAGTAAAAAACGGCCTGCATACAGATCGATCTCAGCTATCCAATGCAAAAAAAAAAAAAAAAAAAAAAAAAAAAAAAAAAAAATCATTTAAAAATATTAAAATGCGACCGAGATATCTTTATAAATTTCTTCCATAGGATTAGCATTACCAAACCGGTCTTTTCACTTGACTGAAGTAGGCTCTTAACCTATGCAATAAACAAACTGAATGGAAATGTATATGAAACAGAGAATGGTTGCCAGAAAATATGATGCCAAATTTCCTTCTTTCGCCAAAGTCCCTATACCAGAAAAGGGAACAGATGTTATATATTCCCGCGGCCGCCATCTTGGATTTCTGGGCGATGTTTTGTTGGCGTTTATCGATAAGGCAACCACCACGAGTGATGTGTTCTGGCAACCCCGTAAAGCCTAACATGTGCATAAATCTGCTTGGCGACATTTACTTGGCGGAAAAGGGGTTTTCACGCCAAGAAAAATTCCAAGATGGCGGCCGCGGGGATATATAACATCTGTTCCCAGAAAAGTACCGTGACAACTATTTTGACTATGATGAAGAACAACATTGAAACATTTTCGAAATTTTAACCACGCTTTGGTACTTTTATGTTAACTGGACACAAATTTTGCCACTAGTTTTTTTTTTTTTTTTTTTTTCTTTTCCCTCGCCAATAGCAGCTTTTATTTTTTGCGGGTGGAAATTAGAAACAATGCTTTGATCTTGAAATAAATATTTTGGTTTATTGCACTTATTATTATTATTATCTATTATTACATAATTTTAAACGAAATGAGTGACAGGCATGCATCTTACATGTTTGTAAATACTAGTAATATATTTTATTTCTAATGTATGTATTTTAGGTGAAAGGACTTAAAGATTCATATTTTAAATAAACTGAAAGAGTTCAAAAAGTATAATAAACATAATTTGACTGATGAAACTGAAATAATCTTACTTCATTAATGGACAGGCCTTCTAAAAGAGAACGGACATCCATGTTTACAAAGTGCTTGGATTTTGATTTCTATTTGTTGCAGATTTTTAATAAATAAGAGCAAAGTCTCATTACAAATATTATGATAAAGAGGTCTTCAATAAGAGGAAGAAACCGAAAAACAATCAGCAGTTACAGAACACCGTTAAAAAGATTTAAACAGAAAAAAATCCCTGCCGGCTCGGGCCTACAGGCGGAGGTAGATTTCGAAGTTAAGTACTAAATTCACCAATAAAACTTAAATCAAGATTAGAGAAAAACCCAGTTCCTCCACTAAGAATGAGCTCTAGGGAGATAAACATTTTGTGAAAATTCTAATATACACGAATACACACACGCATGTATATGGAATAGGTTTAAAAAATAGCTAAAGTAAATTCAGAGAACCTCAAAGTGTTAAAATAAGTTAATATTTCCATAGTCGTGTTTTTATCATGTTTTAATACGTTTTCTCAAACTCGCATGACGTTACATATTCACCAACTGAGGTCCATTTTATTTCCAATATGACGCAATATATATATATTTTTTAATTCGTCAAACTATTTATTTCATTTTGAGTTTTCATGCGGAAATCTTACTCTAGAACACTTATGACGTAATATTCAATTTGTTTTCAATTCGTCAAACTATTTATTTTATTTATTTTTTCACGTGAACTTTCAATAGAAAAGCAATTGTTGTGGTGAGAATTTTATTGCTTTTTTTTTTAATTGTTGGCAACTGTTATAACGAAAAATATTTATTTTTTCCTGTCATTGTTGTGTAAGAGCTGGTTTTATCAGAATCTTGTTAAGACGGTATTCAAAATTTTGAACCTTCCCCATTTCCATTCCCTTGGACCGATTTTGCCCATTTTCAATCCCCGCCGAGATATTAGCCATCTCAAAGTTGTTGGCGAGTTTGAAGACGATCCGTGCATAATTGCGACTTTTATAGTGCGGACAAAATTTAGTACATACATACATATATATATATATATATATATATATATATATCTATATATATATATATATATATATATATATATATATATATATATATATATAAACTTTTTAGGTGGGGGTGGTTTTGGGTTCCCGGGGTCCTATAATGAAAAGTTATGAAGGAATTTTTCAAAAGTCGCACCATGGTAACGACTGCAATAGGTAGTATTTCTTACGAAATCTACCTAACACTACACTATCAACACAACACTATCATCTACAATATAACAGTTACACTATCATCAACCTATGCTCGTGGCCTAATCTAAATACTTATGACAAGTTTCTGCCAGTGAAGATGACATCGTGCGTAGCAGAAATTCGCATTTTCATTCATAAAACGTAAAAAGATAATAATAATAATACGCCGGTATCAAAATGACGTAATTTTCACTTATTTTTTTTTATCCATGTGTACTACGGTGCTGAGGCTGAGCAGAGAGAGCGTAATCTAAGTATATTTCTCTAGACCTCAAATTCTCCCAGACGCGTGCATGTGACAAAGAGACAAGGATGCAGTTCTGCCGGTTCCTAAGTTCAAGCCCCCCCCCACCCCCCACAGCAGAAGAAAAGTCTTTATAAACTATAATGCGCAAGACCTCGAGGGGGAATACTGAGATTATTCTAAGTAATATGTGCTCTGGATTCTCCTCTCCATCGTCTCCATGGTAAACCCAAGGTTTCGGAATGCATCCGTGTTTTTAAAATTTTTCATTTGAAAATGTAAATTTTTAGTTTCTTTTTTCCTGTATATTCTTCTTAAGGCTGTTAGTCTGTGAACTTCCCAATTCCCCTCTGAAGATGACGTCATACGTAGCAAAAAATCGCATTTTCACGCAAAAAAAAAAAAAAAAAAAAATAGTAATACGCCGTAAAATGAAGTAATTTTCCCTTAATTTTTTTTTATCCACGTACAAGGGCGCCCATATAGGGAGGCAAGGAGGGGCTCGACCCCCCCCCCCCCCTAGATTTTGGTTTTAACAAACTTTTTAAAAATATAAATCAGTTGCAAGATATGAAAATTTTAATTTGTAAAGACAAAGCATAATAAAACCTGCATCGACAAGATCCGGAAGAATTTTCCGCTTTAGATGGTTTTCCGTCTTAGCAGGTATAATTGTTGGGAATTTATTTTGTCATAACCATGATTTTATTTTCTTTTAAAGCTGGATTCTGCTTTAGACAGGTTCTGTTTTCATGGGTTTTTAATTAGTGCTGTCGACTAGAGCTTCTTACAAAGAGTAAAAACACAAGATAGGAAAGAAATTTCGTTTTAGACAGTTTTTATTTTAGCGAGTGTTACTGTGTGGGTTTTTTTCCTAGAAGACGATAACACCTTTTCTGCACTAGGGAGGATTTCGTTATAGACATGATGCATTTTCACAAGTAAAACGAATTTTGCGAAAACAAA
This sequence comes from Maratus speciosus, assembly GCA_963932465.1. Classification (NCBI taxonomy): domain Eukaryota; kingdom Metazoa; phylum Arthropoda; class Arachnida; order Araneae; family Salticidae; genus Maratus; species Maratus speciosus. Next base: position 58,288,876 of record OZ010798.1, read on the forward strand.
ACACTGAGAAACTAGAGACAGATTTAACAATAATCGGTCATCAATCCGAAAATTCGAACATAAAAAGTATCACGGAAGAATATCTCGAATTTTGACAAATGGGCGCCAAAAAAATTAATTCCGTCGATACTTTGCAGAAATACTCACCAATTTCGTCAAAGGATCGCGGAAAAGGGACAAATTTCGTCAAAAGATTGCAAAAAAATGCAAATTTCGTCAAAGGATAGCAAAAATCTCGAATTTCGTTCGAGAATCACGTGAAAAACGCGAATTTTGTTAAAGAATCTCAGAAAAAAGGCAAATTTCGTCAAAGAATGATGGTAAAAACGTAAATTTCGTTAAAGAATTGCGAAAAAACACAAATTTCTTCAAGGATCGAGGGGAAAAAACAAATTTCGTCAAAAGATCACGAAAAACTCAAATTTCATCAAAAGATCGTGAAAAAAGCGAATTTCGTTAAAAGACCATGAAAAACTCAAATTTCATCAAAGGATCGTGAAAAACACGAATTTCGTCAAAAAATCGAAAAAAAAATCGCAAATTTCGTCAAACAAGCGTAGAAAAAAAGCAAATTTCGAAAAAGAATCGCGGAAAAACACAAATTTCGTTCAAGGATCACGGGAAAATGCGAATTTCATCAAAGAATTACGGGGAAAACTCAAATTTCGTCAAAAGATCGCGAAAAACACAAAGTACCTTAAATATTTACTAAAATGCATGATAGCTTTGGAGGAAGTTGAAATTTTTCTCAGCCCCCCCCCCCCTAAAATTAATCATATGGGCGCCCTTGTCCACGTATACTACAGTGCTGAGAAGAGAGAGAGCCTAATCAAAGTGTAGGTTTCTAGGAATTGGCGTTGGCTGCGTTTGAACCAGGGACCCAACCTACTGTATTTGAAGGAGACAGCCGTAGCACGTGCCAGTGACTCACCATATATTGTTTATTGCTAGAGATGACGTCGCTACACCCTCCCAGTGAAAACGTCTTACTTAGAAATTGGCATGCACTCGCTTTGCTAGTTGCTGTGAGACTTTTGCCTATTGGGAAGGAATTTGTTGTGGTTCTGCCATCTGTTATAAAGGTTCCGTGTTTCTTTTCCGGGTCACCAACGTAGGTTTCGAGGTACTGACGTTGGCTAGGTTTGAACATGGGACCTACTGTATAGAAGGCGACCACCGTAACACAGAGCAAAAGGCTACCTCGATTGTTATGTGCCAGTGACTCACTGTATATTGTTTATTGAAGTTTTATTGCGAGAGATGACGTCGCTACACCCTCCCAGTGAAAACGTCTTATTTAGAAATCGGCATGCACTCATTTTGCCATAGTTGCTGTGAGACTTTTGCCGGTTAGGAATGAATGTTATTTGGGAATGTTGTTGTCAGAATTTATTGTGGTTCTGCCATCTTTTGTGAAGATTCCTGTTTCTTTTTTAGGTGACCAATGTAGGTTTCGAGGAATTGGCGTTGGCTGGGTTTGAACCTGAGACCCACTGTATGGAAGGGGACCACCGTAGCACAGAGCAAAACGCTACCTCGATTGTTATGTGCCAGTGACCCATCATATATTGTTTATTGAAATTTTATTGCGAGAGATATTTCTATCCAAAGATGTTAAGGGGGCTGGTCATCCAGCTTCCGATTTCCCCTCACTAATGTAAAATCTATGGGCATTGGATGCATTCGTCTATTTAAAATATCTCCTCGGGAAATTAATATTTTTAACTTTTATTTTTTGTGCACACTTCCTAAAAGAGGTCTCTTTTTTTCTTAGTCCTTAAAATATTTCTAAAGTATGGACTTAATTTTACAGGAAGTGTTAAAATCTTACTCACAGTTCTCCCGCTTTTAACACATAAAATATTAAATTTAGCCTAGATTTTAGAAATATTTTGAAAACTAAAAAGAACGACACATCTTTTAAGAAGAGTACACAGAAAAAAGATGTTAAAAATATGAATTTCCCGAGAAGATATTTTAAATAGACGAATGCATCGAAAGTCCATAGACTTAACATTACGGATGAGAATTCAGAAGCTGAGTGACCAGCCTCCTTAAGTCTTCTCATCACCTCAAATTTCCCCAGAAATGTGCATAGGGGGAGGAAACAGGGAGGCAGTTGTACCAAAGCTATATCATACATATTACTTATGTTGTTTTTTTTTAACTAACATGTAGCGAACAACGATAAATGAGGTACCATTGAATAGGGTTTTTTGTCCGCATCTGACATCGCACTAAATTTAACTAGCATGCAGCATACAACAACGAATGAGGCATCATTAGAAAGGATTTTTTGCTCATATATGAGATTGCATACTGAATTTTTGTTATACAGTCGGACCTCGTTACCCCGACACCCGGTTTTCACGTCACTCCGCTTATCACGTCAGTTTTTCAAAGTCCCGAATTTCTGGATATGATTTTAATGTAAATAAACTCCGGATTTTACATCGTTGAATAATTTTCAACTCCTGATATCCCGACAGTTTAGAAAATTGTCCATTTTTCTTAATCCATCTTATAAGCGCGGAAATTAAGCGGTAAGAAACGTCTTAGCTAAACTTTTCACAAAAATGTCTAAAATACCCATTGAGATAAATGATAAATTTTACTTCAATTCTTTATTTCAATAAATAAACCCATACACTATGAATGGCTCCAGATAGACCTGTCAGTCTACTCGACGTCTTTTTGTTCTGGTCAGGCGGAGCTTTCTTGAGGTTACATGGCGTTTTTCATCCGACTAAAACCGAATCATTGCATTGCATTGAAATGATCAGAAATGATCTAACATCCATTTCTGAAACAATGAATACTGATTACAATTCATTGTATAATATTGAAAAAAGAATTGCAGGAAGCACATCTAGGGATAAGCAAACCTTAATTCCTCAATATTTCATGTAACAATAAAAAACAAGTCATCCTCATCATAAATCTGATTTTTATTCTTTTCAATTTTGTTTTTGCGTTTATTTTGTTTAATAATAATGTTTTATTTCTGAAAGCTGCAAAAACAGTTATGAATTTAAAATTGTCTTAAATTAATTAAAAATGCAAATTTTTATAAACATATTTTTCTCCAACTCCGGTTAACGCGACACTCCGCTTATGACGACACTTTTTTTCTGGTCATTAGAGTGTCGGGATAACGAGGTTCGACTGTACTTTTAGGTTAAGTCTCATCAGACATATTATTTCTGATGTCAGCATCCGTTTTTCTACGCACATACAAAACGCACAGCGATGAATGTGGTATTATATGAAAGGTTTTTAAACAGGCTTTTGACATAGTACACTCATATTTCGACGAATTATAGAACTTATACAGACAACATGTTTAATGAAATATGAGTGTACTACGTCAAAAGCCTGTTTAAAAACCTCCCGATGGTGTTTGTGTTACTTTGTATATAATTTTTATAATTCTAGCGTATCACGTCGTGAGTTAAAAATCGATTAAAAAATTCTATATTTAGATACAACAAGTCGGAAATTGTTAGTCAAACTTGGCAAGTGAGGTGCGTTCGTACTATAACTAGTTTATAAATATTCAGATCTTGGTGCAATAGTTGTTGCACTCTTATGTAAAAATGCATGAATACACCTATCGTGGGATATCATTGAATTAATGACGTAGGATAGGATTTAATAAAATGAATAAAACTTTTAAAAATATCTTTTTAAGTTTTGATTCAATTTTCATAAAATTTCAAATGACTCGACACAATTCTGAAACAGTTATATATATTAAATTTCAAACTACTCAGTTGGGTAATTTTTGCGCTGTTATAGGCGGACAAACAGACGGACCAGACGTATTTATATACAGTGAAACCTCCATTAAGCGACCACCTCCATTAAGCGACCACCTCCCTGAACGACCATTTTTTCATGGAACGAAATTTATCCCCATAGCCTCAACACTAATTTTACCTCTATTCAGAGACCATCTCAGCTGAACTCCCTCCATGAGCGACCCATTTCTTTGTAGAAATTGAAACAAATTCCGTTTTTTCCTGGTCGCTTCTTGAAGGTTTTATTAAAAAAATAATTCCGGAGAGCGCATTATTCATCAAACTTCTAAACTAAGTTTAGAATTTTTATTTATTCCGTTAAATATTAAGTGTTTAAACCCATTTGTGCCTTTTTAGCAATCAATTTAACTCTTATGACAAATTAAGGATGACGGTTAATAAACTCCCCTGCCCTATTCTGTTAGGAAACTCTCAAAGAAATACATAAATTAATGAAATCGTCATTATTTGTTCCCGTCCAAAAAAAATTGCATTTATTTACTGAACTTCGAAAGGGCTTGGAAATAAAAGTTATAAAAGATAAAACCGTAAAATCAAAGCAAACGTCAATTATTCATTTTTTAAACTCTGCAGTCATTAACTTATGTAATTAACTTTTGCTTTGATGCTTAAATTTTCATATTTTTTCCTAATGTGAAAAATAAATTTTAGTTGTATTAATTGTTACTTTTTTTCAACAATTAAAATCTAGATTTAAACATGATCTACATTAAGAGACCACCTCTCGGAACGACTAATTTTTATTGGAACGGAACATGGTCGCTTTAGGGAGGTTTTACTGTAATACTATTGTTTGTATTATAATAATCGCTACGTATTTATATAATTATGAACGCACCTAAAAACTCAGTTGAGTTAAATGAAAGTATCTGAAAAGTAAAGAGCGATTCAAACTTTTTGGTACACCCTATACACATTGACCTAGACGAAGATGTCATAACAATTTTCTCGTGCTACTGAAAATTGTTTCGTAAATTTTTCTATTTTGTTCAATATCAATCTGGTTTCACCTTTTACGGCTAGATAAGAAATTCATTATTTTTTGAAAAGCGATTTTTCGTCAAAATCGTTAAATAAATACAGTAAAACCTCCCTAAAGCGACCACGTTCCGTTCCAATAAAATTTCGTCGCTGCGAGGGGTGGTCGCTCAATGGAGGTCTTATTTAAATCTAGATTTTAATTGTTGAAAAAGGTAACAATCAATGTTACTAAAATTTATTTTTCACATTAGGAAAAAAGTATGAAAATTTAAGTATCAAAATAAAAGTTAATTACATAAGTTAATGACTGCAGAGTTTGAAAAATGAATACATTGACGTTTGTTGTAATTTTACGGTTTTATCCTTTACAACTTTTATTTTTAAGTCCTTTCGAAGTTCAGTCAGTAAATGCAATTTCTTTTTTTGGACGGGAATAAATAATGACGACTTCATTAATTTATCTATTTCTTTGAGAGTTTCTTGACAGAATAGGGCGGGGAGTTTATTGACCGTCATTCTTAATTTGTCATCAGAGTTAAATTCATTGCCTAAAAAGGCACAAAGGGGTTTAAACACTTAAAAGTTACCAGAATAAAATATATATAAAAAAAAGAAATTCTAAACTTAGTTTAGAAGTTTGATGAATAATGCGCTCTCCGGAATTATATGTCTAATAAAACCTTCTTCAAGAGGCCGGGAAAAAACGGAATTTTCTTTAAAGAAATGGGTCGCTCATGGAGGCAGTTCAACTGGGATGGTCTCTGAATGGAGGTAAAATTAGTATTGAACCTATGGGAATAAATTTCGTTCCATGACAAAATGGTCGTTCAGGGAGGTGGTCGAAGTGGGAGGTTTCACTGTATCTACTTTTAACACTGGCGAATTACCCAAACAGAGACACATTCTAATTATAAAATGGAAGTTTTGAACAGTAATCCACGTAATTCAAAGAATTTAATATGGTACGATTGCAAAATGAAATGGAAATTGGATTTTTAATTAATTTTTCAACTACATTTCAGCAGGAATTGGATTATCTGCTAATATAACTGAGGAACTGGATTTACCTTCTGCAAATTGTCTCATTACTCATATGATTTTACTATTATGTATTCCTAAAGTTATGCTATTTTGACAAACATCGTGAAATTTTCCATTGAAATAATATGGCAGTACTTGTGGAATTACTTTTTCCTATAATTTTACAATTTGTTCTCACTGAACAATTCAATACCTGGAGTAGTTTCTTAGAATTATTTTACTTCATAATCGACAATGACGTAATAGTGTGCGACAGGGTTCATAAAGTCCAGACCCCCTCCGAAAATTTAAGAAAAAAAAATCTTGCGTCAAGCATAGATTATGAAACACTTTCTAACACATTCAGGATACTGTAACAGAACTTCGCCATTTAACCCTTTATCTCCCAAATTACGAATTCATAAAAATTTCATCTTCTAAAGTTCGTGAATTTTTGAAACTACATTAGAAGATTTACACAGTCATTTAATCGATTTTAGAAAGTATTTTGCCAATTAAATTTAAATCAATAGGGATTTTGTGCAATATTTATAACTCCACACAAATCTTTTATTTAAAATACTAGGGGCCTCTGCCCCCTACGAGCTACGCTCGCCAACCCCCGTTCAGGCACACCAAAATCCAAAAAGCACGCTAATTTGATCGGCTTTAAAAATATTGAATTAAAAAAAAAAAAAAAAAAAAAAAAAAAGTAGCGATCTCTCTGTAAACGGATTTTCATTCGTTTTCCTTGGATTGGGGATTTTTAAGACCAAATCTGCTGCTGTTAAGAGATACAATGGTTGTTTTCGTATTTAATAAAAAAAGTTAGTTAAACATTTGAAAATAAGCTAATGTAAAATGAATTAAATAAACAGTGTCATTATTTCCCGGTATTTGTTAACAGCGCTAAAAGATAGTTCTTTTAAATAAATCATTTTAAATGTATCGTTTTAAATATGACGTAATTTACACCAAAGTTTTATTTCTCTTATTAATATTCACGTGAAAATACTGTTGTTGTTAGAAGGAAATATTATTTGCGCTGTCTTCGAATTCACGATAATAGTTGAAAAGATCATCTCAAAATATCAAATAAATGTCTCGAGCAAATATATTTTTTAATTTAAATTGTTTTGCCATATTTTTTGCCCATTTTAAACATGACGTAATTTCCTCCATTTACAAGTTTTAACGCATAATAATGATTTTTTTATTTTAACATTTTGTTTCTCTTTTAAAATTGAAGTGTAAATACGATTCTTATGACGTAATTTTCCTGCTTTTAACACGTAATCATGTAATTCTAATTTTAAAGTTTTTTTTTCTGTTTATAGTAGCCACGTGTAAATATTTTTTTTATTTGAAGGAAATATTATTCTTTGCACTGTTTTCAAAATTGGCAACAATTTAAAATAATATCCTTTTCTAAAATTTGTAAAATATATCTCTGGAAATGCTGAAAATTTGAATTTAAAATGGAAATAAATCCTCAAAAATGAATCAAATAAAAAAGATAAATGCAGTTTGCACACCGAGAACTTCTCACTTCTCATGTATAAAATGATCTAAGAATGATTAAATTCTTATGTATAGTTTTTGATTCTATAAAACTTTTTTAATGGAACGACTTTGACCAACTTTAACATTAAATATATCTTAAAATAATGGTCCGATTTGAAAACTATCTGCATCAGCGTATTTATCAAACATTTCTCTATAATACTACCGAATTTCATATTTTTGTATGCAAGAGATTTTTTAATATTAACGAAGAAAGACCATGCTTAAGCATTCAAATTGGATGCCGATCTACCGGGAATATCTACTCAGATTTTCATTGGTCCATTTCCAAATCAAAACTTTTTTTTTATGTATAGAAGGATATTTTTTAGTATTTTATAGAATTAGAAAATGTACAAATATAATAACTCTTACAATAGAAATAGCGATATATTTCCAAACTGAAAGTTTTCCCCCACAATCTTTTAACGCCAAGAAAGCTGAAAAGATGCAGATGAAAAATAAAACATCCTTTTAAAAATATTTTTATTTTGTGCAACCCATAATGCTTTTGGAACTAGATTAAGTAAAGTATCTATAACTCATTCTAAACTGTATTACTACTAATCGATGTATTAAATGAATTTTATAACAAGTTATTTTAATGGTACTAATGGATTTGAAAACACAATATCCGCTATGTTATCATCTATAATTGGAAAAGTATTCAAATTCTTTTGTGAAGCCCTGTGTATGATCTATAATAGGTTTGTATATATACAGTAAAACCTCCATGTGCGACCACCTCCCTGAATGACCATTTTTTCATGGAACGAAATTTGGTACTTTTCGGTTAGCCGGGCGCCAGTGTCATATATACATATATATGTATATATAAATGTATGTATTTATAGATATATATTTACATATATCTATATGTGTTTATATACAATATATGTATATGCATATATATGTATATTTACATATATGTATGTATATAAATATGTATATAAAACACTGGCGCCCGGCTAACCGAAAAGTACCCGAAATTTATTCCCCTAGGCTCAAAATTAATTTTACCTCCATTCAGAGATCGTCCCAAATGAACTCCCTCCATGAGCGACCCATTTCTTTGAAGAAAATTCCGTTTTTACCTGGTCGCTTGAAGAAGGTTTTATTAGAAAAATAATTCCGGAGAGAGCATTATTCACCAGACTTCTAAACTTAGTTTAGATTTTTTTTTTAGATAGATTTTGTAAGAAATACTACCTATTGCAGTCGTTACCATGGTGCGACTTTTGAAAAATTCCTTCATAACTTTTCATTATAGGACCCCAGGAACCCAAAACCACCCCCACCTAAAAAGTTTATATATATATATATATATATATATATATATATATATATATATATATGTATGTGTGTACTAAATTTTGTCCGCACGATAAAAGTCGCAATTATGCACGGATTGTCCTCAAACTCGCCAACAACTTTGATATGGCTAATATCTCGGCGGGGATTGAAAATGGGCGAAATCGGTCCAAGAGTGTGGAAATGGGGAGGGTTCAAAATTTTGAATACTGTCTTAACATGATTCTGATAAAACCATCTCTTACACAACAATGGCAGGAAAAAAATAAAAGTTTTTCGTTATAGCAGTTGCCAACAATTAAAAAAAAAAAAAAAACAATAAAATTCTCACCACAACAATTACTTTTCTAATGCAAAATTTTCACGTGTAAAATTAAATAGTTTGACAAATTGAAAACAAATTGAATATTACGTCATAAGTTTTCTAGAGCAAGATTTCAGCATGAAAACTCAAAATAAAATAAATAGTTTGACGAATTAAAAAAATATGTATATTGCGTCATATTGAATATAATGGACCTCAGCAGGTGAATATGTAACGCCATGTGAGTTTGAAGAAACGTATTAAAACATGATAAAAACCCGACTATGGAAATATTAACATATTTTAACACTTTAAGGTTCTTTGAATTTTTTGTAGCAATTTTTTAAACCTATTCCATATACATGTGTGTGTGTATTCGTGTATATTATAATTTTCACAAAAAGTTTAGCTCCCTACAGCTCACTCTTTGTGAAGAAACTGGGTTTATCTCTAATCTTGATTTAAGTTTTGTTGGTGAATTTAGTACTTAACTTTGAAATCTACCTCCGCCTGTAGACCCGAGCCGGCAGGGATTATATATATATATATATATATATATATATATATATATATCCCGGTAACTTCTAAGTGTTTAAACCCATTTGTGATTCTTTAGGCAATAAATTTAACTCTGATGACAAATTAAGAATGACGGTCAATAAACTCTCCTGCTCTATTCTGTCGGGGAACTCTCAAAGAAATAGATAAATTAATGAAATCGTCATTATTTGTTCTCGTCAAAAAAAAAAAAAAAAATTGCATTTATTGACTGAACTTCGAAAGTACTGGGAAATAAATGTTTTAAAAGATAAAACCGTTAACTTGTGTAATTAACTTTTGTTTCGATTCTTAAATTTTTATATTTTTTCCTAATGTGAAAAATAAATTTTAGTAACATTAATTGTTACCTTTTCAAAAATTAAAATTTAGATTTAAACATGACCTCCATTAAGAGATCACCTTTTCCATTTTTATTGGAACAGAACGTGGTCGCTTTAGAGAGGTTTTACTGTACTATATAGTATGCTAAAATTTAGTTCTGTTGGGGATGTACAATGCAGTTAAAAATTCCCTTCAGCTATTCCCGTCGATAAAAGGAAATGTACTCGGATTATTTTACGCAGTCCTGCATATGGTATGTAGAATTTATACAGGGTGTTGCCAAATTCGACCGACACATTCAGAGGGGTTATAGAAGGTATCAAGAAGATGAAAAATTGCCATAGAACGTGAGATCTCAAAACGCTTATTTAATCACAAATACAGGGTGTTTTTACCTCATAGATACAAGATGAGGTAAAATACGGCAAAATCTGTAATGGCAACAGCACTAGCGTAGCGTCGCTACCGACAAGGGAGAAGAATTAACAAGCTCCGAAATTTACCTATGTTGATGAAATATGTTTACGCTCTGTGTTTTGAATATCTATTCTTTCCTAAAACGAAGTAGAGGCAGACGATATTGTATTTATGCTCTATTTATTTAGCTGTTTTTTTTTCGTACTTGTTCGTTAACCTTTAACTTACAAAATGATAATTATAATAATAATATAAAAGAAAAGCACCAGAAAATTCTGTTGAAAACGTAAATATGTAAGGTAATGAGATAAAATTGTAAGAAATTAAATTCAGGTATTGTGTTAATTTAATCATATCAAATACAATTTTATCAACGGTAATATCAGTATCTCTATGTTTTGCTTTTTTTTTTTACTTTTAGATTTATATAATTCTAAAAATTAGTAAAAAAGAATTTTTCCCTATCTGTAATTTTTTTTATTATTTCTTATATGTTAATATCATAAATATTATTGAACTGTTTGTACGTTATTTACATTAACAACAATCTTTTTATTTTATCTGTGAGTAAGTGAAAATGCGTAAATTTTAAAAGATTATTGCAACGATTGTTTAAGACATTAAACTTCATAAATTAATGAAACATCGGCTGTAAAAAAATTTCTACTTAATGGGATATTTATGAAATTTTCTGGGACTTGTAGAGTGTAATATTTCGTATATTTTTACATTACACCTTCGCTTTATGTATCTTTAAATCCAATTATATCATATTTACTTGACGTATAATATTCAAGACGAAATTTTTAGCTTGTTTTTTTTCGTTGCTCTTAAATCGTTCATCCATCATGCACGAAATATATATATATATTCTAATAATTTTTAATATCCTGTATGAGGTGTATCTTTCTTTAGATCTCTTAGATTTTTATTATCTATTTCTATAGTTTCTTAGATTTTTATTATCTATTTCTATATTTTCTTAGAGTTTCATTCTCTTAGATTTCTTAGATTTCTATTTTTCTTAGATTTTTATTATCTATTATATCTACGCATCTTCTATGAATGAACTCACAAGCTCCTCTGACGATTCTGTGGGTCATTCATAGTTTCTTATTTTACATATTGGTTTCCTATGTTCATTTCTAAATCATCTTTAGAACTTTACCAATTTCTTCATACATTTGTGATTTCAAATTTATTATATATATATATATATATATATATACCCGTGCATGAACATAGAATATATATTAGATAGATAGAATAGAATATCTATTCTATGTTCATGTATCGGTGTAACATTTTGTTGAAAACGTAAACATGCAACATTAAAAAAGAAAGATTACAATAAGGTAGACGCTCAATAACACAAATACGCTGCTCAAAACAATTAAAGGATATTTGAAGTTTTATATAAAATAAAGATATAAACGAAATTTTTTTTGCCGAAAATAGAAAAAGAGAATCACTAATGCAAATTTTTCTGGTTTTCAAACTGTGGAGTATGCAAATTTTGAGTTCGACGTCAAAAACGTCGCTTCAGCGGCAGCGAATGAAATTTGACTTTCAACTGGATAAAAGAGAATGAAAACAAGGATGATCGGCATTCAGTGATTGCTTTGTTTCGATGAGAACGATGTCTCAGCGAAGTCATTTGACAGATTCAGAAGCTTTGAGAATTGTTGGTAGGTTAGAAGGGGGCCAAACTCAAGCCGAAGTAGCGCAAGCCATTGGAGTGTCACAAAGTGTCATTTCCAGGATCTGGAACCGTTTTTTGGAGAGTGGATGTGCAGGCCGAAGACCAGGGCAAGGTCGTAGACGGGCAACAACGCCCAATGAAGATTGGTATTTAGCATTAACAGCTCGGAGATACCGAACCATGAACGCTGCTCTTCTCCAACAACACCTTCGCTCGGCTACAGGCACCACGATTTCAACTCAGACTGTCCGAAACCGGCTCCATGCTGTAGGTCTGTATGCTCGCCGACCGATGGTATGTGTTAGATTAACATCAAGGCATCGTCGCGACCGCAGGGAGTGGGCAACCGAGCATGTCAACTGGAGGAGAAATGAATGGAGCAATATTCTGTTTTCTGACGAGTCCCGTTTTTCTGTGCATCCGGATAATAGGCGTATTTTCATCTGGAGGGACCGCGGCAGTAGGAATAATCCTGCGTTCGTGCACGAAAGTGTCAGATTTGGCGGTGGAGGAGTGTTGGTGTATGGTGGCATCTCCATTGACGGGCGCACTGACCTCTACATCATTCGAGATGGAGCTCTGACTGTTCGCCGATATAGGGATGAGGTCCTCAGACCTATTGTAGTCCCTTACGCTGCAGCAATCGGAGATAACTTCATTTTAATGGACGATAACTGCAGGCCACATCGTGCAAACCTGGTGGAGGATTTCCTTTTCGAGGAAGGAATCGTTCGAATGGAATGGCCAGCGTGTTCTCCAGACATGAATCCAATCGAGCACGTTTGGGACGCTCTAGGAAGACGAGTTTCTGGCCGCCAACAACCCCCACAAACTCTCCAAGAACTGGAAAGAGCTCTTCTGGAAGAGTGGGGCAGAATACCCCAACTCGTCATTAATAGCCTCATTGAGTCCATGCCTCAAAAGTGTTCAACGTTGCTGGCCGCCCGTGGAAACCATACCCCCTACTGAAAATGATTTTCTTTGAAGAAAACACCTTTTCTTATTCTTTTTTTTTCATATGCACAAATTGTGTTTTTTTCCTTTAGTACACAAATGCGCAATAAAATGCATTTTTTTCTGCCAAACATGTGTAATTTATTCTCATATAACCTACTATGTCTGTCGACCATGTATCAATCAGCTAAACAGTTTACCAGATACAAAATCCACCTAAAACTGCAGTATCCTTTAATTGTTTTGAGCAGTGTAGTACAAGGATGGGAAGTTTCTTCCCCATTGTCACTAAAGGCGCTGCGATCAATATCGCATTACCATTACGCTCTATGCAAATGTCCGATCTTGTATGTTAATCTATGTTTCACCCTAACTGAAGTCGAGTTGACTCAACCGTTGACGGTAATAATTTTGAAAAAAATAAAAATACTACTATAAAAATGTAGCGATATGTACCTTGTTTTGTATGCAATGTGATCACATCACGGAAAGTTATGGAAAAAGAGGGTGCTCACACAATCGATGATATCGTATGAACTAGTAATCGCAGTCCAAAATGTGTAGTGCGTCAAGTTCATACTGCTGGCCCTTATAATGGAAACTACTACCGCTTTTTTAAAATCACATTTACAGCAAAGATGAGTATGTTTATTAAAAGTTTAATTGTAATATGCAGTGCACTCTCGATTATCCGGGTTAATCACCGGGAGAGGTCACACGGACAATCGAAAAACACGGATATTCCGAAAACTCTTTTTTTATTAAAGAAAAAATCAAGATCAGTACAGAAATATTAAAATTACTTACATTTGCATGCAGTATAACATCAAACTGGGAATTTTCCTTTTAATATTTACTGCCTTAAAAAAATCTGTAATGCATCTTTGCTTCTGCTGTTTGTTCATCTCTTGCCTTACATCAACACATACTTTACGAGCCGCATAGTAATATCACCGTAATCAAATTCTCTTTCTCCCATATAGTCTGATAAAGTTTCTACAGATTGTAGAGCAGTAGAATGAGAAATTGTATTTCCCTCATTTAGTACATCTTCTTCATCTGTACTATCATCACTATTAGATTTAACAACACACTTATAAACGATGGCTTCATCTGTCAAATACTGGAAGCCAAGGCTCACATGTCCTCCCATTTCCTTTAACCCTACCCGTCAAATAGGTTCCAGAGCGTTCGATTTTACCTCTGCGTACTTCAGAATACTATAAAGCTAAACCGGAAAAGATTCTAATTCACAGCAACATCGATTTTACATGCATGATAAGCGTGAAAATGTTTGTCTTTATTTATTTATTTATTTTTTTTTTTTTTTTTTTGTGTGTGTGTGTGTGTGAGTCCGTAATGAGCACGGATAATCCGCAAACCGGATAACCCGCGCACGGATAATAGAGAGTACACTGAACTTCAATTTTCTGAAAGTTATTACTGTCAATCAAAGTTGAGTTACGGTAGAACACCCTATATTTTTGATTAAATACTTGGTTTGCGACCCCATGTTCTATGGTGATTTTTTTTCCTCTTGATGCTTACTATAACCCCTCGGAATTTGTATAATTTTAAGAAACATTTTCTTTGCAACATCCTGATGACTTTAGTCATACAGCATATTAAAAAATTATACAGCTTGGCAATGTTGGCATTAAGAAGTATAGTTATAATATAAATAATACTGGAATTATATAAAGAATACTGGAATTATATAAAGAATACTGGAATAAAGAATAAAGAATACTGGGCGAAAGAATATACTGGGGTCACCTGCGGCTGGCTTAACGAAAAATGCCATTATATTAATTTATTAATATAATATTAAATAATGAAATTAATATTAATATATTAATTTTAGCCTATCAGCTGAGTAGAGTGAAAAATCAATTACAAAATTCAATCTTTATATAAAAAAAACCTGTTTCAAAATAACAGATTGCAATAAAATAATATAAAAAATCTTCCAAGAAATTCTAAAAAGTAAATATCTAATTGAAATGTGGTGTATTTCCCATATAAAGGGAAAATCTAATTACAAAATTTTACACACTATAAAATCCATTCAATTCGAAGAATTTAATATTGCATGGTTTCAAAGTGAAATGGAAATAAAATTAACCGTTATAGTTATGAAACTGCTGTCTACAATTTTCCGATTGCCTAGTTGCTGAAATGATTTTAAAATTACGCCAAATGTTATGCTTACACAATTTTCAAGACATTCGATTTTAAATAAATAAAAGTGGGTGAATTAGTTATTGCTTTATACAATTTTTTAAATTAATATTGCTGCAAATATACTAATACACATAAGTAATTGTTTGATATTTCAAAAATATAAAAGAAACAAATTAAATAATTAAAAATCAAATGGGAGCTTGCTTATAACTTAAAATAGATACAGTAAAACCTCCCTAAAGCGACCACCTTCCGTTCCAATAAAAATTGGTCGCTCCGAGAGGTGGTCTCTTAATGGAGGTCATATTTTAATCTACATTTTAATTGTTGAAAAAAGGTAACACTTAATGTTACTAAAATTTATTTTTCACATTAGGAATAAATATGAAAATTTAAGTATCAAAACAAAAGTTAATTACATAAGTTAATGACTGCAGAGTTTAAAAAATGAATACATTAACGTTTGCTTTGATTTTATGGTTTTATATTTTATAACTTTTATTTCCAAGTCATTTCAAAGTTCAGTAAATAAATGCAATTTTTTTTTCTTTTGGACAGGAACAAATAATGACCATTTCATTAATTTATCTGTTTCTTTGAGAGTTTCCTGTCAGAAAAGGGCAGGTTACCACGTTGGTCGTCATCCTTAATTTGTCATCAAAGTTAAATTCATTGCCTAAAAAGGCACAAAGAGGTTTAAGCACTTAAAAGTTACCGGAATAAATAAAAATTCTAAACTTAGTTCAGAAGTTTGATGAATAATGCGCTCTCCGGAATTACTTTTCTAATAAAACCTTCTTCAAGCGACCAGGAAAAAAAGGAATTTGTTTCATTTTCGTCAAAGAAATGGGTCGCTCATGGAGGGAGTTCAACTGGGAAGGTCTCTGAATAGAGGTAAAATTAGTATTGAACCTATGGGAATAAATTTCGTTCCATGAAAAAATGGTCGTTCAGGGAGGTGGTCGCTTAATGGAGGTGGTCTCACAGAGAGGTTTCACTGTATTTGTAAAACAAAGAAAATATTTTTCTCAGTGATAAAATTAAATAACTAAAGCAACAGGCAAACTGCATATGTAATGTAATAAAAAAAATGCAATTTAACAGATTACAACGACCATTTGGAAAATGATTTTTTCAAAGACTAAAATTTAAGACATAAAAAATCGCACGGAGTTGATCCTACATTACGTACGCCATGGATTAAACGTTAATATTCCTGGACCCATTTTAAATGAAATTTAATGCTTAAACTTCTAAACATCTCACAATATTACTTTTTACACCGTCGTATAGAGAAAAAAATGTACTTTTAAATGCAATTTATTTCAAAGCTGTATCTCAATTTGTTTCTGAGTTATTAATTGTTTTTGTAATTTTTATTACTTTTTTGTCATTGTGGCAACAGAAGTATCCATCTCTGTTGAAAGTAAAGGGAAAATACAGATTACTGTATAGACCCATCAGAAAACGAATAAAATGCGGATTCAACCAATAAAACACTTCAGATATGTTTTTGATTTCCCACCTTGACCGAGGTCAATAACCATTTTTCCAAATGGTTAAAAAGGGATAAGAAAAAAAGTATTATATTATTTCAAACGAAATAATAGAATATTATTTCTTAAATATATCTGTGCATATTTATCTCTAAACAGTTAAAAAAAAAAAAAAAAAAAAAAAAAAAAAGAAGTTAAACTTTTTTTTTTTTTTTTTTTTAGAATTATTCTATTTATATGGAAAAAAAACAAGCATTTCTTGGAAATAACATCTGTAAAGGTAATAATAATGTCGTTGAAACGTAAAAAGAGAGAGAAATACAATTGCATTATTTTTCACACTGACTGTTACATATATTTTGCAAATAAGAATATCCTGTCTTGCTATTACTGAAATGGGTGGAACGAAATCTGTAGAGTGGCAAGATTTCTGGACAGAAATGCCTGTGGTCCGCAACCTAAGCCGGATTTTATGAAATGCAGAACATGAACTTGATATAAGCTAACGTAGTATTACTTTACGTCACTTTCAAGACAATTTTTTAGCATACAATCTAATAAAAAGAAAAGTGCCCAGTTAAGCTGATGACATTGAACTCACAGGATATTCACATTAATTACATATTATACTGTTATTTCAAAGAATAATGCTCCTCGAAAAATAAATTACGCGGGGATTAGGCCTTCTTTCCCCACCCCCCGTCCTTTAAACTTAACCAATGAACCCCCAAAAGTAATCAGGGAAGCGCCTTATCAGAATGAACCTAGAAAATTGTTTTGAGGGAAATCGGATGTCTTCTATCAAGAGTTATTGCGTTACGTACATACAAAATCTGCGGTCATATTAGCTCTCAGGCTTTGATAGCCTATGAGCTAAAAAAGCAATACAGAAATGCAACAAATAAGAAATAATTAAAAATGCAAAAAAAAAAAAAAAAGGCTTCAACGGTTTTTTTTCCTTTTTAATGAAGAACTGAAACAGACTTTTTTTTTCGAGCACCCCGTATTTTAAATATATGAACGTAAGTAGTGTGATAATAAGAGTTCGAATCCACCGGCGTTCCGTCATTGTGGAATTGAAGGTCTATGGAAGCCTGTGGAGGCAGTGGAGATAAGAGCGCGCAGGCCTTAATAAGCCGCTGTGTTGGAGGAAGTGATAATGCGTGTTATTTGATAAGGGTATTTTGGCAGAAGTAAGAAATCGTCTTAGATAGAGTACAGTGGTATGAATCCGATTTTATAGGTTGACTCGTAGATTTACCATTGTGTTTTCCTGCTGCCAGTCCTCCATGTTTTCATTCCTTTGGGTGCAGGAAAACACAATGGTAAACCTACAAATCAATTGCTAAAATCGGGTTTTCAGGTGTTTTCTACCAAGATAGGACTTGACAGACCGATTGCGCTTTAATATACGAATCGAGTTTAAACTAATTCTGAAATTTCAGCCGTGAACTCGATGAGGTGATTGTCTGTGCTGCAGCCTCTCGGTATATAAAGAAAGTTTGACTTTAGACTCAGTATAGATATTATTTAGTGGTTAGTATACATTAGACAAAGTGTTAGAACTTTTCAGAAAATTAACTTGATTTATTGAAAATTTAAGCATAATGTTTGTGAGAGAGATTTTTTTCTAATAAAGGAATCATATGAATCAGAAGTTTCTTTTATAAAATGGTAGTTTAACAATTATACCGACATTAAAAATTTAAGCTAGTGTTTCTGAATAAACATTTAAATAATTATAAAGAAGGAGCTTGGTGCAATATAATAGAAGCGTAAAAATACAACGTTAAAAGCACCAAAATTTTTAAATTTTAAGCATACCGGTTTCGGTAGCATATAGCATACCTTCCTCAGTGCTAAGGATGGCGGAAATTCGCTCACATATATAGGAGAGATGGGGATTCAAGTTAAAGGTTTATTGACCAATAGGAAAACAGAGAATTGCAGGTAACAGCCAGTGGGAAAATAGATGGGAAATGGAACCAAAGTAGTGAGGGGGGAAAAAATTAAGAGACAGAAGTTTTTATGTAATATTTCCAACAATCTGATAATAGGGGAATAGCGAATTCACAATTAACAATATTTTTAAAAATTTTTATAAATATGAAATGCTTCAAAGAAGTTAAGTTCGTGTATAGAAGTAGGTTTAGAGATTATTTTAACTGAATTGAAGTCAAAAGTATGATTCATCTCCCAGCAATGTTTTGCAATAGAGGATTTATTGATTTCTTGTTTTTTAATATATTGTTGATGTTCTTAAGCAACTCATTCTCAGTAAAGAACATCAACAATATATTAAAAAACAAGAAATCAATAAATCCATTGCAAAACATTGCTGGGAGATGAATCATACTTTTGACTTCAATTCGGTTAAAATAATCTCTAAACTTACTTCTATACACGAATTTAACTTCCTTGAAGCATTTCATATTTATAAAAAATTTTAAAAATACTGTTAATTGTGAATTCGCTATTCTACTATTATCAGATTGTTGGAAATATTACATAAAAACTTCTGTTTCTTAGTTTTTTTTTTCCCCTCACTACTTTGGTTCTATTTCCCATCTATTTTCCTACTGGCTGTTACCTGCAATTCTCTGTTTTCCTATTGGTCAATAAACGTTTAACTTGAATCCCCATCTCTCCTATATATGTGAGCGAATTTCCGCTATATGCTACCGAAACCGGTATGCTTAAAAAATTTTCGGTGCTTTTAACGTTGTATTTTTACGCTTCTAAAACATTTAAATAATTATAAGTGTAAAAATTTCTTTTCCACAATTGATGTGGAATGAGGAAATTTATGTAGAGTCCTGATACTGTTTGAAAATTATTTCGCTTACCCCTTTACTTAATCTTCATATAATCTTATACATACTGAAATGTAGTTAAGTTTTAAAATGTAGTGTGATTAATATGGTAAAGGGTAAATAATTAATCATAACGATTAATTAACGGAACATATAAGAACTGAAAATAAAAAACTGATTAAAGAAAATTATAAAATTATAATGAAAAACCCTAAAGATAATTAATCCAACTTATTTTATGTGATTGTGGGAGGAAAAACCTCATATTAGAAATCACGCTTAAAGGATTTATATTTAACTTAGTTTAAATAATTTCGTTAAAAACAATATTCGGACTCATTGAAACTTATATTAACTCAATTAAACTTCAAAGTTTTATTATAAGCTTATTTGAATTATGCAATACAGAGAAACCTCCCTCTGCGACCGCCTCCATTAAGCGACCACCTCCCTGAACGACCATTTTTTCATGGAACGAATTTTATTCCCATAGGCTCAATACTAATTTTACCTCCATTCAGAGACCATCCCAGTTGAACTCCCTCCATGAGCGACCCATTTTTTTTTAAAAAATGAAACAAATTCCGTTTTTTCCTGGTCGCTTGAAGAAGGTTTTATTAGAAAAATAATTCCGGAGACCGCATTCTCCATCAAACTCCTAAACTAAGTTTAGAATTTTTTTATTATTATTATTCCGGTAACTTTTAAGTGTTTAAACCCCTTTGTGCCTTTTTAGGCAATGAATTTAACTCTGATGACAAATTAAGAATGACGGTCAATAAACTCCCCTGCCCTATTCTGTGAGGAAACTCTCAAAGAAATAAATCAATGAAATCTTCATTATTTGTTCCTGTCCAAAAATAAATTGCATTTATTTACTGAATTTCGGCGACGGCGGTGACAGCGTAAGTTACTTTTTTCAGAATAGAGAGTTAAAATCTAGATTTAGGGGCTGTGCATGTATCACTTTATCAACTTTTTGGTATTTTTGGACACCCTCCCCCCCTTATGATATCATATGTTATCATCCCTCGAACCTCCCCCCCCCCCCAGTAATGATATCGTTATCATAATAATAAATAATAAAAATGTATAAAAATTCTTTAGAATTTTGGATTTTTTTTCCTTTGTTTGGAGTGATTGATTCACAAATATGTTACATTTATTTTTCTTATACTTTATTGATTCAAATGAAGAGAAGTCAATAAAATATCAGTTTATATATGAAATAACTTTATCTCAAATAACACTTAAAAGAAGAAGACTGTTTAAAAGTATTTAGGCTACTTCAGTCAGGCGAAAAGACCCGTTCGCTAATGCTAATCCTATGGAGGAAATTTATAAAGATATCTCGGTGTCATTTCAATATTTTTAAATGATTTCTTTTGCATTGGATAGCTGAGATCGATCTGTGTGCAGGCCGTTTTTTATTTTTTAAATTTTCATTGCAGATTTTTTTTTTTATGAGGATGTTTTTACTTTCGAAACCGGTTCCGAAAATGAAAGTGTCCCCATAAAAAATATCTGTAAACAAAATCTAGAAAGTAAAAAGCAACCTTTGTACAGATCGATCTCAGCTGTCTAATGCAAAAGAAATTATTTAAAAATATTGAAATGCAACCGAGATATCTTTATAAATTTCTTCCATAGGATTAGCATTAGCGAACGGGTCTTTTCATTTGACTGAAGTAGCCTCTTAATAATAGCTTTTCGTTGCATAATGCATTCAGCAGTAATAATGTCTGTTTGAACTTGCCCCCACACAGGGCGGGGAAGACAGAACTTCTTATCAACAAAACAGGCGGATAACATTCTCTTTTATTTACTTGCTAAATACAAGTATAATTTCAAACATACTTCGCTTTATACTTTGTTGAACAGCGGATTATATATGCATACACGTTGGAGTATTCCATATTTTGGAACGGAATAATTTTATAATCATTTAGGGATTTAAATAATAACTTTTGTATTTTCAGGAAAATAGATAACATACTATTTTGATGTAAAGACCAAGCTACAAATAAGAAGAGAAAATATTGGTTGGATCAAAAATGATAACGATATCAAAACACAACCCCCCCCCCTCTCCCCCTAGAGATATCTTACGATATCATGTGCCAGACCCCCCCTCCCCCCTATAATGATAACGTTATATATGCATAGCCCCTTAAACATGACCTCCATTAAAAGATCACCTCTCGAAGCGACCAATTTTTATTGGAACGGAATGTGGTCGCTTTAGGGAGGTTTTACTATATTCAGAGATTTAAACATTTTCGGAAGGAATTTTATTTATTAATTTTTATATCAAGCTTTCTCAATTTGAAAATTTTCTCTAGATTTTCAAAAAGCGAAGGGATTTGTTGAAGCATGTTAGCTGTTAGAAAATTTGTTCAGGAAAATTCGAAAAATATCTAAATTCTATTCTTTCCCCCCACTATTTATTGAAGTGATTACGAGAGCAAGCCAAATTTGCAAGTGTTTTTACGCGAACGTCTACACTGTTCTGCGTGCAAGCATTACTTAAAATCGGTTGAGAGCTATTAAGGGATGATTTTATCGTCGTTCGGAAAGCTGGACAAATAAAAATGGCATTGGCTTGTTTAAGTAATTTCTTTCTATATTATATGGAATGCTTGTTCAGGCGGTGCTAAGAATAAAATAGAATTTCACGAGTAGCTTTATTCGTTTGTATTACTAAGCGTGTGTGAGTTCCTGTATGTAATTACCGAATCGTGATGCATAATGGCTTGCGAAATAGAGAACAAAATTCACAAAGATTTTTTTAAAAGTTTTAAAACAGCTTTCTAAAAATAACGATTTTCAATTTGATTGGTATTGCTAGTTTTTTCTTTCTTTCTTTCTTTCAAGGACATCTGTGGAGTTAATAGATCGAGTTTAATTTAAAGTTTTTGACACCGAACGGCAGCGGGAGACAGCGTCACATTTTTTTGCAACTAAAGTTCATTCTCCGGAAAAATAATTTTAGAAAAATTAAAAGATACTTTTACTTTTATTTGATGATATGGATCATGTAAAGAAATGCATTCTACCCTCCTTTACTTCAGATAAAGAGAATATTTTTTGAAAAATTAAAAGATACTTTTACTCTTATTTGATGATATGGATTATATAAAAAAAATGCATTCTATGCTTCTTTACTTCAGATAAAGAGAATATTTGTTCTAAACTACCTTTTTTAAAAATGCATTTACATTACCTATTAAGAACAATCATGTTTGGAAAATCATTAAATTCAGCTCAAGACATAATAAAAATTTTCGCGTGAACATCTTTGTTACAAACACAAGCCAAACAAAAAACTGCCCAAATATAACGAGGTATTTCTTTTTTCAGTTCCGAATTAAAAACCGAGACAAAAAATTGTATTTATCAGTCTTTTTGTTTATGTTTGTGTGTACCCAGATGTTACATCCTATTAAACTCCAGCGTATTAACCAATTGGGCCTTTCCCGCGTGGTTTACCATCTGAATACGCCATTGATTGACATAGTTATCAAAAGGAATGGTTTTTCCACGCTTTTTACCTTCCGAGCCCGCGGGCGACATGTGCAGCCCGAGACAAGGCACATAATCATTAATACATATTTATAAAATTCAGATGTGCATAAAAATTCTTTCACACCTTTACTGTTGTTTTATATGTTTTTGGGGGAACACAACATCTGCCCTGTTATTAACCATTTGGAAATGGTTGTTGTTTTCGGTCGAGGATGGGGGCATTTGATGCTCGCATTTTATTTTTTTCTTTAACGAAATTCAACGATGTTCTTTGCTTTTAGAAGAATTTTTATTTGAATAGGTAATCGAAAGGCATAAAATCGTTAAAAATTGTTTGAATAGGTAATCGAAAGGCATAAAATCGTTAAAAATTGAAAAAGTTACAAAATGGGTAGGCGCAAATTATCAGATATGGAAAAATCCAAAGCCAAAGAGCGACGCCGAAATGAAAATCATCTTGCAAAGCAAAAATCGAGGTCTTCAACTGATTATGTAGCCCATGAAAATGGATGTCTTCAACTGATTATGTAGCCCATGAAAATGGATGTCTTCAACTGATTATGTAGCCCACGAAAATCAATTACAGAATAAAAGACGAACGCGAAAAAGGAAACAATCTAATGTTTAATCGATTTATAGTAAAAGGCCATGTCTCGAGGGGCTCCAATCCACTAGCCACGGCGTTTTACAATCGTTTTATAAAAAAAAAAAAAAATCCTAATGATCGTTGTAATCTATTAAATTACAATTTTTTTTAATTATTACATGCTTTCTTAAACTTACAATTGTGTTTGTGTGTGGCAGTGTGGCTTGTGACCTATTTTTTACCCACTTCCTGTTGGCATAGAGCTTTGAAATTTGGAATATAAATTACATTCTTGGGGTCAATACATGAATTGTACATTATTACTATTTTTTTTAATTTGATCCCTAAGGGGGGGAATTTACGTAATGGTTACGTTTGATCTCCTATGGAGAAATCAGCATCAGCTTCAACAATGGGTATTTGTTGAAAATTAATAATGTCAGGGTTACCACCATAGCACCAAATTTTAGCCAACTTGGTGAAATATCGCCAAATTTCGGCCAATGTCAAAATATCGCCAAATTTGGCGATAAAAATAAGTTGCCATATAGGAAGCCAGCTTGGCGATAGATGGCTAATTTGGGAAAATTCCTATTTAAATTCATTACTCTTCCGTAATCGAGCTCACGTGTCAGAATTTTTTTCATTATTTCTCTTTTATCTGAAACAATGAAAGTAATCCGATTGGCACCATCTTGAAGAAATTTCATAAAAAACTTTTTAAATTAAAATTAAAATATAAAAATGGGAATATTTTTAAAAATAGCTAGTTGTGGGTACATCTATACAAATGAACAGCTTTCATTAAAAAGAATAATTAGCAAAATCGGTTCTGTGGAAAGCTCAGGGAAGATGTCTAAAAAACAGCCTTGTGTTTTAAATATAAACCGTACCATTTAAACGGTACGGTTCGCCCCGGAATGGTTACCTAAGCTTTCTTACACTTGGATTTTATATAAGAAGACTGCGACCCGGCCAACGTCGCAATCATATGTTTACGGCCCGGCAGAAAAAAAAAAAAAAAAAAAAAAAAAAAAAAAAAAAAAAGAAAAAACGTTTAGGATAAGCTGACTTAGAGAAATAAAAGAATCGTGATCAAGATTTGTATATGTTTGTGTGTGAGTAAACGGTACTTATAGACCGGGAAGGGCAGCACAGACAATCACCTCATTGGCTGAAATTCTAGAATTAGTTAAAACTCGATTCGCATATTAAAACGAAATCGGTCTGCCAAGTCACATCTTGGTGGAAAACACCTGAAAACCCGATTTTAGCGATTGACTCGTAGGTTTACCATTGTGTTTTTCTGCACCCAAAGGTATGAAAACACGGAGAACTTCCATCAGAATCTCTATTATTGTCGTAAATGAAGAAATTTTGAATTAATTATTCACCCAATCTAAAAATTTTATATAAAATTTATGCAAACTATATAACAATATGAAAAATAATTAAAAATCGAAAATTCATAAAGCTCATTACTTTTTCCTAGCATTCATCTAGATTAAAGTTGTTCATTGTGGATGGTTTTATAACAATATATAAGCCGAATTTTTACTGAGGAAGGTCAGGGAAAAACTGGAAAAGTCAGGGAATTTTTTTACCAGAATTGTGTAGGAATCCTGTATAAGTATACTTTTATATGACAAAATCAAAATAAGAAATAAAATTTTCCTAATATTTCCCATTATCATGACTGCTTAGCTTATACATCTTTTGTTATTCAATTGTATCTTGTCCAACTTTATCTTCCGACTTTTCCAGATTTATATTATACTTTTTTAAATTCAAAATTTCAAGAATTTTAGGATATACACATTTGTTGTGATTAGTCTGTGTATTTATTAATTAAACTATTTTTCATTTTGAATTTCTGAGTTTTTTCCATATAAACACTATTGTTTTATGAGTTTGTTTCACAATGTGGCCACTAGATTTTGGTTAGGAACCAAAGTGGCGACTGGATTTTTGGGGTTTAGGAGCCACTGGTTCCTTAAAGATTTTGGGAATCTGCACCTATATATTAAAGAGTATACGACATCGAAAAATCCATGAGACGCCCAAATATCTATCATATGCGTCACAATGTCATGGGAATTTTATTTTAATTAGATGTTTGTATGATAAAAGTGTGTTATTTATAAAAAAAATATTAATTCCATATTTTTGGATGAAGAACAAAATCAAAAAGGAAGAAAATTTATTCTAATGTCATAATTCTACGTGTCCCAATCTATCTTAAACCCTGCGTTGTATGAAGGATCCTATATTAATATTTGGCTTTTTTCCTCTTTTTTAATCGTTATACTTGTTTTAAATTAGTACTTATTCAGACTAATTTTTGTTATTTCGCATTACAGTGCAAATTTAAACCAATTGCATGGTTATTTTTTAATAATTTTTTATTAGCCCCGGTACGGTATGCTATTTCTTTCTCCCAGCTTATTTTGTGTCCAAAAAATAACGTTAGCTTACAGACGCTAGCAATAAACAAAGTAGATGTACCATTGTACAATTAAATGCTCTATAGCATTTTTTTAAATTTCTAAACATCGCACATTTTCAGTTTTTATACCATCGTATTGGGGAAAAAAAGTACTTTTTAATGCAATTTGTTTGAAAACTGCATCTCTATTTGTTTTTGAAATATTAATTTTTTTGTAGTTTTTAGCGACATTTGTTTCATTTTGGCAACTCAAGTACGCCATTTCTGTAGAAAGTAAAGAAAAAAATGCTGAAAAATAGCAATTATATCTTTTTGTTGCCATTTTCTCATTAAAAAAAATTAATTAAAATACGTGCTACTTTGAGAAAAATATAAATGAAGGATATATGATAAAACAGGGAGCTATTATAAACTATATTTAATTTTAAGTTTCTATATTAATGCAAATGACGTCATTTTACATAACATAAAAGCGTGTGCTTTAAGTCTTAAAACTGAAATATGTTTTGCAGTAGAGTTCCGATTACCCGAGTCACGCTTAACCGAGTTATTTTCTTCTGATGGACTGGTGGCTTCTATTATTATGAAACAGCCATTATAAATGAAGCGTTAGGTGAAGATGAAAGAGCTGCTGTAAAAAGTTAAAACTCTGATTTTCTGGTCACAATGGAAAAAAAAAATGGCCATAATTTTTTTTAACGCTTCATTTATAATGGCTGTTTCATAATAATAGAAGCCACCAGTGCACCGGAAGAAAATTTGAAGTAATGGAAATGCCGGGGCGACACTAAATTCTGAAAAAGCAGAATTCCTGTTCTCTAGTCTTATGTTTTATTTTTGTCTATCTCCTTTTACACCGTATTAAAAATTATCTCATCAAAATTAAAACTCTATTAAATGTGAAAGTTAAACTAATTTACCTCGATGTTTTACTTATCAAACCAGACACTGTAGCGGAATAGCTCAAAACAAGCAGGGCAGGTTTACACATGGGGTACGTTTACGCAGTGCACTTTTTCCGAAACGAGTTATAACTGGCACGCCACCAGTCATGACAGATTGATGTTGCTCCCTAGTGGGTATTCTCACACGTTTTTGAGCGTCAGTCGAGCTTCGGTCTAGCATGAGCAAAGGATAATCTGCTTTCTGTCAAGGTGAGTAAATTTTGTGTTGAACTTATTGAAAGTTATTGTGAACTAATAATACTTAGTTAAGGATAAACAAATATATGAACATTAGCAGAATTTTATCCTTTTTGGAGAACTGTATTTGTACGAACAGAAATGTTATTAATTTTCGTTGCACGTTAAAAATAAATCCAAACATGGCGGCGGGGCACGTTTACGCATTGACATCGGGGCACCTTTACGCACGTTCAAAACGAAGAAATTACATAAAAATTTACTAGTTTCTGTGGAAGCAGATCAAGAAGACAGCAAAGGAAAAAGTATGAAACCAAAAACTACAAAAGGGAAAATGTTTGTACACTCTGGATCTGGAATAAAGAAAATAAACGAAGATGAAAACTGTGTATGTATTTATTGTTTGAAATCATACAACCAATCCAAAAAAGGTCAAGACTAGGTTCAATATCTTAGATGCAAAAGGTAGTCCCATAACAAGTGTGCAAAAGGAAATACTTTATTTTTTGTTTGTAAAAACTGTAACAGATGAAGATGACTAAATAATTTCTGTTTTTAATTAGCAATAAGCCCTATGTTTTCAGTTTAGCCTATAAAATGTTCTTAAATTAATTCTCTTTAATTATTTTTAAACAATGTTTTAAGTTATAAATAAAACATTTCAATTTAATTAAATTTTTATTTCACTTATTCCTTGGTATCACTTATAATATGCGTAAACGTGCCCCTTTTGATGCATGCAAAAGATTTGGACCTAAAAAAAATTTTTTACGGTTAAAAACACAAATAGAGCAACAACTGAATACACAAATTTTAACTTTATTAACTGCTTTATAAAACCACAATGTCTAAAATTTCCTAAGTTGAAACATAACAAGTAATATAAAAAAGAAAAAAATTAAAGTCAATTCCTACTTAGGTCATCAAAGAAAAATTCAATATAATCCCTTAAGCTAATATTAGTTTTTGTTGCATTAAAATATCTCAATTTGTTGATTTTCTATAAGTAAGTAGATTTACAGTGGATGTCTATGGGAATTCGGCGAAATATTTGAGATATCGCCAAGTTGGCGTCATTTTGGCTACTCATTTTGGTCGCCGACAAACTTGGCGCTATTGGGCGACAGAACAGGGTCCCCCCTATGGTAACCCCCCTTATAGGTATGAAGATGCATTAAATGCTTCAATAATCAATGGCCGCCATTTTGTGTCCCATGTAAAACTAAAATTAATTAATTAAAAATTAATTAATGACTTGATATTTGAAAAAACTGTATTAACATCAATTGTCATCCAGTACAAGTTTTAAAAAATTTATTTCAACTTGATAGGATGAATGATAAGTATTTTATTAACGATTGAAAATTTGAACAAGATATATAAATAAATAAATAAATAAATAAATATAGGGAGAGTGTGAAATAATAGTAGGAATTGAAAAATTAGAAAATTCATTGAAAAAAATCCGCGTAAATGTGCCCCAATGTACCCTACTTTTGACAATTTTAGTTGCAGCAACATATATAACTTTTTGCGTAAAATATAGCCTATATAAATTTTAAAAAATACTTGAAATTGTAAAATTCGCGTCTGATTGTCTTTCTAATACAATAGCCACTGAAACGCAACATCACGATGCGAATTTTTGTTTCCATGGAAGCAAGCACACGATTGTTCCCATTATAACATGCGTGATTTCTTTTTTCTTGTTATTCATGAAATCTCCATATCATCAATGTACTATCACGTGACAATGGCTAGTTATTGAAATAGTTGTTAAAATTACAATTATAATGACTCACACAAACACACACACATTAGGACGTCGATAAAACAGAGAGAATGGAACAGAGA
Source organism: Maratus speciosus (assembly GCA_963932465.1). Lineage (NCBI taxonomy): Eukaryota > Metazoa > Arthropoda > Arachnida > Araneae > Salticidae > Maratus > Maratus speciosus. The sequence goes on from OZ010798.1 coordinate 58,317,877, forward strand.
AAAGAGAGACTAGAAAACAAGAATTATGCTTTTTTCAGAATTTAGTGTCATCCCCGATGAAAAAAAATATATATATGTATATAAATATAGATAATATGAAACATATTTCAGTTTTAAGACTTAAAACACACGCTTTTATTTTATATACAATGACGTCATTCGCATCTTCTGAAGAATTCCTCATATGACGTTACTATCGCTAAATAATTCACAAATCCAAAAAAAAGGATATCACTCAAGAAACTCGACAAAAAAAATCGACTATCTAATGATTCATATGCCTTCATTTGTTTGCAATATAGATAATTAAATTAAATATAGTTTATAATAGCTCCATGTTTTATAAGAAATCATTCATTTATATTTTTTCAAAATAGCATGTATTTTAATTAAGTGGGTTTTTTTTCAGTAGTTATGGGAAAATGGCAACAAAAAGATATAACAGCTATTTTCCAACTATTTTTTTTTACTTTCTACAGAAATGGAGTACTTGAGTTGCCAAAATTAAACAAATTGCGTTAAAACTACAAAAAAATTAATATCTCAAAAATAAATGGAGATGCATTTTTCAAATTAATTGCATTAAAAAGTACTCCCCCCCCCCCCCACGACGGTATAAAAATCGAAAATGTACGATGCTTAGAAGTTGAAAAAAATGCAGTATAGTATTTAACAGTACAATGATAGATCTGCTTTGTTTTGCGGCTGGCTTATACAACGTAACGTTATTTTTTGGAGACGACTATTTATTAGCTGAGAGAAAGAAATAGCATACCGGGGGCTAATATATCAGGTGGAATTATATTAAGGGGATCTTCTACATTAAGAGACAAAAAAAAGCACTTTTTTTTTTTTAAAGTAAGAAAACTGCATGATGGATCTTTTTGAAATGTTAACAGTTTATTGTACATATCTTAAGGTATACACAAGAATTTTTTTATTAGATTTTGTTGCTTCTACTCTAAGTCATAAACAAATATGTTCAACCACATTTTTTGACACGGTGGGCAACATTAAAAAAAAAACTACTCAATGGATCATCTTGATTTTTTTATAATTAAAGCTTATTTAATTGCCTTCGATATGAATTAAAGCTTTAACTAAAATTGTTAAAAAAAAGTTATTAACCAATAAGAACGAATTTTTTTTAAATAGCCATTACATAACTTTTTTTTAAATAAATTTATGGGTTCCTTTAATTTAACTAGAAGCTATACTCACGAAGTTTACGAAAAAAATTTATTTTTGTCTTTCAGATAATTCTACACGGCGCTATCATGCCCACCGTCCAAACGAAAATTTCCAAAGCAGTTGAACATATTTGTTTATAACTTAGAGTAGAAGCAACAAAATCTAATTAAAAAAAAACTCTTGTGTATACCTTAAGATATGTACAATAAACTGTTAAAATTTCAAAAAGATCCATCATGCAGTTTTCTTACAAAAAAAAAAAAAAAAAAAAAAAAAAAAAAAAAAACCATAAAAAAGTGCCTTTTTTTTTTCTCCTAATGTAGAAGGTCCCCTTAAAATGTTGGATATTAGACTTCCCGAGTTATAAGCTCGGTAAATAAGATGTAATAACTTTAATAAATTTAAGATAAATGATAAGTGTGGGAAAGGTCAGGAATCGTTTTGGAAATATATTCAACAACCGGTAAAAATCAAAATCACTATATTCAATGTATTTTCCTGTCATATAAAATTTTACACTTCCCAAAGTCTTTATAAATTCTAGCAATGCTTCAAATTTAAAAATTTATTTTCAAATGCCATTTTAATACAATAGCAATCGTAAAGCACCATTGCGACACAACGTTTCGTTACCATAACAACGAGCAGACAATTGTTCGACTATATGATGCGTGATCACTTTTTCACTTTTATTCATATGTCCGAATTATCAATGTATCATTACGTGACAATGAACAGAAATTGAAATAAATGTTGAGTACCACAGAAAAAGAAAATGAAAAAAAAAAAAAAAGGAAAGAGATTGAAACGTATAGGAGCTTCAACTTACGCGAATGATGATCTTGGAAATAATATGTAATACTGACAAAATTTTAAAAGGAATGATGAATAGAAAAATAAAAATCAGAAGTGCTTTCGCCAAAAATATTTCTGTATTTACTCCTTTGCACCTTATTTTTTAACCGGAAAAATAAGAAATTTTGTTTTAAGGGGACAAGGGACCTTCAAACTCATTTTTTTATCTCTCTATTCTAAAAAAAAGTAACTACCGCTGTCACCGCCGCCGGTTTTGAATTTTTTGTGACCGGAGGTCTTTCATCGTTAATATTAAGCAAAATATTGCATACAAAAATATGAAAATCGGTGGAATTATAGAGAAATGTTTGATGAACACGCTGATGCAGACAGTTTTCAAATCGAAGAAATATTTAAAGAGATATTTAATGCTAAAGTTGGACAAAATCGTTCCATTAAAAAAGTTTTATAGGAGCAAAAACTGTACATCGGAATTTAATAATTTTTAGATCATTTTATGCGTCAGAATTTTCCGGTGTGCAGACTGCACTCAGTTTATTAATTTGACTCATTTTTTGAGGTTTTATTTCTATTTTAAATTCACATTTTCAGCATTTCGAGAGATATTTTGTACTTATTTTAGAAAATTGTACTAATTTAATCTGTTGCCAACAGTATAAACAGCGCAAGCAATAATGTTTGCTTCAAATTAAAAATTTATTTTACACGTGACTATTATAAACAAGAAAATATAAAAAGCAGGAACTCACTGAAAATTATCATAAAAACCATATTACACGTGAATTTTAAAAGTGAAAGAATGTTGTAAAATAATAAATTCGTTAACATGCGTTAGAAGTCTTAAATAGGAGAAATTACGTCACATTTACGTCACCTTACACATTACGTAAAATGAACAAAAAATAATATTGCAAAACTGTTTAAATTTAAAAATTGCGCGAGACATTTATGTAATATTTAAAGATGATATTTTCAACTATTTTTATTATGATAGCGCAAATAATATTTCATTTCTAACAAAATCATTTTCACGTGAATAGTAAAAGGAGAAAGAAAAGTTTAGTGAAAATTACGTCAGATTAAAAACGATACGTTTAAAGTGTCATTAAAAAAAAAAAAAAAAAAAAACCTTTCTTTTCGCTTTGCTAAAAAATACCGGGAGGCAAAGACTCTGTTTATTTAATTCATTTTATATTAGCTTATTTTGAAATGTCAACTGATTTTATTTAATCAAAGACGGAAACAGCCATTGTATCATTTAACAGCCGCTGATTTGGCTTTAAAATTCCCCAATCAAAGAGAAATGAATAGAAACCCGTTTATAGGGAGATCGCCACTGTTTTTAAACTTATAATTCAATCTTCCGAAATATTTTTTTAAGCCGATCAAATTAGCGTGCTTTTAGAGTCTGCGGTGTCTGAACGGGGGTTGACGAGCGTAGCTCGTAGGGGGCAGCGCCCCCTAGTGTTTTAAAATTGCACACCTTAAATACTACTAGCAAAAGCCAGGCTTTGTTTGGATTCGCGAAGCATTATTTAATAAGATAAATATTTTGAAAGTAACAATATTTTTTTTACATTATTCTTGCATCTTTATTAAGCAAAAACGTTTATTTTATGTTTTGGCGCATTTTAATTTTAGAAATGTAAATTCAGCCAAATAACTAAGAATTTCCTCGGAATTTTTTATTTATGATATAAGACATATTTATAGACATAAGATATATTTATGATATAAGATAAATAAAAATATTTTCTAAGCAAAATTTGACAAAATACTAATTATATAACTAATTTAACAATTAATTTTATTTGTTTACAATTTTTTTGCTGCCACTTTACAAAAAAAAAAAAAAAAAAATCGCAATATATTCTTTTAAAATGCGTAAGTATCGCCTGCGTAAATTATTTCCCATAATAAGAATAAATTGTGTATTTGAATTCTGTATTTAAACTGTGCATTTGAACATTGAGAAATACTTTAATAATTGAATGTAAATAATTGAATTTTCACAAATTTTAATTTATTAAAAATATGTATAAATATGTGTAAATAATTTATTAAAAATCTTCCTAAAAAAGGTATTTTAAAAATTTCATAAAAGAAATCGTAACTCCATGATTTATTTTTTCTTCTGAAAATATACGTGTTTCATTTTTGTATTTGCAACAATGTGTCCGTAATGGAAAAACATGTAAAATAAATTAATTAAAATAATAATTTTTTTAACTTTTTTGTAAAAACAATAATATTGTGCAAATCTACAGATCATAATTTATTTTTATGTTTAATTTCAAGTCAAAATTCTGAATAGTTTTTTTTTTTTTTTTTTTTTTTTTTTTTGTAAAGTGTACGACAAAGTGTAATTTGTGTAGCCTTAGAGTATTCGCTTCGCTCATCCTAACTAGCAGGTATGACCGAGCTAAACTCCGTCAAAATTAGCCTTGTGTTCAATTCGATATTTTATTCTCACTGTATCATTCTTGCTGTTTAGATACAATTGGCATGATCCTGAGACATAGTGACCCAAAATGACTCACTAACCGATTTTTTTTTTTCGAACATACGACCTAACCAATGCTCTTCTCGAACCCGAAAACGATAAAATGCAAAATTTAGTCAAAATCGTTAAAGTCGTTTTATAGATAAAATTGGCTTGACCCACGGTAACCCAAAAGGGACTTACTAATCTAAATTTATCGAAAATGTGGCCTATCCCAATGGTCTTCTCGTGCTGGGAAACGATGTAAAAAAAAAAAAAAATGTCAAAATTGTTTTAGCCGTTTTATAGATACAATTAACTTGACCCACAGTCACCCCAAAATGAACCACCAATCGAATTTTCTCGAACATGTGACTTAGCCCAACGGTCTTCTCATGCTCAGAAACGATATAATACAAAATTTTGTCAAAAATTTTTGTGCCGTTTTTCTAGATACAATTAGCTTGACTCACAGTGACCCAAAAATGACCCACTAATCGAATTTTCTCGAACATCCGACTTAGCTCAATGGTCTTCTCTATCCCAGAAACGGTATAATACAAAGTTTTGTCAAAATAGTTTGAGTCGTTTTTTAGATAAAATTATCTTGACCCACAGTGACCCAAAAATGACCCTCTAATCGAATTTTCTCAAACATGTGACTTAGCCCAATGGTCTTCTCATGCTCAGAAACAATATAATACAAAATTTTGTCAAAATGTTTTGATGAATGCCGTTTTTAAGATAAAATTTACATACACACACAATTTTTGCTCGTATTATAATATAAGATTCAAGGGCACACTATATGAATTATGGCATATATTTATCACACAAGAAATTTAAAAAAAAAAAATTTTTTTTTGGAAAAAAAATATTGAATTTTCTTGAATATTTTAAGAATTATCAAAAACTTTCAAAATATCCCAACCTCACTCCATATAAATTAAAATCACCAATATTTTTTTTGCCAATTTTGTTTAAATATACAAATAAAACTGTGCATAGTTTTTTGAAATTAAATGTAATTGGAAAAGTTAAAGGTAGCTAAGAGCAGAAATAGGATTAAAAAATGCTGAAAATTTCATAAAATTTGGAAAGTATTTTCTTTCTTACCTTTATATTCAAATTCAAATATATAAAATTCAATGCACAGTTTTATTTGTATATGTTAACTAAACTGGCATAAAAAAAAAAAGGTGAGGATTTTAATTTATATGGAGTGAGGTTGAGACATTTTGAAAGTTCTTGATAACGCTTAAAATATTCAGGATAATTCGTTATTTTCCTTCCAAAAAAAATTTGTTTATAATTTCTTGTGTGATAAATATATGCCACTAGCTAAAGCACCCAGCGTTGCACAAAATTTTAAGAATGTTAGTTTTGAAAAAACCAATTTCAAAATTAAACATACAGTAAGATAAAACAAACAATAATAAACAATTAAATTTAAAAAATCAAAAACCCGACAGCGTAAAAAGCGAACTAATTAATTATTTCTCATGAATGCGAAACTATTTTTTTTTTCAATTCCTACTATTAGCTCACACTTTCGCTATATATATCTTGTTCAAATTTGCAATCGAATAAAATACTACTTATTATTCATCCAATCAAGTTCAAATAATTTTTTTTAACTTGTAGTGGATATCACTTGATGTTAATACAGTTTTTTTTCAAATATTAATTCATTAATTAAATTAAATTAATTAATTTTCAATAATTGAGAGAGCCTTCTTCTTGATCAAGGCATTTTAAGCGCCACTCAAAAGGAAAGAAGAATGGGAGAAAAAAAATTCTCTTACTGACCTAAGTAGGAATTGACTTAAATTTTTTGTTATTATATTACTTGTTTACATAACTTACCTTTTTTTTTTTTTTTTTAACTTGTATTGATGACTTTTAAGTTGTGTTTAATTGTTAGTTCCTATCTATAAACACTGTTTTGATGAGGTCTATAGATGTCTAGGATGGTTAGAGTTGCAGTAAGCTAGAGATCCTACCTACACAACTTCTAGGTTGTATAATATTTTAACGGAGCTTCTGACTGTAAAATAGTCAATGAAACATCGTCTTCATTTTGAAAGATCTATCCAATGATATGCCACTCAATAGGGTGCGTAATTTTTTTTTCGTCTCTACCGCCATTTTGTATTTTACGGCCGTCATTTTGAATTTATAAAAACAAAACCTAGCTTATAACCATCGGGCCGTTAAGACGAATTGATAGAGACCTCATTCATTAAAATCCATCCAGCCGTTGGGATGTTTCGAGGGTATAAAGAAATCCACATACACAGATACGCGTGAATCACATAACCCTTCTTTTCAGTGGGGTAAAAAATCCCGTAAAGCCATCTTTATTTCACTTCTTCACTAAGAATGAGCTTTAGGGACCTAAATCTTTGTGGAAATTCTAATATACACGCATACACACACGTATATATAGAATAGATTTTAAAATGGTGAAAACAAATTCAGAGAACCTCAAAATGTTAAACTATGCCAATATTTCCGTAATCGGGTTTCTATTATGTTTCAATGCGTTTTTCCAAACTCATGTGACAATATATATTCACCTGTTGACGTCCATTATATTTCCAATATGACGTAATATTCACTTTAAAAAAAATCGTCAAACTATTTACTTCATTTTCATTTTTCACTTAGAAACTTGCAATAGAAAAATTATGACGTAATATTCACTTTTTTTTAAATACATCGAACTATTTATTTCATTGTCATTTTTCATTACGTGGAAATCTTGCAATAGAAAAGTAACTGTTGTGGTAACAATTTTATTGTGGATTTTCAATAGTTGGCAACTGCTATAACGAAAAATGTTTAAATTTGATAGGAAATTACTGTTAAATGGGTGGTTTTTTATTAATTAAAAATTAACTACAAATTATTTCGATTCCGTATTAATGTAATAGTCACGGCCGTGTTTTAATACACATGTACGTAACACTTCACAATTCTGGCTTCCAAACAGTTGATTTCTTTAGAATTACAGACAGACAAACTTTCATTTTTATATATTAGGTAATTCATATAGTGTGTCCTCGAATAGTATTTAAGGTGCTGTTTTAAAAATATTAAAATAAAAAATGAGTTTGAAGGTCTCTTGTCTTTTTAAACTCGTAAAAAAAGCATAAAATTTGAAAGAAAGAAATAAAATTATGAAACTTACGAAATATAGTAAACTGTAATTTTATTTATTCTCTTCTTTTTACTTTCTTTTATCTTTACAAGAAGAAAGTATTGGATTCGTGAAAATTTTCGAATTCCGGTTTTCGACGGATTTACACGTTTTAGGGGTCAGAGATTCCGAAAAACATGTTTTTACAAAATGTCTGACTGTGGGTCTGTGAATCTGTAAGTCTGTCTGTCAAAATGTGACACAAATTTTGTGGGCGCTCTAATCTCAAGAACTAATGCACGGAATTTAATAAAAATTTATATTCAGTTAGTCCCTCATATAAATGGGTGCTGATTAGTTTTTGGTGTAAATCGCTCAACAGGTGGCTCTGCTATGCAGCATTTTTCACGATTTCCATAATAGATCAATCTCTAGAACTAATGCTTGGATTTTCAACAAACTTCAGATTCAGGTATGCCTGGATATAAATTAGTGCTGTTTAGTTTTTGATGTAAATCGCTCAACAGATGGCGCTGCTATGCAGCATTTTTCACGATTTCCACAATAGCCCAGTCTCCAGAACTACTGCACGGATTTTCATCAAACTTCAGATTCAGTTAGTCCTTGACATGAACTGACGTTTTATACATTTTGGTGTAAATCGCTCAAGAGGTGGCGCTTCTAAGCTGCATTTTTTGCGCTTTTCCCAATAGTTCTACCCCGGGAACTAATGCTTGGATTTTCAACAAACTTCAGATTCAGGTATACCTTGATATGAATTAGTGCTGTTTATGTTTTGGTGCAAATCGCTCAACAGGTGGCGCTTCTATGCTGCATTTTTCAGAATTTCCACTACAGTTCTATCTCAAGAACTAATGCACGAATTTTCATCAAACTTCAGATTCAGGTATACCTTGATATAATTTAGTGCTGTTTATGTTTTGATGTAAATCGCTCAACAGGTGGACTTCTATGCTACATTTTTCAGAATTTCCGCTATAGCTCTATCTCAAGAACTAATGCACGAATTTTCAACAAACTTCAAATTCAGATGTACTTTGATATGAATTGTTGCTAAATTAATGTAATTTCTTGTACTATTTAAATGATTTAATTGGTGTGATTTATATAGAAGAAAGTTTTGTGATGGCCACAACATACTAATTCCAAATTAGTATTCATTGTTTCTAGTCACCTTTCGTCTGCATCATCAAAAATGACAATTCATGAATCTTTATCGCTGCATTCGGATGTGGCGTCTTTGTTGTATTGCTCGAAGATAGATTCATTTTCAGTCCCGCCCCATCCATTACATTAGAAATGCTGCACGTGAGACAAAATAGATTAATTAAAACAAATTTAGGAATGGCCTTGAATGCATCTAAATTGTTACTGTACAACTACAGAAAGTGGTGACGTCTTTTGAATATGTTCTCTTTTTTAACCATTTGGAAAAATGGTTATTGTCCTCGGTCAGGGTAGGAAATCAAAAACATATCTGAAGTGTTTTATTAGTTGAATCCCGCATTTTATTCGTTTTCTGATGGGTCTATGCAGTAATCTGTATTTTCCTTTTACTTTCAACAGAGATGAATACCTTCTGTTGCCACTATGACAAAAAAGTAATAAAAACTACAAAAAAAAAAAATAATAACTCAGAAACAAATTGAGATACAACTTTCCAACAGATTGCATTTAAAAGTACATTTTTTTCTCTATACGACGGTGTAAAAAGTAATATTGTGGGATGTTTAGAAGTTTAAGAATGAAATTTCATTTAAAATGCGTCCAGGAATATTAACGTTTAATCCATGGCGTACGTAATGTATGACCAGCTCCGTAGAAGTTTAAAAATTTACAGTACCGAAAAATGTAATCCATGGCGTACGTAATGTAGGATCAACTCCGTGCGATTTTTTATGTCTTAAATTTTAGTCTTCGAAAAAATCATTTTCCAAATGGTCGTTGTAATTTGTTAAATTGTTTTTTTTTTTTTTTTTTTTTTTTTTTTAATCAGTTCTGCGTTTATCGATGTTAACCGTGGCCGTGAATGAGAGAATTCCTGCATACATTCGATTGCAAGATGCACCGGGTTGAATGGCTACAAATTTAGAGAAAAAGGTCGTTTAGATTCCAGTAAATGCGCTATAAAGAATGAGAATAAGAAGTAATTATATACATGTAATTTTTTTATCAGAGATTTCGAACTCAGAATCCTCAGGTTAACTGTGCCCACTATTTCATAAACATCTTAAGGGGGAGATACAGATTTAAAACGTTCAAAAAAAACAATTTTATTTTCTTATCTGTTCTTTCTTTATTTTATTTATTTATTTATTTATTTATTTGTAGTTTAAAATATAGACCGGTAGCCGGCAGCACAGACAATCACCTCATCGAGTTCACGGATGAAATTCTGGGATTAGTTAAATCTTGATTCGCATATTAAAACGCAATCAGCCTGCCAAGTCATATCTTGATGGAAAACATCTGAAACCCGATTTGAGCGACTGACTCGTAGGTTTACCATTATGTTTTCCTGCTCCCAGTCCACCGATGTTTTCGTACCTTTGGGTGCAGGAAAACACAATGGCAAACCTACGAGTCGGCCACTAAAATCGGGTTTTCAGGTGTTTTCCACGAAGATATGACTTGGCAGACCGATTGCGTTTTAATATGTGAATCAAGATTTAACAAATTCTAGAATTTCATCCGTGAATTCGATGAGGTGATTGACTGTGCTGCCAGCTCCCGGTCTAATAGTCTCTATAGCCAGAAAACGATTTTTTTGAAATTCGATATATTATTAAGGTTGCAGCGACAAATATGTTGCTGCAACTAATTGCTTAAAACTTTATATGCATTTTTCTAAAAAATAGAATGAACTGATACCTGAATCTTTAATATATGAAAAAAAAACATTTTTTTTAATCTAAAATGTAATTTAATCAAGATTTGTTTTATCATCTATTCAAACTAAAAAGAATCTTTCTTTTTTTTTTTAATGTGAAAATAGTGGTACTAAAAGTGCAATAATCCCTATTATTTGCACCTTTTTTTCTCTTTTGCTCATAATAATGAAGAAAGTTATCTACCATAATTACATAAATTTCATTAAAAATTAAATATGTATATACAGGGTGCTCATAATTAAACGGCCCTATTTTAAAGGTGTCTACAGACAAAACTGCAATGCAAAAAAAAAAAAAAAAAAAAAAAAAAAAAAAAAACGGAAATACTACTGGCAATCTAGACGCTAGTACTATTTCCGTTTTTTTACGGGAATTTTTACCCATAAATTACAGAAAAATTTCCGTTTTTAATCAAAAAAACGGAAAAATTTCTGTAATTTATTCCGTTTTTTTTTTACGGGAATTTTTACCCATAAATTACAGAAAAATTTCCGTTTTTAATCAGAAAAACGGAAAATTTTCTGTAATTTATGAGTAAAAATTCCCGTAAAAAAAACAGAAATAGTACTAGCGTCTAGATTGCCAGTAGTATTTCCATTTTTTTTTTTTTACAGTGTGTTGTTCAGAATGTTGTGGAGGACATAATAAAGGTATGGGAATTTGTTTGAGCAAATAAAAAAATTAGTTCAAAATTTCGACGCCAGAGGCCACTTTTTAAGGAATTACACATTTAGCGTACATTTACGATAGTTTACAAATTTTATTACAACCAAAACTTTTCCATAGGACGGTCATCACTTTCAGATACCCCTGGAATCCTAAGATAGCATTTTCTACAGTTGCCCTCAATATGTTCTGGAAAATGCTAAAAACATGTCGTGAAATGCTGCCTTTGAGATCAGGTAAATTTAATAAATAAAATTTCTAAACTATCGTAAATGTATACTAAATTTATTAAAAAGCCCTCTGGTGGCGAAATTGTGAACTAACTTTTTCTCGCCTAAACAATTCCCCATCCCTTTATTATGTCCTTCACAACTTTATGAACAATAGTTTCGTCTTTTGACAACTTTAAAGTAGGGTCGTTTAATTATGAACACCCTGTATATATATCGGACATTCTCACAATCTTTCGACTTTTAAGTCCCTGAATAATATTTTTTATTTCAGTACATATTCTTGTGGGTTTTTTTTTTCTTTTCCATATACTGAGGAACACTCCATTGCATGACTGCATAACAATATTAACGAGATAAATAAGTTTTGGACGATGTTGGGGGTCCAAATACCAGGAAAAGTCCAATGCCGTCCCGTGTCCCTCTGATGCTGATTTTTACTTTCTTCTATCTTTACAAGAAGAAAGTATTGGATTCATGAAAATTTTCGAATTCCGGTTTTCGACGGATTTACACGTTTTAGGGGTCAGAGATTCCAAAAAACATGTTTTTACAAAATGTCTGTCTGTGACTCTGTGAGTCTGTCTGTCTGTCTGTCTGTCTGTGTGTATGTGACACAAATTTTGTGGGCGCTCTATCTCAAGAACTAATGCACGGAATTTAATAAAAATTGATATTCAGTTAGTGCCTAATACAAATTGATGCTGATTAGTTTTTGGTGTAAATCGCTCAACAGGTGGCGCTGCAATGCTGCATTTTTCACGATTTTCGCAATAGCTCTATCTCAAGAACTAATGCACGGATTTTGATCAAACTTCAGATTTAGTTAGTCCTTGATATGACTTGCTACTGATTATGTGTTGGTGTAAATCGCCCAACAGGTGGCGCTTCTCTGCTGCCTTTTCCACGATTGCCTCAATAGCTCTATCAATAGAACTAATGGACCAATTTTCATCTAACTTCAGATTTAGTTGTATGTTGACACAAGTTGTTGTTAATTAGGTTTTGGTGTTAGTCACCCAATAGGTGGCGCTGCTATGCAGAAATTTTCACGATTTTCGCTATTGCTCTATCTTAAAAACTAATGTACGGATTTTCTCCAAACTTCAGATTCAGTCAGACGTTGACATAAATTGTTGCTGATTAGGATTTGGTATAAATCACCCAATAGGTGGCGCTGCTAGGCAGCATTTTGCTGAATTTAGACGATTTCAGCGATAGTCATATCTCAAGAACTAATGCACGGAATTTCATATCGTTAGAATCCTCATGAGATGCATAGATTGCCATTTAATTTTGGCAGTGTGATAGCGAATTTTGAAGTATTAACATGTATGAGATAGAAGAAAGTTTTGGGATTGGTACATCCGACTAGTTAAGTTTGGAGCTGTCTGAATAAAATCGTTTCAATAAAAGTAATTCGATGTCATTTTTTCCGAAACTGGGACAATTGTTTTATATAAATATGTAGCAAAAAATTAACCTGCACACATTTTTACGGTTGATATTTTTTGAACTCTGCCCCTGGGTTTTAGATTCCTTACCATCCCTCTTGCTAAACTTATCCAGAAAATCACTTCAGATGCAGCCACAGAATTTTTTTCAAGTTTCTTTTCATGCAGAAGTATGCTTGAGAAAGAATGTCTAAAATTATTTGACAGGAAATTTACTGCAGAATTTAAATCAGCATTTAACTATCAATTTTAAGCATCGTGGCTTTATGGGTAGTCTTACCGTCTTCAAGGTTTATTCCCGCATTTTTCGAGGTAAATTAATATATATATTTTTTTTTATTTAATCGAATGTAAATAACTGTTTCTAAAAATCAATGAACATTGTGGCTATCACTTAGTCTTAACATGATTTGCCTAAAAATAATGGTAATTTTCTTTACCATCCCATTCTTACCATCCCTTTTTTTCCATTACCGTCCCTTTTTTCCTATACCATCCCCCTTTTTTCCTTCCGTCCCTTCTTTAACACCCCTTTAAGACAATGTTATACCAAAATTTTGTACTGAAAATACTACATTGTTATTATTTCTTATTTGAATGTCCTGTGAGTACTATGCAAATTCATTATAAGTAAACATTTAGAAAAAAATAGAAAGTTATAGTGATAAAAAAGCTAAAATCTTTAACAACGATTTTTACGCACAAATAACGTATAGAATGACAAAAAATCCCATACGATCGTTTCGAGGATTCCTGGATCCCCTTCCTCAGTGAAAAAGGAAAAAAAAAGAATTAAAATGGGTTCAAAGAACCCCTCGGTTATAGCCCCGAGTACTGGCTTATGGACTGATTGAAATGGCGGAAACAAGAGTTTATATATTCTAAAGAAATGACGTAATTGACCAGAACTAACTGAAAAAGAGTCACTGCGCAGGATCCCTCCACACTGGTGAAAGAAAAGGGGTGCTGGTCATTTTTTTTTTCTCCCTGAGGAAGGGGATCTAGGAATCCTCGAAACGATCGTATGGGATTTTTTGTCGTTCTGTACGTTATTTGTGCGTAAAAATCGTTGTTAAAGATTTCATCTTTTTTATTACAATTCGCACAAAGTTTTATTTATACTTATAAACTTATAGTGGTAAAATGGTAAGGAAAATTAATCTCGCAAGTTTAACTTAAACCTCTGTTAAATAAAAGAATTTTCGCTGCTGACCATTTTTTCTTTATTTTGAATCATTAAGGCATTCGTCTATCAGATTAAAATGTTATTTTAGCAAGTTTAATTTCACCAGATTTTTATTCCCGAAAGTCAAAAGATTGTGAGAATGCCCCATACCTCGAAAAGTAATTTAAATTTCGAAATTTTGAGAGTTATTATGTTATTACCCTGGATCTTTATGAAATAATTGATTTACTTTTCAATTCGTAATTCATTTTATTCTCGAGGAAAGTGGGAATTACAAACATACATTCATATTTTAATAGAATAGATTATTCATATTTTATAATAAAACATTTTGAAGGCCTTAATTGAGGAAAATAAGAATAACTAACTCTCCGTTTTGAATAGCAATGATGTAGATTAAATCTGACAGATCCATGCGGAATTAAAAATTTTAAACTTTCATAAACAGCATTCAAAATATTGTAACCTCTATCTGTATTTTTTGTGCTAACTCATTTTTTATAAATAATTTGATCAAAATCGCATTGTAAATATGCTTGTTATTGTACAGTTCTGTGGCGAAAAAGAAAACAATTATTCTGCAAATCATTGTTCAAAAAAGGTACTGGTATCAGTCGATTTGGAATAAAGTATATTATTAAATGAAGGATTCATGTGTAAACAAGGTAATAAACAAAATCCAAGATTCAAGGCCCCACCAGTGGCCGAGAGGTTCTGCTCTCGAAGCTGGTAGACGGGAAGTGCTGGGTTCGAACCCAATCGTGCCCGTCGGCCTAATCGTTCGGAGTTTTCGTGGTTTTCTTCGAACCTTGGATTTCCAAGTGTTAATACGGGTTAGGTTCCCTTAGAAAGACCCCCACGAAGGGCACTCCCTCCCCTTAGGGCCTATATCCCTCGTGTTCATAATTGGCCGTCATAAACACAACCAAGATTCAAGTTTTCTAAAGAAAATTATAAACAAAACTATAGTGACTGCTTCTTCTAAAACAGCTGATTTGTTAACATTGCACCTTCAGTTAATAGCCTACGTTAGTCACGGAAAAAGGCGCTCAAGCTAATGTTAATCCTATGGGAGCATTGTTTATGCAAATCTCTCGCTCGCATTTTAATATCTTTATATGATTTTTTTTGCATAGGGTGCCTGGGGTCGATAACTTTTATTATGCGTTTGTACATTTTAGATTTTGGTTACAGTTTAGTTATGTGAGGATAGTTTCACTTTCCGAATCGGTTAACAGGTTCCAAAAGTGAAAGTATCCGTTAAAAAAAACCAAAAAAATAACCCTAACTAAGACACCCTTTTTTATTTCGAATTTAAAAAAAAAAAACATCATTAATGAGCATTATATCCTAAAAGTAACCGAACCAAATTTCAAATTACGAAATTCCGTTTCTAACCAGGTTTCCAAATTCAAATACCAGATCTCGAAGTGTACCGGAGCAAACCGGAACAGTATTCCGGTTCGTGAAATTATGACAAATGTTGTTCCAGTTCGTTATGGTAAATGTTGTCCCGGTTCGTGCAATTATTAAGACATTACTATTACAATTGAATCAGGCATTACAAAAACCACATAAGTCAAGTTTTTCCAAATATCCTTTTTTGTTTTATACTACTTTTTATTAATCATAAATAATAAAAATTATTCGATATTTAGAAACTTCGAAGTTCAGATTCTATAATCAGCCAAAAAAAATCCATAAAAATTCGTTTACTTGTGAATAATAGTTTTTTTTTTTTTTTTTAAGTGATTTATGTCGTTTTTGAAATGACCGATTCAATTATATACAGGGTGCAATATGTTATCTATCGCCGACCTTTAATTTCTCAACCTTTGGTCATAGACATATAGTTCCAATTACAAAAACGTTCCAAATGAGGTAACTATTCATCTTGTGGCATTATTTAAATTAAAAACTCAATTTTATAAAACATTACGAAATCTAACTTTTTATACGGTCTCCCAGTCCTTATAGTTATATTTAGTAAAAGTTTACACATATCATAAAAGATATAACACAAAAAGTTTGACATCTGTACTACAAAAATTGACACAGTTATTCAATTTCAAAGTTTGAGATTTTTGCACATGATTTTGTCTTTCATTGAGGGATCCGTTAAAAGATGAATTCAAGTAATTCGAGATCAAAATCAGGCTGCAATTCCGCTGCCATTTATCTAGTACTTAGTGAGTATGTTTTATTTTCCGGTTGTCGATTCTACCTACTTTGACGTTTGAATATTGTTCCACCCATAAAAAGCTCAAATTTTTAGATGAAATAACCCTCTTTGATTGCCCGATTTGGCGATATCGGCTAAAGGTGGTTTCGCTGTAGAAAGGACATTGCACCCTGACTTTGATCTCGAATTACTTTAATTCATCTTTTAACGGATCCCTCAATGAAAGACAAAATCATGTGCAAAAATCTCAAACTTTGAAACTGAATAACTGTGTCAGTTTTTGCAGTAGAAATGTTAAACTTTTTGGGTTATATCTGTTATGATATGTGTAAACTTTTACTAAATATAACTATAGGGACTGGGGGACCGTATAAAAAGTTAGATTTCGTAATTTTTATTAAATTGATTTTTTACTTTAAATAATGCTACAGCATGAATATTTACCTCATTTGAAACGTTTTTGTAATTGGAACTACATGTCTACGGCCAACGGTTAAGAAATTAAAGGTCGGCGAAAGATAACATATTGCACCCTATATATAAGGGGATAAAACAGGGCTTCACGGGTTACAGAATACAGGTGAAAACCATGATATATATTATTTCTTTTGTTAATTTTTTTTTTTTAAAGATATTATTATTATCAAAACAGGTTGCTTGACAAAAAAATAAATAAATAAATAAATAAATAAAAATCAGTTCCTCAAAAATTAATGAAAAAAAGTATCAGCAAATAATCTCAAAGATTGCGGTGAGAAAATTTCGCACAGGTCTACTTTTACATTATTATTGTTGTTAACTGTAATAGATTTTTTACATTTAATAGATTTTTTAGAATGCCCGCTAACAATACTAAAAATCATATTTATATAAAAATAGCAACAGTGCATTCAAATAAAGTTTTGAAGCGTATTAAAAGCGATAGTTTCATACTGGCTTCACGTCAGGAGTTAACATCCGAAGGAATCTCAAAAATTGCTATTTACAATCAGCCTTTTTGATTCTGTTCATTTCAGTGGATAAAGCGCGAAATTCAATTACATGTCTTAAATTTCTGTTTTACTTATATTTTATTGTTTTATTTATTGACTGATGAACGTTTTATTTTCGTTAAGGAATACAAGCTGGGATAAAATGATGAGCCATTTATATTAATTTAAGAGCAAACGAATTCACCTTTCATAATCGTCTGCACACGATAGAGATATAGATTTGAAAGATTGAAAAAAAAAATCATGCTTGAAAATGAACTTAAAAACAATAAAAACTGAGTAAACTGCGGTACAGTTTTCAAGCAAATTGCGATACAGTTTTCAAACAAATTGCATTTGAAAGTACATTTTTCACCTATTCGACGGTGTAAAAATTGAAAATGTGCGGTACTTAGAAATTAAAAAGATTGCAATAAAAGTTTACACAAGTTAAATTTAATCGTTTGCTGTTGACACCGTCAAAATGATATCGGCGTTACGCACAGACGCATTTGGCCTTTATAATACAGATACCGCTTATTGTACTCTCTGAAACTTTTTTTTATTATTATGTACAATCTTGAATGGATTTTTTAAATTGTTTTTGTATGGTTAGATATACATTTGTCTTGCTTTCAAAAATTTTTTTAGTTAGCAATAATTTTGAAATAGCGTT
The DNA here is from genome assembly GCA_963932465.1 of Maratus speciosus. NCBI lineage: Eukaryota > Metazoa > Arthropoda > Arachnida > Araneae > Salticidae > Maratus > Maratus speciosus. The sequence goes on from OZ010798.1 coordinate 58,335,785, forward strand.
CCAGTTCGTGGATTTTTCCATTTCGAGCCCTGTCAAATAGCCGTCATTTCAATGTGTGTGGATGTGTAGGGGGGGGTGAGTTCTATTTGACTTTTCATATTCCTACATCCCTGATAGGTTGGGTAAAATCGCTTGAGACTTCTTTTTTTGATTCAATAAATTCAATTTTGCGCAAGAAATCGTAAACGATTATTTAATTTGTTTAAAAAAAAAATCCAAATCTAAAAAAAAAAGAAAAGAAAAATGGTAAATCTACTAGAATATAAAAAACTTTTTCGAGTTAATCTATTTTTATTCCTAAAATTTTTAAAATACTTTTATTTAACAAGGGAGCAAAATCAGGTTCATCAACATAACAAAAATTCCAAGTAAAGGTAATTTATTTTACTCAGAATCGTTTGATTGTTAGACCTTTGATAGAAATCTACGAGTTGTTCTTTTGAAAATATAAATATTTGAGCTACCAACCAAACAAAAAAAAACATCTTTTAGTTTCAAATCGCTTAAATCGAACAGTTCATGTTAAAAAAGAAAAGAAAAACTTTTTTCATTATTACTGTTGGCTTCCGGTTGCGTTTTATATCCTGTCTTATACAATGCTTCCTCCTCCTGCCCCTATCCCACCCCCCTATTAAAAAAAAAATCTGAAGATTAGCTATTACTTGGCCGCAAATCAGCGTAAAAAAAAGGTACTTGTACCAATCGATTATGTAATAACGTCTACTAGTTAAAGCCATGCTTAAATCTTACTTGGGGGTAGGGGCGTACAAAGAGACCTCGGGCCTCGGCAATAATTCTAATACGGGACCCCTACCATAAGTATGATACAATAAAACCTGTTTAGACGGGAACGCAAACGGCTAGTGAAAAATTCCTTTTTGTACGGGTTTTTTTTCATCTTAGAAGGTATAATTACATTTTTTTTTGGGGGGGGGGGGGGATCGACCATGATTTTTCCCGTTTATAGCAATATTCCATTATAAACAGGCTTTTTTTTTATTAGAAAACAAATTTACTGGATAGTATCTTTTTAATATATATATATATATATATATATATATATATATATATATATATATATATATATATATATATATATAATATATATATATAGTATTTGCTTGCAATTTTATTCTTTTTCTTTTACAGTTTTACAGTTTATGATGCATTTGTAACAGGTTTTCTTCTAAAGATTTTCTATATCCCTCGTGTTGATAATTGGCCGTAATAAACTCAACCAACCAGAAACACAATTTTTTTATTAACATCATTCACGGAGATGAAATTTATTCTACAGTTATGTTTGTGTAGTAAGACAAAGCATAAAAAACTATTTTTCAATTAGATATATAACTAAGGAGCAAATCTATATAAGAATGTATAATGAATTTATTTGGAAGGAATATAAAAAAAAAAACACACACACACAAAAAATTCATCTCCCATCTGGAGCTACTTTTCATCACACATCTTTTATATGTTATTCAATTTTTCTCTTTTAAAGTTTTGAAACAATCTTTTTTTTATTTATTTACAGTCATTGTAAATTCTTGTAAAGTCATTGTAAAGCATTTTTCTCCGAAATATACATCTTCATATTAAGAGATTCACGGAGGTGATTATCACGGAGGTGAGGAACATGCTCTAAATATTAACCTAATTTTTTTTTTTTTTTTTTTTTTTTTGAGAAAAAAGATTTTTGTTTTTTAAATCAACATCTGTTGATATAATTACATAAGCAATATAGAAGCAAATATCTAAGTGTTGATTCAGTTACCTTGAATTTTCAGTTCACGGATGTGAGAATCTCCTATAACGATGGTTGCTTTTTTATAACAAAATCTAATACCTGACTACAAAAGCAAATTTCTGACTTATAATTTAACAACAGCAAACATACTGACTAACTTTAGCATCATGGGAAACAAAATCTGATGATAATTTTGCCATTTTTTAACATGAAAATGTAACTTAATGTTTGGTTCATGGAGGCAGGGGCGTCGCCATGGGGGGGGGGGGGGGGTGTATGGGAGGGGGGATTTGTATCCCCCCAATATTTGTGAAGTTGGGAAATTTGAGCTTAGAGTTGGGAAATTCTGGATTTTTGAGACATTATGAAATTTTTATTGTTTTGGTGATTATGTTTCTGACTGAGTACTGTAACAGTAAGCAAGTTAAATTATCAAAAGAAATACAAAAAGAAATCAGCCACACTCAATCTATCATTGTATTTTTCAGTTCTACGAAAATATTGTACATCTACCAGGCCTAAATTTCTCTACTCCTATCCACCAACAGCTGACTATCCAGTTCCTTTATTTCCTTCAAAACTTTGTTTCTTTCTCAAAAATGTCACCCTTCCTCTCCTTCCCCTCCCAAAAGAGAATCCAGCTATTTTAATCCAAAGGGATTGCAGCTTCTTTTAAAAATAGGAGATCACTTGTAGCACAACAGATAGGAATGTAGTCACCTACTTGAAACACAGCTGGGCAAGAAGATTTGATAAGTTTTCACAAATTGCACTAATTTTACGATTTTTGGACAATATTTTACTCATTCTCGTGATTTTTTTGCTCCGAAAATTAGTTAACCTTTCGCTATCAAGACAAAAGCATTATATGAGCAAATGTGAATATAAGAAGTCGTTAGTTTAGATAAATTTGCCACATTTTACCTTTATTTGTGTGCGGAAATATGTATATGTCCTGTTCATTTATATTTATAGGTGTTTATGAAATTTTAAACCAAAAGTCCAGTGTTGTGTGTTTAAAGCTGTTTTAAAAAATGACTATAAATCTTAGCACGAAAGAACCCTTCATAATAGGAAAAGAGTTTTCGTGCAAGATTTTGGAGCATCTAAAAATCCATTCGAGGATGAAAAAGGTAAAAAAGTGGATGATTTGAATTTGGAACAGAAATATGACCATGAAAGCAGTCCATCAACTGAAGAAAAAAATCGACATACAGGTTGCCATAAACACTGACAGATAAAATTTTGAATAAATAAAGATTTCCTTATAGCCATTTCAAGTGGTCCAGCACTGGTTGCTCAACCATTTTTTAAAAATCCGAAATTTTTTGTACAACAACCCTAACATGATGGAAGTTCAAAATGACTATTATTTTAATTTTATTATTTTTTGTTTGTGCATGGCGGCCATCTTTGTTTCATCGTCTGCAGCAATTTTCTCATATGAAAGGTTTACGGAATTGTAAATAATTCATCGTTTATTTCTACAATTCAAGTGCGGATTGAAGCAATTTGTATAGAATACATTGGGCTAAAAATCTGGTAATAGAGTAGTTTCCGAAACTAACTGCTTATTGGTGAAATTTAAGCATAAAATTTCAGTTTTTTTCCAAAATTTGTCCGTTTACAAGACGAAATTTTTCTTGCAAGGAAAACTGTGAACATGACATAATTTTTTTTACAAATAGGCCGAAAGTACTTGCACTCACACGCCAAGTTCCAGATCTGGGACTTGGTTTCTCTTCGCTAAAAAAAATTCCCAAACTTTTCAAAAATGTCAAAAATCGCACTTTTTAGGCTTTGATATCTCTGGTGGGGCACGAGGTAAAAATCTGAAGTTCTGGTTTCTGAGAGTATTGTATGGTAGCGCTAAGCACAAGAAATTTCAGGATGGAGATTTGACTACAAGCTGAGATAGGGCAAGGGCAACATGTCAAAAAAATACTGCCAAACTATTGTTTTGCTGTAGTTACAGCTAAGTATTTATCTCAAAGTGTCATTTAAATTTATTTTTTTTATTATCTTTAAATAATAGTAACAGAAAATAAAGCCTTTTACAAAGCTTAGCAATTAATTTAAAAAATAATTTTCCCAAGGCGTACATTTTGTATGGTTTCAGTAATGTTTTTTGTAATTTTTGTAACCAAAAGAAACCTCAGCACTTTTATATAAAGAAAAAAAAAAATTTTTATACGAGACCTGACACAAAAACAGAATAGGGAAAGAGAAAAGCTGTTAATGTTGGCATACTTGTTGAGACATGATCAAATGTGTCAAAACACATTCCTGCTTGTTGGTTTAAAAACCACAATTTTAATGCTGCTTGCCAATCCCTGAAACTTGTTCCTACCATAAGTATATTCCTGTAAATGGAACATTATACGAAATTACCATGCATCAGCCTCAAGTAATTTTTAGAAAGTAAAGATATCCAAAGCCCTTTCAAAATTTATACTGCAGAAAAATCACATTTTTTCATAAGAAGCAAGCTAGGAATTATTAATGAATTGAGACTTGCACATAGTGATTTCAAAGTATATGTCTATGAGCCAGCAGGTCCAAGGTCTTCAATCAAGTTATCAAGAAATGACAAGACTTGGTTCCTACAAATAAAATTTTGAGAAAGATCAAAATTGTGGTTTTTAAACCAACAAGTAAGAATGTGTTTTGACATGTTTGATCATGTCTCAACAAGTATGACAACATTAAAAGCTTTTCTCTTTCCCTGTTCTGTTTTTGTTTCAGGTCTTCTATAAAAATATTTTTTTTTCTTTATGTAAAAGTGCTGATGTTTCTTTTAGTTACTAAAATTACTTACAACAAAAATTACTGAAACCATACAAAATGTATGGCCTTAGGCATAATTATTTTTAAAATTAATTGCTAAGCTTTGCAAAGGGCTTTATTTTCTGTTACTATTATTTAAAGATAATCAAAAACATAAATTTAAGTGGCACTCGGAGATAAATATACTTAGCTGTGACTACAACAAAACAATAGTTTGGCAGTATTCTTTTGACATGTTGCCCTTGCCATATCTCAGCTTGTAGTCAAATCTCCACCTTGAAATTTCTTGCGCTTAGCACTACCATACAATACTCTCAGAAACCAGAACTTCAGATTTTTATCTCGTGCCCCACCAGAGATATCAAAGCCTAAAAAGTGCAATTTTTGACATTTTTTGAAAAATTTGGGTCGAAACGAAGTCCCAGGTCTGAAACTTGGCGTATGAGTACAAGTACTTTCGGCCTATTTGTAAAAAAAAATTATGTCATGTTCACAGTTTTCTTTGCTAGAAAAATTTCCTTTTGTAAACGGACAAATTTTTGAAAAAAAAACTGAAACTTTATGCTTAAATTTCACCAATAAGGATTTATTTTCGGAAACTACTCTATTACCAAATTTTTAGCCCAATGTATTCTGTACAAATTGCTTCAATCTGCACTTGAATTGGATAAATAAACGATGAATTATTTACAATTCCGTAAACCCTTCTTCTCAGAAAATTGCTGCAGACGATGAAACAAAGATGGCCGCCATGCACAAACAAAAATTAATAAAATTAAAATAATAGTCATTTTGAACTTCCATCATGTTAGGGTTGTTGTACAAAAAATTTCAGATTTTTTAAAAATGGTCGAGCAACGAATTAATGATTTTCTGGACCACTTGAAATGGATTGACCCAGACAAGTTCATAAACAATTATGAATATTAGGATGTGATTGAAGAAGCTGACTTCTGAAAGCACCGTGGGAAAACGGTTTCACCAAATGGAATAGATAAAAATAATAGCATAGCAATGGACATTGATACACATAAGTTTTACAGGGAAGAGTTATAAGAAATACAAGAAAATTTCGGCAATTTAGTAATGGGCTTAAATGACAATGTTTCCTATATCAGGAGAATATTGCACCAATACATTCCATATTTAAATTACAATTGTGCAAAGCAAATTTGAGTATCACTAACTTAGAAAATTAATAATGCTTCCACCTGGATATGAGAAACCGGATGTAGTACATGACTTGCAGAGTGAAATAGAAATAAACCAAATCCCAAATCACTTAACAAACTTTTTACTCATGCCATGAAATTCAAAGACTATTTGTGTCACACTGTCAAACTACGAGGCATGTTTTTTAAGTAAGTACCGTTTTGCGATTCCGCCGCCGCAGCGCTATGGTCGGCGTTCCGCGCATGCGCGCTGGTTACCTACATCTCTTGTCTACGCACTGACGCCATTACAGTCTCATTCTTCATTGTATACGTTGTTTACTGAGTGTTTAAGATGCCTCCGACAATCGTGAGTCCCGCTGATTGTGAAGTACGGGCTGTTATACGATTTCTTAGTGCTAAAGGCGTAAAACCGATCGATATTCATCGTGAGATCTGTGAAGTTTACGGACAAAACATTACGAGTGATGGAATGGTAAGGAAATGGGTGAGAGCGTTTAAAGATGGCCGCACAAATGTGCATGATGAAGAACGGAGTGGGCATCCTTCGGTCGTTAATGAAGATTTGGTGCAGAAAGAGGACGAAAAGGTGAGAGAAAACAGACGCTTTACAATTTCATCATTGTGCGACTGCTTTCCTCAATATTCTCGTAGTGTTTTGTATCGCATTGTGACCGAGAACTTGAATTACCGGAAATTGTGTTCACGTTGGGTTCCAAAAATGTTGACGGAATTGCACAAAACCCAACGTTTAGGCAGTGCATTGACTTTCCTTGAGCGGTACCACAATGAAGGTGAAGATTTTTTAGACCAAATTGTTACTGGTGACGAAACATGGGTGGCCTACGTCACACAAGAATCGAAACAACAATCCATGGAATGGCGACATTCATCATCACCCAAAAAAGTGAAGTTTAAGCAAACAATTTCTGCCCAGAAAATCATGTGCACAGTTTTTTGGGACAAAAAAGGAGTATTGCTAGTGGAGTTTCTGCCTCGTAATGAGACAATCAATACAGCGTCTTATTGTGAGACATTGAACAATCTGCGTCGTGCAATCCAGAACAAAAGACGTGGCAAGTTGAGTAAGGGTATCGTTTTGCTGCATGACAATGCCCGTCCACATGTGGCTAATCGGACCAAAGATATCATCAAATCTTTTAAATGGGAAACTCAAGACATCCTCCATACAGCCATGATCTGGCGCCCAGCGACTACCATTTGTTCCTGCACTTGAAGAAACACCTGGGTGGTCAGCGTCTTCAAGACGATAACGAAGTCAAAACATTTGTGATACAGTGGTTAAAAAGTCAGGCGGCAGAATTTTATGAGGAGGGTATTCAAAAACTGGTGCCACGTTATGACAAGTGCCTCAATAATCACGGAAATTATGTAGAAAAGTAGATGAAGGTACAGGCTTTCATGTAAAAATAAAATTATTGCGATATCTTTGCACGTCTTTTTTTAATTCCAAAACGGTACTTACTTAAAAAACATGCCTCGTATATACTCGTACCTTAACATTCACAGCAGCTTATCTTTTTGGCGTTGCATCTAATGAAAGAATCTTTAGTCAAATAAAAATTAAAAAAATATATATTGCAAGCTACAATGAGGTCTGACAGACTTGACAGCCTAATGCTTTTAAAATGTGAAAGTGAAATAGTGGATTTTATTAAACTGGACGATGTTAGGTTAGCTTCATCAGGGTTAGCTTCTTTGAAGACCAAAAGAATTGATGTTAAATGAAAACAATTTGGATGTGCCAATCCCAAAACCTTATATATCCCATACATGTTAATACTTCAAAATTTGCAATCATAATGTTAAAATTAAATAACAATTCTATGCCCATAATAATGAATTCTAAAGGTTTAATTATGTGCATTTAATTTATAATTCGTTTAATTGTGTGCATTTAAAAAGGAGATAGAAGCATCGCATTTTCCAAGCAAATCATTGAATTTCGACACCCATGCTCTTAGATGTCTGCAACCAAAATTCCAAACCCAAAGAGCTCAAAAGTGATACCTTTCGACAGTATACACCCAAGCCCAATAAGGAAGTGTAACCAAATATGAAGTTTGACTAAATTTCCGTGCATTAGTTTTTCAGATATAGCTAACGCGAAAATCGTGAAAAATGCTGCACAGCAGTGCCACAGATATATACAAAAACCTAATAAGCACTGAGTTATGTCAAGGTTTAACAGAATATGAAATTTGATCAAATTCTGTGCAACAGTTTTTGAGATATAACTATCGTTAAAATCATGTAAATCGTGAAAAATACAGCATAGCAGCGCCACCTTTTGGGTAATTTACACCAAAAACTAATCAGCATTAATTTTTATCAAGGTATAACTGAATCTAAAGTTTTATAAAATTCCACGAATTAGTTCTTGAGATAGAGCACCCACAAAATTTGTGTCACATTCACACAGACAGACATTTTCTAAAAACAGTCAAATCATGTTCAGGACCTTCTAAAACGTATCAAACCGTCGAAAACCAGTTGTAGAATTTTTTTACGAATTCAATACTTTCGTCTTGTGAAGACAGAAGAAAGTAAAACGCGTGTTTGTTTTTTTATTAAACAAACCAGTAATTAGAATTTTTATGTTTCTAGTTTCAAAATTTTTCTTTGGAAAGGAATTTTTTATGCATAAGCTCCATTATCGTTATTACACACTTTGTGTAAATCATTTTAGTTGAAAGTTGGAGGAATTTGTTTCAAGTTGGGAAATTTTCGAACTCTCCCCCCGAAAAAATATCTGTAGCTACGCCCCTGCATGGAGATGCGAATTTATTGTGTGACACTCCTTTCTGAACTCAGAAAACAAACAAAAATACAAAGAAAGTACAACTATGGTAAGTTACTTTGCTCTTGAGATAGTAGCAGCTAGAATAATAATTATTTAACTATTTTATTTTCAATTAAATAAGTAATCAAACATTTTCCTTGGTAACATTGGGTGTGTGACATAACACGGACGTGAAATCTCACATACTGTGTACTAAGAAACAAAAAATATAAAGTAATTATAAAAATCGTATTTAGTCTTCTTTCGCTTTCAATAGAAAACATAAATTAATTCAAAAATGTTCATGTTAAATACTGAAAAAGGCTTTGTGGCTGTAATGGTACACTTATTGGAGAATGACCCAAACAATACATCATAAAGGTCACAATGGCTTTAAAAAGTTACTATGCATAAACAATGTTTTAGCGACTTTCTATATAAAATTTATTTTGTTTAGCTTAAACATTATTTACTTTTTTTATTAATTAATTGGTTTGTGTTTGTTTAATTGGTTATTCATTTACAATAAAACCTGGGGAATCAGATTAGTACGGTAGCTGAAAGAAGTTCCATTTTAGACAGGCTTTTGCCTTAGTATGTATAAGTGTCTTTTTTTCTTTCGTCGGAACTATGAAAATTTTCGTTAATCGCGGGTTTTACTGTATTTGGTTGTTGTTTAATTTGATATTGTTACTTCAGCCTCAAAACTGGCATTATCTTTACTCAATACAAATATGGGAATGAATAATTAATGACATAAATTGAAACTTAATAATAAAATGTATTCTGCTATAATTTAGAATACAATTCTCTGAATGTTTCGAAATTTAGCATACAAAACTATATTTTTATCCAGATAACCGGTATTCTATCTAACCGGCTTTGTTTTATTTAAAAATCTTTTGAAGTAGGCAGATAAAAAAAGAAAGATGTTATCTTTTTTCCCCAAAGTAAAGTTAAGTTAAAATTTCTACCGTTATATTAATTATGGGTCTCGCTGTCTTGCAATACTTTTCGAAAAAGTTTTTTTTACAAAAGAATAGCCGTGTATTCGTATTAGAATTTTAATAAACACAATTTTTTTTCAATCATTATTTTAAATTATTTGTTTCACAGTTTAAAAAATCCCTGCCGGCCCGGCCTACAGTCGGGGGTAGATTTCGAAGTTAAGTATACTAATTTCACCAACAAAAACTTAATCATGATTAGACATAAACCCACTTTAACAATTTTATCTGGCCGCTTTTGACGAGTTTTTATTTCATTTTTATATAATAGCTGATTTTATTAGAATAATGTAAGGCGGTATTAAAAAAATACTCATTTTTAATAGAAAAAAATATGAAACTTGCTGACTTGATTTTTGAAGAGATTTATAAGCGACCCGTGTTTTTATTTTTTGTTCAATTAATTGAAACTTGATTTATAAACAATTATTTTCTCAGTAGGACAATATTTTTCGTTTCTAACACAATCGCTTAGGGAAATTCTGTTCAAAATACCCACTTTGACATCATTTTTTAAAATATATTCTGCCTCTATCAAAAAATCGATCATTACGGTACATTATATAGTTTCTGAATAAGAGAATCTACCAATTCGATGCGTTTGAGACAAAAATGAATTTAAAAATGAGTAAGAAAATAAGCAGTTTGGATTTGAATACACCCAAGATGATTTTTTTCTTCAACCGCTATGTATTTTTAATTTGTTTTTGCTGTAAGAATGAGTCCTATCAAAAACTTGTCTATATAAATGTTGAAGACAATATTAAGAAGATATATGATGAATTCATGGGGATTTTATATCTTGTGAATTGACGGAGTTGTGGATTTTTTTCTTCTTCAACCCCCCCCCCCCTTTTTTTGTTTTCGTTTTTAAATTTTTTTTGTGGTACGATTTGGTCCTATCAAAAACTTGTGAATATAAAAGTTGTAGATAATATTAAGGAGATTTGTAATGAAATTAATTGGATTTGATATCTTGAGAATTGACGAAGTTATGAATTTTTTTCTCCCAAAATCCTTATTTTTTGTGCCCCTTGAGCCCATTTTTAATTTTATCAAAAATCTGTGATACATAACTTTTTGGCCCTATTTTTAGAAGTAATAAAAACTTTAAACTGATTTGATATGTACAAAAATTAAGAAGTTATAGAGTTTTTTCGGTTTCACAAAACCCATCCCCATTTCCATCGCCTTGGTACGATTTTGCCCATTAACGAACTTGACCGAGATTTTATGCCCCTTGATTTTATGTATCAGTTTGGAAGAGATTTGTGCAGAATTGTGGAAGTTATCGTGTCTAGAAGAAAGTGATATATAGAGATAGATAGATAGATAGATAAAGATTTTTACAGAGGATGGTTTTGGGTTCTAGGGGTCATAATCGGTGTAGATCAGCAAAAATTTTCAGAAATTCCAACATAGGGGAGAATGTAATAGGTAGTATTTCATACGAAATCTACTTAAAATCGTCTGGCGTTATCATTTTACTATTCACTTTTCCTTTTCAGTATCAAACGAAAACATCGTTGCCATGACACACTTAAAAGGAAAAAAAAAATGTACGATGAAATATCAGAGAATCGATCAAATAAGATAATGGAAAATGGTAGAAGTTAACAAGCAAAACTGAGGGTAATAACAGCTGCGGCAATACGGAAACGCGAATTCGAATAAATATACATGTCAGCATGATGAGACATTGCGGTTTATGGGATGAAAGCAAACTGTATTGCTGGGTCTGTGTTTCAATAAATTTGAAGACTACATTTATTCGAAGACTTCCAGGTTTCATTCATACATTTCATACATGAAAACTTGACTTATCTAAAAATTGATAATGACTCAAGTACTTTGATATGCAGGCATAAAGAGTATAAAAAAAAAGCAATTTTCTTTTTGTTTTTTATTGTGCGTGTAAAAAAAGAGGGGATTACTATTTAAAAAAAAAAAAAAAAAAAAAGAAAGAAAGAAAGAAAAAGAATTCTGAAGAAAAAGTAGAATTTTGATTACTTCAAAACGCATTAAAACTGTTTAGACAGAATCGGAAGGGGGAAAAAATACTTTTAGACAGGTTTCCATCTCATGAGATACAATTGTATGGTATTCCTTCCTTTCTTAAAATGTTTCCATTATTGGAAAGTTTCGTTTTTACAGGTTTTGCTATAGAATTAAATACATATGGGAAACTACAATATTCTTTTAGGGTTATGATTTCTTGTTTCTCAGTATCGTTTTGCTTTTTGATTTGATTTTAAAGGTTCAGGTACTGAAAAATACTTTGAAACTGAAAAATTAGATGTAAAAGTGATCCTAATATGGATTGCAATAACGCTATATCTGATTAGCTTTTCGATTTGAAATTTTAAACGCACTTTAAAAGAGATATATGCTAACAATTAATATTCTGAAAAGAGTCTAGATACATGTATTTTTTTAAATTATTTAATTTGAAATTTAATGTATTTTTGATAAATGAATTCACCTTATATACCTTACCCGCAAGATTTCTCATAATTGAATTGTCACCGTGAGCCATTTTATTTTAAATTAGAGATTTACTATGTGTTTAAAATGTTCTACACTGGCAAAAATATAATAATTAGTTCTTGAAATATAATAATTAAATACTCTGAAATATAATAATTATTTCTTGGGAAAAAATTTAAAAAATCACAAAATTTTGAATTTAAAAATTTAAATTTGGCCTAATTTTTTAATTTTTAACTTGATTAACATAAAAAATGGGCTGCCACAGGCGACTACTTTTTAATTCTATTTCGCGCTACTTTTTCAAAACAAAAGTCTTTTACATACACTTTGACACCATTTGTAAGGGACTACAATACTACAAAATGTATTTTATAAAAATAGTGGTGCGAACTGAATATAAAAATAGTCGCCTATGGCAGCTCTGAAGTAGATGATTTTATGCACCATACATCGATAAGGTTTATACCTCCAGTCAAAATTCTTGAAATACTTCCGAGACATTTCTTAGAAATCATGCGTTCAATGACCAAAATCACAGTTTTGAGAAAATTGACTTTAAAGATCAAATTACCCCATGATCATATAAAAAGAGCTCAACCTGTTTCGGTCATAACTTTCCTTCTAAAGCAAATTTTTGGATGCAGTTTCTTTTAAATTGTACAGTCGTGGAAAAAAATAAAAATAAACATCCGCTACTAACTCTTCAACAAACTATCGTAAAAGAAAGTTACAGGTACCGAACGATTGGAAATAGAGTCTACTTTTAAATGATGTACATATAAAATTTGCTTAGGGGAACATCTACTTATTAAAGCGAACCATGACATTGTTTTTTTCAATAGCACTACACAATTCTGACAGCATAAATGAACTCTACACCCTTCAATTAGCCTAAAAACAATTTTTTTGCAATTCGTACCATAAGTTTCCGAGAAATTAATTATTTTAAAACGAGCGTATTTTAAGGGCTGTATCCAAATTGAAGTTCCGTACTCGGTTGTTAACCGAGTGAGCCCCCTTCTTGATCAAGGAACCTTAAGCACCACTCAAGTAGTCAATAAAGCCTGCTAGATTACACGACAGCAGAAGAAATTTCAAAATATCTAGTCACTTCTATCACAGACGGCCCCTTAAAACATCCTTTTGCCGTTTTTTTAAGCATAATTTGAAAACTACTTGGAAGAAAATTGTGAAATTTTGGATTTCCATAAAGCAGGACTTAATAAAAATAAATCCATAAAAAAAAACTGTAGGTTGCAATTCATAATTTTTTCGAATATTAATTTCATAATTCATATCATAAAATTATAAAAATTGCAAATTCAACGTGTTTATGTTTAGGCATATTAGTATTATTGTTACACAAAAAATTAGCACATTAGGAGCATAATTTCAGGAGATATAAATAAAAATATGAAAATGTAATTTAACATTAGAAGCACTCAATTTTGAATGTTTATAATTCAAAAACTTATCATTTAAATGACTTGAAATTTGGTGTCTAGGCATAGTTTTAACCGAAGATTTGAAATATCTGGTTAAAATTGAGTATTGCTACTGAAAAAAATGAAGTTTGGATTCGTTTTAATATGTAGATGGCCCCCTAAGCAAATTTTATATACATCATTTAAAAGTAGGCTTTATTTCTAATCGTTCGGTACTAGTAACTTTCGTCTACAATAATTTGTTGAGGAGTTAGTAGGGGGTGTTTACTTTTTTTTTCCCTCACGACTGTACCTAAAGAATCAAATGTTAATACAAGCTATTAAAAAGGTAAGACTTTTTGGCACATTTACACAGGGGTGTAGTGCAATGGCGGATCTAAGGGGGGGGGGGGGCGAAGGGGCTATCGCCCCCCCCCCTTGGGCTAATAAAGGGTTTGTAAAACGACATTATGCATCCTCATGGGAAATGACTTGGGGCGGGGCTTGAGCCGGCGCGACCCGACCCGGGTCGCGCCACTTTAAATCCACGAGACTCAGATTGGGTCAGGTCTTTTCGCTTTTAGAGTCGGGTCGTTCCCTGATCTTAATTTTTTCTGCAGATTCGGGTCGGACCAGACTTCTTTTTCCTCCAGATTGAGCCTGCCTGGACTTCATTTTTCCTAAAGGTCTGCAATGGCCAAAAGTTACAGGTCGGGGCTCGGCCCGGAATAAAAGCTAAACATTCGGTCCGTGTCAGCCCATATGATAAGCATTATTGTCCCGACCACGACCCGTGCATTCCTCTAAATTCTTCCTCCCGAGCCCAAGTTGGTTCGACGCGACCCGGGTCGCGCCAGTTTAAATCCACGAGACTCGGGCTGGGTAGGGTCTTTTCTCTTTTAGAACCGGGTCATGCCCTGATCTTAATTTTTTCTGCAGATTCGGGTCGGGCCAGACTTCTTTTTCCTCCAGATCGAGCCTGGCCTGGATTTCATTTTTCCTAGAGGTCTGCACTGGCCAAAATTTCCAGGTCGGGCTCGAACCGGAATAAAAGCTAAACATTCGGTCCGTGTCAGTCCGTATGATAAGCATTATTGGCCCTACCACGACCCGTGCACTCCTCTAAATTCTTCCTCCCGAGCCCAAGTTGGTCCGACCCGACCCGAGTAGCGCCAGTTTAAATCCACGAGACTCGCGCTGGGTAGGGTCTTTTCTCTTTTAGAACCGGGTCATGCCCTGATCTTAATTTTTCTGCAGATTCGGGTCGGGCCAGACTTCTTTTTCCTCCAGATCGAGCCTGGCCTGGACTCCATTTTTCCTAGAGGCCTGCACTGGCCAAAATTTCCAGGTCGGGGCTCGGCCCGGAATAAAAGCTAAACATTTGATCCGTTTCGGCCCGTATGATAAGCATTATTGGCCCGACCACGACCCATGCACTCCTCTAAATTCTTCCTCCCGATCCCAAGTTGATCTGCAATCTTACTTATTTGTCATTCGTAAAAATTATATTTGTTTTGTACATTTGTTTAGCGAAATCTTTAGAAATTTAATTTGATTTGATAAGTTACAGAGATGCATTTTTTAAAATTTACTTTTTTACTTTGTAGAGCTTTAAAATTATGATTTTCTTTTATCAACCGTTTCTTTCATTCTAAACTGATTATCTTACTGGATTTTTATTTGAGTGTAATTGTCTAAGTCATATTTTTACGTAGTGTTTACGTACATAATTGCCTAAATAGTCATCGTTATAGTCATTAATATTGTTGTTTTTCTGCATTCATGAATTTCGAACATAATCTGAAAATAAAATATGAGCATAAGCAAGTGTACTTAATGAATAATTTTAATTGCAAAATGCAGGCAGGGCTGGAGTTGATTTTTTAGCTTTTATACCGGGCGGGGCCAATAGTTTTATTTTTTTATGTGGGTTGGACCTGGGCTTGGGCCTGATAACTTCAGCCCAGGTAAACCTCTAACTGACATATCGAAGCCAGCTTAACTTTTTTTTTAAATGCTTAATTTCAGCCACCATCCCATAACTACTGAATATACCGGGTGTCCTAAAATGGACTGACTGATTTTAAAATTCAATAAATTGCAAATGGTGACAGATATTTAAAAAATACTTGCAGGAGGGTTATAGATGTCGGGAACAGGGGTGATTATGTTCCAAATTTTCCGAAAATTTAACCCTCTCGCTGCGCAACCCGCGATTTCCACGGCCAACGTAAAGGTCGCAAAATTTGCGCAACCCGCAATTTCAGTAGCAAATCTTTTTTTGATGATCTAATTCTATTAAAAAAAACCCTGTTTCACAAAGATTTTGGGACATATTTTACTAAATGTGTGCAGATTTGAAATGTGTAATAAAAAATATGCACAATTTTTTAACCTATTTTGATAAAAAAAAAAAAAAAAAAAAAAAAAAAAAAAAATAAGAAGAAGAAGAAGAATAATACGCAGCTCCAGGATTAAGGCATTCGGTTCCAAAAATTTAGAAAATTCACCTATCCGAAAATTCGGACATACAAATAATCGCAAATTTTGATAAATGGTCTCCATATAAAATCTATTTCGTCAATCGTTCGCAGAAAATAACTTCAATTTCGTCGAATGATCACAGAAAAAACTCGAATTTGGCCAGGGAGCCACGGAAAACATGCGAAATTCTTCAAATGATCACAGAAAACACGAATTTCTTCAAAAGGCAGCTAGAAAAGAACTCGAATTTCGTTAAAAGATCGCGGAGAATACGCAAATTTTGTCAAATAGCCGCGAAAAAAAAAAAAGCCGCGAATTTCGTCAAAGGATCGTGAGAAAACACGAATTCCTTCATAGAATCATGGGGGAAAAAAACCGAATTTAGTCAAAGAATCGCTTTAAAAACGTGAATTTAGTCAAAGGATCGCTGAAAAAACGCGAATTTTGTAGAAGGGTCTCGGAAAAAAACCGCGAATTTTACCATAGGTCTGCAAAATTACACTAATTTCGTCAAAGGATTGCAGAAGAAACGCAAATTTCATCAAAGGGTCGAAGACGAGCTAATTTCATCAAAGAGTCGTGGGGAAAATGCAGTGGTCTCTTTAGAAAACAGCACACTTACATACGTTTATTATTATAGGTATAATTTTTAACTTGAAATAATATACTGAACTAATTTTTGAAAAAAAAAAAAACAAGTTAACCCAAACCCAGCTTGCAGGAATCCACACTCAGCCTGAAATCGATCCGAATCCAAAACAGCTAACCCGACCTGCAACAAAAATAATTAGTGCCAGAAAGGAATCCCCCATCTGCTGTAACCTTTCAGAAAATTTTCTTTGAATTTCAGATTTTTTTTTTTTTCTTTTTTACTCTACCCCTGATAATTTTTTTTAGCAGCGATTCTTGATTTTAGTTTAAAATAGCAACGAAGATGGTGCTGGGAGCAAGAGGCGCTAAATCGGTTCCCGGAGGAGGTAGGCTTAAAGACCATTGTTTACAGCGCCATCTATCGCTGCTATTATACAGTAAAATCAAGAATCACAGTAAAAAATCTCATGACATCTTACATAACCCTCCTGCAAGATTTTTTTAAATAGCTGTCACCATTCGAAAAGTACTAAATTTTAAAATTCATTTAAGGACACCCGGTATGTTTTTTAATAAGTTTCAAAGCATTCTTTACTGAATTACAACTCACCATAGATATAAAGAGACAACAGTCTTATACAAAATTAGTATTTTTTACATAATTCTGGAGATTAAAAAGTATTCCTAAATAATTAGTTGGACGTGTCTGTTATGGAGATTTTAATGCATATAGTTTTTATCTTCAAAAATACCTAGACTTTCTTTTAAAAAAAACGGGTCAACCCGAACCCTTCTCGCAAGTCGCAGTAGTGAAAACCCAATCCGAAACTGACCCAAACTGGATATAATGTGCATCAATCTGCCCCAAACCAAACCCAACGCGCTAGGCGCAGCTAAAAAGTAAAAGTCAACCCGACCTATAGTAGAAAAGTAGAAGTCAACCGGGCCCAAAACCGACCCGCATCGAAAAAGTAGAAGTTAACCCGGCCCATAGCAAAAAAGTAGAAGTTAACCCGACTCACAGCAAAAAATAGAAATCAACCAGACCCAAACGCGAACCACAGCAAAAAAGTATAGTTAATCCAACCAGAAGCAAAAAATAGAAGTCAACCGGACCCAAACCCGACCCACAGCAAAAAGTAGAAGTAACACGACCCGCAGTGAAAAAAATTAGCCCGACCCGTGCATCAGATTAGAGTTTCCAAATTTCTAAAATCCCCCCCCCCCCTTGAGGACTCTCCAGATCCTTTTAAAGGTACTTGACCCTTAATATGTCTTCGCTAGAAATATAGCCCGTCAAAAATGACGGAAAATGAGATAAAAAAGATATGCTTTTTTTTCATATATAGTGTATTTTAATTATATTATTCTTTTTTTTATGAACAAATAACTTCTGTTTCTGAATAAAATTAGATAAAACGCTTCTTCATGTTAAATAAATTGTATAAATATTGAAAAAAAAAGTGTGTGTGTATAAGAAATGAAACGGTGAATAGGTTGCCAGTTGCCAAATTTTCTTCTTCGTCAAGGCCGTTTTCTCAATTTCCCCAAGGTCTCTATACTGGAAATGTACCGAGAATTTAATTTCTGTATACTACTATATAAAGCACATAGCACATTATAATAGGGCTGTTAGGAGCTCAGATAGTACGGCGCCGTCTAGTTGCGGTTATTTTATTAGCATCGGAATGAAGATGTAAAGAAGTACATTTTCGCATTTTACACTTTAAATTCTGACCCATAGATTTTGAAAAATCCTTAAATGCGCGGAAAACCTTAAATGCGCATAATGGGTTTCAATGGGAATTTCGTCAATTTAGCAAGCTATCGTCAAGAGTTGGCTTCATATATAGGAACTTATTTTTGTCGCCAAATTTGTCGATATTTTCCCAAATTGTTCAAAATTTCGCGCTATTGAGGTAACCCTATCATTAGTACTTTTCGACAATGGACTTTTACCATGTGACGTCAGCCGCGAATAAAAAGAAGAAAATCACCAATAGGCGTGAAGAACAATTTAACACCGCTCCCCCTTCGTCGAATAAACAGTCTTTTTCGGAGTGTTTTTCCCCGCAGAGGTATGGCTGTTGCCATTCGTGGGTAAAGTCCATTACTCATTGTTGAAGCTGATACCGATTTTTCCATAGGAAGCCTAACATTGCCGTGATAAATGAGACGGTCCGACCGAAAATGTTAGGGACACACAGAGACTTGGATTTTATATAAATAGATTGTTTAATATGAGGCGTTCAGCATCAAAGTGGAACAAGTTCATAAAACATTATCCGGGGATATTTGCAAGTAAAGTCCGATTTGTTGTTAGTGGTCTGCGGCAAGGGCAACTGCAGAAAGTCTTGCGCCCCGGAGTTTTTTATGCTAAATATTTAAATATTTAGCATTTTCTTGCATAAATGTTTAAGTACTTAGCATTCATTAAGCAATTCGCTTTATTTTAGCACTAGCCGACCGGCCCGGCAGATGATAATAACCTTAAATGAAGCTCAAAGTATGATTTTCTATCTTTAACTCCATTTTGTCTGAATTTATATTTTTAAATGAAAACAAAATCGCGAAAATATATTGATTTTCTGTGGTAAAAGCGCTCGTAAGAAGACATTTTCTTGTTTTTTTCACGTTTAGTCGTTTATAATAATAATAATAAAAGATAGTTCTTGTTGTCCGAACTCTTCGAAATTTTTATCGATTATAAATAGGGGTGAGTAGCCGAATTTGGACCACTTCACTTATTTTCAGGTGTAACTCGCTTAATTTTTGGAATATCTGCAAAACATCACTACACGGGGTCAATCTATTCATCTACTAACTAAATAAATCTTTTGATCAATTTCTTTTTGAAAATCTTAAGTTTTATTTTAATTTTAAAAATTTGTCAAAAGTGGTCCGAATTCAGCAACTGGTCGCCTAAATTGGACCCCCAGTCGCTTAAAATTGGACCAAACAATATCAGGTTGTTTTAATTAATGACTACGGAATATAACTATTTTTTCTTGTTTTAAATGAAAATGTATTCAAAATATAAATCAAAGTTATCAGTAATTAAGAATAGAAATTATGGAACTAATTGCCAGTTACTTGAATATCATGTAAGAAGTGATGCAAAGCTTACATATGAATTTCGCTTATTCATTTTTTATTCCAGCGCACACAACATGGAACCGTATTTGACAATCTGAACACTTAATCATTTCTGCTATTTTATTTTTCTTACAAATTAAGTAAAACCAATCGTCACTGTCTAGATTTTTCTTTTTAGATTCTGAATCATTAAACATTTTTTTTTTTTGCAACCGAAGTTTTTTTTTACCTTATGTTTGTAGTTCTTCCCTTCCATCATTTTCTTTCCAATTGCATCACGCCTATTTTTAAAACTTGATGCTCCAATTTCTTTTGTGCTTTGAAAGCTTCCTTTTTTTTTTTAAAGGTTTACTTTATATGGCGAAGATGTTAACACAGCTGTTTTTTGGCGCCATATGTACTTTGATTTAACTTCTTTTAGGAAGGAAGATAACATTTCTAATGATTCTTTGGCTTTTTGGGGGGTTGTAGCAGCAGCCTTCTTGCAGGTCAATTTCTTCACGATTTACTCTCTCCTTTTCATTTCCTATATCTTTAACAGCTTTTGCTGTAACGGGTGTTTTTCTCCCAGACAGTTTGTCTGTGTCGATTTCAACATTTTTTAATTATATTAAAAAAGTGTTTAAAAAATATGCTATACGGAAAAAATATGCTACGATTAATCAAACGCAAAACATTATATATTCAAACAGTGTTGAATCCAGGGAATACCCATGGAAGCCTTGAAATAACCATTTTCCCCGGAAAGTTTGAGAATTAAGCGTTTTAGTGGCAAAAAAGTGTAACTACATCCTCCAGAACTGTAAAAAGTCTCACCTCACGGAACCGCAAATATCCTCCAGGGGGAAAATGTTTGAATTCAGCTCTGTAAATCAAATACGTCGTAGGAATAAAGAATTCAAAGAAAATAAATACAAATACATACAAGATAAAAGAAATTACAAACAAAATTTATTGCATAAACATATAAAAATATTTTTATGTTTATATAGGCCTAAACTGTATAAAGAAATTGATTTAGATATACAAAAAAATAAATAAATAAATAAATAAATAAAAAAAACCTTGGATGGAGATAGTAATCCATTATAAAATATTAAAAAAATAAAAAAAAATAGTATACAAAGCGTAAAGCGCTATAAATTCATTACTTACTTTTCAAAATTATGTTCGTATATCTGGTCCAATTTAAGCAACTTAAATTGGCCCAATTAAGGCAACTGTGCCGTTTTTTAAAACAGATAATCTCAAGACCAAGAACAAAAACGAAATCAAAAAATTCCGCGTGAAAAATATGCGCAATAAATAGATTGATTTAGATATGTATATGAAAACATAACAACTTACCTTAGTTTTAAAGTATTCACTTACGTTCAGTAGGAAAAAATTAGATCAAAACAGCTCATTTTAGGTTTTTTAAAATTGTCTGAAAACAGCACGTGGTATGCGGGTGCTTCTTCTAATAATAAATGACGTTATTCTGATGAGTAGTATTTCAGCGGTAGAGGGTGTCTCTTTCTGTAACTAACGGCAGAATGGCAACGGTCCATTTAAAGCGGCGGTCCAAATATGGCTACTCTCCCTATTATAACGTTTCTGCAGCCCGTGTAAAAATTTCGTGAAAAAAGATTGAAAATTTTAGCAAAAAGGTTTAAAGAACTTATTCTTAACCCGTTCGGGACCATGGGTGGATATATGCACCCTCAATCATTGCTTAAAAAGTTTGAGTTTGATACCAGTAAAAAAGAAAAGTAAAATTGACTTTATTTAATTACGACATTTTCGTGATTTATAAAGTTACGTCAAATAATTAACAAAAAGTGGTGCCAAACGAATAAAATTCGTGTAAAAGATGCCGATTCTGAACAGGTTAATAACCGTTTCGTTCAAATTTGAGTTACAGGATTTCACTTTTCGTTACAAAATGGTTTTTTTTTTTTTTTTTTACAAAAACATAAGAAATTAATTATAATGTCATTGTTCAAATGCTTAAAGATTTAGATATGTTATATAAAATTCGCGTCCGCAAACTGTACGAAAAATCGGTTAAAAAAACAAAAAACAACAATTGATATTTAGCGGTAACAGGGGTCGAAATAGCTGCAACGGGAAAGGTTTGAGGGAGGGGGGGATTCAACGTTAAAAGATTGCAATTCTTGTTGTCCAAATCCAAAGCCTGTGTATAATTTCCATACTAAGATACTGATAAGTTGTAAAAAGCAATGGTTTATTACTGTTATTTTTATATATTTTTTCTTCTGATGGATGGAATATATCGCATTTTTTTAAAAATTAGAACTCGTTCTTTCCCTTCTACATGTTATATTTTCTGAGTTATAAATATGTTTCCGACAACCGTGTGCGATTTTTGTGCTAAAATATTGATATCCAGTTGTAAAAATCGCTGTTTTACGCATAACTGCTTGTTTTTATTATTTTTTTCCCCACATCGAAATCCTGAGTGATTTCTTTTTGATTTTCAAACTGATTTTTTCACCATTAAATCCGATTATACCTGAACCAAATCGATACTCGATCATTAGCTAAAAGGTTAGTATATAGTAATAAAAATTAAAGGTATTTTTTCTCTGACTTAAGAATTAATGAACGAAATTTCATCAAACTTTATATTTAATCAGACTTTGATATACAGTGTGAATCTAATCTCTTGGGCAAAACTTTAAGGGGTGATAGTACACATCAAGACAAACAATAAGAAACAGAAAAATTGGTCGATTCGTTTGAGATTTTCGCTAAAACTATTCTTTATGTGAGTGTTTTCTTGAAAATAAATTTTAAAGATAAAGTTAAAAAATGCCTGTATAGGGCGCTTTAGACTTTGGAGTAATGAACAACTATTTTTTACAGTTATTTTTTGTATCTCATTAAATGTTTTCAAAAGCTTAGACTTAAACTTAAATTTTGAGCTCAAACTCTGAATCGTTGGGAGTGGTTAATTAGCGAAAACTGAACTGTGTTCTGGAGTTGAAATTTGACCCCCCCCCCCCAAAAAAAAACCCCTCCTGGACACAGTTCAATTTGCACTACTTAACCGCTTCCAATGATTCAGATTTTGAGCTCAACATTTAAGTTTAAGTAAGTCTAAGCTTTTGAAAGCACTTACTGAGATACAAAAAATAACGGTAAAAATAGTTGTTCATTACTCCAAAGTCTAAAGCGCCCTCTACCGGCATTTTTTAACTTTATCTTTAAAATTTATTTTCAAGAAAATACTGTATAAAGAATAGTTTTAGCGAAAACCTCAAACGAATCCACTAATTTTTCCGTTTTTTATAATCATTTGAAATTTTGGGCCCTAAACTTTAATCGCGCCCATCTCTTTCGGAAGACGTTTGGGACCCTTAGTTTCCTATTTAATATTGTTTGTCTTAATGTATACTATTACATAATAAAAATAAAGAGAAGGAACAGTAGTAAGATGGCGGTGCGTTTCTGATTTGCTTTCGCGGAGGTTTTCTGCTGTTTTTGTTAGGCTTTTTATTTTATTGACATACTAATACTACAGTGTCTAGAAGTATATAGTGTGGAGATCGCTAATACCGGTATAGCTTTTGAACGCATCCAAAAAATTACACTTTCTTAGGTGGCGCTGCCGTCAAATTTATTGCGTGAATGCGTAGGTTTCGTTTTGGCTTTCTTTTTGTAGTAAACATTTTTAGCGCTATATACAACGTCTACAATTATTAGAAATTTATGTGAAAACATGTAAATGTATCGAAAATGATGTAAAAACGAGATTCTCATAGTTTTGTTCCCGATTGTGTTACATAATACAAGAACAGCAAACTTGTTTAATTTCGGTGTACCTAAAAATCAGTAGGTATTGTTTTGGTTCTCTTTTTGCTATAAACACTTTTAGCGTTATGTATAGCGTCTACAAATATTGCAAATTTATGTCAAAATATGTAAAATTTATCGAAAATGACGAAAAAACGAGATTATCATTGTTTTGTTCCCGGCTGTGTTACGCAATACAAGAACAGCAAGCTGTCTATTTTCGGTGCACATAAAAATCAAAATCTTTTTGAAAAATGGAAAATAAATAACTAATATAATTAACTAATAACTAGTATGTTGTGGCCATCACAAAACTTTCTTCTATATAAATCACGTCAATTAAATCATTTAAATAGTACAAGAAATTACATCAATTTAGCACCCATTCATATCAAAGTATATCTGAATTTGAAGTTTGATGAAAATTCGTACCTTAGTTCTTGAGATAGAGCTATAACGGAAAGTCTGAAAAATGTAGCATAGCAGCGCCACCTGTTGAGTGATTTACACCAATACATAAACAACAATAGTTGATATCCAGGTGTACATGGATCTGAAGTTCGTTGAAAATCCAAACATTAGTTCTTGAGATAGAGCTATTGCGGAAATTACAAAAAAGCATAGCAGCGCCGCCTATTGAGCGATTTACACCAAACTGTATAAAATGTTAATTCATGTCAAGAACTAACTGATTCTAAAGTTTGATGAATATTCGTGCATTAGTTCTTGAGATACACCTATAGTGAAAATTCTGAAAAATACAGCATAGCAGCACCACCTGTTGAGCGATTTACACCAAAATGTCAATTCATGTCAAGGATTAACTGATTCTGAAGTTTGGTGAAAATTATTGCATTAGTTCTTGAGATAAAGCTATAATGGAAATTCTGAAAAGTGCAGCATAGCAGCGCCACCTGTTGAGCGATTTGCACCAAAACACAAACAGCACTAACTCATATCAAAGTATACTTGAATCTGAAGTTTGATGAAAATCTAAGCATTAGTTGTTGAAATAGAGCTATTGCGGAAATCGTAAAAAATGCAGTATAGCAGCGCTACCTATTGAGCGATTTACACCAAAATGTACAAAACTTCAATTCATGTCAAGGACTAACCGAATCTGAAGTTTGATGAAAATCCGTGCATTAGTTCTGGAGATTGAGCTATTGCGGAAATCATGAAAAGGCTGCATAGCAGCGCCACCTGTTGAGAGATTTACACCAAAACCTAATCAGCACCAATTTATATCAGGGACTAACTTAATATAAATTTTTATTAAATTCCGTGCATTAGTTCTTGCGATAGAGCGCGCACAAAATTTGTGTCACATACACACAGACTCACAGACAGACATTTTGTAAAAACATGTTTTTTGGAGTCTCTGACCCCTAAAACGTGTAAATTCGTCGAAAACCGAAAGTCGAAAATTTTCACGTATCCAATACTTTCTTCTTGTAAAGATAAAAGAAAGTAAAAATTTACTAATATAAACAGATATATTTAATACAAAAAAGAGCTTATTCAAAATACAAACGATAAAATTATTTCATATCATTTATATATATAAGCATAAATTATTTTTTATAATTTAAACATATATATAATAAAATACTTGTACTATAATAAATCTATAGGCTAAAAATATATATATATATGTAGTATGCACGGCGATCACATGAAATATTAAAGAGATTCATAACAGAGCAATCTGAAAATAAAGTGTTCTGCAATTCGTACAAATGTGAAATGCATATAAAATATATGCCTGAATTTTCGTTCATTCTTAATATATCGCGTATTATAAGCTAATTTTTTTTTGCTCTGTTTTTCAAAAAAATTATCTTTCAAAAAAATAAGTTTTCCGCATCAAAAGTATCTAATACACATAGGATTTCTATACATTCGTTACAATGAACTTGATCTTAGCGCCCTCTGGCGAAATTGTAATTTTTTGGATATGGTTTCGCTTGTTGATTTCCACACTATCTACTTCTAGACACTGTACTAATACATTGTTCGGACTAGCGTAGTTAAATCACTTAATTTTAACTCACTTAAGTTAACGTTTTCTAGGCTATTTTCATGGCATGAACATAGAGGAGATCCATGCAAGTCAAGCCCAATCTGGACTTTTGCATGGCTAGGCTTAATTAGTTCCGATCGCCCGCTTTAAAAACGTATACTAAAATTCTTAACTGTCCTAGGATGTTATGGGGTCTGAAATAGAATTAATGAAAATAAAAACATATTGTTTCATTTATTAGTTAGCAAATAATAATAATAATAAAAGATAAGATTGACTTGCGAAACTTAAATGAAAAAAAAAATACTAAAAGTTAGCATTGATATGATGAAATTTAGCATATTTAAGTGAAATTAACTTATTTTAAATAATTTATCCACAAATATAATTAACTTAAACATTTGAAATTTCATTCTTTTTAATATACATCAGTTATCGTCTAACTTATCTTAACTTTATGTTAATAATAAAAAAAAATAATACAACATAATTTTTGAATTAAATAAAGATTCTTAAATTATTCAGCTCTATTGTATATATTTGTATAGTTTCAATAGCAAAATACAAAAGAAGTTCTAAAATATTTTCAAAAGTTCGCTTCCCAAGCGCAAAATTCTAAAATGGAGGGCGAAAATCACAGTCAGGTGAAATCCAAACACCTCATTGGTCATTGAGTCGCATACTTTTCTCTAGCGGCAGGAGAAACTAATGCTGCGTTTACACTATGGCTTATCAGGTCTACAAGGTCAGCGAGGTATGTAAAAAAAAAAAAAAAAAATCTTATGAAAGTTTTTTAATTTTTTTTTTTTTTATTAAATTCAGTTTTTATTTAGATGTAGTCTAATAAAGCGTTATGTTATTTCTTACTAATATACTTTAAATAAATAAATTGCTACGCCATCTCATAAATCGCAGATTTTTTATTATGAATCTGATGGTATTTGTAAAAGGAATATATTTTCCAAACAATCTTAATATGCTTGGACATAAAGACTCTCTAAATATTTTGGGTGAAAAGTAAGATTAATATATGTATATATATATATATATATATATATATATATATATAGTATATATTTATACGGAGATAATATAAATATTAAAAACTGTTTATAATTGTGATATAACCGGTTACTTGCATGACTGCAATTTCATTGTATGATGGTTTTGTTTTAATTGATTTTTTTTTTCATTATTATATTTCATTAAGTGTCGTAAGTGTAATCTTATTTTAGCTTACCCTTTTGTTTCACAAACACTACTTATCATAAGCACTGATTTTTTAAGATTTCTAAGGACTTTCAGCTTTCTAAGTTAATGATATTAAACGATAAAAGAAAATAGTTAAAAAAAAAAGGCAGTAGCCAAGATTGTTACTCTTTTTAACTTGGTTCATGTATTTAAATCTGGGATTTTTAAATCGATCTTTCACTCACTTCCTTGTAAGCTAAGGTTATAAAAATTATGCAAGCAGGTGTGTTTTCGATGACAATGTAACATTTTAATATTTTGAGAATTTAATTATAAATTAATAATATCTTTCCCTAAGTTTGGTCCAGGTGATGAATTGCTAAATATTGTTTATGGTTATAATTGTATAAGAGTCACAACAAGAATGGAATTAATTATGTGCCAAATCATGCACGCTAAAATATGCCAATTAGCTGTGAAACTGCAACAATGAAATATTTTAAATATTAAAATGTAAAAAAATAAAATATAAATAAAATATAAAGAATGTAATGTATATATTTAAAATGCACTTTTGTCAATAATTATTTAAATAATTAATTAATATATGATTTTACGTTTCAAAAAACAATTTAGAAATTTTGAAAGGTAGTTTAAACTATGCTTTTTTCCCTTTTGCATATGTTAAAAAAAAAACAGAGAGAAAATTGTGATTTAAAAAATAAATACACTAGTTCATGCTTTTCTAATCATAAATTAAAAGAACGAAATTTCCATAATCGGGGTCCACGCCAAATTAACAGATTGTAGCGGACTTGAATAGCAGTCATAAAACTAGGCGTGATTTTTAAGATGAATATTGAATGTCTGTAAAAGAATGTTAACCTTTATGTCCCGAATTAAAAATTTAATCTTATAAAGCATATTTTGTGAATTTTTGAAACTACATTAGAAGATTTACACAATCATTTAATAAATTTTAGAAGGATTTTGCCAAAATTAATTAATGAAATTGAATTTATAGGGATTTTGTGCAATATTTGTAACTCCCCTCAAATCTTTTATTTAAAATCTTTTTCTCTTTATTTTTAGTATTTTGAGAAATTACAAAATGTACAAATATAGTTTCTGACAATAGAAATATAGAAATATTTCCGAACAGAAACTTTTGCCTCCCCCTCCTCAATCTTTCAACGTCAAGAAAGCTGAAAAGATGCAAAGTCAAAAGAAATTATCCTTAAAAAAAAAAAAAAATCTTTTGTACTAATAAATTTTAGAAGAATTTTGCCAAAATTAATTAATGAAATTGAATTTATAGGGATTTTGTGCAATATTTGTAACTCCCCTCAAATCTTTTATTTAAAATCTTTTTCTCTTTATTTTTAGTATTTTGAGAAATTACAAAATGTACAAATATAGTTTCTGACAATAGAAATATAGAAATATTTCCGAACAGAAACTTTTGCCTCCCCCTCCTCAATCTTTCAACGTCAAGAAAGCTGAAAAGATGCAAAGTCAAAAGAAATTATCCTTAAAAAAAAAAAAAAAAAAAAAAAAAATCTTTTGTACAACTAATAACATTTTTTGGAACAAGATAAAGTAAAATATTTATAATTCATTCTAAACAGTATAACTACTAATGGTAGTATTAAATTAGTTTTATAACAAGTTATTTTAATGGCACTTTAACCCTTAAATGCGCAATTTTTTATTTTGTTTCGAAAAAATTATATATGATACTCTGAAAGGTTTTATAACGCAGGATAAATAATGAAAAAAATCAGAGATATATTTTTCATATAAGACGTCAATCTTTTCTTCTGTTGCACATCTGCAATACAAGTAAACACTACTGTCGTGTAGCTGTTTTACGCTAAAATAATGCAAATTAGTAAGTACTTTAATAAGTATGTGTCCAAATGCCTCATTTTATATAATTATTTATTTTATAAAACTTAACCTTTAATAATTTAACCTTATAATAGAATACGTTCTAGAAATTACGTAGTTTAGAGAATCTGACTTTGCACCAGACAGTTTCAACGGTCAATTTCGCTTTATTTAAATACGGAATGTCTGTTTTTTAATTAAAGCAAATATTGCTATTTTAATTTTCTGGTGTGAATTAGGTATATGCGAGTAAAAAAATCAGTGTTGTTTGCATATATGCAAAGCTGCACTGCTGCACACTAAAGGGCCCATACAACACAAACACGTCCTCAGGACATACGAAAGACGTCCTATGCAGTATATTGCCTCGTCCGTCGGACGTCCTACAATATCCCATCGTTATCCGGCGGACGTCCGCGGGGGAGCAGAAAGAGACACCTAATCACGTCCTTCGGACGTCATTTTCAGCCCTTTATAGGATGACAGTAGGACGCTCATAGGACCAGATAAAACAAATAGAATTTGCATCCTCTGCTCGTCCGGCATGCGGCATTCAGAGGATGCTCTTCGGATCAGTAGCGGACGCTTTATATAAAAAAATAAAATAAATAGGAAGGGAGGGCAATTGCCTCACCCTGTTTTTCCTAGATGAGGCTTCAGATTTCTATTAATTTTATCTTAAACTGAGCGACGGCGCACACTGAAAGATTTCTATTAAAAAATAGTGGTAGCCTGGACAATTGTTGTCCAGGTTACCACTATTTTTTAATAGAAATGTCAGTGTAAAATAAAATTAATAAAAATCATAAGCATCATTTAGAAAGGACAGGTGGGGCAATTGCAACCCCCCTTCATTTTTTGATTTTTAAAATCTTATATTTATATTATTGAAAAATATATTTTAATAGATTTCTTTTTGTATGATTATTTTTCCTGTTGTTTTTCGCAAATATAGGAATCCTTCAATATAAATAAATTATACTAAAAATATTTAAAAATAAGCATGAAAAATGAATACGAAGAAAATACTAGTTCATTTCAAGAGAAAAATTATTATTTCTGTTATCAACATCTCTTTTTTCAACTAATAAGTAGCATACGATGAATGGGGTATCATTGGATAGGATTCTTCGCCCATATCTAATATAACAAACTGAATTTTCTTTATACTTTTAGATTAATATCATCATACACATTTTTTCTGATTTCAAAACCCCTTTTTTTAGGTAAATACACAAAGTTGAGTTAGATTTTATACGAAAAGCTTTTGACATAGTATACTCCTATTAGTACAATTTGTTTGGTTTAAAAAAAAATTGCAAATATAAATTTAGGAAAAATGCACTTAATTTACTGTAAAGATTACAGTGCGAAAGCCTTGCAAGGGTCTATTGGTCTAGACTTAATATACTTTTCTAACAAATGAATTTTACTCTTAAGCAAAATCTGCATTAAAATTAGTGATGAAAAAGTAACCGAATTGAAATTTTTGAAAAATAAAAAATTTTATCAGTAATAGCTGAATGCATAAAAAATTCCTCATTTTCTTAGAACAGTTTAAAAAATTGTTAAATATTGTTATCGGTATTGAATTCAGACCTCTCGGGGAGGGATTTCTGTGGCTCCAGGCAGGGGAGGGGGGTGTATTTTAGAGATCTGGGGGTCAAATTGCACTTTTGTTCATTAAAAGGGATAAATCTCAAACCTTCTATATGGGGAAGAGGAGGATCTCCTGGGCCACCCTCTGAATTCAACACCAATTGTTATATATGTATTAAATAAATTTAATTTCATTCTTTTGATATTCCTCATACTTTTCCACAGTCATTTAAATTCATAAATACATCAAATTTGCAGTTTTTTTTATTTAATATAGGTAAAAATAAAGTTAAATAGCAATTTTAATATTTCTAAAAAAATAAATAAATAAGAGGGTAAAATCTTTGTTTTTTAACACTGTCAAAATTTTTATTTTAATTAGATTTTTGAGATACAACAGGGGAAAGGCCACCATCGAAAACATCGGTTACAACTTAATACAGACCCTACTTAAAAGAAATAAAATTTTGTATTAAAATAATGTCTGCAAACTTCATGCGTGTTCGTGTATTTAGACAACCACAATTTAAGACATGTCTCATTTGAGAGAATTGAAAAATGTAGTAAACTTGTTTAAAAATTTCATGTAGTATTTAGTTTCAAAATTGAAATTGTGAATGTGCAAGAAGTTTTCATTTAAAATGAAAAATTTGACTATGCACTAAATGACATTTTAACAAAAAAATTCTCAGAATTTTTATAGATTCTTCTGCAGTATCAATTTTCTCATACTCTTCTTTTTTTTTTCATGATTTATAAAAACAGATAAAGAACATTACCTACTCCATGGCGAAGAAATAATGAAAACTCAGAATGAAAATACTTCATTCTCAAGTAACAAATATGTTTTGTATTTGTTATATTTTTTTTCTGAACTAATTACATTTCTTTAAATTAAAATTCAAGAGAAATACATTACATTTTTTAAAAGTATGTAAGCATTTAGCTCAATATTTACTGTTAATAATATATTAATAAGTTCTGTTAATAATCAATTATATATATTACATTTACTTTAAACAAACCAAAAATTTTTAGGATAAATCAAAAGAAAATAATGATAACATTTTATGATGTCAGATTTTAAATATGAAAGCAATTAAATAGGCATTCTTTTCAAGTGCAATAAAAACTTCTATTTTAAGGTAGGGTAGAATTAGGTATATTTTCTCTTCCCTTTAGCTTGAAGTAAAAACACACAAGATCATAAAAGTTTCATAATATTTATAACATTAGATTCTATTATATCTAAAACTTCTTACCTGATAACTTGTTCTGTCAAGTTTTGGTTTTAAGAAATAATAAATAGTACATTCAATCTAGTTGTTCTATGTCTGAGATCCATTGAATTCCTTATTATTTTTTATAGTAAATAAATGAAAAGCTTGCCATTAAACACATAAAAAATATATTAAAATCACTTCACATCATGATATTCTTTACAAAATACTTAATAAACTCCTGTAACTAAATCTATTTACATCTTCTATTCCAGTATGGATGTAATATTTTAAAATAATTATACAATTATTTTACTCGCTGCTTTAGAATGCATGAATTTTAAGTTTTAAACAATGCAATTGCTGAAGTACATACGTTTTAAATCACTGTTAAGAAAGAAAAAAATACTGTAAAATAACAACACTAACAAATACATTTAAAGTATTTTAATTTACATTTATAGACTTTTTTTTACATAACATTTACGTTCTTATACATGTTGTAACTATGCCTTTAATACTCTTTCAATGTGTGCCCTTGATATAAGTTTCTTTCTCAACAGCATCTGAAACAAATAATTTTCAAAACATTAAAATTCAGAGTAAAATATCATTATGGCTAGAGGAGTTAAACAAAATTTTGTGTAAAAGAAAATAAGAGAATTTTTAATTTCTAACTTGGTATTGGTACTACTTTTATGTTAGTATATCAGGTGATAAATTGACAAAAATTCCTTTTATAGCCCTACCTTGTGTTGAATTCCTTTAATTTTAAATATAAACCCTTCACTTATTTCATTTAAAATACATAATTTTCATTAAATTACATACATGCCTTTTACTAATATCAGTTAAAATACAGAACAAATAAAAAAATTCTCACACTGTCTTTTTAAAGAAGTTTTATAAAAACAAAAATTTATAAAGAAGACCACAAAGCACAATTTTTAATTTCATGATCAAAGTATTATTTCTAATTTCCATAGCAAAAAATAAAAGCTGTCACTGACGAGAAAAAAATTGCGGTTGGCAGGATTTGCACCTGGCAAACATAAAAGTTCCCAATCTTTTTACTTAAAAAAAAAAAAAAAAAAAAAAAAAAAGTATGCATAAAAAATTACTTGAGAATTAACATATGTAAGAAAATTTGAATTGCTTTGACATATTTAAGGTTATTCACATAATCAAATTTATTATGCTTCATTAAGGCTCCCAGTTAACGTGCATTTTCTATTCCCCCCCCCCCCCCCCTTGATTGGAACTTTTATCTTAAACAGTTTATTTGTAAGTTACGTCATCATGATCATAATTAAAATTAATTTAAAAAATATAAAATATTAAAAGCTTTTTTAATCTAAACAAAGTGATTTTCACTTTACATGAATGTAGAAAAGAAGAAAAAGCCAGCTTTTAAAAGTTTAGCTTTTCAGTCTCAGAATTTTGAGAGTAACTTTTCCAACTTAATTTAACACCAATGTTTGCAATATATCATGTCTCTGTTCAAATTATTTTTCAGTTGCATTTGACTATTTTCCAAAACTAGTTTAAAAAAAAAAAAAAAAAAAAAAAAGAAAAAGAAAAAAAAATACAAAGAGTTTTAATCAATAATTCCTGCAGTTTAAAAACAAATTTGGATTGTGTTATAGATCCCATCTACATAGTATTGTTTGTGAAGTATTAAAGGATGCAATTTTAAAGGAACAAATTATTGTGGTTCTGGCATTATTATAAATGTTATTTTTAAATCTTTCATTCTACAAAAATTGGTAATTTTTATAAAAAATTAGCAAATTAACCCCCCCCCCCCCCCCCCCGGGCTCTCAAAAGACGCTTTAGTATGATGTCAGTATTAACATTTCGGTTAGAAACTGACCAAACAACATTTGCTCTGTTTCATTTTTTCTTAAATATTAAATCATAGATTTTGGTCTCAGAAATTTTTTATAAAGTTACTTTCACTTTCTAAACCGGTTCTGAAAATGAAAGTGTCATTCTAAAAAATATCTGCAACTCAAATAAAAAAAGTAAAAAAGGTGCGATGTAGAGATGGAAACTCGGCTATCGTTTTGTGTTATAGATCCCTCATCTACATAATATTGTTTTTTAAGTATATAAATGATGAAATTTTAAAGGAACAAATTATTGTGGTTTTGGCATTATTATAAATGTTATTTTTAAATCTTTCATTCTATAAAAATTAGCAAATCCCCCCCCCCCCCGCTTTCAAAAGACGCCTTAGTATGATGTCAGTATTTAACATTTTGGTTGGAAACTGACTTCAAACAACATTTGCTGTGTTTCATTTTTTCTTATAAATCATAGAAAATGTTACCCCCACATATAATATTAAAACACTTAGCTGTGAGATATCAAAATAGAAAATACAACATCTAGCAATTGTTTGTTTAGAGTAGGTTTCTAACAGGCTTGCAAAAAAGCTGGCTAAAATTTAAAAATAACCACGCCGGTGTCTTTTACTGGTTTTAACCGCTTTTTTTGGCCATAATTGGCTTTTATACAATGAAACATTGTAATTATACACTACACATTTTAAAGTGCTTTTAATTAGTTTTAATGGCATTTAATTGATTTAGAATTTAATAAGTAACCCAATTTCTCAATAATGAAGACATTAATACTGGAATAAAACTTAGATGGTTTTGCGAGTGATTTGTAGTTAGAATTGCAAATATGTTAGGTAAATTTGAAAAGCGCCATACAAACTGCTTTATCTGGTTTACACTGACTGACGCTTAACCCCCCCCCCCCCCCCCGAATTTTTTCATTTTTACAGCTTTATAAAATTAAAGAAGACAATGTTTACTTAGTTACATGCTTTATTATTTAATTAATTTTAAGAACTATTAATATACAAGTCTTATTTTATTTCTAGTAAACATTTAAAATTATGCATAGTCATAATAAAAACGTCATTTTCTCACTATTAAAAATATTATGAATAGCATATGCATGAATATGCTTAGCAACAAGCTTTTCAAAATTTTATTTAGAGAAATTTTATTTATTTTTTTGGAGTCTAACTTATATTCTTTTCAATATTTATGTATATATTTTTTCAGACATAATGCCTTCACAGTTGCTTTCTAGCAGTTATAAAGACTTATTTATTTGAGAAAATTTAATAGAAATTTATAATTTACTCAGTAGAAAATATTTATAAACGTATTATAAATTAATTGATCCAAATTTAAAACGAATTAGCTGTAAACCAACTTTAAAAAATAAAAACCGGCTTTTTTTCAATAAAAGCCAGCTTTTTTAAAGTGGTTAAAAGCACCCCCAAAAAAGCCGGCAAACCTGGTTTCTCACCAAAATGACACCACAATTGAACGCATATAATATATAATTTTCAATTCCCACATATTTAGTTTTGATATAACTGCCAAGTCTAAACCCAAACCAAAACTACATTTTACTTTAAGTTTTAGATTCTCAATATACATGTTAATAAATAATAATTAATTTTCTCAATATATTTATTAATGAAAATTATAAAACATGGATTTTCTCTTACTTATAAAAGTTGTTTTCGACTAAATTTGTTGCAAAAAATTGTTTATATTTTCTTTGTAAAGTTTAATTTAATTAATATATAGATACATTTGAACTAAAAATAGTTAAATGTTTTTTTATGATTATCATTTGATTACATTAAAATTGCAGTTATCTCAATAAAAAAAAAATCAATTGTAATTTAATTATAATCAATTAAAAAAAAATCAATAAAAAATATCAATTATAATTTTGCTGCAGAAAAGTATAATTAAAGAATATATAACAGGGAGATACAAATATGCATAGACTTGATATGAATTTTTATTGTTATGGACCCTTATTCAGAAATACTTAAAAAAAAAAACTTACCAATTTTGAAGTTTATTTTCTTTAACATTTTATGTAGAACTGAGCTTTGACTGCTGGATGTTTGCAGTATCTTTTTAACCTTCATTTATCCATGTTGGGACTTTTTGGATCCTACAGTTTGTGCCTACAAAAAATAAATAAAATAACTGAAGATACAAAAGTCAAATCAATTCAAAATAAAATTTAATATAAATGATCACACGTGGCATTAAGCAGTTTCTATTATCTTTACATTCGATCTAAACAAATTCAAAGAAATATTAAAGTACTTCTCCATTATTCCATCGCAGGGTTCATTTATTTTAAATCAATTTAGTTTTAATCGTGATTTAAATCAATTGATTTTTTTTTTTAAATTATGTTTAAACAAATTCAAGATGTAAACAAACATATTAATGTTTTTAAATATATTTAGTTTTATATAATACAGATAATGGCTCAGTTTTTAGAAAGATAAGGCTTTTAAGCTTTATAAGATTAAAATTTTTGTCAAGTAAAGTACAATGTAATAGAAAAAATGGTTTCAAATTTAATTTGAATCAAATTGTAAAATAAACTAGCAACAGTAAGGAAATCTAAGCAGGAATATATTAAATATAGGAATATTTATTTTGATTACTTAATATAGTATTTAGAAAAACTTCTGCAAGTTTAAGTAAAATAAAATTATATGACTTTGCTCGTTACAAACAAGCATTGTGACTAACATATTAATTATCTCATCTTTTGCATTATGCAGGAGAGAAACTAACAAGCTGTGAGAAAATAATCAACATTATTATTTGCTTAAAAGAAATTCTTGACTTTAGTGATACCTATTACATTAAAATTTGAACAATTAATTTTCATGTCTGTGTATATAATTTTATAAAGTCGTAAAATAATAATATTGTGCGAGGTTTAAAAAAAAAAAATAAATAAAAAGCTCTACCCATTGACAACTTTTCATTA
The DNA here is from genome assembly GCA_963932465.1 of Maratus speciosus. Lineage (NCBI taxonomy): Eukaryota > Metazoa > Arthropoda > Arachnida > Araneae > Salticidae > Maratus > Maratus speciosus. Next base: position 58,371,946 of record OZ010798.1, read on the forward strand.
AAAAAATAATAATAATAATAAAAACTATTGTATATCTTAACAAACTGTATGTAATGCCTAATAAACAAATGGAGGTACTTTTCCGTTATACAGACAGCACTGTCGCCAAGCATAATAGTTGGCACAAAATGAAAATCATGTGAATTGAAACATTTGAAAAATTAAAGAAAAAATTGATAGTACAGTGAGCATTTTAAAAATATAACATTTGAAAATTACAGACTTTTTCAAACTATTTTATTAAATCACAAATATATACTTAAAATAAGTGAACAAATAACTGTTATTCAATAAAGTAATAAAATAAAACTCATATTAAACTTCTGGCATAAAATTACAAATATCTTAGAAATATTGCATGGTTATTTTCAATAAAAATCCCTTTCACGATCAGGGTTGAAATAATTAGCGCATTGGAAAAGCCCCACTTTTTAAAGTGTCAGCTATCAATAATTTTAAACAATAAAATTAATGAAAACAGAAAAAGGAATCTTGGATATTTGACCCTTTTCATTAAAATTTAAAAAAAACTATTCTATCGTAACAAACTCCAATTTTAAAATTTGTAATACACAGTAAACAAATGGAAGAATGAAGCCATTGGACACCCCCCCCCCCCCCGTCTCCCCTGCACAAAAAAACCCAAAATAAAACAAAAACAAAAAATTTTGAAAAGACTCACTCACTAAAGTTTCAGCTATCAATAATGTTAAACAATAAATTAACAATATCTTAAAACAGAAAAAGAAATCTTGGATATTTATTTGTTTACATTATTTTCTTAATTAATCTCTATCGGCTGGTGAATGTTTGTAATGGTCAGTTGAAATGGATCTATTGTAGGTAACTATGAATCACAAATTTTTCAAGCTCTTTCTCATTTAATATCATAGTGCCACCATTTAAAAGCTTTACTCTTATGTTAATTAATGAAATAATTAATAAACCAATAAAACACCATTAAAAATACAGAAAAAGGTCAAATAAAAAATTCCCTGATGACAAACACATATAAGATATCACATATAAGATGACATAAACACATCATATATAATATTATGGATTAAAATAACATCTGACATCAAGTGAATGTAACGCTACAATCATATATCTGTGGCATTTAATCCTATTTTGGCCAAAGTTATTTTTATTGAAAGCAGTCAACAAGATAATGGAGAAGTACCGAAAAAGCTACCACCAAACTATAAAATTGAATGCCAAAATTACATGATCGTAGCGGCACATTTACTTGATGTCAAATGTGTTTATATCTTTTTTTAATGATGTTTTACTGATTTATTAGATATTTTGTTGATTAAAATAACAATTATGTTCTTAAACAGCAACAAAATATTAAAAGAGGGAAAACTATTGAACAAATTTTATGATGCATAGTTTCATATAATAGATTTGTTTCAATTGATATCACTTAAACATTCACCAGACGAGAGGGATAGTTAAGAAAAATAATGTATTAAATATCCAAGATTTTTATTTCGGTTTTCAATAATAATATATTATAAAATATATCGTTTAAAATTGATAGTTAGCAAATTAGTAAACAGAGCTTTTCTGATTTTTTTTTTTTCAATTTCAATGGTAACATTCTTATTTTTTATTTATTAGTTGTTGAAATTTTTTGGCAATATTTTTTTTTTTTTTTTTTTTTTTTAAGAAAAGTGATTGATGGGATAAAGGAGAAGTACTGAAATTAATAATGAATTTAGACATCCAGTTAAAATTATTACGTACCAATAAAAATGTTATGTCTGAAAAATGGTATTATTTACTTTTAGTTTTAAGATCATGTACACTTGCAGACCCAGAAGCAGAATTTTCTGCACATCAGTCTGCAGCAAACTAAAATTTATCTGCGACTCAATAAGCCTACTATCGTAAGAAATGCCAAAAACACTTAAAGTAAGCAAAATTTCCATTTATAAAGAAAATATAATATAAGGATACAATAAATACTATAAATCTAGCGACTTAAAGCAAATTTCAGCTATTTTTTAACCCAAGCATTTCTTTTTAACTTGGTGGATTAATCTGCAAGGTTTAATATAATCTACAGTGCCCGCTGCCGTGCTGCACTGTTTCTGCTACTGGGCTTGCACAACTAACAAAATATATGGGATGGAGCAAGAATTTGAAAAATTTTGCTACCAGGCCTAGTGTTTACTGTAGACGGAAAATAAATACAGGGAAGAATAGTTTAAATAAATAAAACAATGTGATTACATGATTCAAAAACATTTATTACTAAACAGGTGCAAATATTTGCATGTACATGATGTTTCAACTTGAGATATAGAGTGTTTCTTATATTTTGAACTATTTTTTCAAGAGAAATTCCATTAACATGTTTAGCAGTGATTGTTAAAAAAAGAAGAAAAAAGTGATTTTTATGTATGGTAAACAAAGAAGCATTAACTTTAAATGATTTTATGGATTAAAAACTTAAAAAACACAATTGGATTACAATGACTGAATAACCTGTTTTCCTAAAGAAATAAGGAAGTTCTATAATTTTTGCAAGCTCTAGGGCACACGGATCTTGAAATACTGCAATTCGTCGAAGAGTTTTATGAGATATTTTTGCAAAAATAGGGGTACATTTCACTATATTAAAAAAAGAAGGCAGAGTGTATTTTGCCGATTTTAAAAAGACAGGTGCTGCGTCTTTAAATGATGACTTAGAGGGAACACAGACAAGGCTAAAATGTTATTTATAATGAAAAACAGACAAGTGAAATAAGCTATTCTAAAAATCTTTTCTTTGAAAATGCAAGACAGATTTTAAACACACCAAAACAACAAACAACACAGAAATGTAAAATAAAAACACATTTTTTAAAATGAAGAATTAAAACAGTGTACTTTATCTTTTTTTTTTCAGGAGTTCTGTGTGTCTCACTGAACCCCCCCCCCCCCTCCTCCTATTAAAAAAAAAGCAAGCTAAAAACCAGCTAGTATACATATACTTTTTTAATACAGTATATATGTATAAATGAAGGCAAATTGAAGCTGCTAAAGTGTCACAGAAGGGCCCCAACTGGATCTTTGCTATCGGGCCACATGTAGGCTTAGTTAGAAAATTTAAAAATCCTTATCTTATACAAAATTAATTTTATAAGCAGGTTATTCTTGGAATAAAAATCTACTTTACGAGTATTTTTATTAGATTTTTTAAAGATAAATAAATTTAATAGTTAAATAGATTTAAAAGTTGAATTTAAAGCGTTATGAATACTTTTACTTGTTAGTCATCAACAAAATGAATGTTTAATGTATTTTTATATCTAACACAACACCCAAACAATGAGTCATAAACAATGTTTTGGTGACTCACGAAATGATCTATCTTTAAAAATAATACTATTTCAGTAAAAATGTAATGAACAAAGGTTTGTTTTACGATCATACAACATTATTATTTCGAGTATTTATATGAAAAATGCTTATAACTGTTTAATGTTTTCTATGAAAATTTGCCTGTCTCATGGTATAGATTACGACAAAAGCCTTATATTTTAGTACAAAATTCAAAAGTTCACTCTAAAAAGTTAAGATTCGAAAGTTTACTTACCTTTAGGATAAATTCAATCATTATTAAAAGAAAAAAGTAATAGAACACAGTTGTTTAAAAGATATTTCGTTTCAACAACAAACGCACAGAGCAGTTGAAGTCAGAATTTCTTGCGCATGCGTACAGGTGACACGGATGTTCTCCGGACAACACCGGACGATCGTGGATGGTTCGTCCGGATTCTGGCGTCCTGCGAACGTCCAAATTATGCTCTGTACAGGATCTGACGGGTATCGGACCTCCCGGCTCTATATAGGACCATATAGGACGTCCGGAGGCAGTCTTTGGTTGTATGGGGGTTAATGTACCGGCGGAGCATAAAGGGTTAACATACTTTCATATTTATTTTATGGGCAGAGAACCTGGAGTGGCTTTAAAAAAGTTTTTGGATTTATTTTTCGTTTTATTTATTTATTTTTTTTATGTTAAAACATTAAATTCTGTATTTTTCATATCATTTGTGTATTTTTTTTTAATATAATTTTGTTATATTTATGCTGATATATATTTTTTAACGGGAATTGTAATTTTTTAAACATATTTTTATATAATTTACCCCAATTTAAAGTCTAGAAAAAGGTCTTTTCTTATAGTTGTTGACTTTTCTGGAATAACATTAATTTTTTGTGATTTTATGCATTTAAATGGTTGGAGGGGGGTAGAGGAGAAAATGTATTGAGATTTTAACTATACGGAATTTATAGACAATTTTAAAATGATATTACAAGTATTTCCCAATGAAAACTAAATTTTTATTAAAGAATATTTGTCATGTCATATCATTTAAAAATTGTTACAACTTAATTTATAGCTAAATTTTTCCCTTTCGTTTTATAAAATGTTATCAAAATATCTTAATTGAGTTAATTTCTATGGTTTATTGTAAATAAGAGCAGAAGGTAACAATCGCTTCAAAATTACTTTTCCCCTCATTCCCTTTCAAAATTCAAATGGAGAAACAAGATGGTGATCCTCACCCTCTTCTCTCTTTTAAAACCACACGACCAATGAGGTGGCTGGATTTCACCTGACTGTGATTTTCACCCTTTTTATAACCTCGAACCCAAAGAAAGAATATTGTCCATGATTCCGTTACTCTCTGATCGATATCGATGGTGCTAGCCATTGAGCCTCAATGATCCTGCAATCAGGGAGTAGAACAGCATCAGCGCCCCTCGTTGTCGTTGTAGAAGCATTTCAATTTGTTATCGATACGTATGTTTAAAGAAAATGGCCGTGCGTGAGGAAGTTCCATTGCGGCTTTGAAAATGGTGCTTTTTTACGAAGCAAAAGTAACTCTTCACTGATCGTCGTAAATATTTATTTTAATTGTACTTTGTACTGTTCTATATTGTATATAAACTTAATATGTATCATCAAGCTTGGCCGTGGGCAGCAACAGCTACACCGACTGCGACATCGGGCTTTGTACAACCAACTGCTTCTACTCCAGTAGCAACTACACAATGGCCTGCTGGCTATAGTCAATATACTGTTACTCCTGAAATACAACAACAATGGGCAGCCGCTTGGGCTACTCAAGCCCAATATGCATATAACCCTAATGTTCCTGTCGGTGGTGATCCACAAACAACTGCTGCCGCCGCCGCCGCTGCCGCCTTTCCTGGGGCTTACCCGGACTATCAAACTGCTACTACTACTGCAAATGAAACTAAAAAACCCGGCGACGTGAATACAGCCCCAGAAAAACCAAAAACTACCCCTGAACAGGTAAGTTTACTGCTTTATTTTATAAACTATTGTCCCCCCCTCTCTCCTTCTCATCCTTTTTTAGTGTAGATAGTTTCATTTGAAAGCATTAATTTGGATTTTAATTAATAATCTAGCCATTATTTCCTTTAAAACGCTCAAAAGCTGTAATTTGAAAGAAAATGTGTATTTTGTCTAATTTTCATTTTTAATGCATGCATGATGTATCCCCCCCCCCCCCCCCTCCAAATAGCTATCCCTATGTGAGGAAGAATGTAATAATATGGATGTGTATTTTTTAAAGTGTAAATGCTTGTTAAAAGTTTATGAGAAGCCTTGAGAGATGTGCAGGTTCATTACTCTAGAGGCGAAGATACAAAATTTCACAAATTTATTAAAAAAAGCATGCATCTTTTAAACATAAATTTGTCTAATGATTGGATATAAGAAAACTCCATGCAAATGATTGTCTTGACATTTATCACTTAATAACTTCATTTGATTTTAATAACATGTTGCTTGCTGGGGAAGTGGAGATATTTCTCACTGAAGCCAAAAGTTGTTGATCTTAGATTATATTCTTGTTTATTCATTTTTTAATACTGTTTTTCAATTGTAATTTTCAATTATGAGGGCTAACAGTCCTTATACTTATTTTTTCCATATCGAGCCATGGTTGGTTTAATTTTTCCTACATCTACACTGGCCGAAATTTTCAGCCCTGGTCTCGAGTTCGACCCAGCCTGTATGAAAATCATTGTTTTTTCATTACTACACTATACTGTTTCTCAATTATGAGGGCTAACAGTCCTCATACTTACTACATTACCAGTAGGTAGATACTGTTCAAAATAGATAAATGTAAGCAAAACTATGATATTAAGCTGTTAAATTGCGATATGTCTTTCTTAAATTTAGGCCAGCTGTTAGTTGCTGTGGGATCGCTGGTATGCATCGTTTTTTTTTTTTTTAAAGATTATTAAGCTGCTGTAGATTCCTTATCTGACATCCATTGAACTAAGGTTTATATGCATGATTGATATCTGATAAATATGAGGCCATGTTAAAACCATTATAAACTGCTTCTATCAATATGCACCTTGAAAAAAAAAAATTCAGAGCATAGAAAGTGTACTGATATAAATGTATTTGTTCGTAGTATTGAAATTGTGAAGTAGAGGTGCATGAGCCGAGTTCTGATCCGAAGAAGGAGACCAGCTTGACCCATGGGGACGGGCTCATACCTATTTTAATTCATGGCCTTGGGCCTGGCCTAACTTATTTTTTCCGTATCGAGCCATGGTTGGTTTAATTTTTCCTAGATCTACACTGGCCGAAATTTTCAGTCCTGGTCTCGAGTTCGACCCAGCCTGTATGAAAATCATTGTCTCGCCGTCGGAGTGGCCTTCTCCATGCAAAAATCAGTAAAATTTGGCCCGACCCTAAATTTTTTACAAAAGTGTAATTTTTAAAAATCTGACTTTATTTTACAATTAAACTTTAAAATTTATTCTTTTTAAAGAATTTCTAGGCAATAAAATTAAAATGCAGTAAAACCTGTGAAAAAGAACCTGCCTATGATAGAATCCTGTCTTAAACGGAAAAATGTATTGATTCATACAAAATGAATATAATACGGTAGATGTGCCAGTAATGGACACCCCTTGATATTTTTGGTTCATAAAAAAATAACTAAGAAATATTTAGCTTTAATTCCCCCTTGCATGTTTTATAAAATTGTATTAATGTTGACACTTTTAATCAAACCAATCAGGAAGCAGAAAATAATGTTTCAAAGTTTTGCTGTTTTTCTGTGAAAATCTTGATGGAGAGGCTAAGAGCTGGCTTGGTTTTGTTTGCGTAGCAACAGAAAACTTAGATTTTTATATACTAATGGCCATTTACAAAATTTTATTTTATTTTTAAGCTTTTAAGAGGGGGTGTCCATTACTGGAATGGTTAATTAATCATTTTCCAGTAATGGACACACCATGTAGACATTGCTAAAAATGCAATTGCATTAATGTTTATGGTGCTTAAAATATTTTGACTTAACTGCAAACCTAAATAATCAAATTTAATTTTTAAATTATAGGTACTTACCAAAATGTAATAAACACCAAAACTTTTATAAATAGCTGCTTTTAAGTTATTTTGTGTTATTAATAAAATTTCAATGTTTTATTCTTTTTTTAAATGTATACGTACCTTGCATATTTTAAAATCTGGCAATTAAACCAGCCAGGAAACTGAAAATTTACTGTTTAAGAGCACAGTCAAAGAAGAGCTCATGGGGCTTAAATACCTCTCAGTTTAAATAAAAACAATTAAGTTACAGAAGCTATTAAAAATCTATTTTCTGTCTTAAATGTTTCCTTATTCACCTCTGACAAAAAAAGAAAAAAAAAGTAACATTAATGAAAGTTATAGATAATATTTACAAAACTAGTAAATCTGCAGATCAGTGGCCTCAAACATCAGTTCTAGTTTTATTTTGAAATTATTTTATTTAGTATTTAAAATATTCAACTCACAATATCATTTCTTTCATATTTGTAATATTAATTATTATAAATGATACATCAATTAGTCTCTGGAAGATTAATTGTTAAAAATAGTGAGAAAAAACTAAACACTGATATTCCAAAACTTTTTTTTTTTTTAATTACCCTTTAAATCCCCCACTGCAGGGGTGTAAAAATTTGTTGAAAATCTAGGAGCCAGTTACTATCGATAACAAATTTGTAAAATGAAATTACAGTATAAGTTAATAATAGTACATACAAATTACTCTTTTTGGTGCGATCGCAGTTTACTCTCCTTCTTGGCGCGATTCTCAAAAATCGCCAAATTGACGCATTTTCGCAAACTAACTCCCGGGGCTGCAACATCCGGGAGAGAGTACGCAAAATTATTATTTGTTTTCTCTTCTCGTATATTTTGAAACAAGTATCTATCTAGACAAATGCTTAAAATGTGGGAATAGATATTTGATCAGTTATTTTTCTCTTATTTTAACCTGTATTTTTGAATAAAAACAATACATAAAATTTCAAATTTTTTCGAAATACATTTCATATATTTTAAAATACATTTTATCAAATATACCAAAAAACAAAACTTTCACTTACCCAAATTATTAAAAAAGAACGTTTGTTAACAATAAAGGGAGCAAAACAATGTTGTGGTTTTTTTAATCAGAGGGGCTCTTTTTTTTTTAATCAGGGGGGCTACCGCTACCGTCCCCCCCTGAACCCCCCGTTTTTTTATTCATAATTTTATCTTGTGCTCAGGGTTGGCAGGTTTTTGACACGTGTCAGTTTTTGACAGTTTAAACTGTGGTTTAAACTGTCATGTCAAAAACCCCTTGTCAAAAACCTCAAATACTACAGTGATCTGTAAAATTTCACATTAAATGTCACACATTAGATGTAATATTTAAAATTCACTATTACTGTAATTGTATAATTAGTATATAGTATTAGTAATAATTACAGGGTTGGCAGGTTTTTGACATATGTCAGTTATTATTGTTAAATACAACTTTTTAACAGGGTAAAATTTTTATTTAAATTTTTTTTTTTTGTAAAATTGTTTTCTAAAAAGTAGACATTAAGCTCACCTGAGCTGTACATTTTTTCTCTTACATAAAATCGTTTTAATTTCTCGTACTTTTGAGAACTTAAAGCATTAGGTAGCTTTTTTTATGGGAAAAAAAAAAAAAAACTTAGAAAAGTGCAGATTTTTTTGTATGTATAACAAGATAATGTGCATCAATGTTATTCTAGTCTAGGCAATAACCATTCTATTCAAAATTGAAATTGGATTATTAATTTTAAACATTTACAAAATAAGAGAAGTAATTAAAAAAAAAAAGCTTAAAGTCAAAATCTTTTTAAAACATGATTTCTTTCAATGTATAAAAATGTTTTCGATTTTAAAACTGAACAAAATTGGCTGGTCATCTAAAAGAAAATTCCTTGAAGCCCATATTGAAAATGTGCATAATAGAAGGGATCAAATCATGAAACCATACCATTGTTTGGCTTATACTTTGCATCCCAACCATCAGGGGAAGGGTTGACTGCTGTATCAGTTGATTCAGCTTGCGATTGAGCTACAGAGAGAATTTATGGATGCTTACCCATACTGATTGTGTATGAAGCTAAAGAATCCCCTTTCTCGTCTTCTCATTTCAGTGCTATAGGGAGGACTCCATTGCTTGGTGGAAAGGTATCATTAAATGCAACAGCTTTTTGAGCCTGCTTCAAAACTTGCGCATCTAGCAATGCTTTTGATATCAAGTCCTACTAGCTCAGAATCAATTAAGAGACAGACTATTTTCTAACGCTTCATACACTCTAAACTCAAAAATCTTTTGGGTGTAAATAAATGTGCTAAACATGTGGTGTGCTGCAGCATGCTGCAGGGTAAAATTGATCCAGATTATTTAATTGTACAAAATTATTTTCTTCTGGTTGAAAAATCAAAAAAAAAATATTTTTTTGCAAATAATATATTTTTTAAATTATTAAATTTCAATAAAAGATCACATAAATCATTGACTTATTTAATGTTTACCTATTGTTAAAATGTTTTAGTGTGTTACATGTATTTGGTAATTTTTGACGGTTTAAACCAGTTTTCGACAGTTTAAACCAGTTTATGACAGTTTAAACCAGTTTTTGACGCTTGTCATGTCAAAAACCACTTTTTGACGTCAAAAACCCAACCCTGCTTGTGCTCTAGGATGTCATCCAAAAGCATCACTCAGTCTGTCACTTTGTCATTCATAGCTTGGAACAATCAGCATGTCTTTCGTACATAATTAACCCATAATTCAATCAATGCTCAAAAATACAGGTAAAAATAAAAGAAAAATAACTGATCGAATATTTATTCTCACTTGTCAAGCATTTATCCAGATAGGTACTTGTTTCAAAATATACGAGATTGAGAAAACAAATAATAAAAATACGCGACTGCAACACACAGATCTGGTCAACACGAAATCCATTGTAGCAGTAATAACATTTTTTCCGAACAAATTCAAAATGATACCAGATTCTCCTCTTGTCCAATAAGAAAGCCTTTTACAAAAAAATAAGCATCCAATTAGAAAGGAGCTTACAAAAACAAGGAGTTCAAACCATCAACTCTCCAAGAGAAATCTTAGGGTTGCCATATTTAGTGACGTCAGAGGAGCATCCGATAAACCAGGGTTGCCATATTGACGCAGTTATCGAATGAGATTGGCGAAGGAGAGTATATTGCAAATTAACCCTCTTTTTAATTAAATATATCTGACATATGACATAAATTTTTCTTGTATAAAAAAGTAATGTTACATAAAATTATAAATATTGATATATAAGAAAATTGGAAGTGCTGATCTAAAATACAAATAATAATCATTAAAAACTTCTTTAAACACCTCAAAAGTACAAATGTGTAATTCACTTCAAGGACTATATACCATAAATCAATACTGTTAGTCCTCATTTGCTTTTAAATTTTTATGATGTTTATGACCGCTCATGTATCCTGTTGTTTTTGATGTAAAGTACCAGCGTTCAACTGCTTTTGTAGGATCAAATGCATCTACAGAAGGTCCATTTAAATTTATTAATAATAAATCATTTAAATTTTGTGATGTCAAAGTAGAGTGAAACTTGTTCTTGATAAAATTCATTGTGCTGAATCCTCGCTCACAGGATGCAGTTGCCACAGGTATTACAGATACAATTTGCAGTAATTTTGATAAAATTGGAAATTTATAATAATTTTTTATTGATTTGATCAAAAGCTCTCTAAATTTCACGTCTTTGCATAGTACCTTAAACTCGTACCATTCGTCAAGAGCAATACTTTCAGTTGTTTCCAAATCAACATTCAATGTGACAAAATATTTCTGGAAATGATTTAATAATAATTTTAATAAGTCCAGTTCAGTGAAAGAGAACTTCATTTATTTTTTTTTCTTTGCGCATGGAAAAAAAAAAAAAAAAATCTATAAATAATCAAGGTTATAAATATGAATTATTTTTCATTTCCTAAGACATATCTAGGCCCCAGTGTCGAAAATTTAGTCGACCTGGCGCCCGGTATTTTTACACCCCTGCCCCACTGTTTCAATAAACTATCCATCTAAAATAATTAAAACATCGATCTTCTGATCATTACAATAATTGATGCAAACAGTAAATGAATATCACAAATATTTTATTAATTTCTGGTATCCCAATTGTTAAATTCATTTGAAAATAACTATTTTGTTTTGTTAGTATGTATTCATTAAATTCTGATTCTAAATAAAGTCATAAAAACAATTATATTTATTATTTTTTATGGGGTGTCCATTACTGCCCAATAGCAGAAAATTCTCCAAGTGTCTGCGACAGATCTTTCAGGGACTGAAAATAATCTGCAGGTAAAATGTTACAAATGAACCTTTAATTAATTAATCATTTACTTTTAATGTTTTTAAGCATTTTACTCATTTTTATTAATAATAATATTAAGTTCTAGTAATAAGTAATAAAGAACTAAACATAATATAAAGTTGGAAAAAGATCCAATGGAAAAAAAAATCTGCAAAAGGGAAAAGAAAATCTGCGACGCACGTCACCCGTCAGGAACTTTCTGCTACCGGGCATTACTGGAACAGAGGGTGTCCATTACTGGGCCAGAAGGTGTCCATTACTGGGTTTTTGGGTGTTTTGATATATTTTTATTTAAAATTTCGATTGATATTGGGAAATGAGACTATAAGAATGGTTAAATATTGTTGATAGATTAATATCATATTGAAAAAACTGGAATATAACAATTAAAACTATTAATAAAAAAATAATTTTTAAAGAAATTCTTTAAGGGTGTCCATTACTGGCACATCTACCCTACATGAGAAAAGAATATATAGGGTAGATGTGCCAGTAATGGACACCCCTTGATGTTTTTGGTTCATAAAAAAATAACTAATAAATATTTAGTTTTATTTTTTTTTTATAATTCCTCCTTGCATATTTTATAAAACTGGGTTATTGTTGACACTTTTATTTTAATCAAACCAATCAGGAAGCAGAAGATAATGTTTCAAAGTTTCGCTGTTTTTCTGTGAATATCTTAATGAAGAGGCTAAGAGCTAGCTTCATTTAATTTATATATTTTCTTGCAAAATTTGAATGTTTTTGTTTGAGTAGCAATAGAAAATTTAGAATTTTACATAATATTGTCCATTTACAAAATTTCATTTATTTTTAAGGTTTTAAGAGGGGGTGTCCATTACTGGGATGGTTAATTAGTTATTTTCCAGTAATGGACACCCCATGTAGACATTGCTAAAAATGCAATTTCAGTATAATGTTTATAGTGCATCAAATATTTTGACTTAACTGCAAACCTAAATAATAAAATTTAACTTTTAAATTATACTATCAAAATGTAATAACACCAAAACTTTTATAAATAGCTGCTTTTAAGTTATTTTATGTGATTAATAAAATTAAAATTTTTTTTAATGTATATGTATGTGCCTTGCATATTTTATAATTTGGCAATCAAACCAGCCAGGAAGCAGAAAATATTGTTTAAGAGCACAGTCAAAGAGGGGCTCATAGGGCTTAATCCCTCTCCATATAAATTAAAAAAATTAAGTTACAGAAGCTATTAAAAATCTATTTTCTAAACGTTTCCTTATTCACCTCTGACCATAAAAAAAAAAGTTATAGCAGCGTTCGAAATCCTTGGTGGTTCGCTGGTCCGAGACCACCAAAAATTCAATCGGACCACTAATTTGAAAAAATTAATGGTCCGCAGGATCAGTAACTGACAGGTAAACATATAGACTTTCCCGCCCCTGAGAAAACTGCAATCAAACACAAATCGCATAGTTTTATTTTATTTAAAAAAATAAATTTTTAAAAATTGTATTAAACCTTAGTTGAAATAATCTGAAATGAAATATTTAATTAATACAGTAGACTCCCTCAAATCCGCACAGTTCGGGACCAGAGGTTATGTGGATTTTAGAATTTTGCAGATTTCTGGTCATTGATTTGTTTACATTTTTGAAACATTAATTTCATTGGTAGTTAAGCAAGGGAAATTATAATGAATGCTTACAATAAAGTGAAAACAATAAAGTGAAACATTAAAATAAGTAAAATATTAAAATAATTATGTAAAATTAAAATTTAGAAAAATATTAAATTATTACGAATGAAATCGATTCAATTCGATTCCAAAAGTCCTATGCTGCCATCTAATGATAGCAAGGAGAACAGTGTTAATGCTATTATCAGTATATATAGCTTATTGCGCTCACTGTAAGTTTTTTCATTGTTATTTAGAGTATTGAATGCTTTTCTTATACTGCTTTGTATGTTTAGAAATAAATTTATCTATAATTTAAAAAAAAAATTCCGCGAAAAATAATTTTAAAACAGTGTTCCGGTTCATGGATTTTTCCATTTCGAACCCTGGAATTTTTGATATAGATATGCTAATTTATATCAAAATCAAAAGTAATGTAAATTTGTTTAGTAATAAATCAGCTGTAATAGCCAAAAGAGAATGATTAACAAAAAATTTCGTAAAAAAAACATTGTGGTAGTCGCTGATTTCGGCACCATCTTGAATTTTGTGCCTGCAACTTAACTGTAAATTTTATTGTTTACATCTGAAAAAATACGCGGATTTTAGGCGTTCGCGGATTTTAGGGTCGCGGATTTGAGGGAGTCTACTGTAATTTTAGTTTTTCTTTATATACAGTTTAATATTTAGCAAATTTTGTTATGATGAAAATTTTGGATTACTCCAAAGGAAGTTTGATTTATATTCTAGGAGCGGGAGAGGGGGGGGGGGGGGTCACTCAAAGGTTTAAAGGGACAGGCCAGTGATGATTATTGCGGACCAGTGACTTTTTTATATGAATTCTACCACTGGTTATAGGCAGAGTTGTATAATATAGACGCACGCTGTGTGCAGAAAATTTTTCGCAAAATTTGGAACTTTGCGGGAAAATTTTTTTGGAAAAAAAAAAGTAATTTTTGTTTAAGTAACTTTTTTTTTTTTAAATACCAAAATGCTAAAAATATTTCTCAATTTTATGTACGATTTATTTATTATTTGCCAGGGGTGATTCTGTTCCGAATTTTCCAAAAATTTAAAAAAATTGGCCATCAGCCCGAAAATTCAGGCATTAAAAAATATCACCAAAAAATATTGTGAATTTCAACAAATAGTCACCAAAAAAAAAAAAAAAACAATTTCGTCAATCGTTCGAAGGGAAAAAACACTCCTTTCGTCAAAGCATTGCGGAAAAAACACGAATTTCGTCAAAGGACCACGGAAAAAAACACTACTTTCTTCAAAGGATCCTGGGGAGAAAAAAAAAAAAGAATTTCGTCAAAGAAAGCTCAGAAAAACGCAAATTTCGTAAAAGAATTGCGGAAAAAGCGCAAATTTCGTCAAAGGGCCGTGAGAAAAGCGCGAATTCCGTCAAAGAATCACAAAAAAAAAAACCCCCACTAATTTCGTGAAAATACTGGGAAAAACATGCAAATTTCGTCGAAAGATCGCGAAAATACACGAATTCCATCAAAAAATTGCAAAAAAAGCGTGAAAATCCAAAAAATCGGAACAAAACGTGGTCAAAAGATAGAAAAAACACCCTGTAAATTTCTTCAAAAGATCGCAAGTTTTGTCAGAAGATCGCGAAAAACACGCGAATCTCGTCTAAAGATTGTGAAAAACACGGGAATTTCGCCAAAGGATCCCGAAAAATATGCGAATTTAGTCAAAAGATTCTGAAAAACGCGCAAATTTTCTTAAAAGATTGCAAAAATGCACGAATTTCGTTAAAAGATTGCAAAAATGCACGAATTTCGTCAAAAGATTGCAAAAATGCACGAATTTCGTCAAAAGATTGCAAAAATGCACGAATTTCGTCAAAAGATCGCAAAAAATAAGCAAATTTCTTCAAAATATAGCGAAAGGCACTTGAATTTTGATAAAATCGCAAAAAACACTCGAATTTTGGTAAGAGATAGTGAAATCACGTGAATTTTGTCAAAGGATACGCTAATTTCGTGAATTTTGTTAATTTTATTTTGTGATTTGCTGAATTTAAGTCCCTAAAGGTTCCTTTTTATGCGAAATACATGGTCATTTTTGGTCCGTTTTTTTTGGAAAAGAAATGGTCCCCTTTTATCATTTTTTACTACAAAAGTTGAGCCGGAGTCCTGTATGTTGTATTCATAGGCTTTTCTTTGATTAGTTAAAATTACTGCTCTAAAATAATATTTTTTAAAGCCAAATAAACTGATTTTTTTTTCTTCCTGCTGCTAATTTTTCATTATTGCAATCTGTTCCCAATTGTCATTTAGAATGCCCAGAGTTAGCAAAATGTGTAGAGAAATTTTATCTTAGTAGGGTTATTCTCTGCAATAGTGCAAAAAGTGCTTCCCAGCCATATAAATGCTCTTAATTTTATTACATTTTTATTTATTTTTATTTTTATTAGAAGATCTAAACATAGTTTATTAGGGGCAGAAAGTAAAATTTAAAAATAAATAAATTTAGTATTTAAAAATATAATATTTATCATGCAAACATCATTCCCTCACCTTTCCCCCACCTGTACTACCATATTTTATTGCCTATTTCTTTCCACCCAGAAATAAAAATAATTAAAAATACCCTAAGCAAAATAAAGTTCTTATTTGATACCTTACAAAAAATAATAAAAATATTAATTTTTACTATTATTATATAGTCTACTCAATCAATTATATGTTTCCCCATGTTAGACCATCATTCCCTCACACATTGCTATTATCTCAAATATCTACCACTAATGAGCAGTAGCAGTCTAGCATCCTTCACAGAGAAGAAGCTATTTTGAGCACTTGTCAGTCCAGCAACATAAATTGGTGGTGTAAGATTTTGTTAATTTTACAGAATTTTTTTTAGTCAGTATATCCGGAAGCGTTTTTATTAGCAGTCATTCCCTCACACAGAATATTAATTTTTTTGTAAATATCAAAAATTTTAATTTTATCATACATTATATATTAAGTGTTTTTCTTAAAGGAAACAGTTTGGATTTCTTCATAATTTTGCATTTTTCCCCTACAACTAGTAAAAATGTCTTATTTCATCATT
The DNA here is from genome assembly GCA_963932465.1 of Maratus speciosus. NCBI lineage: Eukaryota > Metazoa > Arthropoda > Arachnida > Araneae > Salticidae > Maratus > Maratus speciosus. Next base: position 58,388,411 of record OZ010798.1, read on the forward strand.
CCCTCACTTGTCATTCCCTCACATTTTTTATTTTATTTTTTCCACAAATTTTTATTTTATTTTTTTTGTTAAGTCAAATTTTTAAAACAATTTCTGTTGCTATTAAAATTTTCAATAATTGACTGATTTCTTACCATTTATCTAATTTTTATGAAAATTTACATATGCGTCATTCAAGTCAGACTGCTGGCCAGATTTGCAAGTATTGTAGAGAACAACCCAGTAATGAATTATTCTTTCAAATGTGAAAATATTTTCAAGATACTAATAAACTCCTAAAAATTAAAATGATTGCTATTAGAATTAGGGATTGACCGAATACCGAATAGTCGATTCGGTATTCGGTGATTCGGCATGTAAACCGAATATTCGGCTTCGGCCGAATACTTTTAAGTATTCGGCCGAATAATTGCGGATAAGTATTTTCTTAGAAGTAGAAGAATTCTCTTTTACTTAGAAGTAGAATAGGCTAAATAATGAGTTTCAATATTATGTGCATGAGTTCAAAGTTCAGCTGCACTACCAAAAACAAGTCAAAGGCCATTTTTAATTACAAAAAACTTTATTTTTCTTTCCTAAAATAGTCTATATAGGGGTGAAATCAGAACAACTGTCTACGATATAGGGAAAAAAAAAGTAAGGAATATGGGCATCTTTCCATTACCATTTAATTTTAATTATTTCTACATTAGTTTTTTCAATTTAAATTTATTTAATGTGTATTCTCTTTAATATACACCTCAAATAAGTATATCAGAGTTCATCTCTGTATATCTAAGGTTTATATTAAAGAAAATACATGCATCAAATAAGAAATAAGTATACTCCTATGCCTATCCTATAGCTTTTATAACCATTAAATTAAAATCACTCAAATTTATCTTCATCACCACAGTGATAAATATTAATCAAAATATAAATATGTATCAATAATTTCACAGAAAATAGTTAAATGTACTAATTGATAGGGATGCACCGGATATTGATTTTGCCGGATATCGGATACCGGATATCCGAAGCTCCTTCGCCTGCCGGATTCGGATATCCGATCGGATATCCGGCACTAGATATGTTTTTAGTTATATATTGAATTATTTCTCTATATAATGTCATTTGAAAACAATAAATTACAAACATGTTTCACACATCATTAAAACATTTTAAATGCATTGAAATATAATTTACAAAAACTATATCTCTTTGAATATCACGGCTTGCAATTCAAGCTTTTCCAGGAGGGGAGTTTGATACCCCAAATTTATAAATGCAGGGGAGTTGAACTGTTAGAAAGGGAAAAAAAAATCTTTACACCCCGTTATTTTTTATGTGCTACTTAAAGAATTACATTTATACAGACATGTCAAAATACCATTGAAACAATTTAAATTAACAATTCAAGATAATTATTCAAAATTTTTATTTTATTAAAACAAAGGAACAGAATCAAGCTTTATATATATCATGTCTATTTTTCAATTTTCACCCAATGTTATGGGCAATTAACAATCAGGTTGCTAAATGAATTTCTTAATTTAGATTTTATTCCATTTTGCATACTTTAGCCTCTTTCAGAAGTTACACTTTTGACAAAACAGTACAGAGCGATTTTATAACTTTAGAAATTATCGGAAACACATGGTTATGCTCTCCTAAAAAGTTTTAGAAAACTTTGCAAAATCTGATGTGCATTAATTTTTAACTTGCATGAATAATGGACATCGGTGATGGTATGTCCCTTCTGAACAAATTTTTTTTATTATATCCTTAATGGAATATAGTCAAAACTGTAATCCCTGGTATTTTCGTTAATTGAACTATGCTTTACGCATTGGAATCTACGCTATGAAATCCATATCCAAAGTTTGAAAAGGGAATAGTCAATTGATTTTTTCTATTACACGAGAAAAGGTTTATTTCAAAAAGTCATGTCCTAATTTCTGTTAATTGCGAGAAACAATTAGTTTGTTGTTTCTAAATATGTTTTTTTGAAGTTCATCAAAGTTTTTTTTTCATGTGCACCACAAGTGTAACCTCAATTTGTTTAGTGCTAACTATTGGCCAATTTGATAGAGCTTAGTCTCCAGTGGCCGTTGCTGCCCTTTTAGTTATTTCCTATTTTGGGCAGACAGGTAAAACATCACAAAATACGTAAAACGGTCATAGAAAAAACATTGCTGATTTCGTCAATCATGGTGAAAATAAATAAAATAATTTGTCGATTGGTTGCGAGAAAAAAACTGAAGTTCGTGGGAAATCAACAGTGGGAAAATATCACGAAATTCGTCAATCGATCATGGATAACTATCGTGAAATTTACCAGTCCGTCACGAGCAAATACTGTGAAATTCCATAGCCGGTCGCAGAGAAAAAATGCAAAATTTTTCAATCGGATACAGAAAAACAATCGTTACTTTCATCAGTATGTCACAAGAACAAACAGGAAAATTTGCCAATCGGTCACAGAATAAAATTTCTAAATCTGTCAGTTGATTGCGAAAAAAAAAAAATTTATGAAATTCACCAGTCGGTCTCCAGAAATAAATCAAGAAATTCGTCAGTCGGTTTCGGAGAAAAATCGCAAAATGTTTTTGTCAGATGCAGAAAAACAAACATGAATTTTGTCAATTTGTTGTAAGAAGAAACTGTGAAATCTGCCAATTGATAGTGGAAAATATCACGAAGTTTGTCAGCCGGTCCTGAGACTTCATCATCGTTTTACAAAGAAACATTTTCGGAAAATGATTTTTTGGCAACAGGAGCCTCCCGCCCCCAATATTCTTTAGGGCACAAATCCTGCCATCCCATCTCGAAATTCAAGACATGTATCTGCCATTCAAGCCGTGTAATGTATATTAATAATGTTGTGTGAAAAATGTTATTTAAACATTAAAATATTCTGTTTATTTGTACAAATAAATGCTGATAATTGCTACTGGATTTGGATATGGGATTGACTTATTGATAATTGCTAATAATTTGTACAATCAAATGTTGATAATTTGTGTAACAAATTTTAACCAATTAAATATGCCTATAATTGTAGAGTATTTTCACAAAGAAATACATACGTTCTTTTTATAATTTAAACATTAATCATGGGTATATTAGTAGATATTTTAAGAGTGATTTTTTCCAAATATAGGTTTAGTTGATGCCTTTTTTCTGTTTTAATTATTTAATAGTGTTTTGCTTTGAGTCACATTTAGTTTTATTTTAAATTAAATTACTGTGATATTTATAAGTAAAAAGAAAATTACTTTTAATTTTAAATATTTTATTTATAATGAAGTTACAAATATAACTAATTGGATGTGCCAATCCCAAAACTTTCTTCTATCTCATATGTCTTAATATTTCTAAAAGTAGTTTTAAATGTTAATACTTCGATATTATTAGTTCAATATTATACCAACTTTGATTTTGATCTAAGATTTCTACTGGTCAATTAATCAAAATAAGAATAAGTTAATCTCAATCATGATATTTATTAAAATCAATATTTTTTTTTCGTTATTCTGTTGTACATCATAGAGGTCTGCACGGGCCGGAATTTCCAGGCCCGGGCCCGGCCTGAAGAAAAGCTATTTTGGCCCGGCCCGGTGTAAAAATTGAAAGTTCGGCCCGGCCCGGCCCGTTTACATTTTTACCGTTCTCGGCCCGGCCCGTACAAAAATCAGTGAAAACAGGCCCGGCCTGACTAAATTTCTACAAAAAATTCCATTTTTTCTTGACATACAATTAAGATTCTTTTAATGAATACTACATGCATATTTATGGGAACATTTTACAGTATATTTTAAATTACCATGTGTTCGCAAAATAGAAAACACACAACAGTAAACATTAACGATTACTTACAGTGTTTTAGTCAACGTCTCTACAGACGTTTCAAAATTTAAATAAGGGTTCATTAAAAGATTATTGTAGTTTAGAATAAAGGGTTAAAAAACATAACTTTTGAAGCTTATAATAAAAGGTAGATTTGTGAAAATATTTCTGTCATTTTTAAGGCTTTTCTGAAATCCAAAGGAGCTACATTTTGATACATTTATGAATTCATTTCTTTTCGGAAACGCATGAAATTGGCCGGTATTCTTATTCAGAAACCATGTAAATGCCGTTTTTTTCTTAGATAAAAGTAATATATCTTTCAGAAAATGCTGGCAAAGTTAGAGTTTTGAATCGAATTTCCGGAAGCGATAGCACAGGAAAGGAGAAAAACGTATAGTCACGTGACAAGAGTCTATGTTATCTCTGTGCGTAATTTATGAAAAATGGAACCGCTATTCGATCCCAAATGCCTTCAATACTCAGGCCTGTCAATTTTATGCCTTTATAGTTAAAAATGAGCCAGAAAATGTGTCTGAGAGTTTCGCATTGTTGAGCAGTAAATATGAGAACCACTTTAAGGTACATTTCCAAAGATACTGTTAACAGAAGTTCATTATCGCTATTAATAATTTTACAAAACATAATGCCTGTCCTACACATCCTGACAACGATTAATACCAGTTCCGTCCCGGCACAAGTCTGCCGAAAATTAAACCCGGGATCAGGCATCATGTAACTGTACGATGCCGATCACTACGATGGACATGTTACATTTCTGTATTGATGTTGTTAAACTCGCTTCGGCTCAAATGCACATTTATACTTCTCGAAAAATTCATATTCATTGGAAATGGCCTCGTATTTTATCTGCTACTCTCAAATTCTTATATCGGGCCGATAGGCCCGATTAATTTTTTTTATCGGCCCGGCCCATTGAAAAAATTGTCCTAATTCTGCCGGCCCGGCCCGTTTGAAAATTCTCCTCCATTCCGCCGGGCCGGGTACGGGCCTCGGGCCAAGCCCGGGCCCGTGCAGACCTCTAGTACATCAGCTGATGGTGAATAGCCAGCTTAGCAGGATGCGAAGTTCCCATGACTTCACGAGCCACCAATATACAGTACAAAAAATTGAGAAAATTTTACAAAAAACACTGTCACAGTGACACCTTCTGGCAGAATATTTCCAAATTCAAGGAAAAACTGACGGCCATAGCCAAAAATATACACAAAAAATTGGTTCAATTCTAAGCTTAGTTTCATACACTTTTCGATGGTAAAATAATGGAAATAACACAAAAATCACTATTATAGCGCCCCCTTCCAGCAGACTATTTTCAAATTGAAGGAAGACCAGTTGGCCATAGCCAAAAACATACACCCAAAAATTGGTTCAATTCTATGCATAACTTCATACACTTTTCGATGGTACAAGAATGAAAATGACACAAAAATCACTGTTACAGCGCACCCTTCTGGCGGAATATTTCTAATTTAAAGGAGAACCTGCTGGACATAGCCAAAAACATACACAAAAAAATTTGTTCGATTATATGGATAACTTATTACATATTTAATAGACACTTTTCGATAGTACAATAATGAAAATGGCACAAAAATCGCAATTACAGCAACACTCCTTTCTGACAGAATGCTTCCATATTGAAGAAGGACCTGCTGGCCGCAGCCAAAAACATACACAAAAATTTGGTTCAATTTTATGCATAACTTCATACACTTTTTGATGGCACAATAATGAAAATAGCACAAAAATCACGATTACAGCGCCCCCTTCCAGTGGAATGTTCCAATATTGAAGGAGGACCAGCTGGCTATAGCCAAAAACATTCACAAAAAATGTGGTTCAATTCTATGCATAACTTCATACACTTTTTGATGGTATGATGACAGACAGACAGACATCTTGTGTAAGCATGTTTTTGGATCTCTGACCCCTAAAACGTCTAAGCCCACCGAAAACCAGAAATCGAAAAAAATCTCAGTTACAATACTTTCTTCTATTGAAGATAGTAGAAAGTAAAAATAGGCCTGTTTAATTGTTAAACTTTAAAGAGAGAAAGAAAATTAATAAAGTCATACTTTAATAAACAACTTCGGATTTTGTTTCACATTCTGAAAGTAAAGGTACAATTTTCTAAAAGATGTAAACATAAATTCTTAAATTTATTATTAGTCCAGGCAATAGAGACCGTATAGGGACTCTACCTAGCAAAATTAATGGTAGTACTGGAAATCAGCTTTCTAGATGTTTTTTGGGTCGCTGAATCCGAATTTGTAACTTCCCACCAGAATTTCCCCCGGCAACCTCCCAAATTTTTGTAAAAAGCCCCCCAAAAAAGGTTTTTATAAAAAAATTCCATTTTTTTATTGTTTTAGTGGAAAAGTAGCTAGAAATTCAGAAAGTAGACAAAATTTCCAACAAATTAGATATATGACATTATGACTTAGGATGAAGGGGAAGGGGGGATCTGCTTCGGAACATGCGCCGCAGTGCTGCGTGGACTAAGTTGCGCAATTCCATTTAACCACTCACTCGTTTACATTAGCCCTCCCATCTTCCCTCCGAACTTTCTCTATAAGGTTTACTTTAAGTTTTTTGGGTCGCTGAATCCGAATTTTTAACTTACCCCAAAAATCCCCCCCCCCCCCCCCCGAAACCCCCCCCCCAAATAATTGTTTTAAACTTAAATTTCTTATTGTTTTAGGGGAAAAGTATTACAAAATTCAGAAACTAGACAAAATTTGCAACAAATAGGATATATGATATTATGACGTAGGATAAACGGGGAGAGAGGGGCTGCCTCGGAACATTCCCCGCACGCTTTTCTCAAAAACCAAATTTTTTCAAAAAATCAATTTTTTGGGGAGTTGCCGGGTGAAATTTTGGTGGGAAGTTACAAATTCGGATTCAGCAACCCAAAAAACATCTAGAAAGCCGATTTCAAGTAATACCATTAATTTTGCCAGATAAAATCCCCTATTGCCTGACTTCATCATTTAGTGCACGTAGCGCCGCAGTGCATGTTCCGAGGCAGCGATCACCCTCCCCGTTCATCCTAATTCATAATGTCATATATCCTATTTGTTGCAAATTCTGTCTAGTTTCTGAATTTTGTAATGTTTTTCCTCTAAAACAATAAGAAATTTAAGTTAAAAACAACTATTTGGAGGGGGTTTCGGGGGGAAATTTTTGGGGGAAAGTTAAAAGTTCGGATTCAGCGACCCAAAAATCTTAAAGTAAACCTTATAGAGAAAGTTCGGAGGGGAGATGGGAGGGCGAATGTAAACGTGTGAGTGGTTAAGTGGAATTGTGCAACTTAGTTTACGCAGCACCGCGTGCATGTTCCGAAGCAGATCCCCACTTCCCCTTCATCCTAAGTCATGTCATATATCTAATTTGTTGGAAATTTTGTCTACTTTCTGAATTTTTAGATACTTTTTCTCTAAAACAATAAAAAAATTGATTTTTTTAGTAAAAACCGTTTTTGGGGGGCTTTTTACCAAAATTTGGGGGGGTTGCCGGGGGAAATTTTGGTGGGAAGTTACAAATTCGGATTCAGCGACCCAAAAAACATCTAGAAAGCCGATTTCCAGTACTACCATTAATTTCGCTAGGTAAAATTCCCTATTGCCTGGACTATATAGAGAGTTCAAATACCAATGTTAGGAAAGCTGGTAATTCTTTAAACTTTTGAGAATTACCTTTTACTCATAAATAGTGGACTTACTTTCATATTTTGCATTATAAACAAAAGTTGTTCGGCATTGTTTGGGTCAAACGATATCTCTTCTCCTTATATATTTGCTTTGCTACGCATTGCCGGATATCCGGTGATTGTGATTCGGATATCCGACGGTATTTCGGATATTGAAAAATCAGCCGGATGTGCCGGATATCGGATATTTGCCGGATATCCGTTGCATCCCTACTAATTGATATACCTTTTGTATTTGAGAACATTCCAATTCAATATGTATATAATTAGACAATCAGTAAATCAACTTAATGACAACATTGTTTCTTTATATTTGAATGAACTTATGTTTTTCTGAGAATCCTTATCCTTAATAATAGCCTGTATAGTTTAATACTCTCATTGGCTTAATTTGGATATTGACTAGTGATAAAATAATAAAAAATAAGTGATGGGTTAATGAATTTGTGAGTTGAAAGAAGTTATTAAATTTTTTTGTGTAATTAGATTTAAGAATAAAAATGTAACTGAATTAAATTATTAAGAATTTAATTTTAATTAAAGTTTATTAAAAAAGCTAATATATGCAAAAATGTGTATTAAAAATTTTTTAAGTATTCGGTTGCCGAATACCGAATATTCGGTGTACACTTTGACCGAAGCTTCGGTATTCGGCAAAATTGCTGATTCGGTCAATCCCTAATTAGAATTTCAGTCTGCTCCAAAACAGAATTTTATTGCTACAAAATTAGATTTTTTTCTGCCTCAAAATAGATTTTTTGCTGCTCCAAAAATGGATTTTACTGCTCCAAAATCAGATTTTTGCTGCTCCAAAGGTGCTCCAAAATGGCTTTAGTGCACTTTCTTCCCTGCATCAGTCTCTTTAATGATGATCATATACCTATGAATAGATCTCTCCTTATAAAATGTGATTCAGTTATTACAGAAGCAATGCCGTATTATTTCTGTGAACAGAGTGACTGGCATTTTGTGCAAAGAGGTTACAATATTAAGGATTGGGTTGCTTCTAAATGCATTGACTAAATAATTGATAAGAATTCACCTTTTCTTATCATGGATTTTTAGCTTTATTATTTTTTAAACTAAACTAATTATTCTTTAGTTAATATCAATCAATTTTTAATTTAAATGGTAATTACTTTAAAACTGTTTTTAATTTATCGTCAAAATAATATAACACATTATCTTATTAAACATTAATTTGCAGAAAGTTTTTGACCCAATATTTGCGTGCGCAGAAAGTTTTTTGGTTTTATACAAGTCTGGTTATAGGTAGGGATTGACCGAATCGGCAATTTTGCCGAATACCGAAGCTTCGGTCAAAGTGTATACCGAAGCTTCGGTATTCGGCAACCGAATACTTGAAATTTTTTAATACACATTTTTGCATATATTAGCTTTTTTTAATAAGCTTTAATTGGAATTAAATTCTTAATAATTTAATTCAGTTACATTTTTATTCTAAAATCTAATTACACAAAAAAATTTAATGACTTCTTTCCACTCACAAATTCATTAACCCATCACTTATTTTTTATTATTTTATCACTAGTCAATACCCAAAAATAACCTATGAAAGTATTAAACTATACAGGGTATTATTAAGGATAAGGATTGTCAGAAAAACAAAAGTTCATTCAAATAATAAAAAACAATGTTATCATTAATCTGATTTACTGATTGTCTAACTCTAATTATAAACATATTATTGAATAGGGATGTTCTCAAAATACAAAAAGTATTATATCAATTTGTACATTTAACTATTTTCTGTCAAATTATTGATAGAATATTTTGATTAATATTTTAACATTGCGGTGGTGAAGATTAAGAAATTTGAGCGATTTTGATATAATGGTTATAAAAGCGGATAGGCATATGGGTATACTTATTTGATGTGTGTATTTTCTTTAATATACGCCTTATATATACCAATGTGAACTCTGATATACTTATTTGATATGTATATTAAAGAAAATACACATTAAATAAATTTAAATTTAAAAAAACTAATATAGAAGTAAGTGAAATTAAATGATAAGGGAAAGATGCGCATCTTCCTTACTTTTTTTTTCTCTGTTGTAGACAGAGTTCTTTTGATTTCACACCTATGTAGACTATTTTAGGAAGGAAAAGGTTTTTTTTAAATAAAAAATGGCCTTTGACACTTGTTTTTTGTAGTGCAGCTGAACTCTGAACTCATCCACATAATATTGAAACTCATTGTTTAGCCTATTCTACTGCTAAGTAAAAGAGAATTCTTCTACTTCTAAGAAAGTACTTATCTGCAATTATTAGGCCGAAGCCGAATATTCGGTTTGCATACCGAATACCGAATCAACTATTCAGTATTCGGTCAATCCCTAGTTATAGGTAATATTCATGAAACTAGTAAATCTGCAGATCAGTGGCCTCAAACATCAGTTTTATTTTGAAATCATTTTATTTAGTATTTAAAATATTCAACTCACAATATTATTTCTTTCATATTTATAATATTATCATAAATGATATCTAAAGTAGTCTCTGAAAGATTAATTGTTAAAAATAGTGAGACACTAATATTCCAAAACTTTTTTTTTAACTACCTTTTAAATCCCCCACTGTTTCAATAATTTGATAGCTGTAATTGCCTGATATTTAGTATTTTTTTTTTAAACTATCCATCTAAAATAATTAAAACATCGATCTTCTGATAATTACAATTGATGCAAATGCAGTAAATGATTATCACAAATATTTTATTAATTAATGGTACAGTACCGGACCTCAAATCCGGAAGACCCAAAATCCGGAATGGAAAAAAAACTGAAATTCCGCGATGATCTCGAATAAATATTTCGTAAAAATGTCCATAGATGGCGCTACGTGCACATGTAATGCAGTGCCGAGCCAAACTAGACTTGTGTGTAATGAATGTTTTTCATTCATTAGTTTTAATCCAAATTTTCTAACAGAGTTATCGTAGTTAGTGTGTGCACACATTTTAAATTTATTTTAAAAAGAAACCCTTTTCTTCATTTATATAGAAAATGTAAAAAGAATAAATAAATAACCACAAGAAAGAATTATTTTTAAAAAGGTTCGTAGAATATATTTATAATATTATATGTAAAAACATTTTACAACGCTCTCCCCCCACTTTTAATATGTTCAACAAATTTCATTTTTCGAAAAAATTCTGTTTGTAAGCACCGTACCAAAAAATTCTTTTCTTTAACTCAAAGAGAAAAAAAAATCTACCCGAAGTTTCTTTCTCCATAACAAAACAAGCTGTCCATGGAAAGCTAATGATCTCATTCTGATAACGTCCACTTCACTGGCCTTTTTTTTTTTTTTTTTTAGAGGTACCATAGCTTTCTAACTTATCATAATTTAATAAAAATTTGTTACACAAGCTAATTCACCATTATTGTAACTTGCTGAAAATTTGAAAGAAATTCGTCAATTAGCAACGGAGATAATTATTTTTAAGGAAAGAAAAAGTGTCGCTGGGAGCTCGTTACTATGGTTTCAGAGCAAACTTACGGACAAATGGCAGTTAATAAAGCGCCTAATTCGGCTCTCTCAAAGAACGATATATTTTCATTTTCTAAAAAATGTTTTTATGTTCCCAATAATGTGATGTACAGGATTAAGAAAAATTCTTATCCTTATTTTAAATTATTTTTTTTTAAATTTATGTTTATGTTTGTTTACTTATACCTCATACGGCAATCCGCGATATAGATTCCTACGCCTAACTCGTGAGCAACAACGCATTTTCATTTTCTAAAAAATGCTTTAATATTTCTAAGAATATGCAGTAAGAGTATTTTTTTTTTTTTTAACTTATTTTTATTTTGAATTACTTTTTGTAATTTGTATTTTTGGCTTTATTTACACTAAGCCTAACATGGCAATTCGCGGTATAGATTGCTCCGTGGCATGTAAAATTTTGCCAAGGGCGTGTACTGTATCTATTTATTTTGGTTGAGGACCTAAAATCCGGAAAATTCTGAAATCCGGAACGGCCACGGCCCCGACCAGTCCGGATTTGAGGTCTGGTACTGTATCATAATTGTTAAATTTATTTGAAAATAATTATTTTGTTTCATTAGTATGTATTCATTAAATTCTGATTCTAAATACTGTTATAAAACTATTTTTTATTACTTTTCATGTGGTGTCCATAACTGGAATAGAGGGTGTCCATTACTGGGCTTTTGGGTGTTTTGATATGTTTCTGTTATTTAAAATTAAATTTCGGTTCATATTGGGAAATGAGACTATAAGAATGGTTAAATATTGTTGATAGGTTAATATAATATTGAAAAAACTGGAATATAATAATTATAACTATTAATAAAAAAATAATTTAAAAAGAAATTCCTTAAGGGTGTCCATTACTGGCACATCTACCTTATACCTATATATAATACATTTACACCAGCTAAGAAGAGAACTTGTCTATCGATAACATATTTTTTTTTCCTTTCTTATATGATTCTGTTTTTAGAAGATTTTACTGTATAATAGCATTTTTTAGATTTTTAGGTCTCCAATATACAGGGTGCAATACGTTATCTATCGCCAACCTTTAATTTCTCAACCGTTGGTCGTAGACATATAGTTCCAATTACAAAAACGTTTCAAATGAGGTAAATATTCATGTTGTCGCATTATTTAAAGTAAAAAATCAATTTTATAAAAATTACGAAATCTAACTTTTTATACGGTCCCCCAGCCCTATAGTTATATTTAGTAAAAGCTTAAACATATCATAACAGATATAACACAAAAAGTTTGACATCTGTACTACAAAAATTGACACAGTTATTAAATTTCAAAGTTTGAGATTTTTGCCCATGATTTTGTCTTTCATTGAGGGATCCGTTAAAAGATGAATTAAAGTAATTAGAGATCAAAATCAGGGTGCAATGTCCTTTTCACAGCGAAACCACCTTTAGCCGGTATCGCCAAATCGGGGTATCACCAAAAAGGGTTATTTCATCCAAAAATTTGAGCTGGCTTTTAGGGGTTGTATAGAAAACGAAGAATGAAATATTGAAATTAAACAAGAAAATAAATATTTAATTTATTATAATATTAGAAAACGGTGTACTATAAAAATAAAATTTAAAAAATCAAAAAACCCGATTGCGTAAAAAGCGAACTAATTATTTCTCATCAATGTTAAACTATTTTTTATATTACTTACCTATTTTTTTATTTACTTGTATTGATGACTTTTAAGTTGTGTTTAATTGTTAGTTCCTATCTAGAAACACTGTTCTGATACGGCCTGTATATGTCTATGATGGTTAGAGTTGCATAAAGGTAGAGATCCTACCTACACAACTTCTAAGTTGTGTAATACAGGCAAAGTTCTTTAATCCGCACAAGTTGGGACCAAAGGTTGTGCAGATTATGGAATATTGCAAATTATGGAGTATTATGGATTACATCTCATTTTCTTATTTCTGGACACTATTTTAATTCAATATTCAGTATAACATGAAAAGAAAAATATGAAATATAATAATTAATTTTTCGGGACACTATTCTAATTCCATATTCAGTGTAATATGAAAAGAAAAATGTGAAATATAATAATTAATTTAATATGCTATCTCAAAAAATGCATTTTTCAAATTCTTGTATTAAAAAATTGATTATATTCACTTTTACATTTAAAAATTTCAGATATTTCTTTTAAAAAATCATTTTTGTATCTAGAATTTGTAAATTTGTTTCATTGTTTACATTCATTAAGCAATGCGAATTATAGAAAATTGCGGATTATGGGTGTGCGGATTATAGATCCTTGACTGTATTTTAACGGAGCTTCTGACTGTAAAATAGTCAATGAAACATCGTCTTCATTTTGAAAGACCTATCCAATGATAGGCCACTCAATATGGTGCATATATATATATTTTTTTTTCGTCTCTACCGCCATTTTGTATTTTACGGCCACTATCTTGAATTCATAAAAACAAAACCTATCCTATAACCATCAGACCGTTAAAATGAATCGATAGAGACCTGATTCATTAAAATCAATCCATCCAGCCGTTGGGATGTTTCGAGGGTATAAAAAAATCCACATGCCCAGATACGCGTGTAACATATAACCCTTCTTGGCAGTCGGGTAAAAAATGAATACATCAAATGCCGGGATCTACTATGGTCTATGTGACTGAGACCACTTCTCTGGTTCATCTGCAGCCGCGCATCATTCTTGATTGTCGCATAGTTTGCACACCTGCATGTCCGCCCTCTAACGTGTCCAGGACTCGGTACTGCCACGCATTTAATTGTGCATTGCCACCAATGGAGAACCCTTTGAGCAGTATCTCTAGTAGATTCCGGCATTTGATGTATTCATTTTTTATAGTACACTGTTTTCTGATATTATAATAAATTGATATTTATTTTTCTGTTTTAATTTCTATATTTCATTTTTCGCTTTGTATACGATCCCTAAAAGACAGCTCAAATTTTTAGATGAAATAACACTCTTTAACACCGATTTGAAGGGACCGGCTAAAGGTGGTTTCTTTGTGAAAAGGACATTGCACCCTGATTTTGATCTTGAATTACTTTAATTCATCTTTTAACTGATCCCTCAATGAAAGATAAAATCATGTGCAAAAATCTGAAACTTTGAAATTTAATAACTCTGTCAATTTTTGTAGTACAGATGTCAAACTTTTTGTGTTATATCTGTTATGATATGTGTAAACTTTTACTAAATATAACTATAGGGATTGGGGGACCGTATAAAAAGTTAGTTTTTGTAATTTTCATAAAATTGATTTTTTACTTTAAATAATGCCACAACATAAATATTTACCTCATTTGAAATGTTTTTGTAATTGGAACTATATGTCTACGACCAACAGTTGAGAAATTAAAGGTCGGCGATAGATAACATATTGCACCCTGTATATGGAACATGTATTAACTCAAACAGTTATATGCAAATAGAGATTCATTAAAAATATATATATTGCAGTCTATTGTACTTGATTATAAACAGGAAATAAAAGGCTAAAGTAACTCTTTTTTGATAGAATTCCTTGTACGAGACAATTTTTAACCATATTGACATAAAAATCCATGTTTTGTAGAAATTCAGTCAGGCTGGAGCCGAGATTTTAACTTTTTTCTGGACCGGGCGAATAATTTTTTATGAGCCGAGCTTTTAACTTCTATACCAGGTCGGGCCATTAATTTTTTTTGTATGGGCCAAACTTTTATGGGTCAGAGCAGGAAATTTCCGCCTGTGCAGACCTCTAAAATGAAGCCACATAATTAACTTATCCTTCATTATGCGTGATTAGTAAGATGTTTAGTAAATATATAATCAGTACTATATTGGAGCTTGGAACCTATTTGATATGGTGGTGAATAGATTTTTCTTGGTGCGATTTTATGCCAAATGAATTTCGCCAGTTTAAGTATAGGTAAGAGAAATTTTTCTTTATTTTTCCTCTCCAAATATAGTCCAGGCAATAGGGAATTTTACCTAGCAAAATTAATGGTAGTTCTGGAAATCGGCTTACTTTATGTATTTTGGGTCGCTGAATCCGAATTTGTAACTTCCAACCAAAATTTTCCCCGGCAACTCCCCCCCCCCCCAAATTTTGGTAAAAAGCCCCGCTAAAAAGGTTTTTATTAAAAAAATCATTTTTTTTTTTATTGCTTTAGGAGAAAATTATCTAGAAATTCAGAAAGTAGACAAAATTTGCAACAAATTAGATATATGACATTATGACTTAGGATGAAGGGGAAGGGGGGATCTGCCTCGGAACATGCGCCATGGTGCTGCGTGGACTAAGTTGCGCAATTCCACTTAACAACTCACACGTTAACATTCGCCCTCCCATCTCCCCTCCAAACTTTATAAGGTTTACTTTAAGTTTTTTGGGTCGCTGAATCTGAATTTTTAACTTATCCCCAAAATTCCCTCCCCCCCCCCAAATAGTTGTTTTTAACATATGGGTCATTCTCAGATAAAGGGAAATTTTATGTCCTTGATCAAAAGAAGAAAATTTAATGAGTCTAATATGAATGTTTTAATTTTATTTTAAAAAATAGATAAAGAACTACATTGTGCAACAGTTTAAACATGGAAAACATAATAATTTGAATATTTAAAAAAAATAAAAAGTTACAAATGTCATTACCATGGCATGTCCCTAACTTCAAATTTAATAATTCAAAATTATATTTTGAAGTGTTGGAAAGTTTTTGAGCAAAAACAACAACAGTATAATAAAATTTTATCTCTCTACTTATAATGTTATTAGTATTTTAACTTCAAAACATTTTTTTCACTTAATTTTATTTAATTAAACTTTGTCCCTGGAGTTAATGGTCATTACCATGGTGCATAGTGTTTTCTTTCATAGCTCATCACTAGAGGACACCAAAATATTTTTTTAGGTGCTGTATTGTAGGGTAGCACATGTTCTTACAAGCAGTGGTGTCTAACTTTTTTGAAATAGGTATGTACTGTTTCATTTTGATACTTTTATTCAAAAACTGAGAACAATGTGTTTTTAATGTGTCATTACCATGTTTCATTTTACTAAAATATAATAATAACAATTATTAACTGTATTAATTGAATTATAATGTACTCTAGGACTATATTGAAAGTAAATAAACTGTAAGGCTTTAATTGCTATAATTTAGCCTAAAATGAGGTTAAACATTAAAAATGTCATTACCATGGTAATCATTACCATGTCTTTTTGAAAACATGGTAATGACCAGCAAGCCATGGAAATGACAAATTTCAAGATTTTTTTTTTTCTAATATTAGTTCACAAAAAATATCATCAGTAACCTAAATTTGAGTTAATATAAAGATTTTCACTTACTGTCTTATTGTTTAAAAAATAATTAAATCTGATTTTTTAGAACAAAAATGATTTTCCTTTTACATTATTTATGTTTATATTTATTTCATGAAAGATAATAACAAGTGGGTTAATGATTAAAAGCAAATTTCTTAATTTTTAATGTACTTATATTTTATGAAATTGAATTATAAAGTAATTAGTTTGATTTTCCAATTATTAATTTGGGTTTCTCTTTGTTATATGACCTCAATACTAGTTGATTCAAACCATAAGCAGTCACCATTATGGAATTGTTAATTAATATTGTGGCAATATAATAAACAGGTGTGAAGTCAACTTCAATTAAAATAATAAAACTTTGTAAAAAATCACCATAAAATAAAAACAATACATAGGACGCGTTTCGAGCTAAAAAATATAACAGCTCGTCATCAGCTACAGTAAACACGTGTCCGTAAGGGGACAAGGTAAAAAAAAAACTTATTAGGTTATTGATATTTTTGATCAAGAAGTTAAAGTAAACTTTATGGCTCATGCTGGAAAGAAAAGCGTTCACCATTTTAAATGTCCTATTAAGAAAGATTGCTTGAAGATACCTGTAACTAATATTGTTTCAAAATTTTCACCACCATATCCAATTCCTGCCATTTTGCTTTTGCTTAAAGTGTTGAAATTGATAATACAGTGGAACCCCGCTAATTGGGATCTAAGGATAATCCGGATCGGTCTGGTCGATTTTTTTTTTCAAGTTTGAGACGCGATCGGCAAATTTCCATAACATTCATTTATTTCATCCACGTATTCTGAATAAGTCTTTTCTGAAATCTTTAAAAGAATATCTTAAGCATTCTTATTTAAACTCTTTGATGTTATCCTTCAAAGAAACAACAATGTTTCACTTTAAGTTTGGCAATTTTATGGTTCCGGGTGTTACAAAACATTTAAAATCGTGCAACTTACCCATCAAAGCTGTCCTCCTAATTGATAATGCTCCGACACACCTCGAAGAATGTCAACTGACAAAAGGAAACATAACGGTAACGTTTTTACCACATAATGTGACAGCGCTGGTACAGCTAATGAATCAAGGGGTTCTTCAGAACATTAAGAAAGTTTATAAACGACAAATGCTGAATGAACTTTTAGAAGATGATGGAAAACATAGAGTGGTAGAGATTCTCAAATTAATCAATATCAAGAAAGTAATCTATATGATTGCTGAATCTTGGGATCAGGGTGCTGAGAGAACTCTCTGAAAGTCATGGAAGAATTTATGGCCTGCAAATTGTGATTTCTCGAATAATAAGCTTGAAACAGAAGGAGGAATAAGCGAGAATGAAAGAGAAATTACACCTGAAGATTTTGTAAGCATCTTAAAAAAAAAATTGATGGCTGCTCAGATGTTAATATCAGCGACATTAGCAATTGGTTAGAAGCCGAAAATAATGAAGGTTATGTCTCATTTATTATAGATAATGAAATAATCGCTTTGTGCACAACTGAAGAAAATGAAAATGACACAGACGAAAACACCATTATCAATGATGATGAACCAAAAGTTATTAGCCATAATGAAGCAACGTCTGATTTAGAACAATTAATGGTTTCTTTTGAATGTCAGGTGGAGGCTACACCGAACAAACTACTTATGCTCAAGTGGATGCGTGACCGTGCGGCCCGCAAAAGGTATAAAAAACTGGCACAGCAGCAGATTACAAACTTTATAATTACAAAGTAAACATATTTTACTATCTGTCAATATTCAATATGTTTAATAGAAGGTGATTTTCTGTGTATGTTTTATTTTATTTCATTTTTTCTCATTCTCCGGATAATCCATATTTTTGAAAATCCGGATTGAACCTGGTCCCAATTAATCCGTATTATCGGCGTTTTACTGTATGTTACAAAATGAATAATACAAAAACTATGAATTTTTAAAACATTGTAGATTTTCCTAATGTATCATATAATTTAATAAATTACTTAAAATGAAATTTAATGTGTATGATCATTTTACATGTCATTACCATGTTCTTACTTGTCATTACCATGTTCACACCTGTCATTACCATGCCACAGTAGAAAACAAATTAATTAATTAAGGACATAAATAAGGCCAACGATTTCTGCTGATATTTTTCTCATAATGTCAGACATGCAAACATCCCATTAGCACAAAAAAATAGAGGATTAAAAACAAAAAAAAATTTTTTTTTTTCAAAGGTAAAATTTCCCTTTATCTGAGAATGACCCATATGACATTATGATGATATATGACATTATGATGTAGGATAAACGAGGAGAGAGGGGGCTGCCTCGGAACATTCCCCGCACGCTTTTCTCAAAAGCCAAATTTTTGGGGGGGGTTGCTGGGTGAAATTTTGGTGGGAAGTTACAAATTCAGATTTAGCAACCCAAAATACTTAAAGTAAACCTTATAGAGAAAGCTTGGAGGAAAGATGGGAGGGCGAATGTAAACGTGTGAGTGGTTAAGTGGAATTGCGCAACTTAGTTCATGCAGCACTTTTGCTCATGTTCCAAGACAGATCTCCCCCTTCATCCTAAGTCATAATGTTATACAGTAGACTCCCTTAAATCCGCGACCCTAAAATCCGCGTATTTTTTTCAGATGTAAACAATGAAATTTGCAGTTAAGTTGCAAGAACAAAATTCAAGATGGTGCCGAAATCAGCGACTACCGCAATGTTTTTTTTACTAAATTTTTTGTTAATCATTCTCTTTTGGTTATTACAGCTGATTTATTACTAAATAAATTTACATTACTTTTGATTTTGATATAAATTAGCATATCTATATGATGACGTGTCGATCTTACGATCGCTTTAACCACTAGATGGCAGCATAGGACTTTTGGAATCGAATTGATCGGTAATAATTTAATATTTTTCTAAATTTTTATTTTACTTATTTCAATGTTTCACTTTATTGTAAGCATTCATTATAATGTCCCTTGCTTAACTACCAATCATATTAATGTTTTAAAAATGTAAACAAATCAATGACCAGAAATCCACAAAATTCTAAAATCCGCACAACCTCTGGTCCCAAGCTGTGCGGATTTGAGGGAGTCTACTGTATATCTAATTTGTTGCAAATTTTGTCTACTTTCTGAATTTCTAGATACTTTTCCCTTAAAATCTAAATTAGGATAAAGGATCCTTTATTAGGATTAAAAAAGGATTTTAATAAAATCCTTTTTGGGGTGCTTTTTACCAAAATTTAGGGGGGGGGGTTGTCGGGGGAAATTTTGGTGGGAAGTTAAAAATTCGGATTCAGCGACCCAAAAAACATATAGTAAGGCTTTTTCCAGAACTACCATGAATTTTGCTAGGTAGAGCCCCTATACGGTCTCTATTGCCTGGACTAATATGCAGCATTAATAGTCTTGGCTGACTTTTTGTTTACAAAATTAAAGATTTGGTATTTCGTTATCCTGTCGACCACTTTCCATTTAAAAAAAAAAAAAAAAACTATTACAAATTATAAGATTTTACACAAAAAATGCATGATCGTGATATCACATTCACTTGACAAGATGTTACACAAAATGTGTTCATGTCAAGCTATTTTTAATTCAATGTTTATTTATATTTTTAATGATGTTTTACTAATTTATCGGATATTTTCTTAATTAAAATCAGGGTTGCAAAAAACCTGGGTTTTTTCGGGTTTATTGATTTTTATAAGAAGTGAGGGTAGGGGGAGTCCCTTATTTTTCAAAGTATATGTATTAAAGAAATCTTATATTTTTATTGATTAACTTAATATACAAGTAATTTAAATTGAAATAGCATATATAAATAAATCGGTGTAAAAGCCTGGAAAAAAGCTTTTACTTCTGACATCATATAATATTATGTAATAACAATCACATATCTAAAAGTTACTTTAATAAATTACTTTTTGTCTGCATTCCTCACTAAGAACACATTTTTAAAACAAATCTTTAATCTTTTATAATTTATTAATCAAATAATGCTTCATAATATTTTCAAGATATCTATGGTTCATTGTATAGAACAGTTTATTCTTTGAACACAATACATAGCTGTTACTAAAAATATTTAAATTACAAATGATTTCAATTATCTACATAACTGATTGTAATTATTTAATTTGAATATTTTGAAATGAAGTTATAATATTTAGATAAAATCCAACACTGTTTATTTTTATCAACAAGCATGCATCTATATATAATAGGAAATGATATTTTACCCCCCCCCCCCCCCTCTAAAAAAATAGATTTAAACAAAAACTGGTTTATTTGAAAACAGCCCCCCCCCCCTTTTTTTTTTTTTGCCAACCCTGGCCAAAAGTGAGTTAGTGAAATTTGTATCCAGGTTGAACTTATGAAGTTTTATATTGTTAAATCTTGATAAAAGACCTTGTCATTTTTTATCTAATGCGAAAATGTTATGATTACCTCTATATAGATTTTGGCCTTTTTTTTTTTTTTTTTTTTTTTTTTTTTTTTTTTCCAATAATATTAACAGGCTTTTTTTAAAAAGACTTAAAAGCACATTATTTCATTTTGACTGTCACATTTGGATTTGGCAGTATACACACACACACACACACACACACACACACACATTAAGTTTTAATAGGATAGTGTTACTCTTTAAACACAAAGGTTAAAAAACTAATATAAAAGTTACTGAATATTAAGTAATAATATCATGGATTGTAAAAAACCCGCTTTGACGTGGGTTTTATTGAGTTTTACTTACGTTTGGGTAGGTGGGTTTTTTGCAACCCTGATTAAAATAACAAGTACACCCTTAAGGGGATTCTTCACTCACTTGAAAACACCCGCTCCGTAATGTTAAACCAATGGGCAGGTTATTTTCGAATTTCTCGTTTCAATTTGAATATTTTTTTGCATAGGATAGCTGAGCTCACTCTTTAATATGACTCTTTTTTACTTTTTCGATTTTGGTTGAAGATTTTTTTAAAAATATACTTTGTTTCAAAATTGAAGGTACCCTTTAAAAAAAAAAAAAATCTGCAACCAAAATCGAAAAAGGGTAAGAGTCATATTAAAGATTGAGCTCAGCTATCCTATGCAAAAAAAAAAAAAAAATTATTTAAAAATATTAAAATTTAAACAAGAAATTCGAAAACAACCTCCCCATTGGTTTAACATTACAGAGCGGGTGTTTTCAAGTGAGTGAAGAATCCCCTTAAGCAGCGACACTGTGATATTAAAAGAGGGAAAAGCATTGAAAAAATGTTGTGTTAAATGATTCAGTTTCAAGTGATATTTTATCCATTAGCCGAGAGGAAAAGGAAAATAATATAATAAATAAATATTACTTCTATTTCTGTTTTCATTCATTTGCCTATTGTAAATTTTATCGACCTTAATTTAGTGAGTGAGGCTTTTTCAGATTCTAATGGTAGCATTCTTCCATTTTGTTTATATTGGAGCTATAATTTTTGTTTTTTTTTAATGGAAAGTGGTCGATCAAATAATGGAGAAGTACCCGAACAATTTTATTAAATGTAAAATTGAACATTGAATTTTACAAATTATACAAGTAGAGGTAATTCTAAATAAGAAACATTATAATAAATTTTCCCAGTAGAAATGTAATTATAAAAAACTTTTAGATTATATGCGAGTGGGCACTATTTGAAATAAAAAAGAAATTTCAAATATTTTTGTGAAAGGCATAAAAAAAAACATGATTTAAACAAACGTAAAAATCATTTTAATCTGCTTAATTGCCACACCTGATGCTTGCTCGGTGAATGCATCGGGGGGCATTGGTTAAGGGCTTAAGTCGTAAAAATTATTAAATATATTTCACTAAGTGTTTAAACAGCAGTGTTCATGTTCATATAACTTTTTCAGATTTCAAATGCGTTATGTTTAACGTAAGTTTTTCGAATATTTTTCATGCTTGCTTGTAAAGAAACTGTATCGTGAAATGAAAACTTATGTATTTTTGATAATTTTTATTATTTAAAAATTTTTTAATGTATGTGGTTAGAAATAAACATACTTTTCTAAACATGCTAAAACTCATTTATGTGTACTCGTGACATGTCCGTGAACATGCCTGTGAAAATAAGACAAAAGAAAAATCGCTGAATGCAGCAGTGTTATTATGCAAGAATATAAAAAATAAGTCAAATTCAGCAATGCCGTAACTATATGTATGTGTCATGTATATGTACATGTATGTATATGTCAGTGGTGTTGCCAGCCTTTTTAAATCCTGGGATCCAGACACTTTGAAAATAACTGGTTTCTTTTTTACAAAAGTGGGTCTTTCTATTAGAAATAAGAGAATGTATTCTTTCAAGAGAAAAATTATGCTTTCTGATATTCTGAAGGACCCCATCACAATTTTGTTTGTGCATCCAGTCTCCAATCTTTCACTTAAATGATGTGCTATCTATATGCGTATTCCTGGGATCACTGATGTGTGGTTCGTGCTCATGAAAACTGAAAAATAATCACTGGATGCAGCAACCTCATTGCATGGGAATCACAAAGTTTCATGAAATTTGGTAATACCAACATGATCTCTAAAATTTATGTATCAGTCTTCGAGTCCATCCTACTAACAACCTAAAATTTCTTGAGGCAGCAACTTCGTTTCAATACGAATAAAAAATGTGTAAAATTTAGAATGCGACAATCACTAAAACCCTTGTGAGTGTTGTGAATTTCGTGTCCATGAAAAAAAAAAAAAAAAAAAAGATCACTGGATGCAACAATCTTGTTGCATAGAAATTACAAAAATGTGAGATTTTGTAATGCTGGATTCACTGAAACGCATTTATGTGCACTTTTGCGCCCATGAAAATAAAGATTGCTGGATGCAGCGATCTCGTTATGTAGAAGTTGAAAAAAAATGTTTTTTTTTTTTTTTTAAGTTTGATTAAAATTTCATGCTAAATGACTTAAAGCCCAGCAGAAAATTCTCCAAGTGTCTGCGACAGATACTTTTATTAATAATAATCTTTTTGTATTAAGAAATAGAGCTAAACATAATATGAAGCAAAATAAAGATTCAATGCAAAAGAGAAAAGAAAATCTGCGACGTTCGCCTCCCGTCTCGAACTTTCTGCTACTGGGACTTAAATTTTTCTTTCCAAGTAGATGGGTGGCGGGGGGGGGGGGGGGGGATTGTGCATAATATGGTGAATATAACTAAAAATAGTGTCTCAAATCAAGGGTGCATAGTACGCCTGAAACTGAATACGCAGTACTATTACTTTTATTTTACCTTGCCAGCAAGATTGCTTTCAAAGTATTTAGTTAGAGATCGTTTAGACTCGATAAAACATTTCAGTTGTATTTTTTACAAAAGATGCTTTATGAGTTGTGATGTTGTATTTTAATAAGCAATAAATAAGATTTGTATAAAACAAACCACTAAGATGCTGTATATTCCCTCGGCTGCCATCTTGGACTTCTTGGCGATTGTTTGTTGGTGTTGTTTATCGATAAGGCAACCCCATTTCTGGCGGAAGAATAATTTTTTTGGTTAAAAAAATGATAAAGCTAAAAATCTACGATAGGAAGGCAGGGGTGATTCTGAGTAAAAAAAAAAATATATATCTTGATTCAAAGCAAATTTTCTGAAAGGTTACATTCAGCGGGGGGGGGGGGGGGGAAGGATGGGGGATTCCCTACCAGAGCTAATTGTTTTTGTTGCTCGTCGAGTAACTGTTTTCTGGTCAGGTGGATTTCAGGCTGAGTGTAGATTCCTGCAAGTTGGGTTCGGGTTAACTGTATTTTTCAAAAGTTTAGTTCAGTGCACCCTCTGAATAACTATATATATTTTTTTTTTGGTGGGCTCTTTTTTTTTCAGTACGATGTTAGTAAATAAATATAAGCATTGGATAATTGTCTTTTAAAAGGTAAAACATATTAAAAATTAAAATCACTGTATTAACAAAATGTAGAAAAAATTAGACATAATAGAACAGTCTTATGCCGATCTCTACACTGGACATGTCATTTCTTTATTGAAAACTAGCATTGGCTAGTGCAGCACATTTATACTTATTCTCGTCCCGGTCATGTCCATTGAAAATTGTTAACATTCCACCAGCTTACTTTGATCCTTTTTCAATTTTTAAATCAAGCTTGTTGGCCTGCTTATTAGTTTATTGGACCCGGCTGGTCTAATTTTTTTGTCGACCAGGCAAAATTAGGACCGTTGACCAAGCCTGGCTGGGCCCATGCAGACCTTCTAATAGTGTGTAAAAGAGGGAGGAGGGGGGGGGGGGAACACCACACAATTTTTGTTTTAAATACAATACAAATATTCATAGAATACACTATATGCCCAAAGGTGACTGTCCACTTGCGATTTTAGACGTTTTGTTAAATATCTAGAAAACTACATGAGGAATTATCCTGAAACTCCAGGTGTGTAAACAGAATAGTACAGGTCATATATTTCCGTGAAGATTTTTCCCGAAACCCCATACAATCACACCCGTAGGCCTAACCGTTTCAGAGTTTTCGTGGTTTTCTTCGAAACCTTGGATGTCCATGCGTAAATACGGGTTAGGTTCCCTCAGAAAGATCCCCACGGAGGGCACTCCCCCAAGGGCCTATTAGGGGACCGCCAACAAATTGAAAAAGAACGAATATCTTTTGTATAACCCTGTCAAAACTATTTTAGCAAAAGCGTTCAAACTGTAGATTATAAGTGGCATATTTTAATAATTTGTGTTCATTTTTATGAGGATAGCATGTATATACTTGTCTGAAATTATGATTATTTTAATAATTAAATTTTTTGGAAAAACATAATTTAATTTCTAATTGTCTTTAGTCATTCGCTCCTCCCCTCTCTTTCTATACACACTAAGAAAAAAAAAAATGTGTATTTTACTCAAATTTTTGGGCCCACCTGATATTTTTGAAAAGGTAACGCTACTGGCAGTGGCAGGTGCCATGCTAGGAATTCAGACTATTAGTCAACACATTAATCAAATTTGAAAATCCTTAGCCAATTTCCAAAAGTGTTAATCAAAAACTGAATAAGTTTTTTTTTTGACAATACTCATTTATTTTTAGATACAATTTAAAATAATGCAAGAAGTATTCCTAAAATGCATTTTCTGTTTTTTCCAGTCTATTTTAGAATAGTGCAGCACCCTGCTTGCCCTTTGGTTTAAAGCAATAGCACTTTTTTGCCAGTATGCTAAATAAGTCACTTTTACTGCTATTTGCATTATCATATTTGTTTGCATTTAAAAACTGACTTATTGTTGAGTCTGACTTTAAACATTAAGTGTCCAAAAGTGAAAAGTGTCTAAAGTGCTCTCAAAAGGGCACCCATCATCCCTACCTACAGCACCTTGTCTTTTTTATTAATGGGGAAGGGGGGGCGGGAGGGACTCTGTAAAAAATTGCATAGTATAGCTCACAAATGAGGATTTGAGCTGTTACTAGATTCAATTATATGTGAATTTATTTCATATTGTAGAGTTTATTCTGAAATTCTCCTTTCCTTGGTTTTGTTTAAGAAGTTTTGTAGGGCTGGCATTTGTTCTTTCTTCTAAAATGATTGGCACCTAAATAGTAGTTTACGTTTACCACATACTTTGCTAAAATTCAATTTTTTTTCGCCACTTTTCATATTTATTCATTTGGTGAGGTGGCAGATGCTTTTAATTTGGTCTCTACATATGTAATATTGCAGTTAGAACATAATCAAATGTGCTAACTCTTGAGATACTCATTAGAATGTATATCAGCACAAATTGTAGGCAAGACTAAAATCACTTGGTTGACTAAATATTTCTTATCTTAGCCGCTTTTGTTTGATAGAATCTTGTGATTCTGAGGCGATAATTTATAAGCAATAAACTGATGACTGAAATAAATTTGTTCGTTTTTCTGTAATTGACTTCAAACACCTTGGAACGTAAAATTTGTAGCTGTGCGTTTGAGTAATTTATTTTTAAGTGGGAGGGGGAAAACTCGGATGTTTCACAAAGCTGAAATATGGATTCTTTCATCAAGATTTCTATGGTATCTGTATCTACCGACTAAGAAAATTTCCTAACACACACACACACAAAAAAAAATCCTGTCGCTTGCTTTTAAAATGAGGATGATAAAAATATTAATTAGCTGATTTTTTATGATTTTTTTTCCAGATGACTGAGAGCGAAAAATTTTCACATCATCGAAAGAAGGTATTTTTTCGACCTGTCATGTGATTTTCTTTGCTAATTTCCTTCGCGCTGCAGCCAGTTGTTGCTAAGGATGCACGTGACATAGCAACGACACAGCAGTGGAAGGTGAATATTTTTCTTTGAATAGCGACAGTGAAAAAAAAAAATGAATATTCGTTTTATTTTTAGACAGTGTTTCTAGAATGTTTACTTAATTGTTGCGCAGAGTTTTAGTTACTTAATTACATTAATGGAAATGGTTTAAAAATAGAAAGATGAACTTATTGCTGGGTGCCATTATTAATGCATAGGTTAGAGCTGCAAAGATGCAAATGCTTTCCAGATGGGCCTTGCTAAATGCTAGTACATGTAAAGGTGGTGTTCAAAGTAGTGGAACCACCCATAAATAAGCACCTTTACAACATAGTGTTACCTTTTAATGTGTCATATAGCCTGATTTGTATAGGTTTAGAATTATGCAAATCCTGTATATCTAATATTACAGGGCTATTACAAATGATGGGCCCAATTTAAAAAAAATGATATTTTCGAAACTACTGCACATATTACAATAAGTGATACATGAATTTAAAGAGAAATATACCAAGATTTTTTCAGTCACAAATGTTCGATGTGTGACTCTCTTGTTAAATGCCATATGTCCAATCTGTAATCCAGTTCGTCCCAAACATTTTGTAGCATCACTCTGTCAGTGGTTCTGAATTCTGCACAAATATGTTCTTTAAGTTATGACAGTGTCAAAGACATTGTTTATGCACCACCAATGCCGAAAACAAAGTGTTCAGAATTTAAAGAATGCATTTGTGAAGCTTTCAGAACCATTGACAGAGTGATGCTACAAAATGTTTGGAATGAACTCTATTACGGATTGGACGTATGCCGTGTAACAAAAGGGTCACACATCGAAATTTGTAACTGAAAAAATCTTAGTATATTTATCTTTAAATTCATGTATCACTTATTGTAATATGTGCAGTAGTTTCGAAAATGATTTTTTTAAATTGGGTCCATCATTTGTAATAGCCCTGTATTATAATGAAATTTCCCATAGCAATATTAGTGGGAGATTTTTGTTTGCATTCTATCTTCCTAAACATCAGTGATGCAATGAAGCAGAAATCAAAGGAATCTAATCTCTGTGGACCAAGTGAGATGCGAGGTATTGTCTTGATCCTCAAACCATAACTCAACAGGTTTAGCTCCATACATTGGTCAATAATTCTCCTGAAAGATGCGATGCCACCTTTTCCAGGGAACAGTGTTTGGACTATCAAAAGAACGTGGTCTGTTAAAGTTAATGGAATAGTCATTTCCAATTATTTGTTTGGGCATGGTTACAGACAGGGCAGGGCCTGCCGAAAATCATGAGATATCATAATGCTTGGCAGTTGGTGTAAGACCAAACAATTTGTATTTATGTCACCACTCTACTGTTTTGCATTGCTATAAGTGAATGGATACCTTTGGATTAGCTACACTGCCATCAGTGTTTTTATTCTGTTATTTCTAACTGGATGCTTCTAGTACTGCACTCCTTTTCACTAACAGAGGCGCATGCCTTTCATTGACCTTTATAAGTTGAGACTGTGTTTCTGCGATAACGTGGGGTAGAAGAGACAGAACCATATGTGATTTTAATGTCATTTGGCGAAGGTGAGTGTGAAGGTCGTGCGCCTCTGTTAGTGAAAAGCAGTATAAAAGAACTCTGCAGGCTTCTTTTACTCAGTTTGAGCTCTTGTCGACTCTTTTATTCCATCAAGGGTGTCTTTTATTTTTTTTTTTCTACTTGATATGTCAATGTTACCGTCACCACTGTCATGGCTTTGGAGACTAGCTCAAGAAATGTGTGGTACTCTAACCCTAGTGATTGCAGTAACTGCTCCCAGCCAGCAATTTGACCTTACTTAAGGTCTGACATTTTATATGAAAACTGAATGTCCAAGTCAATGCCTTTTCGACTCTTCCTATTTTCAGTAATAAAAAAATTCTGCTAATTCTGTTTGGTGGCCAGATTATTTTTTAAAATATAAATTCCATTAACAGTGATTCTTATTTCCATTATTTTGAACACTGCCTATATGTAGAATGCAGAATGTTTTTTCTATTTAAAATTTCATAAAGCCTTCAGACCGGAGAATCTATTAACTATAAAAGGAAAGTTTAGAATAAGTTTAAAACTGATAATTTGAAATATTCTTTAATTCAAGCTTAGATTTATGTTCTTAAAAAGCTGCATTCAGAACCATATTTAGTCTTTTACAATTATTTTCGAACTTCTTGCTCAGATATTCAAAGATCTTGAGTTGTGATCTTTCTCACATGCAGTAAAACCTGCCAAGATGGAATTGCAAAAGTCTGGAGAAACTTACCTGTTTAACCAGAATAATTCGCCTTAACAAGTGAGAGGTACATCATCTAATGAAATTGTATTGTACATTCTTTTTTCTAGGTCTTTGATCTTTCTGTTTAAGGGTGTTTTCAAAAAAGTATTTTTCCCATGAAACTTTCTGACACATTGATGAACTCATTTCCAAATGTTAAGCATGACACTTGTGCACATGACTGTTGAAATAATTTGGAATGAATTTTTTTTTTTTTCGATAAATGAAATTATAGCTTGAATTATATAAGCAATTATTGTTTCATAACTTTTATGATGACAGGTTTTATGAGGTTGCTGTGTCAGGAAATTTAGTTCAAAACAGCCACTTCGACTGCATTTTCTAAGAGGTCTGCCTTTATCCAAAAATAGAAAAACTATCAGATTTCATAGTTTCTGAATAAAACCTTCCAATCTCATGCCAATAAGAACAAGTTGGAAATTGCTCGTCAAACGTGGCAAATGAGGTGCGTTCGTACTATAACTAGTTTTATAATTATTTTTTGCACTCCATATTGTACTGAATGTGTATTTATTTGCAATTCATAAGTGCATAGTCTGTAACATCATTAAAATGCACTTGCAATAATTTTTTCCCATTCCCCTTAATGTAACGGAAAACTTTTGACTGTCCCTGTAATTAAGCTATACATCCGATTTTCATGAAATTTGAAATGGCTCGACAAAATTTTGCAGCAATTATATATTTAAAATTTCAGCCCATTCGGAAAGCTGTAACATCATTAAAATGCACTTGCAATAATTTTTCCCATTGGCTTTAATGTAAAGAAAAACTTTTGACTGTCCCTGTAATTAAACTATACATCCGATTTTCATAAAATTTGAAATGGCTCGACAAAATGTCGCAATAATTATATGTTTAAAATTTGAGACCATTCGGAAATCTTTAACGTCATTAAAATCCACGTGCAATAATTTTTCCCATTGGCCGTAATGTAAAGAAAAACTTTTGACTCCCTGTAATTTAACTATACATCCGATTTTCATAAAATTTGAAATGGCTCGACAAAATTTTACAACAATCATATATTTAAAATTTCAGACCATTCGGTTGGGTAGTTTTTGCTCTATTATATGCGGACAGGCGGACGGACAGACAGACGGACTGAACGACGACTATAGGTGCTACGTATTTATATAATTACGAACGCACCTAAAAATGAATTCAGGAGTGTGTTCAGAAAGTAGCCAGCTTAGGTTTGAGAACAGCCTTAAGGCAAGATTATTATATACGTAGTTCCGTTTTGACAGGTTTTACTACATTTACTATGGATGTAAATAATTAAAACTCATTTTTTTTTTGTGAGTGTTCTGCAGAGAGAGGGAGAAAAAAAAAAAATCTTGAATATAAAATCCATTTATCAACATGACACATGGTGATACATCTGTTTCCGTTATTTTTACCACTACCCAACCCGTATATGCGTTATTGCTCATAAAAAGTAAAAATGCTGCAAGTTAAAAATGAAGTTAAACATTAAAAAATCACAAAATTTGTAGGAGTTTTTCCTGATTAGTCTTTTCTTTTCTGAGAAATGGCTAGAAAATTCACCTATTTTTAGCTGTGCAGAGTTTTGGCAATGTTTTGGAGAATGCATTTGTAAAGTTATTATATTTGTTATTTACATTTTTAAGAATGTATTTAGTAAATCATTAGCATATTTTATTAGTAAGATTCAATAAAATATTGGCTGCATATAAAATCCCTTCGAAATTTATGAAATACAGTAGACTTGCGATTTGACAACCTTCACGGGACCTTGGCAAATAGGACATTGAATCGAATGATCGTTTAAGTCAATTGTTGCTAATATTGGTTGATTTTTAATGCATTTCAAAAATACGTAGCATTCTAGAGCATGTAGAGCTATTCCATCTCAATTCAGGCAGCAGTACTGATATGCGTCAATTCACCATCATACGAGGGCCGTTTTTTTTTCAACCTCCGATGGGCCATAAAAAAAAGACAAGCATATATAGAAAGATCATTTTATTACTAAAAGTTATGTACACTTATGGTTATTTTTCAACATAATCACCTTGTAAATTGAGGCACTTGTTGTACCTGTGGACAAGCTTTCCAATACCCTCTTCATAAAAAGTGTCCGCCAATGAATTCAAATGATTCTTGACGCTGTCTTGAAGCTCCACGTTACTTTGAAAACGCTTCCCTCCTAGCCACTTTTTAAGTTCCGGGAAAAGATGGTAGTCACTCGGAGCTAGGTCGGGACTGTATGCCGGGTGATCGAAAATTTCCCACTGAAAATGCTGAAGTAGACGCTGGGTTACAGCAGCAGTGTGAGGACGGGCGTTGTCATGGATCAGAACAATTCCAGAAGTCAGCATGCCTCTTCTTTTGTTCTGAATGGCTCTGCGTAACCGTCGTAAAGTTTCACAATAAACAGCTGAAGTAATCGTCGTCCCTGGCTGCATAAACTCAACAAGCAACACACCTTTTTGATCCCAGAACACTGTAGCCATAATCTTTCTGTTGTTGAAGGTTTGTTTGAACTTTTTTGGTCTGTTTGGCGAGTTCGTATGCATCCATTGTTGAGATTGACGTTTTGTTTCAGGTGTGTCATACTGAACCCAGGTCTCATCACCTGTCACAATTGATTTCAAAAAGTCTTCTCCTTCAGCGTCATAACGGGTGAGGAATGTCAAGGATGAGCCCATTCGTCGTGTTTTGTGGTTGTCTGTCAACATCTTTGGGACCCAGCGAGCACAAATTTTTCTGTAGCCTAAATGTTCCGTCACAATAGTGTACAGAGAAGACCTCGAGACTTCTGGAAATTTTATGGACAAATCATTTATAGTGAACCTTCGGTTTCCTCTAACTTCTTCGTCCACTCGTTGCACAAGGTTGTCTGTGGCTACAGACTTGCGTCCTTGACCTCCTTCATCATGCACATCGGTTCGGCCATCTTTAAATTTTCGGCACCATTCACGCACAACACCATTGCTTATAAAGCTTTCTCCATACACTCGGCTCATTCTTCGATGAATTTCAGCTGCACTATTCCCTTCAGCTTGCAGGAATCGAATAATATTTCGCAATTCGCACTTGGCGGGAGAATCGATTAAGGCAGCCATGTTTACGTGGCTACAGCTCGCCTCACAATGACGTCAATGAAAAGGCAGTCAAAGAGGGTGATGTGGGGAACATGCGCCGTCGCTCTATGCGCATACCGACTTCCTGCCGCTCGCCTAACGTTGATGCTGTGCAATCGGAGGGTGAAAAAAAAACGGCCTTTTTTCAAAAAATTACAGTAGTTACAACTAAGCAATACATAAAATTTCCCAATAGGATTTTTCCCACAAAATTTTTTTTCTGTGGTTACAGCACTTTAAAGTTTACGATAAAATTGACAATTTTCGGAAAAACAGAAAAACGCTTTATTTTGAAATCAACGCAGTATCAAAAATATTTAACATATCCAGTCAATTTATTTTTTACAAATAGTTATTAAGCTGAATTTTACTTTAGCATAGTTTTAAAAAATTGTTTCTAAGTACAAAAAATCAAATTATTACTAATTTTAAGATTTTTTTTCAGA
This sequence comes from Maratus speciosus, assembly GCA_963932465.1. Taxonomy (NCBI): domain Eukaryota; kingdom Metazoa; phylum Arthropoda; class Arachnida; order Araneae; family Salticidae; genus Maratus; species Maratus speciosus. Next base: position 58,420,991 of record OZ010798.1, read on the forward strand.
ATGAAAAAAATATTTTAAAGCTAAACATTGATGGTAATCCAAAGACCTTTAAAGGGGAGTTTCACAGTAAATTTTATTTTAAGCGTAAGATGCATGCAACTTTTGCAATTCAATTTCAAATTATGCAAAAAAAAAAAAAAAAAAAAAAAAAAAAATCGTAAAATCGCTACTTTTGAGATGCAATTTCTCAAAAACACCATTTTTTAAAAATCTGATAATATGCTCAATTGATACCTTATTAGTTTCTAATAAATACCTTATAAGCAAATCATGTGTTTTTGCTTAGAAAATTTTATATGATTTTTTGAAAATAACATGTTGTGTATATTTTTCAAAAGACCAGAAAGTCAAGCTTTTTCTTATTTCACCTAATTTATAATTGATTATGAAAGTAATTGGTGGATAGGACAAATCAGTAGCATATCATGAGAACTAAATGACATTACAGTATCATTCATGTACTCCCATGGTCCAGCAACAGCAAAAGCATTCCAGTGGCCAGAAGAATCGGGAAAGAAATCTGGAATCGATGCCAGGGAGGAAAGAGCATCGATATATCTTTCAACCATCACGTTTGGCGAGTGGTGCCCATTAAATTTGGCGAGTGAGGACAATAAAGTTAATCGCCATGTTTTAAGTGTTACTCGATGCATTCATCTTTTCTCTTTCCAGATTCTTCTGGCCACAGGAATGCTTTTTCTGGACCATGGAGTATATGAATGATGCTGTAATGCCCCTCAGTTCTCGTCGTATGCTATTGATTTGTCCTATCCACCAATTATTTTCATAAATGCACCCAATGCAATCACCAATTTATAAATCGTGCATTGAATGTTGTTTTGTCATCTGACTGGAGGTTTCAATTTTTGTCAATGCATTTTTAATTGTTAGTCTCATATAATCGTCATTATCATCCAATAATGTTCAAATCGTATACCAACAATACATTTTACATTAGCTTATTCTTTCTCATTATTAGCTCTATAGGCTTGAGTAATGTTTCTGTCTAGATGGAGTAGAAGGATTCTTTTTTAACAGAGAGCAACAAATGAGACAGAATCTCGGATGGCTCATTTTGGAGATTAAATTTTGTTACATAATGCTTACATAATCCCCCTACAGCATCACATGTACTTTTTTCATGGTCAGTAGCTGAAAAAATCCACTTCTTTAGTACAACTTCATTATTTTTGTGCAATCCATAAAAATACTTATTTTTAAAATGTGCTTTATCTCTATCTGATATTATACACAATCGATTCCAGTGTTTGTAATTGGTACAACTTAGATAATTCTTTTTTTATATTTTCTATAGCACAAACAGCATGAGCTGTATCATGAGTTATATCATCAGAAACTACAATAAAACTCTTTATTTCTTCTTTAAAATATGCTGTACAGGTAAATAATGATATTTGAGTATTTTGCCAGTGAAAACTTTGTACTTCATCTGTCAGTATTACCGACCAGTTTTTAGCAAAGTCAGAATGTATCACAAGCACAGATTTTTTTTTTTTTTTTTTTTTTGAGATAACTTTACCTCAGCAATTCTTTGTCTCTGATTTTTCCTTGAGTGATAATGAGGAATTGCTTTTCTCACCCAGTGTCTTACATCTTCTAGAATTTTTTTAATCCATACCAACTTTTTTATTAAGTTACCACATTCCCATATAACATTCAACCACTTCCTCTTCATTCAAATCAAAAGCTTCGACTGTAAGAATTTCGGTACCCCAGGGCCAGGGTACTCACCACACTCTTCGAGCCAACAATTTCATTGTTTATTTTTCTATATAAGCGTTTCATCATCAGATCTTCTCTAATTTGAATGCCTGTTAGATTTTTAAGAGCTACACATATTAATTTCTAATTACTGCAGTAAACAGAACAGTGTACTACTTGTATTGGCTGAATTTAGATAAATTTTGGACACAATGAATAAAATTTTGATAGTCTTGTTTTCATAGAGCAGGGGTGGCCAACTGTGGCATGCTCGGCACCACTAAAACTTTATAGTGATCATTTCCTTATCTAATCATCGAATCTCTGCAATTCAAGAAGTCGACTTTTTCTGTAAAATTTTAGTATTGTACGGCGTGCCACAGTTGGCCAACTTTTGTAATTGGATTTTCTTTTTCATTAAGTTATGTTTCTTTAACAGACTGTGTCATAACACGTTTTACTCTTTTAATTTTCGCACCATCATTTTTAATACAAATAACATCACTTTTGTTTGGACTATCTTTAGTTCAATCTTTGTTATCCTCTAAATAGCAGGACAATGCAACATTTAGTGCTTCTATTGATAAAGGATGTCCAATATAAGGATCAGATTGTGCATAAACTACTTTTTCTTTTTTAATTTTTCTGGATTTAACTACTAGATATTTTGATACACCTTTTATTAAAAAATATTACATATTATTCTTTTTGTTAAAAAATTAATCATATTATAAATTCAATGAAATAAGAAAAAGCTTGACTTTTGTGGTCTTTGGAAAAATGTACATAACGTGTTATTTTCAAAAAATCATATAAAATTTTCTAAGCAAAAACACACAATTTGCTTATAAGGTATTTATTAGAAACTAATAAGGTATCAATTGAGCATATTATCAGATTTTTAAAAAATGGTGTTTTTAAGAAATTGCATCTCAAAAGTAGTGATTTTATGAAATTTTGCATAATTTAAAATTGAATTGCAAAAGTCGCATGCATCTTAGGCTTAAAATAAAATAAACTGTGAAACTTTCCTTTAAAGGTCTTTGGATTACCATCAATGTTTAGCTTTAAAATATTTTTTTTTCATTCTGAAAAAAAAAATCTTAAAATCAATAATAATTCCATTTTTTGTACTTAGAAACAATTTTTTAAAATTAATTTAAAATGTCACTATATTTTTTAAAACTATGCTAAAGTAAAATTCAGCTTAATAACTATTTGTAAAAAATAAATTGATTGGATACGTTAAATATTTTTGATACTGTGTTCATTTCAAAATGAGGCGTTTTTCTGTTTTTCCGAAAATTGTCAATTTTATCGTAAACTTTAAAGTGCTTTAACCACAGAAAAAAAATTTTTGGAGAAAAATCCTATTTGGAAATTTTATGTATTGCTTAGTTGTAACTACTATAATTTTTTGAAAAAAAATCTTATGATGGTGAATTGACATGTCCTGCCTGAGCTGAAATGGAATTGCTCTGTAGTAAAAACTAGTGATTTATACAATTTTAAAAAAATATATTTGTAGTATTTAGTCTAAATTTTTAGATTTAAAAAATAGTTAAAAATTATGGGTTAATTTTATAAGAATTTAAACTTTTTACAAAATAAAAAAAAAATGCCTTAGATTAGTTAATTAACATTTTTTGAATAATCATGTTATACTTTTTTGTTTTAAATGACGGCTGGAAACTTCCGGAATACTGCTTGTAAGGTCATTGATCATCTAAAAGTAGTTGTTAGAATTTCCTTCCCTTCCGAAAATGTTCCATACAACTTGATGACATCCTCTGCTTTTTTATGCAGGAGGTATATATGGAACATCATCAATTTCCTCGTCCAAAAAATTATTTGGAATGTCCAATCAGGATTGAGAAGGCTGCAGATTAAATAATCTTTTGAAAATGTTTTCTCAGTTTTAAACTTATCGTCAACATCAACATAATTTTCAAATGTGAGATTTCCGGCCAAAAATGTTTTCGTAATGCTTGCATATTAGATGATTGGAATCTTCAGTTTCGGTGTTCATTTATTTCAACCCCTGGACAGCAGGTTCAAGTTTAAATATCCGGCGGGACAGAAGCAAAACTGTGTCCTAAGAAATCGCTTGCCAAGCACCATTTGCTATATGAATAGCCACTAATGATTCGCTTTATGAATTTTGTTTACTTCTAAATTGATTAGAATACTATTGACTAGTTTCTTCGGTACATTTTTTGAAACATTGTATAACACCTTGATCCATACGCTGTAAAATGCATGTTACATTTGGGGAAAGAAAAATTATCTTTACTGCTTCTAGATTTTTAATTTCTGGAGGATGTGAAATGAAGTTCTCCAAGGTCGCTAAATCAAGATTCGTATTATTTGTGGGTCGTTAAAACGAGCGAGGAAAAACATTGTAAGTGTTAAAAAATGGTTAGGACCTCATCCAATGGTTGCTACATCGCGAGGGGCCGCTAAATCAGGGGTCGTAAAATTGTGAGTCTACTGTACTAATTTCTCAGCATATAAATTGTTTTGTTTATAAGGTTTGTTAAGGGGGAAAACCTCCGTCAGTGGCACCTTGCAACTAGGGTTTTTTTTTGGGGGGGGGGGGGGGGGTTCTGCCATTGAGTAAGGCGAAGATTTCTTTTAAAAAATAGTGGTAAAAAAGGAATAAATTTGGCTGCAATGCTTGTAGTGTCCCCAAAAAGACAGTCACAAGCCTTCTCTGTTATTTTCACTGTAGTCTGAAAAAACTATATTTCCTTTAAAAAATTAAGATTTTCTCTGTTCTGAATTTACAAAATTATTTCCTTTTGGCGAATTTCAGTTGATGTTTGTTACCGCTCTACTCTAAAAAAACAAAGTGAAGTATGTTGCTGCTGTCATAATTGAATTTTTTGTGATCTTTACACTTCCTCGCCTTAACCTGTAAAAACTATTGCATATAAACATATGCAAACTGGTAATTTTAATTTAATAGACAAATGTATGATAAACATGCTGAAATAGGCATTTTTTCCCTGGAAGAACTCTTTTAAGTAACCTGTCAAGATAAGTTATGTTTTATAAGATCAAAAACTATGCATAGTAAACCATCTTTTACAGGCATGTACTTGACTAAATTGTAGTGTGGGGTGTCCAATAATTTTTTTAATTTGTCTACAATATTTAAAAGACTTTTTCCAATGTTTTATACAAAATTTTATCTGAATGGATTTCATTTATATTTTAAGATGTTTTTATCTTCTGTTGCCATATTTTAAAAAGCATTGAAAAAGAAAGAAAACTTTAAAATAATTATGCATGAAAAGCGTTTAATGGTGAACATTAAGTCATATTTAAAATTATATATTTAAAACTGTTTCTTAGTGTGTCTAAAAGAAAACTTTTCTTAGAGATAAGTCTGGGAGTCAGCGACATATTTTTCTTAACCATTTTATACCTGCTGATCTTCAAATATGTAATTGATCTTAATCACAGAAACAATTGTGGGAGGCTGAAAAATCCCCAGTTAAAGGAAAATGAATGTCAACCCGATTACAAAAGATTGATGGTGGTGGCAATATCTTTCAATTTTCTATAATAGGACAATCTTTTTAAAGCGGATCAAATTGATGTTTTTTTAAAACCTGTGGGTTCTGGACAGGTGGTTGGCGAGTGTAGATTGTAAAGGGCAAGTGCATCTTAGTTATTTAAACACAACTATGAAATGCAAAAATATGTTAAATTAAAACATTTGACGTAGAAGGAGGGGGGAAAAAAAAATCTAAGATCGTGTGACAAGGTGGTTGGAAAGTATCTTGGCCGCCTCCTTGAGCAATGATATGCTCATTTTATTTTAAATAATGTCTCGATAAGTTTCAGGATAATCTTGAAAATTCAGTTTTACAGATAAGTGATTTTTCTCAGTTTAGAGCGACATAATCTTTTAAAATAAAGCATATACTATAAAGGCCTTGAGAGTTTTGTATTTTAAATATTGTTCATATTCAAGGGTGGGGAAATACATCATTTTACTCGCCACTGGCGAGTGAATTTTTAGGTTGTCTTTGAAAACTGCAAACTATAGAGAGATCTCCCCCCATTTTTTTTTTTTACTAGTTAGCTTTATTTTGCAACTTTCCAAATTACTGCGATGTAAACATGGTACTAAGTTCTATTCTATATTAAACTTTCCTCTCTTATATATATTTCTTATTTTTATATGAAAAATATATTAAAATGCACTGTAATATAGTAATCAACTATTTTTGCAGTTGCGTAAATTTTGTCATAACAATTTTCAAATGTACGTTGCATATTGCTATCTGGTTAAAAAAAAAAAAAAAAAAAAAAAATCCTTGGCTGGTAAGATTTTCTAGAAATTCCTTACCCCTGCTCATATTAATTTATTGTTCTTCTCACTCTGAATCGTCTAATCTTGATGTTGACAATTATGGTGTCATATCCAGAACAACTGCAATATTTTGATTGGCTGCAATGCTGAATATTTTATTTGAAAGAAATGTATGCTATGTATTGACATTAGGTAAAAGTTTATGAAATCGTAAATTTTCATTTTTTAGAATATCTTTTACACTCCTGTTCGATAAAATGTTACATTAGACTTTAGTTTAGATTCTCCTTGAGAAAATTTGATCAAATCAAATGTCAAAAGTCGGTCTTTGTTTAAGCATAACATCAAACACTCCAATATATCACATCCGTGTAGCGCAGCACTGTGTCGTATCGAATCAACACAACTAAATATCAGTTAGCAACTGGTCAACTTAGGGGAATATCAAAGAAGGCAACAGGAAGCCGAGCACCGCAATGACCTGGAGGCTTGTAAAGTACATTTCTGCTGTGCAGAGATATTCCCGTTGCCAGGTATCAACCTGTTCAGCTGGCCGAAAGTCCGGCAGGTAGGGGCCTTGTCAGCAGTCTTAAAAACAGACAATAAAACCTCCCAAAATTGCTTAATATATCTGTTACGTATTAGAAAAAAGGGATATTTCTGATAATGCAAGCCTAATTTTAGGGAGGATTTTTAACGTTCATGGCATTTTTAAAATTTGAAAAACAACAAACACATATTTATTGCTAATAGAAACATTTAAATTGGAAGCATAATTTGAGATATACAAATGAAAAACTTTATTTAGCATATATCCATATACAGGATGCCTCTAAAATCCTGTCACCATTACAAAACATAACTAATGAAGTATATTTGATGAGAGTGGTTGTTTTTTCCTGAGACTTCTGTAGCATTCAAAGTTTGTGCATCTGTATTCACACTTCAGCATGTGCGCCTATAGTTTTACCCTCCATATCTCAATGATTACTTTTATCTTCTCTCATACACAGATTAGCATATCAAGCTTTATATTTTTGATAGCTTTTGTGATCCATGTCCTCAGCATTGTAATATCAATTTGGATGCGTACACATAGTCTTTAACATATGCTCACTTAAAACCAAACATATGTAGTGGGCCGAAAGAAACGCCTTATTGTTCTATCTTGTCAAATCTACCTTTAAACTTTACATAACTGCAAAATACAAACTTTAGATACTACAGAAAATTTAGCAAAAAAACAGCCATCTGTATCAACTATTTTGTTAGTTATGTTTTCTATTGATAACTGGGCTTTAGGGACATCCTGAAATTTTTTTTTTTTTTTTCTGGGTTTATGAGCTAAAACATTTTTGGACATTTGTGTTGCAATTTTAACATTTTTTAATCTATGTATTTTCTTTATATTAATATATTTTTTCATTCGCATGTCCTTAAATATTTTGGCTCAAAATTGGTTGGGGTATGTATTATTGGAATAAAGTTTTTTACGATGGGTTTCCATATGAAATATATTTGTTACCTGATCCACACATGATGCTGTCTTGTAGGGATGGCCTCGCTTGAGAAATCTTGGAGTCGTCGTATTCCTTCGAAAGGATGATTTGAATAATTGCATCTGAACACATCCTGACCTATCAGCAACGACTTTGAGGACTCGAACGACTAGTACAGATGTAGGTAAGATCAAGGTAGTAAAAACCCCCCTTAAATTCCATGGCTGACTATCGTTTGTGTTATTGCTTGCGGGTTGATTTTGCATGCTAATTTGTATTGTATCATACCTGCATTACATTCATACATTTGCGATGTATGACATCAGAATTCATGACATTGAAGGAAAGTTAATGTACGATTTTAATTTAATTAAAAATTATGAGATGCTTTAATGAATCCGTGAAAATATTTGAAACAGTTCTTATGCATGAAAAGTACTTCAAAAAGCAAAAGAATCATCCTATTTAAAAATTATATTTAAGGCTCCAGTCCCATCAGGTGAAGGCACTCGCGAGCTAAATGCTAAACATATGGGGAGGTTATTTGCCAATATCTCATTTGTATTTCTACATTTTAAAATAATTTTTTTTTGCATTGTATAGCTGAGGTATACCTCTACATCGCCCTTTTTTTTTACTTTTTAGATTTTTGGTTGCAGATATTTTTCATAAAGTTACTTTCACTTTTGAAACGGTTCCAAAAATGAAAGTGTCATAATAAAAAATATCTGCAACCAAAATCGTAAAAGTAAAAAAAGAGGGATGTAGAGATGGATCTCGGCTATCCAATGCAGAAAAAAAGAAAGTTTACAAATGTAGAAATACAAACGAGATATTAGCAAATAACCTCTCCGTAGGTTTAGCGTTAGCTCATGTCTTCACCTGACGGGACCGGAGCCTTAAGACATGAATTGCTCATTTTAGAAAAAAGGTTTTATGATAATCATTGTCTTCTTGCTTAAATTATCTGTATTTTTCGGTTAGCCGGGTGCCAGTGTTATATATACATGCATACATATTAGGGTGTTCCAAAAAAATTTTTTTTGAAAAGTGACATGCATAGGGGCTTAAATTGTGAGAAATGATGAGATTGAACACATTGTAAAAATTTGAAGTTTTTATTTTAATAACAACTGACTTCTCAAGAAGCTTAAAGATTTCATAATTGTATTTTTTAAGCTTGTCATTATACCAAGGAAATAATTGCAATAACGCATTAATTTTCCTCATATTTTCCTCTATCTATGACACCACACAGTACGTAATGGAAATATAGTTTATTAAAATCTTTATTATAAATCGCATAAAGTGAAGAATAAAAAGTGCAAAAATGGAAGTGAAGTGAGGTATCTAGTATTTCCTTAGAATAAGCGTTATTTTAATGGCATTGCAATTGCACATAGTAGAAATATATAGTTTATTAAAACCTTTATAAAGTTTATTAAGTATTTAGTTAGTTTATTAAAACCTAATTAAATCACTTAAAGTGAAAAGAACATTTTCAAAAACGCAGTAAAGAGAAATGTCTAGTATTTTTAGAGAAAGGAGCTTATTTCATGTTGGTTGGTTACATGCAGGGTTGCTGGCTTTTAGCCAGGCCAAAAAAAGCCGGCCGGCTTTTTTTGGTTTTAACCACCTAAAAAAAGCCGGCTTTTATTGAAAAAAGCCAGTTTTTATTTTTAAAGTTGGTTTACAGTAAATTTGTTTTAAATTTGGATCAATTAATTTTTAATACACTTATAACTATTTTCTATTAAAAAAATAATAGATTTCTATTAAATTTTATCAAATAAATAAGTCTTTATAACTTCTAGAAGACAACTGTGTCAACTGTGACAACCACATTATGTCTGAAAAAAAAAATATATAAACATTGAAAAGGATATAACTTAGGCTCCGAACTGGTTTTTTGAAATTCTATATTATATAGCTCCACATATACTACACATTTTAAAGATTATATTTAATTAAAACTGTTCTTAACTGCTCTGCTCAACAAGTGCAAAATGTTTTGACACATTTACAAATTCATTTTTTAATGGAAAGATGTAAAATTAGAAAGCCTGACCATGGAAGCGATTTGGAATCGAACTGTGTTTTCCATTTTTTGATCCATCAATTACCTATTGAGTTATAAAGAGATTTTGATCATGTGACAAACATGTTTTTTCACCCTTTTCTGAGTGGTTTCTTCTTTTGTGCGGAAATTCGGTTCAAAACGCTCACTTTGACACTATTTTCTGAAAAATCTATAGCGTTTGCAAAAAAACCCAGAAAAAACAGTGCAATTACAGTGGAACCCGGTTAAGACGCGTTTCAAGGGAGCGGTCAAAAGTCGCATATTAAGCGGGATCGCGTATTAAACGTGATTTCTATAATTTTGTAGGAATTGGGCTTCATTTATACGTTTACAGTCAAAAGTTGAGTCTTTTACATATATTCAGATTGAAATTTAATTGTATTCCACTTTAAAGTATTGTTTCCTTTTATAGGACAAACTGGAATAACAACGGAAAATAAATATAGATTTCAACATGAATTTATTGTCTATTAATGCGTTGCAACCAAAAATAATTTTCCTACTAGACTCATTTTTTTTAAACAGAAAGAAAAATAATATTAAATCTTTGAAGCACAACCCAGTTTTTAAAATCACATTTAGTACTTGTAATAATGAGTACCATTATAATCTGTTCTTCATTATCAAGATAATAAGAAAAACTATCCTTATAAAATATTGATATAGCAAAAAGTAAAGTAAACATAAAAGAATTATCCAATCGCAGTCGTGTTTAATCTTTGCGAGTTTCATTTTTTGTTGCCTATAATATGCATTATAAAACATAGTGGCGATATAAAGTACATTTAAAACATCTCTAACAACACGTATGAACAACTCTAATCATAATAATTTTTGTGATGTATCTAAGTAACCTGAATGCGTCTATCTCTCTCTACTACAGTAAAAACATACACGAAGCGAGAGGCAAAGAATGTTAGGAGGTGGGATCAAAGAAGAATTGCAGTTTTGCTAATTTAACGGGTTTTTTTTGTTATTCAAACATCTATCACTATTTCCGATTAGTAATTTTCGCCTTAATTAATCTGTTGCTAAATAAATTAAATAATATTCGGAAACAGTGTTTTTTATCTGAATAATAAAAATCCTCTAAATCGTTAACACTCGAGAAGAAAGAAGGAATTCGCATCTTGATCAATGAATTCGCGTCTTAAGCGTGATTTTTTTCCTCAATGAACCGAAAATTTAGCGCGTATTAAGCGGGATCACGTCATAACCGTTCGCGTATTAAACATGATCTTTTTACATTAGCCTTTATGGGCGATGTTCAAGGGATCCGAAAAAATCCGCGTATTAAGCGGGATCGCATATTAACCGTGAGCGTCTTAACCGGGTTCCACTGTACATTGTTTCTGAACAACATCTGCTAGTTTCATGCATTTCTGGACAAAAATAAATTAAAACTTATGTCAGAAAGTTGCCCTTTTGGATTTAACAGCCTTAATGACAAAATGTAACACATCAAAATGGAAATGAGGAATTAGAAAAGATGTTTTATTTGAGGAGAATGGTACATAAGTGTATAAAAAATAGAGCATTTAAACAAGAAAAAAAAAAAAAATTCTCAAAATAAAATTTTGAAAAGCTTGTTGCTATGCATATTCATGCATATACTGTTCATAATGTTTTTAATAGTGAGAAATGGTGGTGTTTTTATTAATATGACTATGTATAATTTTAAATGTTTGCTAGAAATAAAATAAGACTTGTATATTAATAGCTCTTAAAATTAAGTAATAAAACATATAACTAAGTAACCATTGTCCTCTTTAATTTTATAAAGCAGTAAAAATGAAAAAATTGGCAGTTGGTATGGCCCTTTTAAAATTTAGCTGACATATTTGCAATTCTGAATACAAATCACTGGCAAAATCATCTAAGTTTTATTCCAGTATTAATGTCCTCATTATTGAGAAATTGGGTTACTTATTAAACTGTAAATCAATTAAATGTCATTAAAACTAATTAAAAACACTTTAAAATGTGTAGTTTATAATTACAATGCTTTATTGTATAAAGGCCAATTATGGCCAAAAAAAGCCAATTTTGGCCAAAAAAAAGCCAATTTTGGCCAAAAAAAGCCGGTTAAAACCAATAAAAGCCACCGGCCTGGCTTTTTTTAATTTTAGCCGGCTTTTTTGCAACCCTGGTTACATGTTCTGAAAATTGAATTATGATGTTCCAGTTCAATTTTTAATACTTTCTTTATAACATGTTTCCTCACAATTACTGTGAAAATTGATGAAATTGATGTATCAAATACAAATTTAAGCAATTTGTTTTGTCAAAGAAGAGTGACATATCTCCAGTAGAAAAACCAAAAGTAATAATGTGGTCTTCACATCTGATTTCCATTTTTCATAAAGAACTTTATAACTGATTATTACCAACTAGTGGTCAAACATTACATCGTTTGTATATGATGTTAAATTCAAGCTCCAACATACTTTAAAAATTATTTTGTTTATTGCTTTAGAAAAAATGCACATCAATTTGTAGATTTTCGAAATGAATGCCAAGTTTTTAAAAGTTTGACAAGTTTGAGAAGTTAGGGTCACCCGGGGTAATTCCTGGTCAGCCCTTTTTATGTTTTAAGAACGCTTCACTAAAATGAAAAAAATCATAGAAGTACTCTGAACTATCCTCTTTGGAATTTATTACTTAATTATGAGTTTATTGTTTATTTATTTTGAAAAAAAAAAAATCTTTCTGAAATGGCTTGTTAAATTTCTGTAAAATAACATTGGCCTTAGTTATCATACATTTTTACAAAGATCTTTGTCACAACTCAGATTTTAAATATTTTTCTTTTCTTTCTTTTTGGTTCAATTACCAACTACTTTAGCTATTAAAAATAGTCTTGAAATTTTTTATACTATTTTAAATAATTTACAAAAGTTGGTCAAATATTGCCCCATGTACCTGGGGTAAATCTTGGTCACTGGGGTAATTCCTGGTCAGTGTTTTTATCATCATTTAATTCCTTTTTATTGTCATATTTAGTGATTTTAATTGTCACAAACCCTTTGAGAATTAACTACAACCACACTGTTCACCACATTTTAGTTAATTGTAGTTCTTAATAAAGTAGTCACCCGTGGTAATTCCTGGTCACTGAGTTTCTGAGGTAATTCTTGATCATTTTCGCTTTTGTTAAAAAAATAACAATTTATAAAATTGTAAAAAATCTCAGATACTTTGAATCCTTTGCTTTGAAATATATGCCATTATTCATTTAGTTGAAATTAAATATTTAAAAAAAATTATATTCAAAACTGCTACTCAAATTTCTGCAAAACATCGATCTTGATTTTTACACATTTTACAACAGATCATTGTCATTCTTGAAGTTTAATTATTTTATTTCAACTAATGGCATATCACAGTCTTTAAAAAAGATTATAAAATTTTCCCTACTATATTAAACACTTTTAAAAGAAGAAAACTGTAAGTGCCCAGAGAATAAGACAAACTCTATGACTGAACAATTTAAGTAGAAATACTGCAAAATGTCAAATTGGTGCATAAAAAATATACATAATGCAATAGAGGAACCTAATTATTATTCGTGTATTATATTAAAGGTCTGTAGTGAAAATTTCTTGAAAAGGGAGCCGAAAACTGCAGTTGGCCTAAGCAAAATAAAATTGATAACAAACATTCAGTTGTATTTTTTATAGACCAATACATTTGCAAGTTATTAATAAATCCATTCACAGTGGATTTAAATGGAGTAATAAATACTGCTTACAAAGGTTCTAAAAATGCATAAAAATTCTTTGGTTGATTAATGTTTTGTAAAATGTACAAGTCTTTTGCACATCAAATAACTTTGTATTTATACCCAAAACAAAATCTATGCTTTATTATTCCACAATTATGACAAAACTTTTAAATTAACTTAAAACAATTATGAACAAAACTTTTAGAAGATTGATTCTACTTATTTTATTACTCAGTCATAAACAAATTAACCGTACTACTTTATTTACATGAAAACGGATGTTGACCGATAATTACCCCACAAGTGACCAAGAATTACCCCACTTCCGGGGTAATTCTTGGTCATTTAAAAATTATAACTATTTTAATTATAAGTGCATATATATTTAAGTAAGCATTTTATAATATAGCCATCAGAGGGGGCTTATTCCACAAAAAAATTGGGAACAATATTTTTAATAGTTTTTATAATAATTAGATGTTAATGCTTTTTGACCAGGAATTACCCCAGGTGACCCTACTTAACTTTTTCCTAGTTTCTAGAATTTTACAAATATGCTTATATCATTAAACCTCATAAAATAAGAGGGTATGCAATATCAAAATAAAACATCTTCATGATCAACTAGAAGTGCAAAAAATGATTACGTTTCATGAGGATAAAATGTTTGTACAGCGCGAACATAAGAAGCATCATAACCTTATAATCATAACTTCTGCTGTATTTGACTTATTTTCACTTCACCAGGAATCAGGACCTCAAATCGCTATTTTGGGTAGAATTAAAGATTATTGGCCATGATAAATATTGCCAGCTATGCAGCAATTGATAAGGATACTGATGGTTGTGTTTTAACTGAAGATGAAAAACACTAGCTGGGCCATTTTCAAAATAAAGTACATTTTCAGCATTTTTTTTTTTTTAATTTTAAAGTACAACTTTTTCCACAAATTATTTTACTAATAAAAGATAATTGTAGTTAAAGATAATTGTAATTAAATTAATAAAAGATAATTGTAACTCAAATAATGCAGTGGCTGAGCTTAATTGACTCATTAACACAAATACATTAATTACTTAAAAGTAAGTATTAGTTAGACCAATGACATTTTGCATTAGACTGGACATTTTTGTTTTAATCCAAAGACATTCTTTATTAAAGTTGTGAATAGTCATAATATTATTATTGTTATAACTTTTAAAATACATTTTTTACATGAAATCATTTTATTGTTTAACATTGTGTCACTGGCATACAGGGCTGCCGGCTTTTAGCCAGGCCAAAAAAAAAGCCGGCTGGCTTTTTTTGGTTTTAACCACTTAAAAAAGCCGGCTTTTATTTTTTAAATTTGGTTTACAGTCAATTTGTTTTAAATTTGGATCAATTAATTTTTAATGCACTTATAAATATTTTCTACTAAAAGAAGTTATGGATTTTTATTAAATTTTGTCAATTAAATAAGTCAAATTTTGTCAAATAAATAACTTCTAGAAGGCATTATGTCTGAAAAAAAAAAAAAAATATATAAATAAATAAATATATATATATATATATATATATATAAACATTGAAAAGAATATAAGTTAGGCTCCAAACTGGTGTTTTGAAATTCTATATTACATAGCTCCACATATACTACACATTTTAAAGATTATATTTAATTAATGACAAAATGTAGCACATCAAAATGGAAATATTCTTATGTGTCCATATGGGGAGATTAAGTTATAATATGTTAAAAGAGAAATTAGAAAGGATGTAATACTTGAGGAGAGTGGTACATAAGTGTATAAAAAATAGAGCATTTAAACAAGAAAAAAAATCTCCAAATAAAATTTTGAAAAGTTTGTTGCTAAGCATATTCATGCATATGCTATTCATAATGTTTTTAATAGTGAGAAATGGTGTTTTTATTAATATGACTACATCATATAATTTTAAATGTTTACTAGGAATAAAATAAGATTTGTATATTAATAGCTCTTAAAATTAAGCAATAAAACATGCAACTAAGTAACCATTGTCCTCTTTAATTTTATAAAGCAGTAAAAATGAAAAAAAAAATGGCAGTTGGTATGGCCCTTTTAAAATTTAGCTGACATATTTGCAATTCTAACTACGAATTACTAACAAAATTATCTAAGCTTTATTCCAGTATTAATGTCCTCATTATTGAGAAATTGGGTTACTTATGAAACTCAAAATCAATTAAATGTCATTAAAACTAATTAAAAACACTTTAAAATGTGTAGTTTATAATTACAATGCTTCATTGTATAAAAGCCAATTATGGCCAAAAAAAGCCGGTTAAAACCAATAAAAGACACCGGCCTGGCTTTTTTTAATTTTAGCCGGCTTTTTTGCAACCCTGCTAGCATAACAGGATTTGTCACTAGTTTAACAAATCTATTGTTAGGCCAGTGACATTTCTTAAGAAATACATTTTTATTCCTCTTTTAAAAATAGTAATATTATGACTTAGTTACAGTTAAACAAAAGTTTTTTTACTGTATTATTATAATCTTTTTATTAAATTGATTTAACTGTTATCTGTTTAATAGAATATTTGTTAGACCAGTGACACATAATAAAAGAACTTAGCTGATTTAGGAATATTATTTCCCCTTTTTAAACAGTAGACCACATGGAGACATCTAGTTTTCCCACCATTTTGTTTACAAACAGTGTTGCTAACATAAAAAAACAAATTACTTCAATTTTTATCATCAGAGTAGTATTTAAAACTGAAAAATATTAGTTGTTAGACCAGTGACACAAAACATGTAAGACAGTTTCATTTCATAAAATTATTCCATATTAAAATCAATTTTCAGACATATTGCTATAAGTACCCAAAACTTATATTATTTTCAAAATAAATTGCCCAAATCAATGAAAATAGTGATTATTGATTAGAAACTATAACATGTTAAAAATCAGTTTGGATTTGAGACAAATATGGTTCCCATTAAAAAGTCAATCTTTTATTTTTTAGCCAATTTAGTTTATTTTTATATAAATTACTTGGTTTAACACTTGGATTATTAAAAAAAGAAATAAAGAACAATTATAGGTTTGAAATTTTTACCTATTTCAAATATTATAGATTTTAAAACAGTAAGAAACCAAATTGTACTTATTTTGAAAATGACCCAGCTACAACTAAACAGAAGTGTCATTGTAGCCTTCCTTTACAAATAGTCACAGAAATATTCAAACTTGTGATAATTATCTGAAGTTCATAAAACTAACCCGGGGTGGAAACCCAGCAAAAATGCTTTAGAATTTTAGTGCAGTCCCGGCATAAAACTTACCCTTACTACTTTGTGTGAAATCACATCACAATTTCTTAAAGGCAAAAGCAAAGTTACATTCAGCCCTTCTGGTGCATACCGTCATACGCGGTGGATAGCAAAAAGAATTTCTTCCATTAAAAAATTTCGCTTTCGTGAGCAATTCAACTTCATGAAATATGAGGTATGTGTAATAAAACGCACCTGTTTATCGCGACAATTTATATAAAAGCGTGGTCCTCTGTACCTTTAAGCTGTAGTGCACCTTAGAATGATTTGATTCTCTTAAATCTCTGGAATTATTTTTAAAAAATAGACAATGAACTGGCAAAAAAGTTCTTGACAAAACATAAAAGAAAACTTTGGTACCTAAGTGAGAACATGATTGGGTTATCACTCTTTTCAGATCCTGTATTAATTGAAGAGAAAAAGGCAATTGTTTCAGTTTCAGAAAACCTAAGAAGAAACTTGGTTAAATGCTACGAGATTTTGCAGCCAAGCAATCGATCTTTTTAGAGTCCTAAAATTTGTCAGTTCATTTCTAAAAAACGATGTTGATTAAAAACGATGTTTGTAAATAAACGATAATATTGTCAAAGAAAAAAAAATTCTTTATTAGTGGTAAATGATTGTGCCAAACGTGCTGTGCCAGTATGCGCGCATTATTAGACACTGAATTCAATAATGTATTCGTGTAAGATGAGGATCAAGGTCAACTCCTCTATCACACAGTAGAATATCATCAGCAAATCATTACTTGGCCATTGAAGAAACACTTATAAAAAAACTTACCTTAAGAGATCAAGAATATTAAATTCAAACTTCAGCCTACTGTAAAAATTGTTTTGTTTATTGCTTTTGAAAAAAATGGACGTCAATTTGGAGATTTTCGAAAAAAATGCCAATTTTTTAAAAGTTCAACGACTTTGAGAGGTCACTTAACTTTTTCCTAGTTTCTAGAAATTTTACAAATAAGTTTATATCATCAAACCTCATAAAATAAAAGGGTATGCAATATCAAAATGAAAAAAATTTTTTGGACCCATTACTTTTGAAACACCCTAATACATATATGTATATATAACACTGGTGCCTGGCTAACCGAAAAGTACCAAATTATCTTATCACTTAACTTTTATATTGCAATTTCCGTTATTAATAAACATAGGCTGTCATTTGGTACTGCATCTGATTTCTGCAGTTTCAGATATAAATATATTGAACTATAATGAAAACATATTGTTTGATTTCATTTAACAACTGAAGAAGCTTGCTTGATTGAAGTATGATTATACTTTTATAAGGTATGATTCTAATAATTTTTCTAAAGATTTTTTATTTAAATTTTAGACAATTTTAGAACATTTTAAATATGTAGTTTTAGCCCAATGTTTTAAACACTCTACTGCTACTCTGTTGTGAATTATAAAGTGGCAGCCTTTAAATTCTTCATCAAGGTTACCTGGGGGAGGCATTTGAGGGGAGTAGGGGATTCATTGTCTTAGAGAGGGTTTGTGTCATTTGTATTCATGTTCTTTAATGAATTTATTTGAAACTGGATGATTCTTTTGGTGTTCTGTGTGTATTTTTCATGTGTAGAGCTGTATATGCTCAGGAACTTAAAAGAATTTAAAGTCACATGTAAAAGTACTAAGTAAGAAAAAAATAAGCCATGTTCTAAGGAAAAGAGAAAAAAAAAAAATTCTTATTGTCGTAGTTGGTGGTGGTGGTAGTAAAAGGGTTTTTTGTTGAAAAGAACTATTAAAAGAAGGGTAGCCTGATTTTCTAATTACATGCAAATAAACACAAAAAAAGTAAATTGTTTTTGCGATTTATAATATCGAAAAATATTTCTTAAAAATAAAAAAAAATTCTATTTCAGGATACCTGTACATTTTCTTTAGAAGTCTACCAATGTTGCTTCTGATTTAAAATAGCTGAAAATTTTATGCATGTAGGATAGAAAATAATTTTGTAATTGTTCAAAAAGATTTGCTCTGTCAAGTAAAGAAAATGGAAATTTTAAACGCATTTTAACAGCAGTAGCGATATTGTCAAATTTAATGTTGCAGGTCAAATAGGAGCACGGCTTGAGAATGGTAGGCAAAATGCTTCAAAAAAAGTTTGAGTGAATGTGGCATAAGTATATTTATTCTAATTGAACATAAAACTCGGAATGAGCTCACAGTGGAATGATGCATCCACCTTGCGTTAAAATGACTAAAATTAAGAACCTGTTTACTAAAAAGATGCATAAAAATTTATTAAAATTCCGTTACAAAATAAACTGGTCTTTAAAAACTTAAAAACCATTGATGTTAAAAATCATGTGAAACAGAAAAGATTATTCCAGAGATCTTTCTATCGCAAACGCAATTATTTTTAAGGGATAGTTTCACTGAAATGTCGCATTCACTGCAGTGCTATTTATATACCAGTCTGGGAAAAGGGATCAGTCTATTATTTGTTGGGGGTGGTCTATGAAGTTGTTTCGTTCAGATGCTGAAGTGTTAGATATTTTTTAAATATTAAACCAAATATGAGGTCTGTCATAGGATAAAACATCATTACATTCACTATTTCCTTTACTTAACTCAATGATTCCCTAATTCTCAAAGTATAATAAATTTTTGAGTGGTCATACTTTACAGAAAGATTGGGGGGGAGGGGGGCACATGAGAGACATAAAGTTTAACCGACCATCTACGGCACTTTCAAGATTAAATCAACGCCAAAATTTAAAAATAGATTTCGAGAACGCAAAAGTTATTATACCTACATCAGAAAATTATACTTTTGAGAATTAGGGAATCATTGGAGATTTTAAGTAAAGGAAATAGTGTATGTATATGTAATGATGTGTCATCTTATGACAGACTTCATATTTGGTTTAATATTTAAGAAATATCTAACACTTCAGCATCGGAACAAAACTTCACCCCCAACAAATAATAGACATCCTTTTTCCCAGACTGGTATATAAATACATACCTGCCAACTGCTACGAAAAAATCGTAGTTGCTACGATTTGGACCTATAAACATAAACTACGATGCTACGAAAATCGGTCTTAAGCTACGATTTTTTGCAAAAAACAAAAAAAGCATTTTTTGTTTCTAGTTGCGAATTTTATCCCGCGCAGCAGCATATTTTTCAGGAGTGATTCTGTTCCGAAATTTCCAAGTATTCATTTCCGAAAGTTTTAAATTGGCCATTAGTCCGAAAATTTGGACATTAAAAAATGCTCATGAGAAAAAAAAATTCTGGGCTAAAAAAAACTTCTTAACATAAAACACTCTAATAGTGTTTTTGTAAATATTTATACAGGAATTCCCTTACTTAGAAACAAGGGTGCCATTTTAAGAATTCCGGAGGGGGTTCCTTGAGGGGCATGTTTGAAATAGTGTGCAAAATCGCACGATTTACGATAAACTATCGCAAATTTCGACAAATGACCGTGTAAAAAAAATCAATTTCCTTAATTGATCGTAGAAGAAAATAAATTTCGTTAAAAGATCGTGGTAAAATCGTGAATTTTGTCAAAATATCGCAGAAAGAAAACGCGAATTTCTTTAAAAGATCAGTAAGATAATGCAAATTTCATCGAAAGATTAGTAAGAAAACGCAAATTTCACCGAAAGATCGCAGAAAGAAAACACTAATTTAGTCAAAGGATCGTGGTAAAAAAAAACGCAAAATTCGTCAAAGGATCGCGTAAAAAATGCAAATTTCGTCAAAAGTGCATGGCAAGAAGTGCGGATTTCAACAAAGAATCGTGATAGGAAAATGTGAATTACGATTGTGGGAAAAAAATTGTAAATATCCTGAAATGATGGCGGAAAACAAATCGCGAATTCCGTCAAATTTACTGCACTGAGCTAAAAAATTGGAACCAGGCTCCTTTTACAACTGTAAAAAGAAAAACGCTGTGAAACGAAAATAAACTCTAAAAATCGTATAAAAATTTTCAGAGGAAAAAATTTACTATACTGAGTTGAAAGATGGAAACCTTATTCCTTTTACCAATGTCAAAAGATGGCTGTGAAACACGAAAAACCAACCAACCAATCTCCAGATTAATTTAAATTTTGTGTGCTACGATTTCTCATTTTCAAAGGTTGGCAGGTCTGTAAATAGCACGGTGAATGCGACATTTCAGTGAAACTATCCCTTGAAAATGATTGCGTTTGCGATAGAAAGATCTCTGGAATAAACTTTTCTGTTTCATATTATTTTTTAACATCAGTGGTTTTTAAGTTTTTAAAGACCAGTTCATTTTGTAACTGAATTTTAATAAATTTTTATGCACCTTTTTAGTAAACAGGTTTTTAATTTTTGTTATTTAAGTATTGCACGGCAGCGCAATACATAAAAAAAATCAGCACAATAAATTTATTTCCAGTGTCACTTCTCAATGTTAATTTAACATGGAAAAGCCTATGGAGCTCATAACTTTTTCATCTTTTTCTTCCCACCTTTTTGTCCCTGATGCCACAATTTTTTTATTCTTTAACTAATTCTAATTATATTATGCATTTAAAGTGTAAAAATGTTTTCCTGATGTCAGGATCAAGACGGATGACAAAATGCCTTTCCAATAGGGGTTAATAATAACACAGAGTAACATGGGCTAATTTTTATTTACATTATTCAAATATTTTTCTTAATTCCAAATTTAGCTTTTTTCATTGAGAATTAACAGACATTTTTCCTATAAAATTTAACGTTATTTTCTTCATTGTTGCAAATAATTCAAAGACATAATAATTTCTTTTTAGTTGAAAGATTTCTATGACATAAAAAATTATTTTATTTTGATTATAGATTTTTTACGTTCAGATTGGAAGTTTTTTTTCCAAACTACAGCAACCTGCATTACTGTAGTGGTGAAATATTTTAAATTATACATTGGTAAACTGCATCACACATTGGGATGCAATACCGCACACATCAAAACTTGATGATACCCACTTATTAAAAAACTTGACATTAAACAAAAACATAATTTGAAGAACAAAAAAAAATCCCATATTGATTAAGCAGATATTAAGATATGACATTCAATTAGTTTTACATTTAATGTTTAATTTTTGTAACATTTAAATTAAGCCAATTGAAGATATAAAAATAAAATTCATACAATATGATACTTAAAACACCCTAAAAAATTGTATTCCATTCAAATGAAATCGAAATAAATCTTAGCCTTTTTCGCAATTTAAGTTGCAAATATATGTACTGCAGATTTTGTATTATGGGTACGATGGGTGTAAACAAAATAAGGCAAATGTAAAATACAAACCTTTAAAAAAGTAAGATTTATTTTGATTTCATTTGAACGAAATATAATTTTTTAAGGTGTTAAGTATAATTTTGTATGAATTTTTTTTTTTTCCCTAAATCTTCAATGGGCTTAACTTGTTACAAAAATTTAACATTAAATGTAGAACTAATGGAATAAAATATTTTAATATCTGTCCCTTCTCGGGCTTAAACAATCTAAGAAATAAATTTTATTTTTTTAAATTTGTTTTTCAAATTATGTTTTTGTTTAATATTTATTCTTTAGGCTGAGGTGCAGGGGAAGGGATGCTTTAATTGCAAAATTCTATTGCTCATGCAATGAAATTTTTATCAGTAAACTTACTGTTTAATATAAATTGACCTGTTTAGAACTGGTTAAGATCTTGTAGACCAGTTTTGTTTCTACTGCTTTATACAGAACTGCCAAACATCTGAAAATTCTTTTAATGATAAAAACCCTGATTTCAAATAATTGTACCATAGTTAACAATGCAAGATGATTAGTTTTCTTGCGTTTAAACGGGAATATGTCGTAATGAAGAAGAAAAACAGGGTTGGGGGGAAAAACAATTTTTATAACGCACCCCCCACCCCTTCCAAAAAAAAAAAAAAAAAAATACATTTTTCTATGCATATTTATTGATAAAAATAAACATTGTTATTTATATATATAATATGAGTAATATAACTTCATTTAAAAATAATTTAAATAATTACAATCAGTTATGTAGAAAATTGATAACATTTAAAATTTAAACATTTTTAGTAAAAGCTATGTCTTATAAGCTCCATGAATAAAATGCTCTACATAGTGAAACATTGATACCTTGAAAATCTTAATAAAAAATCTTTGATTACTAGTACTATCAGAGTTCATTCTAGGATCAAGGGCAGGCAGGGTGCACTTTGCCATAAAAGGGCATTTTAGAGAAAAAAGGGCACATTAATGTAATGATAAATAATCAACTAATAACTCTCCCCCCCCCCCCCCCCTAAAAAGTCTTTGCTACCACGCCTTTATCCCATTCATGACACTTTGCAGTGCAAGGGTTGATTCTTTTCCGAAAAATAAAAAAAAATCGGTCATAAATTTGAAAATTTGGACATAAACTATATCACAAATTTTGAGAAATGTTCACCGAAAAAAAAAACCAAATTCGTCAGATAATCGCGAAAAAACGCCAATTTCGTCAAAGGACCTTTCCTTTTTTTTTTTTTTTTTTTCATTCTTATTTCGACTGAATTTTCACAGTAGCTGAGAAACGGGGTATAGGGACAGAGAGAGAGAGAGAGAAATTTATGACTGCGTCGGTGCTGGAATTTCACTGAAAATAATTGGTGTCTGAATGAGGATGTTTGGGGGGGGAGGGAGGGGGGAGTGCAAAGGAACAGATTAGGAGCAAAATGGGGTTGACATTATATAATGTTTACAAATAGTTTAGAGTTTGCTTGAAATAAACGATGAAATTAACTTAAAGGGCACTATTTTTCTCTCAATCGATTTTCCGAGTGATAAGGGCTCGCAGGGTGGGGATTTCGGACAGTGGGGGCATCGTGGCATCAAATTTTGTAAAGAAGGGCAGGCAGGGCGGCCTGCCCCATGAAAAATGCCTAGAATGAACTCTGGTATTATAAATAAATATATGATGTTGTTTCATAAATATAATATACTTTCCCCATCCCATAGCCATTAGGGTGGAGCAAATTTTTTTTCTTTCTTCAAACCAAAATTGGCCGGGGTGGGAAAGTTGCTCTATCAGATCCTCATTCTGAATATAAAATATTTTTGAAAAATATTAATATTAAATACTGCCCCAAGGTCATTAAATATTGAGAAAAAACGTAAAAGTTGTGCATTTTCCCATTTTTTCCCCTCAAATATACAAACTATTTTATTAATTTAGTTTAAAAGGATGATCATCAAATTATTATTATTATTATCTATTTATAGTAAAAATATGTAATATTTATATCGAATTTGCTTTTATTATGCTAACTCAACGACTATACTTTGTTTAAAGATATGAAATTTGGGTAATTGTAATTGTTTTACATATTTTACTTAACCTATGTAAGGAAATATAATTTGAAATTATCCTTAAAGAACTATAGTAATAAGGTAAAAATAATTTACTATTTAATTTACAAGCAGTGAAGTTACCATTTTATGGTAATCCATACTGTTTTTTGATTTCAAAAACTGGCATTTTTTTCCGAGACTCCAGACGTTTTAATGTATCCATGGCGTCTCAAAGGACCACAAACAGCAGAAGAAGCCTTTGTAACAAGTCTCACACATCTTTCAGTGGCTTGATTGTGTCAAGGGAATAGCTTAATCTTAGGTAAGATGTCTTCATCTATTGCCTTTGGATTTAGGATACACTTTGTAAGAATGTTATGATCTAAGAACTTAGTTAATGGTGGTTCTATCACGGTTACTTCAGCCTAATTTATGAAATCGATATTGTCTTTGGTCTCTCAGGTAACTCGATCATTTATTTTCGTGAAACTTTTATTATTCTGCATATTGCCAACACTCATACATACTATATAAGAGTGGCACTGCGCAGAATAATAAAATATCGAAAGTCAAAAAATTCTTTACGTACGTGATCTCAGGTAACTTGAAAGTACGTAAAGAATGTCTTCACTTTCAAGATTTTATTATTATGCGTAGTGCCAATGCTCTTACATACTGTGTAAGAGCTTTGGCACTTCGCAGAACAATAAAATCTCGAAAGTCAAGAAATTCTTTACATACGGATAAATTTTGAAGCCAAAGTCTATATAGATTCTTTAAATTGGGCTGAAGTGACTGTGATACAACCACCATTAACTAAGTTCTTTGATCATAACATTCTTACAAAGTGTATCCTAAGTCCAAAGGCAATAGATGAAGACATCTTACCTAAGATTAAACTATTCTCTTGTCACAATCAAGCCACTGAAAGATGTGTGAAACTTGTTACGGAGGCTTCTTCTGCTGTTTGTGGTCCTTTTGAGACGCCGTGAGTTCATTAAAACTTGTCTGGAGTCTCGGGGAAAAAAAGTCAGTTTTTGAAACCAAAAAACAGTATGGACTACTATAAAATGGTAACTTCATTACTTGTAAATTGCAATAGTAAATTATTTTATCTTATTACTATAGTTCTTTAAGAATAATTTAAAATTATATTTTCTTACACAGGTTAAGTAAAAAATATAAAACTACAATTACCCAAATTTCATATATTAAAAAAATATATAGTCGTTGAGTAAGCATAATAAAAGCGAATATGATATAAATATTACATAATTTTACTATAAATTTATAATAACAATAATAATAATTCGATGGTCATCCTTTTAAATTAAATTAATAAAATAGTTTGTATATTTGAGAAAAAAAAATGGGAAAATGCACAACTTTTACGTTTTTTCTCAATATTCAATGACCTTGGGGCAGTATTTAATATTAATATTTTTCAAAGATATTTTTTATTCAGAATGAGGATATAATAGAGCAACTTTCCCACACCGCCTCATTTTGATTTGAAAAAAAAAAATTCCATAGCCGAGCGCTTTTACGTTTTTTCTCAATATTCAATGACTTTGGGGCAGTATTTAATATTAATATTTTTCAAAGAGATTTTATATTCAGAATGAGGATCGGATAGAGCAACTTTCCCACCCCGGCCAATTTTGATTTGAAGAAATTTTTTTTTCCGATAGGCGAGCGCTCCACCCATGGCTATTCAAAATAATTTCTTTGAAATACTTGTTATCTGAGATGTCGGATTTTTCTGTTAGAACATTACATGAACAGAAAGTTTTTTATAAAGAATTCTTGGAATGATTTGAATTTAACAGTAGTCTTTATACATGTTTCAAGAAGTATTGTGTATTGTCACTTTTTCTCTGAAACTGCCAGGCAAGAAAAAAAAAAAAAAAAAAAAAAAACTGACAGTAAATAACAGAAATACCTATTTACAGTGAAACCTGTCTATAACAATATTCTAGGGACCGAAAAAAAATATTGTTATAGGCAGGTTTTAATGTGCATGTGTTATTATAACATGATACATAACAAGTAAACAGTACATATCTTACGATAATAAGAGTTTTGGGTTGTAAACAGCATACACATGTAACTATTTGATTAGATTGACATATTTTTAACAGAAAGTAAATCTGATATTCAGGGGCCACGCTAACCATTCGCCTACTCGCCAAATGCGAATACATCGTGGCGAGAAAAAGTTATTATGGCGAATGATCTTTTTGGGATTCCTTTGTTGTTGTAATCATGTTTTGAAATGAAAATGAACATCCATTTTTAGCGCGATTTCGCATACGCCCGCTGCCATATTTTCATCAGTCTATATTCCTTCCCTTCTCAATTCTCGGCTGGCCACACTGTTACCACAGAATCGCTGCTACAACAAACTGCCACAGGGTTTTTCACCATATGTTTAATGCGCCTGCACCATCTAAAGTGGAAGGCCATCATTTTTCCATGCCTCCCACGGCAGGAAAACCACTCCTCGTCGCTCTTTGTTACTGCTATGTGTGAAGAGCCGAGAATTTGCGGCTTTCTAACTTTTGTTTTCGAGAAGGAGTTCTGAGCGTGAAACTGCATGGAGCCGAGATAAATGTATGAGAAAGGAAAATATGAATAAAATCTTTAATGATTCTTAATATAATAAAAATTATATTAGAATCTTTTTTGAAAAATAATTATTATAAGGTTGCTAAAAAGTAACCTTATAATTATTTTTTAATAAAAGTTTTCCTTTAGCTGTTTACGTTTTCTTCTTTGTTTTGTACATTTAATGAAATAATTTAATCCCTGTAAATATTTGTCATAACTTAGAAGGAATTTTCTAATTCTGTGGTTAGGCAATACTACCTCATCAAGTTTGCAGTTCGTTTACGGTTTGTGATAAAAATTTGTTTCGTATTTGTGGTAAGCAGTCCAAAACTTTTTAAATTACATAATTTTATTAGTTATATATCTCATTTTTGTTTAAATATAACAATTTTTACTTTCTTCTATCTTTACAAGAAGAAAGTTGGATTTCTGACAATTTTCGAATTCATGTTTTCTACGGATTTACACGTGAGTCTCTCTGTCACAAATTTTGTGGGTGAGCTATCTCAAGAACTAATGAACGGAATTTAGTAAAACTTTAGATTCAGTTAATCCCTAATATAAATTGTTGCTGATTACCTTTTGGTGTAAATCGTGGCGCTGCTGTGCTGCATTTTTCACGATTTCTTCAATAACTGTATCTTAAGAAATAATGCACGGATTTTCATAAAACTTCAGATACATTTAGTATAATTACCTTGATATAATTTAGTGCTGATTATTTTTTGGTGTAAATCGCTCAATAGGTGGAGCTGCTATCTGCATTATTCATGATTATCACAACAGCTTTATCTCGGAACTAATGCACAAATTTTCATCAAACTTCAGATTCAGTTAGTCTCTTATAGAAATTAGTGTTGTTTAGTTTTTGGTGTAAATCGGTGATGCCATGATGATTGTCCTATTTAAGATGGCGTTCTATTATTTCCGTATGACTGCATTTAATCTATAGAATCGTAATAAATTTTGTATTTATGCATTTTTGCATAAGAGTGTAACAGCTATTGCACCAAGATCTGAATATCTATAAATCTAGTTACAGTACAAATGCACCACGTATGACGTACCGTTTCTGATTTGTTTATTCAAAATGCCTATCACTAATTTCAAATAATCTTCGCTTTTCTGAATCTCTAAATACTTTAAATTAAACAAAGCTCAGACTACTATGCAGAAATAGTAATAGATATTTTGAGTAAAAAACAAGCTAAAATAGTAACCATGAATCTTTTACGATGTCCATATAAGATAGAAATCTTAAATGGAGATTTGCCTATATAAGGCCAAAAAAAGGGTGTTTCTTTTTTTTTTTTTTTTTTTCCCCATCTTATATATTATCATTTGAAGAACATTTAAAATTTTTAATTAAAAATTGATGATGTGGCTCAAGTTGCGTGTTTGGATGTCCTGGCGTGCATGCTATGCCCTTTCAATCGTGTTGGATCCGACGGATCACCCCGAGTCATCTGCAGTCAATTTTTCTTTACGATTTTGAATATAGGTATGATTGTCAGGGGCTTCAAGCACTTTAAAGTCAAAGTTGGAAATCAAAGTGCAGTCATTTTTTTTACCCTTGTTTTCGCAGTTTGGCGTGCTTCTAAGGAAAATATGTAAAGGCTGAAGTATTTTTAACCTTTTCAAGACAGGTGGTTTAAAAATCTTCCAGTAGGCATCCCTTCATAAAAGATGGTAATGATCTTAAAATCAACCAAGTGCTTAACTTTTCCCCATGTTTATTGTTAATCTGTGCTTTTGGATAGCATGATTAAATGTGCGGGAGAAAAAATGTACTTAATAGATTTTAAGGTAGATTTGTGTCTTTTTAAGAAGAAACTACTCCCTCGATATTTAAAATGCCTGTCCTCAAAAGGTTTAATTTATGTGTGCAACAGATAGTCAAAGCATCCAATATGCAATTTTTTTTCAAGCATCAAGACTATTCAAGCATATCAAAATCCTAGAAATAAAAAATAATCATATCTCTATTCTAAAAAAAAAGTAACTACTGCTGTCACAGCCGCCGCCGGTTTTGAATTTTTTGTGACCGGAGGTCTTTCTTCGTTAATATTAAAAAAACTGTTGCATACAAAAATATGAAAATCGGTAGTATTATAGAAAAATGTTTGATAAACACGCTGATGCAGACAGTTTTCAAATCGAAGAATTATTTTAAGAGATATTTAATGCCAAAGATGGGCAAAATCGTTCCATTGAAAAAGTTTTATAGGAGCAAAAACTGTACATAGGAATTTAATCATTTTTAAATCATTTTATGCGTCAGAATTTCCCGGTGTGCAGATTGCAGTTAGTTTTTTAATTTGAATAATTTTTTGAGGTTTTATTTCTATTTTAAATTCAAATTTTCAGCATTTCGAGAGAGATTTTTTACAAATTTTAGAAAATTGTATTAATTTAAACTGTTGCCAGCTGTATAAACAGCGCAAACAGTAATGTTTGCTTCAAATTAAAAATTTATTTTACACGTGACTATTATAAACAAAAAATATAAAAAGCAGGAACTCATTGAAAATTACGTCATAAAAACTATAGTTACACGTGAATTTTAAATGAGAAAGAATATTGTAAAATAATAAATTCAGTAACATGCGTTAGAAGTCCTAAATAGGAGAATTTACGTCATATTACACTTATTACGTAAAATGAACAAAAAATAATATTGCAAAACAGTTTTAATTTTAAAATTGCGCGAGACATTTACTTGACATTTTTAAGATGATCATAATATTTCATTTCTAACAAAAGTATTTTGACGTGAATATTAAAAAGAGAAAGAAAAGTTTGGTGAAAATTACGTGAGATTATAATTGTCAGATTCAAATTATTATTCAATCTTCCGAAATCTTTTTAAAGGCGATCACATTAGCGTGCTGTTAAAGTATGCGGTGTCTGAACGGGGGTTGACGAGCATAGCTCGTAGGGGGCAGAGCCCCCTAGTTTGGGAAAAAAAGAAAGATTTAAAGCAGAATTTTTCCAAATTTTCTTATTTTGAGTTGTGATCTCTTGGGCTGGGGAAGGGAGCTTCTATGCACACTAAGGTAAAAATCTGCAGAATTCATTTTATGTTCAAAAGCATGACTATTTTTTTACTACAAATTCAAAATAAGACTATCAGTAAATATTAATAAGTTTCCTTTTTGTTAATTACCAAAGATCCTATTTAAGGATGCCTCTTGTGAACAGATGAGGATAACTAATATCTACTGTTCAAGCTGAAGATTTATTCCAAGATGAATTCTGTATAAGAAAACTGGTTACAAGACTTGGATATCAGAATTTTATGTGAGTAGATGGTTCCTTGAAATACAAATTTACGATGTAATATTGCTAGTTTTCACAATTCATTCCACTATTGATTGTGATTAATTTTTTGACTATTAGAAATTTAGTTAGCATTCTTATTTCTAAATAAAACCCTTTATGATGTAAAATCCGACGGTGTATCCCTTGTTTAAAATGTTTTTGGAGCCAAGCTAAAATGTAAATTTAGATCCTTAAAATTAGGAAATCTTTTTAAATTAAACTAGAAGAAACCAATCTTTTTTTTTTTTTTTTCCTTCCATAAATTGACTGAATTGTTTAAAAAGGTTTAATTTTATGTGTAGATAAAATATGCTTGTAAAATTTTTGGCATTCCACCCACACAACAAAAAAATAAACAATATCTGATTATCCAGTTGAAGGTAAAACATGGGAATGAAGTTTAAATTAAGCAATATTGCAATATTAATAGTTATTGAACAAATGGAAAAACAAATACACATAAATTGTATGCTTAATGAGATTTATTAAACCTGATCTTAAATTCAAACTGGTTACTTTGTGGCACATTCTTGAATTTACTTTTATTTATAAAGTCATCCGATTAGTAGTTGTTTTTTTTTTTTTTTTTTAATTTAAAAACAATGAAATTGAATAGCATTTTTCAATAAGTGCCCACAGCTATTAGAAAACGCTGTGAAGATTTGATTTTAACCAAATTTATAAGATTCACCGATCCAAGAAAGGCTGTTAGGATACAGCAATCACTTATAATTTAAGATTTAATATATTTATCAAAAATTAAACATCAATCACTTTAAAAGATACTTGTTTCTTTTTTATGTTGATCATTTATGGTACACAAAATCTGTCGCCAAACAATGGGATTTAATGTCACTATTGATGTTATATTTTTTGTAAATTGCAGTGCTATATGTCGCTGTTGGCTATGTACAGATTCCATTTTTAGGTGCGTTCGTAATTATATAAATACGTAGCACCTATAGTCGTCGTTCAGTCCGTTTGTCCGTCCGTCTGTTATAGGTGAAAACTGGGAAATTGAGTTAGTAGCCAGTGGCCGGTAGACTCAGTTTCATTAGTGGCCACTTTTTAAAGTTAGTGGCCACTATAATGTTTCAAACTTTCTTGACATCTAGGTAAACTATAATCGCTGTATATATACATATTTTTCTATAAATCAGAGTTTTATACCAGCCAACTATTCATGATAAGAATAGGGAAGCAGTCAAAATTCAAGAAAATTACTTTAAAACCACAAAATCTGTTGTATTAATTTTTTAGAATATATTTTTGGATTATTTGTATATGTTTATAAACACAATTATCAACCAAATTACTATTACTTTCTTTATATAAAAAATAACTAAATCAAAATTCCAACAGCTAAGTGTATACAATAATAATAATAATAAAAATCAAATAAAACGAAATAAAATGTATATTTTATTTAAGAATAAAATTAGATTTTAATATTAGATTAAGAAATTAAGAAAATTAGAGTAAGAATAAAATTAGATTTTATTTAATAAGTAAATGTGCTATTAACATACTACACAAATTATATACAGTTGAAATCTAAGCTGGTGAGTGTATTTTGCAAGATTAAACAGTATCTCTTGAAGAAAGATATTCTAACTGGTGAGAATGTGGCAGGAGTCGAAATATTGAAGATACTGCAATGTCCTTAAAATCTGCTTCCATGCAGTAGAAAAAAAAATAAAAAGGAATAAGTTATTTGAAATGCATGTGGAATCAAAGCTGATGAATATATTTTGCAGAATTCTTGAAAAAAAAATAGAAATTTCTTGTAAAAAATAAGTGAGGAGATAGCATATGACGAAAAGTCGAAATATTGAAAATACAGCTAAATCATTGAAATCTGCTTGCATCCGGCAGGAAAAAAAATGAACCAGTTTGCTACTTTGATGTAAGCAAAGTAAAGATGCATATTTCCATGAAAAATGCTGTATTTCCGTTGGCGATCGTTAACAAAATTTATAATCGCCACTTGGCGAGTGGCGACTAAAGTGGCGATCGATGTCCAATTTTTTAATCGCCACTTTTACAACTTTAATCGCCACGTGGCGAGTGGCGACCGCTAATTTTCACCTATACCGTCTGTCCGCATGTAACAGAGCAAAAACTACCCAACCGAATGGTCTGAAATTTCAAATATATGATTGTTGCAAAATTTTGTCGAGCCATTTCAAATTTTATGAAAATCGGATGTATAGTTTAATTACAGGGACAGTCAAAAGTTTTTCTTTACATTACGGCCAATGGGAAAAATTATTGCAAGTGCATTTTAATGATATGAGAGCCTTCCGAATGATCTGAAATTTTATAGATATAACTGTTGCAAAATTTTGTCGAGCCCTTTCAAATTTTAGAAAAATCGGATGTATAGTTTAATTACAGGGACAGTCAAAAGTTTTTCTTTACATTACGGCCTATAGGAAAAATTATTGCAAGTGGATTTTAATGATATTAGAGCCTTCCGAATGATCTGAAATTTTAAAGATATAACTGTTGCAAAATTTTGTCGAGCCCTTTCAAATTTTAGGAAAATCGGATGCATAGTTTAATTACAGGGACAGTCAAAAGTTTTTCTTTACATTACGGCCAATGGGAAAAATTATTGCAAGTGCATTTTAATGATATTACAGCCTTCCGAATGGTCTGAAATTTTAAAGATATAATTATTGCAAAATTTTGTTGAGCTATTTCAAATTTTAGGAAAATCGGATGTATAGTTTAATTACAGGGACAGTCAAAAGTGTTCCGTTACATTACGGGGAATGAGAAAAAAATATTGGAAGTGCATTTTAATGATGCTACAGACGATGATGTATAAAAAATAATTATAAAACTAGTTATAGTACGAACGCACCTCATTTGCCACGTTTGACGAGCAATTTCCAACTTGTTGTTTTGTGGATAAGCCAGTTTAGTTTTTGCAGTGAAGGATGTATTTTGTTTTGTCTGTTTTTTTTTTTTTTTTTTTTTTTCCCCTCTCATTTTGGGAAGTAACAAAAATTTCAGACCTTTTTGTCTACAAAAGTATGCAGTAAAGTATTTTCAAAATTATGGAATACTGCCATCAAAATAAAGTTTTCATTAATGTGCGCAATGCAAGACCTTTATCTAAAAATAGCTAAACAGTGGTGATGTAGTGTGGCAAAATTATGACAACTAATCTATTAAAAAAGGAATATTGGCTCTAAAATTACATTCGTGACTGCACTATGTTTTTTAAAAAGATGTTTAAAAGAATCAGCATCTAAATAAAATAAGTAGGTAAAAGAACAATGTTATATTTGTCATTTGTATTTGTTCACTTGCTTCCGACCAAAGAAATCGGTTCCAGTTGGTTTCTACAAACATATTTGAGTTAAGTACCGTTTAGTTACTTGTTACTAACTGTACATTTATCTGAAAGTTTTACAAATTGGCTAGTGGAGAATTAATCCAGATTACATAAAACTTAGATTTGATTTTATAAATATGTTTTGACATCATGTATATTCATTTTTGACAATAAAATCACATTGTTTGGCATCAGAATTCGTTTGTTGAAAATGGTTGATGGCAAAATAAACAAGTACCTTTCAAAAATCCTGGCTGTTTGTTTCAATCTTTTACATGTAGAAATGAGTCTGTGAATACTGAAAGTTTTGAGCTGTTAAGTAGAGGGAACATTTTTGAGAGCTGCCTTCGTTCAAACTGTGGTTTCAATTTTTTTTTTTTTTTATCGAGCATCCACAATCTGGCTATATATAATCATGGTAAATCTTCATTTAGCAAATGGGTGAATAAAGTCATTCTATGCCGTTGTTACTTTCAAATATGAAATTGCAGATTTATGAGTCTGTTTATGCATTAGCTGCAAATATAAGAATTTTGTTGCTGCTTTTCTGACTGCATTTGCAACTGAGATGTACAAGTATGAGCATGCCTAAATTGTTTCTCATATCTCATTTATTTCATGTTCATAGTGATATGCTCAAATTAATCAAATTTTGTTTTTAGCTGTTTGCAGTCAACTATCTCTCAATATAAACAACCCTTTAGCTCCTGTAAAATAAATGTATTTTTACTCTTAGGTTTTCTTCAGTTTTGATTTTATTGTCCCTAACGACTGAGGGAGAAAAAAAATCTGTTGGATACTTTTTCGTCTTAGCAGGTGTAAATGTGGGGTAATCTTTGTCTGGACCACGAATTTTTACTGTTTAAGACAGTGTTCAAATATAGATGGTTTTCATTTTCACAAATTTTACTGTATCATATATATTAGAGCAGGTATTTTTTTTTATTACGGATGATACTATCAAAAATGGCTGGAAT
Source organism: Maratus speciosus (assembly GCA_963932465.1). Lineage (NCBI taxonomy): Eukaryota > Metazoa > Arthropoda > Arachnida > Araneae > Salticidae > Maratus > Maratus speciosus. The sequence goes on from OZ010798.1 coordinate 58,455,212, forward strand.
GCTTTTCGCAAAACTTTGCTTCCCTTACTAATCGTTTTGATAGGTTAAAACGAACTCAGTGCAGAAAATGCTGCTCATTATAGATCGGAAATATTTTTAAATTGTTTACACGAAACATATCTCCTATATTAATTTGAGCATGATAAAAACAACTCGTAACTAAAAATGCTGTTATATCAGAAACCACTTGAGCAATTTTAACAAAACTTTATTTCTATACTAATTCGATCACAAGAAAGCGACCTAATTAGATCGCTAATTTGTGAAAATTTGTTTTATGTGGTTAAAATTAAAACAAACTCAGTACTGAAAATGATGGTATAAATTGAAAATAATTCAGACTATTTTCATGAAATAAGCTTTATTTGAATGCAAAATAACAATCTGACTATGTTTCTCCTTCGACAGAATTAGTTTTCATAGGTTTTAGCAATTTTTTTTATTCTTCAGTAATCCTGAATTCAGCCCAATACCATTGGTCATTGATCAACAACATGATTAGGGACATTATTGTCAGGGTTGTAAAAAATCCAGCCCAGGTGGGTAGCTGGGTGGGTACCCAGGCAGCTACCCACTACAACCCTTAAGGTTGTAAAAAACCTGGGTTTTTTATTTTAAAAAAACCCAGCCTGGGTGGGTAGCTGTGCGGGTACCCGGGCAGCTACCCATTTTCAGGAAATTTGCCTTCAATACTAAATCGAGCACAAGAAAATGGCCTATATAGATCTGTAATTTGGTAAAATTCGTTTTGACGGGTTGGAACAAATCCATCGTGAAAAATGTTGATGTAAAATTTTTAAATCGAAAAGGGTTAGACTATTCTCATGTATACTAATTCGAGTATGGAGAAAATCATGATAAGGCAACTCCTTGACTGGTAAGATTTTCTGAAAATTTCCCACTGCTGCCTCCAGCAATAAATTGTGGTTAAATTCCATGGTTAAGAGCAATACCAGTCTTTCAATATAGAATTTTCAGAACTTCTGATAACATCAAAATACATCTGACAGCAGCGTGGCTGTTTGAATGTATGTTCAATGCCTTATGTAAACTGACATATTTTATACATCTTTTTATATATGAAATGTCCAACATATCAGTTTTCGGTATTAAGAGGTGAAACAGTAAGTACTTCCATATACAGAAAATTCACATCACACCCAATGTTGTATGTCCCAAGAATAAACCAATTTTGTATTTTACAAGTGTGGAAATATAGAATGAAAAATCTTAACTCTTATCTCAATAACATGGCGAAATTGGATAGAGTATAATATATTTATAAAAAAATGCAAAAAATAAATTGACAGCATTAGGTATTATTTTTTGAAACTAGGAATTATATTTATGTAGAAATGAATAATAGAAATAAGTGGGGATTATATTTAAATAAATAAATTTTGCCTTTACGCAACACGGTATGAATGCAAATAAAAAATACATAGCGAGGCTCTATCTACCAGGTACTGTAAAATTAAATATTAGAAGGTCAAAGTTTTGAATAGTTGCCATTCTAAAACTTTGCTTATTAATGACTTACAATTTAGTATTCAGGCAAAAATTCAAACATATCAAAAAATATTTTGTCAGTAGTGTTGCAATTAAAAATTTTAAGATTAATAAAATTTTAATATTTACACAGGCCACAAACCCTAATCAATGCATAACAATTAATAATAGACACAGGCCCCGATCATGACCAATTGGGGCCCTATTCTAATCATTGCAACATTATTCAAATAGAACTGATGGTTAGCAGACCTGCCAACTGCTACGAAAAAATCGTAGTTGCTACGATTTGGACCTATAAACTACGATGCTATGAAATGATTCTTCTGCGAGTATATTTTGAAATTTCTTGGAAGTCTGCAATTTTTTTTTCTTTTATGGAATTTCCCCAAATTGATTCAAGAATCGATCGCAGAAAAAATTGAGAATTTTTTCAAATGGTCGTGTAAAAATATCGGGTATTTCGTCAAAGATCTCATAAACAAATAGTGATTATCTTCAATTGGTCGCTGAATAAAATCACCAATTTCGTTTAAGAGTTCGGAAAGAAATTGCGTATTTCGTCAAAAGATTGCACAAAAAATCACGAATTTGGATGAACTATCGAGGGGGTAATATTGCAAACTTCGTCAAGTGGTCGCGGAAACGTGAGAATTATGATTGTGGGGAAAAAAATTGTGAATATCTTGAAATGATCTTGGGAAAAAAATCGGGAATTTCGTCAAAATTTATTGCAATGGGCTAAAAAATTGGAACAAGGTTCCTTTTACAACTGTAAAAAAAAAAAGCTGTGAAACGAGAAGAAACTCTGAAAATCATATTAAAATTTTCAGAGAAAAAAAAATACTATATGAAGTTGAAAGACTGAAACCTTATTCCTTTTACAAATGTCAAAAAAGGGCTGCGAAACATGTAAAACCAACCAACCTCCAAATTAATTTAAATTTTGTGCGCTACGATTTCTCATTCTCAAAGGTTGGCAGGTCTGGGTTAGTCGTGTGTATATGTAATGCATAAACAATATTTTCGCACCTTAGATTTTAAATAAAGGAAATTCTTAACTCCGTCAATTCTAAATTAAGTACCTTAATTAATAAAAATACTCTTTTTTTCTTAAAACAGAACAAAACTTTTTATAACTTTACAACTTGTTATATTTCTTTAAGAAGAATTTAATAACTTAACTATTTTTAATAGTTTTATAGTTAAAATATGAATGAAATTTGAATACAGTATTTCAAATTCCAGGATGTCTGTAACAAGTCGCTTCTTTGACGTGGAGCGTATAATGGCATAGATTGGCATGAGAGAATGGAATGTTAGCTAATTTTTTTTTTTTTTTTAAATTAAACACTCAGGAATGGAAATAAAAGGATTTTTCTGCCTTTCTCTCTTGTTTGCCTATGCGTTGGAGAATTGCTTATTTTATGTACTGCATATACAGTTAAATCTGTGAAAGCAAAATCTACAGAGCTTTAGAAAATTTAGAGAAGGTTTTTTCTTTTAGCAGGTATAATTTTATGGGGCAACATTGTAAGGTATAATTGTATTGTACCTTCTGATGGAGTCATGTAGATTTTTTTTTTTAAATTTAAGGTGATATTTTATTAGACAGGTGGTTTACGCAGGTTTTACTGTATATTAAGTATTTACTGAATGTAACTACAGGGTTCCTATGGGTCAGGGAAAAGTCAGGGAATTTGAAAATTTAGGCAAAAAGTCAGGGAAATGTCAGGGAATTTTTTAAATATTTGAAAAGGTCAGGGAATTTTTGATATACTATTTTGATTTCCATCAGAATTTCTATTATCGTCATAAATGAAGAAATTTTGAATTAATTATCCATCCAATCAAAAATTTTTATATGAAATTTATGCAAACTATATAACAATATGTGAAAAAATTAAAAAATCGAAAATTCATACAACACATACTTTTTCTAGCATTTATCTAAAGTCCATTCTGGAGGGTTTTACGACAGTATACAAGCCGAATTTTTACTGGGAAAAATAAGGGAAATTTTTGAATAAAGTCAGGGAAAACCTGGAAAAGTCAGGGAATTTTTTTGTAGCAGAATTGTGTAGGAACCCTGTAACAGGAATTGTATACAAAATCTGAAAATCATAGTTTATTGTTTGTTTATTGAGGGAGATCATGATCATATCAATGAAAATTTATAAGTAGAGGAATATTATTGGTTTGATGTATAATTTTTAAAGTAAGCGTACACAAATGTGCACTTTTTATTCCATTTTCAAATGTTCCGCTTCTGTCGTGGTTTGCAACACTTTTTCAAGGTGCCATAGCTCCAATTTTGGGTTACAATGGTTTAATTTTACTTGTTTGAAAGCATTACTTCCTTTAATTTGTATTCGAATATATGTTGAGTCTTTTTGCATTGAATCAGTACCGGGTCATATCTATACTTTTCCACTGTTAAATTTATTTTCAGTTGCACAAATCTTATGTTTGAAGATCTTCAAAGGAATAGATTTCCTTCTTGAAATCTCTTTACAATTGTGGATAAAGCTATAAAAAGTAAGAATTAACTTTGAATGATTAATTGTATGCTAACATTTGAGTTATGCTGTAGATACATAACAGAATATTTAATGTGCTGTAATAATTTTTGGCAGTATGATTTTCTTTCAGTATTAGGCGAAAGTTTCAATCTTCTCAGGGGTTTTTCTTAAATTCTAATCTTTATTCAAGGAATTGTTTTGAAAGCAGCAAATTGCCCAAACATTTTTCTTACACTGTATGTACGTGTGCATTATTGTAGGCAACAAACATTGATTATATCATGTATTGATAGATTAAAAGAATTCATTCTTGAAAATTATTGAATAAAATATCATCAAAGATCTGTAAACAGCCCAGCGGCAAGACGGTCCTCCCTGAATTTGGAAAATTTCTGCCAGAAGAGGGCGCTGTAATAGCGATTTTTGTGTAATCTTCTTAATTTTTCGTAGTTCTATTGTACACCAGTAGCTCGTGAATCGACGGGAACTTCCCATCCTGATAAGCCGGCTATTCGTGATTTTAAAAAATATCATGATCGATATTAACTCGTTTTTACTCTAATTGACTGGAGCAGAAATTTAAGATGAAAGTCAAAGTTGATGTAGTATTGAACTAATAAGAATGAAATGTTGACATCTGTAACAACATTTTTAAATATTAAAATATATGAGATAGAAGGAAAGTTTTGGGATTGGCACACCCAACTAGTTTGAGAATTAAGTTGTGAATCCAGCATATCTAGCAAATCATGTGTACATAGATACCAACATTGTAAAGACTGTATCAAGAGTAAATTACTAAAATTTAATGAATTTTGGGTTTCGGACACTATTCAGAAGTAAAATATTAGTGTTCAGGATTTGTACAAATTTTTTTTCAAACTATTTTAAAATATTTTTTGCATTCTCTGATTGCTCACCCCTTACAGCTTTTGTATTCATTTAAAAAAATAAATAAATAAAACTAAGTAAAGATTATTTAATTTTACTTTTTAAATATGATTGAAATAAATTTATAAAAACGAAATTATTTTTTATATACCTACAGAGCAAACAATTCATGATAAATATAATTATGTGAAATTACATGACCAATTGGTTACTTATGCAGTTTTTTTTTTCTCTTTGACCAGTTGACTAATTATGCTATTCCCCCCCCCCCCCCCCCCCCCCCCCGACCTGGAAATTTGCAATATTTGCTGTGGCAGTCTGATGAAATTAGTGATTTTTTTTGCTGCGGATGACTAACAAAATTCACAATTTTTTTTTTTTTTTTTTTTTTTTTTTTTTTTTTTTTGGCCCAAAGATGACGGATGAAATTTGTGATTTTTTTTTTTTTTGGCCCAAAGATGATTGGTGATTTCGCTTTTTCTGCACTGAGTAATAGACAAAATTTGTGATTTTCATCATCGCCAAATTTCGCAATTATTTGCAGTGACTGATGGGCAAAATTTATATATTTTTTTTTTCACCGACCGATTGACAAAATTCTCAATGACCAATTGACGAATTTTGCAATATTTTTTTGTGGCTGATTGACGAATTTCAGGATAATTTGAAGTGGCTGATTGACTTCATTTGCAATTTTTATTGACGACCAATCGACAAATTTCACGATTATTTTCAATGATATGAATTTTGTGAATTTTTTCAAGGATGATTTACAAATTCGTGATTATTTGAAGTGACTTGACATTAAAGGTTAAAATTCCCGGTCGCCACCGGCCACAGGGCGACTAAATGTAAAAAATTGGCGACTTTATGATGTGCATCTGATCGCCAAAGTGGCGATCTTTATTTTTCATGTAATAGTACATGTCAGAAATGCCACTTTTCCGTTTTTTTTAATCGATCAACGATTTCCGCGGAATCGTAAAAGAAAAAGAAAATCGCGTTGATGTTCACATTGAAGGCATTTGGTTCCAAAAATTTTTAAAAATCGGCATAAAAGTATCGCGAATTTCGACAAATGGTCGCCGAAAGATATCAATTTCGTCAATCGTTCGCAAAAAAAAAAAAAAATCGTCAAAGAATCACGGGAAAAACGAGAATTTCTTAATAATCTCAAAAAAAGATGAGATTTCCGTCAAAGAATCGCGGAAAAAACGCAAATTTCGTGAAAGGAATGCATAAAAATCGCAAATTTCGTGAAAGGAATGCATAAAAATCGCAAATTTCATCAAAGTATCGCAAAAACCCGCAATTTTCGTCAAAAGATCGCGAAAACCCCTTAAATTTCGCCAATAGATAGAGGAAAAACCGCAAATTTCGTCAAAAGATCGCGAAAAAACGGCAAATTTCGTCAAAAGATCGCGAAAAAACGGCAAATTTCGTCAAAAGATCGCAAAAAGACCATAAATTTCGTCAAAAAATCACGAAAAGCCGCAAATTTTGTTAAAAGATCGCGAAAAAAACCTATAAATTTCGTTAAAAGAACACGAAAAACTGTAAATTTCGTCAAGAGATCGCGAAAAAAATCTCAAATTTCGTCAAAAAATCACGAAAAACCGCAAATTTTTTCAAAAGATCGCGAAAAAACCCACAAATTTTGTTAAAAGAACACGAAAAACCGTAAATTTCGTCAAAAGATCGCGAAAAAATCTCAAATTTCGTCAAAAAGTCACAAAAAACCGCAAATTTCGTCAAAAAGTCGCAAAAAACCGCAAATTTCGTCAAAAAGTCGCAAAAAACCGCAAATTTCGTCTAAAGATTGCGAAATAACGTAAATTTCGTCAAAAAATCACGAAAAACCGCAGATTTTTTCAAAAGATCGCGAAAAAACCCACAAATTTTGTTAAAAGAACACGAAAAACCGTAAATTTCGTCAAAAGATCGCGAAAAAATCTCAAATTTCGTCAAAAAGTCGCAAAAAACCGCAAATTTCGTTTAAAGATTGCGAAATAACGTAAATTTCGTCAAAAAATCACGAAAAACCGCAAATTTTGTCAAAAGATCGCGAAAACCCCTTAAATTTCGCAAATAGATAGGGGAAAACCACAAATTTCGTCAAAAGATCGCGAAAAAACGGCAAATTTCGTCAAAAGATCGCAAAAAACCATAAATTTCGTCAAAAAATCACGAAAAAACGCAAATTTTGTCAAAAGATCGCGAAAAACCCCCACAAATTTCGTTAAAAGAACGCGAAAAAAACCGCAAATTTCGTCAAAGGATCTCGAAAAACCGCAAATTTTGTCCGCGAAAAAAATGCAAATTTTGTCAAGATATCGCGAAAAAAGTAAATTTCGTCAAAGGATCTTGAAAAAATGGGAATTTCGTTAATCAGGTGCAGAAAAAACACAGCTCCACCCTTCTGTAACCTTTCAGAAAATTTGCTGTGAATTTCAGAATCGCGAAAAAAAACCCGCGATTTCCATCAAAAAATCGCTGAAAAAACGCAAATTTCGTGAAAAGATCGCGTAAAAGCCGCAAATTTCAGCAAAAAATCCGCAATTTCCGTCAAAAGATCGCGAAAAAAACCGCAAATTTCGTCAAAAGATCGCGAAAAAAACCGCAAATTTCGTCAAAAGATCGCGAAAAAAACCGCAAATTTCGTCAAAAGATCGCGAAAAAACGCAAATTTCGTCAAAAGATCGCGAAAAAACGCAAATTTCGTCAAAAGATCGCGAAAAAACGCAAACTTCGTCAAAAGATCGGAAATAAACGCAAACTTCGTCAAAAGATCGGAAATAAACGCAAATTTCGTCAAAAGATCGTGAAAAAAACGCAAACTTCGTCAAAAGATCGTGAAAAAAACGCAAACTTCGTCAAAAGATCGGAAATAAACGCAAACTTCGTCAAAAGATCGTGAAAAAAACGCAAACTTCGTCAAAAGATCGGAAATAAACGCAAACTTCGTCAAAAGATCGTGAAAAAAACGCAAACTTCGTCAAAAGATCAGGAAAAAAACGCAAACTTCGTCAAAAGATCGGGAAAAAACGCAAACTTCGTCAAAAGATCGTGAAAAAAACGCAAACTTCGTCAAAAGATCGCGAAAAAAACGCAAACTTCGTCAAAAGATCGCGAAAAACGCAAATTTCGTCAAAAGATCGCAAAAAAAACGCAAACTTCGTCAAAAGATCGGGAAAAAACGCAAACTTCGTCAAAAGATCGCGAAAAAAACGCAAACTTCGTCAAAAGATCGCGAAAAAAACGCAAACTTCGTCAAAAGATCGCGAAAAAAACGCAAACTTCGTCAAAAGATCGCGAAAAAAACGCAAATTTCGTCAAAAGATCGCGAAAAACGCAAATTTCGTCAAAAGATCGCAAAAAAGTAAATTTCGTCAAACGACCGCGGAATAAAATCGCAAATTTTGCGAAAGATCGAGGAAATAAAGTCGCGAATTTCGTAAATTGGTCGTAGAAAAAATCGCGAATTTCATCAAGAGATCGCATAATAAAATCGTCACTTTCGTCGAATGATCGCGAAAAAAAATCGTGAATTCTGTTGAACGATCGGTGAAAAAATTGTGAATTTTAGCAAGAGGTTGCGTAAAATAATTGCAAATTTCTTAAAACAATTTCAAAAATTAGTTGCGAATTTTGTCAAACGGGAAATATTTTAGGCCTATTTTCAGAAAGAATTCTGATCTCGGGCTATACAGTGACGTATTGGAGATGTGAACCAATCTTTGACCTAGGTCTTGTACGACATTGTTCGATAAATTCTCTCTTTTTTTAATGTAAAATAACTGTTAATTGTTTTTGTTGGGGTAAGTAAACTGACACTGTGGATAGTTTTATTTTTATATATTTTAAAAGATGTCTTCGTAACATAAATATTTTTAAAACATTACTTGTAATATCTATTTAAATCTACAAACTACGATAAGTGGCCACTAACTTGACAGTAGTGGCTACTAAACATACAGCCTCTACCAGCCACTGGCTACTAAAGCAAATATTGAATTTTAACCTTTACTTGACATCATTTGCAATTTTTAATGATGACCGATCCAGAAATTTTGCGATTTTCACTGATGGACTGATAAAATCTGTGACTTTGGCCGCTACTGTTTAAAGAAATTCATTATTTTTTGCCACGAATGATTGACAAACTTGTAATTTCTTTCAACGACTGACTGACAAAATTCACAATTTTCCTTTTGAGATACATTGAGGAAATTTGCAATCATCTCCCCCCCCTCCCCAACCGATTGAATTATGAAATCCACAATTCTTTTTCTCAACCGATTGACAAAGTTCCGGATGTCAAAATTTCCCACGGCAAACTGGTGAAATTTGCGATTTTTTGCTGCGACTGATTGACTAAATTCAAAACTTTTTGCTGTGAGTGATTACCAAATTTGTGATTTTATCAATGGCCGATCAACAGGATTAGAAATAAAAACTCTAAGTAAGGCATCAGGTGACACCTACAATTTTTTGTTATAGGTGCCAAACTGCGTTTCATGGTTACAATTTTATGTTATATATATTTTCTCATTTCTTTTTGCAAGCATGTTAACAATAATATTGTTTCTATTTTTATGTGTTAATAGCAAGGGGTCTATATTAATCTAGTTCTAGAATTGTCATTGCTAAAATCCAGCAGTTCTTTATTTTCTTTACTTATATTCAAACATTTACTTGGAAATGGTAATGTAAAGTAGGAAGATGCATCGCGTTTTGCCATTTAAGAATAAAAGGCATCAGGGTTCATACTCATCAGGGGATTATGGGGAATCTCAGGGGATAATCCAAAAAATTCCCCAAACGTGGCAAAATGACTGGTTACTCTGGGAAATTGAGGTCAGTTGCTGCTGTTCGCATGCTTTATGATACCACATCTGTCGACATCCATTCAGTCATTAGACACACCTTCTAATATCGTGATGTTTGACAACAGTTCAAGAGGAACTTTACTAAAATAAAGGACATTTTAAAATTGATATTGGCACTTGCAGCCTTCATATTATTCATAATGCTTTTCAAAGAGGTAATAAAATCATTAAGAGCAAGAATCTGAAAGAGTGTCACACCTGTGATTCATGACATCTCAGATTTTCTCCAAAAAATTACCAGTTGTTACTTACCTTGTTAAAACACAAAATCTAGAATTTTTTTTTCCAAAGTTGAGTAGTTCATTTTTTATGGGCCCCCAAAGGTCACCGTGCAGTGCAAAAAATTGAGCGTTTTTTAAAGACATTAAAATTGCTATGACCCACAATTCTTTGCGCAAACAACTTGCCACAAAATTCTTGTTATGTATGGGATGTAGGAGGGTTCAACTTTATATAATAGATGAGAAATATGTGGCAACTTGTTGCCGCAAGGTCACTGAAGGTCACAAACTTATGCATTTTCGCTGTTTTTTACCATTTTTAAGGCCCAATAACAGCTTGCGCGTTGAAGTTGCCATGGCAAAAGAGGTGTCATTTGAAAGACATTTATTAGCACTTTTTAAAAATGTACATATAATTGAGGCAAGTTGGATGCGCTTTTAGTAACAGAGCGCCAAAATGTGAAAAATGTCATATTTGACCGATATTCAAACTGTCATAATTTCCTGCGGCAATGACATTTTGAAATAATTCTTTTGCCATTCTTTTATTCTATTATTGCTCTTTATGAAAAAATAAACTCCATTGAGGCATGTACCTTTAAGAAAAAAAAATGAATTTTTTAATCATACTCTATTCCGGTAGTCAGGACTTTTTTGCTTTTCAGAACAACTCGTTTGAATAACATTTTTTTTAGATTTACTTGGCTATGTGAATTGATATATTTTAATATATTGTGACACATATATGATAAATGTTATTTATTTAATTTGACAATCAAAATTCTTGGCATTTATAATCTATATTGATAATACAAGTATATTCAGCTAATGCTAAACACTATCAATAATTTTTACAAAAAAAAAAAAAAAAAAAAAAAAAAAACCTCAAACATATAATTGTTCCTTGTAATATAGGTCAAAATTGGGAAATTTCATTAGCGGCCACTGGCCGGTAGGACTAATTTTTTAAGTGGCCACTTTCTTTAAACTAGCGGCCACTTTTTTATTTCAAAATGCTAAACAGTAAAATTTCCATAAGTATTAATCTAAAACTGAGTAGACCAAATAAATATGTTAATATAAATATATTGGAACCAAAAAAAGTAGAATCCTTGATGAAATGCAAGAAAATTTTATTATCTCCTTGTAAAAAAGTGGCCGCTGATAGACAATTTTTCACTAGCCACTTTTTTTCATTTACTGGCCCTGTGGCCGGTGGCTAGTGCTAATTTGACCTTTACCTTGTAAGACTCTTGAATGTCTTTTAAGCATGGAACTGTAAAAGGATCAGCCCCAGATATAGGACCAAAGAAGATTGTATCGCATGTGGGGTAATATGTTTTAATCCACAATAATATTTTAAAGTTGTTGTTCCATAAGCAACATCTTGTAGAGAATCTGTTGTAAACAAAAAAATCTAAAAAATGATCAACCTTACTCATATCAAGACTGTTTCTACTAATTTTGTGTACAAGAGGCATATTGCCTGGCGCCAAATTGTGCTCTCAATTCTCTTGCTCTCCTTACCATTCTCTGTGAGCATTGGAATTTCTCTATAACTTCTAATTTTGTGTATTTTTGAGGATCCAATAAAGCTAGCTTCATCTTTTGAGATGGAGTGCTTTTAAAGGCTGCCACTATCTCTTTTAGACATTCATCTTCAGCTTCCGTCTCGCTGCAACTGCTTCTGCCTGAAACAACTTTTCGAAATTCATGTTCTTGCTCTGGGGCCAGTTTCTTGGCTAACGCTGCTTTAAATTATTGGTAACTTCAGAGTATTTTCATTTCATATACCGAATGGTACTTGCAGAAAGTTCTGAAACAGGAGATTTCAATTGAAATTTAACAGGGCTTACACCTTCTGTTGATGATTTTATAAATAAATTTGTCTCGGTCTTATCAGTTTCCACTAACAGAGAATTGCGAAATTCAAATGTTGGATCACTGGAAGTGATGTCGGCTATCTCAATTTCATCGTTCATTTGATGTAGATCTTTTGAAAGAAGATAATCTCTATGCTTTGGACAAACAGTTCCTCCAATTGGAAAGTTTACAGAAGAATTATATTTACATATTAATTCATATGTTGCCCAACTTGCAGACCTAACACCTTTTTCTTTTCTTTTCCTGTTTTCCTTGTGATAAGGGTGTAAACATCCAGTTGGAACATTCCAATAAGTACCAAAATCAAAAGGATGCTTTGCACAAAGTTTAAATCCTTCAGGTAAAACTTTACCAGTTCTGCTAGATATTAGTTCTTTTTCAGACACACTTCTATCAGGTGCTTTAAGATTTATTCTTTCTAGATAATTTCTCACATCTGTTGCCAAGTCCTGTTCTGAAAACAACCCATCCTTACGACTTTTGCCGTATCTTCCACAGTTCAATAGCTCATTATTAAAAAAAAAAAACCCAATCTGTATAAGGATCCGAATTAAGTTCTTCCATGTTTTATAAAACAGTTTTTTTTAACTAAGAATATATAAACATAAGTATGAAAAGATCCAAATTAAAAATTCACAATTTTATATTTTTTAAATGGATGAACAAAGGTAATTCTTATTCAACAGAAATATTGTTCTGATATTCCAGAATAGCTAACCATGTGATAACAGTAATGCAAACAATGGAAGAGCTGAGTTGGGTTTTTTTTTTTCTGTGTAATTTTATGTTACTAAAATTATTGTTGCAAATGTAAAATATTTTATCAATAATATTTTTTTTAAAAAATACCCTTTATAAACAAAAAAGAAAATAATTTTATTTTTTAATGGATGAACATAAAGAATTCTGATTGCACAGAAATATTGTTCTCATGGTTCTAGAATATTTTACCAAGTAGTACTAGTAATACAAAAAATTACGAAGAGTTGAGATCTTTTGTTTTTCAGAATTTTGTGTTGCTACAATAATGTGATTATAAACTTAAAATATTTTATCAATGATTTTTTTAAAAATACTTTACAAAAATTAATCTTATCATCAGATACAGCCTTTTTTTTAAATGAAGGAGCATTATAAATTCATTCATATTCCACAGAAATATTGTTTTGAAGTTCCGACATTTTTCACTTTGTAGTAATAGTAATACAAACAAGGGGAAGATTGAATATTTTGCTTTAAATAATTTTATGTTCTGAAATTAATGATTTTAAATTAAAAATACTTCATCAATAATGATTTTAAAATGTACCTTATACTTAAAAAAAAAAAAAAAAGACTAATATCTACTGTGCTAATTCAGTTATAATTTTGTACAAGTTTCAGGTGATTTTATAACAAATGTTAAAAATTAAACAAAATATGTAAAAATGAAACAAAATATGTAAAAATATGTATAAAAGTATAAAACATTGTAAACCTTTTGCTATTAGTCTATTAAATGTGAAAAATTATAGTAAATTTTTAAACAGTAATGGAAAAATCATATATGCATTTCACAGGTATATACCAAATAGAGAACAAGTCGGTGATTTTCTCAGATTTTAAATCTAAATAATTGTCCTCAATAAATATAAACATAACAATATATAAAATATATTAATTCATATAGCCAAGTAAATGTTAAAAAATTGTTATTCAGACGAGTTGTTCTGAAAAGCAAAAAAGTCCTGACTACCGGAATAGAGTATGTTTAAAAAAATCATTTTTTTTTCTTAAAGGTACATGCCTCAATGGAATTTATTTTTTCATAAAGAGCAATAATAGAATAAAAGAATGGCAAAAGAATTATTTCAAAATGTCACTGCCGCAGGAAATTATGACAGTTTGAATATCGGTCAAATATGACATTTTTCACATTTTGGCGCTCTGTTACTAAAAGCGCATTCAACTTGCCTCAGTTATATGTACATTTTTAAAAGGTGCTAATACATGTCTTTCAAATGACACCTCTTTTGCCATGGCAACTTCAACGCGCAAGCTGTTATTGGGCCTTAAAAATGGTAAAAAACAGCGAAAATGCATAAGTTTGTGACCTTTAGTGACCTTGCGGCAACAAGTTGCCTCAGAACTCTCATCTATTATATAAAGCTGAACCCTCCTACATCCCATATATAAAAATAATTTTGTGGCAAGTTGTTTGCGCAAAGAATTGTGGGTCATAGCAATTTTAATGTCTAAAAAAACGCTCAATTTTTTCGCACCGCACGGTGACCTTTGGGGGCCCATAAAAAATGAGCAACTCAACTTTGGGAAAAAAAACTTCTGGATATGGCCTTTTAACAAGATAAGTAATAACTGGTAATTTTTTGGAGAAAATCTGAGATGGCATGAATCACCCCATAATGCTAGGTGTGACACTTTCTCAGATTCTTGCTCTTAAGTGGAAATTAAATTCTTGCAGCAAGCTACCAAGGACAGCCCCACAATTCATAGACTTCATCTCTGTTTTACACAAATAAATGTTTTTCCTTTAAAGCTCTGTTCACATTGTTTATATAGGTGATGTATAAGCTTTATTTTTGAGATTACCTTGTTTTTATTTTATTTTGAGGAGGTGGCAATGTCATGATACTGGTTTAAAAAATGTTGTTCATTGTTGGTATGAAAAAATTGTACATACCAAAAAATACATCAGGGGATTTTTCTTAGAAAATGAGTATGAACCCTGGGCATGTGCTCACCTTCAAGCTAAAGAATTTTAGGGTATAACCTCTAAGGTTAGTTTTATCAGTCATTGGTTAAAGTGAAGACAACTTGTAGGGGGTCGACAGTCGCAAGACATGTGCTGCTGTTGGATCTTTTATCGAAAACAGGTGCTCTTGACATGCGGCAGGGGCAAAAACTTATACTAAAGTACGAATGAGAGCATTTGTTAAACAAAAATGAAAGTGAAAGAAAGCTAGGTGTCAAATTTGATGACTAGGCGTAGTTTTGTGGTTGTGAAATGCAATAATTTAGTTGCATTTGCGATTAACAACCGCTAATTTCTAGCACTGCTGATCGACAAATTTTGCGATATATTTCTATGACCGATTGACACGAAATCAAAGATATTTTACCGCGACTAATTGAAGAGATTAGATTTTTTTGTTGACGCAGATTTCCATATTTTCTACTTTATTACCATACTACTGTATACACCAGTAGCAGAAAATTCTCCAAGTGTCTGCAACAGATACTTCAGAGGCAGAAAATAATCTGCAGGTAAAATATTTTACAATTGAAGCATTAATTAATCAAACGATCACTTACCTTTGACGTTATTATGCATAATACAGTGTGGAACCATTTATCCAGAAACCAGTTAACCGGAAAACTAGTTATCCAGAATGATATTTCCAATTGACCTATTTCACAAAAATGAGCCATACAGTCCGAGTTTGATATGTATATTGCTTTAAACATTACAGCATGCATAACTCGATTCCAACAACTGAGATTTGGAATGGAAGCATATTTAGTTATATATTAGACACTTTCATTTTTATGTAGAGGAAACAAATGAGTTTTTGTTTCAAAATTATTTCTATAAATTGCCTTCTTTTAAATTTTGATTAATGCGTGACCTTGTTTGGACCTGATATAATTAATTTGAGATCAAAACACTGTCACAGCCACATATTCCACAAATCTGACCCAACATATGTTGGTTTAATGCCCAATCAGAAAAACCAGTTATCCAGAATACATCTGACCCCAATGATTCCAGATAAATGGTTCTGTACTGTATTAATTTTACTAATAATAATCTTAAGTTTTTGTATTAAGTAATAAAGACCTAAACATAATGCGAAATAAAGGTTCTACAGAAAAAATCTGCAAACGAGAAAAGAAAATCTGCGACGCCCATCTCCTGTCTCGAACTTTCTGCTACCGGGCTGTATTCGATCCTACATTTCCGGAGATGTTGACATCTATGGTATTATTTTTTGTTGTAAAGATATTCTTATCTGTATGAAAACAGTCAATATGTATAAATGGTTTAGCAATCGTTAAAAAAATAATTCAATCTGATTTAATGGATTTAGATTATTTAAATAATTATTTCAGCTAAAAGTAAAAATTAAATGTATTTTTTGAGAATTTAACGGTATCTGAGAAATATCTTATCATGCAAGCAACAATCTTGATGTCATCAAAGCAGTGGAAGCTATTATCTCCTTTAGCTTTCTTTTAATGTTGTACTTTATGCAAAAAATTTGGTTAATATGTATAGGAAAAGCTTTTTTTGTAGCCTGGTTTTAATAAATGTTCTGTGTTTAATAAACTTGCGTGTGAAGTTTTCTATTCATATAAGCATGCCTTTTTGGAATGGTAAAGTGATAATGCATTCAGACAATTTTAAGTAGTAAATCAGTTCGAGGATAAAAAAAAAAAAAGGAAAAGGTTTATATGGTTTACTAGAATAGAAATAATTGTTTGTGTGTAGTTGTGTGTGTGAATACATTCAGTTAAAGTTTTGTGGGTATTAGTGGCAAAGTATATATGATGCGCCTTTTCAGCTTTTCACTTATGCTAGCTTTGTATGTGAATGAAATTTGTGACCCCTGAATTAACTATACTTTCTTTTGTGAAGCCAAATTTCTTCTAAAAGTTATAAAATATTTAATTGAAAAATCCATTTCATCAAAGCTGTTTGTGCCAAAAAAAAAAAAAAAAAAAAAAATCATAAGTTAATATCTGTGTGTGTTACCTCCTAAGTATAACATGAACGTTTATCTACAAATTATTTTTGTTTTGCATCGTTCCACCATCATAAAATAGATTAGTTAAAAATTCTGCAGTTTAGAATAAAATATCATGATCAGCTTGACATTTTTATCCAAAGTGATATTAACAAAAATATAATGTGGCCTAAATTTGCAGAACTTATAATCATATTTCTAACTAATAGAAATAGTCAAGACCTAGGGAACAATTTTTTTATTCTCAATCAATCCCTAATTTTTTTTAACCTGTTTTCTCGACCTAAAAAGTCGTTATTTTCATTTATTTCTTTTATAAATGTTTATTTTGCAATAAAGAGTGCTATTCTGGGATGATGTTTCAAACACTTTTCATTTTGAAACTTGTAGCCTTTGCAAGAATGGTCTTTTATTCAGTTTTAACAAGAAGGTAAGTAATATGACCAGACATCTTAAATTATTTATTTTGGCAGTATATTTGTTTCTTAATCTTCCATTTCTAATAAAAACACTTTTCTTCTTTATTGCTTTAATTTTATTGACTTTTCAAGTACTAGGCTTTATTAGGATAAGAATATTAGAAAAATGTTATAGGTAAGTTGTAAAAGTCTTTTTTTTTTTCCCCTAATAATTTTGGTTGGAAACAGTATTATAGTGTCCTCGTTTAAAAAATAACCTGCAATTGATTTTTGGTAATTTTTTTTCCTTGTATGTTTTATTATTATTAAAGATATGGTAAACATAAAGGTTAAATATTTTCTGGTTGGAAACATTTTTACAAAGTTAAATTTGTAAAAAATACAATTCTCAAATCAAACTTCTCTACTCTGGGCTTCAGAAATTTACATAGTATATGATTATCTTAAATCAGGTTTGATTTTTATGTTCTTTGCTATGAAAAGCCTTTCGATTGTACCAAAGTGGAATAGGGTTATAAGGCTTTTAAAAATTTAGTTTAAGATCTCTCATTTGAAATTTGGATTGAATTAAGCCATCGTTTTGCATATATATTTATATTACTGCAGTTAAATGTACTGAAAAATTCTTAATAGCATCCTAAAGGGGGGGAGAAAATTGTCTTCAAAAAATGGGCAAAGATTTTTTTTTTTTTTCTATTTATTAGGTAATATACACTCATTTGTAAAAACTGCAACATCATGAAGGAATCATCAGGATTAGCTTTAATATACAAGCGACTGGTATTGGTACAAACAAACGATTACATTTTCAAAGGAAAAAAAAATATATTAAGTGTCCAAAATCAGTATTTGGTGTAGCAGCCACGCGTTGCAATAATTGCTGCTATATATGACATGGCATGAAGTCAGATTTTGAATGTCTGCCTGGGAGGAAAGCATTTCATATTCTTTGTATGCATACCCAAGTTCATCTGTAGAAGCTGTAGATCACAAGCGAGACGTCTATCAATGAAATCCCACTCATGTTCCATAGGTGACATATCTAGCGAATAATATGCAGGCCACAGAAGAAGCTGTATGTGTTCTGCTGACAAGAAGTCTTGAACATGCCTTGCGACACGTGGGCGGGCATTATCCTGTTGAAGGAAAGGAATGACAGCAGTTCACTGATGTTGCTGTTCAGATTACCCACAATTCGTAGCAGCTGTGATCCTCCATGATGCACAATCGCAACCCAGACCATAACTTTGGGTGTTCGACTGTGACATGGCATTCGATAATGCACTCTGGAAGGTAGCATTTACCGGCATAGCGTCTAACACTAATGTGGCCACCATGGTACCACAGGTGTGATTCACCAGAATAAACGACTTGTTGCCAATCTGAATGCCAGTCTCTATGTTCATGAGCACATTGCAGCCGCAGGTGTCGATGGTTTTGTGTGAGGGGGATCTTCTATAAAGGAGTTCTTGTACGCAGTCCACGGTGCAGCAAATGTTGACGAATTGAGGAAGCAGGCAGTGATACACCTGTAGCAGTTGACCAATGTGATGCCAACTGTCTAGATGAAGCTGTATGGTTCGTCAGCGACATACGAACCACATGTCTATCATGGTGCGTTGGCCTGTTCGGGATCCACTCCCATATTTCCGAGATGTCCGATCCTCGTCGGCCCACTGCTTCCAAACTCGGATCACTCTGCTGCTGTTACGCTGTACACAAGCTGCTATTGCTCAATAGGAAAATTCTTCACAAAGGTCAACGATTCTCTCCCGTTCAAACTCTGTATGTTGTTTCAATATCGGCCTCTTTCGTCGGAGAGACATAGTTACATCTCACCTAACGTTTACCTCTAGCAGATAACCATAGCCAGATTTCAACGTTCACTACAGCCCTATATTTATACGGTTTCAGCAGCTTTCCAGAGGGTACTGCTTAGCCTACGCATATGTGGTGACTCTGAAATTGGAATAATTTACATAACACTATATTTTGCAATATAAAAACATGGAAACATTTCAAATGCTTCATTTAAACACATTACTACATAGGTGTGATTAAAATATATACAAATGTTTAAAAAAATTAAAAACACTAGATGTTAAAATGATAAAAAGCTACTCCAAGTGTTTTCGGCTAACCTTAAGCCTTTGTCAAGGAGAAGAGAATTGACTGATAAAAACGCTCGGTGTTCACTGCTACACATTGACTGGAAATTCTCTTCAGGAAGCCCGCAGGTGGTCGTATCCATTAAACTGTAGGAGGGGGAAGGTAGAGAAAGCTCAATCCTCCGAGAGACCGAACTCTCCAGTAATATGAAGTAAATTAAACCAGATACGTGGAATTTGTACAACAAATTCTTAATTGTGAACAAATTCCGCGTATCTGGTTTAATTTACTTCATATTACGGAGGAGTTCGGTCTCTCGGAGGATTAAGATTTCTCTACCTTCCCCCTCCTTCGGTTTAATGGATACGACCACCTGCGGGCTTCCTGAAGAGAGTTTCCAGTCAATGTGTAGCAGTAAACATCGAGTGTCGAGTGTTTTTATCAGTCAATTCTCTTCTCCTTGACAAAGGCTTACGGTTAGCCGAAAGCGCTTGGAGTAGCTTTTTATCATTTTAACATCCTAGTGTTAATTTTTAAAAACATTTGTATATATTTTATCACACCTATGTAGTAATATGTTTAAATGAATCATTTTAAATGTTTCCATGTATTTATATAATAAACAAAGTTGAATCTGACGTTCACGATTGGACTATTTTATTAAGTCAATATATTAACTATATTTTGCATTCTCTGAAATTTTCAGCTCAATCGTGTAATTCCTTCATGGTGTTGCAATTTTCACAAACATGAGTGTATTATTTTTCTTCTTTTGTCTGTTACAAAAAGAATGAAGATTCAATGAATGAATTAAAATTCTTATAACTAAAAACAGTAAAGATGCTTAATATTAAGTCTAATTTTAACTAGGGATGCACCGAATATTCGGCTTGGCCGAATAGCAAACTATTCGGTCTGCCGAATATCGAAATATTCAGCCCAACCGAATACTTAAAAAAAGAACTTTTAAAACATTTTTAAAAACCTTATACCATTTCTATGTTTAACAGTAACTTATAAAGATATTCAGAATAATTAGAAACATAATCATATATTTAAATATAAGAGAATGTTTTTACATTATTTATTTGCTGTTTGTTAAGTATTATTTAAGAAAATTAACCAATCACAAGGATTTTCACAGGAATTATGTACAAATGCAAGTTCCTGAACATTGTCCAGTAAATAATCTGTTTTTTGCTAAGATTTTAAGAACAGCGTTTACAATCTTTGAAAATGATCATTCACTCCAGACACCGATCTAGGATGCATTTAAAAACTTCCTTGCTTAATCAAAGGGAGTAGAATGGTCATTCTTGCTGAGTTGCCACCATATAAAATTTGAATAGATTGTAATATTTATTTACTTTTACTTTAGTCTCTTCCTGACAAATAATATATGGTCCTGTACATTTTTTTTCACAATTTTTCTTTGATTTTAAAACGTTTGTTTTAGAATTTAAGAAAATTTTATTCATTTGTTTTAATTCACAGAAGAAGCCATGAAATTTAACATTTTATTAATTTAAAAAGCTTTATAACTATCCTCTTCTTAAATTACTCAAAGCAGATTTTTTTCAGCATAAAGTTTACTTGAAAAAAGCTCTTATTATCAAAATAAGTTTCTGTTTTAAATATTATGTAAAATTGTTTGAAAATTTAACATTTTAATGCCTTTAAACTTTTAAATATAAAATTATTCGACAATCCGAATATTCGGTATTTGGTCAAATAGTTACTATTCGGCTGGCCGAATATTC
The DNA here is from genome assembly GCA_963932465.1 of Maratus speciosus. Taxonomy (NCBI): domain Eukaryota; kingdom Metazoa; phylum Arthropoda; class Arachnida; order Araneae; family Salticidae; genus Maratus; species Maratus speciosus. Next base: position 58,476,161 of record OZ010798.1, read on the forward strand.
TGTATTTGGCCGAATAGTTACTATTTGGCTGGCCGAATATTCGGTATTCAGCCTAGCAGTTACTATTCGGCTAGCCGAATATTCAGTATTCGGTTCACCTGTAGGTCGAATATTCGGTATTCGGCCAAAATCACTATTCGGTGTATCCCTAATTTTAACTAGCCCTGTTATCTTACTGAATTGTAGATATTCTTATTTTTGGTTTATTTGTAATCAGTTAGTTTTTATCTCGATTACATTAGTTTTTTTATTTTAATGAATAAAAATTTAAAAGCTGTCCTTGAAAACATTTAAGCTTTCTAAATGTTAAGTTATGAGCAAAAGATAACTAAAAACTTTTGATGCTTTGTTGGCATTTTAATAAAAATGATATGATAATAGAATTATAATTTTTATGCAAACTTTTCAGTATGTAGTACAGTAAAACATCTTTAACATGTTTCTCTTTTATGTTTTATTTATCAGTTGTATGTCAATTTTTGTTAGTTCTAAAGCATTCCTATATATAACAATGTTTTAAAACATTGTCAAAATGTTATTTATCTTTCTTTTATACATTACTAGCAAAACCAGCAGCTTTGCTCACGTAATTGTTGAAAAATGCATAGTGGTATTTGTGTGCCTATTTTTATTAGAAGAAATTATATTGCTATGGATAATTAAAAATTACTAATTGAGTTTGACTACACTTCATTATTACACTACGTTAGGCGAAAATGAGACTTAAATTAATCAGAAATACTAAAACTAATTCTAAATGAATGGTAATTTAGAATGTATTTTGAAGCTCTTATGCTCATTTCAGTTTTCATTTGAAGTTTTAAATTTTTTAGAAACTTCTTAGTATGCATTCACATTTTAAAAGTAATCATCATGCCATATTCCAAGCTTCTGATCTAACGGTCTACCTACCCCTACCCCCTCTGGTGGTAGTGGCACCAACATAAAATATAGCCTATGTCTGAACAGGGGCTGTCATCAATTTGCCAACATTAATTTTGAAATCTGTTTGGTATTTCCTAAGATTTCATAGAAATCGTAATTTCGAAAGTTTATAAAATTCTTTTAGCCCATTTTACCCATTTAATTCCACCAAATCTTTTAGAAACTGTTCTTCTTATACGTAACTACCAAGCATTTTAAAGCCATAAAATCTTACGTATTGCAAATGCTGAATCTAATTTTATTTTGCATTTCATAGTATCGAAACAGTATTATATTTTACCAAAACTGACATGTTAATCTCAAACAACTTTGCTGCCCAAATGTGCCAAAGTGTCTTCTCCATATCAATTTTTTTTCTAGGAGTAGACAACTTCAGTAAGGACAGCATTCAAGAATTTGTTTCACTTCCAAATTTTAATGAAGCTTGTGAAATGCACTCTTTCCTAAAGTATCTTATCTGTTAAATATTCAACAAAAAACATTTCAAAATTTAGACATTAAACAATATATATCCCAATTGCATCTTTTTGTATGCATTTTCCTTAATATGTCCTTTTTATATTGTCCCATTCAGCATCATTGAAAAGGTGCATTACTGTATAATATTAATAGGTGCATTCTTCACAGAAAAAATATTATTTCTCTTCAGTGTTTCTCACATTGAGTTGGAGTTAAGAATTTCATGTTTTAATAATAAGGGATCTGTTTAAGTAGAAATTGGCTCCTTTAAAGGACTCTTCATAAAATTTTTCTTTTCAAAACAGGGCCCTTTACAGAATTCTTTATCTTAAATAGGCCTTTCACAAAATTTTTCCATCTCCAAACTGAACTTTTCACAAATTTAATCATTTAAAAGTAAAATCTGACTCGTCACTATTACTAAAGAAAATGTATTTTACTCGTACATACATATATATATCTTAAAAATGTATGAACAAGAACCTGAATACAACGATAATTTCAAATTAAAAAAAATGACTAATTTTTCTTATTCAAAAAGCTATTCACAATTTTATAAAACAGGACCCCGAGAAAATAGTTTGGACAGATCCTTGATAATTTAACTTCTTTATTACAATATATTATACTCTTTAAAAACCATTTAGTGTTAGCTTTATGCTTCACTAATATCTAATTCATAGTATCATGTATATACATTCATAGCATTGAATTTTTTTTTTTTTTTTTTTATCAGAATGAACAAATTAACTCTTATCAAAATTAAGCTTTTTTCCATTTTTTTGGCTAAGTTGGTTTCTACAAGATATTTTATGTCTTCTACTATTATAGAATAGAATAGTAACTTTTTAGAAATATTTTTCTCTATAGTGTAGCTAGTGCATTTTAAACTTGCTTAATATTGAGATAATAATAAAAATATTTTTAAGGTGTTCTCTTCTTTCTAATTTTTCTTATTTTTTTCTTACAGTCCTTATCCAAAGATTTATCGGAAGCTGAGAAAATACAACAGCTTAAAGAACAGGCTGAAAAATGGACAAGTCTTCAACAGCAGCCATCTTCATGGTCAACTGCTGCTTCATCTGCAGCTCCATCGGTCAGTAACACGACAACAGTCACAGCATCAACTGATTCATCAGTTTCACTTTCTAATACTAATGTTACACAGTCTAATGCAACACAGGTTTGTAATGGTTTTATTATAAAGAGTCTAGTTAAATGTTATATGAAACTAGCTGAAGTACCTGGCATTGCCGGGATTTTAAGAATGTTTAGAAAAATAAATTTCTAAATTAAACTACGTACGAACTAAGGTTCGTTTACATCAACTTGATTTTAATCAATTGGTTTAAATCAGATTTTTAAATTATTTTAAATTAAAGGTGTAAACAAACATATTAATGTACTTTAATATAGTTTAATTTTATGTGATACAGATAATCAATCAGTTTTTAGAAAGATGAAGCTCAGTCTTTGTCAAAAAGTAAAGTATAATGTAAAGTTTAGAAAAAAAGGGTTTCAAATTTCATTTGAATCAAATTGTAAAACAGGATGTCTACAGAATCTGGAAATCAGGGAATCATGGAAAAATCAGGGAAATGTCAGGGAACTTTGTAAAAATACTGGAAAATCAGGGAAATTTGTCTCTATTGCGAAAATATTTGCATTTTCACCTTGCCAACGAGACTGATTCGTCTATTTTATGTACCATACTTTTTCACATGCTGATTAATCTTTCCCAATATTTTTTAAAAGATGCACATGGTATGAGTTTTTGATATTTAACGTAAATTAAGGTGATCAGATGTCTTAATTTTCTGTGCATAGCACTTATATTGAAGGCAATTTACCCATTTTTAAAATTTTTAAATGATACATTAGCATAACCTTAGCAGGTGCCCAGCTTAATCCTATTAGTTATACCGTTAGATTTAGATAAGTCTTAGAATTGAATATTTTTCAGAAAATGAGGAAACATTCTGGTCACCCTATATCCATTGGCTTCTATATGATGTTGGACTAATGAAGTTGGACGCTATGAAGTTAGTTGAGTTCAGATTTATAAAACTGTCAACCAATACTTAATCAATATTAGGCAATTTTTATGTTTTTCTCTTGTTTTTTTTTTCTCCCAAATGAGTATTAGCAAGCTGGATAACTGTGTTATACGAGGAATCGGCATACATGAGAAAATACCGTATGTGTATTGTTAATAATGGAAATCGGGGAAGTCTGATAAAAATAGTCAGGGAAATCGGGGAACTTTTTTTTTAGAATTTCTGTAGACACACTGTAAAATAAACTTGCAACAGTAAGGAAATCTAAGCAGGAAATATTAAACATATGAATATTTACCTGTCCATTACTTAGTATTTAGAAAAACTTCTGCAAGTTTAAGTAAAATAAAATTGTATGAGTACGCTCGTTACAAACAAGAATTAAGCCCAACGCATTTATTACCGTATCTTTTGAAATCCCATTATGCAGGAGAGAAATTAACAAGCTCTGAGAAAATATCACCATTATTGTTTGCTGACGAGAAATTCTCTCCTTTGGTGATGCCTATTAAAGTTTGAAATAAAATCTGAACCATTCAATAAATTTTTGTATAATGAACCAGGTTTTTATTTCAATAGCTTCAGCAGAATGGTTGTTTTCTGCTTTATATTGGGTACATTCAAAAATTAGGACCTGAAAGCTGCTAAACTCGTTTTTCTGTACTAGCACTTTAACAAAAAATAAAAGTTAACATCTTTTTTTTTTTTTTTTTTTTTTTGCTTCCAAAATTATTTAAAATTTTTGTGTGCTACAGTTATTTTAATTAAAATATGTAATGTGGAATTGATTTTTGACATCTGATTTGTAGTTTTTCATCCATTTTGTATAATAAAAAATTTTGATAGCTTAAACAGGGTGTCTGCAGAATCTGGAAATCAGGGAATCATGGGAAAATCAGGGAGGTTTATCACTCTGGAAAAATCAGGGAAATGTCAGGGAACTTTGTAAAAATACTGGAAAATCAGGGAAATTTGTCTATATTGCGAAAATATTGGCATTTTCTCCTTGCCAACAAGACTGATTTGTCTATTTTATGTACCATATTTTTTCAGATGCTGATTAATCTTTCCCAATATTTTTTAAAAGATGTGCATGATATGAGTTTTTGATATTTAACGTAAATTAAGGTTATCAGATGTCCTTATTTTCTGTACATAGCACTTATATTGAAGGCAATTAACACATTAAAAAATTTTTTAAATGATACATTAGCATAACCTGACCAGGTGGCCAGCTTAATCCAATTAGTTATACCATCAGATTTCGATAAGCCTTAGAATTGAATATTTTTCAGAAAATGAGGAAACTTTCTGGTCTTCCCTATATCCATTGGCTTCTATATGATGTTGGACGGTATGAAGTTAGTTGAGTTCGGATTTATAAAACTGTTAACCAATACTTAATGATTATTAGGCAATTTTTGTTTTTCTCTTGTTTTTTCTCCCAAATGAGATTAGCAAGCTGGATAAGTATGTTATACGAGGAATCTGCATACATGAAAAAATAACTATGTGTATTGTCATTAATGGAAATCAGGGAAGTCTGATAAAAATAGTCAGTGAAATCATGGAAAAATCAGGGAACTTTTTTTTAGAATTTCTGTTGACACCCTGTTAAAATTTTAATCATTTATGTAAATTGTGTAATATTAGTATATATTGCTAATACTTACATAGCATATGCGTGTGTGTTTCTGTGTATATAATTTTCATTTTATAAATTAAGTCATAAAATAATATTGAGGTTTTTAAGAAAATCAATCTGATTTAAAAAAATTTATTTTTTTAATTAAAAAAAAAATCACGAACTTTGGAATTAATAATTGTGACCCAAAATTAAAACTCTTAATTTCTTAGCACAAAAAAAAAAAAATCCTTTGTTGATTGTACTTCAATTTAGTTTTAAAAAAAATCACTCTAATGTTGCTAACACGAAATCAAACGGACCATATTTTTTTGTGTATGTTAACCATGAAAATTAATAGTACCATCTTATCTGTTGATATTAATTCTTGTTGAGCGGAATTTCCCATTAATAGATTTAATGCTATCAGTGTTTGACTATATAGATTGTGTGTATATTGTGTGCAGAGCTGGGTATCCATCCAACAAAGTTGGAGTCTTCTGCTTCAGCAAAACTGACTGTGCATATGTCATCATAGCTGCCAACTCTTCCGATTTTTTCAGAATTCTTCCGAAAAATCGACTTGTTTTCCGATTTTACGCGCGTAATGCATTTTCTTCCGCTTTTCGTCATTTTTTCCGATTTTCGGCCATTTCTTACGCTTTTTACGCGAGTTTCGTCAAAGGATCGCGGGAAAACCCAAAGGTTCGCGGGAAAGACGCAAATTTTGTCGGAAGATCGCATAAAAAACGAGAATTTCCTCAAAAGAGCGCGTAAAAACACGAATTCCATGAAAAGATTGCGAAAAAACGCGAATTTTGTCAAAAGATCGGGTAAAAAAAGCGCCGTCAAAAGATCGCATAAAAACACTGTTTCCGTGAAAAGATCGCGTAAAAACGCGAATTCCGTTAAAGGATCGCGGAAAAAACGCTCCTTTCGTGTAAAGGTCGCGGGAAAAAAAACAAAATTTCACCGATGGTTCGCAGAAAAAATCACCAAATTTCGCCGAACGATCGCGGGAAAGACGCGAATTTCGTCAAAAGATTGCGTAAACAATGTTAGATAATTACTTAATGTAATATCTAACGGGGTTGAGAAAGTTATAGCAGAGTGGCAAAATGCAGTAAGAAGCGTATAGCTGATTTAGAAACCCCATAATAAACTTGAGATTAAATTTAAATAAAACTATAAGTACCTAATGAAGCTGAAAAAGAAAAATGAATTACAACGTAAATGGTGGACGAAAGAAAGATAACAGATTTAAAAGTAACTTAATATTTATTGATTAAAACAAAAGATAAAAACAAATAATAAAATAAAAATGAAACATTAAATTTAAACAGTTACTCAAAGATAAATGACTATGAAACAAACTTATCTGCTTTGACATAATATGTATAACATAACTCATGGCATTTGGCATAAAAGCATCTCGTGAAAAACAATCAGATGAAATACTATTGTTTTCAATTAAACATGACCTTCAATGCACCAGGACTCCATTTATTAAAAGCACAACAGCTTCTCGAAAATAACTTGCTTCAAAACACTAACCGGACGATAAACAATTTCACTTTGAAAATACGAACTCTGTAAAACACATGGTCGATTGTAGAACTTCACTTCAAGGTCAATGACACGAGGTAAGCAAACGGAGAACGAAATTAACTCAAACGTAAAGCTCGGACACTTTCAGCAATATATCCCTCCAGGAAAAACCATTTACATTTTCCAAGGACAATTACCTAGGAACATCGTATCTCGAACTACTTGCTCTCAAATATAAAACTAACTTGAAGTAAATAAAAGTCTAAAGTCCGGCCAAATATTCAAAAACATTTCTTCAACGCTGATACCAGACACTAATTAAAAGATATTTCCATTAAGTGTAGACTTCACATAGCTGAGTTTAAAAGCTGACAGAAAAATATAACAGACGTCTTTAAGATTAATAAAAGTCGGCACTAAACACCAGACAACAAACACATTTAAAAACTCGAAACTGCTGGATGTTCACGGTTGAAGGATATTTATATCTCAGCCAGCCACGATAACAGTGCTAGTACGCAGCTCCGGACACGCCCATCGGTCAGCTATGAATAATTACTGAAGACGTAACCATAGCGACACATGACAACGCTAGACGACTCACGCCATCTAGTGGCAGTTGGAAAAACTACGTAAAGATCGAATGGCAGGAAGTAATATAAACAATATTGTAAATGAAATCAATATTGTAACTAAAAGAGAGATAATAGAAATAAACAGAATTATATCAATAGAAACCTAGATAAGAGAAAAGAAATAAAAAGATGTTTTTATTTATAAGTAAGTGAGCTAAAACAGGAACTTATAGAATGAGATGGAAAATGGATATTCATATGTACAGGGACAAGAATAGAAAAGCTCAAATTTGTTATCAAATGCCCCCCCTCTTGTCCACTGTACAACTTGAGGTAGATGCTCAAAAACAAGTACATAATCTCAAAGAATTATCCCTCAACAAGAGCATTCACAAAACCCACAACTCTATCTTTAAAAGAAAAACAATCCAAAACTCCATCCACAGCAATCCAAGCATCACCAAAAACAAGTAAATAACCATAGTAAAAAGCAAGTGATAACAGCATTAAATATAGAGTCCCGACGCATTAAAAGCCTGTAAATACAAAGATAAAAATATTTAGTTATCATACACAAAAATACAACACATAACATAAAGCTATAACTATCCAGTCCATAGACAAAAATCATCACATCACTGTATTGTGATACAACAGTCTTTCACCATCTTTCCTCTTTTTTTTCCAATAACTCCCTTAAACTTCTCTATAGTATTCAACATCAGCACATACACATTAATTTTCAAGAATAATTAAATACCAGTACATACAAACATTAATTTTTAGGAATAATTAAATATAGGATAAAACAAACATTTTTATAATTTATGATAACAAATATGACTCAAGATGGCATTATATATATATAAAAAAAAAACTTATAAAGTTTGGCATATGACTTCAAACAATGGCACAGTAAAATCTAAAACATTAGAAAACCTTTTGACTGGTCCATCAAATAAACTTGCACGACATCCAAAATTTAAAACCAATTACACCATGAAAACAAGATAACCCAAACCGGTATATAGGGCCACATGCTCCATGCCACTGTATGTTTAAATATATCATAATAGATTAAGTCAGCAATTTACCTAAAGAACAGTAACTGGGCAAAGGTATAATGGTACATAACATCCATGCTCAAAAAAAAACACCTTTTGCATTCATCCACTACCCTTTCGCTTACATTTGTTCACAAAAACATTCTTTCGGAATATTCACTCTAAACATTTGCAACTTCACATTTGCTCGAGGCCTCAAGACTTCATACTCACAAACTCTCAACAAAAAAGACGTAGGCAAACGGTGACACAGATAATGAAAGATCAATGTTGAAGGATCCATATACAAAACTTTAAACAACAGAATTAAATAGCCCCAAACAATTTCCAGAGCCAATCAAGGAACATGCAAACATGGACGTCAAACAGCCATTATTCAGAACCAGAACAACAGTCTTCATCTAGACCTAGAGGGTGCTATTTCAAAAACTACGTTATCTACTTAAAAAGACAACCATTCGAAATATAAAATTTCTATGCAGGAACAACAACATTTTGGTTCCACCCCTCTTTTATCAAACCATGCCATATCACATTGATCAACTATACCATAACTTATTGAAAGCCACCTCATCTTATTCTTCATCCATTTCTACTTTGACAGAATACTGGGAATGAGTTGAATGAAAACAGCTAAAAATCAAGTGAAGAATTCCATCTCTTTTCATTTAATATTCAGGAAAAGCATTTAAAAATTCAAATCACACTTTCCGATAATTGTCCTAAAATGAAAAGGATAAGAATGCTACTAACACCAACATGACTACAAGCCGTTACAAATAAATTATCTGGCCCCCCCTCAGAAAGCAAAAAAAAACATTTTAACTTCCAGGATAGGCTCACTATCAAAAGACTGCCAATTTAACTTAGCACTCTTAAAAATCTCTTTAAGGATATATAAACGGTTAAGCCTTTAAACTTGATCTATATATGACCAACATGACTAACCTACATCCAGTTTTCCACATACAACTTGCAGTTTTAACATGCTACTGATTTCTTCAATACCTCCCAGAAAAATCTGCTGAAAAAGTTGTCCAACGTATTTATCCCACTCTAATTTATCGATCAAAACTGATTACTAAACCATTTGGAGAACCATCAGAAAAATTCCGTCTCAAAACCAAATTTCACCTGGGCCATCAATAGGAAACAATCTTCCATCCAGTGCTCTAAAACATTCTAGCAACGAACCATTTCTAGTCTATATATATATATATATAGCTCAATGAAAGGAACCCCAGACTATACCTCTACAGACCAAACACCTACAGTAGTATAACCAATTGTTATGCTAAAAATTAGGGATGCAACGGATATCCGGCAAATATCCGATATCCGGCACATCCGGCTGATTTTTCAATATCCGAAATACCGTCGGATATCCGAATCACAATCACCGGATATCCGACTTCTCTGCCGGATATCCGGCAATGCGTAACAAAGCAAATATATATAAGGATAAGAGAAATCGTTTGACCCAAACAATGCCGAACGACTTTTGTTTATAATGCAAAATATGAAAGTAAGTCCACTATTTATGAGTAAAAGGTAATTCCCAAAAGTTTAAAGAATTACCAGCTTTCCTAACATTGGTATTTGAACTCTCTATAATAAATTTAAGAATTTATGTTTACATCTTTTAGAAAATTGTACCTTTACTTTCAGAATGTGAAACAAAATCTGAAGTTGGTTTATTAAAGTATGACTTTATTAATTTTCTTTCTCTCTTTTAAGTTTAACAATTAAACAGGCCTATTTTTACTTTCTTCTATCTTCAATAGGCCCCACCAGTGGCCGAGAGGTTCTGCCCTCGAAGCTGGTAGACGGGAAGTGCTGGGTTCGATCCCAATCGCGCCCGTCGGCCTAATCGTTCGGAGTTTTCGTGGTTTTCTTCGAGCCGTGGATTTTCCATGTGTAAATACGGATTAGGTTCCCTTAGAAAGACCCCCACGGAGGGCACTCCCCCCGGGCCTATATCCCTTGTGTAGATAATCGGCCGTCAAAAAATCAACCAACCAACCAACCATCTATCTTCAATAGAAGAAAGTATTGTAACTGAGATTTTTTTTTCGATTTCTGGTAGGGATTGACCGAAGCAGCAATTTTGCCGAATACCGAATACCGAAGCTTCGGTCGAAGTGTACGCCGAATATTCGGTATTCGGCGACCGAATACTTGAAAATTTTTAATATGCATTTTTGCATATACTAGCTTTTTTAATAAACTTTAATTGAAATGAAATTCTCAATAATTTAATTCAGTTACATTTTTATTCTTAAATCTAATGACTTCTTTCCACTCACAAATTTATTAACCCATCACTTTTTATTATTTTATCACTAGTCAATACCCAAAAATAACCTATGAAAGTATTAAACTATGCAGGCTATTATTAAGGATAAGGACTACCAGAAAAACAAAAGTTCATTCAAATAAAAAGAAACAATGTTGTTATTAAGCTGATTTACTGATTGTCTAATTATAAACATATTGAATAGGAATGTTCTCAAAATACAAAAAGTATCATATCAATTTGTACATTTAACTATTTTCTATCAAATTATTGATAGATATTTATATTTTGATTAATATTTTAACACTGTGGTGATGAAGATTACAAATTTGAACGTTTTTGATATAACGGTTATAAAAGCTATAGGATAAGCATTGGAGTATACTTATTGGATGTGTGTATTTTCTTTAATAACCTTAGATATACAGATAGGAACTCTAATATACTTATTTGATGTGTATATTAAAGAAAATACATATTAAATAAATTTAAATTAAAAAAAACTAATGTAGAAGTAATTAAAATTAAATGATAAGGGATGCATCTTCCTTACTTTTTTCTTCTTCTCTAGTTGGCAGTTGTTTTGATTTCACCCCTATGTAGACTATTTTAGGAAGGAAAAAGTTTTTTTTAAATAAAAAATGGCCTTTGACTTGTTTTTTGTAGTGCAAGCTGAATTCTGAACTAGTGATGCAACGAATAGCGGTTTGGCCGAATACCGAATATTCGGCCAAGTTACAGCCGAATACGGCCAAGTTACGGCCTATTCGGCCGGCCGAATACTGAACTTATTTTTGCCTAAAAACAACATATAGTATGCACTATATGCACAATTCTTGTATATTTCACAATTAAAATGTATTGTTTTCTTTTAAAAAAATTATTTATATACAAATTTTTAATTTTTAAAGCATTATTTTACTCTGAAAAAATATTCGGCTATGTTCGGCCTAAAAATTGCCTCAATAATATAATTCGGACCCCCCCAAAAAAATTCTTAGCAAAAGTTGCTCATCAGGTACTGTCTAGTTACATTTTAATAGATATTATGTGTGTTGTTGTTACATTTTAAAATAATGACAAAATTTTAAAAGTACTAGGAAACACAAGTTTCAGCTTTCAGATGAAATAAAATAAAAAATAAGAAATCTTAATATCTTAAGAAAAACCACACATAGAAAGGGTGAAAGGAATATCCTCTAAAATGGCAGAAAGAAATCATTGTAGACTTTATAAAGCTCACAATTAACAAAATTTTTATTTATCTTTATTATTTTTTTTCTTTGCTGTCAGCAGTGAAGCCTCTATAGAAAGTGCCCCTCAATGTGAAGAAGTAAAAGAAATTAGTAATTTTCTTTCCCAGCCACTACTAGAAAGACAACAGTGTCCTTTGGAGTGGTGGGCGAAAAATTCGGAAGACTTTCCAAACCTTTCACAATTAGCCAAAAAGTACCTTTCTGCACATGGAAATACCATATATAGTGAGAGATTATTTTCAGAAGCAGGTAACAGTTACGGAAAAAAAAAAAAAAGAAATAGACTATTACCTGAGAATGCTGAATTATTATTTCTGCATCACAATCTACGTTTATTGAAAACATTTTAACTGTTTTTTAAGGCATTACAATGCTATTCTTGAAAAAAAAAAACATCTAAAAGGTAAATGCATACTAATTAAAAGAATTTAGTATTTACATTTCTTTCATTATTTAATAAGAAATAGTAACAGACTTAAAAAAATAACTTAAAATATATTTAACTTTTAAGCGTATTTTACTAAAAGAAAAAACCCTTAAGTATTGCAACATATACGACTTAAATATCTTATACATATAATACATCTATATCTAATCAATCATATATTTATGTTCTTTATAGGTATCATTCTATTGAAAAAAATATTTTTTATGTAACAAGGGTTAAATGTTAAACTTCCCATTATGATAAAAAAAAAAAAAAAAAAATGAATTAGCTTGTACAGCTGTATTCAGTGACCCGGAGCCGAACAATTTTTGATGCTCCAGCTCCGCTCCTAGAGAAAATACTGTGGCTCCGGCCTCGGCTCCGACTTCGCGCTTTTGAGTTACAGATTTTAATTTACACGTTTAATTTTTTGCTCACAAATACTTTCTACCTTCATTAAAGATCTGTCAAAATGCATTTTTCTTCTCATCAAACTTCAAATGCTTGTTCAGAAAGTATGACATCTTTTAGCTTTTGCGTTTAAAATAGAAAGTTTGGTGGAATTTTAAACACAAAAATCTTAAATTTCTTCTACACTTTTCAAACAGAAAAAATTGTACAACTACACATGCAAAACAACAGGCGGCCATATTTGTTTTCGAATAGTGTTGTCACTTAGTTCAAGTAGAAGTAAAGTAGTGTTACCATGTTTCGAGAAGGTTTCCTTCTCTAATAATAATAAAAACCTAAAAAATGATACAATTAAAATACTGAATAATGATGTACAGTAGAAGATCTTTATAACGCAAACCTAAAAATGCAAGGTTGTGCGTTATATAGAATTTTGCATTATATGGATCACATTTCACACATCATTAAATTTACCTTATAAACACAACCATATAAATCTCAAACATACCAAAATACATTAGAGTATCTTTATACTGCACTTCTTGTCACCAGAAATTATCCAAATTATAAATTTTTGCATTATATGATCATTTTATATTGTTTATTTTATAAGCATGGTCCAACTATACCTGGACCCAATCATTCATTACATTACTCATTTCCAAAAATATAATATTTATTGTAATAATAGCAATTTTTTTTCATTAAAAAGTTTTGAATTAAGGAGATAAAGTTGAATTAATGTATCAAATGTAGTTTTCTAGAGAGTAGCAATTTTTACGATGTGGGATTTCAGGTGCTTCTTACCTGCAAAATTCATTGTTTACATCTGAGAAGTTGTGCGTTATATGGAGAATTGCATTATATAGAATCGCGTTATAAAGATCTTCTACTATAATTAAAATATTTTAAGCCTAGAAATTTAAAAGACTGAAAAAAAAGATTTAAAAGAATATTAAAAACTAAAGGAGCCCTGGAGCTGGTGAAAATTTAGAGCTCCGGCTCCAGCTCCAGCTCCAGGGAAAACACAGCTCCGGAGCGCTCCGGCTCCGGGCTCCAGCTCCGGGTCCCTGGCTGTATTAAAACAATTTTGAATAGATTAATTTTAAATTTAACAGATTATTTTAGCTTATTACAGATACTTTTTGTACTTACTGATACAGCATAAAATTTTTTTAACATGATTCCTAAATTAGCCTCTTATATAAAAATGGGTAGATAAAATTTATTCGGAGTATGAAAGTTAATGGAAAAAAAAGTGTTAGTTAATTTCAAATAAAATTTTCATTATATATGATGAATATAAATTGTCAAATTAAAAAGTTATACTGTGTAAATATAAAAACATTTATTACAGTATTATTCGGCCAAGGCCGAATAATGGACTTGATATTCGGCCGAAGCCGAATATTCGGCAGACAGGCCGAATGGGCCGAATATTCGTTGCATCTCTATTCTGAACTCATGCATATAATATTAAACCTCATTGTTTAGCCTATTTTACTGCTAAGTAAAAGAGAATTCTTCTAATTCTAAAAAAATACTTATCTGCAATTATTCGGCCGAATACTTAAAAGTATTCGGCCGGAGCCGAATATTCGGTTTACATGCCGAACCACCGAATACCGAATCAACTATTCGGTATTCGGTCAATCCCTAATTTCTGGTTTTCGGTGGGCTTAGACGTTTTAGGGGTCAGAGATCCCAAAACATGCTTATACAAAATGTCTGTCTGTCTGTCATCATACCATCAAAAAGTGTATGAAGTTATGCATAGAATTGAACCAAATTTTTTGTGAATGTTTTTGGCTATAGCCAGCTGGTCCTTCTTCAATATTGGAACATTCCACTGGAAGGGGGCGCTGTAATCATGATTTTTGTGCCATCAAAAAGTGTATGAAGTTATGCATAGAATTGAACCAAATTTTTGTGTATGTTTTTGGCTGTGGCCGGCCAGCAGGTCCTTCTTCAATATGGAAGCATTCTGTCAGAAAGGAGTGCTGCTGTAATTGAGATTTTTGTGCCATTTTCATTATTGTACTGTCAAAAAGTGTCTGTTAAATATGTAATAAGTTATCCATATAATCGAACAAAATTTTTTGTGTATGTTTTTGGCTATGTCCAGCAGGTTCTCCTTTAAATTAGAAATATTCCACCAGAAGGGTGCGCTGTAACAGTGATTCCAAAAAACATGTTTTTACAAAATGTCTGTCTGTGACTCTGTGAGTCTGTCTGTCTGTCTGTGTGTATGTGACACAAATTTTGTGGGCGCTCTACCTCAAGAACTAATGCACGAAATTTAATAAAAATTTTTATTCAAATAGTCCATAATATAAATTGGTGCTGATTAGTTTTTGGTGTAAATCGCCCAACAGGTGGCGCTGCTATGCTGCATTTTTCGCGATTTCTGCACTAGCTCTATCTCAAGAACTAATGCACGGATTTTCATAAAACTTCAGATTCAATTAATCCTTGATATGAATTAGTGCTGGTAATGTTTTGGTGCAAATCGCCCAACAGATGGCGCTGCTATGCTGCATTTTGCAGCATTTACACGATTTTCGTAATAGCTCTATCTCAAGAAATAATGCACAGATTTTCATCAAACTTCAGATTCTGCTAGTGCTTGACATGAATTAAAGTTTTGCACCTTTTGGTGTAAATCGCTCAACAGGTGGCGCTGCTATGCTGCATTTTTGTGATTTCCGCAGTAGCTCTATCTCAAGAACTAATGCTTGGGTTTTCAACAAACTTCAGATTCAGGTATACCTGGATATGAATTACTGCTGTTTATGTTTTGCTGTAAATCGCTCAACAGGTGGCGCTGCTATGCAGCATTTTTCTCGATTTCCACAATAGCTCAATGTCCAGAACTAATGCACGGATTTTTATCAAACTTCAGATTCAGTTATTCCTTGACATGAATTGATGTTTTGTTCCTTTTGGTATAAATCGCTCAACAGGTGGCGCTGCTGTGCTGCATTTTTTATGATTTCCACAGTAGCTCTAGCTCCAGAACTAATACACGGATTTTCATCAAACTTCAGATTCCGGTATACCTTAATATGAATTAGTGCTGTTTGTGTTTTGGTGCAAATCGCTCAACAGATGGCGCTGCTATGCTGCATTTTTTAGAATTTCCCCTACAGCTCTATCTCAATAACTAATGCACGAATTTTCATCAAACTTCAAATTCAGGTATACTTTTATATGAATAAATTGATATAATTTCTTTTGCTATTTAAATGATTTAATTGACGTGATTTATATAGAAGAAAGTTTTGTGATGGCCACAACATACTAGTTAGGGGTATGTTTTTGGCTATGGCCAACTGGTCCTCCTTGAATTTGAAAATAGTCAGCTGGAAGAGGGCGCTATAATAATGATTTTTGTGTTATTTCCATTATTTTACCATCGAAAAGTGTATGAAACTAAGCATAGAATTGAACCAATTTTTTGTGTATATTTTTGGCTATGGCCATCAGTTTTTCCTTGAATTTGGAAATATTCTGCCAGAAGGTGTCACTGTGACAGCGTTTTTTGTAAAATTTTCTCAATTTTTTGCATTTTTTGTACTGTATATTGGTGGCTTGTGAAGTCATGGGAACTTCGCATCCTGCTAAGCTGTCTATTCACAATCAGCTGATGTACAACAGAATAACGAAAAAAATTATTGATTTTAATAAATATCATGATTGAGATTAACTTATTCTTATTTTGATTAATTGACGAGCAGAAATCTTAGATCAAAATCAAAGTTGGTATAATATTGAACTAATAATATCGAAGTATTAACATTTAAAACTACTTTTAGAAATATTAAGACGTATGAGATAGAAGAAAGTTTTGGGATTGGCACATCCAATTAGTTATATTTGTAACCAGAGTTGTATAATATAGATGCACGCCGTGCGCGGAAAATTTTCCGCAGAATTCGGAACTTTGCGGAAAATTTCTTAGAGAAGAAAAGTAGCTTTTGTTCTTGTATTTTTTTTTTAAATATCGAAAAATTAAAAATGTTCTCCAATTTTATGTACGATTTATTTATTGTTTGATAGGGGTGATTCTGTTCCGAATTTTCCGAAAATTTAAGGCATTCGGTTCCGAAAATTAAAAAAAAATCGCCCATCAGTCCGAAAATTCAGACACAAAAAAAATCACTGAAATATATTGCGGATTTCAACAAATGATCGCCGAAAATAAACCAATTCCGTCAATTGTTCGCAGAAAAAATACCCAATTTTGTCAAAGCATCACGGAAAAAATGAAAATTTCGTTAAAGGACCGCGGAAAAACGCTAATTTCTTTAAAGAATAATTGTGGACAAAAAAAAAAATTTCTTGTCAAAGAATAGCAGAAAAAACGCAAATTACGCCAGAGAAGTGCCGGAAAAAAAATGAATTTCGTAAAACATAGCGGAAAAAGCACCAATTTTGTCAAAGGATCGTGAAAAAAATCCCGCAAATTTCGTAAAAGAATCGCAGAAAAAAACTAATTTCGTTAAAGGATCGCGAAAGAAACACAAATTTGGTAAAAGGGCCGCGGAAAAAGCACGCATTTAGTCAAGGGATCGCGAAAAAAAATGAATTTTCTCAAAAGGCCACAGAAAAAAAAACGAATATTGTCAAAGGATTGCGAAAAAAAAGCGAATTTCATCAAAGAATCGCAGAAAAAAGCAAATTTTGTGTAAAAGCGCAGGAAAAAAACTAATTTTGTAAAAGCATAGCGGAAAAAGTACGAATTTTGTCAAAAGATCATGAAAAAAATGAAAATTTCGGCAAAGAACCGCGGTAAAAACTATTCATCAAAGGATTGCGAATTTCGTCAAAACCCCGTGAAAAAAGCTTGAATTTTGTCAAAAGATCGCGAAAAAATGCAAATTTCGTCTAAGGATAGGAGAAAAAAAGCACATTTTGTCAAAGGATCTCTAAAAAAGCGCGAATTTTGTCAAAAAAATGCAAATGTCGTCAAAATATCGCGGAAAAACAGAAATTTTTCCAAATGATCGCGGAAAAAATGAGAATTTCGTCAAAGGGCTGCAATAAAAACTCATCGGTCTCTTTAATGATGATACCTAAGAATGGACCTCTCCTTACAAAATGTGATTCCGTTGTTTCAGAAGCAATGTCCATTATTGCATTTTGTGAGAAGAGGTCACAATATTAAGGATGTTTCTAAATGCATTGACAAAATAACTGATAAGAATTCACCCCTTCATATCATGGATTTTTAGTTTTATTATTTTTTTAGCCAACGTAATTATTCTGTAATTAATATTAATTAATTTTTAAATTAAACGGTAATTATTTTAAAACTACTATTTAAAATTCATACAGTCAAAGTAATATAACACGTCATTTTATTAAACATTAAATTTGCAGAAAGTTTTTGACCCAATATTTATGTGCGCAGAAAGTTTTTGGTTTTATGCGAGTCTGTTTGTAACTTCATTATAAATAAAATATTTAAAATTAAAAGTAATTTTCTTTTTACTTATAAATATCACAGTAATTTAACTTAAAATAAAACTAAATGTGATTCAAAGCAAAACACTATTAAATAATTAAAACAGAAAAAAGGCATCAATTAAACCTTTATTTGGAGAAAATCACTCTTTAATCATGGGTATATTAGTAGATATTTTATGTTTAAATTATAAAAAGAATGTATGTATTTCTTTGTGAAAATACTCTACAATTATAGGCATATTTAATTGGTTAAAATTTGTTACACAAATTATCAGCATCTCATTGTACAAATTAATTATTAGCAATTATCAATATACTCAATCCCATATCCAAATCCAGTAGCAATTATCAGCATTTCATTGTACAAATAAACAGAATATTTTAATGTTTAAATAACATTTTTTATACAACATTATTAATATACTTTACATGGCTTGAATGGCAGATACATGTCTTGAATTTCGAGATGGGATGGTAGGATTCGTGCCCTAAAGAATATTGGGGGCGGGAGACTCCTGTTCCCAAAAAAATCATTTTCCGAAAATGTTTCTTTGTAAAACGACGATGAAGTCTCAGGACCGGCTGACAAACTTCGTGATATTTTCCACTATCAATTGGCAGATTTCACAGTTTCTTCTTACAACAAATTGACAAAATTCATGCTTGTTTTTCTCCATCTGACAAAACAATTTTGCGATTTTTCTCCGCGACCGACTGTACGAATTTCTTGATTTTTTTTCTGGAGACCTGATTGGTGAATTTCATAAATTTTTTTCGCAATCAATTGACAAATTTAGAAATTTTATTCTGTGACCGATTGGCAAATTTCCCTGTTTGTTCTTGTGACATACTGATGAAAGTAACGATTGTTTTTCTGCATCCGATTGAAAAATTTTGCATTTTTTTTTCTGCGACCAGCTGAGGAATATCACAGTATTTGCTCGTGATGGACTGGTAAATTTCACGATAGTTTTCCATGATCGATTGACGAATTTTGTGATATTTTCCCACTGTCGATTTCCCATGAACTTCAGTTTTTTTCTTGCAACCAATCGACAAATTATTTTATTTATTTTCACCATGATTGACGAAATCAGAAATGTTTTTTTTATGACCGTTTTATGTATTTTGCGATGTTTTACCTGTCTGCCCAAAATAGGAAATAACTAAAAGGGCAGCAACGGCCACTGGAGACTAAGCTCTATCAAATTGGCCAATAGTCAGCACTAAACAAAATGAGATAACACTTGTGATGCACATGGAAAAAAAAATAACTTTGATGAACTTAAAAAAAACATAATTAGAAACAACAAACTAGTTGTTTCTCGCAATTAACAGAAATTAGGACATGACTTTTTGAAATCAACCTTTTCTCGTGTAATAGAAGAAATCAATTGACTATTCCCTTTTCAAACTTTGGATATGGATTTCATAGCGTAGAACATAGTTCAATTAACGAAAATACCAGAGATTACAGTTTTGACTATAATTCCATTAAGGATATAATAAAAAAATTTGTTCAGAAGTGACATACCATCACAGATGTGTATTATTCATGTAAGTTAAAAATTAATGCACATCAGATTTTACAAAGTTTTCTAAAACTTTTTAAGAGAGCATAACCATGTGTTTCCGATAATTTCTAAAGTTATAAAATCGCTCTGTACTGTTTGTCAAAAGTGTAACTTCTGAAAGAGGCTAAAGTATGCAAAATGGAATAAAATCTAAATTAAGAAATTCATTTAGCAACCCGATTGTTAATTGCCCATAACATTGGATGAAAATTGGAAAATAGACATGGTATATATAAAGCTTGATTCTGTTCCTTTGTTTTAATAAAATAAAAATTTTGAATAATTATCTTGAGTTGTTAATTTAAATTGTTTCAATGGTATTTTGTCATATCTGTATAAATGTAATTCTTTAAGTAGCACATACAAAATAACGGGGTGTAAAGATTTTTTTTCCCTTTCTAACAGTTCAACTCCCCTGCATTTATAAATTTTGGGTACGAAACTCCCCTCCTGGGAAAACTTGAATTCAAGCCATGATATTCAAAGAGATATAGTTTTTGTAAATTATATTTCAATACATTTAAAATGTTTCAATGATGTGTGAAACATGTTTGTAATTTATTGTTTTGAAATGACATTATATAGAGAAATAATTCAATATATAACTAAAAACATATCTAGGGCCGGATATCCGATCGGATATCCGGCCGGATATCCGAATCCGGCAGACGAAGGAGCTTCGGATATCCGGTATCCGATATCCGGCAAAATCAATATCCGGTGCATCCCTACTAAAAATCTCCAAGTACTAAATCACCACATTGTCCAGTCATCGAAATCCATCCAAATCTTCAAAAATATTGGGTATATGCAAATATACAGTCACTACATCTTAAAAATTAAAATTGATGCTGACTTTACACAAGAAAAATTCATGAAGGAAAAATGACTTCATTGGACAAAAGTAGTAATGACAAAAAGATTTCCTCTAACTGATACAATAAAGATTCACAATCATGTCTTAAAAATATATTAAATGACTATATCAGCATAAAAGACTAATTTAAATGTCAATACCACTACATGTGTTTCATTTAATTGCTGAACATAGACTTATTCTCAATTAAATAACTCAAATATACATAGTTTACATTGCCAAAAACTGGATTTAAGTGTAATGTAAGAGAAGGGGGAGATCAACATTATATATAGACATAAATGAAAGTTAAGACAATGAATCACAATATAGGATTAAGCACAACATTTAAACAGGCAATTGCACAATTTCAAACGCAATTAACATGATCCATATAACATCTAAAATAATTAATCAAGTGGATCATCGAAAACCAATACTCAATCCCAAGATTCAATGTTAAACTATCATAATTATCTTTAAATTACTTTAAAACGAACAATTAACAACAATGTATAATTTACTGAATGACCCAAATATACCTAGAGATATGGATTAAATCCCAACACTTTTTACTTAATTTTAAATAGTTTAAAGAGAAAAATGAAATTAACAAAAAAAAGTTAGGCTATAAATGCCAGAACACACTTAGCATCCAGGGTTTAATCTCTTAACCATTAAACATTAAAATTTGGCCAAGGAAAACTCCCATACTAAAAATGCGAACTGCATAAAACGTTAAGATAATCTTAATATAACCCAATTAAAATAAATTTACTAATTTAAAAACATTTAATTTTATAAAGTTTAAAACCTGTATTTTTAAACTGACTGAATAATTAAATTAAACAAAACCAAAAAATAACTTAAAAGGATAATAAATTATTATTCAAAGGCCAGGATCATCTTTCAAATAAAATTTAAGCAGTAAAAATTTCCAAGTTAAGCAAATATCCAAAAAAAAACTGAATCTACCGTAACCAAACGATGGGTAAACGTGTAAAAACCCAAGAAAATACGTACTTCCATCGCAAGTTATGGTAGTAAAAAAAAATATATATTGAAATTCTATAACCATAATTTAAACAAGAACACCTGACAAAACCTGATTTAAAATTTACCTGATTTAAACAAGAACAAAAGCCTTGACTAACAATTAACACCAGTTCAATTATCAAAATTTACCTCAGGAGTCATTCGTAAACATTATCAAATTTTAAATATTTCTATAACAAAAAGTACTTTAAACTAATTAATCCTTTATAAAAAAAAAGTAATAATCCATTAAAACATTAAATATATATATATTAATTAGAAAACTATTAAATATTTAAAAACTATTATAAAATCTTAATTTATCGCTTAAAAGTGACTCCCCCCTCTTATTAACAACCAGTTTATGGCTTTTACTAGTAATATTAACATACTTTATTTAAGTCCAAATGACCCAGGGTAAGACCTATCAAAAACCTTAATTTCAATTTAAGGAAAATTCATCTTAAATGCAAGGTAAATGCTTTAGTTCTCAAAATTTAAAAATATCATTTGAGAAAACTAATCTCCCGATGGCACTCCTTAAATTTCTATTAACTCCCATATTTGTACAAAAATACTCAAAATATCTGAAAAACAAATGTAGACATGCATAAAAGTGTATAGTACAGATGAAATACAGGAAAAATTTCAATTCAAGACAATACAGTTAAAAATCCTATGAACTGGAAACCATAAATGGCGTCCGTCAACTTTCGTCAGCCTCCATAACTAAAATATTCATTTAATCAGCAAGAGTCTTCCTTTAGGAAAAGTCAAAACGAATGTCTATCATCACAGTGTAGAAAAGTTTAACACCTTGTAAAAAAAATGGACTCAAAAATGAGCCCAGCATAGCTTCCTACAATGCGCTATTATGAAAATAGGAGAACACTGGCACTAACAAATCTTCAAAAGCACTATTCATTAACTTGACACCTTTTAGTTAACTTTTAAAAATAGTAGATGAAGTTCAAAATTCGTCACAATATCGCTCAATAGCATCTTCATTAATATTCAAAAATTTATATATCTTTACTAAATTTCACGAAATAAACTTGAACCACAGCCATTTCTTCAAAAAAATTTCAAAACTTCATTAATTTCCAGACATTTCTTCAAAACTTCTATTATTCTAATCAAAGATCGCTTCTTTATATTTAAATCCATGCTTCATTTGTGATAAATTATGCCATGAGTTCAAAAAAATTTAACCTTTTACTTTAATAAGATTACAAAACGTCGCCCCCCCCCCCCCGTCGAAAACCTTCGCTAAACTGCTATGGGAGCCGAAAACTAAATCCACCATGTAAAAATACAAGACCTATTACGGTCAAAAACGTTAATCTTTAAAAATAAATAGATTTATAAGACAAATATATAAAATTCGCGACTTTAACTATTACGAAATTTAATTAAAACAAAAACTTATATTAATTCTATCATTTTATATCAGAATTAAGAACTACAAAAATATACCTTTATAAAAATAATGACTTTTAAAATAGGAAGGGCTTAACTGTAAGTTAAAAGTAGCCCATAACCTTATTTGTTAGATAATTACTTAATGTAATATCTAACGGGGTTGAGAAAGTTATAGCAGAGTGGCAAAATGCAGTAAGAAGCGTATAGCTGATTTAGAAACCCCATAATAAACTTGAGATTAAATTTAAATAAAACTATAAGTACCTAATGAAGCTGAAAAAGAAAAATGAATTACAACGTAAATGGTGGACGAAAGAAAGATAACAGATTTAAAAGTAACTTAATATTTATTGATTAAAACAAAAGATAAAAACAAATAATAAAATAAAAATGAAACATTAAATTTAAACAGTTACTCAAAGGTAAATGACTATGAAACAAACTTATCTGCTTTGACATAATATGTATAACATAACTCATGGCATTTGGCATAAAAGCATCTCGTGAAAAACAATCAGATGAAATACTATTGTTTTCAATTAAACATGACCTTCAATGCACCAGGACTCCATTTATTAAAAGCACAACAGCTTCTCGAAAATAACTTGCTTCAAAACACTAACCGGACGATAAACAATTTCACTTTGAAAATACGAACTCTGTAAAACACATGGTCGATTGTAGAACTTCACTTCAAGGTCAATGACACGAGGTAAGCAAGCGGAGAACGAAATTAACTCAAACGTAAAGCTCGGACACTTTCAGCAATATATCCCTCCAGGAAAAACCATTTACATTTTCCAAGGACAATTACCTAGGAACATCGTATCTCGAACTACTTGCTCTCAAATATAAAACTAACTTGAAGTAAATAAAAGTCTAAAGTCCGGCCAAATATTCAAAAACATTTCTTCAACGCTGATACCAGACACTAATTAAAAGATATTTCCATTAAGTGTAGACTTCACATAGCTGAGTTTAAAAGCTGACAGAAAAATATAACAGACGTCTTTAAGATTAATAAAAGTCGGCACTAAACACCAGACAACAAACACATTTAAAAACTCGAAACTGCTGGATGTTCACGGTTGAAGGATATTTATATATCAGCCAGCCACGATAACAGTGTTAGTACGCAGCTCCGGACACGCCCATCGGTCAGCTATGAATAATTACTGAAGACGTAACCATAGCGACACATGACAACGCTAGACGACTCACGCCATCTAGTGGCAGTTGGAAAAACTACGTAAAGATCGAATGGCAGGAAGTAATATAAACAATATTGTAAATGAAATCAATATTGTAACTAAAAGAGAGATAATAGAAATAAACAGAATTATATCAATAGAAACCTAGATAAGAGAAAAGAAATAAAAAGATGTTTTTATTTATAAGTAAGTGAGCTAAAACAGGAACTTATAGAATGAGATGGAAAATGGATATTCATATGTACAGGGACAAGAATAGAAAAGCTCAAATTTGTTATCAAACAACGCATAGGGGTGATTTTGGTCCGAATTTTCCGAAAATTTAAGGCATTCATTTCCGAAAATTTAAAAAAATCGGCCCCCAATTCGAAAATTCGGAAAAAAAATATCGCGAATTTCGACATCATCGCCGAGAAAAATTAATTTTGTTAATCGTTTGCAGAAAAATCGCCAATTTCGACAAAGGATCGCGTGGAAAACGCTAATTTCGTCAAAAGATCGCGAAAAAACGGTAAATTTCGTCAAAAGATCGCAAAAAACGGCAAATTTCTTCAAAAGACCGCGAAAAAACGGCAAATTTCTTCAAAAAATCGCGATAAAACAGAAATTCCGTCAAAAAATTGCGAAAAAAAAAAAAAACACAAAATTTGCCAAAAGATCGCGAAAAAACACAAGTTTCGTCAAAAGATCGCGAAACAAACACAAATTTCGGCTAAAGATTGCGAATTTCGTCAAAGGGCAGCGGAAAAAAATGCATAGCTAGTGTCGGAAGTGGATCCTCCCCCCCACCTGCTGTAACTTTTCAGAAAATTTGCTGTGAATTTCAGTATTTTTTTTAAAAACTCAAAATCACCCCCCCCCCCCCCCCCCAAAAAAAAAAAAAAAAAAAAATAAAAAAAATTTAGGAGTCAGAAGTTTTAAGTGTCCGTTAATGTGGAAGGTAGGATATCCTATGAATATTCAAAAATAATAATAATGATAATAATTTTTAATATATTCAAGTTATTCTTTTTTGTCATAATATATATTGTGTAATTGCACATTAGGGAATATTTTATTAGAGTTTCTCTTTGAAATTTGTTTATTTATAAGGATTCGGCTGTTTTTTAATCCTTGCTGAAAGTGTTATAAAACTTAAAAATCTTCTGATTTTTCACCAAAATCTTCTGATTTCTTCTGATTTTTTGTCAAAAATCTTCTGAGTTTTACCGAAATTTAGTTGGCAAGTATGTGTCATCAAATTTTTTCCTGCATAAGCCAGGGATTTTTTTTCTCCCTTCATTTCTCATGTCAAAAATGTCGCATACTTACTACTTTTTGAACTCATTTAATACAATTTTTTTCTTTATTTTCTTACTCACTTCAGTACTTTCTTCATTCGGTTTTGTTTTAATATTAGATGCAATCGTAAAATAAGATATGTTCCATTTCACCATTATGTACATGTTCACCTTAAAACTACCAAAAAAAAAAAAAAAAAAAGTCATTTATATACTTAATCGAAATCAGCAGAGCTTTTGAACAACAGGTGCATGAATTTTGGAGGTTAGTATCCAAAGTCAGTTTTATCAGTCATTTGTTGTTATGATTGACAAAAGCAAGGGGATTACAACTCGCAACACATTCATATCTCCTCTGCTCTCTTTTCAAAATCCTAGTTTATCATCTTGGGAATTAACATGTGAGGCAGAGGGGAAAAAAAAAAAAAAAAAAAAAAAAAAAAAAAAGCTAAAGTACAAACTGGAGTTTTTTAATGTTAAACAGAAATAAGCAGGGACATGGAGCTGGAGCCCGGAGCCGGAGCGCTCCGGAGCTGTGTTTTTCCTGGAGCTGGAGCTCTAAATTTTCCCCAGCTCCAGGGCTCCTTTAGTTTTTAATATTCTTTTAAATCTTTTTTTTTTTTTTTCAGTCTTTTAAATTTCTAGGCTTAAAATATTTTAATTACATCATTATTCAGTATTTTAATTATATCATTTTTTAGGTTTTTATTATTATTATTATTAGGGAAGGAAAACTTCTCAAAAAACAGCAACACTACTTTACTTCTACTTTCTACTTGAACTAAGTGACAACACTATTTGAAAACAAATATGGCCGCCTGTTGTTTACATGTGTAGTCGTACAATTTTGGCTGTTCAAAAAGTGTAGAAGAAATTTAAGATTTTTGTGTTTAAAATTCTACCAAACTTTCTATTTTAAAAGCAAAAGCTAAAAGATGTCATACTTTCTGAACAAGCATTTGAAGTTTGATGAGAAGAAAAATGCATTTTGATTTTTTCTTCGCATTATTTGTGAGCAAAAAATTAAACGTGTAAATTAAAATCTGCAACTTAAAAGCGCGAAGTTGGAGCCGGAGCTGGAGCCACGGTATTTTCTCTAGGAGCGGAGCTGGAGCTGGAGCATCAAAAATTGTTCGGCTCCGGGTCACTGGAAATAAGTGTTAAAGCTGGTCGTCAAATTTGATGACTGTGAATAATTTTGTAACCATCAAACAAATGTAATAATTTACTTGCATTTGACAATTGACTGCTGCTAGTTTTAAGCATTCATTTTATACTAAATGTCAGATTTTTGAATTCAAATCACTCCAGGGTAAGCTGATTTAAATCAGCTTGATTTTTTTAATCTCTTGATTTAAAAAAAAAAAAAGATTAAAACCACACAATTACATTTTTTGTAATTTTTTTCATTTATAAGGTTTAACTATACTGTAAATAAAAAAAAAATCTTGAAAAGAGTAATTAAATTTTTACAATTTATAACTTCCTTTGCTGAAACAAATTCCCATCCCTTTGTGTCTTTCACAACTTTATGGACAATGGCTTTGTCTGTAGACAACTTTAAAGTAGGGTCCTTTAATTATGGACACCCTGTATTTATAAAATGCTACCTGAAGAATAAGCATAAAAAAGTAATATGTATTGTGTATGATATACCTAGATAATACCAGTCAAAATCTGATTGTAAAAAACTTAATACTATGGGGGGGGGGGAAAGTACCCCCCCCCCCCTAAGATGAAAGCTACAAGACCAAATTTTTCACTTATCAGTGATTACCATAGATTTAAGTAAAGAAATGAAAGAATTTTAAGCTTATACAGTCAATTCTGTGAATTCTGCACACTTAGGGACCAAGGGTTTTGTGGATTATACATTTTTGCGGATTATAGATCATCCCTTTGTTTACAGTTTATTTTTTAAAGTCTGGCTATAAATTAGAAACAACTGCACCAAAAATTACAATGGAAAAGAAAAACATAATGCAACACTGGCTGATTATATTTAATAACTAAGATTAAAGAAAATTTAAATCGTATAAAATACTAATTTCAAACATTAACACAACACAATAGTAGTTTTTTTTTTTTAAGCCTATGAACACTTATTACTTCTTGCACAGAGATAAAATTTTGTTACTCAAGAAGATTTAAATATTTATAATTTAACTTGTTAAATTGACAATTTTCATTGTTTACATTCCAAAGCGTAGTGCGGATAATAGACGTTTGCAGATTATACATTGGCGGATTTCAGAGTTGACTGTAATTAGTCTTATGATATGAGTTTAATTAAAAATATTATAATACTAGGGTACATACTAGGGTAGCAAATTTTTCCCCCCTTTACAGTAATCTCATTTTTTGAAAAATATCTTTCTAAATTTAAACAAACTTTAAAATTTTATTTAAACTAATTGTGAAGCATTAGACAGACTTGAATACATTGAAAAAGCAATAAAATTAAAAAAAAATATATATATAAAAAGCAATTTAACAAATTACAACGATCATTTGAAAAATGATTTTTTCAAAGACTAAAATTTAAGACCTAAAAAAATTGCACGGAGTTGATCATACATTACGTACGCCATGAATTAAACATTAATAGTGTTATTACACGTAAAAATTCCAAGCGACAGAAATCGCTTGCGACTCGTATTTGGTGTGAAATATTTATATGTATTCATTCCTGTCCTATTTATCTTTTTTGTTATTTTTAATTGGCTTATTCCATTTTTCTTTTGCACATGAAAATCTTACAAATTAAAATTAACTCTTTGGCAGAAACTGTTATTCATTTTCTTTCATTTTCATTAGTTATTATCCACCTGAAACTTGCGTATTATCCAAGCATTTCATTGGCTGTTCGGGAAAAGGCTTTTCCGTCGTCAGATTTCCAAGAAATCTGATGACACGTTTTAAATGAAATTTCATTCTTAAACTTCTAAACATCCCCCAATATTACTCTTTACATCGTCGTGTAGAGCAAAAAATGTACTTTTAAATGCAATTTGTTTGAAAGCTGTATCTCAATTTGTTTCTGAGTTATTAATTTTTTTTGTAGTTTTTATTACTTTTTTGTCATAGTGGCAACACTCTGTTGTCCATCTCTGCTGAAACTAAAGGGAAATACAGATTACTGTATAGACCAATCACAAAACGAATAAAATGCGGATTAAACCAATAAAAACCTTCAGATATGCTTTTCATTTCCTACCCTGACGAGAACAATAACCATTTTTCCAAATGGTTAATAAAAAAGTTTAATTAAAATCAAAACATACGAAATATACATTTCACTGTGCCATCACATAGCCTCATCAGTACTAACATCAACCACAACAACAAAACATCGAACATGCTCTGGACTCTGTTAATGTTTTTCTTTTTAAAACAAGAAGTATTCATTAGGAATCGAACCTGATTTGTTCAAGGTATATGGGTATTATAGCTTAATGAACCATCCCTCCATGAAAAGTCTGTAATGGTAATCCTTGCAGTTATTTTTAAAAATTAACGAATCTGCGAAAAATAGGGTATGCTGTATGCTCCGTATCAAAAGCATGTTCCATTGAGTAATGTTTCATAATTAGTTTAAATAATAAGTTAATTCAAATGTTAAAATGTACATGCATATTAAGAACATCTGAGTCTAAAACAGTGATTTTAAAATTTGCTGCTTCCAGGTAACTGTTTATAATATATTTTAAGTTTTCATAGGTTATTTTATTTAATTATAAAACCATAATAGAATTAATCTTGTTTAGAGTTCTCAAGGGCTGATGCAGGGTTTTTTCCTTGGGGCCCATTTTGTGAAAAGTAGAAGTTATTTTTGTGAAAAATAACATTTTGTAATGAAAGTTGCAATCCAATTCGAACCAAGCATTTATTAACAAAAACTTTTTAAAACCCTTTTGCTAAAGTTTTCGTTTTTGCTTAACTGGTTTTATTTCAGGGTTGCCGGCTTTTAGCCAGACCAAAAAAAAAGGGCCGGCTTTTTTTGGTTTTAACCACTTTAAAAAAAGCCGGTTTTTATTTTTAAAAGTTAGTTTACAGTTAATTCGTTTTAAATTTGGATCAATTAATTTTTAATACACTCATAAATATTTTCTACTAAAAAAAATTATAAATTTCTATTAAATTTTGTCAAATAAGTCTTTTATAACTGCTAGGCAACTGTGAAGGCATTATGTCTGGGAAAAAAAAAAAAAAAAAAAAAACACTGAAAAGAATATAAGTTAGTCTTCAAACTGGTGTTTTGAAATTCTATATTACATAGCTCCACATATACTACACATTTTTAAGATAATATAGTTAATTAATGACAAAATGTAGTACCATGGTTCGTACGCTTTGGAAAAAATAGAAAAAGTGCTGGAAAATATCGCGAACTTCAACAAATGTTGCCGAAAAATATCAATTTCAACAATCGCTCGCATGAAAAAATCAGTAATTTCGCCAAAGGATCGCTTAAAAAATGCGAATTTCATCAAAAGGTCGCAGAAAAAACGTGAATTTTGTCCAAAGGACACGGAAAAAAAAACCGCGCATTTCGTCAAAAACTAGAAAAATAACAGAAATTTTGATAAAAATATCGAATACAGCGCAAATTTCGTCAGAGGATCGCGGAAAAAACACGAACTGCATTAAAAGATCGCGAAGATACGCGTGTTTTCATCAAAGGATCGCGCAAAGAAACGCAAATTTCGACAAAGGATCGTGAAAAAAAAACAAATTTCGACAAAAGATCGCAAAATAGTGCGAATTTCTACAAAAGATCGTGTAGGGGTGATTCTGTTCCGAATTTTCCGAAAATATAAGGCATTCATTTCGGAAAATTTAAAAAAATTGGTCACCAATCCGAATATTCGGTCATAAAAAATCGCGAATTTCGACAAATGGTCGCCGAAAAAAATAAATTTTGCCAATCGTTTTCAGAAAACTTGCCAATTTTGCCAAAGGATCGTGGAGAAAATGCAAATTTCGTCAAAGAATCGCAGAAAAAACGGAAATTTCGTCCAAGAAACGTGATAAAACCATATCTTTTGTTGAAAGATCGCAAAAAAATAACGAAAATTTCATCAAAAGATCGTGAAAACCGAAAATTTCTCGTCAAAAGATCGCGAAAAACCGAAAATTTCTCGTCAAAAGATCGCGAAAAACCAAAAATTTCTCGTCAAAAGATCGCGAAAAAAATTACAAATTTCGTCGAAAGATCGAGAAAAAAATGGTAAATTTCGTCGAAAGATCGAGAAAAAAATGGTAAATTTCGTCGAAAGATCGCGAGAAAAATGGCAAATTTCGTCGAAAGATCGCAAGAAAAATGGCAAATTTCGTCGAAAGATCGCGAAAAAATGGCTAATTTCGTCAAAGAGCCACAGAAAAAACCCGTAGTTAGTGCTGGGAGTAGATTTCCCACTCCTCCCTTCCCCCTTCTGCTCTAACTTTTCAGAAAATTTGAGGTGAATCGCGGAAAAAACTCTAATTTCTTCAAAGGATCGTGGAAAAAACGTGAATTTCTTCAAAGGATCGTGGAAAAAACGTGAATTTCATCAAAGGATCGTGGAAAAAACGTGAATTTCATCAAAGGATCGTGGAAAAAATGTGAATTTCCTCAAAGGATCGTGGAAAAAAGGGAAATTTCGTCGAAAGATTACGATAAAAGACTAAATTTGTCAAAGGGCCTCGAAAAAAAAACCACATAAGCCAGTGCTGGGAAGGGATTTACCCCTTCCCCTATCTGCTGTAATCTTTGAGAAAATTTGCTGTGAATTTTAGAATTTTTTAAACTCAGAATCACTCTTGAAAATTTCATCAACTATACGCTGAAAAAAATCACGAATTTCTTCAGTCTGCCACTGAAAAAAAATTGCAAATTTTAAGAATCCGCTGGGGAAAAATAAGACAAACCACAAAATTTGTCCATTGGTCATCGTTAAAGAATGCAAATTTTGTCAATTTGTCGAAAAAATCTTGAAATTCATCAGTTTGATGCCGATTTCATATATTGCCCCCCCCCCCCCCCCCCCCAAAGAAAAAAAGAAACCCCCTCCTAACATAATCAGTCATTAAAAAAAATAAAAAAATGGTCATTCATAAAAATTGCAAATTTTGTCAATCAGTTATAACTTCACCGAATTATATTAATTCTAAAGTTTTCATAGTATAACAGATAAAAAAAATTTATTTCACTTTTATAAATCCATTTTTTAAAAAATCTTTTGTATTTAAAAAGTAAAAGTAAATTATCTAATCTGTATTTCAATTATTTTTGTATGGACAGTGCAAATGCTGTAAGGTTTGAGAATTCAGAAAATATGTATTAAAAAGTATAACTTGTAAAAAATTGTTCACAACTTCAGAAAGGCTAATATTTGACTCCTGATGAGTGTTCAGAATTCCCAAAATTGAACTGGTTTACTTTTGTCTTCTACTCTTGTAGTGATACCATACCTTTTATTTATTTATTTACTTATTTTTATTTATTTATTTTTTGCACTTAAAGAATAAAAATCAAGCTCTGTTTTCTTAACTTTTTATTATATATGAAATTTCTTCCCATGGTACCTTACTAAGATAAAACACATTATTTTTTAAAAATTCTCTAATAATGTCTTGAAAATGCCTGTTATAAAAATTCAAAGATTTGATAAAATTTCTTTGAAATAGATAATCAATGGGGTGGCTATTTTCCTTATGTGTTATTGTTTGCCATTTTTATGCATGTATCTAAACAGTCCTTGAATAGTGCTGGAATAGTACTTGAAAAGTGCTTGAATTTTATTTGTTCTCGAGTGTATGAACCATGAGTACATCAAAATGGAAACATTCTTATGTGTCCATATGGAGAGATTAAGTTATAAATGTTAAAAGAGAAAGGGTGTAATATTTGAGGAGAGTGGTACATAAGTGTATAAAAAATAGAGTATTTAAACAAGAAAGAAAAAAAAAATCTAAATAAAATTTTGAAAAGCTTGTTGCTAAGCACATTCATGCATATGCTATATCATAATGTTTTTAATAGTGAGAAATGGTGTTTTTTTATTAATATGACTATGTATAATTTTAAATGTTTACTAGAAATAAAGTAAGACTTGTATATTAATAGCTCTTAAAATTAATTAAGTAATAAAACATGTAACTAAGTAACCATTGTCCTCTAATTTTATAAAGCAGTAAAAATGAAAAATTGGCAGTTGGTAAGGCCCTTTTAAAATTTAGCTGACATATTTACAATTCTGACTACAAATCACTAGCAAAGACATCTAAGTTTTATTGCAGTATTAATGTCCTCATTATTGAGAAACTGGGTTACTTATTAAACTCTAAATCAATTAAATGTCATTAAAACTAATCAAAAACACTTTAAAATGTGTAGTTTATAATTTCTCTGCTTCATTGTGTAAAAGCCACTGGCCTGGCTTTTTAAAATTTTAGCCGGCTTTTTTGCAACCCTGTTTTATTTACAAATCATGCATTTTAAAACCTAACAAAATAAAAATAACAAACAGTAGCAAGTTTTTATGAAAAGGAATTTTGTGAAGGGGCCCATTTTGTTAAATTCATTTTTGTGAAGGGGCCTGTTTTGTTAGATTTTTGTGAAGGTGCCCTATATGGGCCACAAATTTTGCCTGGATCGACCCCTGGTTCTTATATATATCAGTGGTAGAATTGATAAAAAGTCACTGGTCCCAAGGACCAGTAAGCATGAGTTTACTGGTCCACAGTCATCATCACTGGCCCGCTACATAAAATTCTATTAATTCCCTTTAACCCTTGAGTGACTCCCCCCCTCTTAGAATATAAACCAAACTTCCTTTACAGCCATCCAAAATTTTCAGCATAGTAAAATTATAATTTACTAAAAATTAAATAAACAGTATACATAACGAAAAACTATAAAATTATTAATTAGATATTTTATTTATCTGATTATTTATTTCAAATGACTAAGATTTGATGCAATTTTTTAAAATTATTGTGTGATTTGCGTTTGGTTGCAGTTTTCTAGGGGATGGGGAATTTACCTGTGAGAAAGGGAGAAAAAGTTACTGGTCCTGCTGACCACTAAATTTTTCAAATTAGTGGTCTGATTGCATTATTTGGTGGTCTCGGACCACCAAGGATTTCGAACACTATATATATATATATATATAATGTATGATATGTTTTGTTTTCACTAGTAAGAGATAAACATGTCGGTCTTAAGCAACAGCATACACTCGTTATGTAACTTAATGAAGAAATCAAAGTTTTTGCAGTCATAAAATCATGATTAAGAGTGGAAGGTCAGGACTCCATCCATTGGAAGGTTTTCCAAAAAATAGTAATAGAAGTCGTTAGATTCATCAAACATTTATTAGATGATCATAAAGTGCACCAAACTCCACTAGCCATATGTTATCCATGTTCAGGCAGTTGTTACGTCGTAAAATGTAAACCACTAGATGTTACGTATTAGAACAGCATGACGAAGATTCAGGAAAAAAGCTCTCCAGGTGATGTGTGTTTAAGCAACTCAATAATCTTAAAAATCCATTTCTCCTAGCCCATGCAACCAGTTAAATGCAAAAACTGCACGCATATGAATACAATACAAGAGAAAGAGCAAATCCCGTAAAAGCAGCCGGAAGGACGCAATGAGACGCAGAATACGATAGGACCTAGCTCTGGGTGTGGTATTACTAATAATGTGCCGTTATAATTATTTTGAAGTTCTTTTTAGTTAACATGCATTGTGTAATATTGCAATAAACCCCTCTGTTCTTTGAGGTCAGCAATTGTAAAAAAAAAAAAAAAAAAAAAAAAAAAAAAAAAAAAAAAAAAAAGGAAACTTTTTACTTGTATATCTGTAAAGAAATGATGAGGAGACTTTTAAGCAGAAATCAAACTTTTATTCATCTTGTTGAAGAGAAGTAAGAGGCCTTCACCCCTTGGTCACCGATTTTCAAAATAAATACATTGCCGATAAAATAATTTATTCCTCTTTAAGAAAATCTTTAAAATTTAAGATGCAGCACTAGGTGAATTTTCTATCGATAAAAATCTCAATTAAAGCGTTTTTAAACAAACCGGAAAATAAATTTAACAGGAGTTATTAAAAACGCAGACATTGCATTCGGAAACTTTTTACCGGATTCCACATCCATCGGCAAACAGACCGGAGCCAAAGCCTGCTGCCCGCGATCTTTAAAATAAGAACTAAGTCACAACAGATCACAAACAAAACATGATTCTAATTTAAAATTAACAAAATTTTGAATTTATAGTAAGAATACGGGGACTTCAAAAGTTAGAGAAAGAAAAGATTTAAATCTATTACAGGGTTCGCACAGACTCCTTGGAAACTCCTTAGAAATGAAAACATTCCCAAGTAGTACTTAGAACTACTTAGATAAGCAAATTACTACTTAGAAACTCCTTATATTCTATTGCGGCTTCGGACGCAAGCGATATTGCTGCCGAGGGGGAAAAAATCGTGATTGTAAAACGTACGGTAAATCCTTTATGCGCGTCATTCATCTGAAGCACAGCATTGATTGGATAAGGTAATCTTTATAGCAGAGAAATCACTAGGTCCGTTTTTCAATTATTACATCCGTAAAGTCCGTTTTTTGACAAGTCCGAATTTTCCGAAAATGTAAGGCATTCATTTCCGAAAAATTTTAAAAATCGGTCACCAATCTGAAAATTCGGACATGGTCGCGAAAAAATTAAATGTTGTCAATCGTTTGCAGAAAAATCGCCTACTTCGTCAAAGGATTGCGTGAAAACGCAAATTTCGTTAAAAGAATCGCAAATTTCGTCAAAGAATCTCGAAAAAACCCGCAAATTTCGTCAAAAGATCGCGAACAAACCCCACAAATTTCGTCGAAAGATGGCGAAAAACCCAAAAATTTCGTCAAAAGATCGCGAAAAACGGCAAATTTTGTCAAAAGATCGCGAAAACCCAAAAATTTCGTCAAAAGATCGCGAAAAAACCCCACAAATTTCGTCAAAAGATCGCGAAAAACCCACAAATTTCGTCAAAATAGCGCGTAAAAACCTGCAAATTTCGTCAAAAGATCGCGTAAAAACCCACAATTTTCGTCAAACTCGCGAAAAAACCCACAAATTTTGTCAAAAGATCGTGAAAGAACCCGAATTTTGTCAAAGAGCCATGGAGAAAACGCATAGCTAGTGTCAGGAGTGGATTCCCCCCCCCCCACCCCCCCTCTCTGGTGTAACTTTTCAGAAGATTTGCTGTGAATTTCAGAATTTTTTTCTTTACGCAGAATCACCCCTGTGACATGGCCATTGGTCACTGCATACAAAAGTAGATTGCCAATTTTGTATTTAAACTTACGAAATCAATAAACAATATATTGTGAAAACTGTGCAATTTCAGCACTAACAATTAGATTGTAATAGAGTAAAATTTGTTTTTGAAATGTTTTTCTCTCCAAATTGGACATTAAAAATTGGAGTGTGCATACCACATAACGATGCAGCACATAAAAACAACAACAACAAAAATGGCAAATCTTGAAAATGTTTTGGACTCCTTGGATTTTTTGGGTACTCCTTGGATTTTTTCTTCCCAACTCTGTATGAATAATAAGCAATATCTTAATAAACAAATCCGAAAGAAAACATTTAAAAAGCTTTATTTTTATTTGTTGTACACTCGGCGATTAGACACACCTCCGAAAAGATCGACATCCATTCAATGCGTATGCCGTGAGAGACTTGCTCCGATGACGTCATCACAATTGTACAGATCTCAAAGGAGAAGCATCCTATGCCAGGCGCTGCGGAACATCAGAGAACTTGTCGATGTGCGGTCGAAACGAAATCGCCCGTGCAAAAATAAATATGGATTTAAGTTTAAAGAACATCGATGTATAAGGCCAAAAGAAATAAAAAGTAACATGATTTAAACACTGTGAGATTTCATCACACACCGGAGGAAGCACGCGTGACGTCGATGTGAACTATTTAGCCTCTGCGTCAGAATTATTACGCAAACAAATGTTGGCGGGAGGCTGGCATGGAATTATGGGAAATCAAACACCAGAGAACAAATGCTATTAAAACATTCGAAACAAAAAGAATTTATTTTCAGAATAAAATGAAAAAAGTAATTTAATGGGTTTTATAAGATTAGATGAATGGATTTAAGGTTTTTAGAATAATAAAAGAATACGCATTAAAGCAAGGAAAAAAGATATTTAAGATAGTATTAAAGCTAAGTAAAAAAGGTAAATATTATAATAATTTGGAATAGTTTAATAAAGATAAAAGGGCGAAAATTTTTATTATATAATCTTTTTGTCCTGTTTTCTCTTATTTTTACAGAAAATAATCATTTACTTTTCTTTGTTTTCTTGATCATTATATAATAAATATACCAGAAATTATACATCAGTTCAATTTATTTAATAGATAATTATATGCCAACAATTTTAATTAAAGTTCTTTTAATATTATATCAGTAATTAAAAAAAAAAAAATCATTGTTAGGTGATAAATTTTCTGACATTATTGAAATGAGTTATCTGAACAGCATTAATAAAACAGAACCATCTTTCGTGAGGAGTGGGGTTTGAACTAGATCCTGATTTACGCAGGACATCTCAATTTTCAGGTATTTCAAGACCAGTCTCACGTAATCCTTCTGCTGGTTGCCAAAAGTCCAATTTTTCAGGATGCACAAATTCTTTTAAGTTTCTTTTTGTACCATGCTATTCAATAATCTGCATTCAGTGGAACGTAATACAGTAAAACCTGTGACAACAGAAACTATCTATAATGGAAAAATTTTCTAGACCGTTCAATATAGGTACAGATTCTTAAAATCTGGTAGGTGCCAGTGGCTCCTAAACCCAAAAAATCCAGTGGCCACACTGTGAAACAAATGCATAAAAACAATAGCGTTTATATGAAGAAAACAAAAAAAAAAAAACAAAAAAAAAAAAAAAACTCTGGAATTGAAAAATAATTTATTTAACACATACACCTGTACAACAAAGCACAGACTACATAAAATGTGTATCATACAATTATTTTAATTTGGATATTGAATATAATGTAAATTTTAAACTATATACTAACTGTTAGAAGATAAAGTTGGGAAACACAGTTAAAAAAATATGTATAAGCTAAGCAATCATGGTTGTGAGGAATGTTAGGAAAATATTTCGTATTTTGATTTTGTCATACAAAAGTACATGTAATAAAATTGTGAATGCATGGGATTATTTTGCACTATAAAAGTCGAAATACACTTCAAACATTTGTTTGTCTATAAAAAAATTTCTTAAAAAAAAAAAAAAAAAAATCTTATCACAAGCTATTTAGTAAAATTATCATATTCAAACTTTTATGCAGGAGTGATTCTGTTCCGAAAAATTAAGGCAGTAATTTCCGAAAAATTAAAAAAATCGGTCATAAATTCGAAAATTCGGGCATAAACTATATCGCGAATTTCGACAAATGGTCGCCGAAAATAACCAATTTCGTCAATCGTTCGAAGAAAAATCGCCAATTTCATCAAAAGATCGCGAAAAAACGGCAAATTTCGTCAAAAGATCGCGAAAAATCGGAAAATTTCGTTAAAAGATCGCGAAAAAACCGCAAATTTCGTCAAAGCATCGCGAAAAAACCGCAAATTTCGTCAAAGCATCGCGAAAAAACCGCAAATTTCGTCAACGCATCGCGAAAAATCCGCAAATTTCGTCAAAGCATCGCGAAAAAAACAGCAAAAATTGTCAAAGGATCGCGAAAAAACGGAAAATTTCGTTAATAGATCGCGAAAAAACCGCAAATTTCGTCATAGCATCGCGAAAAAACAGCAAAAATCGTCAAAGCATCGCGAAAAAACAGCAAATTTCGTCAAAGGATCGCGAAAAAGCGGCAAATTTCACCAAAAGATCGCGAAAAACGGCAAAAATTGTCGAAACATCGCGAAAAATCGCAAATTTCGTCAAAACATCGCCGATGTATTTCCGAAAATGTGATGTGAATTTCCGAAATTTTTTTTTTTCACTCAGAATCACCCCTACTTTTATGAAGAACACTGCTGTTCAATTATATTTATTATTATTGTAATAATAAATTATTGATCTTATAAATTTTGTTAAAATTTTATCCAGCTTTCCTCCTTCAAAATTTTGCTTCTTGCAATAGATGCCCCCTCTCCCGCACCAGTACCCAAAGTTTAAAATCTTTAAAACTCTTTAATTTTTTTAAAAATTTTTTTGCTCAGTTTTGTTTTATTGTAAGAGTAAATTATGATCATATACGTTGCGATAAGATTTCATCTAAATTCCCCTTCCTGAAATTATGATTTTTCCTTTGGCCTACAGTCGGAGGTAGATTTCGAAGTTAAGTACTAATTTCACCAACAAAACCTAAATCAAGATTAGAGATAAACTCAGGTTCTTGACTAAGAATGAGGTCTAGGGACCTAATTTTTTTGTGAAAATTGTAATATACACGCATACGCATTAGGGTAGAACTTAAGTATAGGGTAAAAAAAAAAACCTTTTTTATTTTAATGTGTAATAGTGAAAACTTTTTTCCTTTTTGGATGTCTAAACTTTTGGCTGAAAAGGTTTTTTTAAATTAAGTTGTTTTCCGGTTCCTCAAGGAGGTCAAAGTTTTGAAATTTCAGTATAAAGTAACTGAAAGTAAACAACGTAGCTGTTAGCTCATATCTACTTTTATTTAGCAAATACTATCAAATATCGACTTCCACTCTCCTTACCTCCCTTTGTTATGAATTAATTAAATTGGATTTTCAACCTACTGTCTTTTTAGGCAAACTTTGTCATTACATTGTGGGAATTCAACTCTCCCAAGATTAAGCCGTCTTTTGCTAAATATTTAAAGACGGTTGACGCAGCTCGCGGACACACGTTTCCACTGTTTGAGTATGACAAGGAAAATCTAAAATTCAGGTGTATCCCCTGTTTGTACTTTTTTTAAGTTCTTCATCCGATCAGACCGTCAAGATAGGATCAATGTTTTTATAGTCTATAATTTCAATATGTTCGCATTTTTTCAAGTCGCTTTCCTACTGGTCCAGAAAATCCTTTTGTACCCATAGTTTTTCAGCAAGATGTTGAAATAAGTATCTAAGAAAAAAGTTCATTTGCATGTAATAATCAAATTATCCCTTATAAAGTTTTTAGGGTATTGCTTCTGATGTTTTAACAACTCCAGATTTGCATCCTGCATTAAAGGCGTTTCTGTTTCACCTAATAGCTCTCAAACTTGAAATGTCTGTATTATTATTTTGGAAATACACCAAAATTGCAGTGGCTATATTAATATAAGAAGAAGATGTCAATGAAATATGACCAATACATTTTTATCCTGGTTTGAACTGAGACCAGATATTCGTCTTTAATGATTCTTTATACTTTTTTCCCTCTGCTTCAGTTATCATAGCGTTATCCTTTCTGCCATAAAAATACTAACCTTCTAAAATTAACTCATTTCGTCTTTCCTGTTCTTTCAAATTCTTCCTTTTCTTTTTCTCTTTGTCGTCTTCAAGTTCTTCTTTCAGTTACCTTTTCTTTATTATCATCAGAAATACCCATATCTTCTAAGGTGCCATTTGCAATAATATTTGCAGTTCTGTCTAATACTCCGGTTCTTTCACCGTGTTGATTATCAAATTCAGGTTTAAAAAAACAACCGATTGAACTATTTCCTTCCGAACTGTTTTTTTACACTTGACGATCATTCAATCAAAACATCATTTTTTTGTTTTAAAATAACTTTTTTCCTTGATATTTCCATTTCCAGTCTTGCTACACATTTTTTGTAGTTTTTATATCTATTGATCCTATTGTCATCACCCCATCTCTCTTTGGTCTTTGAAAAAGTGACGTTCTTGTTCTGATACACGATAATATTTAGTGCTTTTACACAAAGAAATGTTTTTTACAGGATTACCTAACATTTTGCAATTTTATATTGGATGTGGGATTATTCTTTCTAATCTTAATATTTTTCTTCAAATTTTGACATTTCTCGCACTAGTCTCTAATCATTTTTTATGATTTGTGTATCAGAAACCGTTGGAATTGAAGATCTCAGCAATACACTTTTAATTGTATCATCAACAGCTTTAGATATTTTAGAAATAGTGTGTACCAGATTCCAGCTGTCAGATTTTAAGTTAAATTGAACCCAAAAATAATGTTTCATAACTTCTTCATATGTTCGTCAAAGATGACAGTCCAATGTTAATTGTTTTGGTTCACGAAATACAGGACACTTCAACAATTATCTAGATTTAGGTACGTTAACAGACTTTGTCACTTTTGACACCGAATGTTTATCGAAAAATAATTAAAGAAACTGTTAACACCCGTTAATTCGGACTAACTTGTTATGTGTCGCAGCCAAATAAATCAGAGACAATGAAAGCCAACGCCCACAACGCTGGCTTCTACAAAAGTCAAATAAAGTGGGGCTAACTTTTCTAAGGCACTCAAACTAAATTATTCTCTTTATTACAGGACATTAACACTTAATTAATTTAATTTTGCAAAATATAAATTTAACAATAAGCTTAAAAAACTTTTCATGCAATTATTGGCTTTTTTTCGTTTTTTATGGAAAATCAGGCGCTTTGAGAAACCTGAAAATATCATTTTAAAATTAAAAGAAAAATATTTTCTTTTTATGGAGTTAAAAAGGAAAAAAATGATCACTATTAGAATATAAAATTCGAAACTTCGTTTTTTAGTTCCACCCTAATACGCATACAAATGGAATAGGTTTTAAAATGGCAAAAACAAATTCAGCGAAACCTCAAAATGTTAAAATATGTTAATATTTCCATAGTCGGGTTTTTATCATGTTTTAATATACGTTTTTAACTCGCATGGCATTGCATATTTACCTGCTGACGTCTATTATATTTAGAAAACTTATGACGTAATATTAAATTTCTCTCTCTCTAACACCCCCCCCCCCCCCCAAAAAAAAAAAAAAAAAAAAGTCAAACTATTTATTTCATTGTCATTTTTCACGTGGAAATCTTGCAATAGAAAAGTAATTGTTGTGGTAAGAATTTTATTTATAAAAAAGTTTTTTTTTTCCTGTTATTTTTCTGTAAGGTTTTATCAGAATCATGGTAAGGCTGTATTAAAATTTTAAACCCTTCCCATTTCCACTTCCTTGGGCTGATTTGCCCATTTACAATCCTCGCCGAGATAGTAGCCATCTCAAAGTTTTTGGTGAATTTGAAGACTATCCGTGCATAGTTGCAACTTTTATTGTGCAGACAAAATTTAGTACATACATATATATACAAACTTTTTAGGTGGGGGTGGT
The DNA here is from genome assembly GCA_963932465.1 of Maratus speciosus. Taxonomy (NCBI): domain Eukaryota; kingdom Metazoa; phylum Arthropoda; class Arachnida; order Araneae; family Salticidae; genus Maratus; species Maratus speciosus. The sequence goes on from OZ010798.1 coordinate 58,518,002, forward strand.
TTTGGGTTCCTGGGATCATATAATGAAAAGTTATGAAGGAATTTTTCAAAAGTAGCACCATGGTAACGATTGCAATATGTAGTATTTCTTACAAAATCTACTTAAAAAATAAACACACAGAGCACCCAATGTTTAAAATATTTAAATTTCTTAGCTTTTCTGCTTTATTTTTTCCTTTATTGTAACAATAAATAACCAATCGTATAAATTTTAAAATTTCCTCCAACTTCCCCTTCTTAAAATTTTTCTTACCCCCAAATCAATTTAAATACAATTTTTACAATTTAAATACAAAACCCAATCCTTAAGATTGTGATCTCTTTGCACAAAATGCCAGTCACTCTTATAACACTACGAAATTATTCGATCTAACACCCGTTGCCAGGCTAAATTGTCACTGCAGCCGCCGATGGAAAACCAATCGGCAACAAGTTTGTCTTCGGAAAATCGTATATAAAATTGGGGAATATTTAAAATTTTTGGTATTAAAAAAAGTTACAAGAACAAAACATACGTTTTTCTTTTCGTAAATTTTTTTCGCAAAGTCCCGATTTTTTTGGATAATTTTCCGCGCACGGCATTCACGCGTGCGTCTATATTATGCAACTCTGCCTCCTAACTGTATGCAAAGTTTAAAATCTTCAAAACTCTTAATTTTTCCCCCCTGCTTTATTTAATACTTTATTGTAACATTAAGTAAACGATCCTATAAATTTTGTTAAAATTGTATTTAAATTCTCCCCCCTCCACTTCACACACACAAAAAAAAATTGCTTCTGCCTTTTGCTTCCCCCGTCTTAAATTCTAATCCCCCCTAATAAATTCTGCTAATTCACTTAATAAGACTGCTTTGGAAGAAAAATTGCAAGTTAAACAATTAAGGAAACCCATTCCTACTTTAAATATTACACAAAAGTCGGTGAGTGAGAATAATTGTATATATGAAAAATTTTAATAGGAAAATTTATTACAGCAAAATCTGCCCAGCCTGAATCTCTAGGGAACAGAAATTCAGTCTGTCTTAGCAGATACATATGATTGCATGGTATTCTTTTTGTTGGAAAATTCCTTTAAGGCAAGATTCTTTTAGAAGCAGATTGTTTCCACATGTTTTATAGTGCGGTTGGATCTATAATTGCATTGTCAGGAATGCTCTTTTCTGCTAACTAATCTTTTGGCATTAATTTGTGTTTCGTATTTTGAAAAATATAATTTTGTAGCATTCTCATTATTTTAAACATTAGTCAAAACTCTTTATAATCTAATGAACATAAGTCAATGTTTTAAATATCAGAAGTTAATTGGATATAGGATTTTAAAAAGTATTTTGCAGTTTCCTTATATTATTAAATGTTTTTGAAATATTTATTAAAGTTATTGTTGAGTTACATTCTGTGTTCTTGATGAGTTAAGGAGAGGTTCTAGTTTTACTTTTTTGACTGTGTTAAAAATATGAATATTTTTTTTTTTTTGAAATTTTGAAAGTTACCAAGTTTAGACTTAAGTGTCAGCTGCCACATGTTTCTTACCTGATACTGCTACTAACAATATTTTTTCAATGCATCCCCAATATAAAACAATTGAATCCAAAAACATTTTTCGTCAGGTATGTAAAGTTGTTTTTAACTTTAACACAACTTTAAAACAACTTTTCTGGCAAATTTTAAGCAGATCTTTAACCACTTCACTGGCGACAGATATAGGGAAACAGTGCTTTTACCCCCGAGTTATCTCGGGGCAAACAGTGAAGTGGTTAAATGTGATTTTCTTTTTTCCAATTAGATAAATATCTTAAAAACTAATTGATGCAGTGAACTTTTGATACCTTCAGTTGATGCAATTTTTAAAAAATTATAAGCATGTAAAATATTTGCAAATGTATATTTTTTTTTTTTTTAAAAAAGGTTAATTTTTTTGAAATATTTAAACTTTTTTAGGCTCACTATCTCAGAAGTTTATTTTAATTTAATTTTTTTTTTTTTTTCAGTTTAATTGATGAAGACGGTAGTAGGTCCTAGGTGTCCTACTGGAAAATATTTTTTTAAATTGCCAATGGAGGGATAGCTTTTCAATGCTTAAATACTTCAACATATTATATACATAGCTGCCAACTCTTCCGATTTTTTCAGAATTCTTCCGAAAAATCGGCATGTTTTCCGATTTTACGTGCGTAATGCATTTTCTTCCGCTTTTCGTCATTTTCTTCAGATTTTCGGCCTTTTCTTACGCTTTTTACGCGAGTTTGGTCAAAGGAACACGGAGAAACCCCGAAATTTCGCCGAATGTTCGCGGGAAAGACGCAAATGTCGTCGGAAGATCGCGTAAAAAACGAGAATCACCCCCCCCCCCCCCAAAAGAGCGCGTAAAAACAAGAATTCCGTGAAAGGATCGCGAAAAAACGCGAATTTCGTCAAAAGATCGGGTAAAAAAAGTTCCGTAAGATCGCGTAAAAACACTATTTCCGTAAAAAAAAAACGCGTAAGAACGTGAATTCCGTTAAAGAATCGCGGAAAAAACTCGTGTTTCGTCAGAAGATCGCGGAAAAAAAACCCAAATTTCACCGAACGATCGCCGGAAAAAATCCAAATTTCGCCGAACGATCGCGGGAAAGACGCGAATTTCGTGAAAAGATTGCGTAAACAACGCGTAGGGGTGATTCTGGTTCAAAATTTCCGAAAATGTAAGGCATGCATTTCTGAAAATTGAAAAAAAATCTCACCTATTCTTAAATTCGAATATAAAAAATATCGCGAATTTCGACAAATGTTCGCCGAAAAACATAAATTTTGTCTATCGTTTGCAGAAAAATCGCCAATTTCGTCAAAGAATCGCGTAAAAAACGCAAATTTCATCAAAAGATCGCGAAAAAACGGCACATTTCGTCAAAAGATCGTGAAAAAACGGCACATTTCGTCAAAAGATCGTGAAAAAACGGCACATTTCGTCAAAAGATCGCGAAAAATACCCACAAATTTTGTCAAAATATCGCGAAAAAACCCCACAAATTTCGTCAAAAGATCGCGAAAACCCCACAAATTTTATCAAAAGATCGCGAATTTCGTCAAAGGGCCGCGGAAAAAACGTATAGCTAATGTCGGTAGTGGATCCCCCCCACCCCCCACCTCTGCTATAACTTTTCAGAAAATTTGTTGTGAATTTCAGAATTTTTTTTTACTCATCACCCTCAAAAAAAAAAAAAAAAAAAAAAAAAAAAAAGGTGTTAGGAGGCAGAAGTTTTAAGTGTCTTTTAATGTGAAAGGTAGGAAATCTATGAATGTTCAAAAGAAAAAAAAAAAAAAATAGTAATTTTTAATATATTCAAGTTATTTTTTTATCATAATATATATATTTTGTAATTGCAAATTAGTGAATATTTTATTTGAGTTTCTCTTTCAAATTTGTTTATTTATAAGGATTCAGTTGTTTTTTTGTCCTTACTGAAAGTGTTATAAAACTTAAAAAATCTTCTGATTTCTTCTGATTTTTCACGAAAATCTTCTGATTTCTTCTGATTTTTTGTCCAAAATCTTCTGATTTTTACCGAAATTTAGTTCGCTGTATATATATATATATAATATATATGTATACAAATATATATAATATATATATATACAGCGGTGGGGAATTTTCAGAAAATCTTACCAGCCAAGGATTTATTTTACCCGCCAGCAAAATGCAATGTGCAGTTGGATATTGTTATAATAAAACTTAGGAGATTGCAAAAATAGTTGATTACTATTGCTACAATACATTTTCACATATATATTTTTTCCCCTGTAAAATTAAGAAAAATATACACGAGAGAAAAGTTTAATAAAGAATAGAACTTGGTACCGAGTTTACATCACAGTAATTTGGAAAGCTGTAAAATATAGCTAACTAGTAAAAAAAAATAAAGTTATTGGCATATCTTTTGGCTTGGAGTTTTTTAAATACTGCCTACAAATTCACTTGCCCTTTCAGAAAATCCACTCGCCAGTGGCGAGTAAAATGACGTATTTCCCCATCCCTGTGTATATATATCTAACAAAAACATAGCTCTGAAAAAAGGGAGCCAAGTTCTGTAAAGACAATGGCAAGAAAAGAAGTGATATCTAAGTGGGTGCCAAGTTCAAATAAAATTCACTCAAACTTACCTACTGAAGTATTATAGCATTTTTTAAATTATTTAGAAATAAAAATTATTGATAGCATATTAATAATAAATCTAGAACTTGGCAAGTTTTTACCTACGAGTCATTTTTTTTTTAATAATGACATTATTATATCAAATCTTGTTATTTCATGATTGGAAGCCTTCATTTGAGCGAGCTCCTTCCTCTTGAAGGTTGGTGGGATAAAATAGTATCCCACCTAATTTTAACTGCAAAATGCCACATTGACACTAGAATTCAGAACTAAAAAGTTTAATTTTATTAAATACGTGAAAAGAAGCTTTTACCCATTTTGAAATAAATTTGTTTTTAAATTCTGGTGTGATTCAATCATTTCAGCATGTCACGAATAAAAGCTCTTTGCCCCTGAAGGGTTAAATGGGTGCAGTCTCTAGAGGGATGATCAAGAACAAGCGTAAGGGTATCTGTCTCTTTCTCAGGCCTTTTAGTCTGTTTGCATCGAGGTTTCCGGAGGGTGGGTGCTAGAGTGATAACCAAAGATGAGCGGGAGTGTATTTGTGTATTCATTGGTTTATCATATCTTTAACATGAGTAATTTGTTTATAATAATAACTACATTAATTTTTTTATAATGACATTGTTGTTAATATTAACATCATCATTTTATTAAGACATGAAATTGAAAAGCATAACATTTATCAAAAACTTGCCAAGTTCTAGATTTATTATTAATATGCTATCAATAATTTTTATTTTTAAACAATTTAAACAAGGCTCTAATACTTCAGTAGGTAAGTTTGAGTGAATTTTATTTGAACTTGGCACCTACTTAGATATCACTTCTTTTCTTGCCATTGTCTTTACAGAACTTGGCTCCCTTTTTTCACAGCTATGTTTTTGTTAGATATCATTACTTTTTGTAAAGTTACAATATATTTAGACACTTTACTTAATGCTTTTTAATGTGTTTACATGTGGCTATTTTATTCACTAAGCAACATTCAATTTTAATTTAAATTTTCTACAGCAAACTATTTGGCTGTCAATTTGCGGCAGAAATCTGTATTTTAATACTGCTACATTGAATGCATGTTTTGAAACGAAATATATTGATTCGAAATTTTTTATTGTTTCTGAAACAATTCCTATTAAATTCCTTAATTAAATTTTCCTATTAAAATTTCCAATTAAATATCTTATAGCTGGGCCTGCTTTTTTGTACTGAAAGTGAAAAATAAAGTTATGTGCTTATGCCACACTATGTATCATTCATTCATGGGTGCCGGCAAAAAGGCAGTGCAGAGGAAGGACATTGCCTCTCCCTGGATTTTCAAATTTAATTAACTAAATATCCTTTTCTCTGATGAATTTGAAAATAACAAGTGGGTAAGTGTGATCACAGATAGCACAGAGGGTTTCGTTTAATATTCCTTTCAAAACACTTTATCCTTTTGAAAAATCTGTTAGTTCCACATTTCGCAACCAGGGGCGCACTCTATTCTAAACAAACCTCTATCCGAACGAAACTCCGTTTTACATACTATCCGTAGATATATTAGTCGAGGGGATTGAGCCCATAGCACTCGAGATAAGTAGGCGCCCCTGGCGGTAAAAAGTGGAAATAAAATATGTAAGGCTATGGTGCATAATATGAAAGAATGGTCAAAGGGGTGTCGGCAAAAGTTGGAAAAGTGCTCCCCGGGTGAAAAGGGCTGAGGTTAGAAAAATTGCTTAAAATACACAAGTTAGAGCCCGGAGGAGTAAATAATATAAGACTTTTTGAAAATTTTATGATTTGTCGTGTCGTCTGAGGTATTCAGCTATACGTATGCAAAAAGTCATACCTCCAACTTAATTAGGGGCTCCCTTAGAAAGAATTGCTTAAAATACATATGTTGGTAGCTCAAATGGTTAAGCGTAAGACGATTTTATGATTTGTCGCCTGGCCTCAGGTGTTCTGCAATAAGTATGCAAAATTTCAAATCTTCAATTTAATAAGGGGCTCAGTTAGACAGAATTGCTTAAAATACTCATGTGGAACTGTTAAATGTACGACTTTTTCAAAATTTTATGATTCATCATTTGATGTGTGCTCAGCTATAAGTATGCAAATTTTCACGCCTCCAACATAATTAGGGGCTCACTTAGAAAGAATTGTTTAAAATACACATATGGGGCCCAAAGGTTTAAATGCACGACTTTTTGAAAATTTTATGATTTGTCGTTTGATGTAGGTGTTCAGCTATAAGTATGCAAAATTTCACGCCTCCAAGATAATTAGAGGCTCACTTTGAAATAATTGTTTAAAATACACATGGGGGAGCCCAAACGGTTAAATGTGCGACTTTTTCAAAATTTTATGATTTCTCGTTTGATGTGAGGTGTTCAGCTATAAGTATGCGAAATTTCATGCCTCCAACCTAATTAGGTTCACTTAGAAAGTATTTTTTTAAAAATACACATGTGGGAGCCCAGAGGGTTAAATGTATGACCTTTTTCAAAATTTTATGATTTGACGTTTGATGCGAGGTGTTCAGCTATAAGTCTGTAAAATTTTACGCCTCCAGCCTAATTAGTGGCTCACTTAGAAAGAATTGTTTAAAATACACATGTGGGAGCCAAAGGGTTAAATGTACGACTTTTTCAAAATTTTATGATTTTTTCGTATGATGTGTGGTGTTCAGCTATAAGTATGCAAAATTTCAAGTCTGCAACATGTATAGTTTCTGAGAACGGGCTCTGTGACGGACAGAATATCTCAATTGTTGATTTTCTGTAGGCAAGTAAACCCAGATAAACCCCCAGTAAGTAGATTGGTTTACAATGGAAGTCTATGGGAATTTGGCGAAATATTAGAGATATCGCCAAGGTGGCGTCACTTTTGGTGACTAATTTTGGTCACCAAATTTGGCAATATATCGCCATGTTGGCGAGAAATTTGGCGGCAGAACAGCGTCCCCTCCTACAGCAAATTAAAATTTCGCCTAATAGACGTAATGTTAAAGTAAAAATGGACACCCCCAGGTGGCTAATTCATCGATTTTCACAATTTTTATTTTTTTTTCCTTAGTTTTATAGTGTAAATGAACTTCGCACCGAATTTGAAGTCTGTAGCTGCAGTAGATATACGAGATCTTTTTGATGAGTCAGTCAGTCAGTCAGTCAGTCAGTCAATCAGTGGTAAAAATTATCAATTATCAGACATTTTCAAATGTCATTATCTCGGAAACTAATTATGCGTTATTTATAAAATTTTGGATACTAGATAATTAGGGTGGCCTTACTACACATTTCGTATAACAAGTACGTAGGTCTCATAGATTTTCAGTAGTAGAGCATTGAATTTTGACGAAAACAGCTCGAAATGGTTCGTGTAAATAAAATAACACACGGCTATGTCAGGCGAACTTGGCTGACACACTGCCGTGTGTCTATATATATATATAACCATTAATTAAACATTACCGACCATCATCAAAAACTGCAATATTGTGAACGATTGACTACACGCCATAAACCAACAATATAGAACTGTATGTGTAAAATAAAGTACCGTATACCTAATTACAAGAATTAATATGGAAGAAAAAAAGAATATGGATTCCGAAAAAATTGAAAAACTTATATATTGAATTACGTTTTCAAGAGTACAGAATTCAATGATATAAGCAAATCAGTTGTTTTCTGTGGGAAAAAAAGCTATAAGCTGGAAAAAAAATTTCCCCTGTACTCCAACAACCAATATAATCAAAATAATATATATATTTATATTTAATGTATATATAATAAAATGTAATTTGTGATTGGCTTTAGTTTTTTTTCTAAGAGAATCCTAAAAAAATTTATTTACAAATTTAGACTAGAACCCCTTAAACTCATTAAATGTATCCAATTGGTTGAGCCTTTGTGTGTAAGTTAGTATTAAATTTTACTTATTGACGTTAATTTTCAGAATCAAATGTCGAAGGAGGAAGAAGAATTTGAACGTCAGTTCAAGGATTGGGAGAAACAGTTCGAAGCTTGGAAACAACAAAATCAAAACCACCCTGATAAAGAAGCTTTTGCTCAATATGAGAAACAGTGGCAAGACTGGAGAGCACAATTAGTTCAGAAAAGAGAACAAATGAAAAAAGCAAAAGCTGAACAAATGGCTAATGCTGTTGCCACTCAGCCTATTATTGCTACAAGTGTTGCTGGTATGTAATAGTGAATTACTGTAATGATAAATGCACATATTATTGTATTCTAGTTAATCTTTGTGTATATAAAGCAAAAATGTCAGTAACTCTGACAATTTCAATGACCTGAGCATTAAGTTTTGTGTTTTTGCAAATTTATTAATTTTTAAACATTACTGTTTTAATTATTACCCTTAACAAACATAAAATTACATTAAACATTAAAATACATATTAATTTTCCAGTAAATATGGGTTTTCATCTATGTTCTGCATTCTGCTATCTGAGAAGCCCTTGTTGGATCCTCTAGTTATTATAATGTTAAAAAAAAAAAAAAAAAAAGGTTGGAAATTCAAAATCATGTTAGTTGTAATTGGTATTTTTCCCTTTTTGTATATGAGAAAAGGAGATAATGTTTAAAATTTTATTTCATAATAGTTTTTATTGGTTAGAAGATAAGCTTTTAGTTTAGCTTTGAACTTTTTTGTTTTAAATACCAGGCATGAAAGAATTCCACCTTTTTAAAAGCAAATTTGAACATTCTCTGGATTGATGCAAAAATACAAAGAAAATATTAGAAGCATATGGGAGGGGGGGGGGGTGTCTAGAAAACTTAATAATTAGACATTTTGTCTACTCAAATCCTTGAAGTTTGTTTCTGAATTACTGTACTATCAAATCAAAAGGCGAGCTTTTATTATGAGCATCTGAAAGTCATGTAAATTAAGTTCTTTAACTAGGGAAAGGAAGTTTCCATAAGGTTCTTTTTGGAATAGAATATTTTATTATATGAATTAGTCGCTTCTGGGTAATTTCAGTGATGCATTTTTGGAAATGTATTTCTGGAGTAAAGATCAATTTGCATGCATATATTTAGTATAGAGATTTTTTTTTTTTTAAATAAAGTCTTAAACAGTCAAATCATTCAAAAATAATACATTTATTTTGAAAAATTAATCTCTGTACCTCACATAAGTTCATCAGATACATTTGGATGGATTTATACTTTTAGCAAACTTTCCAATTTTCTTTTTTGATTTAATGAATTTATACATTTATTTTCTTTTAATTTGTGTTGGCTCTAGAAAAGAAGGTATGCCGGGTGGGATTTTTTCAAAAAGAGAACACTATTCTTTAAAAAAAAAAAGGTACATTTTTTTAAAAAGGTAACACCATTCTAAAAAAAGGGCACACTTGTACCTTGTTCACAAAAAAATATTTTGAACTGGTTCATTTAAGACTCCCTAGAATTTGCGATATTTTCCCAGGATCAATTGAATTGGTACGGGGTGCATAGGAAGTGTTAAAAAAGGCATCCGGGTGCATCAGGGGAGTTTGAAAGAGCCGCTGTGCACAAAAAAGAAATAAAAAGGGCCGTTGGGCACTGCGTCCTGCTAAAGTGGCTTAGTCAACTCTATTTAATACTTTCTAAGTTACAAAAAGGAAACAATCATATGTACAGTTGTAATTCACTTTATTGTATGAATAACTGTTAAAAATGTGTCTAAATTATACAAGTTATGGAAAAAAATTTCCACCTTTTTTTTCCCATTTCCCACTTTTGTGCCTGAAATATGATGATCTGAAGCAGAGCTATGTTTTATTGTTTTTGGTTGTCAGAAAATAAACTTATTAGTGAACTTTGAGTTCAAATCATTTTCAGAATGTATTTTTCTGTGAAATTAAGAATTATCAGTATATATAGTTTATATTTTGCATATAAAAACGTATATTCATTTATGACTTGAAATTTAAATTTAGGTGCTGTAACATCTCAGGTCAATAGCACAAACATAACTGATACAGCTGTTGCAACATCAACATCAACCGCTGCAATGTACTATCAGACTCCTTCGTATATGTACATGCAGCCATACATGTATGGAGCCACTACAGCAGTTGCACCAGCTGGTGCTGTTGCACCAGCAGTTGTGCCGCCTGCTGTTGTACCACCCACTGTTGTACCACCAACCGTTATGCCTCCTGCTGTAATGCCACCAGGACTACCACCAGCTGGAGTTCCTCCTGTATCCATGCCTCCATCTGTCATGCCACCCACTGTGCCTCCTTCTCAAATGACATACAATGTTGCACCTCCTGGTCATCCTGATTATAATAATCAAAATAATTTAGGAACCCCTGGATCTCAACGCAATGAACCTGTGAACTATGTAAGTATATTTTTAAATTTCCATATCCTCTAGCACTTGCAGATTTTTTGTACAGGGTGATTATAATTAAAGTTGAATTTTCAAGAGGCTGTAAAAAAAGAACAGAATGACTTGATATTTCATCCGAGTACATGTGAAGCAATGAGAATTTGTTTTGCGGAAGGAAAAAATAGTTCAAAAGTTGATCGATAGATGGCACTGTACTCGTGTTTCATTGTTTACATCTGTGATGATGTGCGGATTTTAGGTTTGCAGATTTGAGGGAGTCTACACTCTCTCTCTAATTAAAAATGCTGCACACATGGAATGTTAAATTAAGTAAGAATTAAAAGGAAATTTTGAAAATATGCATTTAATGAGAAATGAAGCACGTGATTGCGAATATGGTGGTGAAAATTTTTTATTTACCATGTGACATTGTTTATATCTGTGTATTCTTTTTATGAAAAACGCCATAATTTGATTTTCTAATTTAGCATAGATTAATGTGATGACTTCATAATGAAATAACCTATGTCTCTAAAAGTCTTCATGTAGTGGTGCCGCCCTAATTAGAATATGTTACACCAGTAGCATTTTGTATTCTCAGAATGCTTTTTTCCCCTAATTTTCTTCTTTAAATTTGATTTTTAGGACAATCAGGGACGTCAGGATTTTGAGAATGAAAGAGACATGTATAATTATGGACCTGGACCTGGTCCTGGACCGATGAGAGGAAACGGTCCTAGAGATGATGGTATGGGACCACCACCAAACTACAATAATTATGACAATGCAAATATGCCTGAGGTATGCATGTGTGTACATGGATATGTATAAGCTTTTCTTCCTAAAAATTTGTTTATTGGAATTTATGCGATAAATTTTAAATATTATTTAATTTATTAAAGGATGGTTTTCCACGAGATGATTGGAATTATGGCAGAGGGCGTGGAAGAGGTGGTCGTGGCAGAGGAAGAGGCAGAGGTCGTGGCGAGAGTAGATGGGTGAGTACTTTTTCTCGTATTCAGTTTTACATGTTTAAAGTTATAACTTTTGATGTAAACATTAATTAAAGATGCTATTAATCAGTAGCACCAGCTTTTAGAAATTATTGGGTGGGCTCAAATTTTAATAAAATAACACTATCTCCCCCCCCCCCCCCCATCTTAGAGAAACTCCAACTTGTAAGAGAAATGTCATGAGCGCAAGTGCGCATGCTCTGTGGAAGAAAAGTGTCCCATGGAAGAAAAAATCATGCATGATGTCATCAAATTAACGACAAGGAGTTAAATTAGCAGAGTTTGGAATAATACACAAAGAAAGCTAAAGCTGAATGTCCCGTTTGGGTTTTAAATAGTTATGAAAAAGATAAGAGATGTATGGTGGCGAAATGAAAACAAATTAAGTTTAAAAACAAACTAAACGTTTATTAAATAAAATATAAAACAATGATTAAATATATTTCCAACAGTAACAAACCTTTAAATTCTATTAAGTACATTAAGCTATCAAATTATACATATCTAGAAAAACATATTTAACAATGATAAAAGGAAAACTGACCTCATAACACATAAAGAAATAAAAGATGAAATCACTTGAGTGACCATCATTCCTTAAAGGTTCCGTGTCGTTTAGACATATCCATGAATTGCCAATGACCTATTATGATTCACATATATCTATGCTGAATAACACCGGGAAAACATTTCTTTACTGATGAAATCACATTATTGAAGAGTATCAAAAGAACACTTAAAATGGATGCAGTAAAACCATCGATAAATAAATCAACTTCAAGCATTTACTTGTTGACGAGAAAAACAGAGTCCATACTTCAAAACTGGAGTCGGAAGTTGAATATTATCGAACTCCAATCAGTAACCTCATAAATGGCTGACACAAGTTAAAGCAAGAACAGAAACAAAACACTATTAGTGGAAATGGAGAAGGAAGTGAGGAGAAAAGAAAATGAATCTGTATTTATATCAGCCGGGCATTCAAATAAGATCTCATTACGCAATTCAAGGAGCAGCTCCAGAGTGACGAAAGATCGTACATCCGATGTGCCGTAGACTCAAATGGACGACGCCATCTGGCGGCGGCTGTGGAACTATTGTGGCGGTCCTTCAAACGAAATGCGTGCTCTTGAATGCATGGAAGCTGATAGTTAAAAAGTGAAAGTACGGCCGGCAAAGAAAATAAACAGAGTAAAAGAATTTAAATACAGGACAACAGAAGTGGATGAAAGGTAAGTAAGGAAATGATTGACTTTATGTTATTAATAAAAGATATTTAAAGAGATTTAAATAAAGAAATGTAATGAAATATAGAGGAGATATTTCTGGACAGTGTCAAGATAGGAATAAGGTGTTTACACTTATCAATGCAAACCTCATTTTCCACGTTTGGCGCATTCTCGCGCTTTGGTTACTTTTATTATTATTATTATTTATTTTAATGCACATTCTTGCAAAATGGAACAGGGTAAAAAAAAAATAATTTTTCTCATTTTTTAGAACGAATCAAAATATTGCAAATCGTGGGTTCATTTCTGTTTTTGTGCATTTTATAACAAAAGTTGCTCTAAGGGAAATTTCTCTATTCATAAACTCATTTAATATTGATTTTAAATTGATTATTCAGAATCTAACAATAGATATTTATTTGACTTTCTCATTACTTTTTATAAAAATATGGTAAATCAAATCACTAACTCATCGAATTGAATAACTGAAATTGCACATTTCAATTTCAGTACTATTTTACAAAACATAAGGAATATGGGAGTTTTTTAAAGGAATAAAAAACTACCCATGCTCTTATGCAAATTTTTAATCAAAATTTTTCTAACATTTCTTCGCTTGCGGGAAGGGGGGGGGGGGTATGGTTTATCGTTAATTTTCTAAACATTTTGAATTTAACAACCATCTATGTTAACTTTTGTGTGTGTGTGTGAATCTATTTGGGCCGAAAAATACAAAATATAAATTTTAACCCCATTAAGCATTGCATTAAAAACTATTTTTTACATTATATAGCATATATTTTAAAAGCACTCAAAAATTTAATATCTCCATTTAATTGTCTCCATCCCTATAATTTGTATTAAACAAACATATATTAAAAGAAAAAGGATCACTAAGTGATCTTACAAAAACAGAATTCGTAATCGCATTAATAATCAGTAACATTTTTTTAATACTCTTCGAACTTCGGGATTTTGATAACGAAATTTTAGTGTTTATTTTTAAAACTTTATAAATTTAGCATCCTTCAACTAAAATGGATATTTTTATGAATATTCAAATTTAGAACATGTCTCGTATATATTGTCCAAAATATAAAAAATCTATGAACATATGCCATTTAACAATGTATTAAAGGTGGTCTCTTTTTTCTTTTCTTTTCTTTTTTTTTTTTCCCCGGTATTGTACCCTATCAAAAATGCCGATCTCTTTTGCCAAACAATGGCACTGCATTTTCCATTTTCCTAAAAATTTTACATGCTTTCAATTACAATAAATTAAGTCGACTATGACGAACTTTTCATGACTGTAGTGACTTACAAATTCACAGAATGTGCAATTTTTTTTGCCATTTTAGAAGACTTTTCTATTTATCGAAAAACGGAAAAAGCTATTCGATTTCTTACAACTGGAAAAGAATATTTGCAAATTCATATACATTTGTGGATTAAAATACCTCGTGAATATGGTAGAAAGTAATTAGTTTGAATTGAGAACAACAACCTTCAAAATTCCTGAGGAAAAAAGAAAAAAAAATTGTGAAATACTTAAAAAAAAAAAAAAAAAATGTATTCTATTTATATTGGTTGCCTCCATCCTTAATTTACTTAAGGGTGTTCTCAAATCCAAAAGGGCAACTTTCTGACATAAATTTTAATTTATTTTTGTTTGAAAATGCATGAAACTAGCTTGTGTTGTTTTTCAGAAACTATGTAATTGAGTTTTTTTTTTCTCCAAATGCAATAGATCTTTCAGAAAATAATGTCAAAGTGGGCGTTTTGAACCGAATTTTCACGCGAAGGAAGAAAGAGCACTCAAAGTCGAAAAACGTGTTTGTCACGTGATCGAAATTGCTTATAACTCAATAGGTAATTGATTGATCAAAAAATGGAAAAAACAGCTCAATTCCAAATCGCTTCCATGGCGAGTCTTTCCAATTTTATACCTTTCTGTTAAAAAATGAATTTGTAAATGTATCAAAACGTTTTGCGCTTGTTCAACAGAGCAGTTAAGAACAGCCTTGAGGCGATTCTCTAAAGAAGAATTCCCCCATTGAACAACGCAAAACTTTCTGAATCATTTTTAAACATAAAAGCACGATTCTTCATGTACGATTAAAGGAATTTTCAATGTAAGTTTTTTTTTTTTTTTTTTTTGGTAAATGAATTTCATCTTGAATTATAAATTATTGCTGTCTCAGAAGGCAACGTTTCCCTTTTCTGCGGTGTCGCATCCGGAAATTCAGTCCAATGGTTTAATATGCCTTGCACTTAGGTAAAATGTATTCATATGTTTATGCATTTTATTATTATTTTACAATATATTACAAAAAGTTATTTCTATATTTCCAGGAGTTTTTTAGTGTTAATTTTTAAAACTATGGGAATTTAATGGCCATAAATATTTATATTTTTTCTTGGGGGTGGGGGATTTTGTGGTTAAAGTTTAGAACTTAGCTCATACATATTTTTGCATATACACATACTGCTCATACATATATACTTCAACCGACATTACATAAAAAAACTTAATTTATTTCTTACACTCCTGAAATGCATAGGAAACAAAACGGAAAAAAATGTATAATCCCTCTCTAAAATGTATATTGGCTATCTCCATGCACAATTTATTCTAAGGATGCCTAGGAAATTAATAAATAATTATATAAATAAATATATTTCATGAAGTCGCACATTCAGGATCTCATTGTATAGGTGAAAATTAGCGGTCGCCACTCGCCACGTGGCGATTAAACTGGTAAAAGTGGCGATTAAAAAATCGGCCATCGATCGCCACCCTAGTCGCCACTCGCAAAGTGGCGATAAAAAATCTGTTATCGATCGCCAAGTGAAATATAGCTTTTTTCATAGAAATATGCATCTCTACTTTGATTACATCTAATTAGCAAACTGGTTAATTCTTTTTCTTACCGGATGCAAGCAGATTACAATGATTTAGCTCTATTTTCAATATTTCAGCTTTTCGCCATTGCTCTTCAGTTGGATTATTTTTTTCAAGAAATGCAGTTTTATTCTGCCAAATATATTCATCATAAATTCCACATGCATTTCAAATAATTTATTATTTGATTTTTTATTTATTTATTTATTTATTTATTTATTTTTTTTTTTTTACTGTATACACCTAACTGTTGGAATTTTGATTTTTGAAGAAAGTTTGAAACATTATAGTGGCCACTAACTTTAAAAAGTGGCCACTAATGAAACTGAGTCTACCGGCCACTGGCTACTAACTCAATTTCCCAGTTTTCACCTATATCTCATTGTATGTCTTAAAATGCATGAAATTTTATATCCCAGTTCTTTAGAATCTAATATCGTTTTTAGTTTTCCTATAAATATATTACTTTTTTAATTATAATCGATCGCTACACAATGACGACTGATAACAGAGATTTATTTGTAGAAGGGAGAGAGCAACTTCATTTAATTTTTTGAACTCCCTTTTTTTTTTCTATTTGGTATTGGGCAGTAAGATAAGAAGAACAAAAAGTGATCTTCTAAATTAATACTTCACAAAATTTCCACCTTTAATCTCCTTTGACATCCCTCCTTTATCAGATTTTTTTTCCCCCCAACTTAATACATACATATCCATCCTCCAAAAATTGTTTTGAATTTATATGCATATTTGATGTATGAAGCATTATTCTTAATTTAATAAAAATGAGTACTGCATTAAGTTACTTCTAGTGATTAGATATTTTTATGTTATTAAAATTACAGCATTGTGTGTCATCATCATATTTTAAATTCATAAACATAGTTTAAATTGTAATTTTATTCGATGTTGTTGCATTAAAATGTTTCTTTTTATTTATTAAAATATAGCCCTTGGGTGATATTAAATACAAAAACTTAGTTTCATTAAGAAGAACCGATTTAAAAAATTATATTTTATTAACTGATAATAAATTATCAAAAATAAATATATAAATAAATAAAATTGAATATTAAATTTAGTTTCATTAACAAGAATCGATTAAAAAAAAAAAAAAAAAAAAAAAAAAAAATCAGAGTAATTGGTAACATCAATAAAGAAACAAAAATTTAAAAGTTGAAGCCAAGAGGATCGAACCCGTTACCACAAATCATCTACGTGAAGCTAACGAAACGACTCTATTAGTCCCGAGATAAGTTCATAGGAGGATTTCGCGCTTGGTGATTTTTCATTCTTCGCCAACACCTATTTTGGTTACTGCTGGCAAAAAATAGGGAAAAAAACTTTCGATTCCACTGAAAAAAAGCAAGGATATATATACATTTTAGTCATAGAAATAAAAATAATCCAAATTTTATATATATATATATATATATATATTACAAAATTTAAATTTTTGCGCCAAGTTTAAAGTATTTTATGTAAATTTTCCTTTTTCAGTAATATTCCGTATATTATACCGGCTTATTAAATTAAAAACCCTAGTCTATTAATCTCTATAAGATCTTAATTCATACACTAATATTTATTCCAAATTACGTAAATCAAAAAATGGCTCAATCTATTCATCTTTCTTTAATAAAACTTTTATTATTTAAATTCCTATTAAATTCCGGTGTATCATATTCCCCTTAAATCTTTATTTAACTGCTAAAATATTATTCCGTCTTAAAGAAAAAAACCTACTTATTTCAATTTATTCTTTTATTTAAAATATCCAGGTGTAATTAAAATATTTCAAAGATTAAAACTTTCGCAGACATAAATTCATTTCTTTTATCGTCTGAAAAGGGGAAAAAGGGTTATTTTTGCATAATCTCGACTACAGTTTTTAACATTTGTTTATGCTTTAGACATTTGGGGCAAGGATATAAGAATTTTCTAGAACAATCTTTTGAGGGGAGTATAAATACGGATGGCGAGAACCAGAGAGGAGCTTTTTTAGCTTTAAGCTTTTTAGTTTTTTAGCATGTAGAGGTGAATGCGATGTCCTGTCATGTAGAAGTGTAAAGAGAGAGAGAAGGGTAGCAGATTGCAGTCGTGGCAGACTGGATGTTCAATGTGACTGCTCGATGGAGGTAGTAATACAGTGGATGAATGCTGTTTTATATGTGTGTAGAATGAGGAAGAAACGGTATCGTAATGGGTACGGGGATGTTAGTTGTTTACGGATTTATGTATAGAACGCAGTCAAGAGATGGAATGCTTTTAAAAGTAATTGTGTGATGAGAATAGACTTTATTCTTTTTACCATTGAAGGAATGAGCATCTTCCCTAGATTCAATCGTGCGTGTGGAAATAAAGTGAATAGTGTTTCAAGCGACTGCCTTGTGTGAATTCTTCATTTTTCTTTATTATCTTAAACCAATCGGCTGCTGCCTGTGCTGTTTACGAATGGAAACCTTCATTATTTTCGACAATACCAACTACTTGCCGTCAAAACATCACATATATATGTAATAATAAAAATTTTCGCCTCTTTTTTTTTTTAGTAAAACTATTCCAAATTCTTAATATTTTTCCTTTTTTTACCTATCTTTAATAATATCTTATCTTTTGTCTTTTATTTCATGCATTTAAAGTTGCATATTCTTTTATTATTCTAAAAATCTTAATCCATTCGCCTAATCTTATAAAACCCATAAAATTACTTTTTCATTTTCTAAAACTAAATTATCTTTCTTTCGAATGTTTTAATATCGTTTATTCTTTGGTGTTCTATACCCACAATTCCATGCGTCCGCCAGCACTATTTACACTTTAATTCTGACGCCGTATAAAAGAGTTCATTATCGACATCACCCTTTCCCATCGAATCGTAATCTGTTTTATGTCCCATCCTTCCCCCACCTCTCTTCTAGCATTGGTCTTTTACCTTTCTGTAACCGTCTGCACGCTGTTTTTCAGAGTACAAATATCGTTACATCGGCGAAGGAGAGAAGATTTTACGTTTTTCTGGTTGTCTAATTAAGCTGGGTCGCTTGGAGTGAACGTTCTAATGTGTAGATCCTATTCTTATAACATCTAACGTTTTATGAAGCGATGATCGATTTTTGAGAGTGGATGGAATAACTACTGGAAGTGTTTTACTATGTTTTTTGTCAATAAAACCAGTTTAAAAAGTGACGATGACTCTCTATATTCATTACGTAAGGGAAATTATCTTAAATGTGTTTCGAGCCTGTCTTTCTCGCCACCCTGACTGCAATCTGATATTTTCAATATGGATGGTCTTGATTGCTCGACTACATTTTATTTCAAGGTGTACTGGTGTCGCCTAAATATCTGAAAGTCGGTAGCAAAATGCTACATATATATTAAAATATAAGCAGAAAAAGAAAGAATAATGCTCATGCTGACAGAATGAAAACAAAACTTAAGGAAGGAAAAAATATATTTGTTCAAGAAAATTGTGAAATTCTTAGACAAAATTGTGTTTATATCCATAATATAAACATTTCTGAGCCTGAAAATTGGTGTTAAAAATCTAAACAAGCGTGAAAATATTATGAATTACATAAATTTAAAAAGTCTCTATTTTCGTCCTGTATAAAGTCTATGGAAGCGCTGCACTCGATCGCCCGCGGCAGTTGAAAACAGCTTTGGACCAATCAGAATTTATTGCCATCATGTCGTTTCTCTTACCTATTGTAGGTTCTTTACCTCATCTAAGTCTGTATGTGTGTGGAAACAGATGTGGGGAGAATCCAATGACTAAAAATGTTAATTCAAAAAAAAAAAAAAATTCGAAGCAAACATTAAAATTATAATTTGATAAATAATTTTAATAAATTTATGTTTTCAAGAGTTCTTCCCTTTTTTTTTATAGTGATTACAAATAACATAATTGCTAACTATTAAAAGTACAAAAGAGTAGATGTCAAGAAAAACATACAGTGTATTCATTTAATTGTAGTGTTCGCATTTCTTTTGAAAAGGTCATTTTTGTCCAGTATAAGGTCACTTATATTGAGTAAGGGGGTACATTTTGTCGAGTGAAAGGACACTCATTGGATTATCATTTGTTAGTTCTGAGGAGTGGGAATTTCAACTGTAAATCTTTCATTAGTATTAAATCCTAAATTTCCTGAGGGCATTCAGAGGAGGGGAAGGGGCACACTCTGGATTAACTGGCATATATTATCAAGGTAAACAGAAATCATGCTGTATTTTTAAGAATATCTTAAAGTAACCTCCATTTATAACTCCATTTTTCGAATATTCCACTTATGGGAGCATGTCCCGTACTGGGATGATTTTGGAATGGAAAGATTATTATTTGAAAACGCAATACAATATGCAGCTGCTGCATGTTTTTTTATATTTATTTAGAACTTGCAACACGCGAGTCAATCAGAGCAAGCAGAACTTCTGTTTTCAAAAGTCGGGGAAAGGGCGGAGGAAAAGAAAAAGCCAAATATTATGGAATTAAAAAAAAAAAAAAGAGAGAAAGAAGCAGGGAAACGGGCTGGATGCATCAGCAGTTTAAATGAAAAGGGCATGGTGCAATGTCCTTTGAAAAATATCAAATGGGGAACATTCTCTAATTTGCTTTAG
This sequence comes from Maratus speciosus, assembly GCA_963932465.1. Taxonomy (NCBI): domain Eukaryota; kingdom Metazoa; phylum Arthropoda; class Arachnida; order Araneae; family Salticidae; genus Maratus; species Maratus speciosus. Next base: position 58,538,215 of record OZ010798.1, read on the forward strand.
TAATTCAAGACATTCAGATGGCAAATTATGCAGAAAAGTTGTTTTGGAAAGAAGTTTAATTATACATCCTCAGAAGGGGCTTTCATTGCTGCTATAAGTATGTCTAATTGATGTCCTTACTTTTTTCAAACAATTATTTGAACAATAATAAAACAAAATTTCATTTCAGCAATTAAATAAATAATGAATTAATTCAATTGGGTGGGCAGAGAGATCTAATTTTTGGGTGGGCTTGCATCCCATTGGCTGTTGCAGTAACAATAAGTTGGCGCTGCAGGGATTAATATTAACTTGGTGCCGTTATTTTGTTTATTTGGAACTTTTATGTATTTGATTTAGTCATATTGAGAAAGCTAATGTATAGTTGCAATAAAAAAACTAAATAAATTAAATACTAATAAACCTACTAATTATCATAATATACTTTAAAAAATTATTACGGATCATCTACTCTAGAAATTGTAGCAAACGTTGAAATTTCATATTTTGGATTCTTTGGTAAATTGTTTGTAACTTTGGATACCAAATGGGAAGTCATTCGGCCAAGTAGTTTAGGAATCATAAAGGTTTAAAGCTTGGAAATCCTGTGTTCATTTTTAATCATTGCAAAACTGATGTATAGAACTACAATGCAGGTAGTTTTTAAAGTATAACTCAAAATAGTTTTTAAAGTATATCTCAAAAGCTGAGATAAGTACAACTGATAAATTATAACTGAGCTGTAATTTTGAAATTGCATATTTCAAGATTCTAAAAATCTGTTTCTGTTAAAAAATATTTATAGGTTACAATTCTATTTTTTTTTTTTTTCCAAAAATTAATTTAAAAAAAAAATGATTCCTGTTAGGCTAGTTTTGATCTAAAGCTTTATACCAAAAGACAGACTAATTACATCAAATGTGTAATATTTAATTTAATCACAAAATTCTAGAAATCTAGAGATTTGAATATTAAGAATAATTTAAATCTTAAACTATGTACAGTCAGAAGATAAAGTTGAGCAAGATGAGATTAAAAAAAAAAAAAGTTTAGGCTAAGCACTCATGATAGTGGGGAATATTAGGGAAAATATAACTTTTATTTTGTTATACAAAAGTACATATTGAAAAAATTGTGAATGTGTAAGATTATTTTGCACTATAAAAGTTGATTGGGGAATTTTAAAGCCAAATCAACGGCTGTTAAATGATACAATGGCTGTTTCCGTCTTTGATTAAATAAAATCAGTTGACATTTCAAAATAAGCTAATATAAAATGAATTAAATAAACAGAGTCTTTGCCTCCCGGTATTTTTTAGCAAAGCGAAAAGAAAGTTTTTTTTTTAATGACACTTTAAATGTATCGTTTTTAATCTGACGTAATTTTCACTAAACTTTTCTTTCTCCTTTTACTATTCACGTGAAAATTATTTTGTTAGAAATGAAATATTATTTGTGCTATCCTAATAAAAATAGTTGAAAATATCATCTTAAAATATTACATAAATGTCTCGCGCAATTTTTAAATTTAAACTGTTGCAATATTATTTTTTGTTCATTTTACGTAATGCGGTAATGTGACGTAATTTCTCCTATTTAAGACTTCTAACGCATGTTAATGAATTTATTATTTTACAACATTCTTTCACTTTTAAAATTCGCGTGTAATATGGTTTTTATGATAATTTTCAATGAGTTCCTGCTTTTTATATTTTCTTGTTTATAATAGTCACATGTAAAATAAATTTTTAATTTGAAGCAAATATTATTGTTTGTGCTGATTATACAGTTGGCAACAGTTTAAATTAATACCAATTTCTAAAATGTGTAAAAAAAATATCGCTCGAAATGCTGAAAATTTGAATTTAAAATAGAAATAAAACCTCAAAAAATGAGTCAAATTAATAAACTGAGTGCAGTCTGCACACCGGGAAATTCTGACGCATAAAATGATCTAAAAATGATTAAATTCCGATGTACAGTTTTTGCTCCTATAAAACTTCTTTAATGGACCGATTTTGTCTAACTTTAGCATTAAATATCTCTTTAAATATTTCTTCGATTTGAAAACCGTCTGCATCAGCGTGTTTATCAAACATTTCTCTATAATTCCACCGATTTCCATATTTTTGTATGCAATATTTTGCTTAATATTAACGAAGAAAGACCCCCAGTCACAAAAAATTCAAAACTGGCGGCAGTGACAGTGGTAGTTACTTTTTTTAAGAATAGAGAGCAGACTTAGATAAAATGTAAAACTGTCTGCGAACTCAAATAATTTCTTAAATTTTCTGCAAAAAAAACGGCGCGCCCTTCCCGAGTTCTATATCGCCGCTAACAGCAAAACTGAAAAAGCCCTCTTTCCAATCCCTTTCATTACGTTATATGCGCTCAACCCCACCCCACTTCCCCTCCAGTTTTCTGAATTCAGGGTTCGATTTAAGCAGTATCGCATCGCAATTTGCGATTCAAATTTAACTAAAATGCGATCCAAGAACTGCATTAAATCGCAATCATTGCGATGCATATTTCCCACACCCTTTGTTATGTCATGTACACTTAAAGCAGGGATGCCGCGGACGCACTATAGTGCGTAAATTACGCGAAAAATCGGATACGCGACGCAAAAAAATAGCTCTTACGCGTCCCACGGGACGTGTAATTTCGTGAAAAAATCACGGAAAACAGATGATTTTCGTCAAAGAATCGCGAAAAAAGCGTAAATCTCATCACAATATCGCGCAAAAGCAGCGATTTTCGTAAAAGGGCCGCGAAAAAATAGCGTATTTCGTCAAAGCATCGCGAAATAAAAAGCGAATTTCGTCAAAAAATCGCAGAAATAAGCACAAATTTCATGAAAATATCGCTGAAATAAGCGCAAATTTCATCAAAATATTGCGAAAAACGCGATTTTCGTAAAAGGGCCGCGACAAATTAGCGTATATCGTTAAAAGATCGCGAAAAAATAGCGAATTTCGTCAAAAAATCGCGGAAAAAGCCGAATTTTGTCAAAGGGTCGCGAAAAAATAGTTGTTTTTCATCAAAGGATCCCCCAAAAATAGCAAATGTCAAAAAATAACGTAAAAAAAGCCGATTTTCCTCAAAGGATCGCGAAAAAAGCACAAATTTCGTGAAAATATAGCGGAAAGAACGCTATTTTCGTAAAAGGGCTGAGACAAAATAGTGTATTTCGACAAAAGATTGCGAAAAAATAGCAAATTTCGTCAAAAAATCGCGGAATAAAGCCGAATTTTGTCAAAGTATCGAGGAAAAAAACACGATTTTCGTGACAGACTCTCGGAAAAAACGTGAATTTAGTCAAAGCACCAAAAAAGATATGCAAAGTAAACTTATAGGTAGAAAATTCATAAAATGGGATTTAATTTCTTTTTTATGAGATTCTTAAAAATACAGCATGATTTCAGTGTACTTTGATAATATTTATATTCATTAGGTAGACCAGTAAAAATCACCCCCCACCCCCCTCGTTCTTACTGCATTGAAATGTCTCCGGCCTTCAGAGCATTTAAGATTTGATGCTTATTAGTGATTTAGATATAAATTTCCCTTCCAAGGAAAATGTCTGATTCCAACACAGATCTATGCTGACAAATAATTCAATGGGAAGTATAATAATGAAAGCACCCATTCATTCAACGAAAAGTACACCTTTACTTAACATAAGTGTTCTTTTTTTTCAGCAAAAATATCTTTTTCAATAAACCCGCCTTGCCTCTTTTTAAAAGAATGCGAACATTAGTGATACTTGTTAGTGGAACTTGGTATCTTCTACTCTCAAATAAACATTATTTTACAATTAAAATTGTATCTTGCATTTTTACTTTTAAAAAAGTAAAGAAAATTTCTCTTAATATTTTTTTAAAATATCTTATTTGAGTGCAAATAATGCTGGTTTTAATTCATTATTTAATTATTGTTAAAACAATAATTAATGCATTTCATTTATCTTAATAAACAACTTTCATTTATTCCTTTAAAATATAAATTATTATTGATGGGGTCCCGCTTTTGTAAAAAAGGGACCCAGGTTTTTTCAAGTACAGCGGCATCACTGCTTAAAGTTAAAATTTAAAGGTGTTTTTACACGACATACGTTGTGTTTTCACCCTCCCCAAGTGTTTTTTTACGATGGAAGTACAGCGAGGAAGTACGCTTTTTTTTTTTTTAAATTTGTTGTAAATTTTCAAGATTTAAAAGTTACGTTAGCTATTTTTTACTTGCTATACAAAAGTGTCTAACTGCTATTCAAAACTGACTTTGTATAGCAGTTACTGCTATGCAACTTTCTTTTTCTAAATCGACCCCTGTCTGAATTAGACTTTATTGAAAAGAGGATTAAAATTTACTAAGATATTAAAACCAAATTCCCCTTTCGAATGTAAAAAAACCATCGCAAATTGTGAAAAAAATGCTAAACAAGTGCACAAACATTCGCTAAAATTTCCAAACAAATAAACTTTATTTAACACTTTCGCTGCCGATCCTGCGTTAGTAATCAGAAATTTGAAATTGATACCAGAAATTTCATAAGAAGATATTTTACTTTGTTATCGCTAAATGTCTTTTATTAAATAAAGCATAACATACTATTCTTTATTTCTGGTATGAACACTAAATTTCTGGATAAAAATGGAGGCCAAACTGGCAAATCTGTATGGTGGCACGCAACATGTTAAAAGAGATCAACATTTAACATTTATTTTTTAACACAAAATTTATTTTTAGTCTTTTAAAACTCATATGTATTGCGGTGCTTCTTTCAAAAAATACTGTACATGGCAAATAATTTCTAGCAAACTTTTTTTTTCTCCAGTTGAAAAATAGTCTGCAGATCTTCTCAAGAGACTGTGACATGCGTCTCCAATTCTCCGCTCAGGGTCTCGATAATTTTTTTTTTTTTTATAAAGAAATTTGTAAAAAAAAAAAACTCCATCAAAACTGTCTGCAAACTTTGAAAATTTTCTGCGAACGGCGTTCGCGTGTTCGTCTATATTATCTGACTCTGATAGAGAGATAATATTTAAAATCTTGCCATGATTTAAGATAACTAGTTTGGTTCTGCTTTGTTAATTTCTGCATTATATGAAATCAGTTGTTTTTTTTTTTATTACAAGATTTTATGAATGCTTATGATATTTTAAGATATCAAACATGGAAAATATATATATATTTTTAATTAATTTTTTTTTTTTATTTGTAATGAATTTTAATAACATTAACTGTAGCTATTGAGAATCTTAAGATAGATTTATTTTTAGGGCTTCATTCATCTCATGAAACCTTTATAGTCTTGCTTCTCTGTCTGTGTGTCACAGGCTTGTACTCTGAAACTGCTTAAGTGAGACTTGATTTTTTTTTCATAGTGCTGAATACCCGTGATTATTACTTTTTTCATAATGCTGAATACCTCCAACCCTGACCATCCGAAGGTCATAAAATTTTGAATATATTTTAATTAAGCGAATTCATTCTTTTTAGGTGCGTTCGTAATTATATAAATACGTAGCACCCATAGTCGTCGTTCTGTCCGTCCGTCCGTTCGCATATAACAGAGCAAAAACTAATCGACCGAATGATCTGAAATTTTTAATATATAATTGCTGCAAAATTTTGTCTAGCCATTTCCAATTTTATGAAAATCGGATGTATAGTTTAATTACAGGGACAGTCAAAAGTTTTTCTTTACATTACGGCCAATGGGAAAAATTATTGCAAGTGAATTTTAATGATGTTACAGACTTCCGAATGGTCTGAAATTTTTAATATATAATTGCTGCAAAATTTTGTTGAGCCATTTTCAATTTTATGAAAATCGGATGTATAGTTTAATTACAGGGACACCCAAAAGTTTTCCGTTACATTATGGCCAATGGGAAAAAATTATTGCAAATGCATTTTAATGATTTTACAGCCTTCCGAATGGTCTGAAATTTTAAATATATAATTGCTGCAAAATTTTGTCGAGCCATTTCAGATTTTATGAAAATCGAAAGTATAGTTTAATTACAGGGACAGTCAAAAGTTTTCCGTTACATTACGGGGAATGGGGTAAAAATTATTGTAAGTGCATTTTAATGATGTTACAGACTATGCACTTATGAAGCGCAAAAAAATATACATTCAGTACAATATGGGGTGCAAAAAATAATTATAAAACTAGTTATAGTACGAACACACCTCATTTGCCACGTTTGACGAGCAATTTCCAACTTGTTTGATTTCGAAACAATCCTAGATGGACTTTATCCATGTGACGTCAGCCGTGGGTAAGCAGAAGAAAAACACCATTAGGCATGGAGAACATTTTAACACTGCTCCCCCTTCGTCCAATAGTCTTTTTCGGAGGGTTTTTTCCCGCAGAGGCGTGGCTGTTGCCATTCGTGGGTAAAGTCCATTCAGCAAATATACCCGTGCTCCAGTGGCATCGAGGTAGTGCAGATGTCTCCCATGCCATAGATCGTGGATTCGAAGCTTTCGGCAGAACTTAAAAATTTTGATTTTTATTATTACACTTCATTTTCAGGTTGATTTAATTAGAAGAAAATTACTTTTTTTTCTGGCAATTTTAAAGGTTTACTTTATCAATGTAAATATAAATAAGCGTAAAATGTCTTAACTACATCTACTAATAACCATATCATAATAATTAATATATATTCCAAATGAAAAAGTCAAGAGCATATACTAAAAATATTTATTTGCCTAAAAGAGGTCACTTTACTAAAACACGTTAAAAATATATTAAAAACCTATATTGACATGTTTCATAGAGTCATCATCAGAATGCATAGCAGAACTACAAACACAATGCACATGACAACTGGAAAAAATAGTCATTGAATACAAATTAAGGTGTTGTATGTTTGTTAACTTTCAAATTTCCAACTGTTTTGTAAGCATACTTTTTTCTCCTGTATAGTCTGATGCTCCTCCTCCTCCTGAAATGGATATGAGACCTGGCGGTCCACAAATGGATATGAGACCTGGAGGTCCACAAATGGATATGAGACCTGGAGGCCCACAAATGGATATGAGACCTGGAGGCCCACAAATGGATATGAGACCTGGAGGCCCACAAATGGATATGAGACCTGGAGGCCCACAAATGGATATGAGACCTGGAGGCCCACAAATGGATATGAGACCTGGAGGTCCACAACCTCCAAGAAAAACTTTACTTCCTGGTGGGCCACCACCACCACAATTTGGTGGACCCCCTGCTGGCCCTTCTGGAGGACCACCAAGAGGTTTCCCTGGGAGACCTGGAGCACCTCTTCTTGAAGAACCTGGAGATTTTCCTGAAGAGTAAGATATTTAATTTGTATAAACTGTTCAAATGTGATACTTCTTGAACTAGTTCTTGTTTTACTGTTTTATTTCAGTTCTCGTATAAAATTAAGTGATTTGAAAGTTACGAAATACTTCTGTGTGTTTGTCGACATACAGGTTGTTTACTTTCTTCTATCTTCAATAGAAGAAAGTATTGTAATCGAAATTTTTTTCGACTTCCGGTTTTCGACGGATTTACATGTTTTAGGGGTCAGAGATTCCAAAAAACATGTTTATAGAAAATGTCTGTCTGTCTGTCTGTGTGTCCGTCTGTCTGTCGCCATTGTACCATCAAAAAGTGTATGAAGTTATGCATAGAATTAAACCAAAATTTTATTTTAAGTTTTTGGCTATGGCAAGCAGGTCCTCCTGGAATTTGGAAAAAATTCGCCGATAGGGGGCGCTGATATAGCAATATTTGTGCGATTTTGAATAGTGTACCATCCAAAAGTGTATGGAGTTATGCATGGAATTGAACCAAATTTTTATATTAAGTTTTTAGATATGGCAAGCAGGTCCTCCCTGAATTTGGAAAAAATTCGCCGGTAGGGGGCGCTGATATAGCAATTTTTGTGCGATTTTGAATATTGTACCGTCCAAAAGTGTATGGAGTTATTCATGGAATTGAACCAAATTTTTATTTTAAGTTTTTGGATATGGCAAGCATGTCCTCCCTGAATTTGGAAAAAATTCGCCGGTAGGGGGCGCTGTAAATGCGATTTTGAATATTGTACCATCCAAAAGTGTATGAAGTTATGCATAGAAATGAACCAAATTTTTATTTTAAGTTTTTGGCTATGGCAAGCTGGTCCTCCCTGAATTTGGAAAAAATTCACCGGTAGGGGGCGCTGTAATGGCGATTTTTGTGCGATTTTGAATATTGTACCATCGAAAAGTGTGTGAAGTTATGCATAGAATTGAACCAAAAAAATTTTTTAAGTTCTTGGCTATGGAAAGGAGGTCCTTCCTTAATTTATAAAAAAATCGCCCGTAGAGGGCGCTGTAATAGCGATTTTTGTGCAATTTTTGTGCCATTTTGAATATTGTACCGTTGAAAAGTGTATGAAGTTATGCATAGAATTGAACCAAATTTTATGTGTTTGTTTTTGGTCATGTCACGAAGGTCCTCCCTGAATTTGGAAAAATTCTGCCGGTAGGAGGCACTATAATTGCGATGTCTGTACCATTTTCATTATTGTACCATCGAAAAGTGTATGAAGTTATCCATATAATTGAACCAAATTTTGTGTGCATGTTTCTGGCTATGGCAAACAAGTCCTCCCTGAACTTGAAAAAATTCCGCCAGAAGGGGGCGCTATACTTCCGATCTCTGTGCCATTTTCATTATTGTACCATCGAATAACGTATAAAATTATGCATACAATTGAACCAAAATTTTTGTGCTTGTTTTTGGCTTTGGCCAACAGGTCCTCCTAGAATTTGGAAATATTGCGCGGTAAAGGGGCTCTGTGCTAGCGATTTTTGTATACTTTTTCTTGATTTTTCGTAGTTCTATTGTGCATCGGCGGCTCATGCAGCGGCAGGAACTCGCTTCCTGCTAAGCCGGCTGTTCGCAAACAGCTAATAACAACAAAATAAGGAAAAATTAACAATTTTAACAAATATGATGATATAGATTAACTCGTTTTTGTCCGTTTAATTGACTTGAGCAGAAATTTAAGATGAAAATCAAAGTTGGTATAGTATTGAACTAATAATATTGAAGTATTAACATGTGTAACTAGGTTTTGAAATATTAAGATGTATAAGATAGAAGAAAGTTTTGGGATTGGCACATCCAACTAGTTAAATTCTAATATGTTACTTTTTGCAAGAGAAAGTACTGCACTTTCTTTGTGAACATCGTTGCTTAAAATAGTACATTAAAAGCTTCTTGTATTCTATTACAAAAATGTAGTTAACCTAAAATTTTTGAAAATTATCATTGGATAAATGTTGTCATTAGTCATGCATCCTGTTACGCATTTATATTAGAAGAGCTGTAAGCCACGAAAGGTTTTAAAAAAAAATTATAGACACACAAGCTGGATAGTCTTCCATGAGCAAAAGATTTGTTATATTTACCTAAGAATCATTTTATTTTTTTATACTTTTTCCAAGCACGCATCTTTTCAAGTGCATGCTTGGAAAGATGAATATTTTTGCCTTTTGCTTTCTACCCTCCTTTTTGTATCTGCGGAGAACTTTGAAATTCACCACAATCAGCAGCAGCATCCTATTTTGCGATATTCATTATAGTTTTTACTCTTTTATTTATTTCGACCTGATTTTTGTTTGTAAAGATTGAGTTTTTGTGATCTGTTTTTAACTCAATTCCTGATATAGAATTATAAAAATTATCATACTCCACATGCTTATAAATCATCGAATATTCTCTGTAACTCATACAAATGTGTACGAGTTGAAACAATAGTGATTGTAATTATGTACAATAAACGCTCACTAAAATGTCCAAATGGCTCTGAAACTGCAGCAATAAATATTTTAAAGGCTAAAAAAGTTTAAAATAAATTATAAACAAAAAAAATGAAGAGTAATATTTAAAATAAAAAGGCTTTTGTCAATTAATAGTTCAATATTAGTAATTATACATTGAGAAATCAATTTAGAAATCCTAAAAAGATAGTTTAAATAAGGTTTTTTTTTTCTTTCCTGTTGCCCTATTTGAAAAAAAAAAAAATAAGCAGTAAGCTATACTTTAATAAATTCACTTGGTTGCACTTCCTACTGAGCATAAAAAAACAGTGCATTTTTCATAAGTTTCATGCCCATGCCAAATTGTATTCATGGGTGATTGTGTTCAGGTAATATACCTGAATTCAGGTATTTATTTCATTTTCCATACCTGAATTCCAGTTTTTCTTATAGTTAAATTAATAAAATAAGACTAAAATATCAATTTCATATGATTTCTAAACATAATTAAAGGTAATATTTTTCATAATGAAATGATTTTGGACCTCTCTGCAATAAATTACATGTTCTCTCTCCATACGAAATCTTTTCCTTGCTAAAATTTCAGGTATTCTTTCATGAACTCACAATCACCCCTGATGTAACATAATTTTTTGAAGAAAAATCAATCAATTGCAGTCAAAAATTAGGCTTGATTTTCAAGATGAACTTTGAATGCTTATGTAACTCATTTTCATATACACTGATGAACAAAACATTATGACCACCTACCTAATAACGCGTTGGTCCACAATTGGCGTGCAAAACAGCTGCAACCCACCTTGGTATGAATACCACAAGTCTTTGGTAGATAGCTGAAGACAGATTGTACCAGATGTTCAAACAGTGGTCACGCAAATCCGGGATATTCCAACATAATTGTTTGCACAACTCTGATTATACCTAATCTGAACTTTAAAATTTTCTAAGTCTACCCGAAACCGGACTCAAACCCAACATAATTCAACCCGCAACAGATTCAAACCCGAAATGTATGAAAATTAATCCTTAATTTAATGCTATTATGGAATATTAGCTTATAATATTTATAATATTTTTTTAATCTTTTTTTGTACGAAAAGACATACATGCACACTCATATAATACCCATTAAAATTCAAGTATGCAATTTTTTTTTTTGCCAGACAAAATATTTAGGGGTTTTTTTTTGGGGGGGGGGGGGGATTGGGTTAATCCGAAACACGACTCTCAAATGCCAGAACAGAACCAAAATTTTTAAAGTTAACATGACCTGCAGCCACAAAAATGTTAAATCATCCCAAGCTGCAGTGACGGAAATTAGCTCCAACCCGACCCAAACTTAGTTTTGGGTAAAATCATGTAACCCGACACAATGCAGTACTCTAGTTTGTAACACGCAGATTACGAAATCAGTGTAATCGTAATCGAACTGTAATCATAATCAATGAGTTCAGTGATCGTAATCCAACAAAAAATAGTAATCGTAATCTAAATGTAATCATAATCCAACTTGCATAAATACACATAATCATAATAGATTTTTTAAATTGAAAGTAATCGTAATCGATTGCAGTCTTCCGTAATCGGCTTCCGTAAAGTCTGTTACAAACTCTTGCCACTCATTCAAAAAATTGCACTCTTTACTTCCTTTTCTATTAAATTATGTTGTCTTGAAAAGAGTAGTCTGACTTTAAGTGCTCTTTTCCTACCAGCACCACTCTGCCTTTTTTTTAAACCTGGGAGAAATTCTGTATGTTGTGTTATGTTATTTGTTTTCTCACTCATAGTTCAAGAGGCTTTTATTCTGTTTCTTTTTCTGAAAAGCAAATTTTTTTTAAATGCAGATGTAGTGTCAATTTGTTAGTTTTAATGTTACTGCCTTGTTTATTTTCAGTGATATGGCCCTAAAATTTCCCGTTCTTTTGACATATGGATTAATGTGCATTTAAACCCCTTTAATTTAATATTAATTTATTTAAATGGTTGCTTTACTTTCATTAAAATTTTAATTTATTCTATTGCACTTTCAGGGATGAACCACCACCATTTGAGTATCCTACTGAAGATTGTAAAGATGAGTTTGGTAAAGATCGTGAACCTTTTCCTGATGACAGGCAGCCACCAAATCGTCCTTCTGGTGACAGATTTGATGATGGGTCTCAGCAGTTACCCCCAGAAGATTTTCCAGATCAACCATTTGATGAACAGTATCCTCCAGAACATGATCAGTTTCCACCTAATCAAAGGTTTCCACCTGATCGTAAAAGGTTTCCTCCTGAGCAAGGGAGATTTCCCCCAGGACGAGATAGATTTCAGCCTGATCAAGAAAGATTTCCTCCTGGACCTGAAGGCTTTCCTCCAGGTAGAGAAAGATTTCCCCGTGGCCATGATAGATTTCCACCTGATCATGAGAGGTTTCCTCCTGGTGAAGAAAGATTCCCACCTAATGACAGATTCCATCCCAAAAATGAAAGATTTCCACCTGATCAAGAAGGTTATCCTCCAGATGAAGAACAATTTCCTCCAGATGAAAAAAGATTTCCTCCAGGTGGTCCTGAAAGATTTCCTCCCAAAGGAGGTAGATTTCCTCCTGAAGGAAAAGGATTTCCCCCTGAAGAAGAGAGTTTTCCTCCAGGACCTGAAAGGTATCCACCTGAAGGGGAGCGATATCCTCCAGGACCAGAGAGGTTTCCACCTGAAGAAGAGAGATTTCCTCCTGGACCAGAACGATTTCCACCTGAAGGAGAGAGATTTCCTCCTGGACGAGAAAGATTTCCACCTCCGAGACATATGATGGAAGAAGGTGGATTTGATAGAGATTTTGAGCAGTTTCCTCCCGAGGATGAAATGTATGGACCTCCTCCTTTTAGAGATGATTTCCCTCCTTTTGATGAAAGAGGTGGACGAGGCAGGCGAGGTCGTTTTCCTGGTCGTGGTAGGTTTCGTGGAGAATTTGATAGATTTGGACCTCCTTTTCCACACAGAATGAGAGGAGAATTTCCACCAGACTTTCCACCACCACCTGATGATCGGTAAATTATATTTATTTTATTGTAATGAAAAATTCCTTTATTAAGCAATTTACGTACATAAAACCACAAGGGCACAGCCTGTAAAAACTCATTTCTACATATAATCTATTTTTCATATTAAACCTACTTGAAAAAATCCAACCCATGTGGGCTTTTTCAATTTTCAGCTTTTTTAGAGCTGCTGCACAAATTACATTTTTGTTTTGACTTTACATGATGACTGGTATCTTACAATCCACAATTTAATTTAAAATTATATTTTTGAGCATATAAAATTTCTTAAATTCAGAGAAGAATTAGAAATTGTTAACTTATGTGAAACATTAACCACTTGCGCTTTATCACATACGCAGCGTACATCATGGCATTTTGGTCGTTTCCAAAAATGACATACACAGGCATATGTCCAAAAGTTTATATTAATACAAAGCCTTGTGGCTGGTGTATACATTTGCTAACAGCGCTAGAGCGCAAGAGGTTAAATACTTCATGCAATGATGTTCTTGAATGGCTTGTTCTTGTAATTATTTTAGAATAAGTAAGTACAATCGTGGAAAAAAAAAAAAGTAAACACCCCCTACTAACTCCTCAACAAATTATCGTAGAAGAAAGTTACTGGTACCGAAAGATTGGAAATAAAGTCTACTTTTAAATGATATAGATAAAATTTGCTTAGGGGGCCATCTACATATCAAAACGAACCGTAACTTTTAAATGACATAGATAAAATTTGCTTAGGGGACCATCTACATATTAAAACGAATCCAAACTTCATTTTTTTCAATGACAATACCCAATTTTAACGAGATATTTCAAATCTTCGGTTCAAACTATGCCTAGACACCGAATTTCAAATCATTTGAATGATAAGTTTTTGAAATATAAACATTCAAAATTGAGTGCTTCTAATGTTAAATTACATTTTCATATTTTTATTTATATCTGCAGAAATTATGCTCCTAATGTGCTAATTTTTTGTGTAGCAATAATATTAATATACCCAAACATAAATACGCTGAATTTGCAATTTTTATAACTTTATGATATGAATTATGATTTATGAAATTAATACTCGAAAAAATTATGAACTGCAACCTACAAATTTTTTGATGGAATTAGATTTATTAAGTAGTGCTCCAAAATTTCACATTTTTCTTCCAAGTAGTTTTCAAATTATGCTTAAAAAACAGCAAAATGATGGTGTAAGGGGCCGTCTATAATAGGAGTGTGTAGATATTTTGAAATTTCTTCTGCTGTCGTGTAATCTAGCAGGCTTCATTGACTTCTTAAGGTGCCTTGATCAAGATGAGGGCTCTCTCGGTTAACAACGGAGTTCCGAACTTCAATTTGGATACAGCCCTTAAAATGTGTTCGTTTTAAAATAATTTCTCAGAAAGTTATGGTACGAATTGCATAATAATTTGTTTTTAGGCTAATTGAAGGGTGTAGAGTTCATTTATGCTGTCAGAATTGTGTACTGCTATTGAAAAAAATGAAGTTATGGTTCGTTTTAATATGTAGATGGCCCCCTAAGCAAATTTTATATACATCATTTAAAAGTAGAATTTATTTCCAATCGTTTGGTACCAGTAACTTTCTTCTACGATAATTTCTTGAGGAGTTAGTAGGGGCTGTTTTTTTTTTCCACGACTGTGCATTACATATATATGTAGCACATAGTGCATTTTCTTATTAAGTGTTTACATTCACAATTTCCTATGAATGTTCTATTTCTTGATTCTAGTATGTCTTGGGGTGCAGTTTACTGTTTTATTAGGATAAGCATCTGGTTGTATAGGACTTTGTCTTGGCAATAGTACTTACATACCTGGCAACTAAGAAAAATCCATTGCAGAAGTTTTATAAATGTCATGTTAAAGATACTGTGCAAATGAAAACCAATCTTAGACAAATTTAGAAATCCAGTGGTATAATTTTTGTATGGGGGGGGGGGGGGGGAATGTTCATTCAAAATTTTTCAGGGATCTTTATGTAAATACTCTTATCTAATTTGATAGAGAATGCTTAGTAAAATCATTCAAAATAGACTTTTTTGTAAATGAAATATTTTAATTATCATTTCTGGCAATCAGCTTGGTCATTCACTTCAGTAATATTATTCTCCAGAATATTCATGTGCGTTCCAACTGCAATGCATTCATTTTTGTGGAGACTTACCCTTTCATGGGCAGAAGAATTCTGTTTGTAAAATGGTGGAATAATTGACTGACACCAGAATTTTCAAACAAATATCTTAGAAAATAAAAACCCGCTATTTTGCACTTTCATTACAAAAGCAAAATTTTATTAAATATTCTTGGTGCCATTTGTCAGTTATGGAATTAAAATTAGATGGGCTAGACCGTGTAGCCACCACCCTTGAAAAGGTTAAACCTAATAATTTCTCTGCCATAATCAGATCTATTACCAATTGACTTATTTTAGGGACTTACTTTGTATTTTAATTAATCATCAAAATTCCTTTTAAAACATTATCTCCCCTCCCCCCACCCCCTCCAGCATACATTTGGAAATATATGTGTCTGTCTACAAAGTTTAAAATCTTTGGAGCTCTTTATTTTTGAATTTTTTTCTTCCCTATATGTTACTTTGTGGTAACAAATTAATAATGAATCATTTGAGTCCTCTCCTAAAATTTTTGCTCCCCCTGCCACAAATTTTCTCTTCAAATGTTTAAAAGGCTTTAATTTTTAAAGCATTTTCTTACCTTTTAATTAGGCAATAAAGATAATTTAAATTTCTCTAAATGTTTATCCTCCTCCCTCCCCACACACACACTTCACTAACGCGAACTGCTTTTAACGCAAAGTTTCCCCTTGAGTGTTCGCGTTAACGAGGTTCGACTGTATTATAATTTTTTTATCTTCTTATTGTTACTTTGCAGTAACAATCATCTACCCTTTAATCCACCCCCCCCCTCTCTCTCTCTCTCTCTCTCTCTCTCTCTCTCTCTCTCTCTCTCTCTCTCTCTCTCTCTCTCTCTCTCTCTCTCTCTCTATCTCTCTCTCTATCTATCTATCTATCTATCTATCTATCTATCTATCTATCTATCTATCTATCTATCTCTCTATCTATCTCTCCCATGAAAATATATGTAAAGATTTTCAAAAGTACAATTCAAATAAGGCAGGGCTCTACCCAAGAATGGAAGGAGAGTGGGATGAGGGGGGATTCTGATCTGAAAATTCCTAAATTTATGGCATTCGGTTCTGAAAAATAAAAAAAAAATTGTTATTAGTCTGTCAATTTGGACATTTAAAAAAAAAAAAAAAAAAAAAAAAAAAAAATCACGAAATGGTCAGTGAAAAAAAAAATTAATTTCGTCAAACGTTCGCAGAAAAAAAAAAAAAAAAAATCGTGAATTTCATCAAAGGATACCAGAAAAAATGTGCAATTTCGTCAAAGGATCACACAAAAAAACTATTTTCCTCAAAGGATCCCCAAAAAAAAACCCATAAATTTTTCAAAGGAAAAGGGGGGGTAGGATAACAAATTTCGTCAAAGAATCACACAGAAAAATGCCAATTTCGTCAAAGGATTGCGGGGAAAAAATCCAAATTTTGTCACAAGATCGCGGAAAAATCCAAATTTTGTCAAAGAATAAATGAAAAATGTAAATTTCTTTAAAGGACTACGGGGAAAAAATTGTAATTAGCACCAGGACAAGATTTGCCCCCTCCCCCCATGAGGACAGGTGCCCTTCTGAAACTCTCTAGAATGATCCCTCTAACCAGTGGTACAAATTTTTAGAATATTTTACTCACAAAGTTTTTTTTTTATTTATTTAAACCAGTAAAATAAAACACATTCTTCTAAATCTGTAATATTTGTATAAGAATTATTATACAGGGTGATTCAGCTCGTCGGTGACAAACTTTAAGGATCGATAGAGCACACCTAGACGAACATTTTTGAATAGGGAATGTAGGGTCCCTGACGCGATGGTAAGGCGCTAGGCGCTTTCGAAAATTTGGGTGCCGAAATTCGAAACGTCATAAAAACTAGGGAAATGGTTAGATTTTCTTGCTTGTTGCGTCGAAATGATTCTGTTTGTTTAGACTTTCTTCAGTACCAATTTGATAAGCGTATCTCTTAAAACATGGATAGGGGGCGCTGCAGACTTTGGAGAGCTAGACAACAACTTTAAGCCCGTTATTTTGATAATTTAACACATGCTCGCCAAAGTTTATACTCTAACTTAAAGTTTGAACCCAAAAGTAGAGCCCTGCAAAAAGCGTAAGAGCCGGAATAAAATGTCAAAGTACAGGGTGGTCGAAACTCGAAGGCTCCTAGGAGATAAACAGATTTCTTGACTTATGGCATGCATTTTCATGATTCTGTTTGCTGGGGCTCTCTGAAACTCAGTTGAACGGTACAAAAAGAAACATCGATAGGGGGCGCTTTGGGCAAAAAACATAATTCGTTGACATTTCGGACGCTAACTGGAAACGGGGCGCTACGATCAGTTAGTAATAATGAAAACACATTTTCTACCTCTGCTCAACACTTCTGAATAAATTTAGACCAAAAACATCAATGATACTGGAAATTTATTTACAAAAAATAACACTACAGAAGATGCTCGAAATTTCGACCTTGGGCCATGATGCAGGCTTCGCACCTCCGTCGCATTGAGGAGTGTGTGTTTCCAACAATGCCAGGAGTATCTCTGATCTGCCCTGCAGCTGCCACAATGCGCGCCACAAGTTCTTCAGCACTGCTGACAGGTGTATGGTATACCTCGGCCTTCAGGTAACCCCAAAGGAAGAAATCCAAGCAGGTGAGGTCTGGTGATCGGGCAGGCCAGTGAACTGGACCCCCACGCCCGATCCACCGCTGGCCATACCTTGCGTTTAGATGGAGACGCACGTCGTTCGTGTAATGGGCCGGAGCTCCATCGTGCTGGAACCACATCTGGCGACGCGAACCTTCGGGTACGTGCGCCTCATCCAGAAGCTGCGGCAGCACTTGATCCAGGAAAATCAGGTAATTTCCACCTGTCAGCCGTTCAGGTAACAAATAAGGGCCAATGAGGCAATCCCCCAGAATGCCGGCCCACACATTTACTGAGAAACGCTCCTGGGCTGCTCGGCTTCTGGTTTCATGTGGATTTTCATCACACCACACATGACTGTTGTGGGCGTTCCACATTCCCTCCCGGCTGAAGGTGGACTCGTCCGTAAACAAAATGCTGTTTACAAAACGGGGATCCCTGGATCTCATCGCCAAGTACCATCTTGAGAATTCCACTCGAGGGCCAAAATCCTGCTCTCTGAGCAACTGCACCCGCTGGATGTGGTAGGGGTGCAGATTCCGGGAACGTAAGATGCGCCACGCAGTTGCTTGCGAAATGCCAACATGTCTGGCGATATCTCTCGTGCTAAGACCTGGGTTGTCCTCAACCAGGTTAAGCACAGCCTCTTCGTTGTCGGGGGTGCTCACTGATCGCTCCCGTTCAGGCCTGCCTCCTTCGAAAGATCCCGTTGTGGACAACCTCTGGTGTACTCGAGCGAAGAAGGCATGGCAGGGGATTTGCCTGTTGGGGTAACGCTCGGCGTACAACCGCTGAGCGGCTCGTCCATTACAACCAGCAGCGCCATACGCCAAATGCATGTCAGCCAATTCAGAGTTTGTGTACCGTTCCATCCTACTACCGATCTGCAGACAAGTAACCCGAAGCTTAAGTAGGTACCGCACGTTCAAAAGACGTGTCTGCGCATACAACTACGTCATCTCGCGTTGTCGTCTACGCATTACGTATCTTTTGCATATCGATATGGTACGATATCTTTTGCATAAATCAGCAAAAAGCACCTTATGTAAATTTTATTGCGCGCATTGTGCATGATTGAAACCAGCTATGTTTGTTAAAAAAAACAAACAAACTGCAGTTTTAATAGCTTCTTATGATAAGTAAATTACTCTCTTGTTTTGTTTCTAACTGATCGTAGCGCCCCGTTTCCAGTTAGCGTCCGAAATGTCAACGAATTATGTTTTTTGCCCAAAGCGCCCCCTATCGATGTTTCTTTTTGTACCGTTCAACTGAGTTTCAGAGAGCCCCAGCAAACAGAATCATGAAAATGCATGCCATAAGTCAAGAAATCTGTTTATCTCCTAGGAGCCTTCGAGTTTCGACCACCCTGTACTTTGACATTTTATTCCGGCTCTTACGCTTTTTGCAGGGCTCTACTTTTGGGTTCAAACTTTAAGTTAGAGTATAAACTTTGGCGAGCATGTGTTAAATTATCAAAATAACGGGCTTAAAGTTGTTGTCTAGCTCTCCAAAGTCTGCAGCGCCCCCTATCCATGTTTTAAGAGATACGCTTATCAAATTGGTACTGAAGAAAGTCTAAACAAACAGAATCATTTCGACGCAACAAGCAAGAAAATCTAACCATTTCCCTAGTTTTTATGACGTTTCGAATTTCGGCACCCAAATTTTCGAAAGCGCCTAGCACCTTACCATCGCGTCAGGGACCCTACATTCCCTATTCAAAAATGTTCGTCTAGGTGTGCTCTATCGATCCTTAAAGTTTGTCACCGACGAGCTGAATCACCCTGTATATAGCATATGTAATAAGCATTATAGCAGTTCCTCTGCTTATTATTATATTGTTCTGGTGTAATGAAAAATATTTTAATGTTTTGAAAAATGAAGTACTCCAGGTGAGCTTTAGCATAAATTGGACACAGATTAGGACAAAAGTTCAAGCCCAATTTTAGGTAGCTTTCATTACAAAAAGTTAAAAGCTATCTATTGCAGCTGTTCTGAGGAAAGCACTTCCAGAAAATTTTGGTATATTTTCACCAATCATGATCCTCAGACCCCAAAACTATCCTCCGTTCAAATGTGACTTTTCTATATATCTGATTTTTGTCATGTGATAACTCTTGTATTTATAAACCGATTTGGATGAGATTGGTGAAATATCGCCAGATTTGATGACCAAAACTAAGCAACAATAAATAATGCCAATTTGGCTATAGCTTACTAATTTGGTGCAACCCTCATTCAAATTCAGTGTTGACGAATATTCTTTTATCGCGTTCATCGCATTTTAGCTTCTTCAGATTTGAGTAAAATTTGCAAAATTTTAAAACCAAGAATTAAGGAAGCTACCTTTTCCTCGCGCCATATGCCGAAAGGACTTTTTAAGTTCATAAAATTTTTATGTACCATACTGTGAGAGGAAATTGCAAATAAATCATCATATAAACAGGCATGCCACTTTTCTGCGGATTTCCGTGTTTTTGCTTTTGAAAATCCGCAGATTTCCGCTTAAAAGGAAGAAAAAAAAAATCCTTTTTTTTTACATTTTTAAAGATTTTTTAAATTTCGGTTAAATCAAAGCAGAATCATAAAATCAGGCTTCCCAAGTCTCCCGATATTTCTGAAATTTCACTCTTCTCTTACATTTGATAATTCAGTCATTTTCGTTTCCCGTTAATGCATAAAACGAAACCAGTCAACCAATTTGAAGGACTATCTCTCCTACTTTTCTCGTCTGTGATTGGTGATTAGGTTTGACGTTGCGATCCATCTGAAGAATGAGCACGAAGTGCTGTGGTTTTAAGTAGATAGCAGGGGTGATTGTGCTCCGGGTTTTTCGGTAGATCCTTCCGGGTTTATGAGATCGTTACGTGTAGCGAAAAATTCGGACATTAAAAAATATCGCGAATTTCGACAAATGGTCGCCGAAAAAATCAATTCCTCAATCGTTCGCTGAAAAAAAATCGATAATTTCGTCAAAGGATTGCGGGGAAAAAAAGTGAATTTCGTCAAAGGATCGCGAAAAAAAGCACGAATTTCGCAAACGATCGCGATAAAACTAAGATTTTCGCCAAAACATCACGGGGAAAAACGCGATTTTCGTCAAAAGATCGCGGGAAAAACGGATATATCGTCAAAGGAACGCGAAAAATGGATATCGTCAAAGGATCGCCGGAAAAACGCAAATTTCGTTAAAAGATCACGTAAAAAACATTAATTTCTTTAAAGAACCGCGGAAAAAACGCGAATTTCGTCAAAGGATCGCGGGAAAGACGGAAATATCACCAAAGGATCCCTGGAAAAACGCGAACTTCGTTAAAGGATCGCGGAAAAAAACTAATTTCTTTAAATAATCGTGAAAAAACCCTCAAATTTCACCAAACGATCGCGGAAAAACGCGAATTTTGTCAAAGAATCCCGAAATAAAATAAATTTCGTCTAATGATCTCGAAATAAAAGAAATTTCTTCTTATGGTCGTGAAATAAACACAAATTTCGTCAAAAAATCGAAAAAAAGTGCAAAATTCGCAAAGGATCGCGAAAAAAACAAGATTTTCGTCAAAAGATCGCGGGAAAAACAAAAATGTTGCCAAAGGATCGCGGGAAAAACGCAAATTTCAATAAAGGATGACGAAAAAAAAAAACAATTTCTTCAAAGAATCGCGGAAAAAACGCGAATTTCGTCAAAAGATCACGGAAAAAAAAACTCTAATTTCGTCAAAAGATCGCGGGGAAAAAATGCGAATTTCGTCAAAAGATCGCGGGAAAAAACGCGATTTTCGTCAAAGAATCGCTAGTAAAACGGAAATATCGTCAAAGGATCGCAAAAAAAAACGAAATTTTGTTAAAGGATCACGGGGAAAAAACATGAATTTCTTTAAAGAATCGCGAAAAAACGCAAATTTCGTGAAAGGATCGTAGAAAAAACACATAATTAGAACCAGGAGTGATTCTCTCACCACCCTCTCTTCTGTAACCTTTCAGAAAAGTTGCTGTGAATTTCAGATACATTTTTTTTTTTTTTTACTCAGAATCACCCCTGGTATTATGTTATCTATCTCAATCTCAGTACAAAAATGTCCAGAATTGCATATCTGATGTGTAATACCCAAGAAGAAAGCAGGAAAAAGAAATTTACCTTGTGTAAGAGTAAAGCTTTAAAAATAGATTTTTATTTATTTTTTTCTAATACTTAGCCACTTAGAAGTAAAATTGGATTGGTTTTGACATTTTTTTACTGTTTTCAAATAACTAGATATGACTTGCATTAATTCTACTAAGAGATAACTCTTAACATATAATTTGTACTTGTTTCATGAGTACTTAGAATAAATTCATTTACTGAATATAGAATTCGAACTTTGTATATAACAAGATAAATTGCACTCTCCATTTGATGAAGTCATTTAGCTTTCAGTGAAATTAACATAAGTTTATCAAATTATGTTTTTCTGCTATTGTATATTTCAAACAATAGCAGAAATATGTCATTTGATTGTCATGCTGTTGCAGCATCAGCTGTTATGTAAATTGATATTGGTATATTTTGCATCGATAATTTTCAGGGTTTTTCACTCTGAGTCACAATCACCCCTGAGATAGATAAGCCATGTTTGTTTGTGTACTTGTTAGTGAGCAGAAACTCTCTAAAATGATGGATTAAGTGTTTAAATTTGTCGTTTGCTTATCGATTTGTTCCGAAAGAAAAAAAAATATATATGCGTCGTCTTTTCACCTATCTTTTTGAGATTTTAAAAATACTATAGTATCGTGGATGAAAGAAATTGGTTTGCATGCTGAATTCACGGCATCTTGTTTTGAATTGACAATTAGCCAGGAGATATTGTAAAGCTCAAAATCTATGGATAATCTATAATACATTTTTAAAAAATTTAATTAAATGTTGATGAATTTAATCAAAGAATTAAATAAGGGAAATATCTTTTTTACTTTTACTGGATCATAGTTGTTGCTATTAACCCTCTAAGTGTTTGGGGCGTATTATTCCGTTCACTAAGCTCCAGGTTTCACAGCAATACAAGCAATATTTAAGATAATATAATTCTATAGATTTAATGAATTTTAAATACATTAAAGAATGATTAATACTTTCAAGGATTACATTCATATTTGTAATTGAGTTTTTTTTTTATAATGTTGAAAGAATCATATTTTATTAACATTTAAAAGAAATGCAAAGAAAACAACATTACAATTTTACCCTTTTGCAAGACGCTCGGAGGGTTAAATGTTTCAGACCAGGCAGCAGTCCTATTTAATAAAATGTTCCCAGGCAGGCTATATTAAGAAATATGCACAAAGTAAAAAATAACCACGATTCTCGATAAAATGTCCAATAAATTCTAAATATTTGCACATGGCAGAGTTTTGCATTAAATGTATTTCTAGTGATCATTTACTCTTTTGCATTACCTATTATGTTAAAAATTAATTTTTAGTGAATACTTCTGTTGTTAAAGAGCTTTAGTTAAAAAATAAAAAAAGGAAAATTTTTTTTGTAACCTTTTGTCCATAATATATTTGTAATTTCATTAATTTTAAAAGAAATTTTTGAAAGGATTCATGACAAGTTATTTTGAATGCAGATTTTTAAATGTATTTACTTATACAAATTTTAAACAATAGTTTTACATTTCTGAGGAATTTTCATATTAATATTTGTCATTTTCAGTAAATTATTGAATAAAATTTGAATTCCATTCTTATTATATTTACTAGTGTTCATTTCATTTTAATGTATTTTTGTATTCATATATATATATATATATATATGTTTCATTTTGAATTCAAATAATGACACAAATTTTATTTTCCCATTTTTGTCGGATTTTTACCTTGCATGTTATTTAACTTTTTGCTCGTTTTTTACCTCGCACGTCATTTCCTCTTTTTTGCTTTTTTCTCAGTCTCATCCCTATATAAAATGTCGTAATAACATCAGCTAAACAATGCTTTATTGAAATTTTGCCTAGGAAGTCGTCTACATATAGAAATTGCAACAATCTTTAAAATTTTCAATGTTAACATCTAACTTTGACATCATATTAGGATTATTTGGTAGTATTGAAAACTAAGTTTCTGTATGTAGATGACTACCTGAGCAAAATTTAAGTATAGCAATAAATAGTAGAAATAACTGATTAGTACCAGTCACATTTTTATATATAAGATTTGTGTGTGTTTCGGGAAGGGGGGGGGGGGGATGATCTTTTTCTTTTCAGGACTACCTCTTCTCATGATTTACAAGTTTTGATTGTAATAAAATATTTACAGATTTGGCTTCCCTGGTGATGGGCCGCCAAGAATGCCTCCTCCTCGAGGCATGAGGCCACAATTTGAACCACCTCCATTTGGACCGGATGGAAGATTTCATGAGGAACCTCCTTTTTTTGATGATGGACCCCAAAGATTTAAAAGCATCGACTACACTCATCGTCCTGCAGTTGCGGTGGTGGGAGATGATTTTAATGCTCCTTATGACTATGAATCTGAATTTCAAGAAGATGTGAATGCTTATCGAGGTAAGTTCATTTACTTTTATTTGTTAACGTTTATATCTTATGTTTACTTATAGGTTCTAGGTGCAATTTTGTGAGCTGCAAGTTTACAAGGCCTGTTTTCCTTTGAATTTTCACAAAAAAAAAAATTCTTTGTGTAAATACCACCTTAAAGTAATCAAGTAGTTTGTTCAAAAGGTATTAATTTAATAACTTTCAGAATGAATTTTCAAATAAAAAAAAATAGTTATTTGTACAAATCTAAAGAAGACAAAAAAAAAAAGTGGAAGGGTGGTGGGGGGAGGGGGGGGGGTTACTTCATACTACTTCTGTTGCAAATGATCTGGCAAAAACATGACTGGTTTCCAATAGATTAGTAATAACATCTACTAATTAGTGCTATACTTAAATTTTGTTTAGTGGTCATTAGATGAAAAAATTGTACCAAACTTTTAAAATTTTAGTAGTAACATATAATTTTGACATCATATTTGGATTCTTCTGTTAATTTTACTTTCGAACGCCAAATGTGAAGTCATTTTGGTCAAGTAATTTAGGAATTATGCAGGTTTAAAATTCCTAGTGTAATTGTTGTAAAACAGACTACAATGCAGGTAATTTTGTAAGCATAACTCAAACTACTGTGAAATTAGCTCTAAGTTTTTTTATTTGCTACTAAACTTTTGGAAATCATTTTGTTAAAAAAAAAAAAAAATCATGGATTAGAATTCCTTTTTTTTTTAAATGTGAAAAACTATATTTTAAAATTATTTTAAAAAATACAAATAGCAGAGTTGATACTTGTCCTGAAATTAAAAAAAAGTCCTGAAATGTCCTAAAATATGGTAGTCTGTCCTGAAATTTTGTGAGTTTTTTACTATATCGGCATTTGAGATCACCAAATTGGACTATCAAATTGCCTAACTTACAGCCATATACAATAAAATTATTTACTCTGATTGTACGTGCAGAAAATTTTATAGCATAGAGGTTAGTAAAAGAGTAAGGAGACAACTTTTTGAAAAAATCTCTTACTAAAGCTGAATTGGAAAGGTCTTTGAATCTATGAAAACCAATAAATTTTGCGGCATTTCTAACATCATGTAGATGTGAAATAGGACATTTCTGAAATGCACACTTTTCCCGTTTCTTCACCTCTTTCCCCTTTTCTTCGTAGAAGTTGTATGAGGGGAATTGCAAACACTCCAAAACATTTTGCTAGATTTGTTATGGCAATTTTTTTATTTTTATTTATTTATTTATCTTTTTTTGGTACATCGATTAGTTCAGCACCCAAAAAGCCAGCACTTCTTTTTTTTTCTTTTAATAGTTTGAAATTATCCTGTGTGTTTTTCAAAATCTTATGATTAATTGATCTGTCACTAGATCGTTGAATCTATCATTGCCAAAGATAAAAATTTGTACAATTTTATGGACCTAAAAGCAAAGGAAATAATAAAATTTTTACCAAGTTATCACCCCCCCCCCCTTTTTTTTTTTCTCTTTCCCTCTTGGAAGTCCAGTAGCTTAGTGGTCAGCACATCACACTACCACATTACAAGTCCAGAGTTCGACTCCTGACTCGTCAAGATTCAGTCAACTGTTCCATCTTTTTGGGTTTGATAAAATGAGTGGGGGTCCCACACTAAGTTATACAGCATATAACCCGGCCGGGTGATCAATGCTCCATGGATAAGAAAACTGTATTGGCTCTGTAGGACAAGATCCTTAGGAATTGTAGTATCACAGAACTAGTTTAGTTAACACCCTCCTCCCCTCCCTTAAATTAATTACACACCTCTTTCCCATTTAACATGCTGAATAGGTGAATGGTATTTGAAAAAGGAAGTGAGGGAATTTTGGGGGGGGGGGGGAAGTTTCTTTGACTTTTACAATTTATAAATACTTAGACAATTTTAAAAGTGAGGAAAATTTGTCTCATCTGAATAAACATATTGAGATGAGAATCTTCCATGCATTGGCATACTACTTCTTCATCAAAATCCCCTCCCCCTTTCTTGCAACCTCTTTACATTACAAAGTTCAGAATTTTTAAGCAATTGCTGCTCTATTTGTTGCTCTGTTGTAATAATAATATTATTATTATCTAAATTACACACTCCCTCTAAACTTTCTGCTTTTTCTCCTGTTTCCCCCTAGCACACAGTTTCAAATTATTTGAAATTTTATTTTAAAACAATCTAAAATATTTGTTGTTTACTGCCTCTAATAGCTGTAAATAACATTCATGTAAATTATCCCGACCCCTGTCACCTTTCTGAAAATTTACTCTTCTCCTCCCTTACCCCTCCCCTAACATACAAGAAAGTTTAAAGTCTGTAGAAATCTTTATTTTAATATAATATCTACATTACTTATTGCTTTATTGTCACAATAATTAAATAATCTGTCATATAATTTTGCCTTTCCTTCCTGAGTTTCTGCTTCCCTCATTTGCATCCTCCGGCATACAGGGTTTAAAGCTTTTTATTAAAAAAAAAAAGAAATTTCCATATTCACTGCTCTCTAGTAATAATAATCAATCATCTATAATATCTCATCTTCCCAAAATTTCTGTTTCTCTCCGCTTCTGCCACAGCAAACTGTTTAAAACGTTATTTTATTTTTCACTTTGTAGTAATTACAAATGTCAGTCATCTAAATTCTCCTACTCCCCCTTGAAATTTCTGCCTGTCGATAAGTTTTCGAGTTGTTTTCCATACAAAGTGTGATGTGGTGTGGTGCTGCACTCTAAATCAGAGTTTAATAACTTTAGTATGGCACAAAAAATATTTCAGAAGTGAGCAGAAACATAGGGAAAGCAAAAACTTCCCTTATATTGCTGTGATTTAGGAAAAGCTTTCAAGAAGTTTATTAATCAAATGCTGAAAATATCCCCATTACACCTTTGACTAACAAGAGCTATATCATATGGCTCACCTGCAAGAAAAGTGACACATCTCGACAAAAGTAAATTTCACAGGAGGGTCAAAAGAAAATTTGTATGTTTTTACTGTAACATGAAATCAGGGTTTTCGCTGGCTATTGACCAACATTAGTGATTTGGCGAATAAGAAATAAAAAACTAACCAAATGAAAAAAAAATGTTAGCAAAATAGTTTCAGCATGAAACACTGAAAAATCCATCTTTGACAACTTATTGTAACCTTTTTTCCAATATATTCTAAAATAAGCTAATTTTGTAATTGTTTATAAAATAGAAATTAGACTATCTGCTACAGAAATGATTAAAAATAAGCACATTCTAAATGTCTCGTAAATGAGTAAATGTTTCAGACATTCTTTTAGCAGTCTAAATAAAAATTCAAAACAGAGATTTTCGATTTAGTGTTGTGAAACACTAAAAGTTGCTATGAGATTTCAACTTTAACCGATAGACAAAACTGGCTGGTCAATGATACTTTGCATACAACTAATAAATGATATGATAAATGGCAAATTTAAGCACAGCAAAACTTTTCTTTATTTGGCACTTGATGCAAGTAGTTTTGTTTGTGCGTTTACAAGTGCAACGCGGCGCCAGCGCATAGATAGTGATTAACTAACAATAGAAAAATACCTTTTTGTGTCTTTGGCGTACACCCACACAAAAAAAAAAGAGAGCAAAAGTTGAGCATTCTCAATTTGGCGAGTCTGATTGTTTATTCGCCAAATGAAGCATTTTGTCGTGATTTGGCGCAATGGCGAGCAGCAGCGAGAACCCTGCATGAAATTATAGCACATAGTTGTGCATGCAGCACTAAAAACGTGCATTAAGAATGAAGATATAGATGAGGTTTTGAGGGTTGAGTAATTTTACTTCCTCGCACAATCCATCCCCTTCTGTGGTCAAGAATGAATGGTCATATAACGTAATAAAACGATTGTCTGGATAACTAGACTTATGAAACTTTAACTGTAGCAAAGACACACCTATGACAGACCTATTACTGGAATAAACGCAGACTGAATTTGTGCGAGATGTGTTACTTTTCTTGCTTGCAGGTGAGTGATATTTTGACACATAAGTTGCACCCAACTTATATGTCATGAAACTAGAATGGCGTTATTTTTAATAATTTTGTTAGTTAATAATCAGATAGTACTGTAAAAACAGTTTTGAATTTGTGTGTGTTTTAGCACTGTTCAGGAGAAAGTGGGTTGTGAAAGGAAAATCACTAGCTATCCTTATCTAAACACAGTGACCATTTCGGATAATAGTTTATGTTCAACTATTCTGCTACTAAACTGGCCACAATATGCAACTGTTTTTAGCTTTGCAGGCTACTAAAGTGACTTTCGAATAATTTATTAAGGCCTGTAATCCTTCAGATTGGATGCAGAAATTCTTCTGAATGAATGCACAGTAGGGGGGGGAATGCCAGACAAGCAGTTAAAATCAGAGTATGCTCATGAGTCACAAACATCTTTTCAGAGAGGATTTTCATTTTTCATTGTTCTGGTAGAATTTTCAGACTTGGTAATTGTAAATTACATTTGCCAATAAGTACTTGATCTCAATATCGTATAAGTAGTAGTGGTGGAATAGATTACCCACTTGCAGCACTATGAAATTTTAAATGTTGAGAAAAACATTAATTTTCTGCGGTTTTTTGCTTTTTGTAAGTTGGTTTTGATTCTAAGACCAGTGAAAATTTGTTTTAAAATTCATTTATATCACTGTAAAATAAATACAGGATAAAACTAGTTATTTTGCAGTTTAGTGTTTTTTGGTACAGGTTTACCAGCAGAATACATTGAGAAAACACAATTTTTAAAAATTTTTGGATAAGGCTAGTTTTGAAACACATGTTCTCATTTGCACAATTTTTTATCAACTGAATTTTGTGCTTCCAATATTTTCATTCTAAATTATTTAGAAAGAACTGGTGTTCAAAATGGTAAAGGATTTTAATATACATAAAAATGCATTTTCAAATTTTTATTATTTAATATTACTTTTTTTCTAGGTGTATGTTAAGGACGTGTTATTTTTCTGCTGAAATGTGGATTTCGTTTTTTTTTTTTTTTTTTTTTTTTTAAATTTTTAACCATGCTTTTTTTTTTTTATCATTTCTGCGATTTGTGTAATAATTTGTGTGTACGTGGTATCGGGACGAAAGGGGATGTACAATGGTGGGGAAAACAAAAAGTAAACACCTCCTACTAACTGCAAAAAATTAATCCTTTCTGCGTGTCATAGACGGCCCTTTAAACCATCTTTTAATCATAATTAAAGAACTACTTCAAAAAAAATTTGAAATTGAGAATTTGCATAAAGCAGGACATATTATAAATCTATCAAAATAATTGTAGGTTGCAATTTATATTTTTTTCCAATATTAATTTCATGATTCTTAAAAAAAAAAAAAAAAAAAAAAAAAAAAAAAAATGATTACAAATTCAATGTGTTTGTTTTGGGATTTTTATTATTATAACCACACAAAAAATTATCGAATTTGGATTATAATTTCAGGAGATATTAATAAAAATATGAAAATGTAAACATTAGAAGCTCTAAATTTTGAATGTTTATAATTCAAAAACTTATCATTCATATGGCTTGAAATTTTGTTTCTAGGCATAGTTTGAACAAAAAAGCTAAAATAGTGTCAAAATTGTGTGTTGCCATTGAATAAAAGAAAAATTGGTCTGGTTTTGATTTGTAGATGACCCTCTAAGCAAATTTTATATACATCATTTAAAAGTAGACTTTATTTCCAATCGTTTCGTACCAGTAACTTTCTTCTATTATATTTAGTTGCAGAGTTAGTAGGGGTGTTTACTTTTTTTTTTTTCCTCAGGACCTTTTTATTAATGCATAATGATCATGGAAGTCGCTATTATTTTCATTCTTTAATTAACGCACCTGCCTACTTTCAAAAGGGCTTTTTATATATATATTTGAAAAATTGCCTAATTATCCTCATTATATTACAGAATATAGCTAAAAATTTGTGAATAATATGTACATATATGTATATTTTTAAATATTTTTATTTTTAGGCTCAAAACATGCATAAAAATTCCTATAAAATGGCACTTCTGCAAAACACCAAAACTCAAATTTAAATGAAGATATTTTTATTCTGGTAATTCTATTATAATTAATGAAACTTTCTTGAGGTATTGAAGCATTTTCATAACTATAATCATGTTATTTAAAAATATATAAAAGTTAACGTTTTTATGCACAGAAAAATCTAGGAAACATATGACAATTCATAACCTGTATCAACTAAAATATGAAAAAATAATTAACTATAATCATAGTAGAGGCACATTAGCTACATTTAAACTCCTTTAGAGTATTTTTGCAAAGTTTCATAATGTTACAATTATATTTTTTAGAGTTATGATGTTTTGCGATAAAGCAAAATGTTAAAATTCTCATTTTGAGAAAAAGCAGAAAATATGATTTAAAACCGACTGGAAACTTCTGGCCAACTGAAATTAAAATGTCTAATTCAAGTTCTAAGCAAGATAGAAACAAAATTCAAACTGATTTAGAAAGCTAAAATAACAGGCTTTAATATTAAACCAAATATGGAAAATAGGATTTTTGGTCGAAAATTGCATTTGAAAAGTAGGCAAACACCTTTTTTTTAAGTGATTTTTCCCGATTTGTCACAAAGAATAAGTGATTTTAGGTGATCAATTAAATTTTTAAAAAAGGAGCGATCTGTTTGAGATTTTCATCTATCAGTCACCAAAACATTGAATTTTTTACCGATCAATCCAAAAATAACCTTTCGTGATTTTCATTGATTGGTAATGCAAAAGTCATGATTTTATGGCAGCTTGGTGAAACGGTGCTAATAAAATCACTTTTTAAAAATGTCTACTTAAATGTGTACAGTGTGATTTATGATATAAAAAAGGGGTTGTTCAGGGGGTACTTCGGTATGTCCTGAAATTTCTTCAAGGGCCAGTACTACCCCTGAAATAATCATTTTAATTATCAAAAATTCAATTGAATTTTTAACAGAAATAGATTTCTAGAAGCTTTAAATATATGAATCCAAAATTACAGATCATTCGTCCCAGTAGTTTTTTAGTTATGCTTTTAAAAATTACCAGCATTGCAATCTATTTTGAAAACAATAACAAATGAATTTAACATTGGGAGTTTCAAACTATTGACTTTGAATATTCCTAAATTAAGGTAAAATGTACCTAAAAATCCAAATATGGTATGGTGTCAAAATTGGGCGTTATAAATTAATCCAAACTAAAATTTTTAATGCTATCTGTAGATGACTCCTTAAGCAAAATTTCAGTGTAGCATTAGTTAATAGATGCTGTTGATAATTGATTGGTACCAGTCAAATTTTTGTTGATTTGCAACAGAGTTAGTAGGGTGTAATCACTTGTTTCTCCTGGAACTGAACATTAATTTTCACTCTAGTTTGCCTTGAAACAATTTGTTAACATGCATAAAAAGAAATGGTATAATTTGGCAAGGAGCTTGGTATTGACTTCTTAAGAATTTTTCTTCACATAAACAAAGAAAGAATGACATGTTAAATAAAAACATGAAGTTTTTCCGATTTTTAATTAGTTAAAAGCTGAAGCAAGTTGTTTAAAGATTAAATCAAGAATTTTCAGTTATGAACTTTCAAATTCAGCAACTTCAGTGTTTTTTTGAAATGCTTTGTTTCCCTTCCATATGTATAAACTGAAATGAGGAAATACATCATTTTACTCAGCACCTGTGAGTGGATTTTCCGACAGGGTGAGTAAATTTTTATGTAAGGTTACGTGGGGCAACTGGGCCATGATTTTACAATGTCTCTGGAAATTCTGGCAATTCAGCTTCAAAAGGCTAATGTTCATTTGAATTAAAGCCTGAACTTTTGTAAATGTGCTCAGTTAGGTTCCCTCTATCACCCTGAAATGTTCAAAATTACATTTTAATATCTAAAAATAAAAAAATATTTAATCTTTTTTTCCTCATGGGTCCAGTTGTCCCATAAAAATGGGGGTCACCAAGAGGGTCTATGTTCCACACGTTTTGTTTTTTGTCTTTTAAATATTGGGTATCCGGTTCTGTTTGAAAGAGTGTAAACAGCTAAAAAAAATTCTAAACCAGGCAGATCATGTACATTATTATATATAAACTAAAATGCGTTGTAAGGGAAACCTTTACTGTCAATGTGTCTAAAAAAAAAAAAAAAAAGCACTAAAAGTGAAAATATTAGATTTATTTATACAAAAAACAACATAAAATTAAGTTAGTACTTATGTACTTTAGGTAATGTATAAAAATTACATGGGTACTTTAATTATATGTCCATTAATTATATATTATATGTCTGTGGAGAATGTAACCACATTTTTTTTATTGAACAGAACTATTTTTTATTCATTTCGATAATTTTTTAATAATCTAGCTTTGCCTTATGTTCGCTTTTTCATCTATATTGTAAATTTTGAGCTATTGAAATTTTTATTCTATTTGAAATTTGGTTTGATAATTGCAAGTAAAAAAATCCCTGCCGGCCCGGCCTACAGGCAGAGGTAGATTTCGAAGTTAAGTATACTAATTTCACAAACAAAAACTAAATCATGATTATAGATAAATCCACTTTAACAATTTTATCTGGCCGCTCTTGACGAGTTTTTATTTCATTTTCATATAATAGCTGGTTTTATCAGAATCATGTTAGGGCGGTATTCAAAAAAATACTTTTCCATGCTCAACAACTCGAAATTTTCTGGCATAATTCCAGATTCATTTTTAATTTTAAAAAAATATGAAACTTGCTGACGTGATTTTTGAAGAGATTTATAAGCGACCTGTGTTTTTATTTTTTGTTCAATTAATTAAAACTTGATATATAAACAATTATTTTCTCAGAAGGACAATATTTTTCGTTTCTAACACAATCGCTTCGGGAAATTCCGTTCAAAATGCCCACTTTGACATCATTTTTTGAAATATATTCTGCCTCTATCTAAAAATCGATTATTACGGTACATTATATAGTTTCTGAATAAGCGAATCTACCAATTAAATGCGTTTGAGAGCAAAAATGAATTTAAAAACCAGTCAGAAAATAAGCAGTTTGGATTTAAGGGCATCCTTAATACAATGATTTTTCCAA
Source organism: Maratus speciosus (assembly GCA_963932465.1). Lineage (NCBI taxonomy): Eukaryota > Metazoa > Arthropoda > Arachnida > Araneae > Salticidae > Maratus > Maratus speciosus. The sequence continues at coordinate 58,571,450 of OZ010798.1, forward strand.
CACAATCCGCTTCGGTAAATTCGGTTCAAAATGCCCTTTTCAACAGCATTTAAAAAAATATATTCTGCCCCTATCAGAAAATCGACCATTACGGTACATTATATAGTTTCTGAGTAAGAAAACGTACCCATTGGAAGCCTTTGAGAGCAAAAATGAATTGTAAAATGAGTCAGAAAATAAGCAGTTTGGATTTGAAAACACCCTTACTAAGATCATTTTTTACTTCAACCGGTATGTATTTTTAATTTGTTTTTGCTCTAAGAATTGGTCCTATCCAAAACTCGTCTATATAGATGTTGTAGACAATATTAAGAAGATATATGATAAATTCATGGGGATTTTATATCTTTTGAATTGACGGAGTTATGGATTTTTTTCTTCTTCAAACCACCTTTTTGTTTTCGTTTTTAATTTTTTTGCGGTACGAATTGGTCCTATCAAAAACTTGTGAATATAAAAGTTGTAGATAATGTTAAGGAGATTCATGATAAAATTAATTGGATTTGATATCTTGAGAATTGACGAAGTTATGGATTTTTTTCTTCTTCAAACGCCCTTTTTGTTTTCGTTTTTAATTTTTTTTTGCGGTACGAATTGTTCCTATCAAAAACTTGTGAATATAAAAGTTTTAGATAATGTTAAGGAGATTTATAATAAAATTAATTGAATTTGATATCTTGAGAATTGACGAAGTTATGAATTTTTTTGTCCCAAAAACCCTATTTTTTGCGCCCCTTGAGCCCATTTTTAACTTTATCAAAAATCTGTGATACATAAATTTTTGGCCCTATTTTTAGAAGTAATAAAAACTTTAAACTGATTTGATATGTACAAAAATTAAGAAGTTATGGGGGGTTTTCTGTTTTCACAAAACCCCTCCCTATTTCCCTCCCCTTGGTCCGATTTTGCCCATTAACGAACTTGACCGAGATTTTATGCCCATTGATTTTATGTATCAGTTTGGAAGAGATTGGTGCAGAATTACGAAAGTTATCGTGTCCAGAAGAAAGTGATATAGATAGATAGATAGATAGATAGATAGATAGATAGATAAAGTTTTTTACTGAGGGTGGTTTTGGGTTCTAGGGGTCATGATCGGTGTAGATCTGCAAAAATTTTTCAGAAATTCCAACATAGGAACGATCCCAATAGGTAGTATTTCATACGAAATCTACCTAAAAACAATGGGGAAATTAATATCCCGTAGTAAGAGAAACTTAAAAAGATGTTTATAACTGTTGGGGTAACTGGATCCCATATGGTCCAGTTACCCCATTCTTGAAAAATTTATGGGATAACTGGAACACCGGCCTTACATTTGAAACATGAAGTAAATATGTATAGATACCTAATAATATTAATGTATTTGTGTCAAATCTTTAAATAAAAAGATTGTTTAATAACAGGGATATGTTTAGGAAAATTTTAGGTCCTTTAAAGGACCCTTCACAAAATTATTTATCCTAAAACAGGACCCTTCACAAAATTATTTATCCTAAAACAGGACCCTTCACAAAATTATTTATCCTAAAACAGGACCCTTCACAAAATTATTTATCCTGAAACAGGACCCTTCACAAAATTATTTATCCCCAAACAGGACCCTTCACAAAACATTTTATCACAAAACAGGACCCTTCACAAAATTATTTGTCTCTTAAATAGACCTTTTACAGAATTTTTTCACTTTTAAATTGAACTTTTCACAAATTTAGTCATTTAAAAATAAAATTTGGCCTGTAAGTAAGCAGTTGAACTCCCAAAGAGCATATTACTTTTTATATATGAAGAATAGAACATGAAGTCATCGATACTTTAAAATTCACAAAATTATGACTAGAATTTTCACAAAAATAAGAAAAAATTCACAATTTCACAAAAACAGGACCCTGTGAGAAAAGTCTGGACAGACCCCTGAATAAAAATACTTACTGTATTTCGATTAAAAAAAACCCGAAGTAAATATGTAGATACCTAATAATATTAATGTATTTGTGTCTAATCTTTAAATAAAAAGATTGTTTAATAAAAGCATTTATCGTATTTCGATAAAAAAAAAACTTATATCAACCACATGGACGTTGTTTAAAAAAAAAAAAAAAAAAAAGAAACCTAAATTTTCGGCAAACTGCTGCAGCAAAGGCAGGGTTATGATTGAGTTGACACACGCTGTTTTAAGAAGTAGAGATGGGGATGCAATGTTGACAAAAGCTAGAACTTAAAAAACATAGTTTTCTTATAAAATAGCCTATGACCCAGTTACCCCAGCTTACTTTAGCCTTTGAAAATTTTGTAAACTACAGAGATGTGCCAAAATCCTTTTATCAGTTAGCTATATTTTGAAACTTACCAAATTTGCAAGGTTTAAACAGGGTACTAACAAGGAAGGTCTCCATACGGGCATGCTCAGAAAAATCTGAAAAAAATACAGAATGTTCTCCCATGTGTATATATGTTTATAAAAATTTTTTTGGCGGAACCTCGGTTGAATGCCCGTAAAAAAATAATGAAAATTTCGCTTATTTGGCAACTTATCACCGTTTGGCGCAGAAATTAAGTTAAAAAAAAAATACTCTTGTTGAATACTCTTTAAGGAAAAATCTTTTTATGTTGAATTTGTTTAATTAAGTTTAATTTAAATAACTTTAGCTTTGTCATTTTTAGTTTGTTTTAACTATAGTTTTGTCATATATATTTATTTATATGTACTTATAACTAATTTTAATTATCATATTTTATGATTTAAAACAAAATTTAAATTCATTAAAATTGTTCCAAACTCAAAAATATGCCCCATCGAGCACTGCCGATTCAACTTTGTTGCTATGGAAACAACTTCTTCGGTATTGAAATGTATTACGGCAGCATTATTCATCTGGCGTTAAAAGTTATTTTTATAACCGATAAAGCCGTTTAAATTTAAAAAAATTGTGGATTGGAGAATAAAACAATGGCAAAATTTTGTTCAAATCGGCAACAAGTATAATACAAAATGTAATAATAATAATAATAAATTCTTTCATGGTTTACGTTTAAATTCATTAAATACCGCATATTCTCAAAATCAATTAACAAACAATTTTCAGATTCATTAAAATCGTTTGCTTTTGGCGAGGAAAAGTGCTGCTCGCCAAATTGAGTGCCGCTTTCGTCTTTTCACGCCAATTATTCAAAAATATTTTATTTTTTTACAGATTTTCTACTGTAATTCCGCTGCTAATTTTAACTACATACATGAGTACTAGCATTTTTTTTTCAACATATTATGAGTATGCCCAGTATGGAGAACTTCCTTGTAAGTACCGCCCTATCGTCTGTTGTATATATTTTTTATTTTTTTAGAAAAAAAAATATGAAAATGCACCATAGTAATTATTACTGCCCTATTGTCTGTTGTATATATTTTTAAGTTTATGGAAAAAATTATGAAAATGCACCGTAGTAATAGTAATTAACTATTTTTGCAATCAAGCTTATTTTGTCATAAGAATTTTTAACTTTTATGTTGTATCTTGCTAGCTAGTAAAATAAATTTTTATCGGGTAAAATTTTCTGAAAATTCCCACCCCTGTGTATAGACTTAGTTTAAGGGAAATACCCACTTAATATCAATCTATAAATATAACTCAAATTTAAATGAATTTCTATTTTCTCCCTCCCTTTTAAAAGCAAGTTTTTCTTGCAAATGAATTTCTATTTTCTCCCTCCCTTTTAAAAGCAAGTTTTTCTTGCACTAGTAAGGTTTGAAGTTTTTAATTAAAGGTTGGTAAATATTTAACTCAAACATCAGAAATTTATTAGTCGTAATGTTTAACATCTTAAAACACTAGAATAAATAAATTGTAATTGTCATTTTATATTAACTGGCTTAAAATTTTGTTTTTCTTTTATTTATATTACATAAGGATTATTTTTAAATTTTTTCTGTGATAAATAACTCTTCAGTGTTTTAATCCGTTAAAAACCCCTCCACGTGTGCCATTTGTAACTAAATTGCTACTAAAAGAAACTATTTTCAGTATCAGGTGACTCTGGGCACTCGCTTAGATGAGGGAAGAGGATTATTCTATTTCATTGAAACTTATTTGCATCTAAATGTCAAAATTTAATTGGTGATTTTTCTATTTTTGTAAAAAGAATTTGGTTTTAATGTTTTAGCCCAATAGGGTCAATTTTGTCCTCTACTATTTAACTTTTTGTGATTACGTGTTTTTCAACTACCGTGTCCAGACAATGTTGGGTGGGTCAGCTAGTCTATAATAAGTTAAAAATGAGGATTAGGCCAAAAGTGTAACTTAAATGCTTATTAAATTTTTATTTTCATAACTTTATTTAGTTTTCAGCTAGCTTTATTATTTTTTAAAGCTGCCAAAATTGATATCTGCTGTAAATGGTAATTGAGAAAAAATTTTTAATGAACAACAGCAAAATTAGTTGTAGCCTCCCACCCACCACCCCCACAAAATAAAAAAATAATGAACATTGTAACATTTAAAACTAATCCACAGCCATGATGAGCTTAGATATGAAAGGGAAAGATTTGCTTATCCAATAATTAATTTTTTAAATAATGCTTGTATATAATCAAATTTTTTCCCTGAAGAAACATACTTCGTAGTTTTTGTTTCTACTTTAAAACTGTACCATGATTTTAGTATAGGTTTTAAAATACCATCTTCTATACAGACTTTAAATAATAATGAAAATTCCCGATTTGACTTATGTGCAAGCAAATAAGTAGATAAGATAGTACTCACTAAAAATTTTTGAACGAGTCAAAATCCGATAGAGAAGAGAGTTCGAGGGACACTCACATTTTTGCAGTCTATTGTCTATGCATCAAAATAAACTATATTATTATATGTTAATTATCAATATGTAAGTACAGTACACCCTTAACATTTGTGAGTTTTGATTATTCGCTAAATAAAAATTGAATCTTTCAACATTTGCGAATACTTGGTTATTCGCGGATTTTATTTTCTAAAGAATATTTTTTTACAAAGTAAACTCATTTTGTTTTACCAATTCTGTAAACTATTTAACACTATACAGCTACGTTGACTGTATAGCCTAAGTTTCGATAATTTCAGCACTTGTATTGAGCAAAATATAGATCAGTAATTTAAAAAAACCCAAAACATGACTCAATGCTTTAAAAAAAAAAAAATCCAAAATTTTCTAAAATTCAAAGTTTTTATTACGAGTGAAAGATTTTCTGCAAAAATTGAATGGGAACTTTCAAAGCTTCAACAACAACTTGTTGAAAAACAATAGAATGCGATCCTTCGCTTGTGAGGAGTCTTAAATTTAACAGAGAAATCGCGGCCGCAACTTTTGTTTATATGGAAATTAATAAACAAATACTTAACAAAAGATCTGTTCTTCCAAACAATCGTATGCCAATAATTTTTTTTCAGCCTTCAATTAGCAACTAAACTTTCTACAATACGTTTATAATTTTTAAAATTTATTTACAGCATGTACTTTTTAATGCTTAATAAATATATTTTTACACTTCAATTGCTTTTTTCAATTTAAAAAAAAAAATAATAATAAAAACCTAAGCCCCTTTTATGCACGGGAAAAAAGTCTCAACATTCGCCAAGGATTATGTTTTTGCAAACCTAATACTTGCGAATGTTAAGGCTGTTCTCGATGGGACATATTTTTAAATTTATTTTTATTTGGAAACTCGTGAAATTGGCAGGTGTTCTTATTTAGAGACTAGAGTAATTGAAAGACATTTTTAGATAAACACAAAAGATCATTCAGAAAATATTACCAAATGTGGGTGTTTTGAACTGAATTTCCAGAGGAGACAATGCGAGAAAGGAGAAAAACTGGTCGTCACACATCCAAAATTGCTCATAACTCAATAAGTAATTTATTTATCAAAAAAATGGAAAAGTTATTTTGATTCTAAATTGTTTTAGTAGTCAACCCTGCCGCCAAGTTGTATGCCTGTACGTTTAAAAATGAGTATGAAAGTTTCTAGTCAGAAGTTCTTGAAATGACTCTCGAGACCATGCATCTAATATTCTACTCTGGTATAGGGTTATTAATAAGAATTTTTTTTATATATATATAAAAGCCTTACATTTATTTTCTATTGTATCCGATTTTTAAAATGGGGAGGAGGGAGGTATATCATGGAGGTGTTAAAAAAATATTATAAAATATATATTTGAATATATTAATGTATTCTTTAATTATGTGCATAATCTGTGAGGCTGCGTAGTGAAGTACCACAGTACTTAGAAATAAATAAAAGTTAGAGCAGCCATATAAATTTTGCATGTTAAAATACTCAGAGCTTTCATATAAATTTTCCATGTTAAAGTACTACACAGCACTAAGAAAAATATAATTTCTATCTACCAGTAATCATCAGTGATACAGCTGTAGAGTGTGTAGGTGAGTGGAACACTTGAGGACTCTGTGTTTTTTTTCTTAATATAGTGATTTTTAAATGTAAGCAAATATGTACTACTTTTCGAAAACTAAATGTTTGACAATTTCTTTGTTTAATACTATACTTCATCCGCATTCGTATCTATATCGGGGGCTGCAGGCTCTTTCTATGGCCATTGCTGTGTGTATGAGTTTTTCATGCATAATTTCATTTACTCAACTTATATATATGTAATATTATTCCAAACTTGTGTAACTTATGTCAAAAAACTAGTGAAATATTATTCTCTGGCAAGTGATAAATCTGTAGAATCTACCAATCGCCAATTTGCAGTCGAAACAGTTGGTCACAGTAGAAGGCCATGTTGTGCATGTATTGGGAATTTCCCCGTAAATATAAAAGAAGCTGCATTTATATATTATACTTCAAGTAGCATCGAACAATTCCACTCAGTCGCCAGGTTTGGACTCCTGCTGGGGCCGTGTTACATCTTAGAGAATAGAATTAAGATGCTAACTTATTAGAGACACACATCGAATATTGAAGAAAAACTCCTGGTGACTTGGATTTATTAAGCAAGTCAAAAAATGTACAAATTCTGTTCTCAAGGCCTGTGTAACCTGTTTAAATACCAGCAAATCATCCAAGGATATGCTGACGTGCTTTATGGAAGCGCCAATGAAACTCAAGATAAGAGGAGGAAGCTAGGGAGAGGTCAGGAGCGTGGTGCACCTAGTGACTGGTTGAAAACGATAACATAGACTGGCAAATCATGATGTAATGTTGGTACTCTTTATTGACAGTGGAGAAAGAAAAATGTGAATACATTGAAGCAGGAATTCCTTGCAAAGGATACTGGGACTGCGAAGAATAATTTTAATAAAATATAAAAATGGTATTAAACATTCAAAAGAAATAAAAATTTAACGTTCCAAAATATGAAGAAATAAAATAGATTAGGGATTTATTACAAAGAAGTGTCGCTTTTAACATATTAAGGTTTTTAGAATAAGAAATAAAAGAATGTGCTTATTAAAGGCATGTGATTAAAATATAATTGATATTTAAGATATTAATAAAAGAGAGGGAGGGGTGGTAAAGATTGTAAGAATTTGGAATAATTTAATCAAGGTAAAAATGGCGAAATTTTTTAAAGGCAAATGGTAATTTTGTTCCAGCTGCTTATAACTTGAGTTGTGTTTAGTAGCTCAGGGAACAAAATCCCTTTTGTCATCTTTTCACAGATGCAAAATTTCAAAAAGGGGGAGGAAAAGTCAATGTCATATTTTCGCTATGCACTCGCCCAGTAGCAGAAACTGTCTAGCACGGCAACAGGCGCTGCAGATTTTAAACCTTGCAGATTAATTCACCAGCTTAAAAAGAAAGGCTGGGCTTAAAAAAAGCTGAAATTTACAGTATTATAGGGTTCCAGTGTTGATTTATGTTATTTGTTTCATAGTTTTATTATGTTTTCTTTATAAAGGCAAATTTTTCTTATCGGATATTGTTGTTTTAGTAGGCTTAGTCTAGCACTGTTGGGTCGCAGATAAATTTTAGTATGCTGCAGACTGACACAGAAAATTCTGCTTCTGGGCGTACTCGCTTACTATTTTTTTTATGATTGTCACACCTACCCTTCATGGACCATTCTATAGGGTGATACACTTAGATGGGTACTTTCCAAAATTCTAGCACACATCTATTTGTTCTGTTTTTCTGTCTTTTCTTACTGTTATTTCTGATCAGAATCTTTGTTAGGGCTATTAGTGAAGTACGTAGTTTCAACTTCAAGTGAGGGATCTGATAGTGCTTACGCTTTGTCTTTGCTGTAATTTTTTATTAATATTGCTTTTTTCACCATAGTTTCCATTAAGAGAAAACGAGTCATTGTAACCATAGACGAGAAATATGATATTGTTACGCAATTAGAATCGGGAGAAACTAATGCAAAACTTGCATTTAGAAGTTTAACGTTGGCATGTCAACTGTTCTGTAACATGTAAAAGAGCTCTGAGAAAATTAAGGAAGTTTTTTGCTGAATTAGTGGGAAAGCCACCGAATTCCAAAAAAACCATGAAATCAGTTGATCATATGGATTTAGATGCTTTGTACAAATGGTTTATTCAAGAAAGGTGTGAAGGAATATCACTATTTTCGGCCAGTGATACAAGAAAGTTTTAATTCTTAATTCTAAGTTCGGGGGCTCGGATGACTTTAAAGACAGTAGTTGCTGGCTAGAGAAATGGCTTCGTCATGGTATCGACGGTGAAAAGATGTCTGGAGATGTCACAGCAGTCAATTCATTTATCGCAGAAATTGAAAAGTTGATTAAAGGAGAGAACTTAAACCTAGATCAATTATACAAATGTGATGAAACAGGATTGTACTGGAAGGCTCTTCCAGAAAAAAACTTAGCTGCGGTACATGAGACTTCTGCTCTCGGACCGAAAATAATGAAAGATCAATTTACTGTTCTAGCCTGTTCCACTGCATCGGGTTCCCACAAGCTTAAACTAGCTGCTGTTGGGGAAAAATACGAATCCGATGCCTTAAGAACGTAAACAGATCTGCACTTCCTCTCCACTATTTCAATCAAAGAAATGCTTGGATGGATTACCATTTGTTTTCAAAGTGGTTTTTCGATAATTTTGTGCCTTTAGTAAAATCTTAGCAAGAAAAAGCAAATGTGAATGGAGCACTTTTATTTGACAACTTCTGAATGCTGACTTTCTAAAATCTGGAAACATCCAGTGTTTATTTTTGCCGCTGAATATGTCGTCTCTGCTGCAACCTATTAATCAAGGTGTTTTGAAGTCTTCAAAATGGCGTTACCGAAAGACATTAATCAGAAAATTACTTTTTGAAGGAAATTCTGCAGTCTGATGCAGTTTCAATACTTGAGTTTTGGAAAACTGTCAACATTAAAGACTGCATTTATATGATCAGTGAAGCATGGGAATCTATGCCGCAATTGACACTAGGACTAAGTTGGTGAAAACTTGCCGAATTTTTCAACTGCTGCTTATGAAATTGTTAGACGTGATAGATTGTGCTACTCAATTTTCAAACTTTTTGCCACGATCCCAGCTTTTGAAAACTAGGACAAAAAAAAATCAGATTGGTTGAATTCAGACATGGAAGATGCAGGTTTCCAGTTGCTTAATGAAGAGGAAATTATCAAGTCTGACATTCTCCAAAAGAATGATGCTTTTCAATGTTTCTCAAAAGACCTTGTTTGGTTGGAACAACAAGAGCAGTGTGATTCTCCTGTCATGTGTTTAAGAAAACTTCGTGATAGAGCTGCACAGCAAGGATAGCCAGTTTATGCCAGATGAAGCTTCCATTTTAAACATTGTAAATTTTTTGTTTCAAAATAAATTTTTCATGTATAAAGTACAAGAAAAAGCCTCCTAAAAAATAAAACAATTTCTTCCAGTGACATTTGTTTTGTTTTTAAGTAAATATACACTCAAGGATGATGCTCTTTCTGCAACCAATCACATCGAAATTTTAGCCAGATAATGTTTTTGTAATATTCCTAATACTTTGGGTGGGAGATACTTTCTATTTTTGGGGTTAACTAAATTACATATTTAAAAAAAATGAAGATAACTTTTTGAGCTTTTCGTAGGCTGCTGGTTTTTGCAGTTGTTTCTTCATGCTTAAATTTACTATTTAAGCAACTATTGTAGTGATTGTGTGCAACTATTTTTATTGTATTTTTCCTGTTGCACCACTGAATTTCTTAATTATTTTTTTTAAATCTAGGATATTTTAAGAAACTTAAAGGACTTTTATGAAAATTACAATTCTTGCAATGTCTATCTAGTCTCATTTTCCGCAACAAGGGCAGGGTTTTAAAGTTTTATTTCTCAATCATCCATTTTATTAATCTGGGTTATAATGAAGTCTTTAACTCAAAAACATATGGTTTGTCTAAAAATGCACTTTTCCAGTTGGACTGCAGATTTTGAAATCATGTTTCTTTTAAATTTACTTGTCGCTTCTATTTTAATTGTCAAATAAAGTCTTCAACATTGAATTCCAATATAACCATGACTTGAAGGTGCACTTGTTCATTTAACGTTCATATGAAAAATGTGAAAACTATGTTATAGTTTTGAATATTTTGCTTTTATAACACTTTCATAAATCTCTATTTTTTAAGTTTATGAAGCTTTTGTGCGTAAGTATGTACATGTACACTGCACATGCATACTTTTTAATTTGATTTCTGACATGTATAGAAAAAATAACGCAATCTTCTTGCTACAAAACAGTAGACTTTTATGTAGCATGTATCCTCAGTCAGGGGCCCAAGTACCACACACATCTAATTAAAATGCCTGTGTTTCTCAAAATGACAGCCTACTAATTAGTAATAAACTGAATATAAAACAGTGCCTAAGGCACAGGATCACATTGGATGGAGAAATTCTTAGATTTTTCTATATTCTGGATATAAGATGGTACATCTGTGCCTTCATGTTTCTCAGAAGCTTCTAATGTAGACTTGTTTGTACCTGGGAATTCAGAAACACTCCTTATGCAAGATAAACTTCTGTTTATTTTTGGATGACTTCTTAGGTGTATTGCAAGATATTCATTAGCAGTGTGTAGCAATGCAAGGTAATCTTCTCTCAAAGGTAGATTCCATAATACTAATCTCCTTTAAATTCAAATCACTTTTTTTCTATAAACTGATCATCGTTTCTAAATACAGTAGAACCTCGATTATCCGAAGTAATTGGGACCAACCCTCTTTCGGATAATCGAGAATGCTTCAATTTTAAGATTAAGGATGAATATATGCAATATATGCAATATTTCTTATTATGATAACAAGTGCTTAATATAAATAAAGCAATAGCAAAATAGAAACAAGAATAAATTACCTGAATTTTAATTTTGAAATTAATTACCTTTTACATAACTACATCACAAGGGTTTGAAAAACTGTTTTGTTTATCTCAGTTTCGATTGCCTTTGCTTTGAAGTTCTATCACAGAGTTTTTTTAATATTGTTAGTTCACCAGTATCGCAGTCTTTCTTTTGCTCCAGCCATGCCAAACCTTTTGCAAAACATTCAAAAGCTTCAGAATTGCTAATTTGTTTGTTTTCTTCGTTCCACTCCGCAGCTTACGAAAGCTCAAGTTAAATTCAAAGGAACTCTAAGAAAGGGAATCGAAAATAGTTATATGTATTCGTTGTTCGGAAAAGACCGCTTGCACACAAGGAATTAAAAAAAAAAAAAAAAAAAAAATTTTGGTTAATCGAGAGTTTTGGTTAAAAGAGTTTCGGATAAAAGAGGTTCTACTGTATTGTATTTTACAGGATTTTTTAAAGACTTTTTTAAATTTAAAAGATGACACAGTGTCCACATTCTGGAAAAATGGATTTGTTTTTTTTTTCTCTGCCCTCCCCGTGTGAATATCTTAAGCTTGTAGCTGTTCACTATGTTTATGCATTGCTTTATCAAGCTAACGGGGTGATTCTTGGATATCTTCCAAAAATGTGAAGGCTAGTAGAGAGGACTGAAAGAAATAAATTTTGTTATAGAATTTGTGTATTTCGAAGCAGTCCATCTAAATGCTGGCATGCAAGTATGATATGAATAACAGGTAAGAAAATGTGTTCAGTTAAGATATGTTTTACTGTTTAATTTTTACAGTTGCTATTCAAAAGTGTTATTACCAATTATAATAGAACATTTACAGTCAAGGCATATGGATAATAAGAAATAATCTCTTCACTCCCATGCCACATGCAATGTACTTTATGATTTTATCCCAGAACACTACCTCATATAGTACCTGTAAGCTATTGTATTGCAAACATGAGCAAAGATTTCAGCCATTCACATACATTTTCAGCAACAACTGAGCGTATGATTGCTAAATCTTCAACATACTCTAACGGAAGTCATGTTCTTATTGTGTCTCACAAAGAAATCCATGCACATAAAGTCTGCTGATCATTTGTTGGCCTAGGACATGTTCAGGATGTCCAATCAAATGGAGGCTGTAAAATTAATTTCTGACATGATTTTTGAATTGAGCTGTTTGCTAGAGCCACATTTGTATGCAAACAGTTATAGACCGTGAGGCGAAACTCAGAAACTCTATATAAATCACATTTCGTTTGCCAACCCTGACAACTATATGATTTGATTTTTTTTTGTTTTATAAGTTAATAATTAAATAAAATCATTAATGTTCACCAAAAACCACATGCACATAACTTTAGAATAAGCTGAATAATTTGGAACTATATCACAATTGTCTAATCACATCTTTTGTCATATTCTGCCTCAAGATGGCGCTGTTTCATAAATTTTAACACATCAAACTATTAATATACGTATCATAGTTTTTATTTAAACATAAATTAATAATACTTAACATAATACTAAAATTAATAAACAAAGAAATCAGCTAAAACTAATGATTTTAAAATCTTTATATCATGATATAAACCAAAACATTGTATACCTCCGCCGAATGACTTCTATTTGTAAACATTGAAATAAAAGCAGACAGATCGTTCATTCAACAACAAAGTATGAACACAAACACTTAGTTACGACATTAAGGTTTCTATTTTAAATATTGGTATGAAATATAAGAAATTTCAGTGGTAAACATGTAACACAGTACTAAAAACAAATGATTTTACTTTTTTTTTTCTTTTTACAGATTAACAGGACAAATGCACAACACAAACTTACTTATATTAATATCAAATGAGGCAAATAAATAATTTCTGCTTAAGTCTAATCAAAATGTGCCACATTTGTTTTGTTTGCTAATCAAATTAATTAAAATCTGTAAAAGAATTTATATTATACAGTTCAAATGTTGAAAAATAAAACAATGTTGCTACGTTACTGCAGGTACCTGTATTTAATTTTAAAACAATTATATTTGGAGAAACAATTTGAGTTACATTTCTTGTGATGACATTTAGATTTCTATTTTTAGAACTAAATAAAAATTGATATGAATTATCAATACTAAAAACAAATGCTTCCCCCCCCCCCCCTTCTACAGATTATAGGGTTAATACACAATACAAACTTCTCACAACTTCCTAATTATTTAATATCAAATGAGACAAATATGCTAAAGCACACAATATTTAAAGTCTTTAAATATCCTTTTTTTGTTTATTCTATTTGTAAATGTTTAGTAAAGCAAATAAATAACCAGACATAAACAAGAAAAAAGAAAAATGTTCAAAGGTATACGATGCTGGAACAATTATTTAAAAATATATATATACATAATAGATAACTTTTTGAATGCAAAACAGTAGTAGCAAGAAAAAAGAAAAACGTTGAAAGGTACACGATGCCAGAACAATTATTTAAAAGGAAATATATACATAATAGATAACTCTTTGAATGCAAAACAGTAGTAGCAAGAAAAAAGAAAAACGTTGAAAGGTACACGATGCCAGAACAATTTTTTAAAAGGAAATATATACATAATAGGTAACTCTTTAAATGCAAAACAGTAGTAGCATGAAAAAAGAAAAACGTTGAAAGGTACACGATGCCAGAACAATTTTTTAAAAGGAAATATATACACAATAGATAACTCTTTGAATGCAAAACAGTAGTAGCACGAAAAAAGAAAAACGTTGAAAGGTATACGATGCCAGAACAATTTTTTAAAAGGAAATATATACACAATAGATAACTCTTTGAATGCAAAACAGTAGTAGCACGAAAAAAGAAAAACGTTGAAAGGTACACGATGCCAGAACAATTTTTTAAAAGGAAGTATATACATAATAGATAACTTTTTGAATGCAAAACAGTAGTAGCCCGAAAAAAGAAAAACGTTGAAAGGTACACGATGCCAGAACAATTTTTTAAAAGGAAATATATACATAATAGATAACTCTTTGAATGCAAAACAGTAGTAGCAAGAAAAAAGAAAAACGTTGAAAGGTACACGATGCCAGTAACAATTTTTTAAAAGGAAATATATACATAATAGATAACTCTTTGAATGCAAAACAGTAGTAGCAAGAAAAAAGAAAAATGTTGAAAGGTACACTATGCCAGAACAATTTTTTAAAAGGAAATATATAAATAATAGATAACTCTTTGAATGCAAAACAGTAGTAGCACGAAAAAAGAAAAACGTTGAAAGGTATATGATGCCAGAACAATTTTTTAAAAGGAAATATATACATAATAGATAACTCTTTGAATGCAAAACAGTAGTAGCCCGAAAAAAGAAAAACGTTGAAAGGTACACGATGCCAGTAACAATTTTTTAAAAGGAAATATATACATAATAGATAACTCTTTGAATGCAAAACAGTAGTAGCAAGAAAAAAGAAAAACGTTGAAAGGTACACGATGCCAGAACAATTTTTTAAAAGGAAATATATACATAATAGATAACTCTTTGAATGCAAAACAGTAGTAGCACGAAAAAAGAAAAACGTTGAAAGGTACACGATGCTGGAACAATTTTTTAAAAGGAAATATATACATAATAGATAATTTATTAAATATAAAATAATAAAATACTTGGTATTGACCTTGATATGCAGGATGGGATTTTTTTGGAAGGAGGGGGTACTTTCTCAGGATTTTTTGAAACTTTCTAATTTGTTTACAAAGTGTGTGTGTGTGGGGGGGGGGGGGCGAGAGGCATTTGATCAGGAGGGCCAGATTAACAAGATTTTATGGTATGTCAATTAAACTCTCCGAATCATAATCAGACTCGTTACAACTTATACTGTCAGCGTCACCTTCAACGTTCAAACTTTCTTGAATTTTATTCCCACAACAGTCATTGCATTTGCACAAGTCACTGCATGACAAATTCCTCAATTTGCAGCTACATTTATTAGTTAAACAGGCAGTTTTTTTGCAACTGCATGCTACTTGTTTAATTAAGAAATCTGGCAGTGGAGGAATAGTATTCCATTGAATTTCCAAAATTTCGTTCTGAAGAATCCAGCCATGTTCTGTTGGACTTGGTGCTTTTATATAATTTTCATTACATTTTTTCAACAAACACGCTTGGTAATTTGCCCGTTTAATATGCAATGTTAATGAATCATGGTTTGGAGGGAGAGAAATTCCTACATCTAATTTTGTTTTGAACAACAGTTCTCTTGCATCATTCACTCTTTTGCATTTTGGCTGTCCATAGAGCTCACATGTAAAAATTTCAAGTGTTTCTATGACATCCAAAGATACATTAAATGATGATCCCAGTTTCTGGAATGCTGCAATATATGAAGGATTATTTTGCATTAAGTTGAATGCTTTGATTTTTCCTTTACCTTTAAAAGAACTGCAGCTGTCGCATCCCGTAAAACAGTGCAACCCTATTAAAGCACTTGAAACATTATGTCCCAATTTATTTTGAATTGCTGAAACATCCACAACTGTTGGATATGTAGAAATTCCTGGCAGTACATAAGTATTTGATGTTATAAAATTGCATATAGCAATGCACAACACAATAACATCTGTATCAGAACTTTTTATCAAAATTGAGTCTGCAAATTTTGAGGCATAAAATGCATGCAATAGCATTTTGGTATCTGCTTCTTCTTGGTTGCTATTTAACTCTACTATTTCTGAGCATTCAATTTTATTTCCCAAAGGAGTAAGCTGATGGCACATATTTTTGTGAGTTATTATTATGTTAATGTTTTGAAAAATACACGATTCTGTTTTATTCCACTGTTCAAATAAAAACTCTACCAGACTTTCTTTATTTTTTCCTACTGAAAGAAACTTCTTAAATTGACTGGGTATTCTTTGTTCAGAATTTATAATACGTATTACAACTGCATCATCTTTGCCTCTCCGCCTGTTTCTCTCACAATTTTTAATGCTGTGCTCTGGATATATATCTGTAACAAAATGAATCGTGTTGACTTGGTGGTATATTGCTATATTAATAAGCTTCTTTAAAGAATATACAGCAAATTTTCCAAAAGATTCTGCTGTACTTTTAAGTTGCTGCAAAAAAGCCATTCCATCTATAATAAGAACTTTTTTGCCAGGGATGTTATCAAGCGATGTTATGTGGTCTACGGAACTTAAAAGGTTATGAATTAATGCTGCTTTATTTGTTTTAGCTAAAGTTCCATCTTCATTTGAAATAGCAGGTGGAAAGTCACTCAAGTTAAATGACATAACCTCATTCATATTTACTGTGGAGGATTGGCCTGTTGTAATTAATTGAATTAGTATCTTTGTGGATGTTTTAAGATTCTTTGCAGCTTGCAATTTCTTTTTTTCTTTTGTGGTGCTAGAAAATGTTAAAAGATTATTTCTTTTTAGAGGAGTTAGAATGTCTTGCTTACTGAGAATTTTATGTTGATATTCCTCGTAACATTTTTTCCCAATATCTTGTGCTGTCTCAAGGTGCTTTTGAATATTTTCACTTGCAAGTACACCACTTGCTATGTTTACTAGTCCACCTTCTTCATATGTAAATGGATTAACCATTGAATCGACTGAAGAAATAATGCACTGAATTGATTTTTCTTCTTTTTTAATCTGTGCTTCACATAAATCATTTTTAATTTTTGTTTGACATTTTTTGCCAGAAAGTTGCTCACAGGATGTACTTATTTGAGCTCTTAAGTGGTGTGATAACATCCATCGATGAACAGCACCAGGATTCCTTGTAAGCCCAATTAGGCCTCCTTTTGTTTTTGAATCTCTGTTTGCAGTTTGTTCAATCACTTGATCAAAAGCAATACCTGAGAAGCCAAAATCAATTTGTCTTTGCGCCACAAATCCACCAGATAGCATATTAGCATGTATGTAAGGATGTGTCAGCTCTAAATTGATCATTTCCAACAAATATACAGGTAGATATCTGGAATAATTTACTTTATCGTATGCAAAAAACCACGGAATCATTTCTTCAACTGTCTTCAAATGCAACTGCCAATCGCCTGTTCTTGTTGCACGAACAAATCTTAAGAGACAAGAAACTATTTGAAGATATGTAATCCAGAAGAAGAATGTTGGGTTTCTTTCACAATTTGTCACAACAAACTCATTATATACATTCATTATTTCAGTGAAATTTGCGGGTACAGTGTTTATACTCAGATTTCCATCAAAATATAATTTGCATAGATGTTTTGAAAGGGAGTGAACTTCAGCACAAAATTCCTCTGTCATTGATTGTAAAAATGCACTCCATAACATTCGACTGAAGGCTTCAAATACAAGCTTGTGGGTGCGTAAACTTCTGTTGTAATGTTTTCCTGAAATTACACCATCTACAGATCCTGCTGCAACAATCTCCGATTCAATAATAATATTTATTAAACCTGCATCTTTGAAGCGGTTTCCTATAATACTGAGAAAAGCCATAATAGTGTGAAATTCTCCCAGACGAACTACCAAACGTTGATTGAATATGTCACTGTTCCATCTAATTTGTTGAATTTTTGAATAGATTGCTTGATCAGAAACCAAAACTAAACTATCAATTTCTAGCTTGTCAGCGATTTCAATACTTTTAAGAAGAATTGTATATATTGCAGACATTTCAGTTGGATTAGCTTCAATTACAGGTAAATATTTAATGCTGCATAAAGGAAGATTATTTGGGCACATTTTTATATTAAAACCAGTCCATCCAGGGAAAATATCAGTACTATTTAGAAACAATTTACTTAAAATGTACACATTATCGATTTTTTTGGCCAAGTACAATTGTTTGGTGTTTTCGACCTTTGTTAAAACATAATCATTAAGGATGCATGGGGTTTTTTTTGCATAATATTCGAAAATGTTTGCATCTGGTGGTTTAAATGTTCTTTTCCCAGATTTTAAACCTTTCTTAGGAACGCTTACATTTGTTGTGAAATTGTTATTTTGGATGATTATGCCGTTTGTATGGTGGGTAGTTTCATGTCCACTTTGCGTTTCCTCACGAAAATCAATGTTATCCCACACTATTGTGGTAAATTGTTTTTTTTCAATATTCATTGGCAGATTATTACATAGATCTAGTTGCATTTCTGCAAGAGCAGTATCATACTCCAATACAGCTGTATGTGATATGCAATGACCTAACCCATTTATTAGGTTTGTCAATTTTGAAGACCCTGTAATGTGACGAATGGACATAGCCAGAGAATAATGTTTAGGTGTTGGTTTTCTACCTTTAGAAGAAAAGTAAATAATGTCTTGAGCAATGGATTGAATTTTGATTTTTTTAGATTCAGGAATTTCTACGAAATTATCCATTTCTACTTCATCAGTTTCACCCGAACACCAGGCAAGAAAGTTAAATAATAAAACTGGTATCATTTTCATTACATTACTGTCATTTAAATCTTCTGCAGTAGGTGGCCAAATGCAATTTATTGGTGGTGATTCACTAATAATTCTTTTTAGATACAATCCAGATTTATACAAATTGTGTTTTTCTTCATCTTCAACATAGTTATGAGTTGGTAATGTTTCCATACTATCGGCTTCAGATGCAGAAGTATCAGTCGAATTATCATTTATAACTGTGATTGCAGATTGATTGTCAGAATTGCAAAGAACTAGCTCTGATAAATTTCTTTGTTTTGGTTGAACAAAAATTAATTGAGGATAGTCTTTTACCAGCCATCGTTTTAATTGTCGGTTAGTTATTGTAGGAATTTTAACTAACAATTCAGGTTCATGTTTCATTATAATATCCATAAGATTTTTATTTAATTTGTTCATGTGCATGATCTCACAATTTGAAATTATTTTGCTTTCAATTATATTTTTACAAAAAGTTTTGTAATGTATATAACATGGGTTTGTATTACAATCCTCAGCTGTGTCTTTGTTTTTTAAGATTCTTGTGTATGACAGAAAGCAGCTTTTGTGGTACTTCATTTCTTTAGCAATACAATCTACATCTCGAATTTTGCATAATAGTGTTTCATCAGTTTTCAAAGTTGCTGATCTAAATAATGCATCACTAGCATTGTATGTCTGGCACAATACAAGATTTTCTTTTTTTCTTTTTCTATCAAACTGATACACATAATGATCTTTTTCACAAATTATGCATGTATTTGGGAAAAGCGAAGCATATGAGCGGCATGTAGAACGGCTTAAACGTTTTTGCTTACAGCTATTTTCAACGTCTGGTTTCGCACGATCGATTCTTTGCTTGGCTTTTTGTACTCTATTTTTGTCAGTGAAACGCATGTAACATTTCCTGTGATAATAAACAGTATGATCTTTACCATCTTTCAGTAAACTGTCTAATTCAGAGGCTACAATCTGCTCTATATGATCCAAATTAATCCACTCTTGAACAAAATTTGCAATTCTACTTATACTTATTTCGCTACTTTCAATTAACTTTTCGTTATCGGATAAATTAGTTGCAACATGCAAGCAACAAGTTTTAAAACTTGCCATATTTAACTTTAATTAAGTCAGGTTTCAGTCAAAGCTTCCGAAATTTTAGATCACATTCCTAAATTACTTGTTTGTTTACAATATTAAAGAGCTCGCGGCCGGCTGGCGCGTGCGTAGTAATACAATGTTGTCTCTTTAATCTATAACTTAAAATTTTAAGAAACTGACTTGCAATACAATACTTCACATATTAATTTTAGTTTTGATATTATTATTAATAATAAACTGTGATTTTTTAAATTTAAGACATAATTTTGACGTTTGAAAATTAAAAATTACACAATGAGCGCCCTCTACCGGCAGAAACAAAGCCTGCACGGTGATTAGAAAACATAATATAGTTCCAAATTTTTTGCTATTTAAAAAACAAATGTGCAACTTTACGTTGGTGAACATTGCATTTTTAAAACAAGGGATCAATGAAAAACATGATCGCATGAAG
Source organism: Maratus speciosus (assembly GCA_963932465.1). Taxonomy (NCBI): domain Eukaryota; kingdom Metazoa; phylum Arthropoda; class Arachnida; order Araneae; family Salticidae; genus Maratus; species Maratus speciosus. Next base: position 58,591,724 of record OZ010798.1, read on the forward strand.
TTTAAATAGTTGCCATAATTGGTAAACGAACCTGCGGATTTAAAAAATCGGCCCACAGTCTATTAAGAAAACATTGCGAAAAAAATTCCACTAAGATTTCTTGTAGAAACAGGCCCTATGTATTGCCATTCAAACGAATAAGTAGAAAGAATGTAGTCTTATTAAATCGTTGTGTATAATGTCAGCACAAACATTAATTTAAAATATTTCTGCACTAAACATGTGGATTATGCACTCAAAAATGAAAAATGTGGGAGTTAACCTCTTTACCTTCATGTCGTACATTGCATACAGATTGATTTTTTTCAGATGGCATTGACATATTGCCTATATGCTGCTAGAAAATACATAAAATATGCACTAACCTGTGCATATGAATAAAATGTCTTGAAGTGAAAGGGCTAAACACTCTAAAATGTGCAAAGATAACCTTATTAGTGAATAAAATGTTTGAAGGGAAGTTCATATTTGCAGCAGCTTATTTTTGGTACAGTGGACAAAGTTAACACACAGGGGATAATTATCAGGTTTCTGCCCTCTATAAATGATGTGAATGCTTTCGTCAAAACCTAAGCATTTGGTTAGCTCACAGCCATGTTTTAACAGCTCTATTTTTGTAGCAGAATTATTCTCAATGTAAATGTTAGTTTTTTCTACTACACGAATTATACAATATCTGTACATCAAGCCTGCAAGCACAGACTGACCCACATTTGCATAATTCCCTATCCACAAACGGTTGAAAATTTACAGATTCAGTAACTGTTTTGTTTCCATCTGTAGCTCCATAGATAAAATATGACTTCTCCACTTTTGTGTAGTGATACATTAAACTCGTATAAAGCATTGGCCACTTATTTATGAATAAATTTTTTGATTGTTTTTAACTTTGCTTTGGGAAAATGTTCGAAATCTAAAAGTTTTTAATGCTCCTGAAGCTACATAGTAAAAGTTAGCTGTCTCAAAGTTTGTGAGCAAGGTTAACTACAAATAATATATAGAAAAGTTTCAACATGTTTTCTATATTATAAGCATTTGAAATTTTGCACTTTGTTAATTTGCATTTGCTGTCACTCAACAGAAGGAAAAAAGATAATGAAGAAAGGGAAACATGTTAAAGACCCATTTAAAAATAAAATAAAAATTACAATACAGATTTTTTTTTTTTTTTTTTTAAATATTTGGTTATTAGAAACATAATTTTAAATGTGTGTATTGACTAAAATGTGCCTAATTTAAGTTTGTGCTGAATATCGCTTCAGTATGAATTAAGCTAGCAGTTGAGTGTTTGTATCAAATGAAAGAACTTAATGACGTCTAATTCAAATCAAACTGGCAAGTATTTATTTTAGTTCCATTTCAAGTGTTCTTGAATATTCATTCATGTTTTTAATACAAGTGGTATTTAATCTTGCTTGAAACCTTTGTAAATGAACATGTGATGTATTAGGTCATCTGGAAAGTTTGGAAGTTTTCCCATGCAAAGCTTTATTTCATCTAGTTATTTAAAAATGCTAGCCAGACTGCTCATGAAATTTGTGCTGCGTATGGATAAAATTCTGTTTCAGATGACACAGTTCGAAGGTGATTTGAGAAGCTCAAGCCTGGAAATTTCAGCATTAAAGGTGATGTTTGTTCTGGTTGACCATCATCTGTAAAGGAGAACGTAAAGAAGCTATCGATGAAAATCCATGTAACATAGTAATCCATGTAACAGGAGATATCACATAGATTAAATATTCAAAAAATTACAGTGCCTGATGATTTGTAGAAGATTATGTATGTAAGCCGCTATGATGTGTGGGTACACTGGTACTTTAATACCGCAGAATATGCTTGCTCAAATTTTAGCATGTGATTCTTTGCTGAAATGAAATGAAGCTACTTTTTTTAAAACCTCATTGATGGAGGTGAGAAATGGATACTATACAATGTTACAAGGAAAAGAGCATGTGGTAAGTGAACTGGAGGTGAGAAATTGATACTATTCAATGTTACAAGGAAAAGATCATGTGGTAAGTGAAATGAACCTCCCCAAGTAACATCAAGAGGAAAGTTGCATCCCAAAAAAGTAATGCTTTGTGTATGGTGAGACAACAAAGTAGTTATCATAAATTGTTGTCATCAAATTGTACAATAAATTCGGAAAATACTGTTCCCAAATGGCAGTTTTGAAAACAAAAATGAAAAAAGGTGACCGGAACTGACCACTCGTCGAGGTGTTGTGGTCCAACATGACAATGCTCGGTCCCACACTGCGATGAAAGCAACATCTTATTGAGTATGCCTTATTGGTATGCTTTGTGTCACCCCCCATGTTAACTATACATGGTCCACCCAGATTTTCAACTTTTCAGGTCACTTCAAAATTCTCTGAATGTCCAGGTGTTCACTTCTTTGGAGTCTTGTCAAACAGCACCTTGATAACTTCTTTATGAATAAGCCTAATCACTTTTTTTAAAAGAAAATTTTCCAGCTGCCAGAATGATGACAAAAAATCATAGAACAAAATGGTTTTTATGTGATTCAATAAAATTTTCTTATGTTTTTCTGCTTCTTTATTGCAATTTATCATAAAAAAAGTTGCAGAACTTTCTGGATGACCCAATAGAAAGGTTATGATAACTGGGACACAGTACCTAACTTCATCTGTAATTATTACTATTCTAATAAAACAAATTAAAGAAAACTACTGTTAAAGTTTGTCTTATTTCTGAAGTTTAAACATAAACATGTACAAAAAATCGTACTTTATTACCTTTACTGCGGATTTCATTCATAATATACATTTTCTATATTGTGGAAATTATCCATGTTGTACAACTTATCTTCATTCACGCATCATATCCGTCTGTTCGTATATAGTCGCTGTGCATATCATCCGTCCATTTGCACGCTTTATTCGCCTACTGTTCATCCTTTATGTGCATCCTATCAATCGATTTGCGTGTATCGTATACGTTTGCTCGCATGTTGCGTCCGTTTGGCCGAGTATGTTTGTTCACGTGCCGCACCCGTTTGCGAAGTATGTTTGCTCACCATCCGCACCCGTTTGCGAAGTATGTTTGCTCAAGTGCTGCATCCGTTTACTAAGTACGTTTGCTCGAGTTCCACATGTTTTTTTTGTTTTTTTTTCATCCGTCTATTTGCACACTTTATTCGCCTACTGTTCATCCTTTATGTGCATCCTATCGATCGATTTGCGTGTATCATATCCGTTTACTTGTACCGCACATTTGTCCTTATCGTACAAATTGTCCTTATCTCCAATTAAATGTCATTATTATCAATTTTTCTAATGATCAGAATAAGCATTACTGGTCTATTAAATTTTTATATTTACTGTTTCGTATTTTACTTTATTTCTATTATACGGCTATAATATCTCGCTTCAAAATTGCTGAAAGACCTATTTTCTTTCCAGCTCGTCCTCCGAAACGTAAAAAAATGGATTCTCCGAGAAAATCAACTGTTGAGAAGAGGAATGATAAGGATAAAGATAACGATAAGGATAAAGATAACAGTAAGAATGAGGATAATGAAAAAGATAAAGGAAAGGACAAATGATACCCTTATGACTTAGTATGTTAATATTTTATTATATAAGAATATTTCTGTCCTCAGACTATTTTGTTATGACGCATTCAAAATTTTAATAAAAATGTTGAGAAGCTATTTAGAGTCTTATTTCTGTATTCAGACACATCCTTTTACTAACAACTGCTGCAATATATTACATCAATGATAATTGTCGTTTTTTTTTTTTTTTCATTAATAAATCCAAAAAGCATAGCTCTAAGTTTAAAAATGTTTATACTTACAGCAATGCTTATGTATTTTGTGTTTAGACTAATTAGATAAAGAAAAAAAATGTGAACTTAAATCTAAGATATTTTCTCTCAAACTTCTGTCGTTTTCACTTGAGGGGCTTCTTCACTGAAACTCCCTGATCGCAAAATACCTTGTTAATCTATGGGAAAACTTGTAAATTAATAAAATATGGTTAAAGTAGACATTAGATGCCAATGATGTGCATTTTTAAATTTTTCGCCGTAAATTTTAAGCATTTAAAATCCCTATAAACTTTGAAATTTTATCATCTTACAGATAGTTAAAATTTACGGAGAAAATTTTTTAAAATGCACATTGTCAGCATCTGGCGTCTACTTTCTCATGCTGAAGACCGTATTTTAATAATTATGTTAGATAATGTGCCATTGCGCTTCTGAGTTTTTCCATAAGTTAAAAACATGGGATTTTGTGATCAGGAAGTTTCAGTGAAGCGGCCCCTTAACATAGTATAGAGGTGATTTACACATTTGTATCAAGCTTTAAACTGGGAATTTCGTTTTCAAGTAAAATTTAAAATTATGAAAGTGAGATACAAAAACAGTAGCTTATAAAAAGGAGTGGATACTTAGAAAATTTAAAATAATCGAATAATTAAAGTATTTAAAAAGATCTTATTGGTTTCTGATGTTGCAATAAATCACATACTTTTTTGTAATGATATGTATTTTCTCTATAATAAAGAGATTTGATCCTTAAAATTACTAATTTGTTTCAAATATAGCAAATTATCACTAAAGTCAATGGACACTATTGAGTTTTATGGGGAAAATAATATGCTACAAGCACAAAAATGAAATTTCTTATTTTGTTTTACGCATAAATGATAATGTGATTGTCTGGTTTTTTTTTTATTATAATCCAGAATATAACATGCTTTTAAGAAACACACTTCAGTGGAATTTATCAGAACGGTCGCTAAATTGTTTCATTTAAAGTATTTAGTCTTTAACACAGGTCAATGCCGTTGAGTGCATCATACAGTTCTAAATCTCAAATCAGCTGTGTAATTAATAGCAACACTTCAATTAAAGTGTATTATTATTATTATTAGAAATATTTTTATAAATCCAAAATTAAACTTCTCACAAAGTTTTGTCAGCTTGTATTGATAAATATTCAGTCTCAACATATCACTACTACTATGTTTCATGGATGTGTGTTTTTGAAGTCCTTAATTTGATCTTCAGCATTTTTTTTTCCCCTGAGCGGACAAAATATGTTAAATCCAATTTTATGAAAAGATTTTATGAATTTTTCAAAAGATTCTGATAATTTATCTAATGCAGATTTTTCCCGCATTCTTTCATGAAACACTGCAATTTATCATTCATTCACTATTCTTTTGGATGGACATTTATTCCACATAGTAATACTTAGGTTCACTTAAACTTGAAATTTTAAAAACATCTGACAACATCTAAAATATCTTTAATTCTTACCCAGTGGTTTCAGAGTTTAACTCTGATGGACTGAACTATGCTTAAACACATTCAATGATTGTCAAATTCAGCATTTCTGCACATTTTCTCGTACATTTCTTTTGATTCAGAAGCAAATTAAAAATGTAGAAAAAAATATATATATAACAATCATCAGTGTTTTCCAAAAGTACCCATAAAAATAAAATATTGGATGTTGCAAGAAATATATTTTTATAACATACACAGACAATTGTCAAAATCATGTTTATTTACTTTGATATCAAATAATATAATGTATTTATCTTTCGTATTTATAATACATTTTTCAGCACTTTTTCAGTATAGGGGCATTGGCGAAATCACAAAATTTGGCAATCTATTTTTGATAACCTATTCACTGTTTCATATATACAAGCAATTTTTTCAATATTGATACTTTTTTATATAAATAAGTCATTTATCTAATTTTATATACAAACAAAAGTAAATTGTATATAAAAAGCAATAATATATATATTTATATATTTAGTCAAGCATAAAAGCTCATTAGGTTTGTTTTCATAGCTGTTTATATCATTTGACAACAAATCTTACTTTTTGAAGAAGCCCAAATTATACCAAGCTTTTTAAAATATTATTATACCAAGTTTTCCTCCGTACTGGTTTTTCTTCTTTCCCAAAGACGCAAAACTGTTCTGACTTTTGTAACAATTTTCTACCAATTTTAAAGTTAAAATTTTCATTATAATAAATCGCTCCTTTGTTATAAATTATCTTGAAATTTTAACTATTTGATAATTTTCAATTTTCTAAGTATCTACCTTACTTATGTAAACTACTGTATTTTGCTTCAAAGTAATTGAATATTGGTTAACTTTGCACCATTGACTTAGTTTTACAGTTTTGATATGACAGATTTTGATATGCCTTGAATCAGACATGAAGTTCTTAATTTATTTTTACCTTGATTACTTGTATATATTTTCAGGCTATCTTGCATAGTCAATTAAATAATGTACAGTAGACTCCCTGAAATCTGAACAGCTTGGGACTAGAGGTTGTGCAAATTTTAGAATTTTACGAATTTTGGGTCATTGCTTTGTTTGCATTTTTTAAACAGAAATTTGAATATAATAATTAGGGATGCACCGAATATTCAGTATCTATTCGGCCATGTTACCGAATATTCGGTTTGGCCGAATATCAAACTATTCAATATACCGAATATCAAACTATTCAGAATACCGAATATTCAGCTTGGTCGAATAGCAAATTATTCGGCCTGCTGAATATTCGGTTAGGCCGAATATCGAAATATTCGCCCGAACCGAATACTTTAAAAAATCTTTAAAAACCTTATACCACTTCTACGTTTAACAGTCAACTTATAAAGATATTCAGAATAATTAGAAACAGGATCATATATTTAAATAAAAGAGATTGTTTTTACATTATTTATTTTCTGTTTGTTAAGTATTATTTAAGAAAAATTAACCAATCATGAGGATTTTCATAGAAATTATGTAGAAATGCAAGTTCCTGAACATTGTCCAGTAAAATCTGTAAACGTTGTTCTTAAAATCTTAACTAGAAACAATCTCTGAAAATGATCGTCTTCTCCAGATACCGATCTAAGATGCATTTAAAAACTTCCTTACTTAATCAAAGGGAGTAGAACAGTCATTCTTGCTGAGTTGCCGCCATATAAAATTTGGATAGATTGCATTATTTATTTACTTTTACGTTAGTCTCTTCCTGACAAACAAATAATATATGATCCTGTACAATTTTTCTTCCTATTTTTTCACAATTTCTATGTGATTTTAAAATGTTTGTTTTAATGCACAGAAGAAGCCATGAAATTTAAAAATTTTATTAATTAAAAAAATTTTATAACTATCCTCTTCTTAAATAACTCAAAGCAGATTTTTTTTCAGCATAAAGTTTACTTGGAAAAAGCTCTTGATTATCAAATTTTAAGTTTTTGCTTTAAATATTATGTGAAACTGTTTTAAAATTTAACATTTTAATGCCTTTAAACTTTGAGATATAAAATCATTCGACAAGCCGAATATTCGGCATTCGGCCGAATAGTTAGTATTCGGCCAAAACCACTATTCGATGCATCCTTATAATGCAATCAAAATTATAACGAATGCTTGCAATATAGTAAAATATTAAAATAACTAAGTAAAGTAATAAACTAAAATAGTAAATGTTAAGATAATTTAAAAATGATTAAATTATTAAAAGTAAACGTTAAATAAATATTAATGTATAATTAAAGCATTATGAATATAAAGGTGATACATTTACCTTAAATTATTCAATGAAACTTTTCTCATAAAGGTAACCTATCAAAATCATAAAGTAAGGCAGTTTTATTTCAGGTTTAGCCAGTCTTAATAACCCAAAAAAACTTTGATTAATACATAAATATATTTGGTAAAATTATTGTGATTACCAGTGATATCAACAAAATCTTGATTTTTTACAGAAATAAATTTATACTTCCTTCATAAAAAAAAAAAACCATGAGTTCAGTCATATTATTGATAATTACATATTATAATACATACAGAATGATATAAAACTAAAAAATTCTGTGATTTTGTCCTTATATGAAGAGCTAAGTGGAAGAACATGTTAAGTAACAAAAATTACATTTGAAGAAATTTGATGTGAAAGTTTTTGTTGTCAATTTTAATGATTTATTTTCTGTTTGATACCATGTGTTTAAAATGTTAACAGGTGTGATATTGAAATCTATCAAAAAAACTTATTCATATTTAATTTTCAAATATTAAAAAAATATTAATATTATTTACATTATTAAATAATAAAATATTAAATATTAATGAATGTCTCTTAAATCTTCAAGGCTAAATAGAATTTTGGTATTTTAGCTTTACCATGTGATAGAATACCTGATAACGCCTTCGTACAAAAGATAAAATAATTTTTAAGAAAATGTAGCATAACATGTTCTTCCATTCAGCTCTTCATATCTGAACTGAAAGTTTCATTATTTACATCTGTGATAATGTATGGATTTTAGGACTGAGGATTTGTGGGAGTCTACTGTATAACATTTTTTGAAGATTTTACGTAAAGTATATTTTATTTCTTAAAATTCATAGGATTATTTTTAAAAGGCAATTTTTGTTTTAAATAACAAAGACATTAATAATGGTTTCAAATGTTAGCCTTCTATTCATTTACTATGAATCTTTTCATTGTAAACCTTTTAATTTTTGTGTACCAATATTTCTGGATAGTCATTCGTTTTCTTTAATGACGGAAATTTGCTGTTAAATAGAGTACCGTATATACTCGTGTATAAGTCAACCCCCCAATTTTTAAGTAAAATTTTGAAGAAAAAAAATGTATAATGTTCGTGTATAGTCGAACCACATTTCTAGTAGTATGTTGAAAAATGATTTGTAATTGAGGATAAGAAAAATAATAATAAATTTTCATTTAAATTAGTAATTTTTTTTACATTTCTAATTAGACTTTTTTCTTTTAATTCAACGTCTTAAGGCTGTTCTCAAATCCAAAAGGGCAACTTCCTGACATAAATTTTAATTTATTTTTGTTCGAAAATGCATGAAACTAGCTGGTGTTGTTCAGAAACTATGTCATCGAGCTGTTTTTTCCTTTTTTTTTTTTTTTTTTTTCAAACGATATAGATCTTTCAGAAAATGTCAAAGTAGATCTCTTGAACCGAATTTCCACGTGAAAGTAGAAAAATCACTCGAGCGGGCGAAAAATGGATTTAACACGTGATCGATGTCGCTTATAATGCAATGGGTAATTGATTGATCAAAAAAAGGAAAAAACAGTTCAATTCCAAATCGCTTCCATGGCCAAGCTTTCCAATTTTATATCTTTCCGTTAGAAAATGAATTTGTAAATGTGTCGGAACGTTTTGCACTTGTTCAGCGGAGCAGTTAAAACTATAATTATGTAAAACCGAAGAAGCTTTAAACTATTTTGAAACCAATTCACATCAATTCAATGATACTTAAAAAGAAAAAATTCTTTTAAAAATCTATTCAAGCCTTATTTACAGGGGTAAACAGCTTCTTAGACTACTAAAATATAGTACTTCTTTGTATTGTAGAACTTTTAGCAGAGATATCTAGAAGTATTCGCAAGTTGAACTATTTTTAGAAGGGGGATTAAAATGTTGAAAGTAATGCCCCTGTATTGAAGGGAATTCTGTCCCAAGAGAAAATGGGGGCAATATTATTAGGTGGACATTATTGTCGAGCTTTCTTTTGTCAATCACAGGGAAAATGACCATTGCCCGCTTTTATCTCTCATGTGATTACTCAAAAGATTTGCCCATTCGCCGATTATCTGCGAATTATTATTATTTTTTTTTTACTACCTCATGTATAAGTCGAGCCCTCATTTTCAACTCTCAAATTTTATCTAAAATTCTTCGACTTATACATAAGTATATACGGTGTTATTATTCAGAAGTAATATTAAAAAATCGGAAGATTTGGCAGGTATGATCATTCCTATACAGATGATTATTTAATTGTATCATCTTGTCATATTCAATACTTTTATATTTAAAAATATGCAGGCTGTCCCTTCCTGAGCTGCAACCAGTTCAAGACTCTTTCAGATATCACTGCAGATGATCGGTAAAAGTAGGGGGTGGGGTGGGGGGATCACACCAGGTACACATTGAGTGTCTGTCGGACCTCTTATCATCATACAATAGCTAATTTATTAGTTTTATAGGAATTGTTTTAAATGTTCTCCTAAATGTTCATATTAAAAACCATTTACATGAAAATCATTATTTTTTCTAAAAGTTATAATATTGAAATATTTCTATGACTCCTGGGCTGTTATAATAAAATAAGTTATATTTAGGAAAGCTTTCTCTATGCTCTCTAAGTACACAAACAAAAAATCCTATGCCCAAAAACTAAGTTTTGGCATTTAAATTTTTTTAGTATTTTCAGTGCCAGAAAATACTGAAAATTCATAATTCAAAGCATCATAATTCGTTAAGTTATGGTCTTAACAAAAGTGAATTTTTTTATTTGTTAGAGTACAGGAGAAGTTTTACGAAATAACTTATAGAACTCCAAGGTTGCTGCATAAAATTAAATTTTTTTAAAAAATAACTATTTTGATTAAAATGATTTTTAATGTGATGGAGAACAACATCTGAAACATTTTTGCAACTGGAATTATATCTCTAAAACTGCAGTTTAGAAATTAGCTGTTGGACTACGATAAAAAGAGAAATCCTGTATTTTAAGGTATCTTATAAAGACTACAGTAACTTAAATAGTTTTTGCTGCTTCATCTGGAATACTTAAAAATGAGAATAGTTACCAAAGGTACATAAGGGGAAAGATTTAGAATGGCAAGATATGTTTTTTTCATGTATTTACTTTGATAACTATTCAAAATGAACGTGTGTATTTAAAGGCTTGCTTTTATTAATGTTTGAAAACATGAGTATGTTGGAATTCTTCAGACGTTCATTTTGTTTAGTGTTTAATAAAAGATGTCTTACGACTGCACAGTATTTTGAAAAAATTCAAGGAAGAACAAGAATTAACAGGAACAAGCAAAAATATAATTATACAAACAATTGCAGTATAATTGAAAAGAAATTTCAGGAACAAGTTAAACAAGAGACCTAAAATGCATCAGATAAAGCACTCTGATAACTAAATTGAACAACTACTACTACTTCTCTAACAACTGGATTACTTATCTGCAGACTGGAACTACCTTCGGTGCCGTGGTGATGTCTACACTCAGCAATCTAATTCTGTATCTAGAATCTTCTTTCAACGCATCCACACTTTAAAATCTACCTTGTAGTGGCACAAAGACTAACTTATAAAATATTTCTATAATAAGCGTCATACGTCCATCTTTTGAACCAGACCTTGAATTGAAGCTCTATGAACTACATTAAAATAATTTTTTATTCTGGGAAAACTGCGAGCCTTAGCCATGGTTTCTGGTGTCTTGAATAATGGATAACATTTGAACAAGGATTCTTATTCTACTGAATTTGATTTGTATTCAGCAATCTGTATATGCTTGCTTGATATTCTTTATAAAAATGTTTTGTTTACTAATATACAGGGTAAATTCAAATTCCACATACAAACTTTAAGGAGGTGTACAACATACTGTAACCATTTTTGTATAGGAAATCTGTCTTTTAATCGAATTTTTCACTATAACATACAAAGTGTAACTAGTCCAAACATAATTGTTCATAATTTTTACCATATTTCAAAGAAAATATAAACACTAACTTTGCTTTGTGTGAATTGCAATGATATCGGGAAAAGTGATGAGTGCACAATATCTTACTAAGTAAAAGATGTACAGTCGTCCCCGCTTAAACAGATATTGACGGTTTCAGAAATAATATTTGATTAAGCAGGGTATTTGTTTAAACGGGAAATCATAACTGTAATATTTAATGCATAATAAAAAGACAAAACAACCATCTGCGGTATATTTAATTAACAGCATAATAAATTGTTAATAGAATAACATAAACTAAAATAAATACAAATCCTAATATAAAGTAAATACGTATTAATTTAATGTCAGTACATGCATTTATATGGCTTACATTACACTTAATGCAGCTCGTTTGAATTGGGTCAAAACTCTGCTACTTCTAATTTACGTTACTTATACCGCCTTAAAGAATCGTTTAAAATGGTTTGTTTAAGTGGAATTTTAAAGGGGTAAATATCGAGCTATTTTTCGAAATGAGTGCAAAATACCACAACTGCCATCTCGAGTCTCGAAGTGACGACATTAAAGCCTGGTTAACAGCAAGAAGTGATTGTGGGGAAATCATTTGACCTGTCCATTATACACCTACCGGCCAAAATCATTGCAGGAAGAACTGAAAATTTGTTTTCAGCATAAAGGAACCGAAATTGACAAAAGTGGAAGGAAATTCCAGCTGAAACGTGCTTTCTGCGCCTATTTTCAAACATGGGTCATACAGTTGTTATTCGATTAAGTGGGGACGTTCGTAAAAGGTATTTGGTTTAAGTGGGGGAAAAAAACATAGAACCAATGGTAATAAATTCGGTTCCGGAGGATTCTATTCAAATAAGCGGGTTATTCGATTACTCGTGACCCAATTAAGTGGGGAGGACTGTACAGTCGATGTAGAATGAAAGATCTACAATTTTGTTAAAGTTGTGAACGAAAATCAAAAATTAGATTTGAATTAAGACACTGTGCTTTTTTGACTTAATAAATAAATAAATTGTGACACTAATTTCCTAATTAAAAATTGTTTGTTTTAGTATGCTAAAATACCCTTTAAACTTTATAGAAGGAATATTAAATGAGGAACTCACAACCATAGTAGACCAAGTCCATTTTGAAAAGAAAAAAAGATATAGTCAATTTAGAAGGTGCGTAAAATCTGTTTTATCTACTCCCACAGGGAACCAAGTCTGTTTTTACTAGGGTGTCAACGATTTAAATCATGATTTTAATCAAGTGATATTTTAAAAAAAATCATTGATTAAAATCAAAATTTTTCTAAATGTTTAAAATGACATAAAAATGTATTCAAATCTAAGATGAACATGATTTGGAAAGTTTTTACAGGTACTGTGACTTATGAATACACAAAACAAAGCTTTAAATAATTGTTTCTAAGCATAACTCCTGAGTATTGTGAAAAATTTAAGTGCAGTAAGTTTGTAAAAAGCATGGTTTTTATCTAACAAACATAAAACGCATTTAATTAAAAAATGATATTTAAATCTAATATAACTTACAATACCATAATTTCCTTTTAATAATCAAGTTATTCATTCTTTTATATATAATAAACGTAGCAATAGTGTCAATGATTTTAATCAATTGATTTAAATCAGATGATAATCACATATTTCCTGATTTTTTAAAATAGTGTGAAAAAGCATTATAATCAGTAATGAAAATGATCACTAAATCACTTGTAAAAAATGTAATATTTGTTATTGTTAATTATAATCTTATTAAACTGTGTAAAAAGAAGTATTATACATCTAAAAAACATCTAACTAAATGTGAAATAACTTCAAAACATTATAATATTTAGTAGCTATTCAAATATTTTAATGTTGTGGTGAAAAAAAAATCCGATTTAAATTTCGAAAATACAATTTTTGTAATCTATTTATAAATTATGTGAGTTTGCTTTATACATTGCTACCATTTTTGATCAATTTGATATACATATACATACGCTTTAGAACCTGCGTAAAATTACTGGCTGCTTTATGAATTTATCAAACTATTATTTATCACCTTTTTTTCAACCACTTTTTCAAAAATGTAGATTGTGTTCTTAATTAAACAGTTAATTGTTTAATAATTAATTATTCTGTATCATCAATTTAAAATTAAATGCAATTTATCAATAACTTTAAAATATAAGCAGTATTTAATATTGGTTTACATAATTATTACAAAATATTAATGAACATAATGTTGTATGTTACTAAAGAAATTTTTAATTTGCAGTTTTTTGTAATTTCTATAATTACATAATTAAAATTTTATTAATTAAAGCAAAAAAACATAGATTATGTTAGTAATTGGAGGGTTATTTTAACACAGGAAAAAAAATCCGATAAAAAAAAAAAAAAAAAAAAAAAAAAAAACATGATTTTTTTACACACAAGTTTTTACATACTTTCTCATATATAGCATCTGTTTACTGACTTGGTTCACTGTAGGAGTAGATAAAACAGCTTTTATGCACCTTCTGAGTGAACTCTCATTTTATTTTTTTTTTTTCTCAAAAGGGACTTGTCTACCTACTATGGTTATAGATGCTTGGCCCGTACCCGGCTCAGCGAAGTGAAAGCGAAATTTCAAATGGGCTGGGCCGGCAAAAAAAAAAAAAAATTAACGGGCCTGGCGGCCTGCTATAAAAACTTAATCGAAGGCGATAAAATATAAGCCATTTTCAATGAAAGTGACTTTCGCAACAATAAGTATAAAAGTTCGCTACGAGCTGTTGCTAGTTTGAATACAGAAATGTAACATGTCCAGCGTAGAGATCAGCATCGGACAGTTAAATTGTATCTGAGCCTGCGCTTAATTTTTTCAGCAAACTCATGCCGGGCCAAGATCAGGTTTGCATTTCTTTTTTTTTTTTTTTTTTTTTCTCCCCCACATAGTTGAGCAAGGCCAGAACTGGACTTTATTGTTCTCAGGATGTGTAGGGAATAAAATGTTATGTAAAAATATTAATAGCGATAACGAATTCTGTTAACAGAATCTTTAGAAATATACCTTAAGGTGGTTCTCAAATTCACTGCTCAACAATGAGAAATTTTCCGACACATTTTGATTCATTTTTAACTGTAAAGGCATAAAATTGACAGGCCTGACTATTGAAGGGATTTGGAATCGAACAGCGTTTTCCTTTTTTTATAAATAAATTACTTATCGAGATATAAGAGATTCTTGTCACGTGACTGCTGGTTTTTCTCCTTTCCCGTGCTATAGCTTCTGGAAATTCAATTCAAAACTTTAAATTTGACAATATTTTCTCAAAGATATATTACCTTTATCAAAAAATGGATAACGTTATTCGATTACATAGTTTCTGAATAAGAACACCTGCCAATCTTATGCGTTTCTGAAAAGAAATAAATTAAAAAATGTATCAGAAATTAGCTCCTTTGGATTTGAGAAAAGCCTTATTAAAAGGCAGAGAAATATTTTTACAGATCTGCTTTTTATTATACAGCTTCAAAAGTTATGTTTTTAATCCTCCTTTTTTCTTTTATTCTAAACTACATTAATTTTTTAATGAATCTTTATTTGAATGAAACTAAACTAAGACTCTAAGCAATCATTAATGTTGCTATTGTCTATTTTCTGTCTTATGAACACATAGTAATTGTAAAATTATCTCATATGTATGCAGTGTTATTCTTTAAAAGACTCTTAATTGTGTGTTTAGAAAAACCTGAATTTTTTGTGGAAAATGAATCGCACCTCATTTAATTGATTTTCCCCGGGACGGGCCTGTTTTTACTGATTTTTGTATGATCTGTGAACTGTGAAAATATAAACGGACCGGGCTCAGGTCGAATTTTTAATTTTTTCATCGGGCCAGGCCTTGAAATTCCGACCCGTGCAGACCTTTATATGGTTGTGAACCCCTCAAATAAGCCTGTATCTATGCTGGGCGATTTAAAATAGTTTATGGTGAGTCTCTCTTGCACTACAGATGATAGAAACATACTTCCAATAGCAATGGGTATTTAAATCAAGTACAGCTTCTAACTATTCCAGGGTGTCCAGCCACCTGGAAAAGTGAGGGAAGTTTAAATTTCCGAGAAAAATTCATTGAAGCTTCTAGAAAATTTTTATGATTATAAAACTAAGGATTTGAAATTACAGCTCCAAGAAAATTTAACTTTGCTCTTCGTAAGTACTGTAAAGAATATTTCAACCTCTTGTGCAATACTTTTGATCGGGAGGGGCGGATTAACGGGATTTTATGGTAAACAAAAATAGGGGTTGAAATAAAATTATCGTATTAACATGATTCTGATAAAAACAGCTCTTACAGAAAAATGAAATCAAAAACTTGTCAAAAGTGGCTAGATAAAATTGTTAAACTGGCTTTATCTCTAATCTTGTAGTTTTTGTTGGTGAAACTGAACATTTATTAGTTTAATTTATTGAATATTCATAATCCTGAAATTTTTTTTTAGTTACAGGACAGCTATATTACTTGCAAAGAAAAAAAATACTTTATATTTTTTGTCAAGGCATTCTATTTTTAACTAGAGATGGGAAATATAGTTACTTTTGGTTCACAGGTTACATCGTTCCACACTTGTACAGGTAACAGGTTCCAACAATCTGTTATTTTTATAACATATAACTAATCGTCGTGTATGCGGTCGACGAATGGTTTAATTAGAAGGCCCTTCAAACAAAATGTTTGAAATAATTTTTTGACGCAATTATAAATGCTGTTTTCTATCGAGATGAATCAAAATCTGCGATTAAAAACTTAATTTTTGCAAGACAAAAGCTTACCTAGGTATAATACTTTGAATTTCGTGCATTTTCAGCGTTTTTGGGCACTAATAATACTCTTTCCATTTATGGTGACTTAAACATTGAAAATTCATAAAATTCTAAGTATCATAACCCAGTACGGTTTGCCTATAGAAGAATAGTTTTTTGCTGTTTTACTTGTTATAATATGAGGGGATTTTTTTCTAAATAAAACTTATAGGATACAGGCATTGTATAAAATTTGCAATTTCTTAACTATTCAAAAAGTAAATATTTTAAGGTAAATTGATTTTTATACGATCTAGAACAAAATTTGAAACATTTTTACAATTGGAACTATGCCCCTAAAACTAACGATTTAAAAATTAGCCTTTTGTAAACGATAAAATGAAATACCCTGCATAAAAACAAACACAATTTTAACAACACGTATTGTAAAAGAGATAAATTTGATCTTCACTTCATTGCAGTCTTGACTTTAATATTGACTTGCAACCATATCCATTAAAGCATATTCAATGCTAATCCCACAAGAACACGAAAACATTATTTATACACTTTTAATAAAATGCAATTCATCCAAACAAATTTCGTACGTACAAATACGTTTCTAAAATTAATTACAGTTGTATTAAAATTAAGTGCCCTCACAAATTATACAATGCTATTTTCTTTCTTTTTTTTCCGTAAAATAAAAAATGTTTTCCAGCTCTCATCTTCTAAAAACGCAACAATGACAAAATAATAATAAACAATTGACCAACAAACAAAAAGTCTAGCGCCAGAATGCCCCCTCCCCCCGCCCCTTCATCTCCACAAACTTCAGGAGTACATAGAGATATCCCTTTTAAATACTCAAATTCAAAGAAACTGCCTCCTGCCAACCCATGCCTATGCTGGCCAAAGATTGTCTTCAGCGCGATAAAACAAACACCTTCAGCAACCAACTCCGTAAATCTCTTTAATTCAATTAATCTTTCATTCCTCCCACAGAACACGAAAATAATTTTTAATCGAATGTCGTTTACTGAGACAATATTATCCTTTCAGTTTTATATAATCATCAGTGTTATTTTTAATTTAAAACGCTGTTGTACTAAAAGGTTTCAAAAGAAACAAAAGTTAAATTAACCGCAGAAAAGTTGAACAGATAAAAAATTACAAAGAACTTCTATTATCTATATTTATTCTAAGCTTAAAAATAATCATTTGATATGTTTATATGAGAAGAACTCCATTTACCCTTTGTGTGTATAAAAGGAAATAAGACTCAGAAGAAAATGGGAAGTCTGCGGTGATTGGTTGCTTGTAAGATATGCTTTTTAGCCGGCAAGGTCTGTTGTTTCTCTAGCCTTCATTCTCAAGACAATGAAAGTACTTAGAGCAATTTAAATAACACGTGGAAAGATATATTTTTGTCTGGCTTCGATTATTTATGATTAATCAATTTAGCTTTGAGTTTTCAGAGGCGCACAGTTTTCAGAGGCGCACAGTTTTTAGGCTTTTTGTTTATTAATATAGAAAACAAATTTCGGACATTTTATTATCATTTAAATATGTACTTCTAAAAAAATCCTTTTTTTTTAATTACTTTGCTGATAATGCGTTCCAAATTTAACAGAGACTTTCTGATATGTTACTGAATAATAAACTGTAAAAGAATAACATTGTTATTTATCCTAATACGTTAAATAATGCCCATCCCTATTTTTAACTGTGACTGATGTAATAAATAATTTCATCCTGATTGAACAAAATGGGTGGAACCTGGTGCTAAAAGTGTGTTTAGTATGTAAAAAACATTCTCATTGAGAATTATAGAGGTATCAAACATAAAATAAATATCTTAGTGTTCAACAATCTGTGAATTTTTCAAAAATTTGTCAACATTCAGTAGTTTGTGCTTCAGAATCAGTTATGCAAATTCCACTTTCAAACTCATAACTATTAAGATTTTTTTTGTATGTAACATCATAAAATCTCTATACCTGGAATTTTCTCTTTATTGTATGGAAAACCTTGCAGGGAAATTTGTAGTGGAGCTGGACTAGACATCCTGCCATATTCATTAGCATCTGAAAACACATCTGCAAAAAATTCTTTAGATTGATTCTCCATTTTGATTAATTGTTCAAAATGAATTGAGGGTATGTTAAACCTTTACATTATACACAAAAAATCAAGTAAATACAATGACTATCACTCACGTGCAACAGTCAGTTTGGCACACAAAAGATGCGATTTGTGGCCTTGTGTTGTCTTCAATGCCTGAAAACTAAATAACACTGGCTTGCGTTTACAATCTTCTGAGGTTGAGCAATAAAACACAAATTCACATCTCCTGTTGACAATGTGTTAAAGAATTTTTTGTCTTTGCTTGGTAAAATATTTCTGAAATGTATGTATATTTTAAGTGTTAAATATTTTTCACAGCTCGGCAGCTTGACTAAGATTTTCAGGTATGAAAGAGTTTTTACAAAAAGTGGAATTCTGCCTATTTGAAAGCAATTTTGTGTCTTTTCTGAATTGATGCAAAAGAGCACAGAAAATATTGGTAGCATATAGAGGAGGTGGAATTGAATTCTTGGACATTTCGCCTACTGAAACCTTTGGAGTGGATAACCGAATACTTTACATTTATACTACTTCACTTTGCTCCTTCCCTCCTTTGTCTAGGATTAAGTTAACAACAACAACAAAAAATGAAAGGACATGAGAGGTTACAGGTCACCTTTTGAAGATTTTCATTCATCTGAAGATGAATCAAGTTAATGCCTGAAGAAGGCATTCGCCTGAAATATGGTGAAAATGAAAAAAGCATTTCCACTCTTGATAGTTTTGCATTTTACTAACAATAATACCATATTTATTAGAGTATTTTGCATACTTTTTTTCACCATTTCTTTGGTTCTGAAATTGGAGGTAGAGGGGAGTTTAGAGAAAAAAAAAATTACATGAGTGCTTTATAGTATTACTGTAAAATTTCGAAAATAAGCACCCACCCAAATGTAAGCCCTCTACCAAAAATCTTTGGTTAGAATGTGTGTTCACCCGATGACGAAGTTTTTTAATGTGTAGATAAGTGCACCAAAGTTAGTTTCTTTGTTTTCATGTTTCGTGGTGTGCCCGTTTAATGTTTTTCAAAGGGTGCTGCACACTGCTCTTTTTAAGTACCGATGTACCCTGTCCCTTTTCCATGTTTCTTCTTTGCACATTATTTTCTTTAAATGTTTTTGTCAAAGATTTCCTCAATCCTGAAGTATGTGCATATAGTGGACCTATGATTATAAGCTTCTTGCATATTAATATTAAAGGGTGATAATTATCACATCTTTATATGTGATAATTATCACCCTTAAGATCAAGACTTAGAATGTATATTAAAGTGCTGGGCTGAAGTTATTGTTCTGGTTTCTCTGTGAATGCAATAATTTGCAATCCGCTTTTTCTTGATGATTTCTGCATATTATGTGTTGTGTACAAAGTACTCATGAATTAACTTATAAATGAGTGATAGTCTGTAAAAACATAAAATTTCACCCTACTTATTTATTCAGTTAGTGTAAAATAAAGAACATAGGTTTTCGTAAACTACACGTACAAAATTAAAGGTATTGTTAATGAACTTTTCAGCAGACTTTGTTTTATGTGAAATGTTATGACATCATAAATGCTAAAATTGGCCACCACCTGCACCCAAACAACATTAAACTCCACATTTGTTTTTAGAATTATGTCTACTAGTACATGTATGTCACTGATCAAGTTGTACTTGGAATCAAGCATGGGACGAATTCCCTGGGTGATCATCTCCATCCCTGTATGAATGCAGCAAATGTGGTGCAGGCCCTCTGTACCAGGTGCCAAGTACTTTACAGCACTGACAGGCGTTTTATAGATACCTTTAGTTACCACTACTAATGCTCCAAAGATTGATAGAAAAAAGAATAAAATTTCACTTCTGATTTTTATGACATTCAAATTGTTAGTTTACACTTTGCCTTTCAGTTACCGCTACTGATGGTCCAAGAATCGATGGAAAAATGAAGAAAATTTCACTTCTGATTTTTCTGAATGGCACAAATTGTTTATTTTCGAGATAGTTCTTATGGACTATTTCTTTTTTCTTGTAAAACCTGTGCCTCCCTCAAACATATGAGGTTGCTAAACCAATTTTTCTTTTGCAGTTTTTTTCACATGCGAAATAAAATTTATGTATACAGAATGTTATCAAAATTCAAACATTCTTCTCAAAAATATTGCGTAATAATTTTCTCTCACCTGTATAGAATGCTGTATGAAACATAAATAGCGTCAGGGCATAAGTGCGATTGTTGGCTATTGTATGAAATAATATCATCGCAACTTGGTATGAGTTAGTTTTATTGAGTTTGATCGTTATGCAGTTTATAGAGAAGTAATCTTATTAAGTATAAATTTTATTGAAAACTGAACAAAAATTAATATTTCAACCACATTTAAATTTTGAGATTTTTTTAAACTTTCAATTGAAACCAGTCTAATTCCAATCTCTCTTTTTAAGTAGGGGGGAAAAAAGACAAGGGGAATGGAAGATTAAACTGGTGTGTGTTTTTATTTCTACTTTTTCTGAAAAGTTTATATATAGCTTGTTTCTTTATCGTATACAAATTTTGAATTTTTTTTATGCAGCAATTTAATGTAATTAATCTATTGGTGCTTATACGAGTTTTTACAGACTCAATATACTAATTTAATTTTACTGCAGTTTAATATAAATTCTCTTTATGAATACTTTATTTTTTAAATTGCACTTGATAAAATATTACATAAAGGCTGAATTTTAATATGCTCTGAGATAATGTTGAATGATAGCAAGATATTTTTCTAAATTTTCTTGGTTGTATGGACATCTTTATATTTTTTCCATTATTTCACTGACTTCAGTCAACCAATTGCTATTCTTATCCAATATCCAATTTGATCTTATGAAGAATTGTCTGCAATCTAAGATTTCAAACAATCTATGGAAGCCACCAGAGTTGAACACAGACTTTTCTCTCCCCACCAACCCCCTTTTCTTTCCTCTTGTGCTGCAATGAATATGCAGCATGAAATTGGGCTTATTTTTGTTTAGATTTCAGCAAATAAAAATCCGAAATAACCAAAGTGATATGTGCTATATTGGATTGCTTGCATTTATACAACAAATATTTAAAAACAATGGAAATCATGTTATTTTTGTGTGCGGTATCATTTGTTTTATTGAAGAAAATCAGTTGTGTGGACGTGTGATGTATTTAACCATTTTGAGTTATTTTTTTTAATTTTGGAAGGGAAAAAAAATTAAACTTTAAGATTTTACAAATGTTATTATTTTGTGTAATATTAATAGGTTATGGAAGAATTTTTCAATATGTTCAGAAAATGCATTGCAACAGGCCAAAAAAAAAAAAATTTTTTTTTTTTTTTTTTTTTTTTTTTTTTTTTTTTTTTCTGGAATAGAATGAAGATTTTAGCTCTGGGGTTTTTTTTTGCATGTTATTTGTTATAATTTGAAGAACATTTCAAATAGTTTTTAGTAAAAAATTGATGTGACTCGAGTTGCGTGGGTGGATACCCTACCGCATGCTCTTCTAATCGGATGGAATCCAGTGGATCACCAGAATCGTTTGCAGTCAATTTTCATTAAGGATTATGAAAATAGATAATATATCCTGGAGCTTAACACTTTGTGGTCAAAAGTTGAAAATAAACATAGTTGACAGCGATTTGGTGACGGGGGCTATTTCTGATATCTTTCTCTCTCTCTCTCTCTCTCTCTCTCTTTGGTGTGCTTCTAAAAATATTTTTTTATAAATGGCTGAAAGTAGTCCATGCTCTAATAAGTTATATCATCTTTAATTTTTCGAATTTGGCCAAATCGTTGTACATGGATAATCTACAGACTATAGGGCAGGCTCGGCGAACCTTTACATGTGCGCATGCCAAAAATTCACAAACAATATCTATCAACAATGTAACGTGCCAAACTTATACAAAAATAATTTTGAAGAGTACGATTTTTATACGAAACACTGGTTATAAAATCAGTTGTTGTCATACATTAATAAATAAAAAATATTAAAAATTAGAATGGAATTTTTCTGTATACTGGAATAAGCCATTAAATGAATGGATATTTAATTCAGAAATAGAATTCATTTATGCGGTATGTATTAGTAATAAAGGGGAAAATACGAGTTTTTATTTCATTAATTCTTAACTTATTAATTAATGCAACATCTCTGTTATAATTTTCCATATTGCATTAAACAATCGACTAATAATGTATTGATGATATTTTTGCTGTTGTACGTTCGATGAAAAATGCTTTATATCTTGTTTGGATTTTGTTATTTTTACAAATATACATAGCTAAATTGCATCCATTTGCCATTCTATTGCAGTGGCTGTCAAACGAAATTCAATGGAAAATTGCTGTTTTTTAAATCCATATAGAAAGGCAAAATACATATCAAAGCACTGCATAGCATGACAGGAAAAGAAAATTATTTTGATGTGTTAATGGATGCAAAAAATAATTGCATTATTTGTGATCTGTCCGCATGGATAAAATTTATTGCTTATAACAGAAATAAAAAATGGATTTTATATGCATAACGATTACTAAATTAAAATTTTTCATGTGTCAAAAAATTAGCTTACGTGCCAACTCAGGCACACATGCCATAGGTTCGCCAACCAAAAAAGTAAAAAAAAAAGAAATTGAATTTTTCAATCGAATAAAGCAAATCCCTCCTTAAGTAGACGTGACATAACTTTCCAGTTTTTTTTTCTTTCCAATATATATATATATATACATATATATATAAAGAAATCATGAAACTTTTGATTTCTGTTTTTTGATGGATTTATGTATTTTGGGATGTCTTGAACGAGATTTGATTACTTTTGCAAAATGTCTGATAGAAATGTGGGTGCTCTACCTCAAGAACTAATGAATCGAATTTCATCAAACTTCATATTCTATTAGACATTGACATCAAGTTGTATATCACAGGACAGGTGGTGCTGATATGCTGTGTATTTTAAGATTTCTGAGATAATTATATATCAGCATCTATGGCATGAAATTTCAACAAATTTAAAAGTAAATTGTTTATTAAAAATAGTGTTGATTCAATTTCGGTTTTGTTTGCTCAACAGGACATACTGCTATGTTACTTTTCCTGATGAATGCTATCGCTCATATCAGTTTCTATTGAGTAGAAATGCATCAAATTTTATGTTGCACTATTATACGTTATATTATGCACTATGCCTCATAATTGTTGGTCGGGTGGTAAAAGCTCTGTTTAAATTAATATATTGGAAAATAGATTGTAGAAGAAATTTTTGAGGTGCCACATCATGTTACTTTTACCTTAAAAACAAAGAAACTTTTTATGCTTGATAGAAAAATTTTGTTACGCAAAATTGAAGAAGTTAAATGATATCCAGTTAGCGATTGACTTCAGCATCATATGCAAAAAGAATAATCTGTACAAAATTTGATGTGGGTGAACTGATGATAGTTATCAAAGAAAAATTCAGACTAATATTAAATATTACTCAGGAAATCTTAATTTAAACATTTTTAATTATTTTGTAATGTAAATAGTTTTTGTTGTTTTATATAGTGTAAACTTTTTATGTATTATTAGCTAGCTCTTTGATATGTGCCAGATTAGAGTCCGGCATCGGGTTGTGTTACCTGCTTTTACCCAAATGGTTGGGTTGGTTTGGCACTATATTTTTCCGTTGCGAGTCTTGTTGTCTTTCATTGATTCGGTTTCGGGTTGGTTTTTTTACTCTTGCGAGTCAGGTTGACCCAATTTTTCAAAAGAAAGTCCAAAATATTTTTCACTTAAAGCCTATATAAATTGCAGATCAAGTTTCACAAAAGCAAAATGCGCGCCTCTCTAGTCTTAAGAATTTGTTTCTGGAAATTAATGTAAACATACTTTTTCAACTACTATGATACAGCTATGTTACAATAAGGATTTTTGCGAATGCTTCTGCAATGGTAAGTATTTTTGCTGAATAGTTACAATTCTAATGTTCTAATCTTGATACTTCTAACATTGTTATGACAAACTACTGTGTGATTGACAGGGAGACTAGAAGGATCATTTAGCATCTTGTTGTGTATTGTATTTTTAAAGTGCGATAGAAATATTTCAGACTTGCGAAAGGATGACTAAAACTCGAGAGCCTGTTGAAAATGTATAAAGTGAATAATTTAATTATGATGATACAGCATGCGCTATATTACATGGGAAAATTTTCAAAATAACTGTTGATAATGATGATAAACTACAAGCAGAATACCAATTGTGTTAAACAATGTGTACCATTTTAAGTGGAACTTTTGAAACCGCAATTAATTTTAAAGCATATTTAAACATTAGATTTTTAGCTTTATTCTGTCACATACCGATTGAAAGTTTTTCTTCTACTTTCTTTGTTTTTAACGTATCAAAGTTTTGTATAGTTTATCATACCTGTGATATTCATTTAATTGAGGGTGAATTTTATTATATTAATAGTTCTATTTATTGATACAGAATATAGGCTTTTATTAATCTTTCATATTGCATTAAAACATTATTTACTTTTCTTTCATTTCGGATTCGGGTCGGGTTGCAGGTTTGCGCTGGGTGTAACCCGAGCCATGTAGGATTCTAATCTGAACCTATGTTTGACTATTCAACGATATCGAAAGTGTCAGATATTCAGAAGTCTATATTTGAATATTAAAGAATATAGATTTGTTCATTCTTCTAAGTAAAACATAAAAATTGTATTAGAGGTACAATTCTAGATTATTTTTCATAATAGCATTAAAACATGGTTTACTTTCCTTTCAATGTGGTTTGAAATATTGCGGGTTTGGGTCAGTTGCAGGTTGAAATATTGCGGGTTGCCAAAAATTATTCTTGCGAGTTTGGGCCGGGTTGTGGGTTGAGGAATTTTTTTGTTGGGTCGGGTTGCTGGTTGACTTAAAATGTTCAGGTCGAACTGTGCAAGACTCTATGCCAGATGTATTAAGAGTTGTGTTTATATTATCATTAAATCTTAATTATTAACGAATCTGATGGTGGCTTGATCAAAAATCAATTAAGTAAGTCCTGATCCGACTCCATTTATAAAAAAAAAAGAGATATAAAGCAATCAACTTTACCCTACAATTAAAATTCTTTTAATTGAATAGTTCTCTTATATGCAAAGTGTACATTTTCAGTAATGTTTGCAAACCGTGGAATGTAAAATAACAACATTGTTGATGTTGCGCCTTTCTTAGAGACTGTCCGGAATGGACCTGACTCTGGAAGGTCTCATCGGAAAAATTAAAAAAAAATTTAAAACATTGACAGACAGGTCCAGAAAGGGCGGGGCAGAGCATTTAATACATTGAACGACCATGACAATTTAGAGCTCATTACAACTCAATACGTCAAATTAAAACTCATTATTAATATTAATACTGGGTTCGTATGAGTACTTATTTTTGAATTTCACTATTTCCAAATAGTATTACTTGCTTTATTTAATGTCAGAATTCTGTAATTAAATAAGCTGAGTACTATTCTGAAGTTATTTTCAAAAGAAGTTTGAAATGTAAAAAATAAAAAAAAATTGAAGCCTCTATAAAGAAAATGAAAAATTGATTTTAAAAAATATTTGATTTAGTAAACTATAAAAATTTTTAAAGATTGGGTAAACAAATGTACATTATCCCTTATTTTTAAATCCCCCCCCCCCCCCCCCGCCAAAAAAAAAAAAAAGCCTTACATGACCTGGAAAGAGTGAATGCCAGGGCCCAACACAGCCAGAACCTGCAGAAAAAGATGTAAGCCTGTGTCTATGCAGATCTGTATTTCTCCCATCAAAAGTTTAAGTACTACCAATCGCTTTCTCTCTTCAAAAGTGCAAAATAACTCTTTATATGACTCATCATTATATATCTCACCTGACTGTTGATCAGGGGGGCAAAAAGGCAAGTATTTGCTCCTTGAAATGAGAAACAAAGGATATTGCGCTTGTGGCGGCCCCATTGCAACCATAACCCATTTTTCCCTCTAAACATCTCTCAAGCAATCATTCATCACTATTTCCTTTCTCTCAAACCTGTCAGGAGCGAATCATTGCGATAGCAGAGTTATCGATCAATCCCTGTCACTAGGATCAAATTCCTGCCAGAATAATTACTAATTATTGTTTTTAGCTTCTTGGTGTGACAATAGATTGTAGAACATCTCAATTGTAGAATTTGAGAATTAATCTATTACTGTACCTATTGATTGTTATTTTCTATGATGGTGATTTTTCGTGATTGTTAAATTATCGAGAATTGCCCATCACTACTAAAATATCGCTTATACTAAATGAAATTGTTATGGTATCAAGCCATTCTCAGCATTTCATATCTGTGCTTCTTATCTCCTATTCATTTAAACTGAATCCTCTTCTAAAAGTTCTGACCAAGTAAAACCCATCTGTTAAAGAAAGAGTAATACTGTACAATTTACAATTACAACGGCACAATTATACTGTTTATAATTAAAAGTACAACTTGCTTTGTATTAATATATATTTTGACTTTTTTTCCCTTCTAGTTTTGTATTAATTCTTCCATATACTTCTTTCAGATGTTCTGCACCTTAATTTATTTAATTGTAAAGCTCTTTTGCTATCAGTGTCGTGTATGAAATGTGTACAATTTCTCCTGCCAGTGTTTTTCGAATAAGAAATTTCTGCTGTATACACAGCTGATCACAAAAATTTTATGATAAAATTGAGCAAAGGTTTCTATTTGGGAATACTGGTTGTGGTAAAAGATTAAAATTCTATACAGGATGCTCTCTGCGAAGTTTTAAAAAGAATTCAATATTGAAAATGATAATTGAGTCCCAGATACTTATAGTTTAAATAATAAATTATGAAAAATTTTTCATATTAAAATCATTTGTGTAATAATTGCAATGTGAATAAGTTTAAAAATATTTTTGTTTTTGTTGTATTACAGTAATATAACCACTATTATAGTCATAAAAAACCAGAGGATATATACTATTAGCTTTATTTGAGAAACGGGAGGTATACAGTGTTTCCTTTTTTAAAGCCGAAGATATATTGTGTACACCACCGTATACTCTCCCCTACACTGCTGAATGTAACACATATGTGGGATTTTCTGTATGTTTGTGGTTTTTTTTTTTTTTTTTAAATCTAATAACACTCATCTCCCTAAACATACAATGTTAAAACTTTTATGCTTATGTTAAGGCATTCTAAGTTTATTTTTATAACTTTTTAAAATATGATAATTCCATAATACATATATCTTAAACTCCATGCACAATAAGAAAAACAACCAATAATGTAATTTAATTTAAAATTGTATTTGTTATACATAGTGTTATTACATTAGCGAGAAAAGTTTTTTTTTTTGGGGGGGGGGGGGGGGGATATAGCCGTTATCTCTCTTTTTTATGACTTGCCTGTTGCATAGATGCCAACATCTCCGGAAATGTAGGTTAAAATACGGTAGTACGGTAATAAGTTAGAAAATACGGAAATTCGCGGCAAAAAAATCGGGAATTTTTTCGATCAATATCGGCAAAAATTCGCGAATTTCTTCAATCGGTCATTGAAATATATCACAAAAATTGCCTATCAGTCGATAAAACAACGAATTTCGGCAGTCGCTCGCGGCAGAAAATCGCGAATTTCTTTAACCGGTCAGTGAAAAAAGTTGCAAATTTTGTCAATCGGTAGTCGCTGCAAATAATCGTGAAATTCATCAATCGGTCGTTGATAAAAATCGTGCTCTGCAAAAACGCGTTTTTTGGGCTGTCAGCCGTGGCAGAAGATCGCGAATTTCGTTAATCAGTTGAGGAAAAATATCCTGGAATTCAGCAATCAGCCGTTGATAAATATCGCGAATTTTGTCAATCATTCAGTGCGTTGCAAAAAACGGGAAATCGTCAGTTGCCCCAAAAAACGCGAATTTCGTCACTCATTCGCGGCAAAAGATCGCGATTTTCGTCAGCCATTCGTGGCAGAAAATGGCGATTTTCGTCAGTCAGTAGCGGCAAAAGATCATGATTTTCGTCAGTCAGTAGCGGCAAAAGATCTCGATTTTTGTCCGTCGGTCACATCTAAAGACCGCGATTTTTGTCCGTCGGTCACATCTAAAGACCGCGATTTTTGTCCGTCGGTCACATCTAAAGACCGCGATTTTTGTCCGTCGGTCACATCTAAAGACCGCGATTTTTGTCCGTCGGTCACATCTAAAGACCGCGATTTTTGTCCGTCGGTCACATCTAAAGACCGCGATTTTCGTCCGTCGGTCGCATCTAAAGACCGCGATATTCGTCCGTTGGTCGCGGCAAAAGATCGCGATTTTCGTCACTCCGTCGCGACAAAGGATCGTGATTTTTGTAGGTCAGTCGCGGCTAAAGACCTCGATTTTTGTCCGTTTCGTCCGTCGGTCACGGCTAAAGACAGCGATTTTCGTCCGTCGGTCACGGCTAAAGACCGCGATTTTCGTCCGTCGTTCGTGACTACAGACCGCGGTTTTCGTCAGTCCTTCGCGACAAAAGATCGCAATTTTCGTCTGTCAGTCGCTGCAAAAGATCGCGATTTTCGTCAGTCAGTCGCGGCAAAAGATCGTGATTTTCGTCAGTCAGTCGCGGCAAAAGATCACGATTTTCGTCAGTCAGTCACGGCGAAAAGTCGTGAATTTTGTCAAATCGTTTTTGGAAAGAAGAATCTTTATTACAAAAAATGTTAATTACATAAAAAGTAAAAGTAAATTAGTATTTAAATTATGTTTGTATGGATAAGCTGTTAGGGAGTGAGGATTCATAAAGTACCTAAAAAATATTTTATATTTTTATATAAAAATTTATATAAAAAAATTATGTGCAACTCCTGAAATGACTCCTGAAACGTGACTATTTTACTCCTGATGAGTGTCCAAAACTCCTGAAATTTTACTAGTTTACTCCTGATACAGTATTTACAATGTTGGCATCTATGCTGTTGTTGTTGGGTCCTGAAATATTTATTTCATATACACCACTAGCTATTTATAATATCAATTGTTAATTATTCCGATTGTCTTTTGATGTTGAAAGCAAAATCCAATAATACTTATTTTGCCCTTTGCGTGAAATCACGAATTAGCATGCAAAAGCTCCCTCTGATAAATTAAAATATATGTAACACCAAAATAATGATTTAAGGCATTAAAATTATAAGCCTCTATCCTTATAAAGACAATCAGGATAATTAATTGACCCAATCGTTCCTATGAGAACCCGATATATCATAATATTGCCACAAAAGGATTTATAAATAGTTTTTATTAAATAAACCTTTAAATTTTGACTAAATTAAACTCGTACATCACATTAATTCAAAGAAAATTTAATGAGGGAGGATAATCAATAAACAAAACTGAATGTCAAGCTCTCATCGGAACTTTATGACCGTATGAAATTATTCCTCTACCCTATGAATTGCGTTGTTTGTTATAAAACTGTTATTATTTAATTTATCCAAGTTAACAATTAAGATTATCTAGTTTCCCGAAGTTCCCTTTAAATTTCAAATAGTAGCTAACACATTAAATTAACAATCCCTCTATTTATTTAAGGAAAATTTACTGTAACTCAATATATTTATTAATCATTTAACTAACTGAAAAGAATAATCAAGTCAATGAAATTAAACAAAATATACTTAGTTTATTCAAGGAAATTAATGCAGCAATCAAAATTATTACTTCAATTTGAAATAAACATTAATACTTAAATCATAGCAGCATAATACAAGACATTACAACTTTAGTACAAGTTTGCAAACATTTACGCTTATATACCCGCATATGGTTAAGAATTTATAATTTTGTTATAATTTTTTTTAATTAATATGTATAATATTAAAGCAAATAAAAATTTCCTTGACAGATATTAACCTTCGCCAAAAATCTAAACATAAATATAATTACTATAACTATTATTCATATTATTGTTAAATCATTCAAATGTATTTCTTCATATAAATAGAACATTCAATTTAAATTTCACTCACCAATCTCTCCAAGATAAACTGCTGAATAGTCCACAATAGGTTTTATTAGGAAATCAGTTCTTTTAAAACATTAAACTGTTTAACGTTCACAAAAGTCTCTCCAAAAATTACCTTATTAGTTCTCCATTCCTATTTCCTGTATATAGACACGTAGCACTGTAGTAATCTTCACAATTTAAGCAGGGATACTAACAACAGCTTCAACTACTCTGGACGTTCATGCACTCGGTCAAACATTTCGGGCAATGCTCACTTGTACTACCAGTTTAACTCATTAGCATCCTCTGTACTAATTTTAGCAGGGACACGCGTGAATAGCTCCAACCATTCTGGAATTCGTCAAACATACCGGGCGACGAGAGCTGACCAGACGGAGTCCTGACTCAGAGGCATCATCTATACTAATTTTAGCAGGGGCGCGCGTGCAAAACTCCGACCACTCCGGATAAATATCTCGGGCGACGCTCTGCTCTCTTGTAGCACCAGTATAGCTCCTGTATATTAAAAATTTTCTGGTTCTCGACGAGTTTCACAAAAGGGAAACAAGCTAGAGAAGGGCGTCATCTCAGGAGTTGATGTGACAGGAAAAACTCCTCTCCTGCTGTCCATTCCATTTAGGAATTCCAGCTCCTCTTGAAAGATGAATCTCCTCCGCATCCAGCAAATTCAGGAGGTCACTAATGAAAGTATTCGGCCCATACAGCTGTTGTGTCTATCTCGCATCTTAGGGTTGAGCTCGACTTAGAATGTAGAACTGACTAACCTTTTGAAAACTACTTAACATCTCGAACTCTAGATCTCATCTCTCTACTCACTCTTATTTTCTTATATTTCAACATTTAAAAAAAAAAGGGGGGGGGGGGTACGTAACCCTTACACCTGCATCAAATCATAGGTCTTCTCTTGTCCCATTCGCTGATAATTTTTTTTCTCTGCCCCCTGATGTGAAATACCTAATTTAAATATTAAAGTAACACTATGCCGGACCCAGGCTTCCTATTTTCGGAAAATATCTGTAACAGATATCCCTGCAGATTTTACAATTGTCAATACTTATCCCGCTCTTGCCAAAATTATAACTGTCCAGGTTAAAGGTAATGTCAAGAACGTGAAATTTATTTTGCTTGCAAAGGGTGAGATGTTTTCCCTTTCCGCTGAGATAAAACTTTCTCTTGACCGCTTCAAAACATGCGCCGGTTCAATTATCACATACCCCAAATGAGAGGACTTTTCCAGCAAAATAACCCCATATCTGCTATCTCTCTGCGGAAAACCTCCGAACGGCAAACAAGAAATCTCTCAATTACACTTGACTAGTATTACTTAGACATAATTCTGTAAAATAAGGTTAATTTTGTCTCACGTTAACAGTTTAACTCTCATTATTCAGATAATTACTCTTAATTTTAATTAATTTGCATTTATTTTAGCTTAAAATGTCAATTTAAATGTTACTGCTTTACCAAATTATATGTAAATATATTCCTATCATTAATGAACTGTAACATAGCTAAAACGGATCCTGAGTATGCATCTAGAGATTTTGTAATATAAATGCCATAATAATTTCTGAAACCTTTTATCTAAAATATATTAAAAATGCTGTGTATTTTTATGAAATAACTTCCCCAGATTCAAAAAGAATAATTAAAAAAAAAAAAGCTTTAAATACAGTTTTTAATACAATACAGGAAAGAAAAAGAAAATAAACAACTATGTACTGTAATTTCCGGCCTATAATCCGCGGCGCCGTGTAATCCGCAGCTGCAATTTTTTGCCCTTATAAAAAATTTCAGCAGATAATCTGCATTGGTGTATAATCCGCAGATTATACGCCGGACTATACGATAATCTCATTGTTTTCAACCTTGCAAAGTACTGCTAATAAACCACCTCCCCATTTATTTAGTTGCTCTAGTTAAATGATAATTGTAATAAAATAATTGAAAAAAATAATAATAAAATAATTACAAGTTAAAAAATACATTTTTTTTTTTCATTGAATTTTAAATCTAAAACATTGAATGTCTTGTGAATGCAGATAATTCTGTAATAATTGCTGTTTTTAAATGATCTTCTGCTTTTTAAAAAAAGTTCTGTTTAAATTCTTCTGTGTTAAATAACAGGTTTCCTCTTAGACATTATTATAACTTTCAACGTGATGTACCATCAAATACGTTTTGGTTTTTAATGTAAATTACAAGGACATAATTGTATTTTGTTATCCTATCCATAGAGGGCAGCAGTGAAACTATGAAACTAGGATACGATAATGATTCATTCGATTAAT
This sequence comes from Maratus speciosus, assembly GCA_963932465.1. Classification (NCBI taxonomy): domain Eukaryota; kingdom Metazoa; phylum Arthropoda; class Arachnida; order Araneae; family Salticidae; genus Maratus; species Maratus speciosus. Next base: position 58,624,481 of record OZ010798.1, read on the forward strand.
GTGTGATGGATTCCCATTGATTGCATCGTAATATCAATCATCGTAATCAGCAAAACTGCCGTAATTGTGGGAGGAGTTATTTCATAAATGATTGAGATTGCAAGAGGATTGCAATTTTTGAAAGGGATGAGTAGAGAAATGCTTTGTTCTTTATAGAAACATGTTGCCAAAAAGCTAAAAAAAAAAAAAAGAAAAGAAAATCATCGGAAGTCAGTCCCACTAGCACGTACACGTCACATGTGAACCAATCACAAGCAACTCCACGAACGGTCGATAGCAGATAATCGTTTGATAACTGTTTACATTTTTATTTTATGACTGCCAGTAGAAACTGGATGTCTGCCCTGAACTTCTGCTTAAAAAAGATTTCAGCAGATAATCCGCACTTAAAAATTTTGAGGTTTTTTAACAGATAATCCGCGGATTATAGGCCGGAAATTATGGTAAGTCCATAATAATTAATTTTTAAAAATTAAAATTTTATATCATCTAAAATAAATAAAAAATCCATTTACTAACCATTCAAAGGCATTGTGTGGAGTTATAATGTCATGTATAAGATAGTGTATGTGTGTGTGTGTGTATATATATATATACAATATAAAGATTTTTTTTTGCAAACCTTTTTACATCTACCTACCAAATTTTTCCAAAAATATATTTTATTTGATCATGACGTGCGAACACTAAAAAATTTCTTGCCATTGCTTTACCTTCTTGCCATAGCCAAAAACATACACAAAAAATTTGGTTCAATTCTATGCATAACTTCATACACTTTTCGATGATACAATAATGATAATGGCACAGACATCACTGTTACAGCACCTCCTTCCAGTTAAATATTTCCAAATTGAAGGAGGACATGTTTGCCATATCCAAAAACATACACAAAAAATTTTGTTCAATTCTATGCATAACTTCATACACTTTTTGATGGTACAATGGTGACACATGGACAGACGAGCATTTTGTATAAATCTGTTTTTTGAGTTCTCTGAACCCTAAAACGTGTAAATCCATCGAAAACCGGAAGTAAAAAAATTTTTTGATTACAGTATTTTCTTTTATTAAGGAATAGAAGAAAGTAATAAAAATAAAGTGAGTAAATAAAACACCAAATCAATGAAAGTTACTTATTTTCAAAAAAATAAGTTCATTTTTTCAAAATTAGTTTTTTTTTTTTTTTTTTGATATTGCTTCTATTGGGTTACTAAACTTGCAGAACTACAGACAGGATAAATTTGTTTTATCTTTCGATAGTTTCCTTTTCAATTTTTGTTCAAATACTGAGATTGATTGGGCTAAAAATGTAAATTGAAAATAACTACTCTATTTAAGTATTGTGCGGCAGCGCAATACTTATTTATTTCCAGTGTCACTTCTCAATGTTAATTTAACATAGAAAAGCCTTATGGAGCTCAAAACTTTTTCATTTTTTCTTCCCACCTTTTTGTCCCTGATGCCACAAATTTTTAATTCTTTGCTAATTCTAATAATATTATAAATTCAAAGTGTAAAAACATTTGTTTGACGTCAGGGTCAAAACGGATCATAAAATGACTTTGCATATAGGTGGATTATAATCTAGAGGTTAACATGGGCTAATTTTTATTTACATTATTCAAATATGTTTCTTAATTCTAAATTTCGCTATTTTCATTGAGAATTAATGAACATTTTCTAATAAAATTTTACATTTTTCCTTTATTGTTGTAAATAATTCAAAAGCCGTAATTTGTGTATTTTTAGTAAAACATGAAACTGAAAAAAGTGAAATAGTTTTTAAGAATTAAAAAGAAGATGAATATGGCGTCATAGTGGAATTAAAAATGACAATTTCAAGCCGATTTTTTAAGTTCACATTGTAATTTTTTGGCCAAACTACATCGGCCTGCGCATTACTGCACTAGTGAAACATATTGAATTATACATAGGTAAATTGCATCACAAATTGTGATGCGATATCGCACAAATCAAAGCCTGATGATTATACCCTCCATTAATTTTGAAATGTGTTCGTCTGAACGTAGTAGTTATTAAAAAAATTGACATATTAAACAAAAACCTAATTTGCAGAACAAATTAAAAAAACAATTTATTTCCTAAATTGTTTAAGCCCGAGAAGAGGTAGATATTAAAATATTTCATTCAATTCGTTCTACATTTAATGTTAAATTTTTTTTAACAAATAAGTTAAACCAATTGAACATTAAAAAATAAAAATGATATTCATACAATATAATACTTTAAATACCTATATACTTAGATTCCATTCAAATGAAATCGAAATAAATCTTAGACTTTTTCCATTTTTAAATTGTAAATATTTGTACTGCAGATTTTGCATTATGTTTATGACGATTATACATAATATAAGATACATGCAAAATACAAAACTTTTAAAAAAGTAAGATTTATTTCGATTTCATTTGAACGGAATCTAAGTATATAGGTGTTTAAAGTATTATATTGTATGAATTTCATTTTTATTTTTTAATGTTCAATTGGTTTAACTTATTTTAAAAAAATTTAATATTAAATGTAGAACGAATTGAATGAAATATTTTAATATCTACCTCTTCTCGGGCTTAAACAATTTAGGAAATAAATTTTGTTTTTTTAATTTGTTCTGCAAATTAGGTTTTTGTTTAATTGAAAGTATCCCCCTCCCCACCTCTATTTTCCATTGTTGAAATTTCTACCTTCGAAGACAACTTTAATAATTTGGAGTGGCTATTTTTTTTTTAATTGTCATCAAATACTAACATACTAAGTTAACATATAATTTGTATAACTTAAGACAATTTATATTATTAATGTTTAGGACACACAAATATATAATTAACCATTAATCAAATGAAAGTTTATTTTCATGCATATTTTTTTAAATATATTTCAAAAAGTTTTAAAATATTTCATTCTTACTAAAAAAAATTTAAACCTATTTAAAAACCATGAAAAAATGATTTAGAGCATTTTTTGTTTGCTACCTTTTTCAAATTAGTCTCATTTTCTCAGTTTTTTCATGTGCAAAATATACCTGATCGCTCTCAGCATTCTTGGAATGTTACCAGAAATTTACAATAGTCTAGTTCAGCAAAAATGGATTTTCTTTCAAAATCGCTACCATTGAAGTTGGTAGATATTTGTGCGGGGTTAGTACAGATATAAGGGGGGAGTACATGCGTCAGAGCCATACATTTCTTCTTTTTAAATACTATTAATGAAATATTTCTCTCGTACTCTGCTGTCATATTTCACAAAATTGTAAAATTTAATTTACTGCTTAATATTTACTGTTGCATACAGTAGCATCGACTTTTCAAAAATATTGGGTGGGCTTAAAAATTTTTGAATAAAGTAATACATATAATTTTTTCTCTTTGTGTGTATGTGTGTGGAGATGGGGAGAGAGAGTGGAGAAGCGAATTACTAAAGATAATTCGAAATTAAATTATTTTTCTAAGCAAATTTTTAAATTATTATAATTTTACAAATAATTTTATTAAATTATATTCTTATAAGCTCTTCCTTATTGATATTTCTTTTAAATAACATTGGAATTGCTAACTATTGAAAGTGCAAATAGCTAAATGTCAAGAAAAGCATACATTTTAGTCATCTAAGTGCTTTATTAATTCAAGACATCAAAATAGATGGCAAAATAGGCAGGAAATTTGTTTTCGCGAGAAATTTAATTATACATATGGTGAAGGGGTTTTTAGTGCTCCTGTAAGTATAGTTTATGTCCTTACTGAGAAGGTTAATAAAACCCAAATTTCATTTCAGTGATTAAATAATAATAATAATAAAATCTATTGTGAATCAAGTTGGTGCCACTGGTTGCATGCACTTTTTTAACTATGAATAAAATTAATTATTAATTTACCTAAATAATTATTAAAGAGACACTTTATCATTAATTTTCTCAGTTCTGCAGTTATTTTGACCATACTGAGTTAAAAACTATTTGAGCCCTTCCCATAGTTTTTGAATTGCTACGCTACTGTCTCTCGCATTTCTGATAAAGATACATTTTAAGCAAAATTTGAAAAATGGATGGCATGTTAGACCATTTATAAACACAATGCAGAATTTTACGAGTAATTTTACTTTTGCATATTGCTTCATCTGTTTACACTGGAAGTTTATACGTGTAGCCCATCACGGTCCAAAAGAACACATTATGCGGCTTTTGGATTTTGAAAGAGGATCAGTTGTATGCTTCCATTTGTGAACGGGTGAAAAATGATAGCAGGTACGATAGCTGCATATCACCCCTTCGTAAAAAGCCAGTTTGATTGTTAATGTATTGTAAATAGTACTTAAATGTATGCTTTTCTATGACAATCGAATAAATAGCTTGGAGAGATTTTGTATCACAGGTAATATCATAACAATCTTTTGACTGTCTATTTGAATGTTAAAAAAAAACATGTATTTTGGATATTTTTTTCAGGAAAGTGAAACAAGATGATTGCAAAACTTTTTTTTGTATTTTGTTTATTACACTTGAAAGAAAAGTTGATTTTTATATTGACTAAATAAAGTTGGGTGTCCCTAGCTGACCCCGCTCCTCATTGATTGTATCGTTCTGATAGCCGTCCGCTGTGGTCGCCGTAACTGTCTGAAATGTTTTCTGAAATTATAAAAAATATAAAATATTTTACTCCAAACACTTTAAATTAGAGAGTAATCATTCATTTTTGGAAAAATCGATTTTGAACAAAATGGTGACCGTTCAAAGTTAGGGTATAGATTTTCACTAAATTTTTTTTAACTTCGATTGTTTATTTATTTTTTTTTTTTTTAAAGGAAAAATCATCAGATTACCAAAAGGAATGATTACTCCCTGACCACAGACATTGAAAATATACATTTTTTGGGTAATCACGTTTAAACGTTTAAGTTATGTTTATGCTTGTATGGTAGAAAAAAGCAAATTAAAGTGGCATAACTTTCGCAATTTTTATCAAATCCATTAGAAAGTGTAACTGAGTATTTTTTTAATTGTACTTTCAGAAAATGGAAGAAAAAAAAAATGCATTTTTTGAAAGTTTACAGGTAGATTTAATGTCTTAAAAGAAATTTCATTTTGTATTATTTTCCTTTTGATGAACATTTTTCCCACTGAAGTAATTAATTATTGAAGATTTTTTTATTTAACTTTTCTAGCATATTTATTTATTTATTTATTTTTTTACTCTTGTAATCTATATGAGGAAGATATGAGAAGCTTAACATTAGTTATACTATTCATTGGAAATGTATTTTCTGTCTTGCTTTTAAGAATTTCACCTTATTTTAATTACGAGTATTACTTCTAGAAAAATGCTTTTTTTTTTTAATTTTGCTCAGTCTCTGTTTCATCCTCATTTTTAATATGGGCTAAGACTATGGTTAATAATGTAATGCTGGGTGCAGTTTTTCTTGAAGGACTTCTTTTTTATCCGATCGCCTTATTGTAGAAAGAGTCTTAAGAAAAACTTTTTCAGAATTGATAAAAGAAAGTGTCATTGATCAGTCAAGGCATGAAAAATTATAAAACTATGTACAGTTAAACTTGCATAATTCGAACTTGTTTAATTCGAACCTTTTTGCTCGGTCCCTAGAATTCTGTATTGAAGCAATGTAGGAAAAAAAAAAAATGGATATTTTGAATTTTATTTTGGATAATTCGAATTTTTCGTATGATTGCCCTTAAAAATTTGCAGTAGAAATTATTCCTGAGATATTTTTTTTCAGTTAAGGTTCAAAACATTTTAAAAATTTATTTTAATGGTCTTTCTAAGAAACAGAAAGGCGATGGTTTGGAATGTCACTATGTGGGGATTTCCAAGGAATTTTCTGACCCAAGCAAAATCCTCTTTGACAAAATCCCAATACTTGGCCACACCCCTACTCACCAAGATGTAAAATCTAATCCATCAATCTTGTATGAGGACTATGTCGATGCGAATCAAAATGTGGCTCTGTGTAGCGAGGCAACTGATGCAGACATTATTATTAAACTGGCGAAGAACAACCTAATTGAGAATAAAGAGAACACAGAAATACAAAAGAAGCCCTTACCTAGTTCGTCAGAAGCTATGGTGCATATACATGAACTTTGACGTTCAGTCTAACATAGATTTTATTTTTGTATCAATTGATAGGTTGGAATCATATGCTATGACTCAAAAAATGCCTTCAAAGAAGCAATAAAAAATATTTGATTTTTTCTTAAAAGTGATGAGATTTAATGAAAAAAATGTAGCAGTATTCTTAGATAAAGTTTGTGCTAAATCTTTCATCATGGAGTTAATCTTTTTTTTTTTTTTTTTTTTTTTTTTTTTATCTCTTCTTTTTTAGAGAATATATGTAATTTTAATTTTCGGATATTTCGAACTTTCCTCTGGTCCCTACAACTTTGAATTATCCAAGTTTAACTGCAATATTAAAATTAAATGTCAGTGATACTATTAACTAATGGGAATGATCAGACAGGGTTCATATGTAAAAAGTTATTTTTAAGTCTTTATTTTTGCTTTTCGCTTCCAAAGGCTCTAATAAATGTACATAACGTTTCACCAATAGTAAAAAAAAAAAATAAAAAAAAAATGGAATGCAATTTTCAAGTAACCCAATTTCCTTCTGCTAGTTTATATAGATGATGCACAGCAGTTATAAAACTGCTTATTTGAACATAATATTTTCATTAAAATGTTATATAAAAATAAATGGTAAAAAAAAAAAATTGCAGTTATTGATACTTGTCATTTTTTTTAAATGTAGGAATAGTTTGATTGGCAGTATCTGTAATATCTTTTTATGTGACAGAGAAGCAAAAAGTGTAAAAATATGAATATAACATTAAAATAATTTAGGTCCATAAGTAAATTACCGGGTGTCCCAAAAAGGACTGACTGATTTTAAAATTCAATAACTTGCAAACGGTGACAGATATTTAAAAAATTCTTGCAGGAGGGTTATGCAAAAGGTCAAAAGTTTTATTACAGTGATTTTCGATTTTAGTTCGAATTACAAACAATAGATGGCGCTGTAAGCAATAGTCGCTAAATACAGGCTCGATTTCTGGTCCTTTCTCTTGTTCCATGCTGAAAAAGGAGATGGAAATGTATTATCCGGGCCACGAAGTACCAAAAATCGAGCCTGAATTAAGCGTCTATTGATCGCAGCGCCATCTATTGTTTGTAATTCGAACTAAAATTGAAAATCACTGTAAAAAAACTTTTGACCTTATGCATAACCCTCCTGCAAGAATTTTTTAAATATCTGTCACCGTTTGCAAGTTATTGAATTTTAAAATCAGTCAGTCCTTTTTGGGACACCCGGTATATTTCTGCATTGTAATATCCTAAATTATTTTTAATGAACATTTTCATTTAGTTTTCAAAAATATAAATTGATATTTTAATTAGGGGTGTAATGAATATTCAATATCCGGCCCTCTTGCTGATCACGGTTGGATATTTAGCTGAATAAATTCAGGATTTTTAAGAAAAATTCTTTTTTGCACAATGCTTTTCTTAAATTCAAGCTTGCTATTCTCGACCCATTCATACAGTTGTTTTCATGCTTAACCACTTAATGATCGCTTAATATTTATGAAAATAAAAAAAAGTGCCATTTTTTTTTTTATTGCAGAAATTGAATAATTATAAGGTTTCTAAATAAAATATACAATTAGTTGTATGTTTGAGGTGGAAAAAAAAAGTTGATATAGAACATTTGCAGAAAAGTCATGCAGGAATTTAGCGCCTTAAAGTTTGCTTTACACAATGCAAAATTAATGCTAATAAGATCCCTATTTTTTACATTTTTAGAAACAATATTTTAAATAATATATGTACAGGGGTGGGGAAATACATCATTTTACTCGCCACTGGCTAGTGGATTTTCTGACAGAGCAAGTGAATTTGTAGGCAATATTTAAAAAACTCCATTCCAAAAGATATGCCAAGAACTTTTTTTTTTACTAGTTAGCTATATTTTAGAACTTTCCAAATTACTGCGATGTAAACTCTGTACTAAGTTCTATTCTTTATTAAACTTTTCTCTCTTGTGTATATTTTTCTTGATTTTACAGGGGAAAAAATATATATGTGAAAATGTATTGTAGCAATAGTAATCAACTATTTTTGCAATTGCCTAAGTTTTATTATAACAACTAGTGTAAATGCCCATCCTAGGACGGTGGGTAAAAATTGTGATTTTCACATAAAATTTGAAAAACTGATAAAAAAAAAATAATTGACAATATAGAAGCGTTTAGATGAGCAAAGTTCGGCTAGTTTATGTTCTAATAAACACACAATTAGCATTTACAATATTTCTGAGTAAACCAGGTTTTCCGGCTAATATACTATAACAAAATTAAGATTTCTTAATAAAACAAAAATTTAATAAATATGCAATAAAAGTGCGTAATTAAAACAGTCTGCTGCAACTATTGAAATAATACTATTTTTTTTTAAATAACACTTTGAAATTGTATTTTATCGTTTACCCCCCTCCAAATTTTTTTTAATATGTATATTGATTAATAAATAAGTATCTCGGGTTGAATCCCAACCATCTAATCCCCTAAACTTCTGTCCTCCTGATGCAAAGCTATAAATAAAAAATTATTACTTTTACTTTTCGTATAAATATTAATTTTTTATGGATTTTTTTTTTTTTTTTTTTTTCCAAGTTTAAATTTACATACACCTGTATATAGAAAAGGAAAATATAAGTAATGTGTAATTTAAAAATAAGTTACAAAATAATAAGTCTAAAATATTTAAATTTGTTACTTTTTTAAAAGAAAGTCAGTTTTATCAATTTTTTGCAGGGAAAAAAAGGATATTTTTAAAAATACCATATCACTGTTTTCCGTGAATCATTTTATATGAGAAATAAATTAAAATTCCTTACATGTCGCAAAGAAAATTTAATATGATTGCAACTTAATACTTGAAATAATCTCAAGTGACACTCGGCGATTTATTTTGGTGGTGAAATGCGATGTGCCTTCTGATTTGTTTGAAAGAAGTGTCTACCACTGCTCAATTATCAGGACTTGTAACCTTGAAAAGTAATCGCGGGATTCTTGTTTCTTGTCAACCAATGGGAGAATGGAACCTTTCACCCTTGAGTCTCTTCCTCGGAGACTGGTAAGATTGATGGATTCGCCCGGATGCATTGCACTGCCTTTTATTATATAGAGATATGCAACTGTACATTGCATTTTGCTGGCGGATAAAATAAATCTTTGGCTGGTAAGATTTTCTGAAAATTCCCCACTCCTGTATATGTACATAAAATGTTGATTATTAATAACTTTTTGGGATAGGAAATATTTTGAAACATGGAATACAAAGCCCAACATTATAATCAGAACAAAAATATAGTTTATTTTTGACATCTTTTTGAATCATCATAAAATTCTTTAAACTAATATTTCAATTACCATCAGAAATACTTCATTCATCAGAATCCATAATTTACTCAAATATAGGTCGTAAAAGCCGAAGTTCATATGGAAATGCCAGTTAATTTTTTCTGATTTCAAAAGTTTTTTCCATTGGTGTAACTCTTTATTTTCAGCCCGGCAATGTCACAGGCATGAGAAATAGATAAAGATACCTCAGCCTGTCATTGACAGGAACACTACCTAAGGGGTTAGTACACAAAATTTGTAGGCATTCTTTCTCATATATCAAAAAGTTGAATAGCATTTCTCTATTTCTTTTAAAGATTAAAAATCTTTTAAAAAGTGGTGTCAAAATTAGAGATTTAAATCGATTTTGAGAGACAACTGTTGGAGAACAATCTAATATATAAAAATGAAAATTTGTCTGTCAGTAATTCTATACAAATCCACAGTTTGGAATCCAGAATTGTGAGATGATACATACTGTAATTTCCGGCCTATAATCTGTGAATAACCTGCTAAAAAAGTGAACATTTTTGCGATGCGGATAATCGGCAGCCGTGGATTATCTTTTTTTTTTTTTTTTTTTTTTTTTTTTTTTCACTTTTGAAAAAAAAAAAAATGATAATTTTTAGCATTGTTCTTAGTTTGGTTTGCTACTATCCAAATAGATAGCAGCAGCACACAATAGCTTTATCTGGCTGCCTGCTTACGTGCACTTAGTGCTCATTACACGCATGCTCTGTAACAAGCAAGCTTACATAAGAAGGAACAGGATTAACATTAAGTGCTTTTTGCCGCCATCTCCATTTCTTTAGTGATAGCGTCAGTGCATCTTTGAAAACATGCCTTGCAAAAAACGGACGAGTTATATCGTCGAATTCAAACTAAAAGTTGTAGAAAATGCTGAAAAGATGGGAAACTGAGCAACAGGCTGTGAATTTAATATTGATGAATCCAATATTCGATTCAATAAAATCGATTCTATTCGATTTGCTAATAGTGCGGATTATAGGACGGTGCAGATTTCCTGCTAAAAAGAAAAATTGCATATGCGGATTATGTGCTCCCGCGTATTACAGGACGGAAATTATGGTACATGTGTATTAAAACATGGCCGAGGCAACTAAGGTAATTCGGAATTGAAAGAATTTATAGTTAATTTTTATCTAATAAAAAACTACCAATTTAGCAGCAATTTCATATCAAATTTAAATATTTTACATTATAGCTGTTGCCAACAATTAAAATTCTTACCACAACAATTACTTTTCTATTGCAAGATTTCCATGTGAAAAATGAAAATGAAATAAATAGTTTGACGAATTTAAAGAAAAGTGAATATGAAATGTCATATGAGTTTGAAAAAATGTATTGAAGCATGATAAAAACCCGATTAAGGAAATATTGGCATAATTTAGCGTTTTGAGGTTCTCTGAATTTGTTTTCACCATTTTTAAATCCATTCCGTATATATACCTATGTGTATGCGTGTATATTAGAATTCCCACAAAGATTTATGTCTCTAGACCTCATTCTTAGTGAATAAATGAAATAAGATTTCAGATTTTTTTAAAATATCATAGAATTTTTGTACTTGCCATTTTTCTTTAATCATGAAAAAATTATTTAAATAACAAAATACTGAGAAACAACTTTCATCAAAAGGTTTTAGTGTTGGTCTCAATCCAGATCACAGATTGTACAGTCGACGCTCGTTATAACGACTCCTCGCGTGCTAAAGATGATGTTCGTTATAATGGAAGGTCGCTATAAGGAAAGAGAACGAAAAAACCCTCTAAAAAAACTCTAATCATGTGCATGAAAATTAAGGTATCAAAGGAAATTTTATAATACAACATTATTACTACCTTCTGTTTACTTTCGTATCAAATAAACATTGACAATATATAACTATAAAAATCAATTTAAGAAAATGATTACGTGTGCCTAAAATACTAAAATTTAAAGTAAATGTTAAATCACACACACACACACACACAAAAAAAAAAAAATAGATACGTATTAACATTTATTTTCTAGAAAAATAATTCGAAATATTTGTTTATTTTTTGTGTATTTGATATTTTCACGAAACAAAATTTTCCATCACAGTTACAGATAAGTAAAAAATGTTTTAAAGTGCCATTTTAAGATATTTTACAATAGGCATTAACGTGCAGTGAGCAAAGAAAAGGGTAATCTTTTTTTGGGAAAAAAATCTGGAGGAAAGGTCAATTCGGGTGCTGTATTGGGAAATAAACTGCTGGCTGGACGTTACATTGGAATTAAAAATAACATCCTAAAGGGGATATATTTCGGGACATTTTGCATCGGTCGCTATAATGGGTGGTCGCTATAATGGGTGGTCGTTATAACGAGCGTCGACTGTAATTACTAAGTAGGTAGTCTGTCGTCTGATTAAATGAAAAAAAAGAGTGAAAATTACATAAATTAACATGCAATCAGTGATTTTTCAAAACAAACATTCTCAAAATTCAGAAATTCATCTGAATTCAAAAGTTTTCAGATTTTTTTAAAATAAATATCATAGAATTTTTGTACTTGCCATTTTTCTTTAATCATGAAAAAATTATTTAAATAACAAAATACTCAGAAACAACTTTTCATCAAAAGGTTTTAATCCGTCTCAATCCAGATCACAGATTATATTTTCTAAGTAGGTAGACTGTCATCCAGATTAAATGGGGGGGGGGGGGGGGATGAGGAAAGTGAAAATTACGTAAATTAATATGCAGTCGATGATTTTTCAAAACAAACATTCTTAAAATTCCAGGAAACGCCGAATACTTTAACTAGTCAATTATACATACATTTCAAGAAAAGTGGAAAATGCTATTAAAGATCAGCGAACTAAATCAGCTATTGTTGAAAGGAACAAAATCCAAATTTTGATATTTCTCCTAGTACCTTTCAGCACTCAACTTTTAAATTCACCTTTCCAAACATGTATAGGTAGTACCCAGGCTGTGTTCCCTTTTAGATGAAACAAATCACTAAACATGAAAAGAGATTGAAACCATCTTAACCCTTTGTATCACTGCTTTGCATATCTGCAACATACCCAAAAGTCAATGTCACTTATACAGTGAGCTTTAGAAGACCATTTTATTTATTGTTGCTATCTCCCAACACAGCAGTGCACAATATTTATGAGAATGATTTTCTATTTATTGCAGATCTTAAAGTATCTTTTAGTCAATAATTTTTTATTTTTATGTTCTATTTTTGTTTACGTGTTTAAAATGATTTATTCTAACATCTGAGTAAATATTTTTCAAATCGAAGTTGTTGATTCACAAAGGATTAAAATGAGAAATGTCAAAATATGGATTTAGTTCTTTTCAACAATCACCGATTCAGTTCTAAAGCACTTCAATATTAATTTCTGCAGATTCTATGCACATATAAAAATTACTTTAAGAATATGGGGTTTTTGTAATGATTTTATATTTGGCTATATGTTTATATGTGTCAGAAAGATTTGTATTGTTCAGCATAACAGCAGCCTTAATATTAAATACAAAATATTGCAGAATTGTATTTCAGTATAATATTAAACTCGTTGCACTAATTCAATTTTAAATTGTATATAAGTGTAAGTTGTAATTTTAGATTGTTTATGGTATATATAAATGCAAATAATGATGTTACATAAGAGTTTTTATTGATGCATGTTTGAGCATCATACATTCGATAAACAAAAAAGGGATTGTAACTTTAATTACTAAAATGCAAAGTAATGTACTATATTTCACATTTTAAATCATGATTGAATTTCAATGCACAAGTTTGCAACAAAAATTGATTGACTGAGTGCTATTTCAGGAAGTATATCAGGCACTCGATAACTTTGAATGTAAGAAAACGTAAAAGTATAACTGACTTATATAAGTGAAGAATATTCTTTATATTTTGATGCAAATAACTTACCATTCTGACTTACAGGAAACCTATTTGATATGTAAAGTACACGAATTCGTATAGGAAAAATGTAATATGATTCCATTATTAATAATTTCAAACTTCTTGTTTTAACTACAGACATATAAATCAAGAAAGGCTTTTATTTTGAGAAAACAAATTGATTTTCACTGCTTTTAAATAATTACCCCCCCCCCCCCCCCCAAAAAAAAAAAAAATCATAAGATTAATCCTGAAGGTACATCAGCATTATCTTAAGGGGACTCTTCACTCACTTTAAAACTCCTGCTCCATAATGTTAAATATTGTTAAACCTATGGGCAGGTTATTTTCAAATTTATCGTTTAAATTTGAATATTTTTAAACAATTTTTTTTTTTTTTTTTTTTTTTGCATAGGATAGCTGAGGTTGATCTTTAATATGGCTATTTTTTACTTTTTTGATTTCGGTTGCAGATTTTTCTTTTTTATAAAGATAGTTTCACTTTCTGAACCAGTTTCGAAAATGTGAAGTACCTTTATTAAAAAAAATCTGCAACCAAAATCGAAAAAGTACAAAGTGACCTCATTAGAGATCAACCTCTACTAACCTATGCAAAAAAAAAAAAAATCATTTAAAAATATTCAAATTTAAACGAGAAATTCGAAAACAACCTGTCTATATGTTCAACATTATGGAGCGGGAGTTTTCAAATGAGTGAAGAATCCCCTTAAGACACAAATTTCTAGGCACACACCTCCATAAAGGAAAAAAAAGTTTGCTTGAGTAACAAATTAGAACTTTAAATTTTAACTATGGATTTTCCTGCTGAGAAATTTGTGCAAAATATGGAAATATGGCCGACAAGTCTTTCATTCATATTTTTTTAGAAATTGGAATTTTCAGAAACATGCATTTAGTAAAGGAGAAAAGGCTTTCTATCAACATATACGTAGACACTCCACTTACATATGCTAAATTTTTAATGGAAAATGTTAAATAAATACAATAATTTAAGCTTGGAAATTTATATCTCACCATTTTAATCTTTTTATTAGTTTTGAAAAGTTGTATTTTAGTGGATTCTGATTTACAGGAAATCAATTTGATATGCCTAATAGAGATGAGACGGGCTCAGGCTCGATATCAGTCTACTGGTTCAGACTCATTCTTTCTGAAATTAACAATTTTATTTATTCTTGTATAGAAAAAGTAAAAATAACTTTTTTCCTCCCTTAAAAATTGCTTATTCCATTTCAAGTCATTTTAATGCTATTTTGATTAGAATAAAGGGGAAACAGAAATCATGTTCTTTTTATTTGTTGTACTAGAATGCTATTTTAAAAGAAATTTTTTTTATATTTTCAGATTCATGTCTGACATTGACGGCGATGAACTATTGATAGGGCGCCAACGTTTATTTATTATTTGTTTTTTAGCGATCTAATGCAAAATGAATATTTTCTTTTGTTTTCAGTTAATCAGCATTAGCTTAAGGTTTGCAAATTTTTAGTCTCCTATTGTGTGTGAGTCATCATCACTCTTATATGAAAATTGTGAGCAACCCTTATTAGGGTTTTGTTCATCTGATGAAACCCTATTCATTTCTCTCCTCTGTCTGTCCGTCACAGAGCCCGTTCTCAGAAACTATATATGTTAGAGACTTTAAATTTTGCATTCTTATAGCTGAACACCTCACATCAAACGACAAATCCTAAAATTTCAAAAAATCTTATATTTAACCCTCTGGGCTCTAACTTGTGTATTTTAAGCTTTTCTTTCTAACTCAGCTTCTAATTAAGTTGAAGACTTGAAATTTTGCAAAATTATAGCTAAACACTTGCGATCAAACGACAAATCATAAAATTTCAAAAAAATCTTATATTTAACCTTCTGTGCTCTAACTTGTGTATTTTAAGCAATTTTTTATCCTCACCCCCTTTTCACCCGGGGGCCACTTTTTAAACTTTCGCCCACCCTTTGACCACTCTTTCATATTATGCACCATAGACTTATATATTTTAGTTCTATTTTTTACCGCCAGGGGGCACCTACCTATCTTGGGTGCTATGGGCCCGATTACCTCGACTAATATATCTACAGATAGGTTGTAAAACAGAGTTGCGTTCGGGTTCGGATAGAGATTTGTGTGGAATAGAGTGTGCCTTCTGGTTGCGAAATGTGGAACTAACAGATTTTGCAAAAGGATAAAGTGTTTTGAAAGACATATTAAACGAAACCCTCTGTGCGATCTGTGATCAAACTTACCCACTTGTTTTCATCACTGTTCACTCTTTATAATATTTACCCTACATTCACTTTCATTTTATTTTTTTATTTACTTTAGTCAGGTACTTTATTTAGTTAAAACATACTTACCTTTTTACTTTCTCCAGTTTTTTACTTTTTAATATCATCTTTATTTACTTTAATCTGTTAAAAACGTGCTTACTTTCTGTTTTAAAATATTTTTTATATTTCTATCTTCTTAAATTTCTGTTTATTTCTTTCTTAAAGTTTCTTTGGTATCTCTCGAATTAAGTTTCCGATATTGTTTGTTTGCCTTAGTTATCGTATTGAACACAAAATGGCGTTGTATGTCTGGAGTGTTAGCGATCTTTGTCATAGTTACGTCTTCCCGTGATTCTTTCTAGAAGCTGGTTTACCTACTTATGGTACAAATGAAAGTGACTTTGAGAATGTGAAGAGCAGAGTCACAGCATGAGCAGAGTTCAAGAAGAAATATGGATAGGATGACTAACGTTATTTTCATATAAAGAGCGATTAGCACTTCTGAATAGAGAATAGAAGACTAAAAATTTCCAAACCTTAAGCTAATGCTGATTGACTTAAAAGAAAATATTCTTTTTGTGTTAGATCTCTAAAAAAAGTAATACATTCCAGTTAAAAATAACCTAATGGTGCCATACCAACAGGTCATTGCCAGGCATAAATCTGCAAATATCACAAGTTTTCTTTTAAAACCACATTCTACTGCTACTACAAAAGGGGGGGGGGGGGAATATATCTGTTTCTCTTTCATTCTGATCAAAATAGCATTAAAATGACTAGAAGTCGAATAAGTAATTTTTAAGGGGGAAAAGTTATTTTTTGTGTGTATGACGAGAATAAATATTAATTTCAGAAAGAATGAGCCTGAGTCCATCTCATCTCTATTGGGTACACTTTCTTTTAGAAGTGTGTTTTATACAGGGTCGAAACTAGCCTTTTTGTACCCGGGGCAAACATGGATTTTGGTGGGGGGACCCCCCCCCCTCTTCCGCAAAGTATATTTACAAAGATAATGCTACTAAATTTCTAATAGCCGACTTATTCTAAAATTTAAATAGTAATACTGAACTACGGAATCTACAATGGCGGATCCAGGGAGAGGGGGGGGGGGGTCATAACCCCCCTTTGGACACCAACAAAAATATTCTAAAGATCATTTTTAAAATGAAAAATATACAGTAGAGTCCCGATTATTCGAGTCCCACTTAAGAGTTTCTACTTTAACAGAGTTATTTTCTTCTGATGGCCATTTCCCCCTCCTATTCTGACCAAAAAATCAGAGTTCTAACTTTTTACCACTGCTCTTTCATCTTCACCTAACACTTAATTTATAATGGCTGTTTCATAATAATGGAAGCCATCAGTCCATAAGAGGAAAATGATCCATTCCAAAGGTATAATCCTTCATTTGGTACCCAGGGCACATGCCCCCTCTGGCCCCCCTTAGTTTCGGCCCTGGTTTTAGAGAAGGTATGCTAGTTGCAATTGCAGGCTGGAGGGAAGAAAGATCTCCACTCTGCATGAGCCTCCCTCTTTGTGTGTTTACTGAGGTTGCAAAGAAAAGTTCCTTGCCAATAATTTCTACGTCTGCAGAAACCTGTTTTACTGCTGTTGCTTAACTGTGCTTTACCTTCCCCTCTGTATTTTATCTTGCAATATTTTTTTTTATTTTTTTTTAAGCAATCTGAACATTTTATGCATAGATGGATAATTATTTCATGTTGTTTGAAAATTACTTATTTGAATTTTAATAATTCTAAGGAATCAAATTAGTATATTTGAAGTGACATATAAAATAATTAAACACAAAGAAAAAGAAAATGAACTATGAATTTTAATGGATCACATTCATTCTCATGTGTTCCATTCCTATCTTAAATGGTTTCAATGGAGCAAAACCTCTTGACCAAAAGAAAAAAAAAAAGTTTGCTTTCAATTTTGGGGGGGAAAATAGAAATTTATAAAAAAAAAAATTCTAATGGTTCTGTATTACTTTTTACGTATATTTACGAATATATTTTTTAAATATCTTGCACGTGTTAACTTAAAATAATTTTAGAAATAACATTTGTATAATTTTTTTTTTCCAGGAATTTTAATACAGAATATATTTTTTTTTTATTAGTTTGCTGTTTGCAAGTTAAGAAAAGCAAAAAGCAAACAAAAATTTTAGTAAAATATACTTAAATCCAAACTTTTCAATTATCATCATTATCATAATAATTTAAAGTAATGTAAAATAACACTATACAACAGTAGTTTTGTCCTAGAACTAAAATTAGTTGATTCTAGATCAGTTTTTGGCACTGATATTTCTAGATAATGACTACTTGACTATTTGCTTCAGATAAATGTCACAATTTGCATATTCTTAACATTTATTTATCAGTTATTAAGCCTAATTCGCATATTTTTCAATGGTGTAATTTTTACATTACTATCAACTTTAAAATAGTTGCCACAGAATTGACGTAATGTTTTTCTAGACTAGATTTTTATGCTGATTTCAAATCTGCAGTCTGTTTTCTTATGTCATGTCTAGTTTTTGAGTAAGATGAATTTCTACTTTTGCACGGCATTGACACAGGTTTGATATAAGATGCTTTTTAGGGGTGTGTAATTCATTGACAAGAAGGTGAACAGGGCCAGATTCATATCAGAGACATAAACAAAAATTATGTAATCGAAAAAAAAATAAGTAGTAGAATCTATCCTAACTAGTTGAAGTTTATCATACAAAGTATCATAAAAAGCTATTTCTGGCTTTTTTGACCAAAAACTAAAATTTCACTTTTTTCAAAAACTAGACCTGATAGAAGAAAACAGATACAAGATTTGAAATCAGCTCAAAAAACTGGTTTAGAAACATATTAGCGTACTCGTGCAGCTGAAATATTTGAACGTCAAGAAACATTATAAGAAAAACATGAAAAATATGCAAATTAGGTACAATATTTCACAGTCACATGTCAGTATAATCTCAGAAACAACGTTTCTGTGAAGTAAATTAGGTAGTAATCATAACATAAAACAAAAAATCCTGTCTGATATTGCTTTATACCTTAAATTTGCAAATGTATAAAATTTACTAAATTTGCATAAATTGAAATATGCAAATATCTCTCAAACTTGACAAGGCTGGAGTAAATCTAAAACTAGATTCGGAATCAGCATAAAGAACCGCATAAAAAAACAACTAATTTCTGTTTTAGGACAGAGCAAAAGTTCAAATTTGTTGACCAGTGTAATTTATGTAGCATCCTAAACACCTTGACTTGGAAATTCCCCCTATAAACTCAATAAAAACAAAAAACGCCAAAATGTCTCAAAACTTATAAAACTTGGTAAACTTCCTGTTTCTGCTCAATACCAATTTGAAGGTAATGGGACAATCTTTTTGGCTATGTTACATATGATTAGAAGGTATCTTTTTGGCAAAGGGGAATAATAGCAGACACATCAGTATTAATGTATGACTCTTTTCAGCTCTTTGAAATATTTAGTTTATGTGGAAAAAATAATTTTTAAAGAAGAATCAACTAGCTCCTTGTCAGCATGTCTATTGATTTTTAAGGATTCTAAAAACTATTCTTCGGGATTACCTTTTTTATTTACACATTTTAACAAAAAGTCTATTGATCATTATGTGTCATATGAAAAATTATTTTGGTTGGTTGTGTTTATGATGGCCAATTATCAACACAAGGGATATAGGCCGTAATGGGGAGGGAGTGCTCTCCGTGGGGTCCTTTCTAAGGAAACCTAACCCATTTTTATGCAAGGAAATCCAAGGTTCGAAGAAAACCATGAAAACTCTGAACGGTTAGGCCGACGGGCGTGATTGGGTTCGAATCCAGCACCTCCCGTCTACCAGCTTAGAGAGCAGAACCTCTCAGCCACAGGTGGGGCTAAAAAAAATTATTTTGGATATTTATTTTTTTAAAGTGATCAGTAGCCTATTTCCATTTAACTTCTATTAGCTTTGCTACAAAGTAGAAAATATTTTATCTTTGCAAAGGGTTTTGTACTAATTACAAATGTTTTAAAAGGGGTTCAAATTCTGCTACTGTTGTCTTAAATTTTCTGTTTCCAATAAAACATTTATTTTTTGTATGACTGTGTGATAACTACTTGATCAGAATCATTATTCTCTGTCCTCTATTTTATTAGGGTTTTGTTCATCTGACGAAACCCTATTCGTCTCGCTCCTCTGTCTGTCTGTCACAGAGCCCGTTCTCAGAAACTACACATGTTGGAGACTTGAAATTTTGCATACTTATAGATGAACACCACACATCATACGACAAATCATAACATTTTGAAAAAGTCCTACATTTAACCCTTTGGGCTCCCACATGTGTATTTTAAACAATTCTTTCTAAGTGAGTCCCTAATTTGGTTGCAGTCGTGAAATTTTGCGTACTTATAGACAGGCACCTCAAATCAAACGACAAATCCTAAAATTTTGAAAAAGGGTCTTACATTTAACCCTTTGGGCTCCCACATTTGTATTTTAAGCAATTCTTTCTATGTGAGCCTCTAATTAGGTTGGAAGCGTGAAATTTTGCATACTTATAGCTGAATACCTCACATCAAACGACAAATCACAAAATTTTGAAAAAGTCATACATTTAACCCTTTGGACTCCCACATGTGTATTTTAAACAATTCTTTCTAAGTGAACCCTAATTAGGTTGGAGGCGTGAAATTTTGCATACTTATAGCTGAACACCTCACATCAAACGACAAATCATAAAATTTTGAAAAAGTCGTACATTTAACCCTTTGGGCTCCCACATGTGTATTTTAAACAACTCTTTCTAAGTGAGCCCTTAATTAGGTTGGAAGAGTGAAATTTTGCATCCTTATAGCTGAATACATCTTATCAAACGACAAATCATAGAATTTTGAAAAAGTACATTTAACTCTTTGGGCTAGCACATGTGTATTTTAAACAATTCTTTCTATGTGAGCCTCTAATTAGGTTGGAGGCGTGAAATTTTGCATACTTATAGCTGAACACCTCATATCAAATGACAAACCATAAAATTTTGAAAAAGTCGTACATTTAACCCTTTGGGCTCCCACATGTGTATTTTAAACAATTCTAAGTGACACCCTTTTTAGGTTGGAGGCGTGAAATTTTGCATACTTATAGCTGAACACCATCATGCGACAAATCATAAAAATTTGAAAAAGTCTTACATTTAACCCTTTGGGCTCCCACATGCGTATTTTAAGCAATTCTTTCTAACTGAGCCCCTTATTAAATTGGAGATTTGAAATTTTGCATACTTATAACACCTGAGGCCAGGCGACAAATCATAAAATCTTGAAAAAGTCTTACATTTAACCCTTTGAGCTACCACATATGTCTTTTAAGCAATTCTTTCTAAGAGAGCCCCTAATTAAGTTGGAGACATGAATTTTTGCATACGTATAGCTGAATACCTCAGACCACACGACAAATCATAAAATTTTCAAAAAGTCTTATACTATTTACTCCTCCGTGCTCTAACTTGTATATTTTAAGCAATTTTTCTAACCTCCACCCTTTTCACCCGGGGAGCACTTTTCCAACTTTTGTCGACACCCCTTTGACCATTCTTTCATATTATGCACCATAGCCTTACCCCAGTGGCAGAAAGTTTTGAAGCTGTCTGCGACAAGCTTTTAAAATTTCATAATCTGTCTGCAAATTTTGCATGTCATTTTAATGAATAAATAATAAATTAAACTAGGAATTTTTTATCATTCTATTTAATACATGGTAAGCATGATGCATTCTTAGTTTTGCTTATAACTTTTCATAATCTAACTTCTCGTAGAATTTCTAAAGTGTGAAGGATAAGCAGAACCACACATAGGCAATAACGATGCTTTTAAAAACCTTTAGAAGCTTCAGAGACCTCAAGCGCAAAAAGCACTGAGTTTTTTCTAAAACCCTTGAATGAAATTAGTTTTTTTTTTCCAATCCTTTGAAAAAATTCGTGTTTTTTCGCACACTTCTGATGAAATTCGCGTTTTTTCCTCGACCCTTTGACGAATTTTGCGTTTTTTGCGATCCCTTGACAACAATTCGCATTTTTTTTCTGCGGCCTTTTGAGGTAATTATTTTTTTGTAATTCTTTGGTGATATTCACATTTTTTCCATGACTTTTTGATGAATTTATCGTTTTTTGCCGCAATTTTTGGACGAAATTGGCGTTTTTTCATGATCCCTTGACAAAATTCGGATTTTTCTTTTCTGCGTTCTTTTGAGGAATTTTCTTTTTTTTTTTTTTTTTTTTTTTTTTTTTTTTTTTTTTTTTGTAATTCTTCGGTGAAATTCACGTTTTTTCCATGGCTTTTTGACAATATTCGTGTTTTTTCCTCAATCCTATGATGAAATTCGCGTTTGTTCCGCGATCCTTTGACGAAATTGACACTTTTCCGCAATCCTTTGATGAAATTTGCATTTTTTCATGATCCTCTGATGTAATTCACATTTTCCGGGATCTTTTGATGAAATTTGCGTTGTGTCCGCGATCCTTTGACGAAATTTGCATTTTGCTCGCGATCCTTTGACAAAATTTCGTTTGTTTCACCACCCCTTGACGAAATTTGCATTTATTTCACGATTCTTTGAAGAAATTTGCGTTTGTTTCACGATGCTTTGCGAAATTCGGGCTTTTCACGCGATCTTTTGCCAAAATTCGCACTTTTTACGTGATCTTTGCCAAAATTCGCGCTTTTCACACAATCTTTTGCCGAAATTTGCGCTTTTAACGCGATTTTTTGCCGTAATTCGCGCTTTTTACGCAATCTTTTGCCGAAATTAACGTTTTTTACCCGATCTTTTGCCAAAATTCACGTCTTTTACCCAATCTTTTGCCGAAATTAAAGCTTTTAACGCGATCTTTTGCTGAAATTCGCGCTTTTTACGCGATCTTTTGCCGAAATTCGCGATCTTTTGCGGAAATTCGCGCTTTTTACGCGATCTTTTGCGGAAATTTGCGCTTTTTACGCGATCTTTTGCGGAAATTCGCACTTTTTACGCGATCTTTCGCGAAAATTCGCACTTTTTACGCAATCTTTTTGCCGAAATTCGCGCTTTTTACGCGATTTTTGCCGAAATTCACGATTTTTACCCGATTTTTTGCCAAAATTCACGCTTTTGCCCGATCTTTTGCCGAAATTCACACTTTTTGTGCGTATCTTTTGCCGAAATTCGCGCTTTTGACGCGATATTTTGCCAAAATTCGCATTTTTTTCGCGGGAAAAAATTATCCGAAAGTTGCGGACAAATTTTACAATTGATTTCATTAGTGCAGACAATAATTGTCCGCAAAAGATTTTTTTTTGTCCGCGACTATGTCGCCGTGTCGCGGTGTTTCTGCCACTGGGAGCCTTACATATTTTAGTTCCACTTTTTACCGCCAGTGGCACCTACTTATCTCGGGTGCTATGGGTCCAATCCCCTTGACTAATATATCTATGGATAGTATGTAAAACAGAGTTTCGTTCGGATAGAGATTTGTTTAGAATAGAGTGCGCCCCTTGTTGCGAAGTGTGGAACTGGAACTAACAGATTTTTCAAAAGGATAAAGTGTCTTGAAAGGAATATTAAACGAAACCCTCTGTGCGATCTGTGATCACACTTACCCACTTGTTTTTCCCTCTTGTTTGGGACAGTATATTCTACATTTAATATTTTGTTAATTTTTCAAAGTAAAATGAAAGAAAAAATATTTGCTGTTTAGACTCATGTGACCTTACTTAAATCTAGCCTTGGTGGTAGAATCTATTTACAAGGGGAAAAATGTTTTTCTTATCTCAGTGAAAAAACGAGAGAGAGAGACTGAATTTCCATTAGAGGAAAAAATAAACAGTGCTAGCAGGATTTTGCCATTAGATGTCCTGTGGGAGATGTAACGTTTTTCAATGATGTTCTGGATTCAAGGAAAATCTTTCTCTCTCTTTTAATTGTTATGTTAATCCTGATTATTTTTTATTTTTACTTGATATTTTCTTATATTAATCTATGATTTCGTTTGTAATTTTGATGATGACCAAAAAGGGAACATGGAATTTATATATGTGATTTTGTTGTGAACTTGTGAATGCAACTATAGCTGACATTAAATTACAAGTGTTGAATTTTACGTATTGAATATTGAAACAACATTAGAGAGCAATTTAATATTGAAAAATTCACATTTTTAGCTTTACAATGAGGTTTCATGTTAAATAAATTTACATCATATGTAATTTCTATATCCAAAATTTTTTTTATTCTCCCTCCTCCCCCATTCAATCCCAATGAATCTTTTAAATTCGATCATCTGTGTGTATTTATGAACATAATGTTCAAAAGACTTAGTCAGTATTGTTGCATTTTCTCATGGCATAATCACTTAAATTAGGATTATTTCATTTTTTAATGTGCTAAATCTATATTGTAAATGGACATTCTCATGTTATGACTTATGAGTTGGTTCAACAGCTGCAAATGCATATTGTGATCTATTTGCAGAATGTATAGAAAATATGTTAAAAGAATGGTCTGCACAGATGTGTTGTGTAAATAAATAAATAAATAACCATTTGAAGATGCACCAAGTAGATCTTCCACTGTCAATAACAAGAAGTTGCTAAATGTTCTTAAACAAAATTTGAAATTCAACATGTCAGAAATAAGACTTTTTTTTCTTGCCTTACATATCTTGTATTGATTAGCTTAGTTTCTTATTATGCTACAATCGTATGTGCAAATAGAAATTTCACAATTTGGAAGATGTCAAAACAAAATTAAAGATAATTTTTTAAATCTTTGGTTACCTGATAAATCCCGTTAAAACATTCTTTTGCATTGCAAGATCTGCCAAAACAAAGAAATGTAAAGTCATGTAGGCTAGTGCTTAAAATTAGAAAATTATTTACTAAAGGAAATGAATTAGTTCATAATATTTGACACTCTTCATTTTTATTTATTTTTTTTTTTTTGCTTTGAATTAACGTGTTTTGAAAATTGCTTTATAAATTTTTATAGCAGAAATGCAAGTTTGTTACTTCTTCTAGACTGTTCAATTGGTCACATTGGTTTTATTTTTTGTTAGATACAGGAAAAAAGAAATCAGGTGAATGTGAATAATAGCTCATCAAATCAATTTTTTTCGTAGCCTAAGTATTCAGTAGCTTGAAACGTATTGTGTGAGCATGGATTATCATAGTGCAGAATAATTTTATGTATATATATGTATATTTTAATTTAGTTGTTATTTTGTGAGCTTATCATAAATTGGTCGATATTATTTGCTCTGCATTTTAAAAACAATTCCCCTGTCAATTGATTTATCATAGATTTATGTTTTATTTGTTTTGTCTCTGTGTCTGTATGCATTTTTTATGAAATTTTATGTATATTCATCTTCAGCACATAGTATTAATGAACTATAATTATGCTGTTGTGTTTCAAGAGATTAAACACATTCCTTGTTTGTAGTTATCTACATGGGCTTAGGACTATACTTCATTCTTTCCAGACTAACCCAGCGTAGCTTGAGTCTAATGGAAGGAAATTGCCCAAAGCCATATTTATTAATTACCACTTTCTTTCATTATAAGTCACATTGACTTTTTAAATTTGTTTAAATGATCTTTAACATTGCTATTCCATATTCCATGGCTTGCAGATATATAAACTGAAAAGTAGCTGTTGAAAAGTTTTTCATTAATATGTATGCAATATTCTTTAAAAATTTAATTGAATGATAGCATTGGTTAAGAAAAATCAACTTTTTTCCTAGAGAATATTGACTTAGTCTGGCTCAAGCCTGTTCTTAGAGACTTTTCACGTCCCAGGCCTAAACATTTCAACCTGTGCAGACCCCTATTTGTCTGTCATCTATATACAGTAATTAAATCAAATTTTGAATTAAAAATTATATTTCTAAGAAATTCTAACAAATTTGTCGCAAAACAAAGATAATCCAAGTGAGTTGTATTTCTTTATGCACAATTGTTGCTTCAATGCAGAGCAATATTTGAAATCAGCTTGAGACAGGTTACTGTATGCAGAAACCCCAGACAACTGCATGCATAGATCCTATATCAATCCTATCATGAAGTAAAGTTTACATTTGTTTGTGTATAAAATATTTCTACCATTGATTAGTGTCCTATTAGATTTTTTTTTGTTGTTGTTTAAAACAACATTTCTTGTATTTTACATTTTGGCATGGTTTTCTGCTGTCGTATTATTTAAAGTGGCCTGTTTGAAAATTGGATAAATGTCATGTTGTATTGTTTTATTCTATAGATAATTTTAATTGTGGTGTATATGTGGCAGAGCGCCATGAACCTATTATCTTATCACAAGTGAGTTTTGAATCATTTGATTATGGACATGGTGCAAAACCCATGACATCTACGATGAATGAAGTCAAGGAGAATTTTAAAGATAGTGAATCAGCCCCTGCATCTAAAGGTACGAATTTAAATCACTATGAAAATATACCCCGATTCTTGTATGTCATGTAGTCCTTTTTTTTTCTTTTTTTGCATGCAAGTGTTCTTTTGCTAAAAATGTCTAGAAAAATTGGCACAGAAGAATTTAGTTGGAAATATAGTTCTGAGATTTAATTCAGTGGTCATGGTTCTCCTGATGATATGGACATTATTGATGTGGTGCCAGTTTTGTATCTAGATTTTGAATTTTTCACGATTTTATTAAATGCATGAGATATGATTTCTCTAAGCGTCCTTTAACTTTTAATTATTCAGGAAAATTAGCTCTGAAATATTTAGTTGTTTTAGAGTTGGTTTGCAGAGATTTAATTCCATGACTATAAATTGATGATGGTTATTTATTGGATATTGTTGATGTGTTGCCCCTTTTGTATATGAAGATTTTGTATGTTTCATGATTTTGATAAGTGCATGAGATGTGGTTTTTAATGTGACAATTTTTTAATTATACAAAAAAAATGCACTAAGTATTTAGTTTTTTTAAGTATCATTCTCAGAGATTTAATTCAGTGACTGTGATTTTGCTGCTACTGGATATTATTTATATTGCCAATTTGTATATAAAGATTTTAAATTTCTCATGATTTTGTTAAATATGCATGACATATGATTGGTTAATTTTCCAGGCTTTTCCAGTTAAAAAAGATGATTTTTTGTATTGTACATTCTTCATTTTCAATTTTTTGTTACAGCTAATGACTAAATATTTATTTTATTCTTGAGATTCTATTCGTAGCTGAATTGGTTTTTGCTGTTTGTGATTATAACAAACATTTTGCAGTGTTGGTGAATATTCTTCCAATCAGTTGAGCATGTGCTTGAGTAACAAGTTAAAAAAGTCATTGGAAAACATTGTGAAAGAAAGAAACATTCATTAATGCTTTCTATTCTCAACTTGAAAAGTATTGGTTATTAAGCTGAGATTTATTCAGCCAGTATAACATTTTTGGAACTTAGAAATAATAATGAACTTTATTTTATAGTTCAATTTCTTACTTTCTTGCTGTATTTCTTATAAAGTTTCACAAGTTTAATTATTGTGCAAATATTTTTACATGTTAATAATAATTTTCTGTTAGAACATTGTTATATTTTGTTCTATGTTATGAATAGCTCCAAAAGAAAAAAATAGTTGATGGGTTGTATTCATAAATTGGCTTTAGAGTCCTGTCTGTTACATTTAGTGTAAAAAATACTTTTTTCTTTTAGTGAAATCTTATATAGACAAAATATTTTTTTTTATTATTTGCCTGGTGAATTGTTATAAACTTGTAAAAACAATTCTAGAATTTTTTTACAATTAGCCTATGTTTAATAGGCATTCTTTTATGCGATTTTAATTTCTGTCTTGTAATTACAGATGAGTTTTTGTGGCAGATATTGAACATATTTAGATGATCAATTGCTTACTAATATTATTTTTATGCACATTTAGTTTCTTGCTTTTTCACAGAGTTATATGTTACTCTGAGCTGACAGTGAATAATTGTTCCTTTCCTTTTATACAATATTTTTTATGCTGCATTTCGATATAGCTATCATTTGCTGTTTTTTTGAGTCAGCTGCTTCATTGCCTCATGCCTGGTGCAACCATTTTCATTTTGAACCCCATTCTTGGTGTAACGGAGCCGATGTCGTAAGGTGGTGTGGTAGCGGGCAACTTCAACGGCCAAGGCTTATTTAAAGTTGAAGAAATATTTTATTGCATTACAAACAATTAAATAATATTTTCTGGATTATATAAGTCTTATTTACAACGTTTTTCATAAAAGGGTTCGAGTTCAGCTGACAATAATATGTTTATAGAATCAAGTCCAGTCCTCGAATAATAGATCGCTTTCAGTGTAGTCAGTCTCTTATTTATTCAATTTCCACTATTTTTAAAGATAGAGTTTGCGATGCTCGACAGGAATGTCGCACTTTTTGTAGGTGTTTAACCGAGGTTTAGGAACCTCCGATCTTCAACTCCGTGATGGAGATATCTTAACAGCCACACCTGGCTATCGCTTTTCTGTGCTTCGGAGTATGCCCCGAAGCCGTCGACCCGTGAGAGATTTCCCCTCTGCACGGCCAGAAACACCTTGAAGTCTCAACTTCAACAGAAGGGAAAGAAAAGCTCCCGAGAATGCTCTTGCATCCTCTTTTATCAGTTTCGTTTTTCCGTCCAGGACCAAAGCCACTCCCATTAGCCACTCACCATCCGTCACCCATGATCTCATAGACCAACCCTTTCTCTATAGGCTGCAGTCAGGAACCTTCGCGTCCGGTTTCATCTCTGGTTTCACTTTCTACTTTCCCACGGGAACTAGACCCTCGTGAACATCAAAAGAATATTTCTCTCGCTAGATAAAAGAGTTCCTTTCACCCTAGTGTCATCTGCGAAGATTGATTGAAATTGAAGTATTTGTTTCATCTCTAGCGACATTTTCTAGGACTCTGAAGAAATTTGGAGGCTAGGTGAAAATACATTAGCTTCCCTATGCTGGCTTTTGCCTTGTAAATTGAGAGTTCCAATGTGAGATATCGTCGAATTCTCACAACACCCCTCCCTCAAATCATATTTCGGCTACCAGACGTAATATGCTGTAAGGGAAATGGTTAGCTCATACATTTCAAGTGGCCCATATTTAATTATATCAATTGCTAAAAAAAAAAACCTTTTCCTGCATTTTATACTTAGCTTGCAAATGCTGGACACATTTGGTTACGAAATTTCTCTTTAACAGACAAAACACATTTATCTTTTACACGATTACATTTACACATAATAAAATGAATATTAATATATACATATATTTAAGTTGAGTTTGACTCACACAATCCTCTACTAAATCCTTAACTGCTAAAACATGTCACTTGAAAGTTTATCTCTGAATTTAGCATAGTGTTTGGGCCGCGAAACTTTACGTGTCAAAATGTTTCTATTCTCCACGCCTTTTTCATTAGGTTTCGGTATGTTTACTCTATAAACTTGACACTTTTCGCGTCTACTTGGGACGTTTGTAAAAAGATTAGTCGCGGAACTTTTATAATCGATTCTCTCCCGATTCATTCTTCCTGTATCCCTTTCATACGACTTATGTCTGGTGGAACCTAATCCTGCGTCTCCTGACACTGAGTTTCCTTTTAACGCATCTTTATCGCGCCTAGAATTCCTGTTGTTCCTGGTCTGCACAATTCTTACCGGCTTATCTCTTTGATCGCCCGTTAAAGCTATACCTATACGGGAGTCATTTGACTTCTCAAAATCCCCACAATTGCAATACGTCTTCTTTATTTTTGATCTTCTCGCTTCGCTTAACGACTCGTCCTCATCTTGTTCTCTTTTAAGTCTTTCTCTCCCAACCTTGCTTAATCCTACGCTTAAATTCCCCTCTCGATCGGGTAAGAAAAGGTCCCCTCCGTCTACTTTAAAATTCCCATTCATCTTCCTTAACCAACGTTCATCCTCGCTAGATTTTCCTCCCGTATTCACGTCAATCATTTTTGCACGGGGGTTTCTCTTTTTCGACTCGTTCCCTTGCGTCAGATCGGACCGCTGTTGTTTCAGTTTCAGATTGGCCCCACTTGCGGTTCTCCCGGCGTCTAGAGTCTCTGCCTTTCCCTTCTTAATTTTATCGATTAATTTTTGAGTTTCGTTTCCTAATACATAATACGACAAGTCTGATTTATTCTCGGCTACTATGGCCCTCGTTTTTATATTCCCCACTCCTTCAATTTCTAAGACAACGTGGGCGGTCGGTAAACGAAGCGTATTGTTCGTCAACGGTTGCCTAACTCGTACAGCACCACCGTCTAACTGATTGGGCTTAATTAATTGACTAGGGGTCACATCAAAGCTAGTTCCGGAATCCCTTAAAGTCGTGCATTCCTTTCCGTTAATTAGAGCACTGCTAAGATAAGGTTTGAAACTTTCCTCAAAATTCGTACCTACGCAAATGTGATGAACACTAGTAACAGGTTCTAAGTTCCTTTTGTTTTCCGGACAATTGGCTTTTAAATGCCCAATTTTGCAGCAAATAAAACACTTATTCCAATTTTTACGTTCGAAGATCCTTTCTCTTTCGTTTTCCGTGTTTTTCTCTCTCCAATTAGTTTTGGTTTCCGAATGCCAATCTCTCATTTCGTCTTCATTTTCCGTTTTTTCCATTCTCCTATCCCGCGAATTTCCTTCAAATTTTGGTTTCGTATTCCACGATTTTCTTGACACCCCTTTTATCGCCTCGTATTCGTCTAGTGCCGTAGCGAGCACCAAGGGATCTTTATAATTCGCCCACGAATCAATAAAATGTTCTTTTAATAAGACCGGCGCATGTCGTTTGATCTGATCAGTGATCAACAAGTCTTTTAATTCAGAAAATTGCGTGATCCCCAAACCGTTAATCCATCCTTCAAGAAAACTATTCAATTCGAATATGAGATCTCTCCACGGGTTTCCTGGATTACGTGCATGTTTATTCAATTTTTGACGGTACGCTTCCGCACTCAGCCTGTACCGGGCTAATAAAAGCGATTTAACATGTTCGAAATTGTCAATTTTTTGAGCTGGTTTGCGTAAGATTAATTCTGCAATTTCCACCGGCAATAATGCTAACAAGTGTGTAACGTATTCATCTTGCTCTATTCCGGACCTATTCGCCTGTCGCTCGAACAAATTCAGGAATAATGTTATGTCGGATCGTTCAGGATCAAAACGATGCATAATAGTTTTAAGAGGTAATTTAACGGATCTTTCGGAACCGCTGCTAGCCGTAGAATTTCGCCTTTCTGAACCCTGCGTTAATTTTAGCTGTTCTAAAGTAAACGCCCTTTCTTTTTCTTTCTCTCTCTCTTCTTTTTTTTCCCTCTCTTTCTCTTTTTCTACCGCGATTCGGTCTTCCCTATCTTTCACGATAAACCCTGCCTGCACTAAAGTTAGTTCCTCGTCGTATTTTTCTGCTGCTTCAATTTTTTCGATTATCGTTGCCATATTGTCTTGTTCATCTATTTCCACATCTAAAACTTCCGCGAGATTCTGTAAATCCGCTTTCCTGCAGTACTTCAGTGAATTTAACTTCGACATGACTACGGTATGTTGAAATAATACAAACGGAAACTATTAGTTTTGTTTATCAATTTAAAAGTATATGAACCTTACACCTCACAAGAAATATTTTATCCCTAAGCACACAATATAAATAAACATTTCAAATGCATAACCAATATGTAAAAATAATCTTATGATTTTTCAAAAGATTTTCAGAATTTCTATATTTTTGTGCCAAACGTAAAGCAAAAAATAAAATTCAAAATTTTAAAGCTTTAGAGTCCCTATACACACAATATGATAACAATAAGTAATTTTTCAAATACTATAGGCAAACTACATTCCCAGTATTTCTCAAGAACTGAACACTCTCTGCAACCTTTATCAAAATGCATCTATACTATTTAGGATAAAAGTTTAATTTACTCTGTTTGTCATTTAGCAATCCAGCATGCATCAAAAATTCTCTTTATACACTCACTCATCAAAATATATTTTTTTACACAAATTATATAAGAAAAAAAAAAAATTACTGGGCTTTTTTTTTGAGTAGTTATGAATTTAGCCTATCTAATCCTTTCTGCATTCCAAACATTAAAAATAATGATAAAGATAACATAACATATAAATTTGCATTAATCGTTTGATTTCCATTAACTACACATTATCGCTTTATCATAATCTTAATATTTTCATTTACCTCAAACTCAAAAGTTTCTCTTATTGTTATATCTAAACAACATTTTAACATCCTATCAGTATGATAAATAATAGTTTAAGAGCCACTCAAAATGAAATGAGCTTACCTGTTGCAGTTGTTGCTTGAAGTATCTTGTCTGGGGAACGGTCCGTTATGGCACTCCGCGGGTGTCGTCCACTGTAGCTCAAGGGCTCGTATTGGGCATGTTGCGTCCCACTGTTTGTCGTCCAAGGTCCACCTTGCACCGTCTCGAAGCACTGTCTAGTTGATCTAGCTGAACTGTCTCATGGGCAATGTCTAGATGGGCTGTCCGTCTGTCTTCCTCGGAACTGTCGTTTCGATTCTTTCGGCTGCCTCTCGGGTTGTTGTCAGAAACTCCGGGTGTTCGCCGTCTGTTTCCTCCTGGGCTTTCCTCTAATAACAATTATTCTTGCTGTAAATCTTCTAGCTGCCACCAAGTTGTAACGTAGCCGATGTCGTAGGTGGTGTGGTAGCGGGCAACTTCAACTGCCAAGGCTTATTTAAAGTCGAAGAAATATTTTATTGCATTACAAACAATTAAATAATATTTTCTGGATTATATAAATCTTATTTACAACGTTTTTCATAAAAGGGTTCGAGTTCAGCTGACAATAATATGTTTATAGAATCAAGTCCAGTCCTCGAATAATAGATCGCTTTCAGTGTAGTCAGTCTCTTATTTATTCAATTTCCACTATTTTCGAAGATAGAGTTTGCGATGCTCAACAGGAATGTTGCACTTTTTGTAGGTGTTTAACCGAGGTTTAGGAACCTCCGATCTTCAACTCCGTGATGGAGATATCTTAACAGCCACACCTGGCTATCGCTTTTCTGTGCTTCGGAGTATGCCCCCGAAGCCGTCGACCCGTGAGAGATTTCCCCTCTGGCCAGAAACACCTTGAAGTCTCAACTTCAACAGAAGGGAAAGAAAAGCTCCCGAGAATGCTCTTGCATCCTCTTTTATCAGTTTCGTTTTTCCGTCTAGGACCAAAGCCACTCCCATTAGCCACTCACCATCCGTCACCCATGATCTCATAGACCAGCTGTTTCTCTATAGGCTGCAGTCAGGAACCTTCGCATCCGGTTTCATCTCTGGTTTCACTTTCTACTTTCCCACGGGAACTAGACCCTCGTGAACATCAAAAGAATATTTCTCTCGCTAGATAAAAGAGTTCCTTTCACCCTAGTGTCATCTGCGAAGATTGATTGAAATTGAAGTATTTGTTTCATCTCTAGCGACATTTTCTAGGACTCTGAAGAAATTTGGAGGCTAGGTGAAAATACATTAGCTTCCCTATGCTGGCTTTTGCCTTGTAAATTGAGAGTTCCAATGTGAGATATCGTCGAATTCTCACATTGGCAATGTTGCTTATGTTTCTTTTCGATCCTTAAGATGGATCCTGATTATAAAAGATTGCCTTTCTCTTTTTATTATTACAATCGCTACTGTCTGTTGATATTATCGTAGTCTCCTTCTAAATCTTTGGTTGCTATTTTTTATTCTTATTCAAGAAACACTTTTCAGATCATTGTGTAGTATAGACTTTGTTATGTTGAACGTGATACATATAGATAATGAGTAGAAAATGATGCAATTGTCTTACATTTGCAAAATACTATGAGTATCTAGAGATCACTGATGTAAAAAAGCATTTATAAATGTTTTAGGGGTTTTAGTACATGTGTAAAAAAATTTAACTAATTTTTTATTTTATTTTATGTATTATATATATAATAATATTTGATTTTTCAAATTGAGGAAAATGTTTCTACTGTCATATTCTCTTTATTTACTTTTTATTTAAAAGTTTTTATTTATTTATTTTACTTCATAATCTGTCTGTATTTGATAGCAGAAGTTATTTATGTTACAGACTCTATTCACTGTAGTATTTAAAATTTTCAAGCATGGATTTTATGTAGTTTTAATTAACTCTTACTGTCTAGTTGTGACACAAGGTAAACTGTACATTTTATTTTTGTAATTCCTAGGGCTCATTCCTCACTCAAGTCACCTCTGTCTAATAATCTTTATTGATTTTATCTGTTTAATTAATTATATTTTTCTTTTTCAAAATATAAAATGGAGACAATTTATAGCTTAAATTTGCATGTTTGATATTATATAGTCTGTGTGATAAGATTATGAAAATTTTTCTTTTCATTTTATATGTAGTGAATGTTTGAATCTTTTAGCAAGTACTTGTATTTACAATGGTGTCAAAATACTGGTCAATGCTTGCAAGTTTTAAACTCAAAAAGCAGAAGTTTAGTATATTAACTCAATATTCTGTTTATATCAACAGCATTGACTTGCAATTGCTTGTTCCAGACCTGAGTATAATTTAAAATCAGAGTTGTACACATTTAGCTTTAGCCTCCCTTTTTGTATGAAGATGAAAATTCCTACCACATTTGCTGAAAGGAGAAAGAAAAATTACTATTGAAATCAGGGAAATTGGATTAACATATCTCTGGAGAATAGACACAGTTCCATTGATTTTTTGTACTTGCTCTATGTGTCTGCTGAACTGAAGACCACTCACAAAATTCCTTATAAAGATAAGGGGACTAACCAAGTACCAGCTATGAGTCCTACATGCATTTGAAAAAAAAAAAAAATATATATATATATATATAATTTAGAAGCCATGTTCTTGTTATTTTGATATTTATGGATGAAATAAATATATTTATAAATAAATGTATTTATTTATTTATTATGTGTTCCTTTGATTCTTACAGTGATCTCTTTAAAAGAAAAAGAAAATACTCATATCACAAATTATTTCATAAGAAAGAGCTTATTTTAAATATGTAAATAACATAAATAATGACCAAATAGGCGATGAAAATAAATACAGATTGTGACCATATGGTTTTGTGCGATAAGTTACCTAAGTCACAGAACATTTTTTAAATTCTATTTTTTCTGTTCATTATTAGTCTGTTATATTTGTCTTGTTCTACAATTTTCCTTAAAAATAAATAAATGTTTAAGTTCTTTTGTATTTAATAAATGTGGTTTTGCTTCGTGGTGTACATGTATAAACACATATATATGTTATATGTATGTATATATAGTCTTGCAAAAAAATTTTCATTCCATTTTTTTTTCTTCAATTTACTTTAAAATTTACTTAATAGCACAGTATATATATATATTTTCTTTATCGAATTGGCAATTTAAAAAAATCATTATTGAAGAATGCTATTTTATTATAATTAAAACTTTCATCACATTACTAATTATACTATATGTGTCTGATTACATATTTTAATTTGATCACCCACTAATTTTTAAACAGATTCAAATGGCTTGCAGAATTTAAACTATTTAATCTGTATTAGATAAAAGTAATAAGAAAGATATAGACCAATGAAGTTTTATAAAGTTGATTGAAAAATAAACTCTTTATTCAATTTTTATTTGTAGATAAAATTGTGTTAATTAAATAAAGCTTTTATTGAACTTTAAATTTGTTCTCAACCTATTTTTTATTATACTATATCAAAAATCTCATATACAAACATTTCAAAACTTTATCAAAATGTTGCTTTTGATAGTAAGTAAATGTCACATTTTAATTTGTATACTCATAAACTTTAAGAACGGTTAAAAATTTTAAGTGTATTTTACTTTACATTAATGTTATCACCTTCCTGTTCTCACAATCAAGTTTTCACTATTTGTCCCTTTTTTTGAAATAGAAGTATTTTAACATTTTGTTTTCTTTTGAGTGCATTTTCCAATATTTTTTACCCATTATCTTGTGATGTGGATAAAGCATTGACTACTAAATAGAGGTGCTGATTTTGAGTTTTGGTTTGATTTTTTTTCTTAGGGGTTCAAAATCTCTTGACTACGTAAGCATATGATGCATACAGGGTTGAAATTACATGGATTTCATTATTTCCAGATGTGAACACAGGGGTCGATCCAGACAAAATTTGGGGCCTATTTAGGGCCCCTTCACAAAAATAAATTTAATAAAATGGGCCCCTTCACAAAAATAAATTTAATAAAATGGGTCCCTTCACAAAATTCCTTTTAATAAAACAGGCCCCTTCACAAAATTCCTTTTAATAAAATAGACCCTCTACTTAACATTCTTTTTCATAAAAACTGTTTTAAAATGTGTAATTTGTAAATAAAACCATGTTACGAAAAACAAAAACTTTAGCAAAGGGATTTAAAGAATGTTTTTGTTCATAAATTCTTGGTTCGAATTTTAGAACTAGATTTCAACTTTTGTTACAAAATGTTATTTTTCACAAAATGGGCCCCAAGAATAAAAATCTGCATCGACCCCTGGAACATAGACAAAGGGAACTAAAAAGGGCTGCTGTCCCTGTAAAATAATGCTGTAATAAGTTATAGTTTTGACAGCATTTTTATTTTGCTAAAATGTTTTATGTTATCTTATGTAGTTTTGATAAGAAGTTTGACCTAGGAAAAAAACTGCAATATGTGATTTTATTTATTTCAGCCAACATTGATGCATTCTTTCTATTTGAATTTAACTCTCATATTTCTCTTTAGGTTTTGACATTCCATTCCATCGTGATAGAAGCCCACTATATCGGGACAGAAATGTTGATTTTAATGAACGTGACAGCTTCAGAGATCGGGAGAGAAATGCTGATTTTAATGAACGTGACAGCTTCAGAGATCGGGAGAGAGATACCTTCAGATCTAGAGACAGAGAACGAGAACGAGACAGAGATAGGAATCGGGACAGAAATAAGGAAAATGAAAGAGAGAGAGAAAGGGACAGAGAACGAGAGAGGGATCGTGATCGTAGAGACAATAGTCGAGACAATCGTGATAGAGATAGGGATAGTTACGACAGAAGTCGAAATAGGGAAAGAGACTTGAAAAGAGACAGAGATTGGGATACTGATCATAAGAGAGATGAAGACGATAAAGGAAGGTTCAAGTGGGATAAAAACTATGAAAATGATCGTGACAAAGGCCGTAGTTCTTCCAAGAAAGAAAAGTAATTACTTTTAATACTTTTTTCTAATACTAATTCTTAGTATCAAGTTCTTAAGGCGTTCCCAAACAAACATTTTTTCTGACTCAACAATGCGAAACTTTCTGACGCATTTATAGCTTCATTTTTAGATGTAAAAGCATGGCTCATGCAGACATAATTATTGAAGCAATTTGTATTTGAACAGTTTTTCCATTTTTCAATGAAAGAATTACATTATATAACGATTATTAACGATTGTTGTCACATGATGGCAGGGTTTTTTTTACACTTTCACATCCGGAAATTCGGTTCAAAAGGCCAACATTAACACTAGTTTCAGAAAGATGTGAGAAAAGTAAGAAAGATACCCCTTCAGGTTAAGTATCCCATATGCAGTGTTGCCAGGTGTTCCAAGTAAATTGGGGCTTCAAATGCTCTGTGCTCCAGCATTTTTAAATAATATCTAATGGCAGAATTATCTGTGATAGAGGAAGGCGAAATAAACTGTAACGAATAAGTGTGCCCAGAGCGTTTGGAACCCCGATTTACGCGTGACACCTGGCATATATGACTTATTTTTTAATATCACTATTTCCAAATAATAATTTACCTTATTTGATTGCAGAAATTATGTGATTAGGTAAGGCAACAGCTATTCCAAAATAAGGACCATACACACTCTATACTGTTGTTCTGTGATGTTTGGTGCATCCCATACTGAGAAGACAAGCGACATGTAGCGCAAAAACCGGTCGAAACAAAGTTGTTTCAAACCTGTTTTAAACCAGTTTTTCCAGCGAATTCAAGCGACATGTCTTACGTGTCGCCTTAGTGTGGGATGCGCCTAAGTTCTGCAAGGGTTAAATAGGTTAATACAAGCCAGTTAGAGTGGGTTGAATGTTTTGAATACATCATATTAATCCTTTGTTGCATACTGTCCACTGCAGTAAAAAAAAAGTTACTTTTAGTGTTTTGTTCATCTGACGAAACCTTATTCGTCTCGCTCCTCTGTCTGTAGTTCGTTCTTGGAAAATGTATAAGTTAGAGACTTGAAATTTTGCATACTTATAACTGAATACCTCTGATCAAATGACAAATCATAAAATTTTGAAAAAGTCTTATTATTTTAATTTAATGACATCCGACCATTTCTGCAATTTAGATTTTAAAACAGATCCTTAATTTCAGTGTTTTTCACGTCATCTAGGTGGCTTGGTGGTAATGCATTTGCCTGCTATATTAAAAGATCCTGTTTGAAACTTGGCATTGGAATTTCAAATTTTTGTATACAGAATGGATTTTATTATCTAAGATATTCAATTTTACAAAATTTGTATTTTTTTTTTTTTTTTTTTTTTTTTTTTTCACACCATTTTAAGGTTGAAAAGTTGTTGATATTTTAACAATTATTTTTTACAAAAAAAAATCTTCTTTTGAGAAATTGCAAAAATTTAAGTTTTGTTTAAATATCTGCCGAATTTATGAAATTTCAGAATTTAAAATTTTGTGTAAACTGTTTTTGCTTTAAGAAAATTCGAAGTTTAAAAAAAAAATTAATGGTGCTGTCATCTATGTTAGGATTTAATAATTATAAATTGAATGTTTGGATTTAGTAATGAAAGGATAAAATGTTCTGAAAGAAATATTAAATAAAACCCTTTGTGCTATCTTCAGTCACACTTACTCAGTTGTTTTTTCCTATCCAAACTACTTCATTTACAGTGCCTATTCAAAGCTTATGATACTGTATGACATGTATACTTAGACCAGAAAATTCGAGATAGCACCACAAGTCGGGTAACTTAGCAAATACAGGGATATGTTTAGGAAAATTTTAGGTCCATTAAAGGACCCTTCACAAAATAATTTATCTTAAAACAGGACCCTTCACAAAATTATTTATCCCCAAACAGGACCCTTCACAAAATTATTTGTCTCTTAAATAGACCTTTAACAGAATTTTTTCACTTTCAAATTGAACTTTTCACAAATTTAGTCATTTAAAAATAAAGTGTGGCCTGTAAGTAAGCAGTTGAACTCACCAAAGAGCATATTACTTAGCTTTTTATACATGGAGGATAGGACATGAAGGCATCAATAATTTAAAATTCACAAAATTATGACTAGAATTTTCACAAAAATAAGAAAAACTTCACAATTTCACAAAAACAGGACCCTGTGAGAAAAGTCTGGACAGACCCCTGAAATAAGAAATAGCAAATTTAACGTTGGGGATTTGCCAGTTTTAATGTATGCAACAAAGGGTTAAGCAACATACATGTTTTAAAACCACATTAGCAGAAGGCGGCTTGATTGTATATATATTTTTATTCCTAATGAGTCCATGTACAATTTTCTAAAGCATCAACAACAAAAAAATATATATATTAATAACATATTTATGCTTAAATGCTTTGCATATTTGTTTTAAATTGAATGAAATGAAATTTTATTTCAGTGACTCTAAAGTGGTAGACCTACCCTTACAGTACAAGCCCTCAGCAGATATCTTTAAAAATGACTCTTCAGAAACGGTACTTATTGAAGATATACTTGTTGAACCAAAACGCTCATCTCGCCCTAAGCAGCTTGTAATCATTCTGAGAGGCTTGCCAGGGTCTGGTAAAACATACTTTGCTAAACTCATCAAGGTAAAAAGCTATTCGCACAGAAGTAAAACTTTTTTGATCCATTTAAATTCATTTTTGTGTATGATATACTTTATATTTTAGGACAAAGAAATTGAAAATGGTGGTTCAGCACCTCGCATCTTGTCTCTTGATGATTATTTTATGGTAGAAACTGAAGTTACTGAAACAGATCCAGATACTGGAAAAAAGGTCAAACGGAAAGTACGTATAAATAAGCATATTTGCTCAGTCTTCATTTATAAGAAGACTTCCTGATTGTAATATGTTTTCTTTTTAGGGTTTTTTTTTTTTACTATTACATCTATGATATAGTTTATTTATTTTTGTTTGTTTGGAGGTATATATGTTTTGTTAGATGACATTAAGTTTAAAAAAAGAATATATTTATATATTCTTTTTATATATATTTATATATTCTTAAATAAAAATATATAAGAATATTAATGATGTGAATTATCACATTGCTAACAAAGCGTAAACCAACTTAGTGAAAAATGTCCAAGCCGGGAATCGAACCCGGGTCCCTGGAATAGATCTCCAGTGTTCTACCACTAAACCACAAGGACGATGTCCAGCCTGACATTTCTCACTTATATAAGTCGGTAAGGCTGCAACTGCAGCACAAGATGGAGAAGTCTTCATGAGCACACATTCCTAGTGGCGTAACATGAGACGCAAACAAACCCAGCATCGGTGAATATACAATTTTAACTAATTTTTCAACTACATCTCAGCAGTGAAATTATGCTTGAAATTATTGAATATTAATGATGTGAATTATCACATTGCTAACAAAGCGTAAACCAACTTAGTGAAAAATGTTCCCGGCTTGGACATTTTTCACTAAATTGGTTTACGCTTTGTTAGCAATGTGATAATTCACATCATTAATATTCAATAATTTCAAGCGTAATTTCACTGCTGAGATGTAGTTGAAAAATTAATTAAAATTGTATAAAAATATATATTGTAAATCTTTTCCATCCATAATTTAAGTCATTTTGAACTGTCTTTCTTGCACATTACTTAATCATGATTCTGCTTCATTGCGACATAAAGTTTTCATATATCCTTAATCTGGTTACTTAGAAATAAATAATTTCCCTTCCTCATCTTTTTCCAAATATAAATGCGGTGAACTTTATTCATAGTTCGTTAATTGTTAATGATGGATGCTCACTTGCTTATTTATGGTATTTTTGGTTTGAAAAATTTTCTTTTGGAATATCGCATGAAAAATGGAATTACTTTAGTTAGTAAATTAAAAATACTGTTCCGTTACTTGAAATTTGATTATAAATATAAGACTTTTTTTTTTTTTTTGACTAAATGAAAATAATTTTGTGATTGCAGCACAAAGTAGTAGTTTTAGATATTAATGAGTGAATTCCTGGAGATTAAAAGCTCTAAATTATTTGCTTTAGGCAGGATTGCAAATAAATCCACTAAAAAAATTAATAAATGCCCAACTGATCACTTTTATTGGTTTTAATTTGCTTTATTTGGTTATAATTGTATTTTTATACACAGGGATAAGAATCTTTTGCATTTTGCAGACCTGCCAACTGCTACAAAAAAATCGTAGTTGCTACGATTTGGACCTATAAACTACGTTGCTATGAAAAACTGTCTTAAACTACGATTTTTTGCAAAAAACAACACAAATGCATTTTTTGTTCAAGTTGCGATTTTTATCCCGCGCAACAAATTTTTCAGGAGTTCTGTTCCAAAATTTCAAAGTATTCATTTCCAAAAGTTAAAAAAAAATTGGTTATAAGTCCGAAAATTCAGACATTAAAAAAATGTTCATGGGGAAAAAAAAAAATCTGGGCTGCAAAACAAACTTCTTAACATAAAACCCTCTTCATGTATATTAACCACGAGTGAATCAGGTTTCTGTAAGGGTCAATCCATTTCAAGTGGTCCAGAAAATGTCATATTCGTTGCTCGACCATTTTTAAAAAATCTGAATTTTTTTGTACAACAACCCTAACATGATGGAAGTTCAAAATGACTATTATTTTAATTTGATTAATTTTTGCTTGTGCATGGCGGCCATCTTTGTTTCATCGTCTGCAGCAATTTTCTCACAAGAAGGGTTTACGGAATTGTAAATAATTCATCGTTTATTTATCCAATTCAAGTGCGGATTAAAGCAATTTGTACAGAATACATTGGGCTAAAAATCTGGTAATGGAGTAGTTTCCGAAACTAACTGCTTATTCGTAAAATTTAAGCATAAAGTTTCTGTTTTTTTCCAAAATTTGTCTGTTTGCAAGAGGAAATTTTTCTAGCAAGGAAAACTGTCAACATGACATAATTGTTTTTTTTTACAAATAGGACAAAAGTACTTGTACTCACTCGCCGAGTTCCAGATCTGGGACTTGCTTTCTCTTCGCTAAAAAAAATCCCAATTTTTTCAAAAATGACAAAAATCGCACTTTTCAGGATTTGATATCTCTGGTGGGGCACGGGATAAAAATCTGAAATTTTTTTTATAAGAGTATTGTATGGTAGTGTTATGCACAAGAAATTTCAGGATGAAGATTTGACTACAAGCTGAGATATGGCAAGCGCAACATGTCAAAACATTACTGCCAAACTATTGTTTTGTTGTAGTCACAGCTAAGTATTTATCCCAGAGTATCATTTAAATTTATTTTTTAGATTATCTTTAAATAATAGTAACAGAAAATAAATCTTTTGCAATTAATTTAAAAAATAATTATGCCGAAGGCTTACATTTTGTATGGTTTCAGTAATTTTTGTTGTAATTTTAGTAACTAAAAGAAACCTCAGCACTTTTACATATATATATATATATATATATATACACAAGACCTGAGACAAAAATAGAATAGGGAAAGAGAAAAGCTGTTAATGTTGCATACTTGTTGAGACATGATCAAACTTGTCAAAACACATTCCTGCTTGTTGGTTTGAAAACCACAATTTTAATGCTGCTTGCCAGTCCCTGAAACTTGTTCCTATCATAAGTATGTTCCTGTAAATGAAACATTATGCGATGTTACCATGCATCAGCCTCAAGTAATTTTCAAAAAGTAAAGATACCCAAAGCCTTTTCAAAATTTATACTGCAGAAAAATCACATTTTTTCATAAGAAGTAAGCTAGGAATTATTAATGAATTGAGACTTGCACATAGTGATTTCAAAGTATATGTCTATGAGCCAGCAGGGCCAAGATCTTCAATCAAGTTATCAAGAGATGACAAGACTTGGTTCCTACAAATAAAATTTTGAGAAAGATCAAAATTGTGGTTTTTGAACCAACAAGCAAGAATGTGTTTTGACACGTTTGATCATGTCTCAACAAGCATGACAACATTAATAGCTTTTCTCTTTCCCTATGTTGTTTTTGTCTCAGATCTTGTATAAAAATATTTTTTTTTTCTTTATGTAAAAGTGCTGAGGTTTCTTTTAGTTACTAAAATTACTTACAACAAAAATTACTGAAACCATACAAAATGTATGGCCTTAGGCATAATTATTTTTTGTATTAATTGCTAAACTTTGCAAAGGGCTTTATTTTCTGTTACTATTATTTAAAGATAATCAAAAACATAAATTTAAATGACACTCTGAGAGAAATACTTAGCTGTGACTACAACAAAGCAATAGTTTGGCAGTATTGTTTTGACATGTTGCCCTTGCCATATCTCAGCTTGTAGTCAAATCTCCATCTTGAAATTTCTTGTGCATAACACTACTATACAATACTCTTATTAAAAAAAAATTCAGATTTTTATCTCGTGCCCCACCAGAAATATCAAAGCCTGAAAAGTGCGATTTTTGTCATTTTTGGAAAATTTGGGATTTTTTTTAGCAAAGAGAAAGCAAGTCCCAGATCTGGAACTCGTGAGTACAAGTACTTTCGGCCTATTTGTAAAAAAATTATGTCATGTTGACAGTATTCCTTGCTAGAAAAATTTCCTCTTGTAAACGGACAAATTTTGGAAAAAAAACCAGAAACTTTATGCTTAAATTTTACCAATAAGCAGTTAGTTTCGGAGACTACTCCATTACCAGATTTTTAGCCCAATGTGTTCTATACAAATTGCTTTAATCCGCAGTTGAATTGGATAAATAAACGATGAATTATTTACAATTCCGTAAACCCTTCTTGTGAGAAAATTGCTGCAGACGATGAAACAAAGATGGCCACCATGCACAAACAAAAATTAATAAAATTAAAATAATAGTCATTTTGAACTTCCATCATGTTAGGGTTGTTGTACAAAAAATTTTAGATTTTTTAAAAAGGGTCGAGCAACCAGTGCTGGACCACTTGAAATGGATTGACCCGTAAATATTTATACAGACATTCCCTTCCTTAAAAACAGGGGTGCCTATGATATTAAATGCAAATTTCGTCAAAAGATCAGTAAGAAAACGCAAATTTCCCTGAAAGATTGCGGTAAAAAAAAAAAAAAAATACAAAATCCGTCAAAGGATCGCGGTAAACAATGCGAATTTCGTCAAAAGTTCATGGTAAAAAGTGCAGATTTCAACAAAGAATTGTGATAGAAAAATGTGAATTAGGATTGTGAGAAAAAAAAAAAAAAGTGAATATCCTGAAATGATTGCGGGAAAAAAAAATTGCGAATTTCGTCAAAATTTATTGCACTGGGCTAAAAAATTGGAACCAGGATCGTTTTACAAGTGAAGGGAAAAAAAAAAAAACCACTGCTAA
The DNA here is from genome assembly GCA_963932465.1 of Maratus speciosus. Taxonomy (NCBI): domain Eukaryota; kingdom Metazoa; phylum Arthropoda; class Arachnida; order Araneae; family Salticidae; genus Maratus; species Maratus speciosus. The sequence continues at coordinate 58,668,716 of OZ010798.1, forward strand.
ACGAAAATAAACTCTAAAAATCGTATAAAAATTTTCAGAGGAAAAAAATTACTATATTGAGTTGAAAGACGGAAACCGTATTCCTTTTACGAATGTTAAAAGATGGCTGCAAAACACGAAAAAACAACCAACCAACCTCCAGATTAATTTAAATTTTGTGTGCTACGATTTCTCATTTTCAAAGGTTGGCAGATCTGATTTTGGTTGGAAGTTCTGATTTTTTTTTAAATTATTATTCCGTTTTCCCCTCCTCCCTCCTTTTTTCTTCTTCCCCTTTTGCCTCATTGGGTGCACAAAATTTTTAAAGTCTAAAACTTTTTTTTTTTTTTCTGCTCCACTTGTTACTGTGTAGTAACAATAAATAAATTATCTGTTTTCTGAATTTGCCCCCACCCCTGAAATTTCCGTTCCCTCTTTTTGCCCTCTAACCCGAAAACAAGTACTTAAAATTCTTTGTCCTATATATTGATTTGTATTAATGATTAATCAGGTATCTTAAATCGGACATCTTAATTCTTCTTCTTCCTCCCAGTAATTCACTACCTGCCACAGTATATAAATTATAATCGCAAAAACTCAGAGTAATTTTACTATTTCTTTTAAATCTATGTGTTAATTTTTAGTAATTGTACATGATCAGTCATATAATTTTATACATATACATTTAGTTTGAACACTGAAATACCTTTTGCTCATTGTTTTGGATGGATCAAAGCACTCTTTATATTAATAAAATATATTAATATACATTAATCAAATTGTAAAGGCTCTGCAACTCCAACAATAATTCTTAATTGGGTTCATTAAACTATACTTACTTTCACATGAGATGCTAGATATGGGTAACACAGGCACAATGCAAAGCACTGTTATCTAGCATGAGATGCTAGATATGTGTGACACAGACACAATGCAAAGTAACTTTGGCTAAATTTGGAAATCTGCTTTTGCATTGGATATTTTTATAATTCACTGGACATCTTGATATATAAGGTATTTAACCCATTTGGGACCATTGGTGCATATATGCACTTTAAAACGAGCATACAGAACTTGTTTTTCACACCAGTAAAAAAGAAGAGTAATATTTGCTTTCTTTAATTAGAGCACTTTTGTGATTATTTAAGTAAAGATAACTTTTTTTTTTTTTTTTTTAAGTGGTGCCAATCGAATACAATTTGTGTAAAAGGCACCGGTCTTGAAGGGGTTAAACTCACAACACTAACAATTTATTGAAGTTAAATATATATAAAGGTCAAAGTAAATTGTGAACTCAATTTTATTAAAAAAATATTTTTTCATTTGTTTTTAATCATTCAGTGTACACAAAAACCAGAACTGCTAGCTGGTAAACAGTGATGGACTCCGGAGCTGCAAAAGTCCCTCCCAGACAAAAATGTCTGAATTTACTATTGTTATGTAAAGTTTTTAAGACCTAAAATATTACATCTTAAAAACTTTACATAACAAATATTACTGGTAAAAACTATATGCCATAAAAATATACCACTTAAATAACCAAAATTTTAAAAATATAAAGCTAGGCACCAAACCTATACTTCCAGTCACGATGGCAACTTTGTCGATCCCTTGCTATAAGGCTTTATTTTGAGAAGAATTTGTCACTTTCTGTTATTGTTTTTTTCTTTTATGCTAAAACTGTATAGACTTTCAAAATGCCATCTCATTTTTTAATTTAATGCTTTCTCCTTGATGTGTTTACATGTTTCTTTTAGACGTATTTCCATCATTTTTCTATTGGTTAGAAACTTATTTACTTGTTAATTATTAATTATTATTGATAAGCTGTTTTGCATAAACATTACAGTGAAAACATCAAAAATAATTTTGTTAGTAATTTGTGGCTAATTTAACTATAAAATTTTTGTGAACTTCTAGTAACTTAAAACTTTTATAAAGCAGTTAATTTTATTTCTGCATTCCATTAAAAGGGTTTGGTTTCCACATTTAAAAAAAATTTTAAAAATATATATATACTACTTTTATATACATATATATAGGGTGATTCAAAAAAGATGGGAAAATTTTTAAGAGGTGATAGTACACACCCAAACAAACATTTTGTATCAAAGAATGCATGGTTGAAAACTAAACGTAAAAAAGTTAGAGGGCGCCAAAAGTTACGTTCTTATACGAGGCAAAAACACACAATGTACGATTAAGTTAAGTTATGAAAACAAATTTAATGGCATTTGATTACAATGTTATGTTGATAATTTGAGTTTTCCTTAAATAATTAAATATTAAAAAAAAAAAAAGTAATGCTAATTTTTAAGATGTTTTATATAGATAATAGTTGGTTTTTTTTTACTTTAGAATAACTTCTTTTTTTGTCAGTCAATAGTTCAAATTACTCCATATTATACTTAATGGTTTATTGTAATGTCAAATAATATTTTGAGGAAGTTTTTTTATGTTGGCTTGGCGCCCGCCAATGTAAAGACTTTTTCCTCAGTAATTATGAATATTTTATGTGTAAAATATAAGCTTATAATGTTTAAAAAAAAAAAAAAAAAAAAAAAAAAAAAAATATTTAAAGTTACAACTAAATCGCAATTTAATATTGAAAATATGTGTTCAAATGACAAAATAATATTATTTTAGAAGTTTTTAGAGTTATTCTATTTGTAAATAATTAAGCTTAATTTATTATTTCATTTTTAATCGCACGTGGTTCCGAATCGGCGATGTTTTGAGTATTCATCCGCGTACGATCGGACCACGTTTTACATGCAACTAAGACTCCTTTTAAAAATCGGAAAATACTGTGTAAAAATAGATATTATGTGTTATTTAAATGATGATTAATTCATTTCAAAAAGACCTAAAAATAAATAATAGCGCATATCTCTGTGTTTTTCGGCGCGGAACGGAACTTTGTACCGTTGCGCTGGACGAAAGAGGTAAGGAAGCAAGAGGATAAAAGGAGAGATCTTCGCTAAAAACGGGCGTTTTTTCTCTTCGGAAGATCGGAGTTCGGAGGTGGCAGGCTCGAAGGAGCGACCGTGTGTCGGCTGGAAGGTTTAGAAGAGCGAGAGAGATCGCGGAGTCCGGAGCTAGGAAAACCAATTGGCTGCAATGATGCTGAAATTGAGTATCAAGATTGTGGAGAGTCTTCAGAGAGAAGACTAAATGACACCGACGAATTGCCTGGAGATGTTGTTTAAATTATGAAAATACTGTAAACATTAATAGAGGTACCTCTTATTTATTTATCCGAAGAAATTATAAATCATTTTCAATCATGAACAAATTTGCAATTTATCTTTGTTAGTTTTAAACTAAAAGATTAGATAAATAATGATACTTGTTAATATTGTATGTGTAATTTTTTTTTAAAGATGAACTAGATTTTAATATTAATTGCTTATATCCTATTCCTTAAATAAACATTAATTTAAATCAGTAAAAATATCTCTGTATTAATTTTTCCTTCCCACAGCAGCATTTTTCCTTTTTAGGTGGGTTTTTTTTATGTAATGAATAATCTATACGATCAGTTTTTTTATTTTCTCTTGGTAGAATTTATCTACTACGTGTTTGTGTCTACCTAGAAATGTTTTAGGTACGATACAACACAGTTTTGGTGCCTAGTGACCTTTGCCATTTTGGCGTCGCGGCACGGTTCGGGTCCGCGTTTTTTTTTTTTTTTTTCTCGGCCAAAATTCGGCGCCGTCACCTGTTGTTTTCTTTTACCTTTTGCTGCTGTGGATAATGGAAAATATTTGTAAATGGAGTAATTTCTTAAGAAATTCATTTTTTAACATGATTTAAGTGGCTGTAGAGAATATTAACTTTAACTTAGTTTTCATTTTTGATTTTCCACATGTTGCATGAAATTTTTATTTTCACAATTTTTATATATTTTTATAGTAATTTATAATTACAATTAGTATTATTTTGGGGGAAACTTGCAGTAATTGATAATAATGAGCACTGAGACAGATACGCCTGAGGAGGTGGCTGGACAGGCTGGGAAAGGGAATGAACAGAATACTACTTTAACTGATTTAAATAATAGTGTAGAAAATGAGAAATCCAAAAAAGAGAGTAAAGAAAATAACCCAGCAAATACTTCTTTTGGTAGTAGCAGTTCACCACCAACATTATCACCAGTCAGGAGTTCAGACAGCTATGGGAGGAACACACATGGACCAGTGTCTCTGGTACCAAACCTAACTTTTAACTTCAATCAGTTCATTTCAAATATCCCAAATTATTCAGGAGAAAATCCCGATATAACAGTAGCTGATTTTCTAGACAAAATAATAGAAGTTAGAGACTTTGCAGGTTGGCAGGAGGAACAATGCGTCTTTGCCATAAAGATGAAATGCATAGGAGAAGCCCAAAAATTTATTAAGTCCCAGCCTCACTTAAAAAATACACACAGCCTACAAACTCTAAAAGAAGCCTTAATTAGCCGATTCAGTAAAACTGTAGATGAGGCATACCATTTACAAGAGTTTACAACAGCCCGCCAAAATATTAGGGAGTCAAATAGAGCTTTCCTGTCCAGAGTTTTGGGTTTATCTTACAAATGCTTTGCAGATCAAGAGGCCATCCGAGAAAAATTACTCGTACAAAAATGTCTAATGAGAATCCAGGACAGTAGTAGAGTTTCTCGTTGGGCTCTTGCACTGCAAAATTATAATATAAAATATTGTCATACCCCAGGTAAATGTAATGTACCAGCTGATGTACTATCGAGAAATGTCAATGTGATACAAGAAATAAATATCAACACAAATTTTTCAAAAGAATTTATTAAATCATCACAAAATCAAGATGCAAAATGTAAAAACATAATTGAACAATTAAATAATATAAATGAAATACAATTAAATGAATTAACCTTCTTTTTAAAAGATGATTTATTATATTGCATAAACAAAAAAGATGCACATAATGACAATCAAACTAAATTAGTTATTCCTAAAACTTTAATTTCACATATCTTAAATTTAGCTCATGACTCTGTAACCTCAGCACATCCAGGATTTAAAAGAACACTAATTAAAACTAAGAAAAATTACTTTTGGTGGGGACAATATAAACACACACTCAATCACGTTAAATCTTGTGTACAGTGTGCCATTCGTAAAGGATATAAATCCAAACAGAAAGCTCCATTGCAGAGAGTCGAAATTACTTCACGTCCTTTTGAAAAGATTGCAGTCGATGCAGTGGGTCCGTTAAGTACTACAGCAGTGGGAAACAGACACATTATTGTAATTACAGATTATTTTACAAGATGGGCTGAGGCATATCCTGTACCGAATTTACAATCTGAGGTTATAATATCAGTGTTAGAAAAATTTATTTCTACTCATGGGATTCCTGAACACCTCACTACAGACAAGGGCAAATCTTTCATATCAGAGGCAATCTTAAAAGTATATGAGAAACTTCACATTAAAAAACATACTACGACCAGTTATCACCCGAGTGCAAACGGGGTTGTGGAACGGGCCAATGGCACGATAGTTAATATGTTAAAACACTTAGTGGACTCTTCAAATGAAGATTGGGACAAAGTTTTACATTTTGCTCTATTGGCTTACAGAACAGCTTATCACGCTGCTATAGGGGATACCCCAGCACATTTAGTGTACGGTAGGGATCTACTTTTACCTGTTGACCTCATAACCAAACCTATTCAAAGATCTTACGCAGATACTCGAGAGTTAAGTGAAGATTTACATTTAAGGTTAAGCAAAATTTTTCGCTTGGTCAAACAAAATTTAACTACAGCTGCAGAAAAGCAGGAAGAGTATAGGTTAAAGTTTGCCACAGACAAAAATTTACAAGTGGGGGACTTGGTGCTATTGTACACACCAGTAGTTAAGCCAGGGGCTAGTAAAAAACTTACACAGTTCAATAAAGGACCTTACCGTATCACTCAACAAACTAATACAGTAAATTTTACAATTGTTCACATACAAAACCCCAAGGACGAGCAATTAGTACATGTTGATAGATTGACTAAAATCACTGAAAGAATTATTTTTCCTGCACTTTTTGAGGAAGAGATTAATAATGGGGAACGGGATACAGATCAAAACAATCAAATTGACATGGATGTTAAGGATTCTCAGGTAGAAGAGATTGTTGATCAGTATCCAGTTTTTGATTTGATAGGTTATAGTGATAGTAGTAACAATCAAGCTCATGCACACAATAATAAAATTAACACTGATAATGTTGACATAAATACAGGCTTACCTGGTCAGTCACATTCAGGATCTAGGCAAAATTGTAGACAGCATACGAGACCTGCAGTCGTTAGTGATTACAATTTGCGCACCAGAGACACACATGGTTTTGTTGTGAAAAAATAAGATTTTGTGGTGAATACATTTTCACCATTGAATAGTGTTGTATATAATTTTTTTTCTATTGTATTGTATTGTATAATTTATGTAACGTATTGTATAATTTGTGTAATATATTGTATAATCAGGATCAAATTTTAGTTTTAAATTTTTGAACAAACTTGCTATTTATTGTATGAATGTGATAAAGTATACGTATAAATCTTAACACACCAGTCAACTAATGGAAATCACCTTGAATTGTTTATTATGTATAATCTAAACATTATGGTTATGGATGCATGTCAAAATTTGATGAAGCAAGATTTCATTAATGTTTGGTAAAGTTGTCTGAATCCTGATTTGGTTGGTTTTGGTGACTGGGTGTTCGGAGTTTAGCCAATTACTTGAATTTCTATCTGGGTAGTTAGAGGGGTATTCACATGCAACATGTATTTTTTTTATTTTTTTTGGCGAGGACCTGATTCTTATTCTTTTGCTTACAAAAAATTTTTTTTTCAGAAAAAATTTTTTTGAGGGGACGGAGATGTAATGTGTTATGTTGATAATTTGAGTTTTCCTTAAATAATTAAATATTAAAAAAAAAAAAAGTAATGCTAATTTTTAAGATGTTTTATATAGATAATAGTTGGTTTTTTTTTACTTTAGAATAACTTCTTTTTTTGTCAGTCAATAGTTCAAATTACTCCATATTATACTTAATGGTTTATTGTAATGTCAAATAATATTTTGAGGAAGTTTTTTTATGTTGGCTTGGCGCCCGCCAATGTAAAGACTTTTTCCTCAGTAATTATGAATATTTTATGTGTAAAATATAAGCTTATAATGTTTAAAAAAAAAAAAAAAAAAAAAAAAAAAAAATATTTAAAGTTACAACTAAATCGCAATTTAATATTGAAAATATGTGTTCAAATGACAAAATAATATTATTTTAGAAGTTTTTAGAGTTATTCTATTTGTAAATAATTAAGCTTAATTTATTATTTCATTTTTAATCGCACGTGGTTCCGAATCGGCGATGTTTTGAGTATTCATCCGCGTACGATCGGACCACGTTTTACATGCAACTAAGACTCCTTTTAAAAATCGGAAAATACTGTGTAAAAATAGATATTATGTGTTATTTAAATGATGATTAATTCATTTCAAAAAGACCTAAAAATAAATAATAGCGCATATCTCTGTGTTTTTCGGCGCGGAACGGAACTTTGTACCGTTGCGCTGGACGAAAGAGGTAAGGAAGCAAGAGGATAAAAGGAGAGATCTTCGCTAAAAACGGGCGTTTTTTCTCTTCGGAAGATCGGAGTTCGGAGGTGGCAGGCTCGAAGGAGCGACCGTGTGTCGGCTGGAAGGTTTAGAAGAGCGAGAGAGATCGCGGAGTCCGGAGCTAGGAAAACCAATTGGCTGCAATGATGCTGAAATTGAGTATCAAGATTGTGGAGAGTCTTCAGAGAGAAGACTAAATGACACCGACGAATTGCCTGGAGATGTTGTTTAAATTATGAAAATACTGTAAACATTAATAGAGGTACCTCTTATTTATTTATCCGAAGAAATTATAAATCATTTTCAATCATGAACAAATTTGCAATTTATCTTTGTTAGTTTTAAACTAAAAGATTAGATAAATAATGATACTTGTTAATATTGTATGTGTAATTTTTTTTAAAGATGAACTAGATTTTAATATTAATTGCTTATATCCTATTCCTTAAATAAACATTAATTTAAATCAGTAAAAATATCTCTGTATTAATTTTTCCTTCCCACAGCAGCATTTTTCCTTTTTAGGTGGGTTTTTTTTATGTAATGAATAATCTATACGATCAGTTTTTTTATTTTCTCTTGGTAGAATTTATCTACCACGTGTTTGTGTCTACCTAGAAATGTTTTAGGTACGATACAACAACAATAAGTGCTCAAAACATTGACCGGCAGATGTTATGCACGCAGTACAACGGCGAAGAACAGATTGGCGAATTTTCTGAAACACACTAGGCACCACCGCGCTCGCCAGATCTTTCATGTCTCGATTTTTTTTTGTGGGGACAGCTAAAGGCTCTTGTGTATGAGACTCCCATTGAATCCGCAGAAGAACTTGTTGCCAAGCTTTCGACTGCTGTAGGGGAAGTTCGCGATGTGCCTGGTGTGTTTCAGAAAATTCGCCAATCTGTTCTTCGCCGTTGTACTGCGTGCATAACAGCTGCCGATCAATGTTTTGAGCACTTATTGTAATCAAATGCCATTAAATTTGTGTTCATAACTTAATCGTTCATTGTGTGTTTTTGCCTCGTATAAGAACATAACTTTTGGCGCCCTCTAATTTTTTTACGTTTAGTTTTTGACCATGCATTCTTTGATACAAAATGTTTGTTTGGGTGTGTACTATCACCTCTTAAAAATTTTCCCATCTTTTTTTAATCACCCTGTATATATATGTATATTATTTTCTATTCTTTATTGTTTAAAATATATCATTATTGTTGTAACTCATATACAGTTGTAGTTATAAAGAATATTTGGTGATTTATCACCTGCATTTGTTTAATGAAAAAAGTTTTAAAATTAATTTATTAATTTATAATTAACTTCTAAAACTAATAATTTGTTATATTCTCATCAGAAACACACTTGTTCACAAATTTTCATAATTCTGGTCTATCAGGAGTTGTAATAGAATAAAAGAATGTAAAGAAATTTTAATCGAATCGTAATTTGAATGTATAGAAATTATAAGATAAATGAATGTAAAAAAAAATTATGTACTGAAACTGGTTCTTTTAGGTGATTAGTTAAAATGAATATAACTCGAAAATTATTCTGCATACTTTTGCATAAATAATTGTATATAAATTGTAAGCAGATTTAAGTGAGAACTTGACAAGGGAATATTATCTGCTGCATAATGAATAAAAAACTATAGATACTGAAGCTACACTTATACTATATTAGAATATATAAGTACTTTGAATGAGCGAAATACATTACTGCTGAAAAGTATTTGGCTGCCTAGTTGTTTTAAAATGTATATCTATGTATAAAATATGAAACTTTGTATGAATGTTTTAAATATAATTTTTGGAGGAAAAGCACTGCTTTTTATCATAATCAAGAAAATAAGGAATTATTGTATAAGAATACTTTATTTTAAAGAATTTTGGGAAAATTTCAATAAAAACTGCTTCAGAATATAGAAATTCTAAAATAAATAATTATATTGATACTTTCAGGCTTTATACTGATAGTAAAAGGTTTATCCATGGGACCGACACCAAAAATTTGGTTCTAGTCTCATTTTATAAAGAATTATGCTAATTTAAGTAATAGCAGCAGAAAACTGTGAAATTCACAACAATATTGCACACTCTAACATATAATTTTTATTATTGCTGATTAGAATCAAACATTTAATCTTTCTGATAAAAAATTATGCTTCAAACATTCGTGTAAAATTTCGGAATATGTCATGCTTAGTATTTGTTTATACTACATAGTGGCCAAATACTTTTGAGGAGTATTGCATATTATAAGAACTCATTTTGAAATTAAGTCTGTTATGCAATAAAGTATATTGGTGTATGATGCATCTTAAGTGAACCTAGCTTTACATTGCTGATCTTTTTATACCTATTCATCTATTTTATATGAATTAGTCTTCTTGAAAAATAAACTTTGTTAGTAAAATCTGGTATTTTTTATTATTAAAATTAAGATGATATTATTTGTTTAGATTAATAAAATAATAAGACCACAATCTTTCTTATTTTGTGTAGGAATTTAAATTTGAATATGAGCATGAGATGGAAGAAGTTTATAGATCCAGCTTATTAAAGTCCTTCAAAAAAACAATTGATGACAGATTCTTCCCATTCATAATTGTTGATGCTGTGAATGGGAAATCTAAACAATATGAAGAGTATTGGAGCTATGCTAAACAGAAAGGATTTCAAGTATGATCTTTTTTAAACATCTATTTTTTCCCTTTATTATTTACAGCAGTGGTTTTTAAATGGTGTGCCGTGACAGGACTAGGGGTGATTCTATTCTAAATTTTACAAAAATTTAAGGCATTTGGTTCCGAAAATTTTAAAAAATAAATCATCAATCCTAAAATCCAGACAAAAAAAAAAAAAAAAAAAAAAATGCGAATTTTGACTAATGGCCGCCGAAAAAAATCAATTTTGTCAATCTTTTGCAGAAATAATATCAGCTTCATCAGAAGATTGCAACCCCCCCACCACCACCTGCTGTAACCTGTCAGAAAAGTTGCTGTGAATTTCAAAATTTTTTTTCTTACTCAGAATTACCCCTTGACAGGGCCTCATATTCATATGTGCTGTGAAAAGTTTACTTTGTATCAAAGTTTTAAGAATTAGAAGAAGTATTTGATAACGTCTAACGTTTCATATTCCATAATTTGCTTCGAAATGAGGTTTTGTGTCATATGGTTGCATTATTTGAAAGCTTGTCTCCGTGTTTTTTTATCTGTGCTGTTTTCAAGAGTGTATGATCAAATCTTGAAAATAGTCCAGATCTTCAAATAAATTTAATTCTTTTAAGGAAACACTGAGGACTTAAAATGGAAAACGCTGAAAGTCCAAAAGAGGAAATTTTGGTTTTAAAAAATGTAAATTTTAACCCTCACAAAAACACCGGCGAACGCAGGTCACTTCACACCTCACGGAGACTATCTTTTTTTCTATGCTGTAACTAATTAAATGTCCATATTTCAACACACTCTTTTTAAAGCATCTCAATGGGCCAGATTTACATCACCTACAAAATTTTGAAGCATTTGGGTGGATAGAAGTTTTTTACAAAATAAAATGTGTGAATATTTCGATGAAAACAGCAAATACCTGAGTGTTTCGATGCGGTTTTGCTTGCTTTCAGCTGCGTTTTCACTGCTAAATAAATATATATATATATATATATATACAGTAGAGTGCTGATTATCCGAACAAGTCGGGACCAACCCTAGTTCGGATAAGCAAAAGTTCGGATAAATTTACAGACAATTTAAGGGATATTTCTGACTATACTAAAACCTTCCCACATTATCTAAGCTTAGGACTGGCAGCACCAGTTAGTGCTGGCATGTTTAAAAATTGCTTTTTGTCTTTATAATTTTTTATTGCTGTTGTTTACATTTTTATCATTAATTTTTTTTTTCTCTTTTTATCATTTTCTGAACTCCAGAGATTATAATTTAAGCAAAAAAGCCTTTGATTGTTGCTTTCTTCAACGAAGACATTCTTTTCATTGCTGCTCTAATTCTCCTTAAATGCATTAGTTGAATAGGATCAGCGTACTTCTGCCATTCGACCCATTTCATAGTTGTTTTCAAACATTCAAAGGCTTCGTTATGTGATGCAGCTGGGTTATTTTCAGAGCATTCGTTTTCATTTTCTTCAATTTCTTTTTCATCTTGAATCTCATCCACAATCTCATCGTCATTTAAAATCTGATATCCAGAGTCATGTGTATTTAGCTATTCGTTAATTTCATTTTCTTCATAGCTTAGGATTCTTCCCATCTCCTTTATTGTTTTTACATTCCTCATTTTCTGATCTGCTATCAGTTTTTTCTTTATTTAAAATTTTATTCCAAGTCAGTGGATCATTGGGAAGTTCGGTTTTAAAAAAATTGAGAGAAATAGGCTGTTCGGTAACTGGAAATTCGGATTAAAAAAAATTGAAAGAAATAGGTGGTTCAGATAATTGGAAGTTCAGTTATTTGGAGTTCGGATAATCGGCACTATACTGTATATATATATATATATACAGTATATATATATATATATATATATATTTTTTTTTTTCCATGAAATTTTAAAGAGAGCTCATATACAGTTATATTTGTTTATACCTATTAAAATTTCAAAGAATTCAGATAGTAAGAACTTTTTTTATGCTAAAGGAACGGATGCAGGGGGGGGGGGGGGGAGAGAAGAAAACACATTTCTTTTCCAACTAGATATCAATATTTTGTCATGTGTTGCATAACCGTCATATTTATAACTACTGAAAATCTCACTGAATTTGGACAACAAGAGCTATTTTAACTATTGAAAGCACTATTTCTTTTTTTTTTATATTATAAAATGACCCAATATGAAAAAAAAAAATGTCTTCTTATGAGCTCTTTTATCACTAAAAATTAATGTTTTTTCACGATTTTTTTTAACTTAAAAATATAAATTCAGATGACAAGTTATATAAAATCATACAAATTTGAGGTTCCTTTAAGATTATCATGGTGCTGGTCAGGTAGTTAGTTGTTAAGGAGAGTAATACTTGAAAGAAAATTTTGGGCAGTGTTCAGAAAAATGAGCTTTTAATCAATGTTACATGTATTTATAAAATTTCTGTATTGTCAAGAGATACAATATTTTATTCCTAGTGTGTTCAATATCTACTATACCACTGGACTGTAATTTTCTTTAGATATATCTGGAAAAGTCGGGGAATTGCATTTTTCTGTATCTATAGAGACCCTGTTAAATTAAACAAAGAAAAACCATGCGTTAAGCATAGATTATGAAACACTTTCCAACACTTCCTGAATGCTTTAATAAAACTTCGTTATATAGGGAAATAAGATAACTAATTAAACATTTTAGAAAACACATAAAACATTTTAAAAATGGATTTCAGCAGTAACTGTTCATATCCAAATATGTATTCCAATTGATATATGTACTGTATAGTGGGAAAATTTAGTTTAGCAAGACAACACATAATGGGTTAAAATTTCTCTTTCAGCAATTTATACTAATAGATGAAAACATATTTGAATACTTTTGTACAGCTCTGTAGTCTACCTAATACTTTTCTTACACGCCGCTATTTAGCTAAAATTTAATTCAAACTAAAACACTCTTAAAACTACTGAAATCATATTTCTAAAAATTGTCATCCATAGTTGTCATCCATCCCTGTATCCAGTTCTTTGTGTGGCCCTGTGTATCATTTTATCTATATTCTACAAACATTTCTTAGTAAACTAAATGCAGTTCCGCGTGCAAATGCATAACTCATTTAAAAGCCACCTTTAAGCAATTTAAGCTCATACTCAGTAACCCTTACGAATTCTTTTCTGTAGCCCTGTATATGAACTATAGCATTTACACACACTATAGAGTATGCATAAATATAATGAAACTTAAAAGCACATACCATAATTAACAATACATTTCCAGCAATCAATGCTAATGTACAGTCGTGGAAAAAAAAAAAAAGTAAACACCCCCTACTAACTCTTCAACAAATTATCGTAGAAGAAAGTTACTGGTACCGAACGATTGGAAATAAAGTATACTTTTAAGTGATGTATATAAAATTTGCTTAGGGGGCCATCTACATATTAAAATGAACAAAAACTTTGTTTTTTTCAATGAAAGTACACAATTCTGACAGCATAAATGAAGTCTACACCGTTTAATTAGCCTAAAAACGAATTTTTATGCAATTCATACCATAAGTTTCCGAGAAATTAATTATTTTAAAACGGGCGTATTTTAAGGGTTGTATCCAAATTGAAGTTCCGTACTCGATTATTAACAGAAAGAGCCTCTTTCTTGATCAAGGCATTTTAAGCGCCACTCAAGGAGTCAATGAAACCTGTTACAGCAGAATAAATTTCAAAATGTCTACTCACTTCCATTATAGACGGCCCCTTAAACCATCATTTTGCCGTTTTTAAGCATAATTCGAAAACTACTTGGAAGAAAAATGTGAAATTTTGGTTTTCCATAAAGCAGGACTTAATAAATCTAAATCCATCAAAAAAATTGTAGGTTGCAATTCATATTTTTTTCGAATATTAATTTCATAATTCATAACATAAAATTATAAAAATTGTAAATTCGGCGTATTTATGTTTGGGTATATTAATATTATTGCTACAAAAAAAATTAGCTCATTACGAGCATAATTTCAGGAGATATAAATAAAAATATGAAAATGTAATTTAACATTAGAAGCACTCAATTTTGAATGTTTATAATTCAAAAACTTATCATTCAAATGACTTGAAATTTGGTGTCTAGGCATAGTTTGAACCGAAGATTTGAAATATCTCGTTAAAATTGGGTATTGCCATTGAAAAAATGAAGTTTGGATTCGTTTTAATATGTAGATGACCCCCTAAGAAAATTTTATATACATCATTTAATAGTAGACTTTATTTCCAATCATTCAGTACCAGTAACTTTCGTCTACGATGATTTGTTGAGGAGTTAGTAGGGGGTGTTTACTTTTTTTTTTCCACGACTGTACAGTACTTTAGATAATAGTAACTGAAATCTTTTGTGTGTCCCTGTAAATTCTATGCCCTTCATATTATACATGAAATAACTTATAATAAACCTCAGCGACATATGTAAATTTCATTATATATGAAATAGTTTAGCTTGATTGAAATATGCCGAAAACAATTCCCCCTCTAATCTCTATACCATTATGTAACAGAACTCTTCTGTGTGGTTCTGTAAATAAATAACTATTCCTTGCACTGCATGTTCTACAGAATGCATATTTTATGCACTTCTTAAATGCATATCAATTTTATTATGTTTGAAAGGATGTAAAACATCATTAAAAATCACTTGAAATGATTCTTTCTCATTGGCCGTAATGTAACGGAATAATTTTGACTGTCCTTGTAAATGAACTAAACATGCTACAAACTTCATTTAAAATAGGGATTGTGCTATAGTAGAGGTGACTACCAAAAATTTCAGAACAATCGGAGTATATTTATGAGATTTAGAGCATGGCCAGACAAACCAAAGTCATAAACACTTTTCAGTTTTGTTGGAAATTATTAAAAAGACAAAAATTCCTATCTTGTGTTTTTCTCATTATAAAAACTTAGCATGACATGAAATTTTATCCATGAATTTAAGTGTAGGTAAAAAATGAGGTAAAAATGATAAATAATTCTCCAAATTTTTTTGAAATTTCAGATTTTCTTCTCTGTCTGAGGAAAAAAAAAAAAAAAGAAAAAAAAAAGATTTTAAAAATTCCTGCTGCGCAATTTTTAAAGTTCCACCGGACATATTAGAGCCTACAGCCTACTGTGTGGGAAATGTGTACTTTACCACAGTGCTATCAGTCCTCTGTGATATTTGCTGAATTTAAGATTATGTTTTAAAATTGAGAAAGAACAAATTCGCTTAATTAAAATAATATAAGAATTTTTCAAAATTTTATGATTTTGTGTACGACAGTGGGTATTCATCTCTAATGTAAAAAAAAAAAAAAATCCTGACTATTGTTTTTCTTTGAATTTTTTTGTAAATTTGACAACTGTATTTTAATCAGAGAACGACCGAAAATTCAGTTTAGTTTTTGGTCCAAAATCTGAGTTTCAGCGAAAATGCTGTCGAAAATTCAGTCAGACCGAAACTTCCAAAAATCTAATTTCTTCCTTCAGAAATTTTTAACATTACTCATTGATTGGAGCTTTACAGACTCAAATGAGACACTCTTTGTTTATTGCTATGAGCTTCACTGTTTATAATTATCAGTCATGACTGACTCAAGACGTTTCGGCAATTCATAAAGAAGCAATGTAGGTAGGACTAAACTTTGAAGATTTTTTCAATGTGCTCCATAAAAACTTCAGAATTAACATTATCAGAAAATTTTTAATTTAAAATCGCAGAAGTGTTTCAAATACTGTTTGAGAAAGTTCCAATATAACAGATGATCACTTACAAAAATCATTTAAAAAATTAAATCCAGGTATGTATACGTAAAACATTTTTTAATTAGATGAAATTTGTATAATTAGAAAATCATTTTATGTCATTGATGAATTAATTTCATTGTATTTTATATGAAAATAAAAAGTTTGGTCAGAGGCGTGGAGAGCCAATTTGGGCCATGCATATAATTAACTAATAATTATGTATATTTATGTATGTATTAATTACTTTTTAAAAAATTTGACGTTTTCAATCGAAAATAGGAAGATTACCGAAATTTGGTTTCTATCTTAAATACCTGTATTGTTCGATCCTTAATTTTAATTATCCAGAATATTTTACAAATAATTTTTTTGTGTTGGATTTTATATTTATTGTTGGTTATTAAATTACTGTTAACTTTCGTTGTTGTCCTCCTGTAACTAATACAAGTTAAGCATTTTTTTCCCTTATACTCTTATACTGCTGTTTATAGACACTCTCTAAAAGTTTGTTATTTTTTAGGTATATATTGCAGAAATGGATTGCAAAGATCCTGTTATTTGTCACAAGCGTAATATTCACAACAGAACATTAGAAGATATAACTAAGGTAATTTATATATAGAAATGACATTTTTTTTTCTTAAAATTTGAGCCGAAATTTGACTATGTATATTTAAAAAAGAAAAAAAAAGGGTTTTTAATTATATAGTCTGAAGTGTTTTACATTCATTGAAGTGTCGTTGTATCTTTAGCAATTCTATATAAAATATAGTAAGAATTTGAGTAAAGGGTACAGGAAATATTAATTTTTTTAACTCCTTTTTAGCTCACAGGTTATCAAAGCTTGAGAGTTAATGTGCCTGCAGGTTCTGTATGTATGTACGTAATGCGATAACTCTTGATAGAAATATCCGATTTGCTTCAAATTTTTAATATAGGTTCATTCTGATAAGGTGCTTCCCTGATTAGTTTTGGGGGCAATCCCCTCCTTAATTTAGATAAATGGGTTTTTAATGCAGAATTATCTGATTTGCTTCAAATTTGGTATAACAGTTTATTCTGATAAGGCGCTTCCCTGATTAGATTTGGGGGTTCATTGGTTAAGTATAAAGGAGGGGGAAATGGGGGAGCTAATCCCCTCCCCCCTTAATTTATTTTTCAAAGGGCATTATTCTTTGAAATAAGAGTATAATATACAATTAGTGTGAGCTCAATGCCATCAGTTTAACTGGGTACTTTTCTTTTTATTTATTTTTTCTTTATTAGGGTTGCTACATATTTTCATTAAAATAGAAAAGTTCTCATTATATATATATATATATACCGGGTGTCCCAAAAAGGACTGACTGATTTTAAAATTCAATAACTTGCAAACGGTGACAGATATTTAAAAAATTCTTGCAGGATGGTTATGCATAAGGTCAAAAGTTTTATTACAGTGATTTTCGATTTTAGTTCGAATTACAAACAATAGATGGCGCTGTAAGCAATAGTCGCTAAATACAGGCTCGATTTCTGGTCCTGTCTCTTGTTCCATGCTGAAAAAGGAGATGGAAATGTATTATCCGGGCCACGAAGTACCACAAATCGAGCCTGAATTCAGCATCTATTGATCGCAGCGCCATCTATTGTTTGTAATTCGAACTAAAATTGAAAATCACTGTAAAAAAACTTTTGACCTTATGCATAAACCTCCTGCAAGAATTTTATAAATATCTGTCACCGTTTGCAAGTTATTGAATTTTAAAATCAGTCAGTCCTTTTTGGGACACCCGGTATATATATATATATATATATATATATATGTATATATATATATATACAGTATGAAACCAGTTATCTGGAATGATAATTGTGATAGACTGATTTCAGAATATTTGCAGAAAATGGTGTCATACACTGCCAGTTTGACATAGGCATTGCTTGAAACAATTGTATAATTTGATGACAACATCTAGTATTTGAAAAGAAAACATATTTAGTTGTATTTTAGATGTTTTAATTTTTATGCAGAGAAAACAGTTGGTTGGTTGTATTTATGACGGCCAATTATCTGCACGAGGGATATAGGCCCAAAGGGAGGGAGTGCCCTCCGTGGGGTCTTTCTAAGGGAACCTAACCTGTATTTACGCTTGGAAAACCAAGGTTCGAAGAGAACCACGAAAACTCCGAGCGATTAGGCCGACGGGCGCGATTGGGATCGAACCCAGCACCTCCTGCCTACCAGCTTCGAGAGCAGAACCTCTCAGCCACTGGTGGGGCACAGAGGAAACAGAAGAATTTTTGTTCCTAAGGGATTTGCATAAATTACCTTCTTTTAAACTCTGGTTAACTTTTGGTCTTTCTGGCTTTGATTTTTAATCCAAGTAATCTAATAATTTAAAATCATAAATAATGCCACAACCACACATATTCCACAAAACTTATCAAATGGATGCTGCTTTAATGCACAACCAGTTAACCGGAGGAAACAGTTATCTGGAATACATCTGACCCCAAGCATTCCGGATAAATGGTTCTGTACTGTATATATATATATGTTTGGTATTATAAGTTGTATTTCTTGTGCTTTCAACATGATTTATTTTTCTTGCTTACATGAGTATTCCATATTTTAAATTAATATTTATAAATGATACTTTAGCTATAATTTTGTAAGTGAGCATAATATTTATTGATTGTTGATTTACACTACTGCTATTACAAAATTGGGGAACTATTGTTTACTTTTAGAATAACCTACAGATATAAAAATAGTAATTTTGTGATATTTTATGAAATAAAAGCTCAAATAAAACAAGAGAAGAAAGATAGCACAATCTTTCTGATTGTGTCGAGTCGAATGATGTCAGATATGTGTGTGTGATTGTGGCAGATAGTGATTATATTTTGGAGAAGTGCCTTTAAAAAAAAAAATATATATATACGTGTTTACAACTCTAAACTAGTTTATTACATTATCATGTGACCATTAATTTTTAGTATATATTATTACATTAAATTTAGTGTACACTACCAACTGTAGCATGTAAAAAGGCTGTACATAAACAGATTTTATTAAAACATGGAGCATTTAAACAGCATATATTTAATGTCATTTTTTTTAAAATAGGTTATTCATTTCCATTGAAATAAGTCTGTT
The DNA here is from genome assembly GCA_963932465.1 of Maratus speciosus. Taxonomy (NCBI): domain Eukaryota; kingdom Metazoa; phylum Arthropoda; class Arachnida; order Araneae; family Salticidae; genus Maratus; species Maratus speciosus. The sequence continues at coordinate 58,687,907 of OZ010798.1, forward strand.
GCCATAAAATAAAAGACTAGATTGTGATTTATTGCAGCATAAAACTGGCCTCATTATCAAAATTTCTACTTTCTTCATCAATCATAAATAGTTTTCTTCTTCCAATGCATAAAAGTTTGATATAATCATTCCAGTTCTAAATAAGTTAACAATGTTTATTTTTTTTTTAAATAAGAAGTCATGTATCTTAGAGAAAACATTCTCAAACTCTTTTAAATTAATTTTAAAGCATGTAAAATGCAAAATGATTAGCAATCCAATATAATTAAAAAATATATTTTTGTGAAATATCGGGAAGAATATCAGAAAGTTTTATCTATTCATTTATCTATATATATATAAAATAAATTTACCTGTTATTATTAACTATGAAAGGCATGAAAAATCAACTATTGATAAATGAAACAATTATTGTACTATAAAATTGTACAACCAATAATCTGAAATCCATAAACTAAAAAAATACAGTCAAACCTCATTAATACAAAATCACTTAACACGAAATAATATTGCATTCCCATCAGGTAAGTCTGAAAATCAATGTTAATTAGTTTAACACTGAAATAAATTTCACAAAATCCTGCTTAAGACAATTTTTTAATTCAAAGTCGAAACATTATTTTTTGCAAGAAGTCTTGGATGTTTCAGACTTACATGTCATATCCTCTTAATTGAAATGGAATTTTTCTCACGATTTGAAAATGACCTGAAGTGGAAAAGGTTTTTAGAAAATGATGAAATGCTGAATTCTTGACTAATCCCTGTGTTTCTTTGTCTTCTGAAATGCAGAAGTTTTCTCCTCGTGACCTTAAAGATCAATAACAATGAAAGTTTGGTGAAGAAAATTCTTTTTTGAAAGTGATTGTTCCATTACTCATTTGACTGTATTGACAGTGAGATAAGTCATAAACCGAGTTTTCCAAATTCCACTCTCTTTGAATGACAGAAGTGACATTCTCTACCTGACTTAATACCCCAACCTATAATTGAAACTCTGTTTGCAGTTCCTCTCTAGAATTCTATAAAAAATGAGTTAAAAACAGCAAGCTGTATCTTTTAGAAAGGAAGCAAAAATATTTTAAGAGCAGGGATATATTTTTAAGTTAATTTATTTATTATTTATATCTGACATAGATAGTGCTACAGGCTACACTCTTGATGGATAACACACAAAAAAATTTGCAGTCCCTTCAATTTCATGTCAACAAGGTTTGACTATATATATATATACAGTACAGGACCCATTATCCTTAATTACGAAATCCGGAAGGACCCAAAATCCGGAAGAAAAAAAATTGAAAATTTTCTGTAAATTTGTAAATTTTTACTAAAATTTTGCAATTTCTGAAATTTGTCGAAAATTTTACAGATTTCTAATTTTCTTTTTGGTCTAGTGTTGCAATGTGTAACCACTAAAATATGTTACATCAGTGATGAGGGAACGCAGTGCCCCCCCTCCCCCTCCCCCCCCAAAAAAAAATTAGAAAAAAAAATCATTTTTCTGTCAAATTTTAGTTTAAAATTAATTTATATTACGATTCGTTTAAAAAAAAAGATATTTCATACCCTCCCTCTCACTTCGATAAAATATTATGACTACACAATTATGTTACTTGAATCAGGGGTGATTCTGAGTAAAAAAAAAAAAAAAAAAAAAATCTGAAATTAGCAGCAAATTTTTTGAAAGTTTACAGAAGAGGGGGGGGGGGGGCTCTCGGCACTAATTATGTGTTTTTTCCGCGATCCTTTATCGAAAGTCGTGCTTTTACGCGATCTTTTGACGAAATTAAGATAGTGTTTTGCTATTCTTTGAAGAATTTTTTTTTTTTTTTTTTTTTTTTTTTTCTATCTTTTGACGAAATTTGCATTTTTTTCCGCGAGATTTTGACGAAATTTGCACTTTTTCTTCCGCAATCCTTTAACTAAATTTGCGTGTTTTTCGCAATCCTTTTACGAAATTTCGTTTTTTTGCTATCTTTTGACAAAATTTGCGGTTTTTTCTCGCTATATTTTGACGCAATTTGTGGTGCTTAGAAGAAATTTGTGTTTTTTTTGCGATTCTTTGATGAAATTTGTGTTTTTCCCGTCATTTTTTTTTTTTTTTTTTGACAGAATTCAGGAGGACCCGAAATCCGGAAAATTCCAAAATCCGGAAAGCCTTCGGTCCCGAGGATTCCGGATAATAGGTCCTGTACTGTATATATATTGAAAAATCCAAATTCATATAATTTAGTACACGAAAAAAACATCGAAAATATATTTATATATATATATATATATATAAGGTTTTTATCGTAGCAGAAGTGTGATACAAAATTACTGTCTTGAGTGAACAAAAAAGAGATTTGATTGTAACTTTTAAAATTAAACAACATGACATTTCGACAACATGAGTTGTTGAGCTGTTTCAGATAGCATATTAAATATCATTGTCAAAAGGTTGTCGGAATTAATTGTATCCTCCACTGAATTTGCCCAAGCTAGCTTAGTTTGTAGAGCATTGGCATCTTAAACCAAAGCCCTAGGTTCAAATTATGACATGGACACTTTTTCAATCAGTTGAAGAATTTACTATTCAAATGATAATTAGTTAAAAATTGTGCCCCATTAATTTAATATTAGAGTGAAATGTATAAATTAAGATCAGAATTATCCCCCCCCTCCCCCCCCCAAAAAAATAAATAAATAAAAATAAAAATAAACAAATAAATAAAAAAGATATAAATTTTAGGAGCAATTTTTAAATTGCATTTTTTTTTTCCTTTCCAGAAAGTCTATCAAAAAAATATATTTATTTTAATTTGTTTAAAAGAATTATCCATATATTTAGACTCTAAGGTTACATTATCGTTATGAATATTATAATGGGAATAATTTTCATTGTCATTAAAAATATCTAAAATAAAAAATCCTCTACAAGAAACTTTGAAACTGAGAAATACATATGCACGGTCATCTTTCCTTTTTTTAATTCATTCTACTTTGAATTACAAAACCTTCTCTCACATAATGTTACAGAAAGAGGAAAAATCTGTTATGCAATTGCATAATTTTTTGTTTGTGAAAGTATTTTAAGGAGTGTTCTGGTTCCAGTTTTAATGTAATGAAATATTTGAAATTTTGATTAATTTCATTCTTTGAAATTTTCTAATGGGTGAAAAGTATTCTATCCAGGTAAAATACTTTCTGCATGAATAATGGTAAGCACTGATCAATACAATTAACTTCTTTTTTTTACTTAGTTTTTTTTTATGGACCCACTCAGCTCAAATAATTATGCATGCTTTCTATGAAATAAGGGGTTTGATACTGAAGTTTGCTGGTGAAAATCAGTGTACCTGAATGAAATGATTGTATAACATTGTGCATTAATAAAAATTCATGACACCACTCTGCAAAGGCAGTCCATCTCTGGCAGTATTGCCAAATTATTGCTTTTGCCTAAACAAATATGGGTACTTTAAAGGATCCTTCACAAAACTTTTTATCTTAAAAAGGACCCTTCACAAAGTATTTTATCTTTTAAAAAAGGCCCTTCACAAAATATTTTATCTTTAAAAATTACTTTTCGCAAAATGGTCTTGAAAATAGACCTTTGACAAAACTTTTCCACCTCTAATCCTTCATAAATTTAATCTTTATTAATATCAAATCTGACCTTTCACAAAACATCTGAAGTTTCAAACGAACATATTATCTAGCTTTTTTTGTATATAAAGGATCCTGTTAAAAATAGCTAAACAGGAATTTGAACTTAACAATAATTTAAAATTCCCAGTAGTATTATGACTAGATTTTCCCTAAATCTAAAAAAACTGTTCATAATTTCACAAAAGCGGAACTTTGTGAGAAAAGTTTGGTTTGTCCATTGTTGTTGTATTTATTATAAACACTTCTATTATACCTTTGCTTTAAAAAAAAATTCAAGATGTGAGCCTTCATTAAGTAGACTTTTTCATGTCATTATTGTATTTTTTTTTTTTTTTAAGTTTAATAAGCACTTAAATTATATGTTCTTCTAAGCTTTCTAATCATGCTACATGTATGGTTTGTAACATTAACCATGGTGAAGTGAAGTTTCAGTATCTCATTTATGCATTAACTTATATAGATGAATAATGAATTGATAACTGTACAAACTGACTACTGTTTAGATGTTTTTTTATCATCTCTGCTGGCCAATAGTGTAAATTGTTTCTGATTTTTTATCCTATTTATTAGATTCTGCAGCAATGGGAAAAAAAACCTAGGCATTTTATAAGTATGGATGTCCGCTCGCTTTTGCAAGATGTGTCTATTACTGAGGTAAGATCATTCTTGCTTTCATTATCATTTATATTTTACTTTTCTTTATTTACTTGACTATATCAGATTTTTTCTGTTTACTTCAAACTTTGCAAGCAACCCCAGTTAGCATAACAAATCAGACATTTTTTAAAAATTTTAAGGTAATATAATCAAATTGTAGGTTTTTAAAAAAATGATTGTAAATTGCAAGTTATTTATAACTGTAGTTTGTATAAATTCTGTAAAGTTATTAATCATAAAACTCGTCAAAGGCTTAATGATTGATTTCTTTGTAATCATTTTAGTAAAACTCAAGTAGAAGAATACAATTATAATAAGAACAAAATTATTAGTATTATTTAATATAAAATTTTTAATTATAGAATATTTAAATGTTAAGTTACTTATTGTTCATATTATAGACAGCTTCTCAAAATATCACTGATAAATAAAGTACAGTAGAACTCCGATTATCCAAACTCCGACTATCCGAATCTCTTTCCGAATTTCAGAAAAAAAAAATTAAGACGAAAACGTATTGCAATTCGTAAAATAATGATTCTGTCTACGCGCTATAGGGCAAAACTGGGAAATTTCATTAGCGGCCAATGGCCGGTAGGACTAGTTTTTTAAGGGGCTACTTTCTTTAAACTAGTGGCCACTTTTTATTTAAAAATACTAAACAGTAAAATTTCTAGAAGTATTAATCTAAAACTGAATAGCCCAAATAAATATGTTAATATAAATATATTGGAACCAAAAAATGTAGAATCCTTGATAAAATGCAAGAAAATTTTATTCTCTTCTTGTAAAAAAGTGGCTGGAAAGTGGCCACTAATAGAAAATTTTTCTCTAGCCACTTTTTCTCATTTACTGGCCCTGTGGCCAGTGGCCAGTGCTAATTTTGCCCTTTACTGTGTGCGCTATTCTCCTTCCCTCTGCGAAGCTAGTGTAGGTGCAGCATGAACATTTTTGGGATGATGAGTCTTTTTACCGCCAAACGTCACAAGCTTGTTACAACCAATGGACCTGTCTGTTATCGAAACTATGAAACGCCAAAGTTGCCAAACTCTGAAATCTAAAAAAAACAAGGGACACTTTTTCTGAAAAACTTTTTACTTATTTTTAAATGCAAACGTAACCAATACAAATCTAATTTTAAACAATTCTTTATTAGTCTGTGAGATTTTCAAAAATTCACTGTTATTCAAATCAGAATAGCTATTGTGCTTCTCTCATGTAAAAAAAGAACTTTACGATATTAAACAGATGATATTTAAAAGATTCTAACACACTTTTAAATTAACATCTAACAAAAGAGAGATTTTTCTATAATAAATATATTTATGAATTTTTTTAAATATATATGAAGCAGTAATGAAGGTTTTATATAAATCTTAAATAAAAGAGGAACTATTAATAACAAAATACACATAATGATTAAATTCAAAGGGAATTTCATCAATTTATTTGTAATTATAAATTAGTTTTATTCTATTATTTTTTCTGTGACCATTAGTTCTGACTATATTATTTCCTCCTTCTAAATATTAATTGTTACATATTTAATTTAGGTTGAAATGGAAGTTGAATCTTCTGATAAATCTGCTGTGAAAAATGATGAGGATGCTCCTGATGAAGATGACTTGGAAGAGTCAAATTTGTTTCCTGTAAGTATCTGATGATGCGCTGATTTTACATAGTTCATTTATTTTTTTGTAAAAATGTATATCCATAAGTTATATATACTGCTAAGAAAAATCAATGTTTTGATAGATTTCCACTTTTTGAAATTTTTATATGGATTTCTTCTTTGAAAAAAAGTTACCTCCTTTACCCTAAGCATACAAAGTGTAAAATCTTTAAAACTCTGTTTTTTCTCTTTTTTGTATTTTGTCTATCCTCAACACCGAATATCTAATTGTTTATTATTATTTAAATAAAACAACATATATCCTGGCTGTCCATACATATCATTTAATCATACCTTTGGATATACATTAATTTATCAGTATTAGCTTTATTTTATCTTGATTACTTTACTTGTTTTGATAAAGGGTCATGAGCCAAGTCGTTGGGAAAAACTAGAAGCTACAGAAGAAAAATTAGGTACATGTTCCATCTTTTTTGTTTTTAGTAAAGGAGTATTTAATTTCAGATTGTTTTTTGTTTAATAACCACTATTATCACTTTGTCATTATATTTCTAAAGCTTACAAAAATGATTAAAAAATATAGAGCAATTATTAATTTTGTTTTTTAGATTTATGATAAAAATTCTTTTATTTCTGAAAATGTTTTTCTTTAAGTAGTGCAGTGCTTTTGAACATCAAAGTTTAAACATTTTTCCTAAGAAAATAACCTTTAATTGAATCTGTCATTTTGAAAAGACCCCTTTTCAAAATAACCGATTCAATTATACCTTTCAGTTATTAATTGCTTCAGGTTTATACTAAGTCTGTTTGTGTTAATTATTCCTGTTTTTAATATCTTTATTATTATTTTAATTTTTATAATAGTTAAAAATAGCTACCCATAATATTCTATTTTTTTTTCCCCCTTGTGATTGTTTATTTTGAAAATTGCTTAATTTAGAATTTTTTCTTTTTGTGAATATAATATGTAAGGCTGTTGTCATTGCAAAACATAAGAAGTAAAATGCCCATCCCCAAATATTATCCTTCTCTGAAAAAATTGTGCTACTTTTGAAAATTAAAAAATGAAGTTAAAAAGGCCTTGCATTCAATTTAATCAGTGCTGTACCATACCATTGAAGGTAATAGTAAAACTAGGCAAGGTAAAATGGCCTTGCTTGTGAATAAACAAAAGCAAAACAGTTGTTTGAATTTCTTAAAAGGGGTCTTAATCCTGCTTTTTTCCCTCCTCCTTAAATGTACAGTCCACACATTATTTGAAGTTGCATACATTTGAAAACTAGAACGAAAAAATCATGCATTCATAACATTCAGTCATGTTTTATAATCATGCATAGATTATAAAACACTTTCAACACTTACAGAATACTTTAGCAAAACTTCACCGTTTAGTAAGATGACAGATATTTTAGCAAAACTTCACTGTTTAGTAAGGTGAAAGATGATATCTAAGTAAAGAATTTGGAAAATGCATAACACATTTGAAACCCAATTTCAGGGATTCCTATCAATAGTCGGAAAAATATCCGAATTCTTTTGTGCACTCTGTTTGTGATCTAAAGATTTACATAGTTTTCTAAAATTTAGATCAGTTAGGGAACATATAGCATAGTTGTAAATTTCCCTTCAGCAATTTGTTAATAAATGGAAATGTGCTCGAGATGTTTTATGCTTTCCTGTATTTGATCGATAACATTTATACACAGCAAGTAATAGGCAAAATATTAGTTTAGTCATTTTAAAATGCATACCACAGCTTAAAACACAATTAAGTCATTTTTAACAGACAGGTACTATAGCTAAATTCTCCTGACAGTACTGTAACCGAGTTGTGTTTCCATGTAAATGAAGGATGAATGCCATGCATGCCACATTCTACAGTAAGCCTCTTGTAGTGCGCCTCAGTGAAAGTGATTTTTGTCAATTTCAATATGTTTGAAATAGTGTAACCTCATTAAAAAACACATCAAAAGATTTTTCTGCATAGACTGTAATGTAACAGAATTTTAAATAGTATAACATCATTAAAAAACACATCAAAAGATTTTCCTGCATAGACTGTAATGTAACAGAATTCTTTCCCTGTAAATGAACTATAAATACAAACGCTTCATTTTCAATACTGAATATGGCAACAATAGTTAAAAAGGTCATATCGTAATATGAAATAAATGTAAATATATTTTTTAATTTAATAAATGTAAATATATTTTTAATTTAAACTGTTTGGCGATGTTATTATTTGGGCATTTTAAGTAGGACATAATTTTCCCCTATTTACTGCTTTTAACACATATTAATGAATTGATTACTTTTAAGTTTTCTTTCTTTTATAATATTCACATGTAAATACAATTTTTATGATGTAATTTTCAATATTTTCCTGCTTTTAACGTGTAATCATTTAAATCTAATTTGAAAGGTTTTTTTTTTTTTTTTTTTTCATTTATAATAGTCACATGAAAGTAAATTTTTAATTTAAAGGAAATATTATTCTTTGTGCTGTTTTTACAATTGGCAACAATTTAAAAATTATGTAAAAAAATATCTCACAATGCTGAAAATTTGAACTTAAAATTGAAAAAACCCCTCAAAAAATGAATACAAAAAATAAATGCAGTCTGCACACTCGTAGAGGTCTGCACGGGCCGACATTTCCAGGCCCCGGCCCGGCCCGTACAAAAAAAATATTGGCCCGGCGCGGCCCGGTAAAAAAGTAATCTCGTCCCGACCGAGTAAATTTTTACAAAACATTGATTTTTACGTCGATTTGTTTAAAGCTTGTCTCGTATGAGGAGTTCAAGCCAAAAATATTTATCTTAACTTTTCTTTTCATTTTTATAACCTTCATTTTTATAGAATGCAGGGTGCGGTATTTATTTTTTTAATGAATCTCTATTTCTTGTATGTAAATGTTTCAGTTATCATTAATATTGTTAATCCATATTCCATGTATTGAAGTGTTAAATATCTGAAAAATGCTATACACTAAAATCTAAGACTGAATTACATAGAAAAGAAAAAAAAAAATGCGTTATAGAGAAGTTCCCTTCTTAGCAAATGTAAATGTATTATATATTATTTTCTTACGTAATAGTATATTAATTTTGCATGGATCAACACGTTTTTCAGTTTAAAATAAGATTCCGTCATAGACAGGTTCTTTTACACACGTTTTACTATATTTTAATTTAACTGTATTTTAATAAGTGTAGAAATCTACTACTCTTTTAAAAAAAAAAAAGGAATTTGAATGTTTAACCCCCTCACTGACAAGCCCCTGTTAATACGTTCACTAAGCTCCAGGTGTCACTGCAATACAAGTAATATTTAAAGTAATATAATTCTATTGATTTAATGTATTTTTAATACATTGAACAATGATTAATACTTCCAAGGATTGCATTCATATTCGTTATTAAGTTTTTTTATAAAATGTTCAAAGAATCATTTTTTTTAGCATTTAAAACAAAATGAAGAGAAAACAACATTACAATTTTGCCCTTTTCCAACACAGTCGGGGGGTTAATTGTAGAATAATGGCGATTTAAAAATGTATGCATTTTTTAATAAAAAATTTTTGCCAAGCCTAATTTTACTGACCTTTGAACGGACCAGGCCACGCTGAGACAATGATTTTCATACAGGCTGGGTGAAAACTAGGAATAAAAATTTTGGTCCATGAAAATTAGGAATGAAACCAGTACCCGGGTGTGTGCAGAAAAAATAAGTTAGGCCTGACTTGGCCCAGACTGTAAAGAGTAGTGACTATACCCAGCCCGAGACTTCAGAAAAAAGTAAGGCCCGGCCCTAGTGCCATGAATGAAAATAGGCCTGCAGGCCAGGCTTGGGCCACGGGCCGGCCTGTGCAAATCTCTAACACTACGAGCTTCTAATGTATATCCTTAGAAAAACTATTTAAATTCCTATGTAGAGGTTTTGTTCCTATAAAATTGTTTTAATGGAACAATTTTGACCAACTTTAGCATTAAATATCGCTTAAAATAATTTTTCGGTTTAAAAACCATCAGTCTCAGCATGTTTATTAAACATTTGTCTATAATATTAATAAAAAAACATTTTTGTATGTAGTAGTTTTCTGAATATTAGCGATGAAAGACACCCAGTCACCAAAAATCCATTTATGGCACCGGTGACACCATTAGTTACTGTTTTATAGAATAGAGAGATTAACAAATTTGCAACATGTTTTTAATACGTAAATTTCATATGATTTCAGATCAATTAGATGGTTTAAGAGTAAGCAAAAAGAAGCATTCATCTATGGAGGATTATTTGCAACTTCCAGATGATTATGATGAAAGAAAATGTGAACCTGGTAAAAAGAGGGTAAGTTGTATATTTTTGTCATTTTTTATGTATCTGTAAAAGAGATTAGGGTGGGGGGGGGGGGGGGGTTGTAAATTATATTTCTGTTCTCCAATTGCAATCTTCGACTATACTAGAGTACCACTAATCCACAATTCTGTAATTTTACAGATGCTTATAGACTACACTGTATGCATGAATGTAAACAAAAGAAATTTTATTCTTGTAAAAAAAAAAAAAAAAAAAAAAAAATCATTTGATAATATGTATTTTTTTCTTTTTCTAATGTTTAATTAAAATTTATTATTTACCTGCCATTTATTTATGTTTTTATTTTTATTGTTTAAATTTGCACATTGGGATATATTTATTTAATCATTTATATACTATTACTAAAAAATTTAATTTTGAGATCATCTTGAAAAATATTTGTATAGAAAAAGATCCCCCTTTATGCATTTTTGTCCACTTAGTCCCTTTTCTGTGATTGGAAATTTAAAAAAAAAAAAAAAAATTATTAATATGGAAAACTCCTTGCAAATGCAAAAAACTCTAAAATTACCAAAAGTTCAACTATCGTAGAGGATAAAGTTTACTATAGTGAGTAGGGCTGGACGATATCAGAAATTTAATATCGCAATATATCAACGAGTTAATATCGATATTACTGATATATCGCGATAACTACTGTAGAGATCTGCATGGTCCAGCCCGTGGCCAGGCCCGACACGGCCCGTGGGCCGGGACTATTTTCGTTTATGGCACTTGGGCTGGGCCCGAGCCATACTTCTTTCTGAAGGCTCCTAGAAGGGTCCTAGTTTTGACCCGGACAGTATGAAAATCATTGTTTCAGCGTGGCCTGGACCATTGAAAGGTCAGTAGAATTAGGCCTGGCCCAAAAATTTTTGCAAAAAATGTATACTCTTTTAAATCGCCATTATTTTATACTTAAACATTAAAATTTATTCTTTTTAAAGAATAGTGGATTTCTATGCTTATTAAAATACTAGATGGTACCCGTCAAGATTTGACGGTAAATAACTTGAATGTTTCATTAGAAAAATTATTGAATTTTTAATGAATTGCTTTTAAATTAATTATTGAAATTGTAACAAATTTCTATATTGCATAAGTGATTCCTATTGCTTTAAAGCGATAGAGGGAGTCAGCCAAACCTATTCAATGAAGTCACAGAATTTTAACTTTATAACTTATAGCCAATTATGCTTCTTTTTACCAGAAATTTAACTAAAAATAGATGGTAGAGCATTTATTTTTATTTACTATGGTCTCATTTTTTCGAAATAATAATTATTATATCGTGTTTATTATGATTTTTTAACTACATGACCATTAAAAGCTGCCATGAATTTTATTTTTATCAGTCTCATTCTCTAAAAGCCCAAATTTGAAACTTGGTGCAGCATATAATTTTTATTATTTGAATTTTATTTGACATTTTTATGCATTTTTTAAATATTAAACAATGGGTATCAAGGTAATTTTTTTAATAGTTTTTATATGAATATCTTTATTTCCGTTTTCTTTTTTTAAGGAAAAGAAAGGCAAACTTTTCTTTCTGACACACGCACACACATATATTCTTTATAATGATCGGAAGATATAACAAAAATTGTAGATCAGCTGAATTTATTTAATTGATAATTACGTTAAAAATATTTTAGCTTAAATATTTTAAATATAAAATTATTATTATTTTAAATATTGTTCAGCGTTAAATTTTAGTTAATTATAAAGCATTCAAATAATAATAATAATAAAATTAAAATCATATAACTTCTCCTAATAAAATATGTCATTATTGAAATAACTTATAGCGAAAAATATTATAGAAATCATTTTTCCGGGCGTTGGATTCGAACCTGCTATCCACTACAGAATATCGGCGCTTTAAACTGATGCTTTAGACCGCTCAGCCACCGAGAACTCGTTCCCAATCCCTCTAAATTGAACAGGGTTGATGCATATGCAGATATCCCGAAATGGGTCTACTTAAAATTTTATCTTTGCGTTTTAATATACATGATGATTTTATACTTTTTGAATGTTTTAAAAAACTGAAGAAGGATAGATGTTATTCAAAGTAGGTTAAATAAGGCAGGTGTTCGACTTATAATACGGCATCGGAATGCTTAAGCCTAATATGGCCGAAATAAAATGGCTGACGTTTACGAAAGATTATCAAGATCCGGATGAGTTCACTCCGGAAGCGTTATACACTTTGCGTCATTATATATATAATAGCTGAATTAAAATATCGTAAAACGTGTGAAAAAGAACCTGCCAATGACAGAACGCTGTTTTAAACTGAAAAACGTGTTTATCCATGCAAAATTAATGTACTAATACGTAAGAAAAGAATATATAAAACATTTAATCTTGCTAAGAAGGGAACTTGTCTGTAACGCATTTTTTTTTCTATGAAATTCCGTCTTAGAAGATTTTACTGTATAGTATTTTTCCGATTTTTAACACTACAATACATGGAATATGGATTAACAATATTAATGATTACACATTTACATACACGAAATAGAGATATTCATTAAAAAATAAATATCGCACCCTGCAGTACTTCTATAAAAGGGGAGATTATAAACATGAAAAAAAAAAAAAACTTAAGATAAATATTTTTGGTCAGAACTCCTCGTATGAGACAAATTTTTAACCTAATCGATGCAAAAATCAATGTTTTGTAGAAATTCACTCGGGCCGAGATTTTAACTTTTTTCCGGGCCGGGGCGGGCTCGGGCCGAACTTTTAAGTTTTTTACGGCGCCGGGGCAGGCTCGGGCTGAACCTTTAATTTTTGTATCGGGCCTGGCCCAGGCCTGGAAATGTTGGCCTGTGCTACCTTTTAAACTGTCTTACTCTAAACTACCTTAAACTGTGTAGGAATAGAAATATTGCTAATTTCGAAAACAAAAATGGTACTGTAGCAGCAATTTAAGTACAAACAGATGTAGAAAGCTACAAATGAATGTTTTATACCTATATATGTTCACACAGCATAATTAAAATATTTATATATATCTATGCAAAATAGAAATATTTTAGGGAACGAAACCAATGCTTGATAGCTGTTTACACTTATACCATTTGTTGCATAGTATTTTTCTTTAAAAATAGTATTTTTTCTTTTCTTCCTACTTTATGGATTATTTATTAACCCTCCGAGTGTCTTGGAAAAGGGTAAAATTGTAATGTTTTCTTTGCATTTTGTTTTAAATGCTAAGAAAATATGATTCTTTCAACATTATAAAAAAAAAAACTCAATTACAAATATGAATGTAATCCTAGAGAGTATTAATCATTCTTCAATGTATTTAAAATTCATTAAATCTATAGAATTATATTATCTTAAATATTGCTTGTATTGCTGTGAAACCTGGAACTTAGTGAACGGAATATTACGCCCCAAACACTTAGAGGGTTTTAATAACATTTTGACTATCTAATTACTTCGCGTATAACTGAGAATATTATAAAAAAACAAGAGTGACGATTTTAATATAATTAAAATAAGTAAAAGCAGGGGAAAAACTAAAATGAATTTAATGCCACATATCATGCTAATATACTTGTAATTAAGTAGATGATAGATGCAGCAGACGTTGTTTTTCAATCTTTCTCTAAGGAATGAATGGATTCTTAATCGAAACATTCATTGTATTCATATCTTCTTACCTATTTACTACAAGAAAACAACATCAAAACCTTTTTTTAAAAAATATAAATATTCAAATCAAATTTCGGAATAGTTTTATACTAATTTAAATTTATTTTTTGATAAATATGCCCTTTAAGCTAAAATGCAAGACAGGATATGTTATATTCATGAGAGAAAACTTCGCCCTGATAAAAATACAACAAACGACAGAAAAGAAAGAATATCAATACACAATATGAATAAGCATTGTATTCAGTAGCATGGTAGACATTAGAGTCTGGGAAGTTTTTTTTAAAAGCAACGAATCATCACAGTGAACGACTGCTTTGTCCTTGACTTTTCCCCAACTTGACTAGAGAGAAAAGTAAAGTTTACAATTAGCGGACTCTGATTCGTCGCTCGCAAGTGGATCATCCCAGCTTTTCGGCTAAGTACTCAATGATAACCAGCTATATTCTGTATCAACTGGAACTCAGGAATAATCAGAGTTCGTTTGGTTATTCATGACATATCAATAGCTGTGGTTATATCAATATGTGTGGATCAGTCTCAACGGCAAGAGGGCGAGAGAAGAGAAGTACGATAAGTGTTATTCAGTATTGCGCAGACAGGCAGTTTTCGCCGAAGAAAGATTGGAATAATTGGAATATGTTTAGAGATAATCAACGGAAAGAAAGATAATCGAGGTAGATTTTCTGTTTTGGAGAGGATAGAGGGTGAAAACATTGTAATGGAATATTGGGCTATGTTTTTCGGGACTGTGGCGGTGTGCGCAAAAGATTATTATTTTATTTGGTTTTGAGATATTCTACGCTCTTTTTTCAAGGCTCATGTTCAAAATTCCAGTGAGCTCAAAACATTGTTATTTTATTGTGATATATCAATAGAGTCAAGGTTTAGATATTGTTATTGCGACATTTAAAAAATATCAATATTTGTCGATATATTGATAAATAATCCAGCCCTAATAGTGAGTTAAAACATTGTAATCGCATTTCTTTCATTTCACTAATGTCAAAAATGGCAGAATGCAAAAAAATGCCTTGAAAATTGCATTAAAAATCACTGAAAATTTTAAAATCAGATGACAAAATTTATTACATTAAGCTAGAAGTTTGAAACCAAATGTCAAAAAATCACCACAAAATTAAAAAAAATAAATTTTAATTTCATAAAAAAATTCAAAAATCACTGTACAAATTCAAAATAAATTTTATCGAAAAGAGGGCAAAATTTATTAACCAACAATGTCAATCATCTATTTTTTAAATAATACCCCACAAGGAAATTAATATTTTTTTTCTTCTTTTTTCTTTATACTCTTATTAAAAGATGTCTTTTTCTATTGACAAAATATTTCTAAAATATGTGCTTAAATTTCCTGAGGCGATATTTTAAAAATAAAAGGGCATTCCAATCCCATAGGTTTACATTAGCAAGAGGAATTTTAAATCTAACTGACCAACCCCTTAAGATATATCTTAACATGTTGACTGCCATTATGTTAAGGCTGTTCTCAAATCCAAAGGAGCTACTTTCTGACACATTTCTGAATTCCTTTTTGCTTTGAAATGTTGAAATTGGCAGATGTTCTTATTCAGAAACTATGTAATTGAGATGCATATCCCATTTTTTGGTAAAGCCAAAAGATCTTTCAGAAAATACTGTCGAAGTGGAAATTTTGAACTGAATTTTTAGCATGGCAATGCAAGAAAGAGAAAAAACATGTTGCGTGTCAAGAATTGCTTATAACTCGATAGGTAATTTATTTATCAAAGAAAGGAAAACACTATTTGATTCCAAAATACTTCAATAGTCAACCCTACCAACTTCATGCCTTTACATTTAAAAATGAGTCAGAAAATTTTGCATTATTGAGCACAGAATTTAAGAAACAGCTTTTAAAAAAAAAAAAAGATACCCAAGTCGAATTCATTTTGTTTTGGAATTAGCAGAAAGTGACATCAAATAATCATAATTCATAATTTTTTTATCTATTACTTATCCATCATACGTAGTATAGGGTAAGTCTTGTAATCGTTTTGAAAATCAAAAACAAAAATTTTGACGGATTTACATGTTTCAGACACTGGAGATTCCGAAAAACATATTTTTAGAAAAAAAAAATTTGCCGTCCGCCTTGGTGTGTGTCTGTAAATGCTCTATCTCCCGAACAAATTGAGATAGAGACTTGAAATTTGGTGTGTACTTAGGAAGTAATAATGGGAAGAAGCCTATTTAATATCAGTAACCTCAATTATCCGGAACTATTTTTTTTTTTTCGGACTCTCAAAATATTCGTTCTGATAAAAGGTATACAAAAATTTTCGAAATTGTTTATTTGAAATAGTGAATATAAAAGACAATAAAAAAGCATAAATTTTGCATAAAGAATGAAATCGATCGGATAATTAGTTGCCCGCAATATTTGTAATCATATTTTTCACACTCTTTGATTTTTCATGACCCTTATTTCATTCAAATTTCAATTCAAAGATATACAGTCGTGGCCAAAAGTTTAGGACCACCGTGCAGAAACTAGCGTTTTTAAAATTGAAACCACTGTTAACGTCATAAATCAAATCGATTGCGTCAGATGGCATCATTCCGTCTGACAGTGGAGTTACCGTATTCGCTTTTCGTTTGAACTTTGAGTAATAAATGTCGCAGACGCAATTTGTCTGGATCTTAAATTTCAGTGGTGGTCCTAAACTTATGACCACGACGGTATTTTAATTGGAAATGAGATGCTTAATCAGATGCAGTAAACTGTTAGTTAATATGATTATAATTTTTCGATTTACAAGGATGTTTCTTTTACACAATTCGGTACTACTCGATTATCCCACCGACTAAAAAACTATCTCCAAACTATAAGATTAAATGTCAATAATGGCTTATTGTAAATGTCAAGCATTTAATGCATCTCCATACCTATAAGGGAGGTTATCATATGGGGGACCCTGTTCTGTCACCAACTTGGCAATATATCGCCAAATTGGCGGTATTCCTAATATTTCACCAAACTTCCATAGACATCCATTGTAAACCAATAGTGTTTATTTGCTTACAGAAAATCAACAAATTGATATTATTTTAATGCAACAAAAAGTAATATTAGCTTAAGGGATTATATTAATTATATTTAAGGGAGTCCAAGTAAATTAAATTATGAATAAAAGTAATATGATACAATGCTTAGCTTATATCACATGTTTTATTTTCATATTTTATATTATGTATATTCATGATGGGTAAGTATTATGGTGGACGTCCCCAACAACTAGTTTTTAATAGCTAAAGATATTTATTGAGTGTGAATCCCATTGCCTGAAAATAATTTTTTGTCTTATGAGCCGCACAGTGCACATGATTCAGACAAGTTCTAGCTTGCATATTCATGATTCTGTACAAACAGTTATATGCATTTACCTAGTTACATGCACTTTATCAGTCATATATCAAATTGGTCTAAATTGAGTAAAAATAAAGTCCCTTATATAAGCCACAATCCCCAAATTGTGAACACTTAATATTTAATATATTGTATCGATGTGTATCGTCTTTATGTAATGTACTACAAACCAAGTGTGTCACAATAAGTATTGAGTGTTCGTAATTTGGGAGTGCTATGTACATGTAGTTGAAGTTCTGTTGTAGTAATTACATTAACCTATTTAAGCACCCTAAAATTTCTATTACCCATATTAAATCATGACTGAACTGTGAAGAATGAAAAACAGATTTCAATGCAAAACAAATAAAATTCATGCAATGCATTGAAGAACCGTAGTGTGAATCAAATTATTCATATGAAATTTAACATGTTAATGTATACATGGATAATCTAATTTTGTTTCTAAATATACATGAAAGAAATTTAAAAGAGACTAGGCATATAATCTCTAATTGCATTGATGTCTGTTTACTGTATTTTAAGATACCTCTTTCATTTTGCATAATGATATTGATTTTTTAATTTTAACACTTTAGGTGAGATGGGCAGATTTGGAACAAAGGAAAGAGCAAGATCGTCTCCGTGCCATCGGTTTTGTTGTGGGTCAGACAGATTGGACTAAATTGACAGACCCCTCCCAAGCTGATAAAGCACTTACAAAAACAAAATATTTCTAAAACCTTGTATTTATCCACAACATCATTTATGTTCAGTTCATTTTTCTGTTTTATTTTTGATTGCCTGAAATGTTTGTGTCACACTCTTGATTGTCAGCATAGTGCTGTTTTTCTAAGATGAAATGAAAACTAGTTAGAAACATAAAAATACTGTATTCATTCAGCTTGCTTGCTGTAGTTTGTGTATGTTTTGATATTCTGTGAGAAATTTGCTTGTTTTTTGAAAAGAATGTAAACTGTAAAGAAATGTAAATAGAAAAGAGTATGGCTGCAATTTCTCACATAAGAATTTATTGATAAAAAAAAAGACATGTCTGTGTCTGATTTCATCATATACATTCACCTTTGTTCTTTATTTTAAAGTTTAAATAGATGCAGAAGTACAAAGTGCATAGATTTTCTATTATATTCCTATACAAAACATAAACCAGTTTATGCTTTTTATACCTAATATCTCATATTCGTTAAGGTTTATAGAATTGTCTCAGTTAAAAAAAATTCTAGACGTTATCTTAAAATGACATAAACTGGTCATTTAGTATATCTAACTGCCATAAAAATATTGAAAAGTTCTTTATTTATTTTTACTTATAGGTGCTGAAGTTTTGCAATAGTTTACAAATATTAAACAAATAAATGTTTTAGGGAGAGGTCCCCTCACCCCCAACCCCCCCTGATGAAAAAAAAAATTATTAGCCTTTTTTAATTTTAGTCTTTAAATATTTTAAGTAAATTCAGAAGAATATATTATTATTCTTATTTCAAAATCATGACATACAGATTTTTTTTTTTCTTCAAACTTATGAAAGTAGGAAATTTTTATTAATTAAATGGGAAAATCCATACAGAGACAATCTGCCTCCCCCTTCCCGCAGGCACCCATGATACTAATAAGGAATTTTCTGATAATTTTTCAATAATATTAAAAATAAACAGGTTACAGTATTCAAGTTAATTATTATATGACATGTTTCATACTACATATTGTTTGTAAATGAAGGTGTAAAAGTTCTACTACAATACAATTGAAATTCGTTTTTTCAGAAACATTTCTAGTTTATTTTCATCGAGTGTGACATTAAAAGACTTTAAAGCATGTTCAATACTCATCTGTAGTTTGATGACCATTGTATTTTTAAAATGTATTATAAATAACTCATAAACCTTATCATTTCCTATACTAATCCAGCATCTAAAATTCAGTGGTTAAAATCCAACCTTTCTGTGTTGGTAAAACATTGTGGTGTATGCAAATAAATTGATCTATGCAAATGTACTAATCTAGTGAATTTTCTTCTTATTTTATTTTGACATACATCATTATGTAATTTCAGTTAGATTTGTTTGTTCATATTTGCATATAATAGCTCAAAAGCTACTTTATTTTATGTCATTCATATTTTTTATGTATCTGTGTATGCAAATAAAAACAAAAGTTATGTGAAAATTGGTATTTTTTATTGCTGGTGTTTCTGGTTTATTTCATTTCAATTATTGTGAAGCATTGCTAACAGCAGAATGAAATCCATGAAGAACAAGATTTTGAAACATATCTGCCTTTAGTTTGCAGCCTAATGTATATTTTTTAAAATCGAGACTATATACAGTAAAACCTCTGAATAGCGGCCACCACTGGGAGCACGGTAAAGTGATCGTACTTCGGAGGTTGCCGTTATTCAGAGGTTCCACATTTTAAAACATCAAAATTACATTACATTAAAATTAAAATAACTGACCAAAATTATTTTATTTTTACAGTTAAAAAATACATACTATTATATACATACTATTATTTTACACTAAAAAAAAAAAAGTTATTCACATTTTTTTTTTTTTTTTCAGCGTATCTCTTTTTCTAAATGCATAATCATTTCCACAGATTTGCTGTAGAATTCGTTATCATTTTGAGTGAGTGCAAAATTTTTAATTTCCCAGTTTCTCTGTAATTTCTGGGGCACTTTCATGCAACAATAGTCCAGAAATTGGTAGATTTTTCTTTCGAGAGTTCAAAAGCCATTTCAAAAGCAACTTATCAATCTCATCATAACTAGTTCTTTTGACGCTCAGTTTTAGATTCCAAATTTACACCTTGAAATATTTTTTCTAAATAGAAGTCACTTTTTTTCCAAATGCCTTTTTTGCTGTCCTGGATAACTTTCAACTTATCACTTTAAGTTAAAATTTCATCACTTTGAACTCATTCTTTTAGTGGAAAACACATGCTACACATAGACAAGAAATATCATTACGCGATTCAAAAAGAGTACATTTCTACAAGACTACTGCTTTTTCACACATAAACTTAAAATTCGTCACCCCCACCCCCTCTCGCCACAACTATTTACAAACGAGATTTTGCTAAGCAGCCACTAGAGATTGTAAGGACTTCAAATAAGAAAATCCACCTCCACATTCTTTGCAATCTCAGTTGTAGTTAAAACATAACGTTAAAAAAAAAAAATTCTGTGGGGATGGCCGTTATTTGGAATTCGTTGTTCGGAGGTTTAGTGTAATGTTATTTCTATGGAAGAGATTCGGTAATACTAAAACATGGCCGGTATTCGGAGGTTACCGTTGTAGGAGGTTTCACTGTACATAAGTTAAACTGAAAAAAAAGAAAAATTGTCAGAATCTCTTTGCAAGATCATTTTTAAACATATTAACTTAAAAAACAATATATGAAATGCAAGAAATATTTAAAATCCAAAAAGTATGCTCCTACTGGCTTTTCCTCAAAATAGAGCATTAAAGCAATTTTTAAACATAAAATTAATAACAGAACTAAAAATTATCTTTTGTGGTGGTTGAAATTTATAGTGTTTTAATTAATATTTATTTTCACTTTGATAAGTGTCAAAAGACAGTAAGATTTTTGCATTTGGTATTCAGTCGTCCTATTATTAAGTTGGCCAATGACCTTGAAGGGATTTGCTATGCTATGGGAAAAGAAAACTGGTAACACAAGATTCATATTACTCCTCAGAGGACCCTGAGAATCAGGAAAATCTCGATGGGAAAAATTTTGGTTGTAAAATCTCAGAGGAAAGTAAAAAATGTACTCCAAAATCGGGGAAACGATCAATTATTCTTTTAAATGCAAACAGTTGTTATTTGCATGCACCGTAATTCGTGATGTTCTAATGAAATCAAACTGAGATAGTAGAAGCAACTATTCAAATTACAAATAAAAATTAATGAAGAAATGTGCAAAAGTTATAGAATGTAAACTAGAGTCCTGAATCTGACCCGAACCCAAAAATCCCATTTGAAGTCAACCTGACCTAAACCTGACAAAAAACATTTTTCTCAACCTGCAACCAGACAAAATAATTTCCAAACTTACATGTTTCAATCCGAAAATAAAGAAAAGTAAATCATGTTTTAATGCCATTATGAAAATTATATCTGTAGTACAAATTTTATCTTTTATGTAGAAAAATAGAGAAATCTATACTCTAATCTATAATAATAAGGAAAGAAGTTTGTGTGCGAGTGTGTCGACAGTGTTCTGAAGAGACCGCTGCACGTAGAGCTATAAAATTGGGGAGAAAGGTAGGTCTATATATGAAGTTTTGCACCTCGAAGCCCGATTTTCGATTTTTTGATTAGATTTTTTTTTTAATTTAATTTTTTATGTGATTTTTAGCACTTTTTTAAGTTTTGCAGCGATTTTTCTACATTAGTGAAAAGAATACGGTTTCTTTCTTTTAACCCAATATAGTAAATTTTGTTCTCTTTTCAAAAAAATTTATTTGGAATTTGTACAGCGATTTTTGAATTTTTAGCAAAATTTTTATGCGATTATTGAACAGCATTTAATGCATCTCCATACCTATAAGGGGGTTACCATAGGGGGAGGGGGGACAGTTCTGCCGCCAAGTCTGTCACCAACTTGGTGATATATCGCCAAATTTGGCAACCAAAATTAGTTGCCAAAAGTGACACCAACTTGGCGATATCTTTAATATTTCATCAAATTTCCATAGACTTCCATTGTAAACCAATAGGGATTACTTGCTTACAGAAAATCAACGAATTGAGATATTTTAATGCAACAAAAAATAATATTAACTTAAAGGGTTATTATATTTAAGGAAATCCAAGTAAATTAAATTATGAATAAATGTAACATGATATAGTGCTTAGCATGCTTTCCCAAACATATATTTTAAGAGAGCCCGCAGGTCAATGGAATTAGATTTGAAACTTTCATCAATTATAGCAAATTTTGACTTTTGCGATTTTTAATTCGATTTCTACGTTTCCACATTAGTGAAAGGAATCAACTTTCAATCTTCGAACACAATATATAATTTTATTTCTCTTTTCAAAATTTGTGCAGCGATTTAAATTTTTTTCGTGATATCTTGTTGTGATTTTCAGAGCTTTTTTGTAATTCGTGGTTTTTTTTACATACCTGGGCAACGCCGGGCAACGGTTTGGGATGACAAATTTTCTTTGTGTGTCATATTTAGGTTTTTACAAGGCAGGTTATTGGGATTTTCACAAAAAGTTTGACGAGTAGTATATTTAGTATGAAAATATATATGCATTTGCATATGAATGAGTATATGTTCAATTTACTACATGAGAAACAAAATGTATATAAGAAATGTGATCATAATTCTTCTTTATGGTACAGTTAAGATCCCTTTCTTTTTTTCTCAGAATAGGAAAAATATTACCAACATTTTGTTTTTGATACGCAAAAAAACATATGGATCCTATTTGCGATAGTTTACGCACACATACACAACGCATGTTGTGTGTAGATTGGGGGTGTCCACTATTCTCCCAAGTGTTAGGAATTAAAAAAATGTTCGCTAAACAGAGATATCACCTTTTCAGGTGTGTCCATTTTGGAGGTGTTATTGTATATAGTAGATTTTCAACCTGAAAAAGTAGTTTAGGCTTTCTTTTGAAAAATCGGGTCAACCCATACCTGACCCACAAGAGTCAAAACATAACCTGAACCCAAAACAGTGAATGTCAACTTAACCCACAGCAAAAAATGTAGAAGGCAACAAAAAATATAACCCAACTCGATGCAGATTCTGATAGGTTTCTTGTAAGATAATCATTCATAAACTGTTAGCTTGATGAGAACCCATTGTCCCATTTATTAAGGATTTTGTTAATTCTTAAATGACGATTTGTTCTGTCTAAGGACTTGTTTGGATTTAAGTAATTTTTTAATCTATTATGTTGCAGCAACGTATTTAAAAAGTTTTTCATTTTTGAGACCTGTGTAGTAGACCGGGACACTGACAGTCACCTCATCAAGTTCATGGCTGAAGTTCCAGAATTGGTTAAAACTCTGTATACATATTAAAACACAATCGGTCTGCCAAATCATATCTTGGTGGAAAACGCCTGAAAACCTGATTTCAGCAGTTGACTCATATGTTTACTATTGCGTTTTCCTGCTCCCAGTCCTATTAATGTTAATTATTGATGTGGAAAAATTATTTATCTTGGAAAATAACTCAGGAAGATTTTACTATTATTATTTATTTATTTGAAAATTAGTATGAATCTTGATCGTAAATATATCCAGTTCAAGGAAGAGACTTTTGTTAAACTTTCATCTTTAATATATAATTTTGAATTAATTTTTCAATTTTCAGCAGTGAAATTATGCTCGAAATTATTGAATGTTTAATACGGGATTTTTCACATTTCGAACTAAGCATAGAACCAACAGAATAAAAAATGTCAAAGCCGGGAATCAAACTCGGAATCCCTGGAATAGCGCTCCAAGAGCTCAACCATTTAAGCTGTGAGAACGATACCCAGCTTAGTATCTCAATCACATATGTTAGTAAGGCTGCAACTGCAGCACAACATGGAATAGTCTTCATGAGCACACAATTCTGCGGTGAAACATGACACAAATAAACCCAGCATCTGCTTATTCCAAGCGTTCCGGGTTCGATTCACGGCTTGGACATCTATAATTCATACTACATATATATATATTTAAACAATTATAAATTTATTGACAATTTAAATGAAAACATCTTGCTTTTACATATCTTCTCTACAAAATATTCCTGGTCCATAAAATCCGGGTAAACATCTGCAAAATCCTTCATTTTCTAGACTATTTCTCACACAAGAAGCATGCTTGGAGCACTGAAGATCTCCTGTGCAATAAGATATCATTTGTCCAACTTTATCATCGTCAATATTCCTCTCTTGTTTCAGATTAATATTAACTATGTTAGGAGTTTCTTTCGTATTTTTGGCTGAAGAATACAGTTTTTCATTTGCTGAACTGATTTTTGCAATAGCTTTTAAAGTGGTAGTTTCGTTGGATCGGACAATAGTATAAAGATCACCTTCAATATTAGCTTCGTCGATATCTCTTTGTTTTTTCAATTGCCTTTTTCTGTGTGATCTGTGATAACTTTCTTTAACTTTATTGTGGGCTATTCGATTGCTTTGAAATTCTAATGTTTTTTTGTGCCGCTTCAACTTTTCTTCTTGGTATGTGATATTGTGACTTGAAAAGGCCTTTAATACATCTCTATCTGTGAAGAGAAAAAAAAGAATGTTCAATACATTTTTAACTAAGACTGTGCATAAATGTGCTGTAAATATATTAAAGGGAAATTCTGCTTTGTTGATGTAAAAAAAAATAAGCAATTTTTAGAAATAATAATAAAAAAAGTAATAAAGATAAAATAATAAAAGTTGGTATGCGTATATATCTTTTATTTCATTACTGGCAGAATCACCCAGCTTTGTCTGTATTGACCATCATGAATTATGAATAAAAGGAACATGATACAATGCTTAGCATGCTTTCCCAAACATACATTTTAAGGGAGACCAAACTGGTCGCCAAGGGCGGCTAGTTCCTTTGTAATTATGCAGTACTAAAATAAAGGCTGTGGTCGGAAGTAGTGCATTACAAGTAACAAAACTACAGTAGTCTCTACTTTTTCTAGTTGTTTGTAGTGTACAACACTTTCTAATGTTACTTTGGTGGTGGTGTGGGGGGGGAGGATTATTATTCTGCCAATCATGCTTCATAATTTGCTTCTGCACTAAGTAAACAAAATTGTTAGTAGATACATGAGTAAACAATAATTTCATGTCCCAATACAGTAATTACTATAAGAATAGTAAATACAGTCGACGCTCATTATAATGACTCCTCGCGTGCCAAAAATGTGGGTCGTTATAATGGAAGGTCGCTATAACGAAAGTGAATGAAAAAAAACTCTGATCATGTGCATGAAAATTAAGGTTTCTAAGGAAATTTTATAATACAACATTATTACTAAATTATTTTTACTTTCGTATCAAATAAACATTGACAATGAATAATTATAAAAACCAATTTAAGAGAATGATTAGGTATTTCTAAAATAAAATTTAATGTAAATGTTAAATCACACACACACACAAAAAAACTAACATTTATTTTCTACAAAAATAATTCGAAATAGTTGTTTATTTTTTGTGCATTTGATATTTTCTTTAAACAAAATTTTTCATCTCAATTAGTTAATTTTGATAAGTAATTTTGTGTTTTCTTGTCTTTAAAAAAATGTTTTAAAGTGTCATTTTAAGACATTAAGCAATAGGCATCAATGCGCAGTGAGCGATGAGTTCTTGGGAAAAGAAAATGGTAATCCTTTTTTGGGAAAAAAATCTGGAGGAAAGTTCAATTCGATCGCTGTATTGGGAAATG
This sequence comes from Maratus speciosus, assembly GCA_963932465.1. Taxonomy (NCBI): domain Eukaryota; kingdom Metazoa; phylum Arthropoda; class Arachnida; order Araneae; family Salticidae; genus Maratus; species Maratus speciosus. Next base: position 58,713,703 of record OZ010798.1, read on the forward strand.
AGCTGCTTGCTGGATGTTACATTGCATGTAAAAATAACATATGATAAAAGTGATATATTTCGGGACATTTTGCATAGGTCCTTATAATGGAACGGTCACTATAACAAGCGTCGATTGTAAAATTTATGCAATCTTTGTTTATGTATAAATACAGGATGTTACAAAAAATATATATATTCTCACAATTTAAATTACAACACTACAGATTATAACAATAGGTACAGTCAGACCTCTATTTAGTGAATTTCTCTATTTTGCGAACTTTTCCTTGGAACCAAGAACATTTTGCGAATTTCTTCATAAAAAAACCAAATAGCGAAGTGCATTCTCTATTTAATGAACTTTTTCTTGTGATCTAAAATTTTTTTTCTCCCCATTTCTCAAAATATTTTTGGACATTTCAAACTTATTCTTTGTTTAAACACATTTTATGATGTTCAATGACCTTGAACTGGTTTTACCAGGTTCCTTCTTTGTCAGCAGTGATGAGAATCCGGTAAGTACGGAAGACGGAGACGATAATCCCTTAGAGTAACTTGAAAAAATATGGATACAGATGAGAAAAAAAGAAGAAATTATCCATTATGTGCTAATTGATGATTGTATTTCTCTTAATCCTGAAATTGAGACCCATTATCCGAATTGGATATTTTCGACAGTGTGAAAAATAAAAACAATACAGCAATGGATTGCGATGAAGATGAATATGAAGATGATGGGAATGAACATGATGCAGGAATTAACAAACCTTCGTAGGATGAAATGCTAAAATCATTAGAAAGAATCCGACGCGGATTATAGTTAGAAGAAAATACACATGAATGGTGTTTGGGGCATTGGAAAGATGCGAGACGTATTATGAGAGAAAGCACTTTTTAAAAGAAAAAACTCAGGTAAAATTAACAGAGTTTATCAGAAATTAAATTTAAGGACGCATATGTTAATGTATGGATAAAATTATTTGTTATAATAATAATAAATACGATAATGTCATTAAAATCCGTTTATTTTAATGTAAAACTATTTACTTTAAAAAGAAAATACAGTCTATTCCCAGACAATGTTTTGTTTTCCTTGCAGATTTCAAAGATTGAAACATATAGGAAAAATGAATTGATGATGGATATTGGTGGGTAAAATAAAAAAAAAATCGATATAATTTATTAAAAAAATGTTATTAATTACTTTTAGTAAAAATATTTAGTGATTATGAATTTAAAATCTGTTTTATGTAGTTTAAAGTATTTTAAAAGGTGAATCTCTATTTAACGAACTTTTTTCCGGGATTTAGCGACTTCGTTAAATAGAGGTTCGACTGTACAATCTTCATTGAGGACAAGGACTAATCTTGCTATGTAACTTATTCAATGTAGTCGCTTTAAAATGGGATGGGCATTTAATTTTGAAAGTCCTTCCTTGCCACCTGTTTGCTGAACAGATCTACCAGCCTCTCTTCATTTGCAGGATTTGCTGATGACTGCAGTCTTCCTGAACATTGCTTGTGAACATCTTAATACATTTCTATCTGCCCGAAACTTATGTCTAGTTCTAGCAATAGTAAGTCACTTAGTGGGATCTGTTTTCAAAGTCTTGTTATGTTTTTGAGCTTTCAGTAACCCTTTAGGATAAATTTCCTTCCATCAAAGTTTAGTTTGGTTTCAACCATTATTTCAAATTAGTTTGCTATAAAAAAGTAGTTTTCTGAACACTGAGTAAAGAGTTGGGGGAATTTTCAAGACATCAACTGTCAAAATTTTGGGACTGAAAACTGTTGATTTTATGAAGCTCTGAGAATTTTAAGTCTCAATTTTGAAAAATACTCTCTCTTTTTTATAACTTTTATTAATGTTGTGATAAATTTCTGCACCATAAGAAATGTAAATACAATAAGACGCATATAGTCATGGATTAGATATATCTACATTTATCATGAGATATAATTTAAGTTTCAACTGCACAATTTCTATTCTTGAAATTAATTGGGCAAAATATTTCTGAATTGTGCATGCACACATTTACAGTAAAACCTCCATAGTGGACACTTTCAAATAGTGGACGACTCTATTTAGTAAACACCTTTTTCAATCCACAGCACATTGCATATCTTTACCTCTGAAAAGCAGACACCCCTAAATAGTGGACAGATTCCGCAGTCCTCAGATATCTCGAAATTTATAGTATGTTAAATGGAGTAGTTTATAAGGTTATATTTATTGTAAAGGGATTATTATGTTAGAAGAGCAATTATGTATATCGGTAGAAAGAACGGAATTTTAATTTTAGTGCCAAACAAAATTTCGGAGAATTCATGTTTGATGTAAAATTTACAACAGGAAAGTTAAAAAGACATTGTTAAACAAAAAGAAAAAGTATTCGTTTAAATAGTATTATTTCTAAGTACAGTGCTTGATTGCCAAACAGGCTTGGGAGCACAGACTTCCCATATAAAAATGACACTAGCATGTTTGCTGGAAGCTTAAGTAGTTTTTTTGTTAATGTTAGGTCTTATAATCAGGCATGAAAGAGTTCCTCCTAAAGGAAGAATTCCACCTTTTTAAAAGCAAATTTGGACATTCTCTGGATTGATGCAAAAATGCAAAGAAAATATTAGAAGCATATGGGGGGGGGGGGGGTCTAGAAAGCTTAATAATTAGACATTTTGTCTACTCAAATCCTTGGAGTTTGTTTCTGAATTGCTGTACTATCAAATCAAAGGTGAGCTTTTATTATAAGCATTGGAAAATCATGTAAATTAAGTTCTTTAACTAGGCAAAGGTTGTATCCACAAGGTTCTTTTGGAATAGAATATTTTATTCTATTTAAAAAACACTTCTGAGTAATTTCAGCGATGCATTTTTGGAAATGTATTTCTAGAATAAAGATCAATTTGGCATGCATATATTTAGCATAGAGATTTTTTTTTCTTTTAAGTAAAGTCTTAAACATTCAAAATAATACGTTTATTTTGAAAAATTAATCTCTGTACTTCACATAAGTTCATCAGATACATTTGGATGGATTTATACTTTTAGCAAACTGTTTCCAATTTTCTTTTTTGATTTAATGAATTTAAACATTTATTGTTTTTTTTTTCTTTTAATACTTTCTAAGTTACAAAAAAAAAAAAAAAAATGTACAGTTATAATTCATTTTATTGTATGAATAACTGTTGAAATGCAATCTAAATTATACAAGTTTGGCCTTATTATATAGATAGGAAAAAAAATTCCACCTTTTTTCCCATTTCCCACTTTCATGCCTGTATAATGATTTATATGTATCTAAATGTATTACATACTTTTTGCAAGTCCCTTGAGGAGGAATCTCCTCTTTGTAGCATGCACATTTTTGTTGGTATAGACAGAGCAGGTTATGACTCCTTCTTGCTGTTGGCGCAGCTCTGAGATTCTGAGTGTCTCTCCGGAGGTACTGACTCTCATGTTGCTTGGTAAAGTTGCAGATTCGCCCTGATTCTCGGTGTACCAATGATAGCTCATAGATTCCAATGGTAAAGTGACATAACTCTCAATAGCCAAGTCTAACGTCTCACCGATATACACAAAACCAAGATCTGAAATGAAAAAAGTACTAATTTAAAATCCAAATCCAAATTGCTGACTTTCTGATACATTTTTGCTGTCAAATACAGGAAATAGGCAGGTGCTCTAATTCAGAAACTGTGTAATCGAAAAGTTTTTTCCTTGTTTTTTGAAAAAAGCAGATCTTTCAAAAAATACTGTCAAAGTTGGCATTTTGAGCCAAATTTCTGGACACGACAGTGTGAGGAAAAAAAAAAAATCTGCCACCATGATAGAACAATGTAAATGTGTCAGAAAGCGGGGAAATATATTTTTTTATAATCATCCTAAATAGTGTTTTAAATACAAGGCGTAATTGCCAAAAAAGCATAGACTTCACTTCTAAAAATCAACATGACCCCCAAAATGACTGAAAAATGGCAACTCCTACTCCAATTTTTATTATGTTTTTATATTTTTTAATTTTCTTATTAACTTTTGATTGCTTTAATCAATTAACGCTTAATTTTAAATTATAGATTATGGTGTGCAAAATTTTCACATTTTAAAGTATAGTATAAAATGTTTTATTTCAAAATTGTAAATCTTGATAAAATAATTTTGTCATAACTATTTTAATCACTTATTTTAAGGTTAATATTCTTTTTCAGTTTAATTCTAATTCTTACAGTTATTGTTAAAAGTTGATTTAGTTATGACAAACCTTCATCTGCTTCTCTGTACTATACAAAATATTTAAAAAAAAAATGGATATACATTTTTTTCATGCATTAATTCAATTTAGTTACAATGCATCTTTTTTAACATTTAACTAATTTTCTGAAATACATTGTATGACCAAAATTTAACTGCACAGGTAACAACTGTAGAATTTCAATGTAGGCAAATATGCTCTATGCAGCAGTTCCCATGCTGTCATTGGCGATGATTTATTGGGTTATAGAATGATCGATTAATTTTTCAAAAGTATTATATCAATTTTATCTTAGGTAAAAATATAACAAATGTACATCTTTAAAGTAAAATATTGTGAAGAAACAACTTTGGGAAAAAGACAGTGCTTTATTAAACATAGATTGCGTAGAGCACAACTAGAGGCTGAAGTTAACCTGTTTCAAAACTGATATAGATTCCTTCATTGGTGCAGAACAATGTTATAAATTGCATTACCTTTAATTGTGTACTTTTAAATGCATTTTTCGATGCAGATTAACAGAAGGTTAAATTTTATAATTAGAATGCTATTTATTATGATTATTCACATTTAGACTATCTAATTACTGCTTTATGCATTTGATTTACTTATGATTGTGAAATGAGTGTTTACTGTTTCCTTGTGTAAAAGGTGGGCTTTTATGAAAGTTCGTTATACATTAGGTAGGTCATTAAAAACTTCCAAACTTTGAAGTGAGTTATATAACAATAAAGTCTGGGAACTGCTGCTTGTATAGCATTATTATACAGGCAACATTAACCATTAACAAAAATTATTTTAAAAAAACTAATGAAATCTAAGTTCAGCTAAGCGACTCCTGGAAATAAATTTTGCGCCATTAATAAGTGTCAGTATAAAATTTAAAAAAACTTTTTTCCAAAGGAAAAGGGACTTGTAAATGATACCGTGCTTGTCTTAATTTCAGAGGTTAACTAGGCACTGCCAAAGTAATAGTTCTGATCAGGGCTTAATTTCTAAGAAAAAAACATACAAGAGCTCTAATATTCTGCAGTACTAACCCCCATAACGTATCTCCCCCATCCCTCCACACATATGCCATAATTTTAAATTTTACGTAAGCCTGAGCATAAAATTTCTAGTGTAAAGATTGTGCTTCAATATGCATTCACAGTTTTAGTGAATGTGGAACCAGTTTTTCTAGATAACCTTGTTATGCTTTGTGTGCCCACAACAAAAGGGTCAAGTTTCCCCTCCATCCCAACCCCTACAGGTTGAGAGATCAAACAAAGTGTGAGGAACAACTGTTTGTCTCACTTGTGGAAAAGTTTATGGTCCTATATTGTGTTACTAAATTCTCCCCATATCTCCCTCCCTTCTTTGTTGCAAGTGCAGTTGTTTGCTGAACCCTTTTCCTTTGGTCCGGGAATTCAATACACCTGTTTAGGATTTAAGGCACATGTGAAAAAAATGGCCTTTATGAGGGGTACGTTCGGCGCCTAATAAATTTAACATTATGTCTATGGGAAAAATTTCCGTTCCTAAAAATATTGGCCCTTGAATAGGAGTGGCCTTTAAAAGAAGTTTCACTGTATTTGTATTTTATACATTACAGTAGGACCTTGATTATCCGAAGTAATTGGTACCGACCACATTTCGGAAAATCGAAATTTTCGGATAATCGAGAATGCTTCAATTTAACGATTAAAAAGGATTGTATGCAATTTTTTTTATTGTGGTAAAAAGTGTTTAATAAAAATAAAGCAATAGCAAAATAGAAACAAGAATAAATTACCCGAATTTTAATTTTGAAATTAAGTACCTTTGACATATATCACAAGGGTATGAAAAAATGTTTTGTTTGTCGCAATTTCTATTGCCTTTGTTTTGAAGCTCTATCAGTTATATCACGGAGTTTTTTTATTTGATTAGTTCACTAGTATCACAGTCTTTCTGCCGCTCCAGCCATGCCATCGATGCAAAAGATTTAAAAACTTCAGAATTGTCAATTTGTTTATTTTCTTCGCTCCCCTCTTCAGCTTACGGGAGCTCAAGTTAAATTCAAAGGGACTCTAAGAAAGAGAATCGAATATATTTATATCTACTCGTAGTTTGGAAAGAACCGCTTGCACACAAAGAATAAAATAGGTAAAAAAAAAAAGCTTTAAAAATGGATTTCGGTTAATCGAGAGTTTTGGTTAAAAGAGTTTCGGATAAAAGAGGTTCTACTGTATTAATAAAAACTCAAGCGATTTTTATTCTGCAAAAGAAAATTTTAATATATTCACAGATATAGTAACAAAAAACATAATGAACGAAAACTTGTCTCAATTGTAATGAGACTAGATATGTTCATAAATTTCCTTGAAAATCCTTTTCCATTTCTTACCTTCCACAACTTCTATACATTTAACAACTTTTGTAATGTTATGATTGATGATGTTGAAACCCCCCACCGAACAACATCTTACATTTTCCATTTAATATAATTATTTTTTTAAATACAAATTGTTTATCAATTGCTCTGTTATGGTCACTTACAGGGTTCTCGCTGGCTTTTGACTAACATTAGCGATCTGGCGAATAAGAAATCGAAAACAGTGGCCAAATGGAAAGAAATCTTAGCAAAATAGATTCGGCGTGAAACACTGGAAAATGTATTTTTAACCCCCTTATTGTAACCATTTTTTTCCAAATATCCTAAAATAACTTTTTTTTTTTTTTTTTTGTAATTGCTTATAAAATAGAAATTCGACTATCCGCTACAGAAACTATTAAAAATAAGTACATTCTAAATGCCTCCTTAACGTGTAAATGTTTTAGACGTTCTTTTGGCAGTCAAAATAAAAATTAAAAACAGCTATCCTTGATTTACCGTTGTGAAAATATACACAAAAAATTTCTGAGATTTCGACTCTTAACCAATCGAAAAAATTTGACCGGCCAGTGATATTTTGCTTACAACTAATTAATAGCATGGTAAATGGCTAATTTCAATACCGCATTCCAGTAAAACTTTTCACTATTTGGCGCTGGATGCGGGTAATTTTGTTTCTGTTTTAACTGGCGTGACGCCGCGCCGGTGTATAGATAGTGATTAACTCGCAATAGAAGAATAGCAAGAACATAATCCTTGTAAAGATCTGAACTATATCAGATTCGCCATATAGAAAGAACTAATGCATTTCTAAAACAGGGTAAAAATATGGTAAAGTCCACTAGGACGTGCGGTAAGTTGAAATAAATTACTCAGTCACCATCGCTCTTGCACATTTGACAATCAGTGACAGTTTGCTAATGCTAAGGAGCAGCCGGTATTCTTTTGATCTTTGAGCGTGGGAAGAGAACTCACATACTTTCTCACGAGAGCATATGATCGCAGGATCCACGTGCAAAAAAAAGAGGAGTTTCTTAAGGTGTCCATTCAGGGGACAGCGGAAAAGATTCCTGGGAGGTTCTTGAAAAGAACGGACAGTTAGTGGCTGAGAAACTCACTATTGTTTTTAGAGGGAGATAATTGAGATATATAGACGAGAGGAGGATGCAGAGGGGATGAGATTTTGGCTGGAGTTGGAAGAGCGACTTTTGGAGTGGAAGATTTTGAAGGCCGAAAGGGCCGGACTTTACGATCCCTAGTACGAGGGAATGATACCCGAATCAGCGGCGACAGGGCACCAGGGTGCCGTCGCGGAAAAAGGAGATCTTTATCTCGGAGACAAGACCAGCGTTCTCCATTCAAGTAATGCTATGCCTGTGGACTTAATAGACTAGCTGCCACCTTCTCATAGACACTATTTCTGATACATAAACTTTGTTCAACAAATTTTACATTGTTGTGTACATAGCGACTTATCATTACTCCAGAATATTTTGTATTGTGTTATAAAATAAATTTCATGTTATCATATTCTAAGAGAATATAAATTGCTAAGCCTTCGAAGATTAACACCCTCGACCATCGCTACCGCCTTCTTAGGACACGGCACAACTGGTGGCAGCCAACGAAACGAACTTTTATGTGCAAAAAATAGTACAGATGAGATTATTAGCAGTCTGTGATTAAAAACAAAAGAGAGCTGAGCATCGAGCAGCAGGACAACGTCATAGCCGCAACACTGCGAAGGAGTCAACAGTCCAGCGACCCAGGAGAGAGCAAAGGGGCATCCAGGAGATCCACCTAAAGCCAAACGGAGAGAGCCGACAACCGACAGATTCCCTCGGAAAGGCCTGACCCTGACGCAAAGAGAGTGACTGATACCTCAACAGCAGCACACTGGCCAAAGCAACTGTGACGGGACCTCAACACAACAGAGCAGGTAGGCTCATTATTTTTTTGAATGGCTCTCAAATTTTGTTTTAGTAGAATTTAAATGTTTTAAATTCGGGATCTAAAATTGTGAGATAGTAAAATTGTTGTAATTTGTAAAGTAAACATTAAGATAAGGGCATCAAGCCATGTATAACAGAGGGAAATTCATAGGCATTTAAGATAGCTCAAGCTAGGGAGCAGATTAAAATCTGGTTTGTATTCGAAACGAATACAAAGGAAAATTTTGTTTCTAAGAAAGGAAGCGGAGAAAATTTTCAGGGGAGATTGCAGTAGCGAGCCGAAAAAAAAAAGGGCTCAGGGGAACAGTTTTTTAAATTAGAGATGCAAGTAGTGTAATATTACATGTAAATTGTGAGGAAAATTAATTTATGTTAGTTAAACTACTGAATAAAGATATTTTCTAGAAATTTATGGTCAGAACACTGATTACACTGGTCATGGTTTGCAAAGAAGTGCTCAGATTTGAAAAATTTGAAAAGTTTATTCGAAATATATGTGTACAATTTCTATAAGATTTTATTTTATATTGTGTTTTATCCTGTGTGTATAGGGACTTATCTTGCACATTGGTTATTTTTAACAAAAGGGGAAGGTATCCAAAAAATTTCACAGATATTGTAAATTTATACTTTATATCCTGTATTTGTATTTAAAATTTGTTTATGTAAACATATTTTATAGTGTTAATTAACAGGTTTTGAATTCTCCGAGGAAATTATTGGTATAAATTATTGAAATTGTGTTAAAAATAAGGCTTCATTATGACAAAGGTGACCGCATTAAAACATTGCAGAAAAGTTGATTTACAGAATTTAGCAGCAGAATTGGGTGTAGCACTTGAGAATGGGGATACAATAGAAATAATCATCCAAAAAATTGAGCAATCAGATAGCTACGACGAGGACCTTGCGCTAACGCAAGCCAAATATATTGTACAACATAGAGAAGACTATATAGCTAGGGAAAAAGAACAGTTAGAATTAGAAAGAGCTAAATTAGACAGCGTAGACAGACAGAAAGAAAGAGAATTCAAACTATAAGAATTAAGATTAACGCAAGGCACAGAGAGAAGCAGTTCAAGTGCGAGTAATCGTTCTGATAGAGGACCAAAATTAAACATAAAATCTATCATGCATTCGTTCGATCCAGACAAATCAGACATAACTTTATTTTTAAATTTATTTGAGAGACAGGCAGAAAGATCGGGGATCGAGTCAGATAATCTAGTAACTCATCTTTTAGCTTTATTGCCCCTACAAATTGCAGAATTAATTTTACGAGAACCGTCTGGCAGCGTGGACAATTTTGCTCACGTGAAAAAAATTCTCTTAGAACGATATAGGTTAACAGCAGAAGCCTATCGTTTAAAATTAATGAAGCATCAAAAAAATACAAACACCCCATGGAAAGACCTAATCTTCGAATTAAATAGTTTTCAAGACGGGTGGCTTGATGGGTTGGGCATCAAAACCTTAGAGGAGCTAAAAGACCTGCTTATTACGGAACAAATTAAACGAAGAGTGCCGATCGAAACTAAAAATCATTTTATCGATTCGTGGGCAGAGTATAAAAAACCAGACAAACTCGCAAAAGATTTGGACGGGTATGAAGCAATAACGGGCGCGACGTCCTGGAAAGGGTATGCCAGACCCCCCCGTGGAAAAAAGATTCGAGAAACCGAGATATGCGGAAAAAGACAGCGAAAAATGGTCCGATCGCCCAAATTACGAGGAAAGGGACCCGAGGAAAAATGCTGATAATAAATTTAATTGGCGGGAGAAAAATGACGATAGGGAAAGGCAAAAAGCTTTCGAAAAAACAAAACAAAGCACTTGCTTTCAATGCGGAAGTCCAAAACATAGGATACGAGACTGTCCAGATTTAAAAAGATCGGAAAAAGAAATAAGCACGGTACATCATGTTAGGTGTAGTACGAAATTAGATAAAGGTTTCGAACCATATTTAAGTAAGGGAAAGATAAATGGAGTAGAAATTACAATGTTACGCGATACGGGAACCATGGATGATTTATGTCCAAGAAGATTCATTAATAAAGGGCAATTAAACGGAGAAATTAAGTGGTTAAGACAACCTCTGGACAGGGAACTTCAACAGCTTCCGGTTGCGGAAATAAAGTTAGAATTAGCGGATAAAACGGTGATAACAACTAAAGCACTTATCACAGACAACGAGTCAGATTTGGATTACTATATCCTTGGAAACAGAACACAAGAATTAATCAATTCGCATGAGCGTAAGAAAACTAAACAGCTGACCAAAGAAAACGAAACCAATTGCAATCGAAACTTTCAGCCGTGCATTCAGAGGGTGAGTCAATCACGAGAGATTAATCCGGAAAACGTCACGGCAGACGATGAGTCGGACGTGAGTGAAGGGGAGGAACCCATTTCTTTACTTCCGCTCGCACAGGAGTCGAACGAGAATGACAAAATACCGTTTGAAAATGAAACTTATAGCTTAAGGAAAAAAAGTAAGACGGATTGTAAAAATGCACAAAACATAGTCAAGTCGCGTGAGGAATCGATTTCCAGGTCAAAAAACTTTCGAGGCGATAGGGATTTGGAAAAACAAACGGGCGTTACGAAAAAGGATTATAACGGTAATCCGAAAAACAGAATAGCGACGAATTCGTGAAACTTCGAGAAAGAGGGGAGAACAAAAGACAGCGTTCGAAAACGTAAAATAGGAAAAGTCTATGGGTCAGAAAACCAAGAGAAACAGCTGTCAGGTGAGGTCAAAAACTTAAGGATTATAAGAAACTCAGACACACACATAACTCGCGAAGACAAGAAGTCAAAAATACCTGTAAAAATCATACAAAATAGGCAAAGTATTGGACAAGAAAAGCTGTTCAGAGATTCATCTCAGATAGAAGGGATTAAAATGAGGGAACAGCAGGTTAAGTCGCATGACGTCGGTAAAACAGTCAGAAGGGAGAGTGAAAACTCAGTTAAAAATAAAAAGTGCGAATTACAGATTTTATGCAAAACAGTAGAAAAGGATTTTAAACCCGGGAAACAAATACTAGATTTAGGAACAAACGGTCAACAAAATGAAACTGATAGTTGGGAGGACATTAAGAAAGGGAAAGGAAAAATAGCAAGGGTGGACGAACTTATAGAGATCCCCAAAAATAAAAAAACAGGCGAAAGCAAATAAAGCGAAACGTGCTAGAAAAATTAATACGAAAATGAAAAGTAATAGAGGATTAAAGGTCTGGAAAATTGCTGGTCAAGGAGAGAAGTTTAACACTCATAATTCCACAAATAGATTGGAAAGGCGAAAATGGAAAGGAATTGGCAACACGAAAACGGGACAAAAAAGTACGAACATAGATTTAGAAGCCAAAATCAGGGTAAAAATAAACAAAAATCCGAGAAAGCCAACGGTAGTTAAAATAACGGAGATAAATACATTGTCAAAATCTAAAAGGGAAACAGAAAACAGGAAAGGGTTAGATAAAAACAAGGAAATTGATCAAAAAGAAATCAGTGAAAGGCAAGAGGATCGGCAAAATTCAGAGAGGCATTCGACAAATAAACGAAAGAATACGAGAAAAGATGGGACTACGAGAATAGTTGCCATAAAAAAAATTAAAGAGCTGCACTGATAAGAAGAGTTTAATAGAAACGGATAGCAGTGCGCTTTCATCTAGGAATAGCAAAAACAAAATGACTCGTAAACCGCTCAAAAGGGCACATACTTTGCAACCTGACCAATATGCCAGAGTACAAAGGCCACGGAAGGACATTGTCCAAATAGATTTTTTGAGTAGGGCAGAGTAATCTTGGGGGAAAAAAAAGAAAGAAAATTGTATATAGTACGTTATCATTCCTTTTAATGTTTGACAATATAATATAATGTGAAGTGTTTTGAAATAGAATAAAGGGTAAAATATTATATAGAGTGTATAATGGATACTTTTTTTGGAGGGGCAGACAGGCAAGTAAAGTTTTTTCTTTTTTCTTTTTTTTTTTTGCATGTGAGCCATTCATATAAATTTTGAGTCACCTTTCTCTTTTCCAGAATATTTCGTCCTGCGGCCAAAATATTCTTTTAAAAGGAGGGGGGGGGGGTTGTAAAGATCTGAACTATATCAGATTCGCCATATAGAAAGAACTAATGCATTTCTAAAACAGAGTAAAAATATGGTAAAGTCCACTAGGACGTGCGGTAAGTTGAAATAAATTACTCAGTCACCATCGCTCTTGGACATTTGACAATCAGTGACAGTTTGCTAATGCTAAGGAGCAGCCGGTATTCTTTTGATCTTTGAGCGTGGGAAGAGAACTCACATACTTTCTCACGAGAGCATATGATCGCAGGATCCACGTGCAAAAAAAAGAGGAGTTTCTTAAGGTGTCCATTCAGGGGACAGCGGAAAAGGTTCCTGGGAGGTTCTTGAAAAGAACGGACAGCTAGTGGCTGAGAAACTCACTATTGTTTTTAGAGGGAGATAATTGAGATATATAGACGAGAGGAGGATGCAGAGGGGATGAGTTAGAAGCAGGAAAAAAGACACTAACATTCATGGATCAGATCAGTAAGATCCAGTGTGCTTAAACCTTGCTGTTGGAAATTTTGTAAATACCTCTTCTAAATTTGTAACCATTTTATTGTAATTGTTTTAAATTCTAACTATTGTGTAGGCTTTTCATATCGCATTGTAGTTTTTATTCTTATTTTAGTGTTAGGAAAAATTTAACTTGTATTTAATATGTAAAATGTATGGTCCCGTTTTGGGTCTTTTTTTTTTTATGGGGAGGCTAACTGCCACCGCTAAGCTATTCACCTTCAGCCGTCCTGGCATCTTTGAGTCCCAACCGAGTTCTACTTCTCACATCATCCTAAGTACTCTGATGTAGAGTAGTCTTCAGTTGCCATGGCACGGGGATGTGGGGCTGATGTCCCAGGCACCTCGTCAAACCGTAAGAAGTACTACTAAGTACAGAGGGGATGAGATTTTGGCTGGAGTTGGAAGAGCGACTTTTGAGTGGAAGATTTTGAAGGCCGAAAGGGCCGGACTTTACGATCCCTAGTACGAGGGAATGATACCCGAATCAGCGGCGACAGGGCACCAGGGTGCCGTCGCGGAAAAAGGAGATCTTTATCTCGGAGACAAGACCAGCGTTTTCCATTCAAGTAATGCTATGCCTGTGGACTTAATAGACTAGCTGCCACCTTCTCATAGACACTATTTCTGATACATAAACTTTGTTCAACAAATTTTACATTGTTGTGTACATAGCGACTTATCATTACTCCAGAATATTTTGTATTGTGTTATAAAATGAATTTCATGTTATCATATTCTAAGAGAATATAAATTGCTAAGCCTTCGAAGATTAACACTCTCGACCATCGCTACCGCCTTCTTAGGACACGGCACATCCTTTCCGTCTTTGGCTGTTGCTAAACTGAATTAGGTTTTGTCAGTATCTCTATAAACGGAGCAATGTAAATGGCACTGTACGATTGAATATGAAAAGCGAAATCAATCGTTCACCAACGCGGATTAGAATATCGACTTTATTGACTTTACTAAAAAGAGCAGAAATAGAGCACTCGCAATTTGGCGAGTCTGATTCCAAATGGATCATTTTGGCACAATGGCGAGCGGCAGCGAGAGCACTGGTCACTTACTACCCTGGATCAAATTTGTTAATAGCGAACTAATCTAATAAATATTTAAATTGATAATATTTTCATGATAAGGGAAGAACACAAAGAATTCTGAGTTGTGAACTTTGGTGCAAATTAAGCACTGGTTTTGATATAATGTAACGGTGAGGATTTTTTACTCCACTTTGATAATTTCTACAAAAAAAAAAAAAAAAAAAAAAAAAAGTAGATAATAAAAATGCTGCTGAAATGAAATGAATTAAAATTTGATGAACCTTCAGGTACGATATGTATTCTGAAGTTGACTTTGGCGTTGGGGATACTGTTGCCATTTCTTTCGACGAAGGAGGCAGAAAATTGGTTTTCATCCACGTCTATATCTGTGATGGGACTGACGCGAAGCTCGTATCCTCGTCTACCGATCACCAGATTGCGGGAAGATTTATCTGCAAAAAAACAAGGTAGATTATTCTTTAGAAAATGTCTTGAGTTTATAGATAATACATTTAGAAATAGATCGTTTCAATTAAATCATCTTTTTTTAATCTCATTTAACCCTTTTTCACTTACTTGGATTAATGACAATTTCCTTCATGCTACGGGATCCTTTCTGGGCGAATTCTCGTTTCCATACTACGTCGGGCCTGGCATGTCGACTTGCGAAGCCTGTTGACAAGGAAAAAGTGACTGTATCTCCAACATTTCTCTTCAGCCAGCATGTCCGCGTTGGGTGGTCCCAACGATCACATTCGAAGGCAGGTTTCAGAAAGAGGCTGCAATAAGATTTATAGGAACTAAATGCGAAGCAGGTTACACTCAGTGCACTCGCGATCATTCAAACTAATCACAAAGTCCCTAAACGAACTTAAATCTTTGTTCGAAACAGAAAGACTGGATAAAAAACATTGAAATAAAAAATTGCCTCAAATGGTAATTTGGCCAACATTTTCTTCTAAAAAGTACTTCTTTTCGTTAAAATTTTTATTTCATTCTATATTTCAGTTTTTTTCTGCTTTGTTTCTTTTATTATAACTCACTTTACGATAAAGGTAAGATACTGTTGTAGATCAGTGAGGAGCAGCACAGACCATCACCTTATCGAGTTGATGGTTGAAATTCTAGGATTAGTTAAAACTCGATTCGCATAATTGAACGCAATTGGTTTGCCAAGTCATATCTTGGTGGAAAACACTTGCAAACCCAATTTTAGTGGTTGACTGGTTGGCTCACCCTGTTTTTGTACCTTTTGGTACAGGAAAACACAATGATAAACCTATCTACCAACCTCTAAAATCGGCTCTGCAGGTGTGCTTTAGATAATTTTAATTTTAGGATATAATATGCGCTTCTATAATTTAATATTTACAATTTTAACAATTCATAGTATGGAAATGGTATAATTTTCTAATGTTAGAGAAATATTTCTTTTCTTTATTAATTATAATTATATATTTATTAATTTTAACAATTCAAATTATGGAAATGGTATAATTTTCTAATGTTAGAGAAGTATTTCTTTTCTTTATTAATTATAATTATTTATTAATTTTAACAATTCAAATTATGGAAATGGCATAATTTTCTAATATTAGAGAAATATTTCTTTTCTTTTGTGATAGCATGAAACATCATTTTTCTTCTTATAATCGAATAATTTGAACTTTTTCTCGGTCCCTACGAGTTTGAATTAATGAGCGTCGACTGCATAGACATGATTATTCAAAAAGAATTATCTGATTTCATAAAGCCGTATTTCAGAAACTTACTAAAGGAATGTAAAGTAATGTATACGGTATACAGTATGTAGGAATGTAACGGCTTATACTTATATAACGTTATCAACATTTTGCTAATTTTGGACTCCCCCCCCTTCTGCCGATGATATCGTTATAAATGCCAAAAAATTATTTTATTTTTAGATTATTTTTCTTTCTTTTTATACGCTTGCAGTTACACATATGAATGTGACACTATGACAGTAGACACATATGAATACATATTTATTAGTTGCATACTTTTCAGATCAAGAAAACAATAAATTATCAATAAATGAAATAAATTTATATCGAATAACATCTAAAAGAGTTAGTTACTATTTAAAAGTATTTAATAGTTTTCCGAATAATTTTTAGAATATCATTTTTCTCGAACCGGAATATCGGATTTGGGAATGTTATCCATTTTCAAATAAAACATTAAGGGGGTTCGGGATACAAAAATCTTCCATTTTTCTAAAAATATTTTATTGCAGTAAGAAATTTTCTGCTTTTTTCTTCTTAAAATGACGTTTAAATTATGTTTCTATCTTAATTAGAAAAGAATATATTAATTTTTTCGTTTTGGTTTGTTTTCAAAATCTAGCTTTCGAGCTATGGTTGTTATGCAAACGACTTCTTGTGAAAATGCGTTTTTCTTCATGATGGTTTTTTTCACCATTTCTCGTATATAAATTGTTATGACTCAAGAACCGTTAAAGTTAAATGGTTCAAACTTAGAACATCTCTTTTTCAATTAGTTTAATTTTGATTCAGCAAATTTGAAAAAAAAATATTTACTTTTGAAAATATGATTTTTTTTTTAAAAGTTACATGTATTTTTTTTTTAAATATTTTTAATTTTTTTTAATTAATATTTTTAAAAATGATGAATCAAAATTAAAACTTATATATTTCTGTTTATTTAAATGATAAAAAATTGAAACTCTACAAATAATATTTCGAGTTATAACGATTTTAAATTACCCCACTTTTTTAATAAATTTTAAAATTTAAATTTAAAAAAATTTGTATAATAATTAAATTAATATAAAACAAGTTTTATCATGCGATTTTGTTTACAAATAATATGGTTAAACATCACAAAAAAATTCAAAATTTTAAAATAAATAAAAATTATTTTAAAATGTGTCCCGGACCCCCTTAAACAGCCGAACTGACACATGCAAGAGTAACGAAATAATATTAATGTTAATGTTGTTAATTTATCATGTTGGTCAGCAAAACATGCTTGTTGAACATGAAAATGTTTATTTTAGATTGGATAGCATTCAAAAATTTTATATTCCGGGCTAGAAAACTGCGATTGACACACCGACTAAAAACAACCCGGAAACGTTTCCGAAAGTGACAGCAAAAGATGCTTTGTTTTTATAAATGTATCTTTAAGGGGTTTCAGGACTCTTACAGAAAAAAAAAAGACCATTTTCAATATTTAAATTTAATATCTTAAAATGTATTTGGTTTTAAGGGGGTCCGGGACACATTTTCAAAAAAAATTTATTTATTGAGTTAAAATTTTGAAATTTTTTGTGATGGTTAACCATATCATTTGTAAACAAAATCGCATGATAAAACTTCTCATAATTTTTTTTTTAATTTAAATTTTAAATTTTGTTAAAAAAATGGGGTAGTTTAAAATCGTTATAACTCGAGATATTATTTATAGAATTTCAATTTTTTTTTCATTTAAATAAACAGAAATATATAAATTTTAATTTAGAGCCAGCATTTTAAAAAATATTAATTTTTAAAAAAAATTAAAAATATTTAACGAAAAAATTACAAAAAAAGTGGTGCAACTTTTGTTAAAAAAACATATTTTCAAAAGTAAATATTTTTTTCAAATATGCTGGCTCAGAAGTAAAGTAAAATAATTGAAAAAGATATGTTCCGAGTTTCAACCCTGTATCTTTAACGGTTCTCGAGTTATAAGAATTTAAATATGAGAAATGGTGAAAAAACCTATCATGAAGAAAAACGCAATTTCACAAGAACTCGTTTCCTTGACAACCATACCTTGAAAGGCAGATTTTGAAAACAAACCAAAACGAAAAAATTAATATTTCCTGTTCTAATTAAGATAGAAACATGATTTAAACATCATTTTAACCAGAAAACGGCAGAAAATTTTTTAATCCAATTAAAAAAAAAAAAAATTGAAAATTTGAAGGTTTTTGTGTCCCGGACCAAATTAAGACACAATTTTAATTGGGATGAAAGATATTAGTACGTTCTTTCATTTCATGTATTTAAAAAATTGTAAGATGCAGAATTCGTATTAACAGGGGGGGCTACAAATTGTCAGACATTTGATGAGCAGAAAATCGGCATAACAGATTACACGCAGGATTACAAAATTTTGCACCTGGAAAGTAAATTTTGGTGCCTACTTATACTTCAGATGGTAATGATTCCCCTGGACCTAAATAAATTGGCATTTAAAGCATTCTTACATTTTTAATACAAAGTTGTATTTAGATAATGTAAAATTTAGAAAATTTCAACACTATAATCACCTATAAAAATATTTTGTTGAACAATAAAAATGAAATTTTAGGTTCAATTTATACAGACTAACATGAAACATATGTTTTGAAAATTTCATGTTAAAATATTGAGAAGTTTTTGGGATATTGCGAGCGTTATGTCCAAAAACGACATTTGGAGAAAAATGACTTCAAATTTTGGGGAAACGCTGCTTCAGCTATTGAGCGGGTATAATTCTAAAAGCCGTAACTTCTGTTCTAATGGGAATTTCAAGGAAACAATTACTATATCAAAATGTTCAGAAAAAATAGGAGTTTAACATCGAAAAAAAAAAAAAAAAAAAAAAAAAATTCGAAAATTTAAAGTTTTAAGAGTCCTGAGACCTCTTAAATCTCGAAAATGTTATGTTTTTAAGGTTTCTAAAGACAGAGAACGCTTATCGGAATCATGGGTAACTTGGAAGACGTTGTTGAATATTTTCGTTAGTACTTATATTACGTTTTTCTAGATTAAGAAATATTTGCCTTTTTTTACAGTACAGAGGTTGAAAAGTGATGATTGCCATTGATATAATTTTGATAGCTACTCGTAAACAATAATTTTTAACTCCCATTGTTACAAATTGTCCGCCATGTACTTTCTGATTTTAATTTTAAAGTATATACCTCATACTGTACGTTTATGTACTCTGTAATGAAGTCCCCGATAGAACCATAAAAATCATTTTTTAATAATTATTCTCAAATTGCCCTTCACCCAAAGAAAAAAAAACAAAAATCGAATTTCACCCCTTGTGGGGCGCGAGAAACCAGAATTATGGAGTAATATAAAACAGTACAAACTTACGGTTCTGTTGGCAACGTCTTATTGATGACGCCGAGTACGTCCTGGTCTTTCTTGATCGCATCCTCTAGAGTTTCTATCTCCTTCGCGAGAATTTTCAAACTCTTTTCGGTCGTGGGCAACCTCAGCTGTAGACCGATATCCAGGCCTCGCCTTCTCTCGTATCTTTGCGGGCCAGCAACGGCCGGGGCTTTCCACTTAAATCGCTGACCAGCATCCTTGTATCGAACCCTGCCGATAGGACTTTGGGTACATAACGGAAGTATAAGAACTATCGACAGTTTGAGCTGTGGGAAGGAAGAATTAATGAGTTAAATGTTTTGTACTAAATGAAAATGGGCCATTCGCCCAAGAAACATACATTTTCAGTGCTAAATTCTCTGAGAGAGGAAATCCAATTTTAGCAAACACTAGAAAAAATCCAAATTCTTTTGTGCAGGCCTGTATAGGATCTATAGATTTGTATATATGGGGCATTCTCACAATCTTTTGACTTTCGCGAATAAAAATCTGGTGAAATTAAACTTGCTAAAATAACATTTTAATCTGATAGCCTTAATGATTCAAAATAAAGAAAAAATGGTCAACAGCAAAAATTTTTTTATTTAACTGAGGTTTAAGTTAAACTTGCGAGTTTAATTTTCCTTACCGTTTTACCACTACATCTTTCTATTTTCTTCTAAACTTTTACTTATAATGAATTTACATAGTGCCCAGAGGACATTCAAATAAGAAATAATAACAATGTAGTATTTTTAGTACAAATTTTTGGTATAACATTGTCTTAAGGGGTGTTAAAGAAGGGACGGAAGGAAAAAAAAGGGGATGGTATAGGAAAAAAGGGATGGTAAGGAAAATTACCACTATTTTTAGGCACATCATGTTAAGACTAAGTGATAGCCACAATGTTTATAGATTTTTAGAAACAGTTATTTACATTGGATTAAATTTAAAAAAAAATAATAATTTACCTCGAAAAGTGCAGGAATAAACCTTGGGGGCGGTAAGACTACCCATACAGCCACGTTGCTTGAAATTGATATTTAAATGCTGATTTATATTCTGCAGTAAATTTACTGTCAAAGAATTTTAGACATTCTTTCTCTAGCATACTCCTGCATGAGAAAAAAATTCTGTGGCTGCATTTGAAGTGATTTTCTGTGTAAGATTAGCAAGAGGGATGGTAAGGAATCTAAAACCCAGGGACAGAGTTAAAAAAATAATATCAACCGTAAAAATGTGTGCTGGTTAATTTTTTGCTACATATTTATGTAAAGCAATTGTCCCAGTTTCGGAAAAAAATGACATCGAATTACTTTTATTGAAACAATTTTATACAGACAGCTCTAAACTTAAAAAATCCCTGCCGGCCCGGCCTACAGGCGGAGGTAGATTTCGAAGTTAAGTATACTAATTTCACAAACAAAAACCAAATCATGATTAGAGATAAACCCACTTTAACAATTTTATCTGGCCGCTTTTGACGAGATTTTATTTCATTTTTATATAATAACTGGTTTTATCAGAATCATGTTAGGGCGGTATTGAAAAAAATACTTTTCCATGCTCAACAACTCGAAATTTTCTGGCATAACTCCAGATTCCTTTTTAATAGAAAAAACATGAAACTTGTTGACGTGATTTTTGAAGAGATTTATAAGCGACCTGTGTTTTTAATTTTCGTTCAATTAATTAAAACTTGATATATAAACAATTATTTTCTCAGTAAGACAATATTTTTCGTTTCTAACACAATCGCTTCGGGAAATTCCATTCAAATTGGCCACTTTGACATCATTTTTTGAAATATATTCTGCCTCTATCAAAAAATCGATCATTACGGTACATTATATAGTTTCTGAGTAAGCGAATATACCAATTGGATGCATTTGAGAGCAAAAATGAATTTAAAAATGAGTCAGAAAATAAGCAGTTTGGATTTGAATACTCCCTTACGATGATTTTTCCAACACAATCCGCTTCGGGAAATTCCGTTCAAAAGGCCCATTTTGACAGCATGTTTTAAAATATATTCTGCCTCTATCAAAAAATTGGCCATTACGGTAGATTATATAGTTTCTGAGTAAGAAAAGGTACCAATTGGAAGCCTTTGAGAGTAAAAATGAATTGTAAAATGAGTCAGAAAATAAGCAGTTTGGATTTGAATACCCCCTTACTAAGATGATTTTTTCCTTCAACAGCTATGTATTTTTAATTTGTTTTTGCTGTAAGAATTGGTCCTATCCAAAATTTGTCTATATAGATGTTGTAGACAATATTAAGAAGATATATGATAAATTCATGGGGATTTTATATCTTTTGAATTGACGGAGTTATGGATTTTTTAGGTAGATTTCGTATGAAATACTACCTATTGGGATCGTTCCTATGTTGGAATTTCTGAAAAATTTTTGCAGATCTACACCGATCATGACTCCTAGAACCCAAAACCACCCTCAGTAAAAAACTTTATATATCTATCTATCTATCTATCTATCTATATATATCACTTTCTTCTGGACACGATAACTTTCGTAATTCTGCACCAATCTCTTCCAAACTGATACATAAAATCAAAGGGCATAAAATCTCGGTCAAGTTCGTTAATGGGCAAAATCGGACCAAGGAGATGGAAATAGGGAGGGGTTTTGTGAAAACCGAAAACCCCCCATAACTTCTTAATTTTTGTACATATCAAATCAGTTTAAAGATTTTATTACTTCTAAAAATAGGGCCAAAAATTTATGTATCACAGATTTTTGATAAAGTTAAAAATGGGCTCCAGGGGCGCAAAAAATACGGTTTTGGGGAGAAAAAAATTCATAACTTCGTCAATTCTCAAGATATCAATTCCAATTAATTTTATTATAAATCTCCTTAATATTATCTACAACTTTTATATTCACAAGTTTTTGATAGGACCAATTCGTACCGCAAAAAAAAATTAAAAACGAAAACAAAAAGGGGGTTTGAAGAAGTAAAAAATCCATAACTCCTTCAATTCAAAAGATATAAAATCCCCATGAATTTATCATATATCTTCTTAATATTGTCTACAACACCTATATAGACAAGTTTTGGATAGGACCAATTCTTACAGCAAAAACAAATTAAAAATACATAGCAGTTGAAGAAAAAAATCATCTAAGTAAAGGTGTATTCAAATCCAAACTGCGTATTTTCTGACTCATTTTACAATTCATTTTTGCTCTCAAAGGCTTACAATTGGTACGTTTTCTTACTCAGAAACTATATAATGTACCGTAATGGTCGATTTTTTGATAGAGGCAGAATATATTTAAAAAAATGCTGTTAAAGTGGGCATTTTGAACCGAATTTCCCGAAGCGGACTGTGTTGGAAAAATCATTGCATTAAGGATGCACTCAAATACAAACTGCTTATTTTCTGACTCATTTTTAAATTCATTTTTGCTCTCAAACGCATTTAATTGGTAGATTCGCTTATTCAGAAACTATATAATGTACCGCAATGATAGATTTTTTGATAGAAGCAGAATATATTTCAAAAAATTATGTCAAAGTTGGCATTTTGAACGGAATTTCCCGAAGCAATTGTGTTATCACTTTCTTCTGGACACGATAACTTCTGCAATTCTGCACAAATCTCTTCCAAACTGATACATAAAATCAAGCGACATAAAATCTCGGTCAAGTTCGTTAATGGGCAAAATCGGACCGAGGGGATGGAAATAGGGAGGGGTTTTGTGAAAACCGAAAACCCCCATAACATCTTAATTTTTGTACATATCAAATCAGTTTAAAGTTTTTATTACTTCTAAAAATAGGGCCAAAATTTTATGTATCACAAATTTTTGATAAAGTTAAAAATGGGCTCAAGGGGCGCAAAAAATAGGGTTTTTGGGAGAAAAAAATTCATAACTTCGTCAATTCTCAAGATATTTTTATTTCCAATTAATTTTATTATAAATCTCCTTAATATTATCTACAACTTTTATATTCACGAGTTTTTGATAGGACCAATTCGTACCGCAAAAAAAAATTAAAAACGAAAACAAAAAGGGGGTTTGAAGAAGTAAAAAATCCATAACTCCGTCAATTCAAAAGATATAAAATCCCCATGAATTTATCATATATCTTCTTAATATTGTCTACAACATCTATATCGACAAGTTTTGGATAGGACCAATTCTTACAGCAAAAACAAATTAAAAATACATAGCGGTTGAAGAAAAAAATCATCTTATTATGGGTGCATTCAAATCCAAACTGTCTATTTTCTTACTCATTTTTAAGTTCATTTTTGCTCTCAAACGCATCCAATTGCTAGATTCTCTTATTCAGAAACTATATAATGTACAGTAATGATCGATTTTTTGATAGAGTCAGAATATATTTCAAGAAATGATGTCAAAGTGGGCATTTTGAACAGAATTTCCCGAAGCGATTGTGTTAGAAACGAAAAATCTTGCCCTACTGAGAAAATAATTGTTTATTAATCAAGTTTTAATTAATTGAAAGAAAAATAAAAACACAGGTCGCTTATAAATCTTTTCAAAAATCACGTCAGGCATGTTTCATATATTTTTTTTAATTAAAAATTAATCTGAAAATGTGCCAGAAAATTTCGAGTTGTTGAGTATGGAAAAATATTTTTTTAATATCGCCTTAACATGATTCTGATAAAACCAGCTATTTTATAAAAAGGAAATAAAAACTGGTCAAAAGCAGACAGATAAAACTGTTAAAGTGGATTTATATCTAATAATGATTTAGTTTTTGTTGGTGAAATTAGTATACTTAACTTCGAAATCTACCTCTGCCTGTAGGCCAGGCCGGCAGGGATTTTTTTCTTCTTCAAACGCCCTTTTTGTTTTCGTTTTTAATTTTTTATTGCGGTACGAATTGGTCCTATCAAAAACTTGTGAATATAAAAGTTGTAGATAATATTAAGGAGATTCATGATATAATTAATTGGATTTGATATCTTGAGAATTGACGAAGTTATGAATTTTTTTCTCCCAAAAATCCTATTTTTCGCGCCCCTTGAGACCATTTTTAACTTTATCAAAAATCTGTGATACATAAATTTTTGGCCCTATTTTTAGAAGCAATAAAAACTTTAAACTGATTCGATATGTACAAAATTTAAGAAGTTATGGGTTTTTTTCTGTTTTCACAAAACCCCTCCCTATTTCCCTCCCCTTGGTCCGATTTTGCCCATTAACGAACTTGACCGAGATTTTATGCCCCTTGATTTTATGTATCAGTTTGGAAGAGATTGGTGCTGAATTGTGGAAGTTATCGTGTCCAGAAGAAAGTGATATATATAGATAGATACATACATACATAGATATATATATATATAAAGTTTTTTACTGAGGGTGGTTTTGGGCTCTAGAGGTCATGATCGGTGTAGATCTGCAAAAATTTTTCAGAAATTCCAACATAGGAACGACGCCAATAGGTAGTATTTCATACGAAATCTACCTAAAATCAGCATCAGGGACACGAGACGGTAGAGGAGTTTTCCTGGTATTTGGACCCCCAACATCGTCCAAAACTTATTTATCTCGTTAATATTGTTATGCAATCATACAATGGGATATTCCCCAATATATGAAAAAAAAAAAAAAAAAAAAAAAAAAAAAAAAAACAATAATATGTAATAAAATAAAAATTATTATTCAGGGACATAAAAGTCAAAAGATTTTGAGAATGCCCCATATACTACATAATAATCCAAAATTTAGTTCAGTTAGGAAACGCATAACATAGTTGAAAATTCATCTTCAGTACTCGAAATTTTTCGTGTATATGATCTATAGAATTTATGCACGTCAAGTAATATACAAAAAATTAGTTAAATTTAATAACGCATACCACAGTTGAAAACATACTTCCAGAAATTATCTCTCACAGATAGTAACTGTAACCCCTTTTGTGCGCCCCTGTAAATGAACGAAATATGCTGTGCACATACGCTATTCTTCAGTAAGCACCTTGTAGCTCACTTTAGTGACTGTGTCAGTTTCAATATGTTTGAAATTGTCTCGTATGCAGGGTGTATCTGAGAAAGTGGGCAACACTTTACGGGGTGGTAGAATGCAGCTATACGAGCAAATTTCGTGATAGAATGTAGGGTCGGAACGCAAGCGGTGAAAGTTAAAGGGTAGTTTTTCACTGTCCCAGGGTCGATGGATGGGTCGAGGTGGTCCCATAGCTTGGTCACCAAGATCGCCGGATCTCTCATGTTTGTACTTTTTCCTGTGGGGCCCTATGAAAAGCCTAATCTACGAGTGCCTCATTGAAACCGATATGGATCTAGTCGCCTGGATTGCCGTTGTTGCCGGCGATATTCGGAAAATGCCTGGTGCCTTCGCAAATGTGCGTCAGTCCCTATTCCGCAGGTATGAAGCGTGCATTACAGCTGGCGGAATATCTTTTCAGCAATTTCTTTCAGCATGTACATTAATTACATTCCTGTTAATAAAACGTTTTCTGAAGTACTTTCTCTCATTCTTGCGTTAATTCTTTAACTGCGAGAGTGGAAAACTACCTTTGAACTTCTCACCGCTTGCGTTCCAACCCTACATTCCATGACGAAATTTGCTCGCATAGCTGCGTTCTGTCAGCCCGTAAAATTTTGCCCCCTTTCTCAGATACACCCATTTAAACTACATTGCAAACAATTTTTCCCCATTGACTATAATATATCGAAATTCTTTTGTCTGTCTCCGTAAACGAACTATAAATGTTACATATCTCATTTTCAATACTTAACATGAAATAGTAAACCTCAATAGCATATGTCAATCTTATACCAATCCGAGTCTATTTATGCGCATTAGAGCGCAGACGACCAGACAAACCGAATTCATAAACAATTTTAAACTTTGTTGGAAAGTGTTAAAAAAGAACGTATCATGAAAAAAAAGTTTGAGATCAATATTACAGGATACAAAGTGGTGCTGTGAAAGTCCACGGCACGTGATTTGTCTGACTCTGTTGACACCATTATTTATAGGAAAAATTAATGTATTTTATTATTTAATTATCTACATTTATTAGATGGTTAAACCAGATCACATTTTCACTATAAGATATTTTCATTTACAATTATTACATTTAAAAAATTATTTCGGGATATCACTTTGTACATTTCTATGAAAATGTGCAAAAAAAAAAAAAGCCATCAAAAGCATCAAACACATATAATAACTAGTATGTTGTGGCCATCACAAAACTTTCTTCTATATAAATCACGTCAATTAAATCATTTAAATAGTACAAGAAATAACAACGATTTAGCACCAATTCATATAAAAGTATATCTGAATTTGAAGTTGGATGAAAATTCGTGCATTAGTTCTTGAGATAGAGCTATAGCGGAAATTCTGAAAAAAATGTAGCATAGCAGCGCCACCTGTTGAGCGATTTACACCAAAAGTAAACAGCACTAAACGATATCAAGGTATATACCTGAATCTGAAGTTTGTTGAAAATCCAAGCATTAGTTCTTGAGATAAAGCTATTGCGGAAATCGCAAAAAATACAGCATAGCAGCGCCACCTGTTGAGCGATTTGCACCAAAAATTAAACAGCACTAATTTATACATCAATTCATGTCAAGGACTAACTAAATCTGAAGTTTGATGAAAATCCGTGCAATAGTTCTTGAGATACAGCTCTTGTGGAAATCGTGAAAAATGCAGCACAACAGCGCCACCTGTTGAGCGATTTACACCAAAATTTAAACAGCACTAATTTATACATCAATTCATGTCAAGGACTAACTAAATCTGAAGTTTGATGAAAATCCGTGCAATAGTTCTTGAGATACACCTCTTGTGGAAATCGTGAAAAATGCAGCACAGCAGCGCCACCTGTTGGGCGATTTGCACCAAAAATTAAGCAGCACTAATTTATATCAGGGACTAACTGAATCTGAAGTTTGATGAAAATTCGTGCATTTTTTCTTGAGTTAGAGCTATTGCGATAATCATGAACAATGCAGCATACCAGCGCCACCTGTTGGGCGATTTTCACAAAAAAGTAATCAGCACCAAACTATATCCTGGACTAACTGAATCTGAAGTTTTATGAAAATCCGTGCAGTAGTTCTTGAGATACAGCTATTGCAGAAATCGTTAAAAATGCCGCATAGCAGCGCCACCTGTTGGGCGATTTTCACCAAAAACTAATCAGTTCCAGTTTATATCAAGGTCTAACTAAATATGAAGTTTTGTGAAATTTCGTGCATTAGTTCTTGAGATAGAGCGCCCACAAAATTTGTGTCACATACAGACAGACAGACGGACAGACAGACAGACAGACATTTTATAAAAACATGTTTTTTGGAATCTCTGACTCATAAAACGTGTAAATCCGTCGAAAACTGGAATTCGAAAATTTTCATGAAACCAATACTTTCTTCTTGTAAAGATAGAAGAAAGTAAAAATATAATGAATAAGAATAAATAGAAACAATATGATGGTTTAAGAGAATAGTTAACTGAATAATTTAAATTTTAATGAATTTATAATAGTTAATGAATAAACAGAAAACTCCTTCGTTGTGCTTAAAATACATGTACCATAACTGCCAGCCTACCGGTTTTTTCAAGTAAACGTATTTGGAACCAGAAGATTCATTTAATAAATGCGTCTTTTTTTTTTTTTTTTTTTTTTTTTTTTTTTTTTTTGTGCTAACTTATTTGGTTCCGTGCATTAAGGAGTTGGTCAGTTAAAATCCAAATTTCCTTTGCGAATGCTAAATCTATTGGTGCGGAATGCATTATTATTTTTTTTTAATATCTCCTCGTAAATTTACTATATTTAACTTTTTTTTTTTTTTTTTTTTTCAGTATGTTCTTCTGAAAGAATGTCTCTTCCTTTTTTAGTTGTTAAAATATTTCTGAAACATATACTTATTTTGATATTTTATGTTAAAAGCTGGGGAGCTTGATTTTAACATATTATGCATGCAATAATTTTGGAAATTGGGTGTAAAAAATGGAACTGAATTCGAATGTCAGAGAGTTAAAAATGTTCCTTTAAAATATGTATTCACTTATCAGATTGTTTGCCATGGAAATCAATTCGAGCGGTTTACGGCATGGTTGGCATAAAATAGGGTGCTTACGTAACGTATTATTTGGCACAGTTCATATTCAATACGCCAACAATGGCGTCAAAAATATTAATTACAGTGCCCTCTCTTTTTTTTTCTTTCTTCATTTTAAGTGTATAGTTAATATCAAAGCCACCTTAGTTCCCATATTGAAAGCAGTGCCAGAAGTATTTATAAATCTACCATCATTAATATCATTTATTGCTAAAATACCATCAATTTGATGTTATGCATTTAATAAGTGTTAATTACCAGTCCAAATTACTGTTTTGTATTATTTTAGTTTGCTTTTATATTATTTATCATTTTTAATGGTTTTATATATTTATTAAACGTACATTAAACTACCGTTTATTTATTTATTTATTGAATAACAAATATACGACTTGTGTGCTTGACATGAGAGCCCGCTTATAAGTCGGAGACAAGATAGCACAAGGAAATATTACAACATAAGAGAAATACACCCTGGGAGTTCCACACAAAGAGTGTGTGCAATGGAACCAGCGGGAATCGAACCCACAATCTCTTGCGTTCGCAAGCGATTAACTGTCTGGTGCTTTGACCATTCAGCCACAGAGACCCCTTAAACTACCGTTTTGAACACGATTGGCGACGGTAAACAAAATTGGCGGAACAGATGTTATAGATTCCCGCGGCCGCCATCTTGGATTTTTTCTTGGCGTGAAAACCCCTTTCTCGCCAAGTAAATGTCGCCAAGCAGCGACTTATGCTTATGTTAGGCTTAACGGGGTTGTCAGAACACGTCACTCGTCGGGGTTGCCTTATCGATAAACGCCAACAAAACATCGCCAAGAAATCCAAGATGTCGGCCGTGGGAATATATAACACCTTAGCCAACTTGGCAATTGACAACCATCTTTTGCAATCTATCCATCTGGTCCGAATAATACTTAATTACCTGTTAGGTACTACTGGGTACTACTTAGGGCACAGATTTCATATACTATATTGGCGCGAATTTTTTCTGACACCAATGTCATATATGCAATGGGTATTTAACTGGCGCCAAAGTGTCGTTATTTTGCTTGATATAGTAACCCAGATGTTGTTGTTTTATGCTGTTAATGTTTTCGCCAAACTGGCGTCGGAAAAAAATCGCGCCAATGTGGGGCGTATATGACATCTGTGCCCTACTTAGTTATTCCGTCGACCAAAATTCTATCGCCAAACTATAAGATTAAATGCCAATAATGGTTGATCATAAATGTCACATTCACTTGACTTTAAGCAAGTTACACGTGTTTACGTCATCAAGTGATTTTTATTTCGACGTTTTATTTGCATTTTTATTAATGTTATGCTAATTTGTTTGTTCTTTCGTTATTTAAAATAAAAATTATGTCAATTTGTATAATTTGGCGAGTGGTTTGGCAATTTATACAATTTAGCGAAATTGGTCGACGGGATAACTAAGTGCCAAAAAATATTATGAATTTAAGTAGAAATTCATTTATTATAAAATATAAAACCAAAGTAAAATTTATCTTACGTAAAACATATTTCTTTGTAAAACTAAATAAACAAATAAAATTAAAAGAATATAATATCCACTTTTAAAACATTCTTAATTGGAAATGAATGCAAAATAAATGTGTATTCGAGGTCTTTCTTCCCCTCGGATATTCTGCCTTTTGATAAAACAGACAATTTAATTTTTCTCGTCTTCTGTTTAAAATAATTCTCTAAAAATATTTTAAATTGCTCGCAATAAAATTGTAAATTTATATCGTTGTTAATAATAAACGGATGAACACCATTTTAAATAACTTTCAAAACAATGAATAGCGAGATTTTATTATCGATATATTTTCTACGTTTGTTTTTCTTTAACAGTGTTGTTGCCAAAATAAAATGTATGTTCTTTATTATGTTTATCGTTATTTTTGCTAAAAAGTATGTTAGAACAATTGTTTACATAATATGTACATAAAACGGCCTATTCATTTCGCCTAAAACCACCGAAAAAAATATAGCTGGGTTTAGCCACGTGATTTAGCACAAACCGTGCCCAAATTAGCTGATATCCATCCTGCCCAAATGGTCAGTTTTGGTTCAGGGTTTGCAGGATTGGTAAGAATTTTGACTGGTGATTAACTTCCTGCATTGTAAGTTGTAAGCAAATGAATATGCCTTCTTTATATCATATGCCTAGGTCAAATCTTCTAACTTCACTCAGCTCTATCATTACCGTCTCAATACAGCTTTGAGACGGTAATGGCTCTATGTATAACCATGGATGTATTATTAAATATAATAATACATCTGCATTTGAAATTAAATTTTAAAATTTGAAGCATTGTTAGAATTTATAAAGACTTTGTGAAGTGTAAAATTTTATATGACAGGAAAATACACTATATGGCCAAAGGTGACCGGCCACTTGCGATTTTTGACGTTTTCTTAAATATCTAGAAAAATACATGAGAAATTATCATTAAACTCCAAGTGTGTAAACAGAATAGTACAGGTCATATATTTCCGTGAAGATTTTTTTTTCCGAAACCCCATAGGAGACCGTCAACAACGAACGAATATCTTTTGGACAAGCCTGTAACAATTAATGTAGCAAAAGCGTTCAAACTGTAGAGTATGATTAAGTGCCTTATTGTAATAAATTCTGTTCATTTTTATGAGAATAGCATGTATAGTCGTAGAGAAATTAAAGTTTTTATAAAAAGAGTCCCAAATTTTGCAAAGTTTTTTGCTTATAATTTGTAGAGTTCTTAATATAAAAAAAAAGTTCTTTTCAGAAAATAGAACAAACAACATTGTACACAATACCCTGCAATTAGAATGAAAAAAATAATAAAAATTGTATGAAAAATGAGCAGTTTTACTAAATAATGATTCACTGCGCAACGCAAGGATAAAAACTTTTCGTTAAGAAGCTACTCCACTGATGCAAAAGCCCCGCTCGCTAATCCCAATCTCATGGAAGAATTTTTTTCTCGTTTGCATTTCAATATTTTTAAATATTTTTTTCCTTTTTTTTGCATTAGCTAGCTGAGATCGATCTCTACGAAGACGTTTTTTACTTTTTTGATTTTGTTTACAGAATTTTTATTAGAATACTTTTACTTTCGGAACTGGTTTTAAAAGTGAAAGTATCCTCCTTGAAAAAACCTGCAAAGAAAATCAAAAAAGTAAAAAACAGCATTTTTAGAGATCGATCTCAGCTAGCCAATACAAAAGAAAAAAAATCGTTTAAAAATATTGAAATGCAAACGAGATAGCTTTAAAAATTTCTTCCATAGGATGAATATTATTGAACGAGTGTTTTCGCGTGAGTGAAGTAGCCCCTTAACAGAGACGATCACCTCATATACACTATATTACCAAAAATCATCGGACACTTACGATTTTATGCATTTTTGTCGAACATCTAGAGAAATACTGGAAGAAATCTTCTGGAACTTTGGGAATGTAAAGAAAATGTCTGACTTCATATTTTTCAGCGAAGGTTAGATGAGATCACAAGGGCTGTTAGGTGACCAACCACAAATTGAAGAAAATATAGTAATATTTGAGATCACCCTATGTCATGAAATGTTCGAAATGAGCTTCAGCTGCTGCACATGACTATGTGAAACAACACTTGTGTAAGAATAGCATGTATGTTTATGGAGATATAAAAGTTTCTTTAAATAATTCGAAAGTATTGGATTCGTAAAAAAAATTCGACTTCCGGGTTTCGACGGATTTAAACGTTTTAAAAGGCCCTGAACAGGTTTGACTGTTTTTAGAAAATGTCTATCTGTCTGTATTTGGCATAAATTTTGTGCGCGCTCTGTCTCAAGAACTAAAGCACGAATTTTCATCAAACTTCAGTTTAAGTTACACCTTGATGTGAATCGGTGCTGATTACGTTTTGGTGTAAATCACCCAACAGGTGGCACTGCTATGCTGCATTTTTCAGGATTTATGCGATTTTTGCGATAGTCATATCTCAAGACCTAATGCATGGAATTTCTTCAAATTTCATACTCTGTTAGACCTTGACATAAGTTAGCGCTGATTAGCTGTTCGTGTAAATCACATTACAGGTGGTGCTGCTATACTGCATTTATTAGAGATCCTACATTAGAGAGAGATTGGACATTGAAGAAATGTCCGCCATTTCCGTTACAAAGTAGATGGAACGCCATACAACGCAATGCATTTTTATCAGCATCTGACACTTTTTATTCTATTAAAATTATGAAAATTTCATTTTATATGCCTTCAAAGAGTCTTTCGGAACATAAATATAACCACATTTCCATTTTAATGAGTAAGAATTCTCAGAAAATTCATTTTTTTTACTCAGCTGTTTTACGTTATGCAGCAATGCGATTTTACTTAGTTATCGGATTTTGATCTATTTATAGAATTTGTTTTTCATATTTTTTATTTGTTTCTTTTAACAGCAGTGCCCCTATTTAACTTTTTTTCTAAACTTTCATTTAATGTTTTGATAACAATACTCATTCTAATATTATATATTTACCAGATTTCCTCATTTAAAAATAATATCAAAGAGAAATATCAGAATGTAGAAACTTATAAAATATTTTCCGCGCACATATTAAATTAACTTTGAATCACATACATAGTTAAATAGGAGTGGTATATGATATGTTCAAATTTTATTGTTTCTGAAATTATCAATGCGAAGATGGTGAAAATTATAATAATTACTGTTGTTTTAAAATGCGTAATAAATTATAGATAGTTTAAAAAAATTGAATTCTATAGTTCATTTTCTATCTGATAGTCGTTAAAAATTATTTTCTCAAATATTGCAAAATTAAAGTTCTTACATGCCCAATCTTCCTCTAAACACTATTTTAATTAGTAAAAAAATAGAGTAAAAAATGCATTTTTTGATAATTCTTACTCATTAAAATGGAAATGTGCTCATATTTATGTTCTGAAAGACTCTTTGAAGGCATATAAAATGAAAATTTCATAATTTTAATAGAATAAAAAGTGTTAAACACTGATGAAAATGCATTGCGTTGTACGGCGTTCCATCTACTTTGTAACGAAAATGGCGGACATCGGACATTTCGTCAATGTCCAATCTCTCTCTAATGTAGGATCTCTGGCATTTATCGGGATCTTTGCATAGCTTTACCTCAAAAACTAATGCACAAAATTTAACCAAATTTCATATTCTGTTACACTTTAACATAAATATAATAGATCCTTATTAAGCTTGAGTGAATACAGTATGACAGGTGTTGCTTTTATGCTCTTTGGGTTGAATTTTTTAAAGAAATCGTTATATTTCCCTGAATTTCCATACTATTTTAACACAAATACAGAAATTTTGTACAATATCCACATACTTATGTGCTGCAGCGACAAAGCATTTCATTTTACAGGATGATCCCGAATATTATTTGTTTTCTTCAATTTGCAGTTGGCCCTATAACTGCCCTCGTGATTCAAATCTCCATGGAAAAATTTGAAGTCAAACACGATCTGTATATTTCCAAAGTTCTATCAAATCAAAAATCATTCATTTTTGTTAGGGAATGTTTCTTGGAAACAGTAAAAAAGATTACGACCACAAAACAGTGAAATATTTCCAATCTCCAATTACTACTACATGAAATAATTCACTTAAGACAATTTGCGAGAATAACTTTTGATATAGTTCATAGAAGAATGAATATAGAAATAACAGCAATTATGAGAAAAAGTAGCTTAAAAGTCTGTTGTAAAGAGTGCTTGTATTTTATAAACCGAAAATTTACTTAAAATGCAAAGCGTTTAAAAGTAAATACAGATCGTCTACATGAATTGTAAAAAAACTTCCTGATTATCTTTATCAGAATTTCCCGATTTTCATTATTGACAATGCACATACGGTATTTATTCATACCAGGTGTCCGAAAAATGGCTGATGGATTTTAAAATTCAATAACTTGCAAACGGTGACAGATATCTAAAAAAATCTTGCAGGAGGGTTATGTATAATGTCAGGAGTTTTTGTACTGTGATTCTTGATTTTAGTTCCAATTTCAAGCAATAGATAGCGCTGAGAGCAATAAGCGCTCAGTCCAGACCCGATTTCTGGTACTTCGGGATCCATTCAATACATTTTAATCTCCTTTTTTTCGCATGGAAGAAGAGAGAGGCCAAAAAATCGAGCCTGGATTTAGCGGTTATTACTTGCAGTGCCATCTATTGATGCTATTTGTAACTAAAACTGAGAATCGCAGCATGAAAACTCCTGACATCGTACATAACCCTCCTGCAAGAGTTTTTTTAATATCTGTCACCGTTTGCAAGTTATTGAATTTTTAAATCCATCAGTCATTTTTGGGATACCCGGTATATGCTTCTTCCTCATATAACACATCTTGTTTGCTAATATCTCATTTCGGAGAAAAAAAAAACAAACATTAAAATTGCCTAATGTTCATAAAATATTGGTTGACAATTTTATAAATCCGAACTCAAAATTTAGTCCAACTTCATATAGTAGCCAATGGATGACAACAAAATTTTCTCATTTTCTAAAAAATGTTCAATTGTAACTTATATATATCTACATCTGACAGGATAGCTAACTGGATTATGCTGGGCATCTCACCAGATTATGCTAGTGCAGGGATGGCGAACCTTTTTGAATATGCGTGCCAAACATTTCAAAATTATTATGTACCAACATTCTAACGTGCCATAAACGTTTAAACTTACAAGGGAACCACTTTTAGTGCTGCTCGTACCTAGCATCGATTTCTGGTGCGTTTTATAGCCCTATACATAAAAGTTAGAGAATCGATAAAATTTCTCTGTTAAAATAATATTTTATATACTTTTAATTTTTTATAATTACATTTTTATTTGTTTATTTCACGCCAAAAGTAAGTTAAGTCGCCAAATAGGGCGCTACAATTTTTCCGACCGCTTTATCCAATGAGTATATATACAGTACATATTACTAGTATATAGATTGCGATTTTTAAAATAAAATAATTGATAGCATAAGAAACAAATATTAGGTTTTTATTTCTTTTTCTATGCAGACGATAAATATATAATAAATATAATTCTATAAAAGCTTCGAAGATCATTGAAAACTATTTTTTAGTGAAATAGAAAATAAGCAAACAATTTTCTTTTGAAATCGAATGGAATAAAGTTTCGAATGTTTAAGATGAAATGTTGCTGTATTAAATGGTCCTTTGGTAAAAGTAATCATAAAGTAAATTAATATTTTTACACAATTTAGAAAAATTACTGTTGCTAAATATATCGGACATT
The DNA here is from genome assembly GCA_963932465.1 of Maratus speciosus. Classification (NCBI taxonomy): domain Eukaryota; kingdom Metazoa; phylum Arthropoda; class Arachnida; order Araneae; family Salticidae; genus Maratus; species Maratus speciosus. The sequence continues at coordinate 58,749,389 of OZ010798.1, forward strand.
GCAATTTCTAGCCATTACAAATTCAGCTCTGACATTTGGCTAGGGTTGCCGTAAAGCTCTACTTTTGAAAATAAACGCCAACTGTTTCCCCGCCAAAAATATGAATATAATGTTGCAATTTTTCAAAATCAAATTCGTGAGATTTTGAAGGAATTTTCGAACTTTTAAAAATATTTTATACTTATTATTAACTAATTTTTATTTTTAAATGCTTTTCTTTAAAAAAATTCAATGTTAATAGTCCGATAAGTGGTCTCGAAAATTGCATTTTCCGAAAGTTATGCTGCTGTAAAATCAAGAAATATTATTTTAACAGAAAAATTCTATCGATTCTCAAACTTCTTAATATAGGGCTTTAAAATGCACCAGGTCTCAATGCTAGGTGCGAGCTACACCAAAAGTGGTTCCCTTGTTAGATAAAATCGAACAATTAATTTTTATAGAAATTTTACTTATATTTTTACACTTGTACTAAATTCGATTCCTAACTTATTTATTATGCTGCATTTACTCACTAATACAGCCATGTCTTATCGAATTCCATATTAATAATCTATAAATGAGTTTTTCTTTTATTGTATACTTCCGAATAAGATAATTTTTAGTTCTTCAGGTAGACGCAGGTTCAATAAATACATTACACTAACAGTTAAAATTCAATTTTCAAAGTTAAAACCTAAATATAATAAAACCTAAAATAACTTAAAACATTAAACCTAAATAAAATAATGGCTGATGGATTTTAAAATTCAATAACTTGCAAACGGTGACAGATATATAAAAAAATCTTGCAGGAGGGTTATGTATAATGTCAGGAGTTTTTGTACTGTGATTCTTGATTTTAGTTCCAATTTCAAGCAATAGATAGCGCTGAGAGCAATAAGCGCTCAGTCCAGACCCGATTTCTGGTACTTCGGGATCCATTCAATACATTTTAATCTCCTTTTTTTCGCATGGAAGAAGAGAGAGGCCAAAAAATCGAGCCTGGATTTAGCGGTTATTACTTGCAGTGCCATCTATTGATGCTATTTGTAACTAAAACTGAGAATCGCAGCATGAAAACTCCTGACATCGTACATAACCCTCCTGCAAGAGTTTTTTTAATATCTGTCACCGTTTGCAAGTTATTGAATTTTTAAATCCATCAGTCATTTTTGGGATACCCGGTATATGCTTCTTCCTCATATAACACATCTTGTTTGCTAATATCTCATTTCGGAGAAAAAAAAAACAAACATTAAAATTGCCTAATGTTCATAAAATATTGGTTGACAATTTTATAAATCCGAACTCAAAATTTAGTCCAACTTCATATAGTAGCCAATGGATGACAACAAAATTTTCTCATTTTCTAAAAAATGTTCAATTGTAACTTATATATATCTACATCTGACAGGATAGCTAACTGGATTATGCTGGGCATCTCACCAGATTATGCTAGTGCAGGGATGGCGAACCTTTTTGAATATGCGTGCCAAACATTTCAAAATTATTATGTACCAACATTCTAACGTGCCATAAACGTTTAAACTTACAAGGGAACCACTTTTAGTGCTGCTCGTACCTAGCATCGATTTCTGGTGCGTTTTATAGCCCTATACATAAAAGTTAGAGAATCGATAAAATTTCTCTGTTAAAATAATATTTTATATACTTTTAATTTTTTATAATTACATTTTTATTTGTTTATTTCACGCCAAAAGTAAGTTAAGTCGCCAAATAGGGCGCTACAATTTTTCCGACCGCTTTATCCAATGAGTATATATACAGTACATATTACTAGTATATAGATTGCGATTTTTAAAATAAAATAATTGATAGCATAAGAAACAAATATTAGGTTTTTATTTCTTTTTCTATGCAGACGATAAATATATAATAAATATAATTCTATAAAAGCTTCGAAGATCATTGAAAACTATTTTTTAGTGAAATAGAAAATAAGCAAACAATTTTCTTTTGAAATCGAATGGAATAAAGTTTCGAATGTTTAAGATGAAATGTTGCTGTATTAAATGGTCCTTTGGTAAAAGTAATCATAAAGTAAATTAATATTTTTACACAATTTAGAAAAATTACTGTTGCTAAATATATCGGACATTGCAATTTCTAGCCATTACAAATTCAGCTCTGACATTTGGCTAGGGTTGCCGTAAAGCTCTACTTTTGAAAATAAACGCCAACTGTTTCCCCGCCAAAAATATGAATATAATGTTGCAATTTTTCAAAATCAAATTCGTGAGATTTTGAAGGAATTTTCGAACTTTTAAAAATATTTTATACTTATTATTAACTAATTTTTATTTTTAAATGCTTTTCTTTAAAAAAATTCAATGTTAATAGTCCGATAAGTGGTCTCGAAAATTGCATTTTCCGAAAGTTATGCTGCTGTAAAATCAAGAAATATTATTTTAACAGAAAAATTCTATCGATTCTCAAACTTCTTAATATAGGGCTTTAAAATGCACCAGGTCTCAATGCTAGGTGCGAGCTACACCAAAAGTGGTTCCCTTGTTAGATAAAATCGAACAATTAATTTTTATAGAAATTTTACTTATATTTTTACACTTGTACTAAATTCGATTCCTAACTTATTTATTATGCTGCATTTACTCACTAATACAGCCATGTCTTATCGAATTCCATATTAATAATCTATAAATGAGTTTTTCTTTTATTGTATACTTCCGAATAAGATAATTTTTAGTTCTTCAGGTAGACGCAGGTTCAATAAATACATTACACTAACAGTTAAAATTCAATTTTCAAAGTTAAAACCTAAATATAATAAAACCTAAAATAACTTAAAACATTAAACCTAAATAAAATAATGGCTGATGGATTTTAAAATTCAATAACTTGCAAACGGTGACAGATATATAAAAAAATCTTGCAGGAGGGTTATGTATAATGTCAGGAGTTTTTGTACTGTGATTCTTGATTTTAGTTCCAATTTCAAGCAATAGATAGCGCTGAGAGCAATAAGCGCTCAGTCCAGACCCGATTTCTGGTACTTCGGGATCCATTCAATACATTTTAATCTCCTTTTTTTCGCATGGAAGAAGAGAGAGGCCAAAAAATCGAGCCTGGATTTAGCGGTTATTACTTGCAGTGCCATCTATTGATGCTATTTGTAACTAAAACTGAGAATCGCAGCATGAAAACTCCTGACATCGTACATAACCCTCCTGCAAGAGTTTTTTTAATATCTGTCACCGTTTGCAAGTTATTGAATTTTTAAATCCATCAGTCATTTTTGGGATACCCGGTATATGCTTCTTCCTCATATAACACATCTTGTTTGCTAATATCTCATTTCGGAGAAAAAAAAAAACAAACATTAAAATTGCCTAATGTTCATAAAATATTGGTTGACAATTTTATAAATCCGAACTCAAAATTTAGTCCAACTTCATATAGTAGCCAATGGATGACAACAAAATTTTCTCATTTTCTAAAAAATGTTCAATTGTAACTTATATATATCTACATCTGACAGGATAGCTAACTGGATTATGCTGGGCATCTCACCAGATTATGCTAGTGCAGGGATGGCGAACCTTTTTGAATATGCGTGCCAAACATTTCAAAATTATTATGTACCAACATTCTAACGTGCCATAAACGTTTAAACTTACAAGGGAACCACTTTTAGTGCTGCTCGTACCTAGCATCGATTTCTGGTGCGTTTTATAGCCCTATACATAAAAGTTAGAGAATCGATAAAATTTCTCTGTTAAAATAATATTTTATATACTTTTAATTTTTTATAATTACATTTTTATTTGTTTATTTCACGCCAAAAGTAAGTTAAGTCGCCAAATAGGGCGCTACAATTTTTCCGACCGCTTTATCCAATGAGTATATATACAGTACATATTACTAGTATATAGATTGCGATTTTTAAAATAAAATAATTGATAGCATAAGAAACAAATATTAGGTTTTTATTTCTTTTTCTATGCAGACGATAAATATATAATAAATATAATTCTATAAAAGCTTCGAAGATCATTGAAAACTATTTTTTAGTGAAATAGAAAATAAGCAAACAATTTTCTTTTGAAATCGAATGGAATAAAGTTTCGAATGTTTAAGATGAAATGTTGCTGTATTAAATGGTCCTTTGGTAAAAGTAATCATAAAGTAAATTAATATTTTTACACAATTTAGAAAAATTACTGTTGCTAAATATATCGGACATTGTAATTTCTAGCCATTACAAATTCAGCTCTGACATTTGGCTAGGGTTGCCGTAAAGCTCTACTTTTGAAAATAAACGCCAACTGTTTCCCCGCCAAAAATATGAATATAATGTTGCAATTTTTCAAAATCAAATTCGTGAGATTTTGAAGGAATTTTCGAACTTTTAAAAATATTTTATACTTATTATTAACTAATTTTTATTTTTAAATGCTTTTCTTTAAAAAAATTCAATGTTAATAGTCCGATAAGTGGTCTCGAAAATTGCATTTTCCGAAAGTTATGCTGCTGTAAAATCAAGAAATATTATTTTAACAGAAAAATTCTATCGATTCTCAAACTTCTTAATATAGGGCTTTAAAATGCACCAGGTCTCAATGCTAGGTGCGAGCTACACCAAAAGTGGTTCCCTTGTTAGATAAAATCGAACAATTAATTTTTATAGAAATTTTACTTATATTTTTACACTTGTACTAAATTCGATTCCTAACTTATTTATTATGCTGCATTTACTCACTAATACAGCCATGTCTTATCGAATTCCATATTAATAATCTATAAATGAGATTTTCTTTTATTGTATACTTCCGAATAAGATAATTTTTAGTTCTTCAGGTAGACGCAGGTTCAATAAATACATTACACTAACAGTTAAAATTCAATTTTCAAAGTTAAAACCTAAATATAATAAAACCTAAAATAACTTAAAACATTAAACCTAAATAAAATAATGGCTGATGGATTTTAAAATTCAATAACTTGCAAACGGTGACAGATATATAAAAAAATCTTGCAGGAGGGTTATGTATAATGTCAGGAGTTTTTGTACTGTGATTCTTGATTTTAGTTCCAATTTCAAGCAATAGATAGCGCTGAGAGCAATAAGCGCTCAGTCCAGACCCGGTTTCTGGTACTTCGGGATCCATTCAATACATTTTAATCTCCTTTTTTTCGCATGGAAGAAGAGAGAGGCCAAAAAATCGAGCCTGGATTTAGCGGTTATTACTTGCAGTGCCATCTATTGATGCTATTTGTAACTAAAACTGAGAATCGCAGCATGAAAACTCCTGACATCGTACATAACCCTCCTGCAAGAGTTTTTTTAATATCTGTCACCGTTTGCAAGTTATTGAATTTTTAAATCCATCAGTCATTTTTGGGATACCCGGTATATGCTTCTTCCTCATATAACACATCTTGTTTGCTAATATCTCATTTCGGAGAAAAAAAAAAACAAACATTAAAATTGCCTAATGTTCATAAAATATTGGTTGACAATTTTATAAATCCGAACTCAAAATTTAGTCCAACTTCATATAGTAGCCAATGGATGACAACAAAATTTTCTCATTTTCTAAAAAATGTTCAATTGTAACTTATATATATCTACATCTGACAGGATAGCTAACTGGATTATGCTGGGCATCTCACCAGATTATGCTAGTGCAGGGATGGCGAACCTTTTTGAATATGCGTGCCAAACATTTCAAAATTATTATGTACCAACATTCTAACGTGCCATAAACGTTTAAACTTACAAGGGAACCACTTTTAGTGCTGCTCGTACCTAGCATCGATTTCTGGTGCGTTTTATAGCCCTATACATAAAAGTTAGAGAATCGATAAAATTTCTCTGTTAAAATAATATTTTATATACTTTTAATTTTTTATAATTACATTTTTATTTGTTTATTTCACGCCAAAAGTAAGTTAAGTCGCCAAATAGGGCGCTACAATTTTTCCGACCGCTTTATCCAATGAGTATATATACAGTACATATTACTAGTATATAGATTGCGATTTTTAAAATAAAATAATTGATAGCATAAGAAACAAATATTAGGTTTTTATTTCTTTTTCTATGCAGACGATAAATATATAAGTAATAAATATAATTCTATAAAAGCTTCGAAGATCATTGAAAACTATTTTTTAGTGAAATAGAAAATAAGCAAACAATTTTCTTTTGAAATCGAATGGAATAAAGTTTCGAATGTTTAAGATGAAATGTTGCTGTATTAAATGGTCCTTTGGTAAAAGTAATCATAAAGTAAATTAATATTTTTACACAATTTAGAAAAATTACTGTTGCTAAATATATCGGACATTGCAATTTCTAGCCATTACAAATTCAGCTCTGACATTTGGCTAGGGTTGCCGTAAAGCTCTACTTTTGAAAATAAACGCCAACTGTTTCCCCGCCAAAAATATGAATATAATGTTGCAATTTTTCAAAATCAAATTCGTGAGATTTTGAAGGAATTTTCGAACTTTTAAAAATATTTTATACTTATTATTAACTAATTTTTATTTTTAAATGCTTTTCTTTAAAAAAATTCAATGTTAATAGTCCGATAAGTGGTCTCGAAAATTGCATTTTCCGAAAGTTATGCTGCTGTAAAATCAAGAAATATTATTTTAACAGAAAAATTCTATCGATTCTCAAACTTCTTAATATAGGGCTTTAAAATGCACCAGGTCTCAATGCTAGGTGCGAGTTACACCAAAAGTGGTTCCCTTGTTAGATAAAATCGAACAATTAATTTTTATAGAAATTTTACTTATATTTTTACACTTGTACTAAATTCGATTCCTAACTTATTTATTATGCTGCATTTACTCACTAATACAGCCATGTCTTATCGAATTCCATATTAATAATCTATAAATGAGTTTTTCTTTTATTGTATACTTCCGAATAAGATAATTTTTAGTTCTTCAGGTAGGCGCAGGTTCAATAAATACATTACACTAACAGTTAAAATTCAATTTTCAAAGTTAAAACCTAAATATAATAAAACCTAAAATAACTTAAAACATTAAACCTAAATAAAATAAAACCTATTCTGAAGTAGAAGCGTGTCAATTACTTATATTACTATACAAACTATCTCTTAAAATTCAATTTTCAAAAATAGAATCTTTGAAATTCTATAGAGAAGCAAAGCGATTTGGAAAATACTACAATGTTAAATGGTTTGAAGAGAAAATGATGCTACAGGGCCACTTTCAATGAAATTTATAATACCTTAATTCATTCAAAAGTAACGGATTATTTTAATGTAAATTATATACCTGTTATACAAAACTATTTTTTTTTTGTTGTAAAAAAAACATAAAATGGATTGCGTTCTCCATAAACAGAGTATAATCTATATTTTTTTACGTGTGCCAGAGAAGTTTTCTTACATGCCAAGATCGGCACGTGTGCCATAGGTTTGCCGTCCCTGTGCTAGTGTATCATTTAAAATTTACTAAAATGGGTAAATTGCCCGATATATCAACTCTATCCGCAGAAAATGAGGATATCTGATCACCTTAATCTGTATTAAATATCAAAAACTCATACCATGTGCATCTTTCTTAACCCTTAAATGCCTGATTTTTCAAAAATCATTGTAATAATGTTTTTCGGCTTTCATTTTTTAAATAAATCATGGGAAAAATACTTAAAAAAATCATATTTTGTTTTAAGTATAGTATACGGTAAAAAACAGTTTGTTACTCATCGGCAATACTGGTGTTTAATTGAAAAAATAATTTCCCTTGATAAAATTCTATAATAGTAAACACACAAGAATTTTAGGAACTATAATAAGAAATAAATTTTACTTTCTCACTGCAGGTCAAAATAGGGTATTTCGCAAGCTTCCAAACAAAACAAAAAGAACAAGTAGCAACAATTGAAAAAAATAAATCTATCTTTATTCTTAAACAGCACAAGTGTTGCCATCTACATGTTGAAAATCGATTTAATAATATTTTCAGAATGTATTTTATTGGCAACATTAGGCATTACAGCTTCAATATTATTCTAATAGTATTTTAGAGCCTAAATTGGGTATGTTGCCGAAAAGCAACACCAGGCATTTAAGGGTTAAAATATTGGAAAAGACTAATCATCATGTGAAAAAATATGGTTTATAAAATAGACCGGGAGGCAGGAGCACAGACAAAATCACCTCATCGAGTTCACGGCTGAGATTTCAGAATTAGTTAAAACTTGATTTCCACAATTAAACGCAATTGGTCTGCCAAGTCATATCTTGGTGGAAAACACCATAAAACCCAATTTTAGCGGTTGACTTGTAGGTTTACCATTATGTTTTCCTGCACCCAAAGGAATGAAAACATGGAGGACTGTGAGCAGGAAAACACAATGGTAAGCCTACAAGTGAACCAGTAAAATTGGGTTTTCAGGTGTTTTCCTCCCAAGATATGAATTGGCAGACCAATTGCATTTTAACCAATTCTGAAATCTCAGTCGTGAACTCGACGAGGTGATTGTCTGTGCTGCCACCTCCTGGTCTAAAATAGACAAATCAGTCTCGTTGGCAATGTGAAAATGCAAATATTTTCACATATAGACAAATTTCTCCAATTTTCGAGTATTTTTACAAAGTTCCCGGACTTTATCCAGAATGATAAACTTCCCCGATTTTTCCATGATTTCCAGATTCTGTAGACACCCTGAAATAGAATCAATGTTTTAAAAATATATTTCTACATGCGTAAAGTAATATTTTCCGATTCTTGAGTGTTTAAAATTCCACTTGCTATACAGCAAAGCTGTCCAACGCGGTGCCCATGGCCGCCATGGTGCTCTTTTGGTTTCCTGTTACTAGCATTTTTTAAAAATAAAATTCTCTTTTAAAGGATGCTTTATTTAAAAACCCTGATATTTCCTTGGGAGATATTTTTAAAACCTTTGCAAGTGTATTACACGCATCAAAAATTAAAATGTACTTAAAAAAAATGAATCTTGTGTTTCTTTGCTAATTTATAATTATTCTTTATAAAATATTTTGTGGAATTTAAGACGACAGGAAATGATAAAAGTTGGCAATAACTTTTAAAATATGTTAAGAGGTAAAATGAAGGAAAAAAAAAAGTGTCCCCCACTCCTCTTTCGCGCATGAAAGTTCAACTTTTTTGTTATTGGTGTTGTTTCACTGACCCTTTGGATGCTTTATAAGATGGGAAAACGACTGTTATTTTCTCCCTCAGACCTTTGAAATTTTAATCATTATTTTAAATTAATAAAATCATGCAAAATTATTTCCATCAATAAAAGCTCTATCAGGCTGTCTCTTTCGAACCATCCATGGACTAGTCACTACATCATGCCTGCCTTTGTACTTTTTACAACTGCAAATTTGCACCACCAAAATAAATCGAGGAGTATTTTTGCGTCTCCAAAAAGCTTAACAATATTGCCGATTACCATTTTATTTTAATAATGGACCTATGCACACAACATGAGGTCGAGGCTAAAATTCGTCTGCTGGCGGTATTTAGCGTAGAAGTCTATGGAGTGTGTGTTATTAACACTTGTTTGTTAAAAATACCGCAAACAAATTCTTTGTTGTAGCAGCATATACACTGGTGTCCAAAAATTAATGATCATTCACAAAATGCTAGCTTTCAAATACGCGAATACTCAAAAGGAAATAATTCGAACAATTACTATCTCTATAGCACAGCTAGTCCATATAACATCTCATTCATGTCACAGTCACTACGGTAAAACAAAAAAAAATTCCATACATCTCATTAAGAGTCTCAAATGATCACTATGTGTGACTTCACTCAGAAGCCATTGTGACTGCTGCTTTGTGATGAGTGACTGTCACATGTAAACTCAATTTCAAAGTCATTATGAATGCTGCATTGTGATAAGTTACCAAATAACATCACATTAACGTCACATGATGACTTTCAGGTGACAGAGAGACTACTGTGAAGTCACCATTGTGCTCTTTTGTGAAAAGTCACCATATGACTATAATGCGATATTTGGTGACTTATCATTGTGCAATGTTCATGATGACTTTGAAATCGAGCCTAAAAATGACTGTCACAATGTAACTACATTGTAAAGTCAGCTGGTGAGTCGTCACGAAGCAGGAGCCACATTGACGTCTCAGTGGCATCACATATAGTGATCATATGACTCACGAGACTTGTGGAATTACCTATATTTTGTTTCACTGTAGTGACTATCACACTTGTGATCATGTATGACATGCTATATGTACTAGCTGTGCTGCAGGGATAGTAATTATTTGAATTATATTATATCCTGTTGAATATTCGCTTACTTAAAAATTAACATTTTGCGACTGGTCCTTAATTTTGGACACCAGTGTACTTAATATATTGCAATATAAACTCAAAATGCTGTTCTGTATGCAAAAAAATTCCCCAAATTTACAAATTTTCCATGAAAATATATGCACTCAACCTGGGTCAAGGCTAAAGTCATCTGCTAGCAGTGTTTGCACCTGCGCATACTGGTGGTGCACGGTGCAGTGACTCAGTGGCGTACCCAGGATTTTATTTCGGGGGGGGCTGACTTAAATTTCCATAATGTTATAAATCTTACGAAACACGTTGAATTGTGTTATAAACAGAAATCATTTTTGCCAATAAGGCCGTAGCCAGGGGGCGGGGGAGGGGGGAAGGGTCAGTGGTGACTTTGTTCCCAATTTTCCGAAAATTCGGACTTAAAAAATATCGCGATTTTTAACATGGTCGCCGAAAAAAAACGATTTCATCAATCGTTCGCAGAAAAAAAATCTCCAATTTTTTTAAAGGATCGAAAAGGAAAAAACCGAAATTTTGTCATAGGGCCACGGACAAACGGCGAAGTTTGTCAAAGGATTGTGAAAAAAAAGTCAAATGATCAGGGAGAAAAGGCGAATTACGTCAAATGCTCGCGGAGGAAATGCTAATTTCGTCAAATGAGCACAGAAAAAAAAACGAATTTCGTCATAAGGCTGCAGAAAAAACGCGAATTTCGAAAAAAATATCTCTTAAAACACGCATTCCGTCAAGGGCTGCGAAAGAAAGCTTATTTCGTAAAGGATCGAAAAAAAACGCGAATTTCATCAAAAAGACGGGGAAAAACGCAAATTTCGTCAAAAATCCGCAAATTTCGACGAAGAATTGCGTAAAAAAACGCAAATTTCGGCAAATGACCTCCGAAAAACCGCGATTCAGAGGGCCGCAGAAAAAATGCAAATTTTGACAAAGAATCGCTAAAACAACACGCATTCCTTCAAAAGAAGCTGAAAAAGCGTGAATTTCGTCAAAGGACCCCAGAAAAAACGCAAATTTCGACAAATGATCGCTAAAAAAACACGCATTCAGTCAAAGGGAAGCAGAAAAAACGCGAATTTCGTTAACGGATCGCAAAAAGAAGAAAAAGCAGGGTAACAAAGAAGGGCCACAGAAAAACGTGAATTTCGTCAAAAAGCCACGGAAAAAAGACAATTTCGACAAAGGATCTCGAAAAAAACGCAAATGTTTCAAGAGGTCGAAAAAATGCGAATTTCATCAAAAGGTCGCAGAAAAAACGAGAATTTCGAAAAAAAGATCGCTTAAAACACGCATTCCGTCAAAGGGCTGTGAAAAAAATGCTAATATAGTAAAGGATGGCAAAAAAACGTGAATTTCATCAAAAAGACGAGAAAAAAACGCAAAAACGAAGGATTGCGTAAAAAAAACTAGTATTTCGGAAATGACCTCGAAAAAAAAAAACGCGAATTTCGTCAAATGGCCGCAGAAAAGGCGCAAATTTCGACAAAGCATCGCTAAAAAAACACGCATTTCCGTCAAAGGGAAACGGAAAAATGCGAATTTCGTCAAAGGATCGCAAAAAAGAAAAAGCAGGGCCACAAAGAACGGCCACAGAAAAACGTGAATTTCATTAAAAGACGGCGGAAAAAAAAGCGAATTTCGGCAAACAGCTGCAAAAAAACACTACTTTCGTCAAAGAGCCGCAGAAAAAAAGCGAATTTCATCAAAATGACGAGAAAAAAAACGCGAAATTTCGTTAAAAAAGGAACGGAAAAGAAGCAAATTTCGACGAAGGATTTCGTAAAAAAAAAAAAACGCGAATTTCGGCAAAAATCCGTGAAAAAAACTTTAATTTCATCAAAAACCCGACGAGAAACGCAGAAAAACGCAAATTTCGTCACAGACCCGTGATAAAAACGCAAATTTCGACGAATGAGTGTGCAAAAAAACCGCGAATTTCGGCAAAAAGCCGCAGAAAAAGCGAATTTTTTCAAAGGACTGCTGAGGAAACGCAAATTTTGTCATAAAACCGTGGAAAAAACACAAATTTTTGGCATGGAGATGCGAAAGAAAAATGAAAGTTAATAAGCTATTTTTACAGTCACTCTTCCACACTTCCGGTTTTCCGATTTACCCGAAATCGACTTGTGATTAGCTCTAGTGTTACTGTGCATTAACATACTTCCACATTGACAATCTTGGTGCCCGCCGACTATGAGATAAATTAAAATTCTCCTTAAATTAAACTACTTTTAGATTTGTCGAATTTACTTGTAGGTCTCTTGAACTGACCATATACGTTTTCATTTATCCCGCAAAACAGGCTTGGAGCTATTTTTCAATCATTTGAAAATTGATTTTGTGGTTTCAAGTAAATTTGGTCGCAGGACTGAGGAGGATTTTGGATTAACACGAAAAACAATTTCGTGGCATGCCAGAAAATAAAACAAATTTATCTGAAAAAGAAGGAATATGAGCCCTTTTTTCATTTCACGGTGATCTCTTCGGAGGTGGAATGGAGCTGTAACCTCATAAACCCCGTCGCCATCGACTTCTTTGGGTGTATGCTGGGGCATCAATGTGCACTGGTATATGGGACTAACCAGAATAGCTGCGTCACACAAAAAATATTTGAATTTATCTCAAAAGAAAAAAAAAAGTTGTTTTTTTTTTCATTTTTGATTACTTCGAAAGGTGGCTCTATAAACCCATCAGCCTCCTTCCCCTCATTTTGTATACAGTGATGTAACTGTGCGCTGATATGACATTAGCCAAAAAGTCTAGTTCGTTTTATTGCAGAAAAGAACTGCATTACAAATTTATCTCAAACAAAAAGAAAAAAAAAATCACCACTTTTTTCATTTCATTTTCAAATATTTTGGGAGAGCTCTGTAAGCCCATCACCCCCTTTCTACTTCTTTGGGTATAATGTGGTGTCACTGTGCACTAATATGGAACTAAACAGAAGAGTGTGGCTATTCTGTTGAATAATAAGAGAAAAAAATGTAAATTTATCTCAAACAGAAAGAAAAAAAGCAATATTTTTCTCGACTATTTCGGGAGGAGGGGGCTGTAAGCTCATCAGCCGCCTCCCCTTCTTTCAGTATGCTGTGATGTCAATGTGTACTAATATGGATTTAACGAGAATGGCTATTTCGCTGTATGGCAGAAGAAAAATTACAAATTTATCTGAAACAAGAAGAAAAAAATCAGCCTTTTTTTCATTTCATTTTTGACTATTAAGGAAGGGGGCACCCCATTAGCCCCTTTCACCTCTTTGGGTATTATGTGGGCCCACTGTACACAAGTATGGAACTAAAGAGAAGAGAGCGGCCAGTCTGTTGAATGATAGGGGGAAAATACAAATTTATCTCAAACAAAAAGAAAGATATCAGCACTTTTTCATTTCATGTTCGACTTTTGGGGAGAGGGCTGTAACCCCATTAGCCCCCTTCTACCTTTTTGGGTATAACGTGGAGTCACTGTACACTAATATGGAACTACAGCGAAGGGAGCGGCTAGTCTGTTGAATGATAGGGGAGAAAATGCAAATTTATCTCAAACAGACAGAAAAAAAAAAATCAGCACTATTTTTTCAGTTCATTTTCTACTATTTCAAGAGGAGGAGGGCTGTAATTCCAACAGATCCCTTCCCATCTGTGTGCTGTGATGCCAATGTGGACTAATATGGAGTTAACGAGAATGGCTATTTTGCTGTATGACAGGAAAAAAAATACAGATTTATCTTAAAAAAGTCCTTCCGGCCAGTGCCGGGAGGAAGAGGTAGCTTTCATAATCCTTATTTAAAAAAAGCCAACTTATATCATGCAAACACACGAAGCTCAATTTAGTGGAAACCGAATATAGGAGATTCAATACTAATTTTTATCAATATAATGAATGAGAATTTCGCGAAATTAGTCAGCTTTATCCAAGCTGCTTTTCTTTAAAGTAACTTATATTTGGCTGCCAAATTCGTCAATTTCTTAAAGTGCCTGTCATTTTAAGACAACATGGTGGATGAGGCTAAGCAGTGAACTTGGTCGAGACCTTAGTAATTGCTGTGCACATGCTCACTCACATCAGAATCGGCTAATATATAGGAGTGCTGTCGCATGCAAAAAATCAGATTTTTCAAAATGTCACCCACAATAGAAATTGAAACTGCTATATCTGAGCCATTTTTTAAGGTAAAGACAAACAGAAAATGCTCCTGAATCCTTATATCAAGATCAAATACTTAAGAAAGAAACCTTTTTCAATTTTTAATTTTTTTGCACCTCACTTTAAATATATATATATTTTTTAATTTAATGGCCGCCATTTTGAAACAAGATGGCTGATTAATCTGGCCAGCGAACTTGGTCGAGGTGTTGATGTATACTATCCACATGCCTTCTTACATTGAAATAGGCGAAAACGTGTGTTATCGCGTGACAAATACAAGATCGTTTCAAAATGTTAGCCATGCTAGAAATTCAAAGTGCTATAAATCAACCATTTTTTAAGATATCAACAAAAGAACAAATTTTCAGAAACAAAAACTGCTCCGGAATCTTTGTATCAAGGCCAAACACATAAAAAAAATCTTTTTCATTTTCCAATTTTTTAACACCTCATTTTGAATTTTAAATTTAATTTTTTTAAAATGGCAACCCTTTTGAAACAAGATGGCGAATGAAGCTGGCCAACGAACTCGGTCGAGACATTGGTATGTACTATGTACAGACCAAGTTACATCCAAATAGGTTCATAAATACGCCTGTTATCGCGTGACAAAAATCAGGTCGTTTCAAAATGTCAGCCACGCTAGAAATTCAAAATGCTATAACTCAGCCATTTCTTAAGATATAGACGAAACAAAAACTTCTCCCGAATCTTTTTATCAAGGTCAAACACATAAGAAGAAAATATTTTTTCAATTTTCAATTTTTGGTACCACATTTCAAATTTAAATTTTTCTTAAAAATTTAAATGGCCGCCATTTTTAAACAAGATGGCGGGTGAAGCTGGCCAACGAACCCGGTCGAGACATTGGTATGTACTATGTATAAACGAAGTTACATCCAAATTGGTTCATAAATATGCCTTTTATCGCGTGACAAAATTCAGGACGTTTCAAAATGTCAGCCACGCTAGAAATTCAAAATGCTATAACTCAGCCATTTTTTAAGATATAGACGAAACAAAAACTGCTCCGAAATCTTTGTATAAAGGTCAAATACATAAGAAAAAAATATTTTTCCATTTTCAATTTTTTGGTACCACATTTCAAATTTTAAATTTTTAAAAATTTTTTAAATGGCCGCCATTTTGAAACAAAATGGCGGATGAAGCTGGCCAACGAACTCGGTCGAGACATTGGTATGTACTATGTACACACCGAATTACATCCAAATCGGTTCATAAATACGCCTTTTATCGCGTGACAAATTTCAGGACGTTTCAAAATGTCAGCCACGCTAGAAATTCAAAATGCTATAACTCAGCCATTTTTTAAGATATAGACGAAACAAAAACTGCTCCGGAATCTTTGTATAAAGGTCAAATACATAAGAAAAAAATATTTTTCCATTTTTAATTTTTTGGTACCACATTTCAAGTTTTAAATTATTTTAAAAATTTTAAATGGCCGCCATTTTGAAACAAAACGGCGGATGAAGCTGGCCAACGAACTCGGTCGAGACATTGGTATGTACTATGTACACACCGAATTACATCGAAATCGGTTCATAATTACGGGAGTTACAGTGTGACATAGGTCAGATATATATATATATATATATATATATATATATATATATATATATATATATATATATATAAATTTTGAACGGAGAGTGGTTTCTGTGTCTGGGGGTCATGATCGATGAAAATATACCAAAATTTTTTGAAATCGCTTTCCTCCGAACGGCTGCAATAGGTAGCTTTTTTGTAAAGAAAGCTACCTAAAAGTAAGGAAAAACACTTTTTCCTTTAATTTTTCGACTATTTCTGGTTTGGGGGGGGGGGGGGAAGGGGTCTGTAACCGCGTCAGCCCCCTTTCTCTTCTTTGGTCTCAATGTGGACTACTATGGAACTACGCGAAGGAAGCGCATAGTCTGTTGAACGATAGTGGAAAAAATGCAAATTTATCTTAAACAGGTAGAAAAAATTCAGCTCTATTTTATCATTTCATTTTCAACCATTTCGAGAGGAAGGGGGCTGAAATTCCATCAGCCCCCTCCCCATCTTTGGGTATACTGTGATGTCAATGTGGACTGATATGGTGTTAACGAGAATGTCTATTTTGCTTTTTTACGGCAGAAGAAAAAATTACAGATTTACCTTAAAAAAGTAAGAAAAAATTACTTTTTCATTTCATTTTTCGACTATTTCGGGAGGAGGGGGGAGGGCTGTATCCCCGTCTCCCCCTTTTCTCTTCTTTGTTGTCAATGTGGACTAATATGGGACTAATGAAAATTGCTAGTCCGCTGTATGATTGAAAAAAAGTAAATTTTTTTCCAAAAAAGAAAGACGAAAAAGCAGCACTTTTTCATATCACTTTCGAAAATTTCGGGGGGGGGGGGGCTGTAGCCCCATCAGCCCCCCCCCTTGGGTACGCCCATGCAGTGACTAGAATAATACATCAACATACCGCCAGCTCTGGCGTCATGTGCATAAGGTACAGTCGTGGAAAAAAAAAAAGTAAACACCCCCTACTAACTACTCAACAAATTATCGTAGAAGAAAGTTACTGGTACCGAACGATTGGAAATAAAGTCTACTTTTAAGTGATGTATATAAAATTTGCTTAGGGGGCCATCTACATATTAAAACGAACCATAACTTTGTTTTTTTCAATAGCAGTACCCAATTCTGACAGCATAAATGAATTCTACACCCTTCAATTAGCCTAAAAACAAATTTTTATGCAATTCGTACCACAAGTTTTCGAGAAATTAATTATTTTAAAACGAGCGTATTTTAAGGGCTGTATCCAAATTGAAGCTCCGTACTGGATTGTTAACCGAGAGAGCCCCTTCCTTGATCAAGGCACCTTAAGCGCCACTCAAGGAGTCAATGAAGCGTGTTAGATAACAGTACGGCAGAATAAATTTCAAAATATCTACTCACTTTCATCATAGACGGCCCCTTAAACCATCATTTTGCCGTTTTTTATGCATAATTTGAAAACTACTTGGAAGAAAAATGGGAAATTTTTGAATTTCCATAAAGCAGGACTTAATAAATCTAAATCCATCAAAAAAATTGTAGGTTGCAATTCATAATTTTTTCGAATATTAATTTCATAATTCATATCATAAAATTATAAAAATTGCAAATTCAGCTTATTTATGTTTGGGTATATTAGTATTATTACTACAAAAAAAAAATTAGCACATTAGGAGCATAATTTCGGGAGATAAATAAAAATATGAAAATATAATTTAACATTAGAAGCACTAAATTTTGAATGTTTATAATTCAAAAACTTATCATTCAAATGACTTGAAATTTGGTGTCTAGGCATCGTTTGAACCGAAGATTTGAAATATCTCGTTAAAATTGGGTATTGCCATTGAAAAAAATGAAGTTTGGATTCGTTTTAATATGTAGATGACCCCCTAAGAAAATTTTATGTACATCATTTAAAATGTTTTGTACATCATTGCATTTGCATTGAGGTGTATCGCTACTAATAGTGCAAGATAATTTTGAGTCATGTTAATAATGGTGCCCTTCATTGTTTGCCAAGACAGATTCACCCCAGCTTAGTGAAAGGTTGGACAGACCTGCTCTACGGAACTTAATGCTGAATGTTGCACATAAAATATTTTAAATACCAGTAACAACTGAGGATGAGAAACAATCTTTTAGCAGCCTTTATTAGGGTTTTGTACCCAAAAAGGAAAAAACAACCCTTATAGTCTTGCTTTGGAAATTCCAATTATGAAAAATATAGAATTATAAATTAATGATTTTCAGAATTCCGGTTGACCTAGAATCTTTAAATTTGTCAAGGAAGGTCTTGTGGCACATGTAAGGGAAAATATCTGTTTTTTTTTTACATGATCGGTATTTCTGATTATGGAAATCCATAAGTTTCATGTAATAAATCAACAAATTTATAACTGATGATTTGAGGATTTTTCTCCTTTACATGTGCTATAAGACTTTCCTTTCTGTCATACTTCAAGGTTTAATGTCAACTGGAAGAACACTATTTTGAGAGTAAAAATTAGAAAGTACTTGCAATTGACCTGGAACCTCGAAATTTGGCAGAAAAATCTTATAGCTAGCAACAAGGATCCCATTATGTTAACATTTGAGGCAGTATATTTAAGCCAGAGAGAAAATGTACGAGAACGGCTAAAAACAAAGATTTAAAGACAGCTTTGCTCATTTGGTACAAGCTAGATCTTAGAATGCCTATAAAGACAAAAAAAGATATCCGACTTTCCCCCCCAAAACACAATATTTTTTTACTTGATCTTTATCCAAATGGATGCAACTTACTAGTAGTTTGACAGGAAATCTAAATGTTTGTAAGTTTTGTTCTTTTTTACGGATGTCTTAACGCAAAATTCTTTTAACACGAAAAATTCTTTTGGTCCCCTGAGTTTCGTGTTAAATGTGTTTCATTATACAGTACAGCCCCGATTATTCATGGGATTGGGTGGCAAGGGCACCGCGGATAAACCGAAAAAGACTGAAAATGAAGTGCAAACACTAAAAAAAAAAAAAAGAAAATTCAACATAAAAACTATGTTTTAATGTACAAAAAACATAATAAAACGTTTAAAATACATACATATGCACAGTACGTTAGAAACCTTTGCTTTACATCTAAATCACTAAAATAAAGAACAGTAAACAAGAAACAATGCCGCACATACTGTAGAAAAAGAGGTGAGTTACATCTTTTTAAAATCAGTCACTTGTTTTTGGAAACACCTTTTCTTTATTCTGAACTGTAAACTTATTTTTCTTTTAGTATGGAATAATTTTTATCTCAAAAATGAAGTTATTCTTGATATGCTCTCCTGAAATTTATCCTAATAGCATTATTTAATTGTAAAATATTTTGATTGCTGTGTTTACGTTTGGTTAATAAAATCAAGAAAAAACAGCAAGACTTTTCATCTGATATTTCAAGCATGGCAACCAAATCCAGAAATATTCTTCTATGACTTTCGAATACATTGGTTTTTCTGTTTATATTTAATAGTAGGGCTTATTGTATTTTCCTTGCTGTTGACTTTAAAAAAAAAAAAAAAAAAAAAAAAAAGCTGCTTCGCGGATAAACCGCACCACGGATAAGCGGGGCTTTACTGTATATATATATATACATGAGGACAAGAGTTTCAAAACTAGCCTTATCCAGAAAATTAAATTTTGGGAAATTGCGAAAAACTCGACTCCGTTCAATGGTTTTCATTGTAAACCAAGATTTTACAATGCCAAAAATACACAGAGCAGATTATGTAGAGCCAATAGAGCAGATTGATAGAGAAAACTCAAATTTCGGAGAAGGCAAGTTTTGAAACTCGCATGCTCATATAAGGGGTGATCAAATGAAAAGGTACGAAACGACGTAAAAACGTAACAGTTAAATATTTGCATATTCCGCCATGGGAGAACGTAGCGAGACATCTCGGGATGTGATTGGAGCCTCTGACTGGGATCAGAGCATGCGCGGGCGCCCGCATGCGCAGTAAAGAGCAAAGGCTCTTATCAAAAGCGGCGTCCAAATAATGCGGCAGTTCGTATGAGGACAGGATGGCGTTCGCGTTGCAAAATGCGACGATTGAGGAGCAGCAAGGTGTTATCCGATTTCTAACAGCGGAAGGTGAGAAACCGGCAGCTATTCATCGCCGGATGGTGCCAGTTTACGGGGAGAAATGTGTCTCTGACAAGTCTGTCAGAAAATGGAGTGCCCATTTTTGTGCAAGCCGTGACAGTCTGGGTGATGACCCGAGACCAGTTCAAGTGGAAGACGTTGGACCATCCGCCCTACAGTACAGACATGTCGCCTGTGATTTCCATGTCTTTGGTACACTGAAGAAACACCTGAAAGTAAAGCCCTTCAACTTGGACGACGTACTCAAGGACGCTGTGAAGGACTGTGTCTCGTCACGGCCACAGGAATTGTGGGAACAAGAAATCCTGCGGCTTGTTCATCAGTGGGATCGTTGTGCTCAGGCCTATGGTGAATATTTTGAATAAAGTCTACATTTGTACCCACCGTGTTGTTTCGTACCTTTTCATTTGATCACCCCTTGTATTTATAAATGAAAATTGTGCCTCAGACCATGTTGACTCTTGTAATTGTACATAGGTGTTACGATAAATTATGAGCCTGAAGAAATAACTCACTAGGTGACAATATTCTAATGCGGTCATTGTCCATGGTCAAAGGGTGCCTAGGACAAATATGCAAAAAACATTTCTGGGTTCGTACAGGTTCCGTTATTTTCCCAGGTGAATTATCAGTATTTTTTTTAAATAGAAAATATTGGTACCGAAGAATTTCCTGGTCTGGAAATCCCAGGACCCATATGAACCCTGAAATTTATAGTTTTAGTCTTTTGAGTCTTAGAGGGTTTTTATTTTAAGAACTGAATACTTTTAGACCGATTTCATTTTCAATTTTTAACATGTAGACAAAATAAAATGCCTTACAAATTTTCAAAATATAAATTCTAAAGAGTTAAATGGCTCAAAAATGTGTCAATATTGGTTAAAGTTATCAGTTTATATCACAACTAAGTGATAGTAAAACAGTTATATTTCTCCTCTTGAAAAATTTTCATGTTTGAAGAAATTTATTAATTTATCAATAACTACAATATAAACTTTACATCAATATTAAAATTTTTTAACCAAGTACTCTTCTATAAAATCATTATTTAACCCTATAATATAATGTTTCAAATTATGAATTAATGAAAATGCCACCTTCAAGGGATTTCTCTTTACTTTATGAATATTTAAGTAGATTCAAATCCTTTTTGTAAAACATTCGATAGAATTAAAAAATATATAAATACCCCTCCATCCCATAAAAAACAAAAAACCACACAGGGAAGAAGAGGGAAAAAAAGTAAATAAGCCATAAACTAAGCTTTGGGGTCATCTTTATATTTTACCAAACTGAAATTTTCAATACAAACACCACATTTTGACAGCATCCCACCGCTCAAGTAGATTTTACCTTAGGATACCAAAATCATTCGGTCAAATAGCTCATCGATGAAGAATTAAAGTTGGAAACCCTAATGTTAGATCTAGACACACGGCAGTGTGTCAGCCAAGTTCGCCTGACATAGCCGTGTGTTATTTACACGAACCATTTCGAGCTGTTTTCGTCAAATTTCAATGTTCTACTACTGAAAATCTATAAGACCTACGTACTTGTTATACGAAATGTGTAGTAAGGCCACCCTAACTACCTAAATTCCAAAATTTTATAAATAACGCATAATTAGTTTCCGAGATAATGACATTTGAAAATGTCTGATAATCGATAATTTTACCACTGACTGACTGACTGACTGACTCACTCATCAAAAAGATCTCGTATATCTACTGCAGCTACAGACTTCAAATTTGGTGCGAAGTTCGTTTAGACTACAAATCTAAGGAAAAAAATAAAAAAATTGTGAAAATCGATGAATTACCCACCTGGGGGTGTCCATTTTTAGTTTAACTTTACGTCTATTAGGCGAAATTTTAATTTGCCGTAGGAAGGGACGCTGTTCTGTCGCCAAATACCGCCAAGTTTCTCGCCAACATGGCGATATATCGCCAAATTTGGCGGGCAAAATTAGTCGCCAAAAATGACGCCACCTTGGCGATATCTCTAATATTTCGCCAAATTCCCATAGACTTCCATTGTAAGCCTATCTCCTTACTGGGGGGTTTATCTGGGTTTACTTGCTTACAGAAAATCAACAAATTGAGATATTCTGTCCGTCACAGAGCCCGTTCTCAGAAACTATACATGTTGGAGACTTTAAATTTTGCATACTTATAGCTGAACACAACACATCATACGAAAAATCATAAAATTTTGAAAAAGTCGTACATTTAACCCTTTGGGCTCCCACATGTATATTTCAAACAATTCTTTCTATGTGAGCCTCTAACTACGTTGGAAGCGTGAAATTTTGCATACTTATAGCTAAACACCTCACATCAAATGACAAATCAAAAATTTTTGAAAAAGTTGTAAATTTAACCCTTTGGGGTCTCACATGTTTATTTTAAACAATCCTTTCTAAGTGAGCCCCTAATTAGGTTGGAGGCGTGAAATTGTACATACTTATAGCTGAACACCTCACATCAAACGACAATCTATAAAATTTTGAAAAAGGCGTACATTTAACCCTTTGGGCTCCCACATGTGCATTTTAAACAATTCTTTGTAAGTGAGCCCCTAATTAGGTTGGAGGAGTGAAATTTTGCATACTTATAGCTGAACACCTTACATCAAACGACAAATCATAAAATTTTGTAAAAGTCGTACATTTAACCCTTTGCGCTCCCACATGTGTATTTTAAACAATTCTTTCTAAGTGAGCCCTAATTAGGTTGGAGCCTTGAAATTTTGCATACTTATAGCTGAACACCTCACATCAAACGAGAAATCATAAAATTTCGAAAAAGTCGTACATTTAACCCTTTAAGCTCCCCCATGTGTATTTTAAACAATTCTTTCAAGGTGAGCTTCTAATTAGGTTGGAGGCGGGAAATTTTGCATACTTATAGCTGAACACCTCACATCAAACGACCAATCATAAGATTTTCAAAAAGTCGTACATTTAACCCTTTGGGCTCCCACATGTGTATTTTAAACAATTCTTTCTAAGTGAGCCCCTATTTAGGTTGGAGGCGTGAAATTTTGCATACTTATAGCTGAACACCTTACATCAAATGACGAACCATAAAATTTTGAAAAAGTCGTACGTTTAACCCTTTGGGCTCTTACGTGTATTTTAAAGAATATTTTCTAAGCGAGCCCCTAATTAGGTTGGAGGCATGAAATTTTGCATATTTATAGCTGAACACACATCAAATGACAAGCCATAAACTTTTGAAATAGTCGTACATTTAACCCTTTGGGTCCCCACATGTGTATTTTAAACAATTCTCTCTAAGTGAGACCCTATTTAGGTTGGAGGCGTGAAGTTTTGAATACTTATAGCTGAACACCATCATGCGACAAATCATAAAATTTTGAAAAAGTCGTACATTTAACCCTTTGAGCTTCCACATGCGTATTTTAAGCAATTCTTTCTAACTGATCCCCTTATTAAATTTCAGATTTGAAATTTTGCATACTTATAGCAGAACACCTGAAGCCAGGCGGCAAATCATAAAATCTCGAAAAAGTCTTACGCTTAACCCTTTCAGCTGCCACATGTGTATTTTAAGCAATTCTTTCTAAGGGAGCCCTAATTCAGTTGGAGATGTGACTTTTTGCATACGTATAGCTGAATACCTCAGACCACACGACAAATAATATAATTTTCAAAAAATCTTATATTATTTACTCCTCCGGGATCTAACTTGTGTATTTTAAGCAATTTTTCTAACCTCCGCCCTTTTCACCCGGGGAGCACTTTTCAAACTTTTGCCGACACCCCTTTGATCATTCTTTCATATTATGCAACTTAGCCTTACATATTTTAGTTCCACTTTTTAATGCCAGGGGTGCCTTCTCATCTCGGGTGCTATGGGCTCAGTCCTCTCGACTAATATAGCTACGGATAATATGTAAAACGGAGTTTCGTTTGGTAGAGGTTTGTTTAGAATAGAGTGCGCCCCTGGTTGCGAAATGTGGAACTAACAGATTTTTCAAAAAGATAAAGTGTTTTGAAAGGAATATTTAACGAAACCATCTGTGCGATCTGGGATCACACTTACACACTTGTTATTTTCAAAATCATCAGAGGAAAGGATATTTAGTTAATTAAATTTGAAAATCCAGGGATGGGCAATGTCCTTCCTCTGCACTGTCTCTTTGCCGGTACCCATGGATGAATGATACATAGTGTGGCATAAGAACATAACTTTATTTTTCACTTTCAGTACAAAAAAGCAGGCCCAGCTATAGGATATTTAATTGGAAAATTTAATAGGAAAATTTAATATAGGAATTTAATAGGAATTGTTTCAGAAACAATAAATATTTCGAATCAATACATTTCGTTTCAAAACATGCATTCAATGTAGCAGTATTAAAATATAGATTTTTTCCGCAAATTGACAGCCAAATAGTTTGTTGTAGGAAATTTAAATTAAAATTGAATGTTGCTTAGTGAATAAAATAGTCACATGTAAACACATTAAAAAGCATTAAGTAAAGTGTCTAAATATATTGTAACTTTACAAAAAGTAATGATATCTAACAAAAACATAGCTGTGAAAAAAGGGAGCCAAGTTCTGTAAAGACAATGGCAAGAAAAGAAGTGATATCTAAGTGGGTG
Source organism: Maratus speciosus (assembly GCA_963932465.1). NCBI lineage: Eukaryota > Metazoa > Arthropoda > Arachnida > Araneae > Salticidae > Maratus > Maratus speciosus. The sequence goes on from OZ010798.1 coordinate 58,774,147, forward strand.
CCAAGTTCAAATAAAATTCACTCAAACTTACTTACTGAATTATTATAGCATTTTTTAAATTGTTTAGAAATAAAAATTATTGATAGCATATTAATAATAAATCTAGAACTTGGCAAGTTTTTGATAAATGTTATGCCTATCAATTTCATGTCTTAATAAAATGGTGATGTTAATATTAATTTCAATGACATTACAAAAAAAAATTAATATAGTTATTATTATAAACAAATGACTCATGTTAAAAATTTGATAAACCAATAAATACACAAATACACTCTCGCTCGTCTTTGGTTATCACTGTAGCACTCACCCTCCAGAAACCTCAATGCAAACAGACTAAGGTGCCTGACAAAGAGACAGATATACTTACGCTTGTTCTTCGTCATCACTCTAGAGACTGCACCCCTTTAACCCTTTCAGGGGCAAATAACTTTTATTCGTGAAATTCTGAAATGATTGAATCACACCGGAGTTTAAAAACAAATTTATTTCAAAATGGGTAAAAGCTTCTTTTCACGTATTTAATAAAATTAAACTTTTTAGTCCTGAATTTTGGTGTCGATGTGGCATTTTGCAGTTAAATTAGGTGGAATATATTTTATTCCACCGCCCTTCAAGGGGAAGGAGCTCACTCAAATTAAGGCTTCCAATCATGAAATAACAAGATTTGATATAATAATGTCATTATTAAAAATAAATGACTCGTAGGTAAAAACTTGCCAAGTTCTAGATTTATTATTAATATGCTATCAATAATTTTTATTTCTAAACAATTTAAAAAATGCTATAATACTTCAGTAGGAAAGTTTGAGTGAATTTTATTTGAACTTGGCACCCACTTAGATATCACTTCTTTTCTTGCCATTGTCTTTACAGAACTTGGCTCCCTTTTTTCACAGCTATGTTTTTGTTAGATTAATTTTTAATCGCTGCAAAACAGATTGCAAATTAGTTTTTTAAAGTATGATTCAAACACTACTTGGAAGAATGAGATGTAATTTTTGAGTTTCATATTTAAAACAAAATATTTAAAAAAAAAAGTCAGTGTTAAAATGTATATTTTAAAATTATTTTTGAAAATATATGAACCGTGACCTAAAATTAAAAAAAAAAAAAATTACTTCTAGAAGCTTTAAATAAGAGATTAGAAAAATCATAGCTCATTCTGCCAAAAGGTCTTTCATATAAATATGGATTATTTTTTCAGAACAAACTATACTCCATGTATTTCATCTGCAAGAAACCTGAAAAGGTATAATCGTAAAAGGAATTATCCAATTACAGTCGAACCTTGTTATACAGACACTTTAATGACCAGAAAAAAGTGTCATAAGCGGAGTGTCGTGGTAACTGGAGTTGGAGAAATATTTTTAAAAAAGCTGTATTTTTAATTTAAGACTAATTTTAAATTCATAACTGCTCTTGCAAATTCAAGCAATAAAACATTAAACAAAATAAACACAAAAACAAAATTGAAAAAGAATAAAAATTAGATTTATGATGACATTTTTTTTATTGCTACATGGAAAATTGAGAAATTAAAGCTTGCTTATCCCTAGATGTGCTTCTTACGATTCCTTTTTCAATATTATACAACGAATTGTAATCAAAATTCGCTGTTTCAGAAATGGATATTAGATAATTTCTGATCGTTTCAATAAGATGCAATGTTTCGGTTTTAGCCGGATGAAAAACGCCTACTGACATGAACAAAAAGACTGCGAGTAGACTGATACGTCTATCTGGAGCTTAAGTGGCTTACTCATTGTGTGTGGGTTTATTTATTCAGATAAAGGATTTAAAATTTCTCATTTATCTCAATGGGTATTTTAAGCACTTTTGTGAAAGGTTTGGCTAACAAGGAGAGGGCCAACCATGTTAATCACAGATTTTGATTATTTTAATATATGTTGTAGGGTAGAGACCCTTTAGTGTCAGGTTCAACGGATTTTATACAACGCTCCTTAGTTCTTGAGAAAGCAGGGGGGGGAGGGGGGGTGTCTAATATTAGTACACAACTTAAATACTTACTTTGCAACCAAAATGTTGGGATGGCGTTTGCCGGCTGATCCATGGGGCTGGGTTCGATACCTGAAAGTGATACATTTGTTTTTCTCATTATTTGTTTTATAAATATACTTGTAAGTATAACTTAATAATCTCATTGTCAATTAAAATTAATTTTGTATATATATCAATTATAATTTTAACCTATTTAATTTTTTACTTTTAACTAAATAGTTGTAATAAAATCATAAAACTGTTAATTTTTTAGAAATCACTTTTAAAATGAATTTCATATATTCTTTATCGATGCAATGATATTGAGCAATTGTGTCAATTCGTGATTTTAAAGAAACATCATTTACGCATTGCTTTAACAAAGGAAGTCAATGCAATAATACTATTATTCTGTTTTTAAAGTAACAAGCATAATTATATTAAAAATTAGCATCAGAATTAAATAACAATCGATTTTTTGCATATTAAAGATTTTTAAATTTGTAATAAGTATGCTTGCGCTTTCAATTATTTTGCTTTCCCCTTTATCTTCTGTCTGCTTTTATTTTATCAAACTAGATGGCGACAACAGATTTTGTTAAGATTTTGGAATTTTCATCATTCAATAATAGATCCAATTTCTTTTTAAACCTCTTTAAAGGATGAGAAATAATAGTTTACAAATAAGAAATGATAAATGTAAGTTTAACATTATAATTAATGTATGATATTAAAATTTTTAATTGAAATTATTAAATTATAATTACAAGTACATTTAGAAAACAAGAAAGGAGAAAAACAAATGTAGCGCTTTCAAGCATACAACCGGGGCCCACGGATTAGCCGGCAAACGCCATACCAACTGAGCTACGTCTAACCTATCATGCTGCTTGCAAAGCAAGTATTTAAGTTGTGTACTAATATTAGACTCCCCGGTTTCTCAAGAACTAAGGAGCATTGGATAAAATCCGTTGAACCTGACACTAAGGGGTCTCTATCCTACAACATATTAATATAATCAAAATCTGATTAACAAGGTTGGCCTTTTAAGACATTTCTTACTGCTTCATTTCCATGCTTATAAGATAGATTATGAAAAATGGACAATTTTCCTAAATCGTCGGGATATCCGGAGTTGAAAATTATTCAACAATGTAAAATCCAGTGTTTATTTACATTAAAATCATATACAGAGAATCGGGACTTTGAAAAACTGACGTGATAAGTGGAGCGATGCGAAAACCAGGTTTCGGGATAACGAGGTCCGACTGTATTTGTTTTGTACAAAAACGATTAGATAACTTTATCATGTTCCAGAAACTGTATGTGCCTAATGAATTATATATATTTTTTAAAATGGTACTTAATCACAAGTAGAATATACAAAGAAAAACAGAGAGGAAATATGCTTTATACATATTTATTCAACTTGTTAGAGCACAAGAACAAATTAAAATACTTTATAAATACACATCAATTTTAATACAATGTACAAGTTCCTGAAAGAAAAAAAAAAAAAATTAAGCAATTTGTGCCAGCCACATTAACGAGGAAACATTTCCTGGAAACTTCCAATCATTATAGCCTTTCTAAAAAACTAAATCAGAAATTCCAACCGATAGCACAAATGTAGAGAGTAAAAGTATAGTATAGATATAAAGGTAAATATGGAATGTCAATATAGAAAATACATTATGCTATGTAGCTACAGTTAGACAACACTAAACACAGTGAAGTAGTGCCAACAGTAAATGTTACTGCTACCAGATTCACTTTTAAAACACCAAAGGAAGAAAAGAAAATGAGCGAGAAATACAGCTGTCTTGAATCATAACCTTTGCAGAAGGTTTGCTAACAAGTAATCCCCAACTAATGATAAAAAGAGTTATCCACGCATTTATCTGGATAAGGTTTCAAAATTCTTTCCCAAAGTAAGACTAGTTCTCTAAAATCTTTGTACACATTGGCTACAAATTTAATGTTTGTAGCAATGTTTATAAAATTAGAGATTTACCTAAGGATAAGAATCCCCCTTCCCTTTTTTTATTTGCTATAAGAGGGAGGCACAAGGGAGAAGTGAAATTTCAGGAAGGGAGGAACTAAATTTATTGCTGCTACAAATAAAAACATCTTAAACTGATCTGTACGGAGAAAAAAAAATAAGGAGGGGGAGGGGGAGGAAGGGCAAGAGATTTTAAAGATTTAATTACAAGGTAACAAAATAGGTAAGAAAATATTTAAAAAAAAAAAAAAACTAGGGTTTTTAAGATTTAAAAAACTGTTCTGGGGAAGAATAGAGGGGACATTGAATCAAAAATTCTTTGGATGGATAAATTTAGAGTTTAAGTTCAAAATCTGCTTAACTGCAGAAGATTCTCACTACCTGATGGGAAAGTTGAGCTATGGTAATATAAATGAACATACAACATAAGTATGAAATATTACACTACCTAATCGTGAAATTATATTTTAAAGACAAAACCCAAAGCATTAAAAAAAAGTTGTGTGGTCTACTAGGTTTTTATCCTTTTTGCTGTTTTAACACACTGATTAAAGTTATGAAACTTTTTCGAAAACAATACATAACTGAAACCGATGAAAGAACTAAATGATTGAAAACTTGGATATACTTTTAATACTTTTGAATAAAGTTGTGTCCATTAATCAACATGACATTTAACTATGATGCACAAATTTACAATAATTTTTCTTTCATGAAAAAAAAAAAAAAATTAAAACATTTAACATGAAATGCAATGTCATTGTATACAAATTAACAAATCACATAATGTATGTATTTTAGAATTACACATAAAGTACTTCCTCAACTCATAACAGTTTAAGCAATACAATTAAGTATAACAGTCTAGAATTTTGTTAATTTGCATTAGAGATTCAAAAAACAAGAAAAACATTTCAATCAAAAAGTCAATTTAACAAAGTCTTAAATCAATAGAAATAAGAATGTCTAGAGCAGCAAATCCAAAAATTCATTCATCACAAAAATCAAAGTTTTCAATAAACAACAGATAATAAAACCATGATTACGCATACACTTAAGATTTTAACCAAATTAAACATTGTTACAAATTATTAGTGTCAAAATGAGGAAAGATAGGAAAAACCATTAACTTGTTAAGTGTTTCATTATCATAAAACTTAATTGCTGCTCTATAATTTACACATTTATAAACAATTCAAAACTTGCAATGATTTCAAAATTAAAATTTCTTTTTACAATCCACCCTTTAAAAAAATCAATTTTGATTCAAATTTTGTAAACAAGGCAAAGTTCTTATGTTCCCAGTGTTTTATAACAATCTCAACTAAAATATAACAGGAGAAACTCAAGAGTCCAATCTCATCCCATAAAATTTCAAATCAATAAAAGTATGAGAAGTCCATATAGCTTCTATTTGGGACAGCTGTACTTCAAAGATATAAACATACATACACACATTAAAAAAATAAATAAAAACACAGGGACATAACAGTTTTGATTAAAAAGGGTTGTTTAAATGTAAGTGCATTTCAGAATGAATTTTCCACGGACAAAAAAAAAAAAAGGTTGTCAGGGGTATAGTTGGTCATTAGCAGACAAGCACGCCTAGTCAGGCGGAGACTTCTGCATGTGGCAAAAGACAGATGTCCTGGGTGTTATTGATGTTGTCGCACTCAGGACTGATGTTGGCATTTGAAAAGTCGAGCACCTGATCTCCAAAGGCTTCGATGAGTTTGGACCAAGTTGGAAGTTGTTGCAAGTATGTCCTGAAATAAAGAAAAGCAAAATTAATACACCTGCTGCTTGAATATCCACAAAATATTTGGAATCTTACTCTCATTCATTCAAATGTATGTTCATCAGGATAGAAATCTCAACTCGTATACTTAATTTTTAAGCTTTCGTTTTTATGCCCAGCAGATAATGTGCACCTGTAAATGTTGATCCATTTTAGTTGCATTCATTCCTTTCCCATATGGAAAAACAACAAAATTAAGGTTTGTGCAATGTAACTTTTTTCTCATTAAAAACTGTTTTAAAATATTTATCAATGCAGAAATCAACAACTTATATTTATTTGCTTGTAGCAAGCAAATCCTAGCATGTGAAAGTGCAAATTCTTTCACTTATTTTACTTACTATATTAAAATCTTTATAACAGACACTTCCAAAATAGTAGAATCAGTTTCCCCCCCAGGCAGTTTCAGGAGGGTGCTGCACCCCACCTGCCCTTTGGTTTACAAAATAACAACCCTCTTGCCCCTTATCCAAAGAATTAGCACTCTTCTTGCCTTTCCATTAAAAAAGTGCCTTTTTTTCTTTTTCGCATTAAAAAATTTGCTTACATAGTAGAATCTGACTGAATGTTTTGAAAACAGATATCTAAGTTTTAAATATTAAAAGTGACTTTAAAAATCAAAAAAGTGCTCAAGAATCCAAAACATGCCCTTAAGAATAAAAAAAGTGTCCTTTTCTCGCCGGCAGCACGCTGCCTTTTTTTAAACCAAGGGCAAACTGGTAGAAAAATTCAGTAGTTCAGGGTTTATTATTGAGACATTTAACTTATATAAGTAGAATTTTATTACAATATCTACTTGTTGTATTCACTAACTTAATGAATGTATGTGTGGCTGTTGGAAATATCCCATGCACAGCCATGAAAAAAGTAAACAGCCTCTATTAACTCTGCAGCAAGTTATAGAAGAAAATTACTGGTATCAAACAATTGGTAATAAAGTCTACTTTTAAATGATGTAAATCCTACTCGCCAAGAATTTCTTTGCGTCAATTAGCAAAACAATACACAGTGCTGTTTTGGTGGGCTTAGATATGTAGTATTTATAAGTTCCCGTATGTTCTGACTATTATTTAAACATTCACTAAAAATAAAGAAGTTCTGGAGTGAAGCTGTGCTCCTGTGAGCTTTGACGCAAATTAAGCATTGTGTGGAGCTGAAACGATCAGTAAAAATATTTTACAAAGACGAACAAAAAACAGTAAAAATGACACGTTTGCGGTTAATTCTCTCATACCTTGTCGTCATTCAGAAATCTTTGCAGGCAGAACACTAAATCTACACTTGCGAGCACGAGATAGAAGTACGCTTTTACATGTGCGACATGTATGTAAATTTTGGCTTCCATTTTTTGGACATGCTGTTCCGTTGCAATACGGAGCACTGTATTTATGAGCTCTGGTGAAATTATTTAAATATTAACTGAAAATGAAGTACTGCAGCAGAACTCCAGTACAAATTAATCAATGGCCGGAATCAAGGAGTTTAAATCAAAGCAAATAGTTTTACAAAGAATTAAAGAACACGCCAAGTAATGAACAATAAATAAGAATCGCAGCTATAGAAAAAAGATTTCTGAGAAGTTTTCTATACTTTCACAAGTAATAAATATAAAAATTCTTAGTGAAGACAACGTTTGTTTTGATTAATAAAGCAATTTTAAAATAAAGGAAACTAAGCAGTTTTAAAATTAAACTAAATCTTATTCAAAATACTTCAACCATATTCAAAATTCAGAAACTTTTATAATAATTGAAAATCTGGAGTGACTTCACTTGACCTTTTTAAACATTAACTTTGTGTGACCAAATGGGAAAGAATAAATTTCTAACTATGGAGTTGGCTACATGTGAATGCCAAACCGTCCATTTTAGAAATGGAGACTACTTGCATGTCACTAATGCTCAATGGCACCACGACAATATCTATCCATCTCATTTCTGCAGGGGTCGATGCAGGTTAATATTTTTGTGAAAAACATTTTGTAATGAAAGTTGAAATCCAGTTACTCTAATTTGAACCAAGAATTTATAAACAAAAACTTCTTTAAATCCCTTTGTTAAAGCTTGTTTTCCGTGACCTGGTTTTATTTATAAATTACACATTTTAAAATAGTTTTTATGAAAAAGAATGTTATGAAAGGGGCCTATTTTATTAAACGGAATTTTGTGAAGGAGGCTTTTTTATTAAATAGATAGATTTTTGTGAAAGGGCCCTTAAATAGGCCTCAAATTTTGCCTGGATCGATCCCTGTTCTGTGGCAGTTTTCCTACAGAATCTGATGCAAAATGGATTAAATACATGAGAACTCAATCAGAAGTAACCGTTTCTAAGTCTCGCTCACACACACACATATACAAAAACAATTACGATTTTCCTTAATACAATGTGCTCAGGAGAAAGGAGGGGATAAAAATAAAACTTACATCACATGATAAGGCAGGATACATTTGATGACTGGTTTCTGGAAGCCATTGAAAGTGGAAGCAGCACACACTGTGTAGGCACCCATGTTCTCAAAAGCGATCCATTCGCCCACATTCATGGCAGGCATGGTGATGGTCTCCAAGATACGATCTAAACTATCGCATGTGGGTCCCCAGACACTGCTTTTCTGGAGGGGACGATCAGTAGTATCCTACAATTATCAAGGTGACAGACATTAACATACTACTTTCATCATTGTTCATATTACATAAGAACACAAGCATAAATAAAACAATGTTGCATACATAAATACCATGATTAACTTTACTTAAAGAGGGATGAGAACAGTAAAAGTCCAAAAACTAATTTTTATTGTGCATCTTTCTCCCACCTCATATGCATATCTCGTATCTTCTTTTTTGATTTGGGGAAGGACAGTGGGGATATTTGGAAGAAAGGGGGTAATTTAGATATTAGGCAATAACAAATACGATAGAAATTTTAAAATACTACAGTTTAAGAGATTTTAAACTTGACGGGTTTAAGAACTTTCATAAAAGCAGACACAAAACATTCTTTTCCAAAGCCATCTTTATCTATAAACACTTTTCAGAAAATCATGTAGAAAAAAAATTACTAAAATTACATTGGAAAAGATTTATTGATCTAAAGTTTTTGCAAAATTTAATATTTAATATTGTGCCATTGAATATTTCATATCAAATCTTTAATAAAAAACTAGACAGAGGAACAGAAAAGAGGCAAGTAAGCTACTGCTTCAATAATTTTTCAAAAAGCAATCTGCTGCCAAACTTCTATTTAAAACCAAACTCAATAGCAGAACTTCAATAAAGCTGTGTATGCTATGCTTTTAAAAGATAAACATGCCACACAGACATTAAAAACAAATTTTACATAGATTTTTTTTTTTTTTTTAATTTAAATTCCAAGGAAAATCTTTATTAATCGTAAAAGAACAATATGAACAAGACCAGAAAACAACAATTTATACTAATAAAAGGCTAGTACTAAATAACTGAAAAACTAAAATTGATTTTTCTTTAACAGGGCTGATAAGAAATAAACATTGTACTTCTGTTTCTTTCACAAAAATTCCTTTTGGGGAAAATTCGATGCAAGGATATAACAAGCAGATTCTATTCAGAAAAACAATGGAAAAGTTCACAAGCAATATTGATTTAGATTACAATTTATGAATACAAACTGGGATGGAAATGTATTAAACAATATTCAATAAATTGTTTTTCAGGAAATTAGTCAGAATTAACACTACATTTGCTCGAGTAACACATTTTTCTCTCACAGTACCACCAAATACATAGTTTGGAAAGATCAGAAGAAAAGTTAAAGTTATTGCCTTGTATGCATAATTGATAAATGAAGTTAAGCTTAAAACTTTTGTTAAAGCAATCTCTTCCTACCTTATGTAAAAAAAAAAAAAAAGAAAAAAAAAAAAAAAAAAAAAATCCAGTATGAATATTGTACTCAACTACATAAAATATAAAGTTAAGATTCCAATATGAAACAAAACAAAGTCAAAGAAATGGAACAACAGAAACATGGGAGAAAGTCAAAATTCCACAAGATGAAAAATATTAGCAATGTCACCACAACACTTTAATATATATTTTTTTATCTCGTATATAAAAGTACAAATAAACTACTATTGTTATCCCAAATAAAAACTGTAGGTTTTTTTGTTAATACCCGTATAATACTATACATTTAGATTTTCATCAGGTATTATTTCATAAAAAATGAGGCATTTCATACATGTTTGTTCTTTATGAAGTACTACTTTTGCAGATAAAATGTAAATGAAATTTTTCACAAAGCAACTGAAATTTTGTTTTTATAAGATGACTTAAAGCATTTAATGACTATATTAAGACTATAATTACCAAAGAACACAAATGTATGAAAAGGTACCATTTTTAATGAAATACCTGATGAAAATCTAAATCCAATTGTAATCTTATACGCCTGTGCAGGCATGAACCTCCAATTATTTATGACCAAGGTATTTATTTTGTCTATAAGGAATCCCCACTGCTGACGTTTCTTCACAGTGGAGACCACTGAGCAAACTATGTGCAATCAGAAATTAAACATTTCCCCCTGACAAAGTTCAGTCTTTCCAGATATATAAAAGACAATTCTGTCACTGAACAGAAAACTTCCATCCATGAATGGAATACTTAACCCGCAAGCACACGCATCTGGTATTTTTAACCTGATGTTGCCTATCATACTCAGGATTTAAAAAAATTTCTCAAGACTTGCATCTGCCACTTCCAGTACCTTACCAGGTGGTCTAGTAAGAGGAGGGTTCCTAGGAACAGAAACTTTAAACACGAGCTTTTTTTTATAGTGGCTAGTGTGGATAGGTCAGTTTCACACACTGTGTGTACTAACATTTTAGATTCATTTTACATTGTCAATTTGACAGAGTACAAATGGGAGCAGCAGAGGTTGCGGGATCTTCTCGCAAATGTTTCTATAGATAGTAGGGTGTCAATGATTTAAAATCATGATTTTAAGCAAGTGATTTTTTAAAAAATCATTGATTAAAATAAAATTTCTAAATGTTTAAAATGACACAAAAAAGTATTCAAATCTAAGATGAACATACTTTGGAAAGTTTCTACAGGTATTGTGACTAATGAATACACAAAACAAAGCTTTAAATAATTGTTTCTAAGCGTAATTTCCGAGTATTATGAAAAATTTTAGTACAGTAAGTTTGTAAAAAGCATGGTTTTTATCTAACAAACATAAAAAGTATTTAATTTGTAAGTTATTAGATTTAAATATCATTTTTAATGTCATAATTTCCTTTTAATAATCAAGTTATTCATTCTTTTATATAGAATAAACATAGCAATAGTATCAATGATTTTAATCAGATGATAAAAATCACATGTTTCCTGATTTTTTAAAATAGTGTGGAAAAGCATAATCAGTAATGAAAATGATCACTAAATCACTTTTAAAACATGTAATATTTGTTATTGTTAATTATAACTAGGACTGGGCGATGTAGAAATTTCTTAAATCGATTTATCATCCATCCAACATCGCGATTTAGTGCTAAATCGCGATTTAACACCGATTTTACATTTTAGAATATGGAAGCCTACTTTTTAAGTTTTAGTAACAAAATACGATCTTTATGTGCCCCCCCCCCCCCCCCCCTCCTGTATTATTTAGTATACTTAGCTTTTAATTTGTCAAATAATTTTGAAAAGAGGTATATTTTACACATAAAAAAGCTTTGAATGTCCCAAAATACTAGTTTTTTTTTCCATTTAAAAAATTAGTGACCTATTGTAATACATTTTATAAACTCATTCTATAAGAATAAATAAGTAATATAAAAGAAAATTATTATTATTATTATTATTTTTTTTTTGTCTGACTTGTTATGCATGCTACAATCTAAATTCCTTAAGGATGGGGGGGGGGGGGGGGGCTTCACCTAGCCCACTCAAATAGCACTTCATTGCTAACAGCCTACATACAGTTTTTTTTTTTTTTTTTTTTTTTTTTACAGACACAGATTTAAAAAGTTACTGAGGTGAAACAGAAGCATATTAAAAGACTTCAATGATGAATTTAACTATTCATTTACCATGATGAGAAAAGTAGTAAAAAAAAGGGGGGGGGGGTGAGATATGAGAAATAAGGTGCAATTTTATATCTTTTTAACTTTTAGATTAAAATAAGATTTGTTTAACATAAATGCTGACATTTATATAGCGGATGGAGAAGGATTGAAAGTGTGACCCTTGGAGCACATCACTGAAATAGCTGATTTTTTTTGTGGTTGTTGCCATCCTTTAAGATTAGTAATAAAATATAATCTTAAAATATATCTCTTTTTAATGATAACAAAAAAGCAAAAAATCGCAGATCTGCAGAAAAATCTAATGAATGCCTCCTCCAGCCCTCTCTCATTCTGCTGTAAAAATAAAGTTACTTGACTCATTACAGAACTTTATTAAAGTATTTTTAATTAATTACAAAATAATAATAAATTAAAACTAAAATATTCCCATAATACCTAAACATATGAAAATTAATTTTTCATGAAAATAATGCATAAAAATATAAACTAAAAAGGGATGAATTTGGATATAAATAGTGAATCAATTTCAGCAAGATACTCAATCCATGTGACTGGCATTGAAATCGGATGTCAAATCTGATGCATGACTATTTTAAAATATTTTAATTAATTACAGAATAATAGAAAATAAAGAATATGTATTAAAATATTACCCAAACATGTGAAAAATGAATGTTTCATTAAAATAATGCATAAAAATAAAAACTGAAATTCGATGAATTTGGATTTTAAATATGAAACTTTATTCTTTTTTTTCCCAACCATAAATACTCAATCAATTTCAGGAAAAAAATATTATTAGTAAAAGAAAAATATTTAATGTGGATCACGGCCAAATAGTGATACACAAAACAATGCATGACTATACCTTTAAAATAATTTCATTAATTACAAAATAATAGAAAATAAAAAATAAATGTTAAAATATTACTAAAACATGTAAAAAATGAATTTTTCATCATAAGAATGCATAAAATTATAAACTGCAAGTCGATGAGTTTGGATTTTAAATATAAAACTTTATTATTATTATTTTTAATCATATAAATGGTGAATGAATTTCAGGAAAACAATCTTTTGAAACAATGCGGGATTCTACTTCAAAACATTTTAATTAATTACAGAATATTGGAAAATAAAAAATACATATTGCAAAATATTACTCAAATATGTGAAAACTTAATTTATCATCAAAAGATTGCATTAGCATATAAATTGAAATTCGATGAATTTGGATTTTAAGATTTAAACATTACTTTTTCCTTTCAACTTTCCACTATATAAGTTCTTAATTTCTGAAAAATACACATTCCAATCTCGTAAACTCTGAATCTTGTTTACAAAATAAATAAATAAATATCAACTCTTACTTAAATCATCGTTTTCTTAAATTGCCTTTTTCTTAAATTGGATCCTGCTAAATCGATTTAACACCAGCTTGCCTTGTTTTCATTAAATCGTCTTTTTCTTAAATCGGAAAGCATTGAGGCTTGCGATGTTTGCTTAAATCGGTTCCTCCTAAATCGATTTAACACCAGCTTGGCATGTAAGTGGTAGATACATCAAAGTAGATAAATCGATTTTCCGATGTTAGCTCTGAATCAGTATTTTGTTTTAAATCGATTTAAAGCCAATGGCTAAATCGCGATTTAAAGCCAATGGCTAAATCGCGATTTAAAGCCAATGGCTTTAAATCGCGATTTAAAGCCAATGGCTTTAAATCGCGATTTAAAGCCAATGGCTTTAAATCGCGATTTAAAGCCAATGGCTAAATCGCGATTTAAAGCCAATGGCTAAATCGCGATTTAAAGCCAATGGCTAAATCGCGATTTAAAGCCAATGGCTAAATCGCGATTTAAAGCCAATGGCTAAATCGCGATTTAAAGACAATGGCTAAATCGCGATTTAAAGACAATGGCTAAATCGCGATTTAAAGACAATGGCTAAATCGCGATTTAAGACAATGGCTAAATCGCGATTTGACATTAGCTAAATCGCGATTTGACATTAGCTAAATCGCAATTTTCGATTTTAGCTTAAATCGATTTAAGACCAATGGTTAAATCGGATTTCCGATGTAAGCTTTAAATCGATTTAAGAGTTAAATCGATTTAAGACCCAGGCCTAATTATAACAATATTAAACCATGTAAAAAGAAGTTTTATACATTTAAAAAAACATCTAACTAAATAACTTCAAAACATTATAATATTTAGTAGCTATTCAAATATTTTAATGTAATGGGGAAAAAATCTGATTTAAATTTCAAAAATACAATTTTTGTAATCTGTTTATAAATTATGTGCGAGTTTGCTGTATCCATTCCCATTGCTACGATTTTTGATCAATTTGATATACATACGCTTTAGAACCTGTGTAAAATTACTGGCTGCTTTATGAATTTATCACCTTTTTTCAAAAATGTAGATTGTGTTCTTAATTAAACAGTTAATTGTTTAATAATTACTAAATTTAATCTATCATCAATTTAAAATTAAATGCAATTTATAAATAACTTTAAAATATAAGCAGTATTTAATATTGGTTTACATAATTATTACAAAATATTAATGCACATAATGTTGTATGTTAAAGAAATTTTTAATTTGCAGTTTTTTGTAATTTTTATAATTACATAATTAAAATTTTAATTAAAGCAAAAAAAAAAAAAGATTATGTTAGTAATTGGAAGGTTATTCATTTTTGAAAGGCTTGATTCTTGGTAGATGTTTAATATTTTAACACAGGGAAAAAATAAAAAAAATCTGATTTTTTTTTTTACACCCTAATAGATAGTGAAATTGATGGAAGTTCAGATTTGAATGGGGCCAGGACTTTCTGAAAGTGAACAAGAATTGGATTCAGACTCAGCTTTCAGCAACTTTGTGAAGAATGCATAAATCAACCCAGTCACTCATATGCTCAAATTGTTTTTAAAACAGTTATTTGGATGAATAAAAAAAAAAGAAACATGCCACTGCATTTGAATGCTGAGTAGTGAATCTTTAAACCTTTTACACTTAAAAATTTTCAAATAGAAACAATTCAAAATATTGATTGTAATGCTATTTAAACACCTTTTTTCAAGAAAAATATCGTTAAAATTATGTACTAGATGTTTAAGCATTTCAAAACAAACGAATGCCGTAGGTAAGTTATTTTTGCTTTGAAATTTGACTTTTAAAACAAATAATATATCCTGTTACTAAAAAAAAAAAACTATTCAAATAATACTTTTGACTTTATTTTTTAAAATTTATAATGTCCATGTTTTACCGAGAAGTTAAGGTCATATTGACTCTGTGCGTGTGATTACATCATAGAAATGGGTGCGTGTTCTGAAGGGTTAAAATGTAATTTACATCCTATTAAAAAGTTATCCAAGTATATTTTTGCTAGCTTAATGAACATTAAAGTTGTATCTTCGATATTCAATTTATCACATAAGCATTCTCTTTTCCTCAAAACATAAGAAAATCCAATAGAAGTGTACAAATTGTGAAATCAAAGTAAAAAAAAACTTACAACTAGAGGAAGTGGGTGAACTTCAGCATGGTCAAAGATGAGACAGTTGAAAGAGCCATAAACACCATCATTAACATAATACATACTGCAAGGTTCATTATCTGAAAACAGATTAATCAGAACATGAGCTGACAAATTAGAAATAAAGTTTAATGCTATAGTTTGCACTTGTCTTGATGCAAAAATAATTCTTTTAAAATAATTGATTAGTAAAAAATATATAAATATATATATATATATTAAAAGAAAGTTAACCCTTAAATGCCTGATTTTTCAAAAATTATTATAATGTTTTTCAGCTTTCATTTTTTAAATAAAACATGGGAAAAATACTTAAAATCATATTTTGTATTAAGTATGGTTTACGGCTAAAAAACAGTTTGTTACTCATCGGCAATACTGGTCTTTAATTTAAAAAATAATTTTCCTTGATAAAATTCTACAATATTAAACACACAAGAATTTTAGGAACTATAATAAGAAATGAATTTTACTTCTTCACTGCAGAACAAAATAGGATATTTTGCAAGCTTCGAAAACAAAACAAAAAGAACAAATAGCAACAATTGAAAAAATAAATCTATCTTTATTCTTAAACAGCACAAGTATTGCCATCCACATGTTGAAAATCGATTTAATAATATTTTCAGAATGTATTTTATTGGCAACATTAGGCATTATAGCTTCAATATTATTCTAATAGTATTTTAGAGCCTAAATTCAGTATGTTGCCGAAAAGCAACACCCGGCATAATATACAAACTGCTCACTTAAAAATTAGGTTCTTTATAAAAAATGAAGGTTAGGTTATTTCCAAAAGAATTCATATTTAATTATTAAGCTATTATTTTAACTCAAAAACATCTCAGCTTAACATTTTCACATAGTTTAATTTTATACATTTTTATTCTTTTAAATACTTTAAAGCTATACATAACAAAAATTTAGAAGAGTGTTTTTGTTAAAGGAATGCAATGATACCTAACATACTGTATCTAGCAGATCCAGTCAGTATACTGGATATTATGATTAAACAAGCAGTACATAGGCTTAAAACTAAATCCATGCAATGCTTTGTTTATTGAACTCATTGTTAAAATTTCCAGATTATAAAACCTACAGTTTAATTTTGCAAAATACAATGCATTCATTTATTAATCTAAAAACAAATATATTTATGGCATATTGCATTTCTAAACCTATACAAGGAATAAACAAGTAACATATTCAAGAGCAACAATAATCACCTTCTTCAGAGATGACATCCCTCTTTGCAATGATGTTGGTGCAAAGAGTAAATGCAGAGGCAACAAAGTAACGACCTGGCTCAGCAATGATCTTGACGCCACACTCGGGAGGAAAATGCTCATCCAGAGTCTCATTCACAACGTTGGCAATCTAAGGGAAAGAAAAAATAAAAATGTTTTCCATGTAACATAAAAATACTTTAAATAAAAAGATTTGCCTGATTCCTCAGGCATTGAAACAGACAAACTTGTCTAAATTTTCAAATGTATCAAGTGACATGTTTATTTAATGTATATCAAGTAACAAATCTATTATATTAAAATCCCTGCAGGTGAAGGTAGATTTGAAAGTTAAGTATACTAATTTCACCAACAAAAACTAAATCCCGATTAGATATAAATCCACTTTAACAGTTTTATCTGGCCGCTTTTGGCGAGTTTTTACTTCATTTTTATATAATAGCTGGTTTTATCAGAATCATGTTAAGGCGGTATTAAAAAAAATACTTCTCTATGCTCAACAACTCGAGGTTTTCTGGCACATTTTCAGATTCATTTTTAATAGAAAAAATATGAAACTTGCTGACGTGATTTTTGAAAAGATTATAAGCGACATGTGTTTTTATTTTTCTTTCAAATAATTAAAACTTGATTAATAAACAATTATTTTTTCAGTAGGGCAATCTCTTTTGTTTCTAACACAATCGCTTCAGAAAATTCTGTTCAAAATGCCCACTTTGACATCATTTTTTGAAATATATTCTGCCTCTATCAAAAAAACCATCATTACGGTACATTATATAGTTTCTGAATAAGAGAATCTACCAATTGGATGCATTTGAGAGCAAAAATGAATTTAAAAATGAGTCAGAAAATAAGCAGTTTGGATTTGAATACACCCTAAATAAGACTTTTTTTTTCAACTGCTATGTATTTTTAATTTGTTTTTGCTGCAAGAATTGGTCCTATCAAAAACTTGTCTATATAAAATGTTGAAGACAATGTTAAGAAATGATAAATTCATGGGGATTTTATATCTTGTGAATTGACGAATATGTCCTATCAAAAACTTGTGAATATAAAAGTTGTAGATAATATTAAGGAGATGTATAATAAAATTAATTGGATTTGATATCTTGAGAATTAACGAAGTTAGGAATTTTTCTCCCAAAAAACCTTATTTTTAATTTTATCAAGAATCTGCGATACATAAATTTTTGGCCCTATTTTTAGAAGTAATAAAATCTTTAAACTGATTTTATATGTACAAAAATTAAGAAGTTATGGGGTTTTTCGGTTTTCACAAATCCCCTCCTTATTTTCATCCCTTTGGTCCGATTTTGCCCACTAACGAACATGACCGAGATTTTATGTATCAGTTTGGAAGAGATTTATGCAGAATTGTGGAAGTTATCGTGTCCAGAAGAAAGTGATATATATAAAGTTTTTTACTGAGGGTGGTTTTGTGTTCCAGGGGTCATGATCGGTGTAGATATGCAAAAATTTTTCAGAAATTGCACATAGGAACAATCCCAATAGGTAGTATTTCATACGAAATCTACCTAAAATCTGCCTGCCAGTATGTCACAGCTAATCCTCATAGTATATAAAAGGCTGGAGGATCAAGTTAACAGACACCATTTATCTGCATCATTCAAGGATGTCAAAGTACTCAGAATTAAAAAAAAAAAAAAAAAATTAAGCTCAAATAGTATTTAATTTTTACTGACATTTCTATAATGATGGCAATTAAATTACTTCAAAACCATTCTTATTTTCTCACATACACTTACAAAGAGTATATAAAACAGAAGAACAAATTTCCAAACCCAGTAGCAGAATTTTTGGTGTCCATCTGCAGCAAACCAAAATTTATCTGCAACCTACCAATGCTGTACCAAGCTACTATCACAAATACTTTTAGTAACCCATAAAATAAGCAAAAATTGTAATTTACAAAGAAAATGTAATAAAAAACAATAAAAAAAAAAATTACTTTTTTTAAAAGTTAAAGCCCAGCACTATTTATTTTTAATCTGGTTGATTAATCTGCAAGATCTAAAATAATCTGAAGCACCACTGCCATGCTGCACGGTTTCTGCTACGGGGCTTCCAAATAATGCAAATTTGACACTAAACCTCATTTGAAATTAACTCTCATAATATGAAATGTTTGATATCACAGTTTTGATATTTCTGGTATTCTTAAAAATATTGCAACACAGAGATCAATTCGTGACACACTGAAAACCACTGACCTAAGTCATTAATTTAAAATTTGGTCTGGTATCTGAATTTTATCTAGTAGGTCTGTATCCAAAAGTAAATGAGAATAATCAACAAGTGTTTAGGAACATTTTTGGACTTACTTCTTCAAAGGAGATGTAGGGTCCTTTTGAACCTGGGAAACCACCACCAATATCTAGTAGATCCATACTAAACCCAATCTCGGATGCAATATCAAACACTTGGCGGCACGATTCCACAGCACTCCTGTAAGCAGATGAATCTTGGCACCCACTTCCGACATGGAAGCTGTAATAAAAAGATTTACAGGTTGAAAAAACATTAAAATTTTAATGAACATTGACCAAAAGTTAGAGTTTAAAAAATATAAGCTTGATGTTAAGAGCCTACACTAGTCACTCAAAAAGACCCGGATGATAATGTTAATCCTATGGGGGAAGTTACTTTCGAAATATCTTGCTTGAATTTTGATATTTTCGAATGATTCTCTCCCCCCCCCCCCCTCCCCCATAGGATAGCTGAGGACGATCTAACAACCGGGCTAGTTTTTACTTTTTTGATTTTGGTTATATATATATTTTTTAATATTAGGATAGTTTCAATTTCAGAACCAGTTCAAACTGGTTCCGAAAGTAAAAGTAATTTCTTTTGAAAAATATGAAACCAAAATCAAAAAAGTAAAAATTAGCCCGGTTGTAGATCGTCCTCAGCTATCCTATGCAAGGAAAAAAAAATCATTTGAAAGTATCAAAATTTAAGAGATATTTGAAAATAACTTCCCCATAGGATTAACATTACCATGCGGGTCTTTTTGAGTGACTAGTGTAGGCTCTTAAGGATGGGGGAAAGTATAGAAAATATCCAACAACATACTAAACGGGACGCTTTGAATAAATTTGTATAATTTTCTTTTTTATAACATGAAAATTGTATGAAATAATTATCTATATTGTCTATTACAGAGAGATGACATATTTGGATTACAGATGGATATTTATTTGCTTAAATGAAGGTTTTTTTTCGGTGCTTACAGATTTTTCATTGTTCAAGATGACGAAATGTAAAAAGTTTATTTGTATTTTTTCTATCAAGGATTCAAATAAATAAGTCAATCTTAGCTAGTAGACTTTAAAACTTTTTTAAAATTGTGAAATTATAGGTTCAAGCCTATTTTTTATGCATTTTTGTAACATATAAAATAGAGGGCGCTAGAGAGGAATGGATACATTTTTATTAGCCATTTAGATGACAGTTATTTATGTAAAGCCCATTTCAAGATGATTATGAAATAACTTGTTTTTAAGCCTCAAATATAATTATTCTTAGCTTATTTATAACAATGCTTATAATGTTATTTGTCTATGTAAAGAAATATATTTTTTTACTAGTTCATAAAAATACTAATTACAGTACATAATATACAATTCAAAAGCATATTTTATATAAATTTAGACAAAACATAATTATGCATATTGTATTATAAATAGTGTGCATATTCCCATATTTAGTATGTTTACATTTTATCAAATTGAAAAAAAACTTAGTGTAATTTTAGTATTTTTCCCAGTTCATTTTGCAACATTTTAAAGGGATTTTATCAACAAATTTCAGAAAAAAAAAAAAAAAAAAAAAAAAAAAAAAATTCAGGCAAATGAGTTAAGCATGTATTCAAAAGGAAAGAATTTAGTTGGCGACAGAGAAAGGTCTCAATATGTAAAAATGGATTGCATGTTAATAACTTGGGCACAGTTACAGTTCTCATTTTAGAGGAGATATGCTGTTTAACAGTTAGAATAATACACAATGGAAGGCTCCTGTATCTGTCAGGTGAACCGCGATCATGAGCCAATGCTATGGGGATGCATCTCTACACTTTTTTTTACTTTTTCGATTTTGGTTGCAATTATTTTTTTTTTTATAAAGTTACTTTCACTTTCAAAACCAGTTCCAGAAATTAAAGTGTCATTCTAAAAAATATCTGCAACCCAAATCGAAAAAGTAAAAAAGGAGCGATGTAGAGACAGATGCACCTCAGCTATCCAATAGTAAAAAAAATTAAAAAATGTCGAAATGCAAATGAGATATTAGCAAATAACCTCCCCATAGAATAGAATTAGCTTGGGAATGTTTCACCTGATGGTGACAGGAGCCTTAATGACATTAAACACTGACAAAAATTTCAAAAGTTTATGCCCATTAAATAAGTCTTTAGATATTTTAATATAGATTTATTTGCCAAAATAGAGAAACGACTTCTGTATTAAAAATTTAAAAAGGGCTAGGGCTTTAAGGAGGAAAATTTGTAATTATTGACAAAAGATTTTGTGCAGATGAAATGATCAATGAAAACATACCTCACTCCTACCACATTCAAATCCAAGTTCTTGGCAACTTGAAGGAGATGAGGCACATCTTCCATATCGCACCCAAATTTCAATCCAAGTCGACAGATGGCACTACTATCATCCACTCGGATGCGAATGACAAGCTGAGCATTAGGATGAAGGATTTTCACTTTGTGCAGCTCGATTTCATTGTCAAAAGTCATCAGGTCCACTCCAACACTTGCAGCATGTTTAATGAAAGATCTGGTTTTGCATGGATTTGCATAAATGATGCGACTTGGTTCAACGCCAATGTTCAACACATTCTCAATTTCTGCCTGAAATAGAATATACGCAATACATTATAATTTTAAACAATTATTTATCAATATGCAAAAACAAAGACAAATATTCAAACACAAATTGATTAAATATATTTTTGGAAATGCAACAAAATTTTAAAGTAATATTAGTATTAAAGTTAATAAGTACAAATTTGAAATCTAACAAAAAACTTCAAGATACTGATATGGATCAAACTATGCTTTACAAAAATAAAATATTAATTTTGGCTGTAATATGTCAAATAAATCAGATTTCAAAATTAATATTTTATTTTCCTTTACAGATAACCATAAACAAAAGAGAACAACGATAAGATTGCAACGACAGAAGAATTTTCGGTACTTAGTTATCCCGTCGATTAAATTACTGTCGCTAAATTGCAAGATTAATTGCCAATAATGGTTGCCATTAATTAATTGTAATATTAAATGCCAATAAAACCATTAATTCATCGTTTTATTTGTATTTTTATTAATGTTTTACTAATTTATTTGTTCTTTCGTTATTTTAAATAAAAAATTATGTCAATGTATATAATTTGGCAAGTGGTTTGGCGATTTATATAATTTGGCGAAATTGGTCGATGGGATAACTAAGAAGTGCTGAATTTTCTTCATTTACATAAAATTAAAAAATCAGTTTTACACTAAAATTTTCTTAATCACTCAGCAGACTTAGATAAAACGTAAAACTGTCTGCGAACTCTAATAATTTCTTTAAAATTTTCTGCAGAAGAACGCCATGCCCCTCTCGAGTCTTATACCGCCGCTAACAGCAAAAATGAACAGTTATATGAGATTGGAGTGCCACTAAGTAACACTACTAAAAGAAAAATATTAAATTTACAAGCATTATTAAAACTCAGTCAAGAAATGTAGTGGGCCAGGCCAATATTTTTTTTTTCTACGGGCCGGGCTTGGGCTGAACTTTTAGCTTTTCTACCCGAAATTTTTTTTCTCTACGAGTCGGGACAGGCCCAGAAATTTCGGCCCATGCAGACCTCTAGGGCAATGTCTATTCATAATTTGTTGCATAAAGGGATAACCCTTTAAGACCGGACCCGCATTAACTAAAATTCTATCTTCCTGGGTTATCTATTCCATAAATACCAGAATTGAGTGATTGTGTTGGTTAGCAGAAACTATTTTGTATGAGTTTCATCAATAGATAGTGAATAATCAGTTAAAAATTTCAATTATATCATTGGATAGCTTTTTGGTTTTTTGAAAACAGTCTTAAGGCTGTTCTTAACTGCTCTGCTCAACAAGCGCAAAACGTTCTGGCACATTTACAAATTCATTTCTTAATGGAAAGATATAAAATTGGAAAGCAAGGCCATGGAAGCAATTTGGAATTGAACTGTTTTTTCCATTTTTTGATCAATCAATTACCCATTGAGTTATAAGCGTCATCGATCATGTGACAAGCCCATTTTTAGCCCGCTCGTGTGATTTTTCTACTTTCGCGTGGAAATTCGGTTCAAAACGTCCACTTTGACATTTTCTGAAAGATCTATTGGGTTTGCAAAAAATGGAAAAAACAGCTCGATGACATTTTCTGAACAACAACACCAGCCAGTTTCATGCATTTTCAAACAAAAATAAATTAAAACTTATGTCAAGAAGTTGCCCTTTTTGATTTGAGAACAGCCTTAAAGGGATAATGGAATAAGACAGTTTTGAATAATGTTACAATTGAGAAAGTTTCATACTTTAACAGAAAGAATAAAAAATTTTTAGATCACTTGATAAATTACACTGAAATTAAAAATTAATATGAAACATGAAACTATGTTTGAATAACTTACTTTGCTTGCACAGTCAAATCCTGTGCCCAAAGCAGCTAAGAGATGTAGGACAGCAGGGGCATCATTACACTTGACAGCTTTAGAAAAAAGATGTAACTTAATATTTGCCAACAGAACATGGAAAATAGTACAAGAGAAAAACATTCATATTTCAGAAAAAAAAAAAAAAAATTATGCATTACCTTATCAACTTACGTTTAAAAGACTTGTACAATCCACTTTCACTAATATGCAATATATATATATATATATATATATATATATATTTTTTTTTTTTTTCAGAATAAAAAATAAAATTTAGTTAATTTTTTTTTAATTTGGTAGTGGCAATTTTTCTACATTTTACGAAGTTACTATTGCAGAGTTCCCAGCAAAACATGACTCGCAAATTCCCTGACCAAACTGACATACAACGAAATTTGTATGTTATTTTCACAATCCTTTGTCAAAACTAGTGATTTTTTCTCCCCCGAGATCATTCTTCAAATTACTATTTTTTTGCGATTGTTTGATGAATTTCACTCCCTTGGCCTATAAAGGTGCAGTTTTGAAATTATTTTGCTTCTACTGTATGCATATAAAGAGTGTTTAGAGTCAAAATTTAAAGTCATGAGGTGTCGGAGGGGGGAATAGATTTTAAACCACTTGTTTAAAATCAGCTCACAATTTAAACAAAGTGCAGTCCCAAAATGTACAAGAAAAATTACAAAACAAAAAGTTACCATAGAAAGGCTGGACGCGTGGCATGCGTAACTTCCATATTTTGTGTTTGTACACAATGTCAGCCAAGTCTGCAACAAGGAATGGTTCTTCTTGGTCCTAAAGAAAAAAAAAAAAAATAAACATTCAATACCAATACACCTATAACATCTTTTAAAACTTTATCAAATAAAAATTTAAATCTAAAATTAGTTAGCCTTGTAAATAGGTAAACATTCATTACACAAGAAAATCATTTTATACAAAACATGAAGCTTTACTAAAACCTATTTTTTTTTTTTCAATCTACACTAACATAATTAGAGAGTGATTTTCAGAAAAGTATGAACAAGATTTTAAAAAGTGCTTCAACTCAAAAGTAATGTTGCTGCAGATAACAAATATAAAACCAAAAAGCATGCTTCCTCCAAAATAAAGGACTGAAAGAACTTTAGACACATTTTATATTAAAAAAAAGAATTTAATCAATTTCGGAATATGTTCTAGTCACAACAGAAAATTAAAATTTTGATCTAGCCTTTGTATTATTTCATGGAAAGTTTGTTCTTTCAAGGGTTTGTTTATACCTACATGCAAACTTTATATACAGTCCATTCTCTCTAATCTGCAAACGCCTATAAATCTGCACTATGTTTTAGATGTAAACAAACCGTTAAAATCTCCTTTCTTTAAGCAAGATAATGTACACTTTGACCATAATCATAAAAGTTGACTGCCTTGATGAATTTATTAAGAGGTTTTTAATGCATTGATGGATTCATTAGATTGAAATGTTTATGTATCTTATAAATAACTATTAGACTGCTGTATTCTGAACACATTCGCTGGCTATATAAAAGATAAAATTTATTTCAAAGTGGAGGTTCTCTTAGGGACCCCTATCTTAGTTTTTTTTAGAAAAACAAATTTTTGTTACTGATCAGAAATCCCGACTCTTAAAAGGCTTCAAGAATAAACTGCATAGCATAAATTGAAAACTATAAAGCAAACCCCTATCACTGCAATGTTTAATAGATTAATAAAAATCTATTCCATTAATTTTGTATTATTATATCATTTAAATGTATTCATCATTGTTATCCTTTTCTTTCATTTCTGAGTTATTTATTTACATTATGATTACTACATTTGTTGATAAATGCCAAATATTAGAATAAACAAAGAAATGACCTATAATCTGCAACCTATAATCTACCTTGGTCCCGACCTGTGCGAATTAGAGAGAGTGTACTGTACTACTTTAATTGCATTTTCTGAAAGTACTACTAGTAAAGAATATTAAGTTACTTATGGATCTGATAAAAATTAAGAAAGTTATGCCACTTTAATCTACTTTGTTCTATCATATATAAATCAATTTTAAATGTGATGATCTGAAATTTATGCATTTAAAGTCCAATTATGATAACTAAAAAACATCAATCTTCAAATTGATGAAATTTTAATATTATCTGCAGAGTAATTGCTTTTTTTTTATGATAGTTATTTTTTCTATTTGTTATAAACAATCAAAGTTCAAAATGATATCTAGTTTTAAGTGTCCAGAGCACAGACATTATGCTTTTATAATTTCAGATAACATTTGTCACAATTGATCACCATAGATACCAGAGCGACATCTCCCGAGAACAAATCTCCTGAGGACACCCAACTCTACTTCATCATTACAAAATGAAATCTCTTTTCTTTCAAAAGAGTAATAAAATACATTTTTTTTTTTTTTTTTTTTTTTTGCATTTCACGCTTTATCTTCCTGAAAAGAAAAAAAATTCCCAATAATGTTTTTTCAACCTTGCAGGTATAAGGCATACAAAACTCCTTCACATACCCCCGCCCCCCTCCACACACACAAAAAAGTAACAATTTAAGAACCTTTTAGAAACATGAAGGAAAAAAAAGGATTTGGTTGAAGGGAGTGAAATAATGCCCATTGTTGGAAATATATTTTATGGCTTAGTAACATTCCAAGCAGATGACCAAACATAATCAAAAATCTTTTGACTTTTAAAACAAAAATATTACAAAGGAGAAACAGATACAAAATAATCTCTTGATAATAAATCAGTCTAAAGAAACCAATAAAGCCAGGAGGCAAACAGTGTAAATGGCATAATGCTGAAAAAATTCTAACACTAAGTAAAAAAAAATATTTAAATTTGATAACTTTCTTTTAAACATTAATGAAAATTTAACTTACAGTGTGAATGATGTCATTAACGACATCAAAGACAGCCTTGTTGGTAACAATTTCAAGAGATGATCCCAAAGGAGATTTCATTTTTACACAGTAGAATAGAAACTAAAATTACTGAAAAATGCAAGGTACAATGGAAGATTCCAGGAAATGCTTCAAATCTGAAAAGAGAAAAAAAAAAGGAATCGATAAGTACACTAGCATGTAAAAATGCTGATATTTAACCTACATGAAAAATTATTGATTGGGAGATAGGTAATTTTATAAAATACAGGAATAATTTCAAATTTTCAAAGTTTACTTTGTTGCTACTGTTAAATGCATTAATCAACAGGTTAATATCGGCAATATATTTCAAAATACAGAAAAATTACATTTTAACATAACTACAATTGTTTCGACTGTGTAACTAGTAATTGAATATAAGCCATCAAATATTAACACATTTTATTTTATGCAAAAATTCTTTTTAATGTGTAATTTTTAATGTAAAGTTTTTTTCCAATTGAACCCTAATAATTATGCTTAATTATTCATTTTTAAAATTCAAAAATAAGGAAAATCATTTACAATTTTTAAATCGTGTTACAGATATGTGTAAAATGCTCAGAAACTTTCAGAATAAAATAACAGAATATTTAAGTCTTTCATACCTGCATAAACATTTAAAAATATCAATAGATTTAACATTTAGGGACGAAAAGGTTAAAATTGATAAATGGAAAACAAACATTTAGAATAAACTTTTTAGTCAGAATTTAAAACGCTTGCAGTTTTGTAAAAGCAGTTTTCAGTTTTTGTTTTGCAGTTTGTTTTTGTTGTAAAACACAGTAATTTATAAATTATATTAAACTTGCAGAAAACAAAATACTGATGAGATTATTTAACCCTTTAACCAGCTGGCTTTGATTTTTCCATTTCTAGAAATCATTTCGTGTCTTAAAATGTCTGTAGACAAAAATGTTTTAAACAGAATTCTATTTTGAACACTGTATAGAAAGAAGTGATTAGTGCTGTAGTTGGGTGGGAATGCAGTTCCAAGAAATATTTGGTTTGTTACTGTTAAAAATTGTGTACAAGCACAATTCTCCCCCCCCCCCCCCCTCAAGCGAAACTTGTACTTTATGCTAGTTTTAAAAAGGTCCGTTTTACTTTTATTTATAAGCCTTGTAGAACCTCCCTTAAAAAAAAAAATCCTGAACCATATGTGTAATCTTAATAGTGATCAGTAAGAAAATTAGACTAGACAGCTTGTCGTAAATCAAAGCACAGAAACACCTCATCGTTCTTTTGGAAACTTCTCTGAGAGATGTTCCAGTAAGTAACATGGATTTATTTCTGTTATTCCAATTTATTTTGATCCATAATGGAAAACGTTACTATGAGATTGATTAAATATTGCTTTTAGATGGATGCTATATAAATACAATTCTATAAAAACCAGAATATAATAATTATAACTCTTCATTTCAGAAAAAAACTGCTTTTGGCTAAATATTTTATATTGCATTTTGGTTTAGAAAAAAATCAGGTACAATCAACATCTATTCTATGAAAAGGCAAGTTCCCACAAATATTTTTTTCCAACTACAGCACTGGAAATGATATTAAGATAGCATTAAACTGAGATTAAAAATAAAAAATATATCCAGGGATTTACAAACATTCTTATAAAAATACTGGAAAACCCTCGGACGGTGAAAGGGTTAAAGACAGGGTTGTAATTTTGAACGTTTAACCACTCAAAAGTGGTCAAAACTCTTAAATAACTTTAGCCTACATAAGTTGCATGAACTTAATATTTATGTGAATATTAATTTCATATATATAATTTTAATAATTATTAAATATAAATGTAATTTTTTTTAAAAATATATGTAATATTTTATACAGAAACATACATTTCATAAATCTTATTTTTCCTTAAAGTGTAATACATTACAGTATTTGGTGGGCAGTAATGAAAAATTGGAAATATTGCTTTTGAAAATTGCATAATGCATATGACAGATGTTTGTGCTAGCTCTTCATCAGTAGAAAAATTATTTTCCAAGTTTGATTTCATCCAAAATGAACTATGAAGTAGTCTTAATCCAACATTTTTTTTTAGTTCTAAATACAAATTTTAAAATGTTTCATTATTTATATACCAATTTCTTAAACATTACATATTTTCTCTTCATTGGATAGTTGCCCCTCTCTATTCATAAATGTTAGTCTTTAAAAGTCAACTAATTTGCTTTCCAAAATTATAAATCTTTATTATCGTTACGATATGTTGGGTCAGTCTTAAAAATACAGTGAGACTTCCTTTTAACAAAGTCTAACGAAATTTCTGCTGAACCTTGACTTTGGACACCATTAACATGTAAATTAATCTCCATATTACGAAAAATATATTCTATATAACGAAGTTTAGATTCCACTTTTGTACATGGCAAGTATTCAGAGAGGTTGCTGTTGCCATGGGTGTTTGAATTTATTTCCGCAGATGGTATATGAAAATCACACTAAGAAAAACACTTATCGCCACTCTCTCACACAAACACTCTGGCGCTGACAGTGTGGGGAACCTTTGATACAATAAGAAGAGGATTTCAGTAAGTT
This sequence comes from Maratus speciosus, assembly GCA_963932465.1. NCBI lineage: Eukaryota > Metazoa > Arthropoda > Arachnida > Araneae > Salticidae > Maratus > Maratus speciosus. The sequence continues at coordinate 58,803,037 of OZ010798.1, forward strand.
AAGAATTTGCAGTACTGAGAAAAGGTACTCTGCGCTTCAGATTTGTTTACCTCTTTATTATATATTTTTTAGACATTCTAATTAAAGTTCTCATATGGCTACATTTCATCAAAAAAATACTTTCCAACATTTCCATTTTGTGTGTATTTTTCATTTTATGTGTATTTTATTATACAGATTTCACGAATTTAAGTTGATTTCTATTTAACGAATTTTCTTCATAACGAAGTGTTTAGGTATAACAATGAGACTTTGTTAAATGGAAGTTTCACTGTATGTTAAAATAACATAAAAGAATAGTAGACTTAACAGACCTGCCAACCTTTGAAAATGAGAAATCTTAGCACACAAAATTTAAATTAATCTGGAGGTTGGTTGGTTGGTTTTTCATGTTTCACAGCCATCTTTTGACATTCTTAAAAGGAATAAGGTTTCTATCTTTCAACTCAATATAGTAATTTTTTTCCTCTGAAAATTTTTAGAGTTTATTTTCGTTTAGCAGTTGTTTTTTTTCCCCCTTCACTTGTAAAACGGTCATGGTTCCAATTTTTTAGCTCAGCGCAGTAAATTTTGACAGAATTCACGATTTTTTTCCTGCCATCATTTCAGGATAGTCATAATTTTTCCCCCACAATCAAAATTCACATTTTCCTACCATGATTCTTTGTTTAAATCCGCACTTTTTACCATGAACTTTTGACGAAATTTGCATTTTTTACGCGATCCTTTGATGAATTTTGAGTTTTTTACCACAATCATTTGACTAAATTATTTTTTTCTTTCAGTGATCTTTCGGTGAAATTTGCGTTTTTTTACTAATCTTTCGATGAAATCTGCATTATCTTACTGATCTTTTGACGAAATTTGCGTCTTTCTTCTGCGATATTTTGACAAAATTCACATTTTTACCACGATCCTTTAACGAAATTAATTTTCTTCTGCGACCAATTGACGAAATTGATTTTTTTTTACACGGCCATTTGTCGAAATTCACGATAGTTTATCGCAAATCATGCGATTTTACACACTTTTTCAAACCTTGTCCCCCAAGGAACCCCCTCCAGAATTCTTAAAATGGCACCCTTGTTTCTAAGGAAGGGAATTCCTGTATAAATATTTACAAAAACACGATTAGAGGGTTTTATTTTAGAAGTTTTTTTGCAGCCCAGAATTTTTTTTTTCTCATGAGCATTTTTTAATGTCCGAATTTTCGGACTAATGGCTATTTTTAAAACTTTCGAAAATGAATACTTGGAAATTTCCGAACAAAACCCTGAAAAATATGCTGCGCAGGATAAAAATCTCAACTAGAAACAAAAAATGCTTTTGTGTTTTTTGCAAAAAATCTTAGTTTAAGATAGATTTTCATAGCATCGTAGTTCATAGGTTCAAATCGTAGCAACTACGATTTTTTCGTAGCAGTTGGCAGGTTTGACTTAACATCCTGGAAATATGTCTTGTAGTTCATACACAATATATTAAAGATACATTTATGGATACAGATGGGTAACTATACCCAGTGAAGAGAATATGTAATGATGTCCGACAAATTGGCATATATAAAATAGAAAAGCAAAGCAGACATTGAAACTAAAGATGTAGAATATCTACTTTAATATTTTAAAATGTTTCTTCACTTAACCACTTCACCATTTGCCCGGAGATAAGTCAGGGGTAAAAGCACTGTTTCCCCATACATGTCATCGGTTAAGTGAATTAGTTTTCTGCAATTTTTTAAAATAAAAGTACATATGCAAACAATTATAAATACTTCAATATGCAAGATAATTGCCTATCTTTAAAAAATTCTGTGCTCTTAAATTAAAAAGTTATGGAAATAAAAGTATAACATCAAGTAGAATACTTGCAAGAACGCTCAAAAGTTGTATTAAATATTGTTAAATGCTGTTTTGACAAACTCAAATGTTGCACTAAATTTATCATTTAAGAAAACAAATTTTATTTTTACAATCAAAGTGAGTTGACGACCGATGGTCAAAACTATTTTGACCAGGACGGTTAAAACCACCCCCTGGTTAAAAACCAATACAACTCTGCTTAAAGAAGAAACTTATTGGATGTCTTTTGGACAATTTTCTGGCAATTTTAAAGACATACTCATGTTACAGTGCTGCTACTGAAATTGTGAAGAAAAATTCCCTATGCTGTAATAAACTAGATAAGTTTGTGAAATTTAAGAAAACCTTTTGTTAAATTTAAAATTGCCTGTGTTTCCAGATTTTCTATAAAAAATTTATAATTACTGGCCTTTTCCCTGTTTTTTGTGGATTTTCGAATTTCCTGTTCTCCAGTTTTCTAGGTTGTGTAGCAACCTAGCTTAGTATTGTAATAGATTTAGAAACTATACTTCCATAGCCAGACAAATTTAGTCTTAGTTTATTTCAGTAAGATGATTTAGTCAAGGGAATCCATTTTTAATAATAAGCAACCTCTCACCAAGGATTGCCACAGGCAAAAACTAAAATGTCTGACCAAATAAAGTAATTTATAATGTAAAATATAACAGCATATTGCTTAAGGCTGAAATAATCAGAATCAAAAAGGATATTGTAAATAGCGAAATATTTGGAAGATTTCTTCAGCCATTAATTTCAGACACATGGCCAATGCAAAATTATTGCTTTTAATAAATTTCAAAATTTTATTCGAATTAAAAAAAAAAAAAAGTTTTTGGAATTATTAGCAACTAATCTAAGAAAATGTATACAGGGGTGTAAAAATTTTTTTGAAAATCTAGGAGACAGCTCAAAAATCTAGGAGCCAGTTACTATCGATAACAAATTTGTAAAATGAAATTACAGCATAAGTTAATAATAGTACATATAAATTACTCTTTAATTAAATATATTGACACATGACAAATTTTTCTTGTATAAAAAAGTAATGTTACATAAAATTATAAATATTGATGTAAAAAAAATTGGAAGTGCTGATGTAAAATACAAATAATCATTAAAAACTTCTTTAAACACCTCAAAAGTATAAATATGTAATGCACTTCAAGGACTAATTTATGCCATAAATGAATACTGTTAACTTATTGTTTGTCCTCATTTGCTTTTAAATTTTATGATGTTTATGACCGCTCATGTGTCTTGTTTTTGATGTAAAGTACCAGCGTTCAACTGCTTTTACAGAAGGTCCATTTAAATTTATTAATAATAAATCATTTAAATTTTGTGATGCCAAAGTAGAGCGAAACTTGTTCTTGATTCTTTTTTTTTTTTTTCTTTGCGCATGGAAAAAAAATTCCATAAATAATCAAGGTTATAAATACGAATTATTTTTCATTTCCTAAGACCAGGGTTGCTGGCTTTTTTTGGTTTTAACCACTTAAAAAAAGCCGGCTTTTACTTTTAAAAGTTGGTTTACAGTTAATTCATTTTAAATTTGGACCAATTAATTTTTAACACACTTATAAATATTTCCGGTACTTCTATTTTCTAAAAAAAATTATAGATTTCTATTAAATTGTCAAATAAATAAATAAGTCTTCTAGAAAGGCAACTGTGAAGGCATTAAATGTCTGAAAAAAAAAAAAAAAAAATCATAAACATTGAAAAAAATATCAGGTTCCAAACTCGTGTTTTGAAATTCTATATTACATAGCTCCACATATACTACACATTTTAAAGATTATATTTAATTAAACAATGACAAAACATAGCACATCAAAATGGAAACATTCTCATGTGTCTATATCGAGAGACTAAGTTATAAATATTAAAAGAGAAATTAGAAAGGATATAATATTTGAGGAGAGTGGTACATAAGTGTATAAAAAATAGAGCATTTAAACAAGAAAAAAAAAAAAAAAATTCTCTAAATAAAATTTTGAAAAGCTTGTTGCTAAGCATATTCATGCATATGCTATTCATAATGCTTTTAATAGTGAGAAATGGTGTTTTATTAATATGACTATGTATAATTTTAAATGTTTACTAGAAATAAAATAAGACTTGTATATTAATAGCTTTTAAAATTAAGTAACAAAACATGTAACTAAGTAACCATTGTCCTCTTTAATTTTATAAAGCAGTAAAAATGAAAAAAATTGGCAATTTATTTGCAATTCTGACTACAAATCACCAGCAAAACCATCTAAGTTTTATTCCAGTATTAATGTCCTCATTATTGACAAATTTGGCTACTTATTAAACTCCAAATCAATTAAATGTCATTAAAACTAATTAAAACACTTTAAAATGTGTAGTTTATAATTACAATGCTTCATTGTATAAAAGCCAATTATGGCCAAAAAAGGCCAATTTTGGCCAAAAAAAAAGCCGGTTAAAACCAATAAAAGCCACCTGCCTGGCTTTTTTAAATTTTAGCCGGCTTTTTTGCAACCCTGCCTAAGACATATCCAGGCGCCAGTGTCGAAAATTTAGTCGCCCGGTATTTTTACACCCGTGTATAATACAAAATCTATGAGAGTTTTCAATAAAAAGGCCCAGGATTGATTGTCTAATACCTACTAAATGAATATATCAGTCTTAAATGAAAAAAAGTTATCTAAATTTCATATTAAATTTTCTAAACTTCAGATATTAAGGGAGAAAATTATTGAGATATTTTTAAAGAAATGCATTTCAGGACATAAAGGGTTTAATGATCCTTGTTGATACTTACATGGCTATCACTCAGCTTCTTAGAACTAGTCAGCTGGTGTCCCAAGGTGGACCACCTTCGCACTCGTAAGTCAAAAGGAAAACAGGAGGATATGCAACGAAGGCAAGCCTTCCCTAAAAGAAAAAAATATATTGTTTATATTATACAGTATTAGTCTTCGATGCAAATGACAACAAGAAATGCAAAATGACCTTACTCTGTACAATTTAAATACGCCTGTGGTTGCTTTTCTTTAATAAACATTGTACACTCCACAAGAACACTGACAATAATGAATTTAAATTCATGCAATGAAAACATTTTTAAAGTAAACATTTAAAGAAACTTTAACCTAAATTCAATTACTACATATTTTTTTAATATTAAGATCAAATGTATAAATTATGTAAAAATGTTTTCATCAAAAAGAAAGAATTGCATTGAATCTTTCATGACAAATTATCGTAAATGACAAAAATGTATCAAATGTCAAAATTTGAAGTAGACTTTAAAAATATTACTATTGTTTTTAATTAGTACAGTAGACTCCCTCAAATCCGCACAGCTTGGGACCAGAGGTTGTGCAGATTTCTGGTCATTGATTTGTTTACATTTTTGAAACATTAATTTGATTGGTGGTTAAGCAAGAGAAATTATAATGAATGATTACATTAAAATAAAATATTAAAATAATTTATTAGTTTAAAAATAAGTAATTAAAATAATTATGTAAAATAAAAATCTAGAAAAATATTAAATTATTACCGATGAAATCGATTCCAAAAGTCCTATGCTGCCATCTAGTGGTGAAGCGATCGCAAGATCGATACCTTATTTGTTCTTAGCACTTTCAACTTTAGTAACTTTTTTCATTGTTATTTAGAGTCTTGAATTCTTTTCTTATACTGCTTTGTATGTTTAGAAATAAATTTGTCTATAATTTAAAAAAAAAAATTCTGCAAACAATTTTAAAATAGTGTTCCGGTTCGTGGATTTTTCCATTTCGAACCCTGGAATTTGATATAGATATGCTAATTTATATCAAAAGTAATGTAAATTTATTTAGTAATAAATCAATTGTAATAGCAAAAAGAGAATGATTAACAAACAATTAAAAAAAAAAACATTGCGGTAGTTGCTGATTTCAGCTCCATCTTGAATTTTGTTCCTGCAACTTAACTGTAGATTTCATTGTTTACATCTGAAAAAATATGCGGATTTTAGGGTCGCGGATTTAAGGGAGTCTACTGTATTTAAATTTTTCTCTTTGTTAATTTTTAAGCAATGTCTAGAAAATTTATAATGTTTCCTAGTACACTATTTGCAATTAAAAGAAGCCATTTTACTCAAAACCATCAATGATAATCATAATGACAAACCATGCAGCAGGTTTCACTGCAGGAATACACTGCAGATATTTTACACTTTAGAGACTGACCCAACAGCTTAGGGAGAAAACAAAAAATCATAACTTCTTAATATGCTTTCAATAATAGTGAATGAAATATATAAATTTTAAAGGATTGAGTTGTTTTATTTAAACTGAGCACTTAGCTTGTGTATTCGCCTTCAGCCCGTCATCTTGTTTCTTTGCCAATTTTAAATTTCTTCATTTAGATTTATTTTTTTTTTAAATGTTTAATCTCGATTCTTTTTTTGGCTGTAATTTCTGAATATATATTCCTAGAAATGAATATTTGCTTTACTCTACTGTTTTAAAATTTATGTATTTACTGTTTGCTAATTGTGAATTTCCCGTCCCCCTCCCCTAATTTTTTTTTTCTTTTTAACAAATAATGTTTGGAGTGCTGATTTTCTGGTTAAAATTGTTATTGTTTATATTTAATCTCTAAATTTCCAAAAATTAAGCATAAAGTGGTTATAAATGACCAACAAAGAAACAAGATGGTGGACTGAAGGCGAATACAACAGCTGTTCCAAATTGGGATTTCTCTTGCATTTAACTGAAAATTTTGAATTGCAGCCTTTTTTTCCCCTGTGTACCGATATATCTGGCAGATATTTGTAAGTTCATATTTTGTATACGTGGGTTACAGTAGTCACCGTTTAAACAAATATTGACGGTTCCAGAAATATTTGATTAAGCGGGGTATTTGATTAAACGAAGAATCGTAACTGTAATATTTAATGCGTAATAAAAAGGCAAAATAACCACCTACGGTATATTTAATTAACAGCATAATAAATCGTTAATAGAATAACATGAAACTAAAATAAATACAAAAGCCAATATAAAGTAAATACATATTAATTTAATGTCAATACACATAATTTTACATCACACTTAATGCAGCTCGTTCGGAGGTTACCGTTGTTCGGAGTGATCGTTGTAGGAGTTTTTACTGTACAATACATTAATTTAGTATAGGCACAAAACTATTATGAAAAATTCACTTTTATCATGCTTAGGAGAAAGCACAAGCAAGTGAATTTATTAAAAAATATATAATTTTTTATCTTTTAAGAACTGGAAAGAAAAGAGGAAACATTTAAATTATCTTTAGGATTTTGAAGTTTCTCAACATATTTGTAAACCAATATTAAAATTATTAATATTAATAAAAGCATTTTTAAAATATTACATTTTTTATTTATAGTTTATTTTCTACCATTTTAGTCTTTAAAATGTTCCATTTTTTCAGTTTCACAGCCACTTGGCATAATTAAATCCATTGTTTTTTCAACTTTTACACAATTGTATGAGTTAAATAAATATTTGGCGATTTATCGCTTGTTGCAGGCTAACGAAAAAATGCCCCTTAAAAGAAATTTATCAATTTACAATTAAGTTAAAAAAATATTAAAATGTTATGTTGTCATTGGAAACACCTGAACAAATTTTATAATTCTAGCATATTAGGAAGTGGGTTAAAGACTATTATGTACAAAATCCCATTTTCGTAGTAAACTTTGCCCTGTTGTATCTTATTTTTTAAAAAAAAATAAGACTCAAATGATTTTTTTTTTTTTAAATAACATACATTTTGTTATGACAATTTGTATAAATATTGTATCTTGCTGACTGATAAGATTTTCTGAAAATTCCCTCCCTCAGAGATTCCCCTAGAGAGTTTCAGGAGGGTGCTGCACCAGGGCTTAATTTCTAACAAAAAAAGTACCGGAGCCCTAATATTCTGTAATACTAGCAACCGTAGCGTGCCCCCCCCCCCCTCCCGTCACTGCAATCCGCATATTTATATTTCATTCATTATTTGCAAATTCAAAGCATTTTTTTTTGTTCGCAAAATAATTTTAAATATATCTATCAGCATACACTTATAATGCATAATTATTTAATATACTTAGCTGTCAACTAATCCACTTTTTAGTTATCACTCCTTCCGAAAAGAAATCTTTGCCTAATTTTAATGTTAATTGTAGAATTCTGCGATTAAATATGGTAAGGATTATGATTCGGAAATAGCGCTAACGCAAAAAAGGAATAGTTCGCCAGTTATGCCTTTTCATGAAAAGTGAATGAAATTTATAGAAATTAATATTTATATGTTGAAGAATGGAACAGTGTTTTTCAATTTCCTATAAAAGGTGCATATCTGAAACTAAAATGATTACTTCCGCTTAACAATCTTTTGTGACGAGCCCCTGAAAATCAGATTAAATTAAAAATTTGACACCGTTATCGGAAATATTCGATACGTTTATACAAAAAGGGGAAAACACTGCTCGATTGCTTTCTATCAGAATAACAATGCATAGTAATTATATCTACTTATAAATGAAAATGACTTCGTAAATGTGCGGAGCAGAGCCTTAAAATGGGCAGCGTTCATGAAAAAAAAAAAAAAAGCACTATTGCTTTGGGCTCTGAAGCCCTTCATTTATGAGCTCCGGTGAATTCCGACCAATATTAAAATATTTAAACAGAAGTACCGGAGCTCAGCTCCGGTGCAAATTAAGCCCTGTGCTGCACCCTGCCTGCCCTTGCTTTTACAAAATAGCACCCCTCTTGCCCGATGAAAAACATTAGCATCCTTGTTGCCCACAACTGAAAAAAGTGCCTTTACTCCTTTGTTAATTAAAAAATTTACTTGCATAGTAAAAATTGACTCATTGCTGTCTTTAAAATAACCTCATGTCTATTATTAAATATCAAAAGTAGTTTTAAAAATCAAAAGAATGCCTTTAAAAAAAATTTTTTTAAGTGCCCTTAAGAATCCAAAGTGCTCTTTTCCTACAAGAAGAACACTGCCTTTTTTTAAACCTGGGGGAAACTGCCTCCCTCCTTGATCATTAAACAGTTTGCAATCCCAAGAAATAAATTCTAACAGAATTAGACTCAATGATTTTGGAACAAATGCCGTATTCGCCTGGAGTCCGCCATCTTGTTTCTTTGTTGGTCATTTATAACCACTTTCAGTTTAATTTTTGAAAATTTAGAGATTAAGCATAACAACAAACAAATAAATCCAAAGGAAGAAATTTAAAATCAGCAATGATCAACAAAGAAACAAGATGGCAGACTGCGGCATTTGTTCCATCATTTTAACAAGCATAGTAGTAAAACGGATTTATTAAGAGGACAGTTTACCTTTTCAACAATGTTATTTTGAAAAATATGGTTAAAATTGTGAACTCACTACATTTCAATGTTCAACTAAAAGTACATTTTGAAAAATAAAAATATACTGCATATTTAAAAAAAACCCAAAAAACTGCATATTAAATTTAAAAAAAATAAAAAATTCTTAATTTCACCCACAAAATGATTTTTCTTGTCAAAATCAGTTCTAAGTATTACAATTACCTAAAATAATATGGTTATATAATAAATCAAATGTACTACTTAAGTAAAAAAAAATATTCTTCAAAAAGGTACAGAGTCTCCAAAGGAGCTTCATATATATATTTTTTAATGCCTACAGCACTGCTCTAGAGTAAACTCTGCACAAAAATATACAGATCCATACAATTACAACACAAAATTTGAAAGAAGTAATAAAAAAATGAACTTTTTTTACTAATATACTTGTTCATATTTATATGTACTAATCTTGTTTGGATTTTCAGAGGTTCCCCCAGGTTTAAAAAAGGGCAGGGTGCTGCTTGTAGGAAAAGGGCACTTTTGGATTCCAAAGGGCATGTTTTGGATTTTTAAGGGCATTTCTTGAAATTTTTAAAGGCATTCTTTTGATTTTTAAAACTACTTTTTAATATTTAATAGACAGAACACTATTTTAAAGACAGCAATGAGTCAATTTTTACTATGCAAGTAATTTTCTTAATAAACAAAGTAGTAAAGGCACTTTTTTCAGGTGGGGGCAACAGGGGTGCTATTTTGTAAACCTAAGGGCAGGCAGGGTGCAGCGTCCTCCTGAAACTGTCTGGGGGAAACTCTGGATTTTTTTAAATAGAGTCAACACATTGTTTTAAACAGTGTTGTAAAGGAAATTTTCACCTTGTTATTAATAAACTTTATAATATACTTCTAACTACTTAAAAAGGTGACAAAAACATAAAAACATTATTTAATGTAACCAGAGATCTTTCGAACACAAACACGTTCATTTTCAAAGGGAAAAGATGATTGAATAGAAATACGTTTTAAAAACAAAAATAGTACGCATGCGCAAGCGGAGTTTAGTCCATTTCTCTGCAGAGGTGTGAAAAGATCAGTTCATATTATCAGGAGGTCGTGAAATATTTAAGATATTGTACCAAATTGCGGGAATATTATAGGAAAGGACATCGTTACAAACATTATCACTTCTAAGTAAAATTTCAATGGATTCACGGATTATTGACGAGTAGTGGTTAGACGTTGAATTAATTTTAGCTTTTTCGAAGTTTATTTTAATACTTTTTGTTTGATGCAATCTGGATAAAGCTGTATTTGGTTTGTTGAGCTTGATATCAGAAATGTGCTCTTTTAATCTTTCCTTAAATTTTCAACATGTCATACCAATATAAAATAAACTTATGCTGTTCTGTGCTGAATGGGATGATGTAGACTCCTGCTTTTTCATAATCGGGAATAGGATCCATTTTGCTGTGAATCAAAAAAGAAACAAGGTACAAATCTTGTGTCATCTTTTTCCCTTTGAAAATGAACGCGTTTGTGTTCGAAAGATCTCGGGTTACATTAAATAATATTTTTACATGTTTTTGTCACCTTTTAAGTAGTTATAAGTATATTATAAAGTTTATTGGATTTTATTTTCTTGCAAACGTTCAATGTTACAAAAAATGGCAAAATGTTAAGAAATTAGATTAAGATCAAAAAGGGATGGAAGAAAAATAGTTTAATTACGAATTGTTAGAAAATGCTCTTTTGTTTTCAAGAACATCCACCAGATGGCAGCATCAGACAATCATTTTTTATTTGATCTACTGTGACAGACACTCAGTTCAGTGAGTGTTGCTTCTTCCCTTATAGCAGTTGGCAGCAAAATGCTGCTTGATTAAAAAAAATTCAATAATATTCCAAAGGAATATAATATGATAAAAAAAAAACTGCAACAAGCCATAGTTCAAAGTATTTCTTTGTGTTTGTAAATAGTCTTATACATCAATTTTGTTTTTATTGTGAAGTGTGATCTGTACTGTGACCAGCATATATATTATTCTAGTGTATTCAATCTTCTAATAAATGTTTTTTGTTCATCCAAAGAAGAGTATATTTCCATTTAAACACATCAAAACATAAAGGTAAAACTTTTAACTTTTTTTATTGTTTACCTATTGAGGAATTTCGTATTCATGCCTTCCATATGGAATAACATTCTAACAGTCGATTATGAGACTGAACTTATCTCAATTTTAAATATAGTAATATAAAAGAAGAAAATATAATATAATTAAATTCAAAGAAATAATTATTTTCTGAATGTTGGTATTTTTCACAAGTGAATGATATAAAAGAAAATTCAAAGAATTGTTCTTATTTTGAAACCAAAAGTGTATTGATAAGAAAAGAAATTATTTTGATTTTGATTTTGCCAGTTTCTTATTGAAATTTTATTATATAAGTTGCAAATGTAAATTTATGTTTTAAACAAAGAATTTAACATTTAAGAACAGTTTTTCTGAAATCAAAAGTAACTTCAAAAATTGTTCTCAAGAATTTTATTTTGTTCTTATTTCATCATTAGCATTATATTTGAGTTTATAATTGTTGTTTTGATGTATTAATAAGAGAAAAAGTTTTATTTTCTGTGAAATAAGCAAATATTATTATATCATAATGTCTAGTATTAGAGAATCTCATTATGTTGATAAATTAACTGATGACAACTATTCAGTTTGGAAGTTTAAAATAGAGCAATTGTTAATCAAAGAAGGTTTGTATGATGTTGTATTTGAACCTAAAAAGGAAAATGATGATAATTGGGTAAAAAATGATAGAAATGCTAGGGCATTAATTTGTTTAAATATCTCAGATTCACAAATTGTTCATGTCAGACATGCTAAAAGTGCTAAAGAGACATATGATCAATTGAAATCTGTTCATGAAAGAGTAAATTTAACAAATAAACTTTATCTTCTTAGGAAGCTGTATTCCACTAAATATAATGAAAGCATTAAAATGCAGGATCATATTAATTCTGTCTTAGAATTAGCAGAAAAATTAAGAAGTATAGGTGAAGTAATACAAGATGATAATTTAATAGCTATTTTGCTCTGTTCCTTACCAAATTCTTATAGTACCTTTATAACTGCTATTGAAAGTAAATATGAAACAGATTTATCATTAAAATATGTTCAAAACAAATTAATTGATGAGTATCTTAGAAGAGTTGAAACTAAACAAATTTCAACAAAATTTGAATCTATTGCTTTAAAGGGTAATAGGGATAAACCAAAGCATTTGAATAAGCAAAAATTCTGTTCTCATTGCAAAAAGAATAATCACAACCGTGAAGATTGTTTTCACTTAAAGGGTAATAATACTAACAAAACAAAACCAAATTTCACCCAAGATAGATCACGTCAACAGTTTAAAAAACCAAACAATTTCTCTGCCTCTACTGCTAGTCAAAATGAAAATCTATCAGATTCTCAAAACTATCATGAATTAATGGAAGAATCAAATTCTTTGAATTTTGTTATGAAATCTCAACAAAATGGAAATAAAAACAAAAATTTGTCTTTTGTTATTGATTCAGGTGCGTCTGTTCATTTAGCTAATTCCTTGGAACTGTTCTCAGAATTAAAAAGTTCGAATAAAGATACAATCACAATTGCTAATGGAACTAAATTAACTGCAAAGGGAAAGGGTAAATGTACTTTTAATATTGAAACACTTAATGGTCAAACAAATAGAGTTACATTGGATCATGTGCTTTATGTTCCCGAGTTGGATAGTAATTTATTATCTGTCCAGTCTTGTACTGAGAAAGGTTTTGTTGTAACATTTAAAGATGATATATGTTTAATTAAAAAGGGCAACATCTTAGTTGCAGATGCAAAAGCTGATGAGGGGTTATACAGATTAAAAATAATACCTACAAATGAAAAGGTATATAGTGCTTCAGAAATATTACCCGTTTGTTCTAATGTTAACTGCATTCTAAAATGGCACCAAAGGCTGGGCCATAGAAATTTGGAATCCATCAAGAAAATTCAAAAGGATGATTTAGCTTTAGGTATTACTGTGAATAATTGTTCTCATAATACTGAATGTTCAAGTTGCATAAAAGCTAAGTTAACAGAAAAATCATTTCCAAAAGAAACGCAATACAGAAGTAAAAAACCACTTGATTTGATATACAGCGACGTATGCGGTCCTGCAGAAACAAAAAGTATGGGATCAAAAAGATATTTCGTTACATTTATTGATGATTACTCTCGTTATACACAAGTATATTTTATTTCTTCTAAAGATGAAGTATTTGATAAATTAAAAGAGTATGTTGCATCAACAACAAACAAATTTAGATTGAAGATTAAATCTTTGCGTAGTGACAATGGAACAGAATATTGCAACGAATCTGTCAAAGACTACCTTAAAAACTTAGGAATAAATCATGAAACAACGACGCCATATTCACCGTCCCAAAATGGAGTTGCAGAAAGAAAGAATCGCTCGCTTATTGAAATGAGTAAAGCCATGCTTATAAATGCTAAATTGCCAAAAACATTCTGGGCAGAAGCCATAGCTACAGCAGCCTACTTACAAAATAGATTACCCACAAAATCAACTGAAAAGACACCATATGAACTGTGGAATGGGCATAAGCCAAATTTGAGTCACCTTAAAGTATTTGGATGCAAAGCATATGTGTATGTTCATAAACAGAAGAGACAAAAATTTGATGAAAAGGCCACTGAAGGAGTCTTTGTTGGTTACGATTTAAGAAGCAAAGGATATCGAATTTATATAGGTGGTAGAAAAATAGTGATAAGCAGAACAGTGAAGTTTTTTGAAAATATGAACTGTGAAAATGTCTTTCAAGAAAATCCTGAAGAGCGAATCTCAGATTTAATGCATTTAAATTTTTCAGAAGAAAATCTTGAAAATGATAGTGATGCTATCCAAATAGAAAATACTGCAGAAGAAATAAATACGGATGAAAAATCAGTAGATAGCCCAACAACTGAAGAAAGTGAAGATAATTTCCAGAGAAGAATATCTAACAGAGAGACTAAAGGAATTCCACCAGAAAGATATTCTTACAAAACTGAAGACAGTTGTTCCAAAAATCAAGATCCTGAAACTTTTAAAGATGTTTTACAATTACCAGTAAAAGATCAACAGAAATGGTTTCAAGCTATGAAGGAAGAATTTAACTCTTTAAAGGAAAATGAAGTGTTTGAGCTTGTTACTTTACCCAAAGGCAAGCACGCCATTGGCTGTAAATGGGTTTACAAAACAAAACATAATGAAAATGGAGAAGCAATAAAATGCAAAGCACGATTAGTTGCCAAAGGTTTCGCTCAAAAATTAGGCACTGATTATGATGAAACCTTCTCTCCTGTCGTCAAACATACAACTATTAGAGCTTTTCTGACCTGGGCAGCTTATCATAAAGCCAGAGTATTTCAAGTAGATGTTAAAACAGCCTTTCTACATGGTAAACTAGATAATGAAGAATTATACATGCATCAACCAGAAGGCTTTCATGATGAAGAAAATAAAGACAAAGTCTATAAATTAAAAAAGGCTATATATGGTCTTAAACAAGCCGCCAAGTGCTGGAATGAAGAAATAGAGAATACTCTAAAGGCATATGGATTTAAACAAAGTGAAGCTGATCCATGTTTGTTCATAAAAGAAAAATCAAAGAAGACAATTCATCTCATACTGTATGTAGATGATATGCTGATGAGCTCAGAAGATGAAAATGAAGTTAATGAGGTAATAAATTACTTAAAGAAATCTTATCCCATAACATCACTAGGAGAAGCAAAATACTTCTTAGGTATAGAAATTTGTAGAAAAGAAGATGGAAGTTATTTACTTTCACAAAGAAGTAAAATAACTCAATTAGTTAAGGATTTTCAGCTTGAAGAAGCCAAACCAACTTATACCCCAATGGAAACTAACTATTATAGTTTAGATAAAGAAGAAAATCTTTTATCATCAAATGATAATTACAGACAAGCTATAGGAAGTCTTTTATATATTTCCTCATGTACAAGACCTGATATTACCGCTCCTACACACATACTAAGTCGAAGATGCAATAATCCAAGAGAAAAGGACTGGAATGCTGTTAAGAGGGTAATAAGATACTTAAAAACAACGAAAGACCTTGATCTCCACATTTCTTCAAAAGAATATCCTAATATAGTTGCATACTCGGATGCAGACTGGGGACAAGATGCTACAGACAGAAAATCCACCTCAGGAAATGTAATCTTCTTAGGCAATAGCTGCATTTCTTGGTTCTCGCGAAAACAAACATGTGTGACGTTATCATCAGCAGAAGCTGAATATGTGGCACTGTCACAAGGAACTCAAGAGGTGTTATGGATCTTAAAATTGTGTAACGACCTCAACTTACAACAACATTTTCCTATTAGAATTTTTGAGGATAACCAATCTACAATTAAATTGGTTGAAAGTGAAAAATTTAAATCTCGCACTAAGCACATTGATACAAAGTATCATTACATACGAGATTTAAAAACTAAAAATGTTATAGATGTCAAATATCTATCAACAAATGAAATGATAGCAGATATAATGACGAAGCCACTGCCAAAGGCCAAATTTGAACTTTGTAGAAACCTTATCCACCTGGTGTCAGATTCTATCACAAAACGGGAGAGATGTTAGAAAATGCTCTTTTGTTTTCAAGAACATCCACCAGATGGCAGCATCAGACAATCATTTTTTATTTGATCTACTGTGACAGACACTCAGTTCAGTGAGTGTTGCTTCTTCCCTTATAGCAGTTGGCAGCAAAATGCTGCTTGATTAAAAAAAATTCAATAATATTCCAAAGGAATATAATATGATAAAAAAAAAAAACTGCAACAAGCCATAGTTCAAAGTATTTCTTTGTGTTTGTAAATAGTCTTATACATCAATTTTGTTTTTATTGTGAAGTGTGATCTGTACTGTGACCAGCATATATATTATTCTAGTGTATTCAATCTTCTAATAAATGTTTTTTGTTCATCCAAAGAAGAGTATATTTCCATTTAAACACATCAAAACATAAAGGTAAAACTTTTAACTTTTTTTATTGTTTACCTATTGAGGAATTTCGTATTCATGCCTTCCATATGGAATAACATTCTAACACGAATAAAAAGACATTCAATATAAATTTTTTGTTTTGACCTTAAATAGCAACATACCACATTGAAAAGCATCACAACTTCATAAAATTCAAAGTATCACATCTTTAAACTTCGGTTGCATAAGGATGAAATTTTTACTCTTATTGTGAGAGCATGAAAGTAACTTTATGAAAATAATGGCAGGACTAGTTCATTAGTTTCGACTCCAAGCTGCTTTAGCAGGACAGTGCCCAGCAGCTTTTTTTCTTATTTGTGCCCTGCGGCTCTTTTAACCCTTTGACGGTTAGGGAAACGAGAAGTTTTCGTTTACTTAATTCGCGCAGTATTACAAGTAAACAGTAGTCGAAAGTGGCAGCTGTTTTCCCCAGCCGTTCTTCCGAAAATGTCACCCTTCTCTGGCGATGCCGTAGATAGCAAAAATGTTGGTTTCAGTAACAATATGATTTACAATCTCATCAGTAAAAAACAGCTCGAAGTACTCTAGTGGGTCAGAAATATTTGTCACGGAAGCTTTCATGCCCACATCGCCAGTAAAACTAAATCGGCTAGGAGCGGGAGAACTTGAATTAATTTTACACCACTGTCGAACACACGAAAAATCTTCCTCATCGCTTGAATCGTCTTCTGAGCTTGATATACTGTGAACAAAGTCTTCATCAGACTCGAAACTTGATAAGCTTTCTGTATCACAATCATAATTATGTAACTTTCGCTTTTGAGCCATTTTACTTTACAAACACCCTAAAACACGCGCCAAAATACGCATAAGAAGAAGAAGGTAAAAAAAAAACATCCCCCTTCATTATGAAAAGAAATTTATGGGACCCGTACTGCCATCTTTAGGCAGTAAAACTAACTAAATTTCGCGAGTCGGAATCGTTTGTAACATAATCAATGCAGAATAATAACGGTGAACGAGGTCAGCTCGTCAGCGCGCGTTGGGGAAAATTTTCACTACGCGAGTAGGGCTCGTTTCTAACCATTACGGTCAAAATTTTGCCGACGAGCGGAACTTGTTTGCGCGCATTACGAAGCAAGATTCGATTGCGAGCTGAACTCGTTCATAACCGTCAAAGGGTTAAACCCTTCTGATGTGCCCAGTTGCCCCTTTTAACACTTCCTATGCACCCCGTGGCAATTCAATTGATCCCGGGAAAATATTGCAAATTCTAGAATTCTTAAAATCAAAATTAGGTTGAAAAATTACATATTTTTTTATTACATCTCAAAACTACATATATTTTACAGAAAAAATGTGCAAAAGTTTTTAAAAAATATAGAATTAAATCATTAAAAAAAGAGCATGGAAATTGTGGGTTGCACAGATTTTTCTACTTTTACGTTGCCCGTGAAAATCACAGGATGCACAGCGAGAAGGTGGGTTAATATTTAAAAGTTATGACATTTTCAAGACAACAAAGATTAAATTGTATAAATCGCCAAATTACACAAATGACAAATTTTAAATAATGAAAGAACAAATAAATTAGTATAACATCAGACTTAGATAAAATGTAAAACTGTCTGCGAACTCATAATTTCTTAAAAATTTTCTGCAAAAAAACACTGCACCCTTCCTGAGCCTTAGATCGCCGCTAACAGCAAAAATGAAAAGTTATATGCGAGTGGAGTACCACTAAGCAACACCACTAAGAGAAAAATAATTTACAAGCATTATTAAAACTCAGTCAAGAAATGTAGTATTGAATGGTATGCTTAATAAAGACAACTAATGAATAAAAGAAAAACTAATGGAAAATTAAAAAAAAAAAAATAATGCGAAATATTTTAATCATTAACTTATATAAAGATATCAATTTAGGATTGCTCAACAAAACTTATTTTATTAATCTATAAAATAACTGAAATATGAATGTTAAAATCAAAAAGTTATTAGTCCATGAATGGAAGAGATGAACTCTGACTCATCAGTTTATCTACTGTTTGAGACAAACCATTCCTTAATACTGCAACTCTTAAAAATTAAAAAAAATTTTCTTTCTCGAGTTGAAAAATAGTCTGCAGACCTTCTGAAGAGTCTGCGGTGTGCATCACACTGATTCTCCGCCTGAGGTCTTAATTTTTTTTTTTCAGAAATTTGTAAAAAACATCAAAACTGTCTGCAAACTTTGAAATTTTTCTGCGAACGGCATTCACGTGTTCGTTTATATTATCTGACTCTGTATAACATTAATAGAAAAACAAATAAAATGTCAAAATAAAAATCACTTGACGCAAACATGTAAACTGCTTAAAGTCAAATGAATGTGACATTTACGATCAACCATTTTTGTCATTTAATCTTATAGTTTGGCGACAGATTTTTGGCCGACAGGATAACCAAGAAGTATACCTTTTGTTTTTAAAGAAGCTCCGTCTACACTTTATTTTTATGGTTGCAACACTGCTGTTGCTGCATTTAGCAAACTCTGCACAGAAATAGAATACAGATCCTTACACCAGAAAACTTGCAGTAAAAACCTACTTTTTTTAACCAATATACTTGCACATATTTATAATAATGCACTATCTTCAGTTTTTTTTTCTTAAAAAGCTTAAGCATGTTCAAAAGAAAGGGTGAAATATTGTCAACAAATTAGATCATGACAAAATCAGATGGAAAGGGATAGTTTATGAATAATAATAACATTCAATATAAATACCTAGATTTTTTTTGTTTTGAACTTAAAAAGCAACATATCACATTGAAAAGCTTCACAATCTAATCTACTTGTTATGATATTTATGTTTCATGGATTTTGATTAAAATTTTTATTTATTTATTTTTTAATTAAATCAATAAATTTCATGTGTATTATGTACTTAGCGAAAATAGAAATAATATTGAAAACAGGAGAAAAAAAAAGTGAAATGATCAAGGACAAAACACGTGATTTTTCTCCCGATAAAACCACGTAAGAGACTAAAAATTTGATTATCGCACTTTACAATAATACCAATGAACAAAAACTTAAGTTTTATTCAACATTCAACAATATAAATAATGCACGAAGAAAATTAGAAAAAAAAATACTAAATTTGCATTCAAAAAGATGTATTTTAATGACTTTGCTTGCGCTGAATTCAGAGAAATCACGTGCCTAGCTCCAATTTGCAGTAGAACTAATTGATAGCACAAAAATTTACAGGCACTCGTCAAAAACTAATGGAATTTATTTATTATTTATTTTAAATGTGACAAAGTAAACAATATTTTTGACTATATAAACATATGAAACAGGAAAACACTAAAACTAAAATTACTTTTTACCAGGCAATTTGATACTGCGCCATAGTTGGTCAGAGTCCAAGTTTCAGTAGGTATAAATCCAAAATGAATGTTAAGTTGTCGAAATATGATATTGTAGGTAATTCAATAGATTTCATACATTTAGATAAAATTACACAAGTATAATTTTAATGAAGCAAAATGGTAAGGAAATAACAAGTGTTGGTAGTTTGAATATCCATAACTGAAATTCATATCAATAACTTGAAATTTACCTGATGAGAAGCTTCCCACCCGAGATCTTCTGAAAAATTTATTGGCGGAATGGTGAATTTGTTATGTTACAACACTCGAAAGAGAATTGTGATCCAGGGTTACGGCGATATGTGAACTCAAAACAACAGATAACTAACACCACCATCCAAAACAGACACCAAAAGGTATTTCATGAAGGAGAGAGTGGATTTATATAAATACGTGCTGTTGCCAACTGACGAATTGGAAATGAAGGATACAAGTGACGTAATTATTTCGAAGTTTCCCAGGCAAAACCGCCATTCATCGATAAAGAGAAGCGAAATCATTTGTTGCTGAATTTTGACGTCATTGCTACAATAACCAATTACCAAGAAGGTTACACGAGATTTACCAGTTCATGACGTGTATTTTTCAAGAAATGAAGCTACCAGAGGAGATTAAAAAAGAAAAATTATTAATGTAACAAGAATGTTTTTTTTAACACTATTCTGATTCTGATACTCTGACAAAATGATTAATTATTGAGAAGGATTAATTATTGAGTAAATATTTATCGTTTAGAAACACAGATTTTTTTTCGTGTTCACAGCAAAATAAGTTACACGGTATTAACTAATATTGTTCAGTAAGAAAAAATAAAATAAAAATGAATTACGTTATTTAAAGTTCTTACTCATAGATATCAATAAATAAAATTTAAGCTTTGTACATTACTTTTTATTGTATTCCCAAGTCATAAAAAAAATGATATATTCGCTTTTTTTCTTAGACAGAAATGACGAACTAATCTCAAAAAAATAATTTTAAAAGGACTAAAATCAAAATGAAATAAATAAATAAATACAGTAGCCTAGCTCTTCGTTACATTGCGCGCATCTGGAAGCAACAAAAGAAACATGAAAAAATTAAGAAAGGTGAATAACATGCAAGTGCGTTTAATGTTCAGTGTTTTTCTACAAAAGTTAATTTATGTTCATTTACAATTTCAATTTTACAATTTTCTTGATAAATTAGTTACTTAAAAAGTGCAAAAATATTACTAGTGCTTTTTATTATCGTCTTTTCGTAAGACATGGAAAAAGATCTAAACACAGGAGAGCCATTTCAGAACATTCTTCGGGGGGGGGGGGGGGGATGTAGGTCCTAACTATCACACGGGCACCCGGAGCCCGTGTCCTGGGCACAAAATTTCTGAGGGCACAAAATTTTTCATAATTTCATCTAAATTTCCACTAAAAAAATCATAATTGTGAACAAATGAGATATTTGAGATATTAATACGATGGAATGACAAAAATATATCTCAATATATAATTAAAAACACATTTCAATAAATAATAGAAAAATTATTTTATTTTTATTCCTGAATTCGCTTTTCAATTTTCCGGAAGGACTTAATTTTTTGAGTTGGCACTTATTGAATAAGTGTGTAATATGTAAAAAAAAAAAAACTACTATCATTAAATCAACCAATCTAAGGGGGCACGAAAAATTGAAAGTGCCCTGGGCACAGAAACTTTCTAGTAGGACCCTGGTGAAGGGAGGAGGTTGCAAACTTTGAGAGAAGCAGACATTTTATTTGATCTTGTTGCAGACACCTGAGAAGAGGAGCAATAAATGCAGTTAGCGTCGGCTTTAGATGGGACGAGGTCCGATTGGCAACGATTTCGGTCGGCCCCAGGTCCAGAGGGCGTAGAGGTGCTTATTTTTCGAAATCACTATTTTTGAATAGTAATATCCGTTTTATTTAACTGAATAATTCTGCGAATATTACTATTCGGAAATAGCAGTACTCATATTTAAGCACTTCGATTTCTATGTCGAGATTACCAGTCAACACACACCAATGTCCGTATAATCATGAAATTATATAAAAAATCCATTATAGGTTATACCACTTTGGTAGGATGGAAAGCAATCAAAATGCATCTTTAAAAATTGTGTGCAAGAAGAGGCTAAAGGGGTGTAAATAAATTTACATACAGGTAAGACTACAAATAGCAGGGAAAAAATTCCTTCACCTCTGAAAAGTTACATGGTTTTAATACCATATTTGTTCTAGTGACTGTGATTAAGTAAACGTATTAATTTATTTTTGTTTAGAAATAAAAATATGTTGGAAATAAATTATTTTTAATGGACTTCTAACAATCACATTCCAAAAATATAAAGGAAAAATAAGCCATTCTTATTGTCTTTTACTATGAGAAAGTTTGTTTTCTTGCTTTTTCCCCGAAAACGCTTTTAGAGTTTTGTCAAATTCCTGCTAATTTGCGATTCAACCTCAGCGACATAATGTATTAGCTTTTCAAACTTTCTTGCTGAATTGGTGATCTCAAAAAAGTAGCTTAGAAAAACCCCTTTCTCCAAATGACAGACGTATTTAAAACGACAAAAAAAATCCAAATAGAAATAAATAAATTTCGAAATGCGGTAGATCTATTCTTGCAAGCGAAGATTTCAAGCATTTGTATGGTATTTTATGAATCTTTGATGATAGAATTGACTTTAACGCTTCCATTTGTTCACAAAGCATGTGTCCATCTATGTCAAACAGTTTTGTGATCTTCTTTTGGGCCAGCTGTAGTATGTCAATCCTTTGTATTAGCTATGCTATGCTGTACATTTTCTTATGGCGTCCTTGAACAGGTCCTGAAATTCTTAGAAGAATCCAAATAAAATTTGATACTACTACTTTATCTACCACTTGATTAAGCAGCATTACATTCAAAAGACTGTTTTTGAATTGAAGATTTCAAGCATTTTTATGGTATTTTATGGATCTTGGATAATAGAATTGACTTCAGTGCTTCTATTTACTCACAAAGAATATGTCCATCTATGTTAGACTCTTTTGTGATCTTCTTTTGGGCCAGCTGTGGTATGCAATTCTTTGTATTAGCTAAGCTGTACATTTTCTTATGGCGTCCTTGAACAGGTCCTGAAATTCTTAGAAGAATCCAAATAAAATTTTATACTACTGCTTTATCTACCACTTGATTAAGCAGCATTGCATTCAAAAGACTGTTTTTGAATTGAAGATTTTAAGCATTTATATGGTATTTTATGAATCTCAGATGATAGAATTGACTTTAGTGCTTCCATTTCCTGCTAAGCATGCGTTCATCTACGTCAGACAGTTTTGAGATCTTCTTTTGGGCCAGCTGTAGTATGTAAATCTTTTGTATTAAGTATGCCGTATATTTTCTTATTCTTATGGTAACCTTGAACAGGTCCTGAAATTTTCAGAAGAATCTAAATAAAGTTTGTACTACTTCTTTATCAACCACTTGATTAAGGATTGCATTCAAAAGGCTGTTTTTGAATTCACCTACAGATTCATCTGCATATTTATAATCAAATAACTTACTTTTTGCGAAAGCACTTATTCCGAATCTTAAATACAGGCTCAACGTCTAAGACTTTGGCAAGTTCACAAACGTCAATCGAATTTCCATCAAAACTTTTACCCCGTGTAGCCAATATTTACAAATAGACCTGGAGGTGGCAGCACAGACAATCACCTCATCGAGTTCAAGGCTGAAATTCGAGAATAAGTTAAAAATCGATTCTCATATTAAAACGCAATCGGTCTGCCAAGTCATTTCTTGGTGGAAACACTCGAAAACCCGATTTTAGAGTGGTTGACTCGTAGGTTTACAATTGTGTTTTCCTGCATCCAAAGTTATGAAAACATGGAGGACTGGAACTGGGGTTTTCAGTTTAAAAGGACAGGTTGCATCTCCCAGTATTTTTTACACTCTTTTAGTTAACTCAGCCTGGATTTTGTATGTAAAGATAGAATTTTGCAATCGATTTTTAACCCGTTTCCTGATACGCTAGAATTTTAAAAATTACGTACATAGGTGTGTTTCCGAAGGCATTTTAATATTTTTACGACTTAATTACAATAGACCGGAAGCCGGCAACACAGACAATCACCTCATCGAGTTCACGGATGGAATTCTAGGATTATTTAAATCTCGATTCGCACATTTTAACGCAATCGGTTTGCCAAGTCATACCTTGGCGGAAAACACCTGAAAACCCGATTTTAGCGATTGACTCGTAGGTTTACCATTGTGTTTTCCTGCACCCAAAGGTATGAAAACATGGAGGACTGGGAGCAGGAAATTACAATAGTAAACCTACGAGTCAGCCGGTAAAAGCCGGGGTTTTCAGGTGTTTTCCACCAAGATAGGACTTGGCAGACCGATTTCGTTTTAATATGCGAATCGAGATTTAACTAATCCTAGAATTTCATCCGTGAGCTCGATGAGGTGATTGTCTGTGCTGCCGGCTTCCGGTCTATAAATTAATGTGTTAAGGGGTCTCAGGATTCTTAAAATTGAAAAATTAAAAAAAAAAAAAAAGACTATTTTAAACACTTATTATCTTAAACTGTATATGATTTTAAAAGAAATTTTTTTGGAGTATGGAAGATATAAGTATGTTCTTTCATTTTATGTATTTAAAAAATTGAATTAGCATTTACAGGGGGCTCCAAACTGTCAGACATTTGACGAGCAGAAAATTCATATAACAGCCCACGCCCAGGATTACAAAATAAATTTTGCAACTAGAATGAAATGCTTGGTTTCTATTTATATTTCAGATTATAATAATGACCCTGAACCTAAATAAATTTGTATTTAAAGAATTTTTATATTTTTAATACAAAGTTGCATTTAGCTAATGCAAAATTTTGGAAATTTCAACAGTATAATCACCTAAAAAATATTTTTTTAGACAATGAAAGGGAAATTTTAGGTTCAGTTTATACAGACTAACATGAAAGCTATGTTTTGAAAATTTCATGAAAAAATATTCAGAATTTTTTGAGATATCGTGCGCGTTAAGCCGAAAAACGTCATTTGGAGAAAATGACATAAAACTTTCAAAAACGCCGCTTCAGCTGTTGAGCGGGTATAATTCTAAAAGCCATACCTTCTGTTCTAATGGGAATTTTAAGGAAACATTTATATCAAAATGTTCAGAAAAGATAGTAGTTTAATATCTAAGAAAATTAAAATTTCGAAAATTTTACAGTTTTAAGAGTCCTGAGACCCTTTAATTTTAAGGAATTTTTCCATTAGCCCGTCACAGATGTTGCATTTCAAAATATTATCTTTCATTCGAACAACTGTATACGAGTTGAAACAACAGTGGATTGAATGATGCTCCCATAAACGCTCGCCAGAATTGCTGTGAAACAGCAACAATAACACATTTTAAAGACTAACAAGAAAGAAAAAATCTTGCGCCAAGCATAGATTATGAAACACTTTCCAACACATTCAGAATAATGATACAAAACTGCACCGTTTAATAAGTTGAAATATTATGTCTAATTCAACCCTATGGAAACGCATAACACACTTGAAAACCCAATTCCATCTGTTCCCATCTACAATCGCGAAATGATCCGAATTCTTTGAGCACCCCTGTATAGGATATATAGATTTATATCTTTTAACTACGTGCATGCCAAAATTTAGTTCAGTTAAGAAATACATTGTTGAAAATTCTCCTTCAGAGCAATTTCCGCTGATGAGATTGGTACGTTAATTCTTCTGGCAACCTTCTGTATATGAGGTATAGAATTTATAGACAACGAGTAACATGCAAAACATTATTAAAATTTTAAAGTGCATACTGAAATTCAAAACGCACTTTCAGCATTATTACTTAAAGACAACCCTGTAACCGATTTCTTTTGTGTGTCCCTATCAATGGACGACAAACGCTTTGAATGCCTTATTCTATCGTAATCATCTTGTAATGAAATTCAGGGATTCATGTTTCAATACATTTGAAATAAGGAAAGGGCATGTTTACAAACAAACACTTCCGTCAACCAATCTACTACTACATTTTTATCTTAGCGATCATTGCAGGAATCACACCTGACAACGTAGGCCAATCATATCATAGATCTGTTAAATCAATTTGTTAAAGACCAATCAAATTCCTGCAGTTCATGTGTATAGTAGGAGTAATAATGAATGAACAGGTTTTTCTTGCTGACCAACAGTAATTCGACCAACATTGAAGTCAGCTGCCTTTTCCTTATAGCCAGAGCCGTCCTTAGCGAAAGCGAGGCCGGGTGCAAGAACTTTTACGAATATCTTCCCTTCCAAACATGTTAATCATCACCCATTCTCACAAATGTTGCCAATTTAACTGATTTTTTAATTCATCTACCAGAAAATTTGAATGGTAATTTTCGCTTTATTTATGACAGGCATTTCTTCATTAGATAAAGTGAAGATAACAGTTCAGAAATTCTGGTATATATTTTGTATAAAAAATCTGCTAAATCGGCAACACTATGCAATCACCTTTCCAAAAAGCTCGTATGTTATAAATCGTGGCGCAAGCAGGATTATGCTAAAATATTATAATTATAGATAAACATGTTTGCGCATACAAATTTTATTGTGAAATACATAACTCAAACCAACATGAATAATAAATATTTGGCTATTTTGTATTAAATATTTTTTTCGCGGACACGAGGCTTTTCCTAGGCGCGAGGTCCTGTGCGGCCACACCTGTCGCACACCCCTAAGGACGGCGCTGCTTATAGCGTAATCTAATTAAAATACACTCCAAACGATTTTTCCCCATTTACTATAATGTAACGGAATTCTTTTGGGTGCCTCTGTAAATGAACTATTAATCCCACACACTTTCTATACAATATGCTTTAGTGACTAAATAACATTTATTAACTGCATGAAAATCCGAGTAATATTTACGGGAGTTAGAGCGTAGACAGACGGACAGACAAACCGAATGCATAAACACTTTTCAACTCTGTGGAAAAGTGTTAATAAAAACTAGAAAATAAATCTTAAATTAAAAATGTAAAGTGCAATATATTTTTAAAAATATGCTTTTATCAGTTAATATTAATT
Organism: Maratus speciosus; assembly: GCA_963932465.1. NCBI lineage: Eukaryota > Metazoa > Arthropoda > Arachnida > Araneae > Salticidae > Maratus > Maratus speciosus. Next base: position 58,829,806 of record OZ010798.1, read on the forward strand.
AATTTACGTTGATAAATCAATATAGAAATCTTAAAAAGATAAAATATTTTTTTCTGTTGCCCGATCTTAAAAAAGAAACAGAGCAAAAATTATATATGTTTTTAATAAATTCACTCTCCAGCGCTATCTACCAAGCCTATCAGTACATTTTTCATAATCGAGCTCGGTACCCAGGGCCCGCTTAACACTTAGAAGTAGGGGAGGGCCGACGTCACACATGGGGGCCATCTATTACTCTACCAATTGCTTTTTAGGGTTCCGTACTTAAAAAGTAACAAGTTGGAAATTGCTCGTCAAACTTGGCAAATGAGGTGCGTTCGTACTATAACTAGATTTATAAATATTTTTTGCACCGCATAGTGTACTGAATGTATATTTTAGTGCATTTCATTCTGTTCGAAAGGCTGTATCATTAAAATGCACTTGAAATCATTTTTTTTCCCATTGGCCTTAATGTAACGGAAAACTTTTGACTGTCCCTGTCATTAAACTATACATCCGATTTTCATAAAATTTGAAATGACTCGACAAAAATTTGACACAAATTATATATTTAAAATTTCAGACCATTCGGAAGGCTGTAACATCATTAAAATACACTTGCAATAATTTTTTTCCCGCTGGCCGTAATGTAACAGAAAACTTTCGACTGTCCCAGTAATTAAACTATACATCCGATTTTCATAAAAAATTGAAATGACTCGACAAAATTTTGCAACAATTATCTATTTAAAATTTCAGATGATTCGGTCGGGTAATTTTTGCTCTGTTATATGCGGACAGACAGACGGACGGACAGACGGACTGACCGACGACTATAGGTGCTACGTATTTATATAATTACGAACGCACCTAAAACCGGAACCATTATAAGATCACTCCTGTGTCTGTCTGTCACAGCCATTTTACTCGTAAACTATGGAACGTGGAAAGTTCAAATTTGGGGAAATAACAAAGACTATTGACCCACATATTTACAGATTATTAAACATTCACAAATATATTTAAAAAAAATGTAGAGGGGCTAATTAAGTTGCTTGAAAAAAAAAATAAATCTTTTCTTTCTATATCATGTGGGGTATCCTGTGAAAGCTTTCGTAACGCTGAATTCAAAAATGTGCTTCTTTTAATTTTAAGTGTTATCTTTTCAGAGATGTCGTCGAAAATGTAGTGTAAAAATATGTCCCCCCCCCCCCCATCTATTTCCGAAACTACTGAAAGTAAAATTATGAAAAAAATTAGAGGTAGCAGACGTTAATTTAAACCTTGTAGGAAAAGTATAGCGATTACCCTAGGTCACATAGTTTTTGAGAAAAGCGCATTTTTACGTTACACACAAATTTCGATTTGCAGGCATTCAGCAAAGGTGTTGAGGAGCGCTGGATGTACCTATCGTAGCAGAAGTATAAAAACATGGTTGATATTGATTTTAGAAAAAAATCATCGGTAATTAGCCGAGATATTAACCCTTAAAGACACGGACGGTTTGGACATACATAATGACAGGGGCGGCGTACTCTATGTACCATCGGCTTTTAAAGCCTAGATAGTAACTTTTAATGATATATTTGTGGAATGCAATGCCCAGTCCCAGTATAAAATCAATAAACATCAAATTGTTAAAAACAGACTAATTTAATTAGAATTAATCGCATAAATACTATGGGATTCGCGACTAGTTTGCATTGAGTGGATTTCTCAGTAAGACTCTCGTGTCTTTAAAAGTTAATTAAAAACCTATCTGAAAAAACATGCACGGACCAAGGTGTCGTTGCACCTTTGCGACCTCCTCCCGAAGCGCGCTTAGCACATTGACAAGTTTTAACAAAACAAGGGTTTTGTTTTAGCTACAGTGTAAAAAGAAAAGATTATTGCTACGCTGAATTTAGTTTTATGAATTGCCAAATGAAGTTACAATATGCACTACTTTTATTCTCAGTAACAAGTTAACTTCATCATAAACAGATTAGAAAAAGATAAAAAAAAAAAAAAAATCCTTGACGGCTCGGGCCTACAGGCGGAGGTAGATTTCGAAGTACTAAATTCACCAACAAAACTTAAATCAAGATTAGAGATAGACCCAGTTCCTTCAATAAGAATGAGCTCCAGAGAGCTAAACATTTTGGGAAAATTCTAATATACACGAATACACACACGAATGTATATGGAATAGGTTTAAAAAATAGCTAAAGCAAATTCAGAGAACCTCAAAGTGTTAAAATAAGTTAATATTTCCATTGTCGGATTTTCGTCATGTTTTAATACGTTTCTTCAAACTCACATGACGTTACATATTCACCTGCTGAGGTCCGTTTTATTTCCAATATGATGCAATATATATATTTTTTTATTCGTCAAACTATTTATTTCATTTTGTGTTTTCATGCGGAAATCTTGCTCTAGGAAACTTATGACGTAATATTCAATTTGTTTCAATTATTCAAGCTATTTATTTAATTTAATTTTTCACGTGAAACCTTGCAATAGAAAAGCATTTGTTGTGGTGAGAATTTTATTTCTTTTTTTTTTTAATTGTTGGCAACTGCTATAACGAAAAATATTTATTTTTTCCTGCCATTGTTCTGTAAGAGCTGGTTTTATCAGAATCATGTTAAGAGGGTATTCAAAATTTTGAACCCTCCCCATTTCCATTCCCTTGGGCCGATTTTTTCCATTTGCAATCCCCGCCGAGATTAGTCATCTCATTAGTCATCTTATTAGTCATCTCAAAGTTGTTGGCGAGTTTGAAGAAGAACCGTGCATAATTACGACTTTTATCATGCGGACAAAATTTAGTACATACATACATACATACATATATATATATATATATATATATATATATATATATATATATAAATATATATATATATATATATATACATATATATATATATATATAAATATATATATATATATATATATATATATATATATATATATATAAACTTTTTAGGTGAGGGTGGTTTTGGGTTCCTGGGGTCCTATAATGAAAAGTTATGAAGGAATTTTTCAAAAGTCGCACCATGGTAACGACTACAATAGGTAGTATTTCTTACGAAATTTACCTAAAAGAGTTATACAGAATAACAATATTTGATATTATTTATAGGCTTCATATATCTTTGATATTTTATGGTATACCCATTCATACTTTTCTAGTATGCACAAACCTATGTTGTATAGTTAAAAAAAAAAGTCTTATTATTCTATTAGCAACGATTTTTTTATAATACAGTTAATAATTCATATATTTATTGTATGAAACCCTCTGAGCGCGAGTTATACTCGCATTTGACCGTTTATTTATTTACTAAATCCATTTTTCGTATGCTTAAATAATTTGAAATTTTACCACCAAAGTTTCGAGTAAATAACACTTTTAATATTAAACTAAAACTAACTGTCTATATACACATGAAAAAGTATTTTATTATATGCATAATTATATATAAGCAATTAATTTTGTAAATGACAAATATGGAACTTCTGTTGAGAATACAGTAGAGACCCGATTATCCGAGTCCCGCTTAACCGAGTTTCCGCTTTAACCTAGCTATTTTCTTCTGATGGACTGATGGGGTCCATTAGAAGCAGTCATTATAAATGAAGTGTTAGGTAAAGATGAAAGAGCAGTCATAAAAAGTTAGAACTCCAATTTTCTGGTCAGAATGAGGGGGGGGGGGATGACCAAAAAAATTTTTAATACTTCCTTTATAATGGCTATTTCATAATAATGGAAGCCACCAGAATGGAAATCATCAGAAGAAAATGATTCATTCCGAAGGTATAAGTTCTATTGAAAAAAAAACTATTTAATACTTTGAGTAGAAAGAAGAGGCTACACCAAGAATTTTCATAACACTAATAGAATCACGTAGCTGCCAATTTGTACGGTTTTGTTACCTCTAAAACTTAATAAATTTTGTTGGCGATTGAATTAGGCAAAATTTACTAGTGAGTTTTAGTAGTAAGACAAAAATCTTAGAAATTTTTAGCTATGCAGTAGCGTAATACTGCAGCAAAATTGACATTCAACAAACAAAAAACTATCAAGGGCTTTCTCAAATAAACCATTTCATTTCCCGTTTTTCTTAAAAGTAACGGAAGTGTACATCAAAGAAATGTTACAAATACAATAAAAATGAATGAATTAAGTGAAAATTTATATTTCATCTTCTTGATTGGTGACGATTTGTGTAAATCCGGTTTATCCGAGTTGTCTACTTACCCGAGGTGAGCTTGGTCCATATTAACCCGGATGATCGGGACTCTACTCTATTTGAACTTCAAAATATCTTTTGTGATTTACAAATTGCCACATGTAGTAAGAAAAAAAAGTTTTGTAAGAAAAGAAATGCATTTTTTACCCTGATTGAATTTTTTTTTTCTAAAAATTAGTTTTGGAAAGTAAATTTGGGGGCCCCTTTATATTTCAGTGGGTAAGCACGGTCTTCATGGGCCTATTCGCTAAACAGGCCCTGTCGGTGCCCACGCCAAATGAATGTATTTTAACGGAAATTTTGGGGAAAAAACATATGAAAGACAATTAAACAAGTAATATAAAAATTTTGTTTTTAAAGTCAATTCCTACTTAGGTCATCCAAGAAAAAATTAATATAATCCCTTAAGCTAATATTAGTTTTTGTTGCATTAAAATATCTCAATTTGTTGATTTTCTATAAGCAAGTATGTTTGCAATGGAAGTCTATGGGAATTTGGCGAAATATTAGAGATATCGCTAAGTTGGCGGCACTTTTGGTGACTCATTTTGGTCGCCAAATTTGGCGATTTATCGCCAAGTTGGCGACAAACTTGACGGTATTTGGCGACAGAACAGGATCCCCCAATGCTGTTCAATAACCAATGGCCGCCATTTTGTCTCCCATATAAAACTAAAATTAATTAATTAAAATTTAATTAATGAATTAATATTTGAAAAAACCGTATTAACATCAATTGCCATCCAGTACAAGTTTAAAAAAAATTTATTTCAACTTGATAGGATGAATAATAAGTATTTTATTAACCATTGCAAATTTGAACAAGATATATAAATAAATAAATATAGGGAGAGTGTGAACTAATACTAGGAATTGAAAAAATTAGGCGTGATTTTCAAGGTGAACATTGAATGCTTATAAAAGAAGTTAAAAAACACTATTTTAACTCGACTGAAAAGAAGGGTTATGTGTTTCACGCGTATCTGTGTATGTGGATTTCTTTATACCCTCGAAACATCCCAACGGCTGGATGGATTTTCATGAATGAAGTCTCTATCGATTCGTCTTAACCTTCCGATGGTTATAGGATAGGTTTTGTTTTTATAAATTCAAAATGGCGGTAGAGACGAAATTTTTTTTTTACGTACCCTATTGAGTGGCATATCATTGGATAGGTCTTTCAAAATGAAGATGATGTTTCATTGACCATTTTGCAGTCAGAAGCTCCGTTTAAATATTACACAACCTGCAAGTTGTGTACTTTGGATCTCTACCTTTACTGTAACTCTAACCTTCATAATAGACATCTATAGGCCTCATCAAAACAGTGTTTGTAGATAGGAACTAATAATTAAACACAACTTAAAAGTCATCAATACAAGTAAATAAAAAAAAAGGTAGGTAATATAAAAAATAGTTTCATATTGATGAGAAATAATTAATTAGTTCGTTTTTTACGCAGTCGGGTTTTTTGATTTTTTTTTAATTTAATATATTTATTACTTTTGTATTTATTAATATTTTTAAACTGAACTGACTTCTATATAAAAATTTAAAATGCTTGATCGTTGGGAAGATAAAACATAGGGCAAGCCCAAAATGTTTTCAGCAATCATGTTATTCAAACAGGGGTCGATGCAGGTTTTTATTCTTGGGGCCCATTTTGTGAAAAACAGAAGTTATTTTTGTGAAATTTATTATATTTTTGTGAAAAATAACATTTGGTAACGAAAATCTAGTTATTCAAATTCAAACCAAGAATTTATGAACAAAAACATTCTTTAAATCCCCTTGCTAAAGTTTTTGTTTTTCGTGATCTGGTTTTATTTACAAATTACACATTTTAAAACAATTTTTATGAAAAAGAATGTTACGTAGGGTGCCTATTTTATTAAAAAAAATTTTGTGAAGGGGCCTGTTTTATTAAGTACATTTTTGTGAAGGGGTCCATTTTATTAAATTTATTTTTGTGAAGAGGCCCATTTTATTAAAATTATTTTTGTGAAGGGGCCTATTTTATTAAATAGATTTTTGTGAAAGGGCCCTAAGTAGGCCCCAAATTTTATCTGGATCGACCCCTGTCAAAGAATTTCATCTGACAAGTTATGGATCACAGAAATTAATCTTTAAGAACACTTTGTTTACGACATCTTTGTTCACGTCTTAGGACGGGTTTCTCCCTAGTGTTATTATAGGATATCAGAAGTGACTCATGCTTCTTGGGGAAATCCTTTTTCTGATTAGTCACCTGGGGTTCGAAAATTCATGAAATGCCTTTGAACTGGTGATTCGTGGAATATGAAACAGTTTAAAAAAGGGTCTTACAATACACAAAAGTACAGAAAAACAGGTAAAATGCTCACGGACAGATGAGTCATAACTAGAAATATTTATAAGTTGCAGTTTTTCGAGGAATTATTATTTTTCAAATGGACTCTAAAGAAGGGCAGTTCTTGCTCTTATCTTTAAGGAAGCCCAAGGGTCAAAACTTTATTCTTTTTATTTATAGACATTTAAAAAAAATTTCTTTTCTTGAAATATGTCTTCTATAAAGATTACTTTACAGATAAAACCTTTTTTGAGAACTGAATATTTTAAAAAAAGAAATTAAAATTTTAATTTTAAAATTTATTTTCAATTATTGATTATAACACGGAATCACTTGCCGATTTCATTACTTATTTCACTATTATATGCAGGAAAGATTTTTTGTTAGTTTGTTTTTAAATTTATAAGGATGTAAAAAAAAAAAAGAATTTTTGAGAGTGATTTTCACATTGAGGAAAATATTTTCAAAATTTAAGATTTTTAATTTCCAGTGGTCTAATGCCCGGGGATCAAATTTTTATTTTCTTTATTTATGGGCAATATTTTCTTTATTTATATCTTTATTTAATGATTTTTTTTTCTTGAAATATGACTTTCTATAAAAATTAGTTTACAGATAAAAAAGTTTTTGCAAACTGACCATAAAAAAAATTAAAATTTTAATTTTTAATCATTGATATAACTCGTGAACCACTTGCCATATTTCATTACCTTTTCACAATTATCTGCAGAAGCGATTTCTTGTTAGTTTGTTTACAGAATTTTTAAAGATTTTTTTTTTCTTTAAAAGAGGGATTTTCATTTTGAGGAATATATTTTAAATTTTTTTACATGAAATTAAAAATCCTAAAGACATTTTATTAAAAACATAACATAAAATTTCTGCACAAAATTTCATTTACATATCTTGCGAGAGAGTTCCTTTTAAACTCGATAAATCATGAAAAAAAATCCATTCAGAGATAAATGGACAAAAGTTATAGTTATGGACAGCGCAGTACTGATAGTACAACACAAAATTTTTTATATCTACTGATGTAATCATCTTATAAATATTCATTTTGCTTTATTTAATTTATTTTTAACTTTGTAGTACTTTATTAGTAAGAAAAATAAAAAAATGCATTTTTTGAGAAGTTTGACCCCGGGACATCTTAAATCCATCTCTTCAAAAATAAATGCTGGTTTTATCTGGTGCCCTTTCATGTATTTTATTTTAGTAGATTTGAGACAATTAACCTTTAAAGCATCAAAAATTCGAATTTTTGACTTTTATGTTAAGTGAAAGTGATTTCTGTTATAAACTTTTTTATAGCAAATTTATATTTCTCTGCCTTTTAATTTCCGAATATTGCACGAAGAATGAGCGCAATTCTATAAATTTTTTTTTCATTTAAATCAGGAATCTCTTTTGGAAAAATTCGGTTCTGTTAAAGGATCCTTCACAATTTTTCACCTTAAAACAGGACACTCCAAAAAAATTATTTGTCTTAAAAATAGAACTTCCGCATAACTTTTCTATATCCAAACTGAACCTTTCGCAAATTTTTCGAAACCGGTTCCGAAAGTGAACATACACTCTCAACAGCAACCAAAATAACAAACGTACAAAACAGCTCAGTTAGAGATCGACCTCAGCTATCCTATGCACAAAAAATCATTTAAAAATATTAAAATGCAAACAAGAAATTTGAAAATAACGCTCCCATAGGTTTAACATTAGTATTCGAGCATCTTCGCGTGACTAGTGCATGCGGGACTTGGGTGCGTCAAACCCGCCGTACATACCACATGATCGTTCCTATGTACTAGAAAGTTATCATTAGTACTAAGAAAACTTATCCACATTTATGGAGCAGGTGTATTTTATATATTTGAGCACGTATTTTTTTTGTTGTTGTTATTGTAATACACTTAAAAAAAAAATAAATAAAAATCTCTCTATCTCTCTATTCTAAAAAAAAGTAACTCCCGCTGTCACCGCCGCCGCCGCCGCCGCCGCCGGTTTTGAATTTTTTGTGACCGGAGGTCTTTCTTCGTTAATATTAAGGAAAATAATGCATACAAAAATATGAAAATTGGTAGTATTATACAGAAATGTTTGATAAACACGCTGTTGTAGACAGTTTTCAAATCGAAGAATTATTTTAAGAGATATTTAATGCTAAAGTTGGACAAAATCGTCCCATTAAAAAAGTTTTATAGGAGCAAAAACTATACATCGGAATTTAATACTTTTTAGATCATTTTATACGTTATAATTTCCCGGTGTGCAGAATTAATTTATTTTTTTAATTTGACTCATTTTTCGAGGTTTCATTTCTATTTTAAATTCAAATTTTCAGCATTTCGACTGATATTTTTTTACTTATTTCAGAAAATTGTACTAATTTAACCTGTTGCCAAACTGTATAAACAACGGAAACAATAATGTTTGTTTTAAATTAAAAATTTATTTACACGTGACTATTATAAACAGAAAAGAAAAACTTTCAAATTAGAATTAAATAATTACGTATAAAAAGCAGGAACTTATTGAAAATTACTTCATCTATAATTACACGTGAATTTTAACAGAGAAAGGATATTGCAAAGTGATAAATTCATTAACATGCGTTAGAAGTCTTAAATAGGAGAAATTACATCACATTTACGTCACATTACACTTATTACGGAAAATGAACAAAAAATAATATTGCAAAATAGTAGTTTAAATTTAAAAATAGCGCGAGACATTTACTTGATATTTTGAGATGAACTTTTCAACTATTTTTTTTTTTGGACAGCGCAAATAATATTTCATTTCTAATAAAAGCATTTTCACGTGAATATTAAAAAGGGAAAGAAAAGTTTGGTGAAAATTACGTCAGATTAAAAACGATATATTTAAAATGTTTTATTTAAAAGGACTTTCTTCTCGCTTTGTTAAAAAATACCGGGAGACAAAGACTCTGTTTACTTAATTCCTTTTATATTAGATGATTTTGAAATGCCATTGTATCTTTTAACAGCAGCTGATTTTTCCGTAAAATTCCCCAATCAAAGAGAAATGAATAGAAACCCGTTTATAGGGAGATCGCCTTTGTTTTTTTATTCATTAACATGCGTTAGAAGTCTTAAATAGGAGAAATTACATCACATTTACGTCACATTACACTTATTACGGAAAATGAACAAATAATAATATTGCAAAATAGTAGTTTAAATTTAAAAATAGCGCGAGACATTTACTTGATATTTTGAGATGAACTTTTCAACTATTTTTTTTTTGGACAGCGCAAATAATATTTCATTTCTAATAAAAGCATTTTCACGTGAATATTAAAAAGGGAAAGAAAAGTTTGGTGAAAATTACGTCAGATTAAAAACGATATATTTAAAATGTTTTATTTAAAAGGACTTTCTTTTCGCTTTGTTAAAAAATACCGGGAGACAAAGACTCTGTTTACTTAATTCCTTTTATATTAGATGATTTTGAAATGCCATTGTATCTTTTAACAGCAGCTGATTTTTCCGTAAAATTCCCCAATCAAAGAGAAATGAATAGAAACCCGTTTATAGGGAGATCGCCTTTGTTTTTTTAATTATAATTCAATCTTCCAAAAAAATTCAATTAAAGTCCATCAAATTAGCGTGCTTTTAGAGACTGCAGTGTCTGAACGGGGGGTTGGCGAGCGTAGCTCGTAGGGGGCCGAGCCCCCTAGTTCTAAAAAAAAGTAACTCCCGCTGTCACCGCCGCCGCCGCCGCCGCCGCCGCCGCCGGTTTTGAATTTTTTGTGACCGGAGGTCTTTCTTCGTTAATATTAAGAACAATAATGCATACAAAAATATGAAAATTGGTAGTATTATGCAGAAATGTTTGATAAACACGCTGATGTAGACAGTTTTCAAATCGAAGAATTATTTTAAGAGACATTTAATGCTAAAGTTGGACAAAATCGTTCCATTAAAAAAGTTTTATAGGAGCAAAAACTATACATCGGAATTTAATACTTTTTAGATCATTTTATACGTTATAATTTCCCGGTGTGCAGAAATAATTTATTTTTTTAATTTGACTCATTTTTCGAGGTTTCATTTCTATTTTAAATTCAAATTTTCAGCGTTTCGAGAGATATTTTTTTACTTATTTCAGAAAATTGTACTAATTTAACCTGTTGCCAAACTGTATAAACAACGGAAACAATAATGTTTGCTTCAAATTAAAAATTTATTTACGCGTGACTATTATAAACAGAAAAGAAAAACTTTCAAATTAGAATTAAATAATTACGTATAAAAAGCAGGAACTTATTGAAAATTACTTCATCTATAATTACACGTGAATTTTAACAGAGAAAGGATATTGTAAAGTAATAAATTCATTAACATGCGTTAGAAGTCTTAAATAGGAGAAATTACATCACATTTACGTCACATTACACTTATTACGTAAAATGAACAAAAAATAATATTGCAAAATAGTAGTTTAAATTTAAAAATAGCGCGAGACATTTACTTGATATTTTGAGATGAACTTTTCAACTATTTTTTTTTTTTTTTTTTTTTTGACAGCGCAAATAATATTTCATTTCTAATAAAAGCATTTTCACGTGAATATTAAAAAGGGAAAGAAAAGTTTGGTGAAAATTACGTCAGATTAAAAACGATATATTTAAAATGTTTTATTTAAAAGGACTTTCTTTTCGCTTTGTTAAAAAATACCGGGAGACAAAGACTCTGTTTACTTAATTCATTTTATATTAGATGATTTTGAAATGCCATTGTATCTTTTAACAGCGGCTGATTTTTCCGTAAAATTCCCCAATCAAAGAGAAATGAATAGAAACCCGTTTATAGGGCGATAAAGCCGATCAAAGTAGCGTGCTTTTAGAGACTGCAGTGTCTGAACGGGGGGTTGGCGAGCGTAGCTCGTAGGGGGCCGAGCCCCCTAGTAAAATAAAATAAAAACTGAAAACGCATACTTTGGTAACGGAAAAAGCATATTTTGGGGTAAGAAACATTTTATCATAAACTTTTTCAATCCATCATTAGTAATTATTGTTTAAAGTAAGAACTAGAAAAATCAGAAGACAATTTATCCTTTCAGATCCATTTTCAGCCCAAAGGTAAAAAAATATGGGCATTTATAACGATTATTTAGGCTACGTGAGGTCAGACAATCAATGCCTATCAAATTTTCTTAAAGAAAAAAAAAAGTCTAAATTAATTAAAACAAATCTTCACTCGATTTCTCCGTTGGCCTATCCTGTAGCCAAATTTCCTAACAGTAGTCTTCTTGTCACACTGGTCAGTGGCGAGTCCACCCAATTTTCATTCATTTATTTCTCTGGTTATTTATTTATTTAATCGCTGAAATAAAATTTGATTTTACTAACGTTCTCGAAAAAATTTTGTTTGAAAAATAGTAAGCACATTAATTAGACTTACAGGAGAGCTGAAAGCCTTTTCTGCGGATGTATAATTAAATTTTTCTCGAAAAAAAATTTCCTGCCTATTTTGCGATCTGTTTTAATGTCTTGAATCGATAAAGAACTCAATTGACTAAAATGTGTGTTTCTCTTGACAAGTAGTTTTTTTTACACTTTCTATTTTTATAATATTTACAATAGATGTTAATGTGTTTATAAGAAAGATATTAAGAATATAATTTAATACAATTATTTATTAAATTACATCCATTTTATATTTTACTTAGGAAAACTATAATTTGTCTTCGAATTATCATCTTTCGTCATTTGCCCCTCCCCCGCCCCTCTCGCCACACACACACACTAAGAGAGAAACAATTGTGTTATTTTACTCAAAAACTTTTGAGCCCATTCAACATTTTTCAAAAGTTGGCGCTCCTGACTAGGGATTGACCGAAGCAGCAATTTTGCCGAATACCGAAGCTTCGGTCGAAGTGTATACTGGTGTATTCGGTATTCGGCAACCGAATACTTGAAACTTTTTAATACGCATTTTTGCATATATTAGCTTTTTTAATAAGCTTCAATTGAAATTAAATTCTCAATAATTTTATTCAGTTACATTTTTATTCTTAAATCTAATTACACAAAAAAATTTAATGACTTCTTTCCACTCACAAATTCATTAACCCATCACTTATTTTTTATTATTTTATCACTAGTCAATACCCAAAAAATAACCTATGAAAGTATTAAACTATACAGGGTATTATTAAGGATAAGGATTGTCAAAAAAACAAAAGTTCATTCAAATACAAAGAAACAATGTTGTCATTGAGCTGATTTATTGATTGTCTACGTCTAATTATAAACATATTGAATAGGCATGTTTTCAAAATACAAAAGGTATCATATCAATTTGTACATTTAACTATTTTCTGTGAAATTATTGATAGAATATTTGTATTTTGATTAATATTTTAACATTGTGGTGATGAAGAAAAGAAATTTGAGCGATTTTGATATAGTGGTCATAAAAGCTATAGGATAGGCATATGGTATACTTATTTGATGTGTGTATTTTCTTTAATATACACTTTAGATATACAGATATGAACTCTGATATACTTATTTGATGTGTACATTAAAGAAAATACACATTATTTAAATAATAATAAAAAAAAACTAATGTAAAATTAAATAAAATTAAATGATAAGGGAAAGATGCGCATCTTCGTTACTTTTTTTTTTCTCTGTTGTAGACAGTTGTTCTGATTTCACACCTACGTAGACTATTTTAGGACGAAAAAAGTTTTTTTTTAAAATTAAAAATGGCCTCTTACTTGTTTTTTGTAGTGCAGCTGAACTCTGAACTCATGCACATAATATTGAAACTCATTGTTTAGCCTATTCTACTGCTAAGTAAAAGAGAATTCTTCTACTTCTAACAAAATACTTATCTGCAATTATTCGGCCGAATACTTTTAAGTATTCGGCCGAAGCCGAATATTCGGTTCACATGCCGAACCACCGAATACCGAATCAACTATTCGGTATTCGGTCAATCTCTACTCCTGACACTGGTAACCGTCACACTATAGCAGGGTCGACGAACCTTTACACGTGCACGTGCCAATAATTCACAAACAATATCTATCAACAATGTAAAGTGCCAAACGTATACTAAAACATTTTGGAAGATTATGATATTTATACGAAACACTGGTTATAAAATCATATGCTTTCATGCATTAATAATTAATAATTAAAAAATATTAAAAATCAAATTTCGATTTTTCTGTATATTGGAATAAGCCATTAAATAAATTAATTTTTAATTCGCAAATATGATTCATTTATACGGTATATACTGTAATAAAGGGGGTAAAATACGAGTTTTCATTTCATTAATTTTTAACTTAGGTATTATTAATGTAACATCCCGGTTATAGTTTTCCAAATCTAGTTCATATTTTGTTAGTTTTACAAATACACATAGCTAAATGGAATCCTTTCGCCATCCTACTGCAATGATTGTCAAAAGAAATTCATTTGAAAATTACAGTTTTTTTTTATTCATATAGAAAAGAAAAATACGTGTCGAAAACGCTGCATAGCATCACAGGAAAATAAAATTATTATGATGTGTTAATTCATGCAAAAAAAAAATAATTGCATTATTTATGATAGTCTGTCCGTATGAAACAAAATTTTATTGTTTATAACAGAAATAAAAAATGAATTTTATCTGTATAACAATTATCATATTTAAATTTTTCCCGTGCCAGAAAAATTAGCTTACGTGCCAACTCAGGCACGCGTGCCATAGGTTCGCCAACCCTGCACTATAGGATTGTACTCAAACAGTGTTGAATTAAGGGGTAGTCCGGAGAACCCCCTCTTCCGGAGTATCGATATGTTTTCTTCCTGGAAGGTTTGGATTTTATGCTTATTAAGTGACAAGAAGTGTAATCTCCCTCAGAACTCCATCATGCCACCTTCCCCGGAGCTTCAGAAACTTTGCATCGTAAAATGCCTGAATTGAATACGGTCATTACCGTCATTACGGTCATTATTGTCAATAGAGATAGCAATGATACTGCTCAGACAACGGACTAGCAGACAAAGTTTTCTTTTTACTAGTTAAATAAATAAATAAATAAATATAACTGTTCGATTATTCGTAGCTAGAATAAAAATATCTGAAAATTTCTTGAGTATATGGAAGGAAAAAATTTAGCGATTCTGCCATAAGAAAAGCGTTGTCAGGGAAAGCAAAAGAACTGTGAACAGCCTAAAAGTTATTAATATGTAAAACCGGAAAATACCTTAACATATACTTACAGCATAAATCCTTCACCTCATGGGACTGAGTTACAAGATATTGAAAGAAAATTCACTAGCAAAAAAGTAACACGGTTAAAATTTCTTTCTATTCACCAAAAGAACTAAATTAATTGAAAGAAATGATCAGAAAAGGCCCGTTTTTATCTAGTTTTTGAGTGCTGCATTACAAATATAGCGGAGGTCGTGTGATTTTATTTTATCAATTGGAACAATACTGCATTCAACTTATACCCCCACACCACACCAGAACCACCTTTCTTACCGCAGAAAAAGGAACTCAAGGTGCCTTACAAAGTGATTGCGTCACTAAAAGAACTGTGGACCAAAGGCAAGAATCGAGTCCGGGGTCAGATGATATTGAAAAGAACGTCTTTTCGAAACTCTCATGTGAATTTTCATTGATATGCGATTTTTCTTCATATATGAAAACATACGATTATACTAAGTATGATTAGTATGGTTAGAGTATTAGTATGGTTCACATGCAATTGAGCTTAGTTAAAACAATTTCGAAGGGGCTGCACAATTTGTTCATTATAAAACAGCTTATTATTACAGTTTCCCCCAGCTTTAAAAAAGGGCAGGGTGTTGTTTTTGGGAAAAGGGAACTTTTAGATTCCGAAGGGCATGTTTTGGATTCTTAAGGGCATTTCTTGAAATTTTTAAAGGCATTCTTTTGATTTTTAAAATTATTTTTTAATATTTAATACACAGAAAACTATTTTAAAGACAGCAATGAGTCAATTTTTACTATGGAAGTAAATTTTTTAATAAACAAAGGAGTAAAGGCACTTTTTCAGGTGGGTGCAACAAGGGAGCTAATTTTTTTAATGAGAGGCAAGAGGGGTGCTATTTTGCAAATCTAAGGGCAGGCAGGGTGCAGCACCCTCCTGAAAATGTCTGGGGGGAAACTCTGTATTATCGTAAATTCTGAAGTTCATTTCACATATTTGTTATTGTCTTTTCCGATGATATACATTCCAATTAGAAAAATAGCACGTTTATAAATAAACTATTACCTGTGATTTCGTTCACTGTATTCAGTAGGTCTTCAATCACGGTATGAGACTTACAGAAGATTTAAGTTGTTTAAAAACTATCACAACTGCAATCCGTTTTGCAATCATTAATAATGAATTTAATATCAGGAATTTCAAACTTTAGACCTGCATAATTCCTAAACTACTTCACCGAATGTCTTTCCGTTTGTTATATGAAAATAAATTTACCAAAGAATCAAAATATTATGTAAAAATTAGGTGTATGTATTGACATTTTAAAGTTTGGTTCAATTTTTATAGGTAGACAATATGAATTATGGTCAATAAAAAGTTTTTTAAAGATGTTTCTTATGATTTTTTTAAAAACTCAACTTAAATTTATCATTGTTATTTTTTATTTCAGGCAAGATCATGCCCTAACTCATATTTTCATAAGTAAATGTTCTAAAAAAAGTTTTCTAAAGATGTTTCTTATGATTTTTTTTTAAAAACTCAACTTAAATTTATTATTGCAATTTTCATTTCAGGCAAGAACATACCCTAAATCATATTTTCATAAGTAAATGTTCTAAAAAAAGTTTTCTAAAGATGTTTCTTATGATTTTTTTAAAAAACTCAACTTAAATTTATTATTGTTATTTTTATTTCAGGCAAGTACATACCCTAAATATTATTTCCATAAGTAAATGTTCTAAAAAAAGTTTTCTAAAGTTGTTTCTCATAATTTTTTTTCAAATTCAACTTAAATTGTTTCTTTTTCTTTTTATTTCAGGCAAGAACATACACTAACTCATATTTTCATAAGTAACTGTTCTAAAAAAAGCTCTTTATATATATATTCTATTAAATTTTTAACATTATATTCTATTGACATGTCAAAACATAATCAATGCATTCGAATGAAAAGAGTTGTCGCAATGAATTTATTCAATCAAATATTGGTTGGAACAACATAGATGAATCTTCGCTTTCCCACAATATTACTTTCCTAAAGGCAGAACCAGTTTTACAGGGGAAGCGCTGGCCGTGAAAGAAAGCTAACGTTTAGCGTAAAGGGACCAAAGATTCGAAATTAAAAAATATATATATATATATTATTGTTATTATTTTTAATAATGTTTCAAACTTTAAGAACTGTTGATCTGATAGAAAATGTCTTTATCTTAAGGTCATACGAGAATAAACATTGAGTGGAGCTGACCGTAAAAACCCGAGAAGGAAAAATTTTAAACTAAATTATTTCGAAAGAGTGTTTTTCAGCGACTTTGCCATGATATCTTTGAACATTTTAACGTATTTACATTTTTCGCTTTTTAAAATAAAAGAAATTAAATTATCTACATACTGTACCTGAAAGAAAGTTTTAAAAAAAGTTATAGCAAACAATACAATAATTTTTTATGGATTTTTATTTTTTAATTATATATATATAAAAAAAGTATTTTGTTTTAGGTATAATCGAGAGCAAACGTAATAAGCAGTATTTTATGCATTTTTTTTTTTAAATTATGTTTTTTAAAGTTTTTAGGACATTTTATTTTGTTTTAGATATAATCTAGAGACAGCGTAATAAGGAGTATTTTATAGATTTATTGATTCTTTTTATTGCATTTTATTTTTTTTAAATATAAAGTTGTATTTTATTTTAGGTATAATCGAGAGAGAACGTGATAAGCAGAAATTTATGGATTTTGATTTTTAAATTATAGTTTTTATTTATTCATTTTATAAAATTGTATTTTGTGTTAGGTATAATCGAGAGAGAAAGTAATAAGCAGTATTTTATGGATTTCGAATGCTTTTATTATATCTTTTTTTTATTTATTTTATTTATTTATTAATTTTTTTTTATAAGATTGTACTTTGTTTTAGGCATAATCGAGCGCTGGCCGTGAAAGAAAGCTAACGTTTAGCGTAAAGGGACCAAAGATTCGAAATTAAAAAAAATATATATATATATTATCGTTATTATTTTTAATAATGTTTCAAACTTTAAGAACTGTTGATCTGATAGAAAATGTCTTTATCTTAAGGTCATACGAGAATAAACATTGAGTGGAGCTGACCGTAAAAACCCGAGAAGGAAAAATTTTAAACTAAATTATTTCGAAAGAGTGTTTTTCAGCGACTTTGCTATGATATCTTTGAACATTTTAACGTATTTACATTTTTCGCTTTTTAAAATAAAAGAAATTAAATTATCTACATACTGTACCTGAAAGAAAGTTTTAAAAAAAGTTATAGCAAACAATACAATAATTTTTTATGGATTTTTATTTTTTAATTATATATATAAAAAAAAAGTATTTTGTTTTAGGTATAATCGAGAGCAAACGTAATAAGCAGTATTTTATGCATTTTTTTTTTAAAATTATGTTTTTTAAAGTTTTTAGGACATTTTATTTTGTTTTAGATATAATCTAGAGACAGCGTAATAAGGAGTATTTTATAGATTTATTGATTCTTTTTATTACATTTTATTTTTTTTAAATATAAAGTTGTATTTTATTTTAGGTATAATCGAGAGAGAACGTGATAAGCAGAAATTTATGGATTTTGATTTTTAAATTATAGTTTTTATTTATTCATTTTATAAAATTGTATTTTGTGTTAGGTATAATCGAGAGAGAAAGTAATAAGCAGTATTTTATGGATTTCGAATGCTTTTATTATATCTTTTTTTTATTTATTTTATTTATTTATTAATTTTTTTTTTATAAGATTGTACTTTGTTTTAGGCATAATCGAGAGACAGCGTAATAAAAAGTATTTTATAGATTATGATTTTTTTAAATTATATTTTAATTTATTTTATAAAATTGTATTTTGTTTTAGGTATAATCGAGAGACAACGCAATAAGCAGTATTTTATGGATTTTGATATTTTAATTATTATTTTTTAAAATATAAAATCGTAAATTGTTTTAGGTATAATCGAGAGACAATGTAATACGCAGTATTTAATGGATTTTGATTTTTTAAATCTTATTTTTAATTATTTTTTTTTATAGAATGGTCTTTTGTTTTAGCTATAATAGAGAGATAACATAATAAACAATATTTCATTCATTTAAAATTATTTTTTATTATTTAAAAAAAAATGTATTTTGTTGTAAGTATAATCGAGACACAACGTAATAAGCAGTATTTTATGGATTTTGATTTTTTAAATTATGTTTAAAAAAAATTTTTAGGCATAATCGAAAGACAACCTAATACGTAGCATAAAAAAGAAATGACGTCTAAAAAAAAAAAAAAAAAAAAAAAAAAAAAAAAAAAAAAAAAAAAAAAAATCTTTTTTTTTTAAAGTTCTTAAAAAAAAAAATACATCATTTGAATACATAAATTGCGAATTGATTATAAACATAATTTTTTGTTAATTTGTTATAAGATTTAATTTTAACTAGTTTTTTTTAGAAAATGGCTGCCCCATATTCGAAATAAACGGCTCAAAAGACACTTTCATTGGATTAAATCCATAAACCTTATTACTAATTCTTTACATTTTACTTTTACAGATGAAGGCGATAGCCGCAGATTACAATGAAAACAAACAAACATGTAATGCCGTTCTTAGAGGGGGGGAGGGGGGAAGTGAAAAAATTTCCTTAACGTTTGATAGATAATGAAACACATTTTGGGTAGACTGATTAAAAGTTTCAATACTTTGAATACATAAACTGTTTTAACAATTAACATATTCCATCAAACAGTCATTCAAAGTGCGAAAAAAAGCCAAAGAATTTCGCTTTACCGCAAGGTCATTTTTATAAAGGCAGAACCAGTTTTACAGGGATGAGTGGCATCTGCAGATAGTGCTTGCCCAGAATACGCGCGCTCAGGTTCACTGTCACAAAAAAGCGGGTAAGCCGACTTCTAAATCGGGACATTAAAATACTACAGTAAATCCTCTGAAAATGGAATCTGGCTGTAACGGAATCTTGATTTAAACGTAAAAACGTGTCCTACGAAAAAAAACTACCGGCAAAGAAGGAATTGCTTTCCGGTCAAAAGAGGTTTCGTCTTTGAAGATTTTACTGTATTGAATAAACATACAGTGAAACCTCCCTAGGCGACCACCTCCATTAAACGACCACCTCCCTGAACGACCATTTTTTCATGGAACGAAATTTATTCCCATAGGTTCAATACTAATTTTACCTCCATTCAGAGACCATCCCAATTGAATTCCCTCCATGAACGACCAATATTTTTGAAGAAAATGAAACAAATTCCGTTTTTTCCTGGTCGCTTGAAGAAGGTTTTATTAGAAAAATAATTCCGGAGGGCGCATTATTCATCAAACTTCTAAACTAAGTTTAGAATTTTTTTATTATTATTATTATTCCGGTAACTTTTAAGTTTTTAAACGCCTTTGTGCCTTTTTAGGCAATGAATTTAACTCTGATGGCAAATTAAGAATGGCGGTCAATAAACTCACCTGCCCTTTTCTGTCGGGAAACTCTAAAAGAAATAGAAAAATTAACGAAATCGTCATCCCCCCCCCCCACCCCCCCAAAAAAATATTTACTGAACTTCGAAAGGACTTGGAAATAAAAGTTACAAAAGAATACGTAAAATCAAAGCAAACGTCAATGTATTCATTTTTTAAACTCTGCAGTCATTAACTTATGTAATTAACTTTTGTTTTGATACTTAAATTTTTGTATTTTTCCTAATGTGAAAAATAAATTTTTGTAACATTAATTGTTACCTTTCTTCAACAATTAAAATCTAGATTTAAACATGACCTCCATTAAGAGACCACTTCTCGGAGCGACCACTTTTTACTGGAACGGGACGTGGTCGCTTTAGGAAGGTTTTGCTGTAATAATCTAATAAAGTAAATTCTGTGAAATCGGAATCGCTGGGTGAAAATTCCGTTTTGGAGAGATTTTCGATTGGGCAATAACATTTTATAGCATTGCTTCTGTTGAGACTATGATTTTTTTTTTTTTTTTACGCTTAACCCTTTATGCACTGACGGTACTTTTAAGTACCATTGAAGAAAATTTAATATAAAATTTATTTACTCTGTGTATTAATAAAAGTTTAATTTTTTTTCTCACAAAATATTCTTCTCGGTGAAATTTAGAAAGCATAGAGAAGCAGTCGTGTGTTTTCAAAATGTGGTAATTTTTTTAATCATTTACATAGGTATAGCTTTCCTTTTAAAAAAAAAGTTAAATGAAACATATTCAACTGAAAAAGCCTTTCTATTTACAGAGAGGATAATAATGCATTTAATTACATTACTTTTATAAGAATTGTGATATTTTCTTAAGAGTATTTTTGGTTAATTAATCTGATTATTACCCGACTGCCAAGAAGAGTTACGTGTTTCACGCGTATCTGGGTATGTGGATGTCTTTATACCGTCGAAACATCCCAACGGCTGGATGGATTTTAATGAATGAGGTCTCTATCGATTCGTCTTAACTGTCCGATGGTTATAGGCTAGGTTTTGTTTTTATAAATTCAAAATGGCGGCCGTAAGATACAAAATGGCGGCAAAGACGATTTTTTTTTCTTTTTACGCACCCTATTGAGTGGCATATCATTCGATAGGTCTTTAAAAATGAAGACGACGTTTCATTGACTATTTTACAGTCAGAAGCTCCGTTTAAATATTACACAACCTGGAAGTTATGTAGGTAGGGTCTCTAGATTTACTGCAGTTATGTAGGTAGGATCTCTAGATTTACTGCAACTCTAACCTTCATAAACATCTATAGGCCTCATCAAAACAGTGTTTATAGATAGGAACTAACAATTAAACACAACTTAAAAGTCATCAATACAAGTAAATAAAAAAAGTAGGTAAGTAATATAAAAAATAGTTTCACATTGATGAGAAATAATTAATTAGTTTGCTTTTTGCGCAGTCGGGTTTTTTGATTTTTTAAATTTAATTTTTACTTGTTTTTGTAAATATTTTACAAAAAAGTTATAACTGCCGGTTTATTTAACCCGTTTTAATGCAAAAACATATCTAAATTTCACATTGTTATTATTTAAAAATTCCAGTATATCTTCAGATATTAAAGAAGATAATTATTAAGATGAAGCAATTTTTTGATAAATAATGCCGTAATTAAAGGGTTTAAGACAAAATTGATTAATAAGGTTTTGCCTTCGTGGTTTTACTGAACAAAGTATAATAAAACCCGTAAAAAGAAAACAGCTAGGAAAATTTATCCCGTTTTATACAGGTTTCCATCTTAGCAAGCAGAATTGCAAGGAATTTTCCTCAGTGGAATCACACCAGTTTTCCGTTATAGACAAGTTTTGTTTTCACAGGTTTTACTATATTAAGTTCCAATCGATTTGCACTAACGAATAGCATGATACTAAAAGATGGTACTAAATGGTATTGAAGTTTGTGCCATATGAAAAACCTGGACTTTTGGAGAGCCTTTTCTTATAAAAAAGTCATTATTTAAAAAGTTAATTTTCTGTTACCATATAGAGGCGGGCGGTTACTGCAAAAACCATACCCACATCATTTGGCTTAAATTTTAGGCTTAGTTAAAATTCGATTCGCATATTAAAATGCAACTGATCTGCCAAGTCATAATTTGGTGGAAACCACCTGCAGACCCTATTTTAGTAGTTAATTGGTAGGTTTACCATTGTGTTTTCCTTCATCCAAAGGTATGAAAACATTGAGACTGGGTGCAGAAAAACACAATGGGAAATCTACCATTCAACTACTAAAATTGTGTCTGCAGGTGCTTTTCACCAAGATACGACTTGGCAGATCAGTTGCATTTTAATAAGTTAATTGACTTTTAATTAATTCCAAAATTTCAGCCGTGAACTCGATGAGGTGTTGGTTTGGGCAGACGCCGCCCGGTCTAATATTTAAGTACTCACATTCGAATCAATACTGGGGACCCGGACACTCTCGTTGTGGTCTTCACAAACAAAAAATTCAGAAATCCACATTATAATAACGCGTTGAACATTTTTTGAATACGACTCTCAAGTTCAATGAATGTGAATTTGAATTAACTAGTGTTTTGAATTAAGAGGTGTCGATTATATATTTTCAGTGTCTTAAACCACTTCCATCGACTTCCACATTAAAATCTCCATTTAATTCGAACAATAACATTATACTAATGTGTTTAATTTTTTTTTCAATGTGGCTTTCAACTTGAATAAATCTGAGTGTGAATTAACAAGTGTTTTGAATTACACCAGTTCGAATTAAGACGAGTCGATTGTATATTTTCAATGTCCTAAACCACTTTTACTGAACTTCTCATTAAAATCTACCTTTGTGTAACATAAGTTTTAAAACAAGCCAATTTTTAGGACTGTTTTCTACTCTGTGACTGAGAAATTTGTTTTTACTTCTGGTATTCTATTTCTAGCGTTTAATTCTTTTCAAGAGTCAAGCCAATTGAAAGTTGATCCATGTTTTTTGTTTATTGAACTCATACATCGAACTTGCGTACTTGACATCAAGTGCCTGCTTATAAGCCGTCGTCGATACAAGGACGGGATAGACATAAGGAAATAGACAACACCTGAAGATTACATCTGGGAACTCCACAAAGAATGTACAACGGAGTCACCGGAAGTTGAACCCGACACCTCTCCTACGCTCGCAAACAATTAGCGGAGTGGTGTCTTAACCACTCAGCCACGGAGGACCCTTGATACATGTTACTTCTACAAGAAAGTCCCTGAATTGTAATTTGCATTTTAATTTTCTATTTTAGGTCTTAATTAATATTTGTATACTAAAGTTTGTACGTTATGTAATTCGTCCAGCTATTTTTTTCTAAATGGACGAATTTAATAATTATTTAAGCTGTTACTATTAAATAGCAAATATTATTATTAAATAGTAAGTATTATTATTAATAGTAATAGATTTTATTTATATTTAAAGCGTTTCATGTTTGAATAGTTTCAGTTATTGCTCAGTAGATGTAGTGATATGACCCGGAATATTTAGTTTCCCGCTTGTTAAAATAATTTATTTTCGCAAAATGACTATTCTAAATATACGATATTAGTGTGACGTCAGTCATGACGTTTTGGTTGGAAACGATGCCAAACAAACAGTTGCTATGTTTAATTTCTTATCATATATAAATCGTAGAAAATATTACCACTGCATATAAAGCATTAAAATACTTAGCTGTGAGATATAGATATAAGATATAGCTATTATATACAAACAAAATAGAAAATAGAACATAACAAAATAGAAAATAGAACATAGCAACCGTTTGCTTGGAGTCAGTTTGCAACCAAAACGTCATGATTGCCGTCACGACTGACGTCATGACTGAAAACATCTAAAGTTGTTTCTACTCTATGTATAGAAAAAATTTAAGTATGTGATTAACTTTGAAAAACGCATTAATAGAAACTGAATGAATGAAAAGCGCAACTCATTGTTGAATTTTACTATCGGCACTTTAGAATTACATTAGGCTTTCCTGGCAACACTTTGAGCAATCAAAAATCACGTTGTCACCGGGTGTAATCTGAAAGAAATACAACTCCTTCGCTTCTTTCAACAAGATAAGACTTTTCCATTCTTGTTAAAAAAGAAAAAAAATCTCGAGACCTTGTTTGATCGCACTTTGCGCTAAAGTTGTTCAAATGTTGCCATAGAGACGAATCCTCGAAGTTTCTTACATCGGAGTCCGTCGGAGTCTGTTTGAGAAAATGGAATTGAAGTGGGTGGGAAAAAGTACAACGATTTATAAATAAACAATGGCTGAGGAGAAGTGAATAGACAGAAGTTTCTGAATTGAGTGGCTGATTGCATCATCGGTTGCATTTTAGAATCGAAAGCAAGGATTTTATTTTGATTTAATATTAAGTTATATTTGTTGTTACTGTTATGATATTCGAACATATTCTCGATAATTTTATCTCGGAAAAATAGAATATTGATATACTGCAGAAAGTCATTTTTATACAGATTGAAGGAATAAAATAAAATAACGAGAAAATATTGAATTTTTCATTTGATGTAATTTTATCCGCAAAAATAACGTTTAAAATTTAATTTTAATAATTAAAAAAATTAAATCCAAAGTACACTAGTGTGCAAAACTTAAGCAACAGTCACAAAATACTAATTTTTGAACACGTGAGTACTAAAAAGGAAATTCTACAAACATCAAGTGTAGAAAATAGGTACTACCCTAACAGCACAACCAGTCCATGTGAACTCACCTTGACGTCACAAATGGTCACAAGCGTCACAGTCACTACAACGAACTGAAATGTGATATCTTTTATTCATCTCATTCTTTCTCTCAATTGGTCACTCCACTGAGAAGTCACTATGCTGCCGTTTTATTACCAGTCAACAAGTGACTTTACAATGAAGTCACCTAGTGACTCTCATGTGACCGTCATTTTGAGACTCCCTTGTAAAGTCATTATGACAGCTGTTTTGTAACGAGTTCTCAAGTGACAGAAAATGACATCTGGTGACTTTTCACAAAGGAGCGCAATGGTGACTTCACAGTAGTCACGCTCGCCTGAAAGTCACCATGTGACTTCACCATGACATTATATGGTAACTCATTATAATACAATGCTCACGATTACTTCAAAACTGAGTCTTCAAATGATAGTCACATGAGAATCACAAGGTGATCTCATTGTAATTTTATTTTGTGACTCATCAAAAAGCAACAGTCACAGTGTCTTCTCAGTGGAGTCGTCGTATGACTATTATTTGAGGCTAATAATGTGACGGATGAAAGATTCCACATTTCGTTACACCGTAGTGACTGCGATACTTGTGATCATGCACGGCGTGAAGGAGATGTCACATCGACTAGCTGTGCTGTAGGGATACTTCATATTTGAATTATATTCTTTTCTTTTGAGTATTCGCGCCTCGAAAATTAGCATTTTATCATGGTTGCTTAAGTTTTGCACTCCAGTGTAAATATATAAATAAGTAAGAGATATGCAAAATTTAAGTGATTGAACTCCAATGAAACAAAAGATTTATTTTTTAAACTATTAAAAAATTAATTATTTAAATTATTAAATGTAATTTTCAATTATTCAAATTTATTTTGGTTCATTTTTAACACTTTCCAACAAAGTTGAAAAGTGTTTATGAATTCGGTTTGTCTGTCTGTCCACGCCCTAACTGATGTAAATAGACTCGGGTTTTCATGCAATTGATATATGTTAATGACGTTTACCATGGCATGTTCGCTATTGATTATGAAGTGTGGAGCATTAATAGTTCATTTACAGGGGCACTCAAAAGAATTCTGTTACATTAGGGTTTAATGGGAAAAATCATTTACAGTGTATTTTAATGACATTGTACTATTTTAAATGTATTGAAATTGATATAAATCAATGATGAAAAAACATTGATCGTTCATTTACAGGGACACACAAAAGAATTCCTTTGCAGTACTGTCTTTGAGCAATAGTTTCTAGAAGTGCGTTTTCAACTTTGGTATGCGTTCTTAAATTTAATTAATCTTTTGCATGTTACTCACTGTGTGAAAATTCTATAGATCATATACAGGGCTGCACAAAAGAATTCATGAACATTTCTCCTTATTTTCGGAAATTTCTGAAGGGGACTTTTCAACTGTGGTATGTATTTCCTAACTGAACCAAACTTTTGCATATATGTGGTTTATAGATATCAATAAGATCATATACAGGGCTGCACAAAAGAATTCACGAACATTTCTTCTTATTTGGAGAATTTTCAACTGTGGTATGTATTTCCTAACTGAACCAAACTTTTGCATACAGTGAAATACGTTTAGCACGAAACTAAGGGGATCGAAAAATTTTTTCGTGTTAAAAGAATTTCGCGTTAAGAGATCCTTAGAAAAAGAACAAAATTTACAAATATTTTCGACGTCGTCAAATTTTATTTCGATTTCCTGTTAAACTACTAGTAAGTTGCATCCATTAGGATAAAAAGCAAGTAAAAAAATATTGTTTTTCTGGGGGAAAAGTCAGATATCTTTGTTTTAAGTGTCTTTTTCAGCATTCTGAGTTCTAGCTTGTTTGAATCAAACAAGCAAAGCTGTCTCTAAATCTTCGTGCTTAGCAGTTCTCATACGTTTTCTCTCTTGCTTAAACATACTGCGCTCAAACCTTAACGTAATGGGATCCTTGTTTTTTATTATTGTGTATAAAGTAGAATTGGCAATGCCAAACTCTTTGCAGATACCAAGTGTCCCAAAAAGGACTGACTGATTTTAAAATTCAATAACTTCCAAACGGTGACAGATATTAAAAAAATTCTTGCAGGTGGGTTATGCATAAAGTCAAAAGTTTTTTTACAGTGATTTTCGATTTTAGTTCCAATTACAAACAATAGATGGCGCTGCGATCAATAGAGGCTAAATTCAGGCTCGATATTTGGTACTTCGTGGCCCGGATAATACATTTCCATCTCCTTTTTCTGCATGGAACAACAGAAAGGACCAAAAATCGAGCCTGTATTTAGCGACTATTGCTTACAGTGCCATCTATTGTTTGTAATTCGAACTAAAATTGAAAATCACTGTAAAAAAACTTTTGACTTTATGCATAACCTTCCTGCAAGAATTTTTTTAATATCTGTCACCGTTTGGAAGTTATTGAATTTTAAAATCAGTCAGTCCTTTTTGGGACACCCGGTATCTTTTTTCGTCCTTCTTTTTCACCAACTGCATTAAGAAGCTTCATCTCCATTTGAAGCGAAATAGCTGTTTGTTTTCGCATCGATTTCGCAGCCATTGCGCTAATAAAACATCAGCTAATTTACAGAAAACACGAATTAATTTATTTTCACCCACAATTCAGTGGTTTTAAACACAAAATTCACCAATTTCAACTCAAACTAGCTAGCTCGAAAGTGAATTTTTTTTTGTATTAAACGATTTTTGTTTCGTGTTAAAGAAAAAAAATGCACTAAATTGCACAGTATAAAGTCCGGATCGCTATATTATTTCGTGTTAACCGATTTTTCATGTTAAGCGTTTTCGTGTTAAACGTATTTCACTGCATATGTAGTTTATAGATATCAGTCTATTTATCATATGCAAGCCTACACAAAAGAATTTGAATAACTTTCCGACTGTAGTTGGGAATTGCTGAAATTGGGTTTTTCAAATGTGTTATGTTTTTTTCCAAATGGTACAATTAAACATCCTATTTCAACTTATTAAAGGGTGCAGTTTTGATGCATTATTCTGAATGTTTTGAAAAGTGTTTCATAATCTATGCTTGATGCATGAGTTTTCTTTATTGTTTATTATTATTATAAACTAGCTGAAATACCTGCCGTTGCCTGGGGGTTTTAAAGACGTTTGATTAGAAAAATCAATTTTAAAATTAAACACCGTACGGACCATGAATCTCGCGCAAATATGCTATCTCTTTTAATATATTGAAAGCCTTGAGAAATTTTACTTTTATACCTACCAAAAGGTTTCCTAAGCCTAAAAAAAATTGAAAAGCTGGAAAAAAAATTGAAAAAGAAATATAAATTCATGAAAAGTCTTTCATGATATCACTTTCTCTTGAAAAAGCCGTGCATTAACCCTATATTCGTTTTAAATAGGAGGTCATACGTGAATTAACCTATATTATTCACAACTAAAAAGAAATGGCGCATCTAGTATTTGTCGAGAATTAAATAAAAATCATGCACTCGTGACATCATAATTCCCTTTTATATTTTAACAGAATAATAAGGTACTATAATTTGTGATTCGTACTAAAGCCAATAGACACATCAAGACACATTGCCGTTATAATTATCTTTTTATGCGTGAAGGTTTCGCCATAGCATTCCATTGTGAAATTTAGTAATTTTTGAAATTCAATATTTGAAAAACGGCATCATCATTAGATTTGAAATTTATATTAAGAAAAATACAATTTTTTACCTTTCAAATGCGGTTTGTCTAACAATTTTCTGACAAATACTTTTCGAGCTGTTAATTTTTTCAGTAACTTCAAATGTTTCATTTTCCGATATTAATCTGTGGCAACGATTAGCGAAAAAGCCAGTCGTCAGCAACGCGTAGCTTTTTATTAAAGAGGTTTAGTTTCCCCGTTTTCAGTACGGGGAAAAAACTGGAATAAAAGGCATACATATAATTTGTTAATAATAATAAAAAAAAGTCTGTAAAAAGCATTAATTAGGGAAAAACTGAAATTTTTATCAACTCCTTCTTCACAGGAATGTGCAGAAGGACTGAATTTTTAAAAAAACTTCTTTATCTGGACCGACGCCGGAAGACACGTGAGTTAGTTAATTTTTTGAAAAAGAATACTAAAAAAATCATTCAATTTCATCCAACATAAATTATAACACAGTTTTGAGATAAAATTTATTTAAAAACATTTGCTTTATTCAACAGATTACATATTGCAATCGCCTTTATTTTCAGAAGCAAAAATGCGTGAGATTAAAAATAACAGTTAGAGCAGAATCCAATAAAATATTCTTTCAAATTGAATTTAAAAAAATCTAACTGGATTAAGTACAGTCGTGGGGAAAAAAAGAGTAAACACTCCCTACTAACTCCTCAACAAATTATCGTAGACGAAAGTTACTGGTACCGAACGATTGGAAATAATGTCTACTTTTAAATGATGTATATAAAATTTACTTAGGGGGCCATTTACATATTAAAACGAACCCAAACTTCATTTTTTTCAATAACAATACCCAATTAACATATATAAGACACACAAAATGTAAATATATTGCTTACAGGTGTCAAGTATGATAAAATCCTTTAAAAAAACATTAAAGTCATTTAAAATTCATAACGTTTTCGACCGACACTTACTCGGTCATCGTCAGTGAAAAACTTTTTCACTGAGGATGACCGAGTAAGTGTCGGTCGAAAACGTTATGAATTTTAAATGACTTTAATGTTTTTTTAAAGGATTTTATCATACTTGACACCTGTAAGCAATATATTTACATTTTGTGTATCTTATATATGTTAATTATAAATCAAGGTGAATTGTGTACTAAAATTTCAACTTTCTATTGAGCAATACCCAATTTTAACGAGATATTGCAAATCTTCGGTTCAAACTATGCTTAGACACCCAATTTCAAGTCATTTGAATGATAAGTTTTTGAACTATAAACATTCAAAATTGAGTGCTTCTAATGTTAAATTACATTTTCATATTTTTATTTACATCTCCTGAAATTATGCTTCTAATGTGGTAATTTTTTGTGTAGCAGTAATACTAATATACCCAAACATAAATACGTTGAATTTGCAATTTTTATAATTTTATGATATGAATTATGAATTATGAAATTAATATTCGGAAAAATTATGAATTGCAACCTACAGTTTTTTTTGATGGATTTATTTTTATTAAGTCCTGCTTTATGGAAATCCAAAATTTCAAACTTTTCTTCCAAGTAGTTTTCAAATTATGCTTAAAATACGGCAAAATGATGGTTTAAGTAGCCGTCTATGATAAGTGAGTAAATATTTTGAAATGTCTTCTGATGTCTTATAATATAGCAGGCTTCATTGACTGCTTAAGGTGCCTTGATCATGAAGGGGCTCTCTCGGTTAACAATGGAGTACCGAACTTCAATTTGGATACAGCCCTTAAAATACACTGGTTTTAAAATAATTAATTTCTCGGAAACTTATCGTACGAATTGCATAAAAATTTGTTTTTAGGTTAATTGAAGGGTGTAGAGTTAATTTATGCTGTCAGAATTGTGTATTACTATTGAAAAAAAAAAAACAAAGTTATGGCTCGTTTTAATATGTAGATGGCCCCCTAAGCAAATTTTATATACATCATTTAAAAGTAAACTTTATTTCCAATCGTTTGGTACCAGTAACTTTCTTCTACTGTAATTTGTTGAGGAGTTAGTAGGGGTGTTTACTTTTTTTTTCCCACGACTGTACAGTTAAACATACAAAATCAAAATTATGATTTTTTTTAATACTAAAAGAGGTGCTAAAAATATATATAAATATAGGTTTTAAAACATAAAAACAATTGTAGATGTTAAAATGAAGTTAAAGTCGACACCCGAGCGCTTTCGACTGATTCACACAGCTATCACATAGCTATCACCAGAAAAACCTTTAAACATACAAAATCAAAATTTAGGCTTTTTATTACTAAAAAAGGTGCTAAAAATATATAAATATAGGTTTTAAAACATAAAACCATCGTAGATATTAAAATAATGTTGATGTCGAAACCCGACCGGGTGTCGTTTTCTGAATTGTTTACTCCCTATCTGCATTGAAACGATTTTTTAGTAATTTTATACTACAAGTAGTTTTCTATAGTTATAGTATGTTGCTTTCCCACAGTTATGGTATATTGGTTTGCCACAGTTATTGTATATTACAGTAGTTCCCTACATATGCTTTCTAAACAATCATTCTGATTTGTAAAGATACCACACACACACACACACACGCACACACACACGCACACACACACGCACAAAAAAATCAACTGTGTTGTCTGTATACACTATATGGCCAAAGGTGACCGGCTACTTGCGATTTTAAACGTTTTGTTAAATATCTAGAAAACTACATGAGGAATTATCCTGAAATTACAGGTGTGTAAACAGAATAGTACAGGTCATACATTTCCGTGTGGATTTCTTCCCCGGAATCCCACAGGGAACCGTCAACAAATTAAAAATGAACGAATATCTTTTGGACAACCCTGTAAAAACTAATGTAGCAAAAGCGTTCAAACTGTAGATTATGATTAAGTGTCTTATTGCAATAAACTGTGTTCATTTTTATGAGAATAGCATGTATACTCGTAGAGAAATTAAAGTTTTTATAAAAAGAGTCCCAAATTTTGCCAAGTTTTTTGCTTAAATTTGTAGAAATCTTAATATAAAAGAAGGTTCTTTTCAGAAAATATAAAAAGCAACATTGTACACAATACACTGCAATCAGAATGAAAAAATAATAAAAATTGTATGAAAAATGAGCACGTTTACTAAATAATGATTCACTGCGCATGCTCGAATATAATCAAAATATAATTTGCATAATGTGTTAGCTAAATGTATAGAGCAACTTTTGTGAAAGCCTCAAAAACATAGTTTGAAAAGTCTGAAAATTATCGTTGATAGAATAAGCTCGAAATCCGTTATTCCCAAAAGGAAGCAAAAAGATCAGGGGTTGTATCCAAATACAGTAGTGCGTGCAATATTGAGTATGCTATATTGGAACTAATTAATGGACATATGGATACAGCCCCCCATCTTTTTGCTTCATTTTGGGAACAACGGATTTTGACCTTATTCTATCAACGATAATTTTAAGAATTTTCAAGCTATGTTTTTGAGACTTTTACAAAAGTATTTTGCTAACACATTATGCACATTATATTTTGATTGCGCTCGGGCATGTGCAGTGAAACATTATTTAGTAAATCTGTTCATTTTTCATACAATCTTTACTATATTTTAATTCTGATTGCAGGGTATTGTGTACAAAATTGTTTGTCATATTTTTTGAAAAGAACTTTTTTTATATATAAAGAACTCTGCAAATTATAAGCAAAAAACTTGGCAAAATTTGAGACTGTTTTTTATGAAAACCTGAATTTCTCTTCGAGTATACATGTTTTCCTCATAAAAATGAACACAAATTATTACAATAAGCCACTTAATCATAATCTTCAGTTTGAACGCTGTTGCTACATTAGTTTTGACGGGTTATCCAAAAGATATTCGTTATTTTTCAATTTGTTGATGGTCCCCTATGGGGTTTTGGTAAAAAAATCTTCGCGGAAATATACGGCCTATACTATACTGTTTACACACCTGGAGTTTCAGGTTAATTCCTTATGTATTTTTCTAGATATTTAACAAAACGTCTGAAATAGCAAGTGGCCAGTCACCTTTGGCCATATAGTGTATATGGTATATCATAAAGGGATTAACCAGGTTGATCAACAGAAATGTATCGTTCGTTGTTCGTAATTTAGGTAAATCAAAAGTAAAGTATATTCTTAGGTCGATCCAGAGCAGTTTTACTGGCATCCGATTAAAGACGTATAATAAAAATAATAAAAGTGGTAATACATTAAAATACATTTCCACAGCCATGCAGCAGGCTCCTACAACTTTGGCGACAAGAAGCAAAATTAAAATAACTTTCATTTTTAAAGATAATCCTTTTTTCCTAACTTCTATAAGCTCTTAAACGCGTTCAAGGCATAGAAAATTAGTTTGACTACTCTCTCTTAGCACACATACACCAAAGAAAGGCATTTACACTTAAAAAAAAAAAAAAAAATCTTAGCAAAAGGGTACTTACAGTTACATCCATCAAAGTTCTAGTTACGTGGACACAATAAAACTTAAAAGATTGATGAAAGACAAGATTGTAGGTGTTTTTCTCGCTGTAAGTTCTATCGATATGTTACTACAACTGTATATATTTTATTTCAGCTGTTATCCAGACAAGAGAAGGCAAAAAGAACATAAATGCATTTCATTTCTAAATTGGAAAAACTGAAGAACGGATCAATAATTTTAAAAAGAATATAATGAAAAAAAAGCTATAAAATTTCTCTTACGTAATTTTGAAGAAGTTTCCATGTTACTGTCATTGCAGCTGGATTATATGCCAGTTTTAACATTTAAACAATAATTCAAAATTGAAACTCAGTGGTGAAGTCTAAATAAAAGTTCATGGTTGAATACACTATGCTTTTTTAAATATTCTTTTCAACTGTGAGTAAGGAATTTGTTTTCGAGATATTTGTTTTCCTTTTCTTTTTATTTTTCAGGAATTTTCATATTCCATGCTAGCAAATTAAGCACGAATTCATCATTGAAATAAATAAATAAGTAATCAAAAACACAAACACGTTACGTCTGGATGCTTAATTAACACTTTGAAATTGATAAAACTCCAGGCATTAATAAAATACAAAAATAAAATATAAATACGATAAAAATTAGACGTTTCAGATAATAATTCTGAATCTCTCATCAGTATACAAAATTACAGGTACAAAAAGAATCAAAATCAAACAGTTAAAGTTATATAATAAAACAGTATATTCAGGTGGAATCAGGGCTGTTTCTTTCGCAGGCGATTCAGCCAACTTCGTGAACCTCCCCTCAAGAAAAATGCGTGCATTCGCAAAATCTGGAAAAGAGGCACTTTTATTAATGTTAATGGGTGTTATTCGTTATTTATTTGCAGAACAGGTAATTTTTCGTATTTTCTCAGCATAAAAAGTCAAAACCTAATGCTGAGTGTAAAAGCAATCGAACTTTTATTTAGTTCTCAACAACATATTGGTGTATAACAATGGTTTATTTATATGATCGGAATACTTTTCACCCCCACACCTATTTTCCTTCTCAATCACAGTAAATATTTAAGGCAGATATCCAGATAGATCTCGGAAAATGTGACCGAAATTCTATTTTGGACGTTGGAGCAAGGAAGGTCGATTTGGCCAGACTGGATGTCCAAGAAGCTTATAAACCTTGTCAACTAAGTAACAATTCAACTATACTATATTGTTAATTATATTTCTTAGCTGTTTGTGAACGAAGAGAAAATTGACCTTTCATTCTACACTGCTCAAAACAATTAGGAGAGCACATGGTTTTAACAAAATTACGCAAATATTTACACCGATAAGTAACGTAAAATAAAACATCCATAATTTACAGCGTAGTAGAAAACAGATTAAAAAAACTTCCCATGGAAATTAAAGTTTATGACGTCAAAAAGTAGAAAAAGGAGATAAGTGTAGAAATCGGGATTTTGCAGAAACGTCTGTTTCACTGTCTCAGTTGTAAAATTCAATTACTCAGCGTGTGTTTTGAGAAAAGGTGACTTGAAAATGTCACAACAATGTGATTTAACGAAATCCATGGCTTGGCGTGTTATCGGGACAGTTGAATCTGGGGAAACACAACGAAGTGTAGCGGACGCTGTTGGGGGTCGCAAGAAGTGTCAATGCAAGGCTGCGGAATCGATTCCAAGACACATGGAATGGTAAACATCGACAAGGGCAAGTTAGGCCATGTGATACCACGGAAACCGATGACCGATATATCCGGTTAACAGCTCGTCGAGACGGAACGGGCAATTCTACTCTGCTGAAAACACAGCTGTTCATGGCCACAGGACGAAGGGTGTCCAGCCAAATAGTCCTAAATAGGCTTCATCAGGGTGGTCTCTATGCACGTAAGCCAATGGTCTCTATTCCGTTGGTTTCAAGCAACTGTGCGGCCCAAAGAAGTTGGGCAACTGAACATCGAGTTTGGAGTCACCGTTGTTGGGTCAAATTCTGTTTACAGATGAGTCCGATTCAGTCTGTATGTGACATTTGATGTGTTTTGGCATGGAGAGAAAGAGGCACTCAAAATAATCCCACATTCGTTCGTGAAAGATCACATTACAGACGAGGTGGGTTGATGCTATGGGCTGGAATCAGCATAGGTGGGCGTACGGGCCTGCATATCATTCGGAATGGCACTTTGACGGTCCGAAGTTATACAGACGAGATACTGAGACCTCATGCCGTATTTTATGTTGCAGCAATTAGTGATTTGTTTTTTTCATTGCATGATAATGCCAGACCTCATACAGTTCGTCTTGTGGAAAACATGCTTGAAGCTAAAACAGTACTGCGTATGGAATGATCAGCATACTCTCCTGACCTAAATCCGATTGAACATGTTTGGGACATACTCAGACGACGCATTGCTGCGAGACCAAGGCCTCCTTTTACTGTCCGGGACTTGGAGATTGCAATTCTTGAGCAGTGGAAGAGTATTCCCCAAAGTCTTATCGATAACCTCATCGCATCCATGGAAAGCAGGTGTGCAACAGTCTTAGCTGTTCGAGGAGACCCCACGCCATATTAAAAATCTTGCATCATTTCTAAACAGTGCTTTCTTTTATCATTTACATGAAACCATATTTTTGCCCTAAACCATCTTTTCCTGTTCTTTCCAACTTTTCAAAGAATAAAAGATCCCTAACATTTTTTTTTTTTTTTTTTTTTTTGCGTCTTTATTTCTGTATTGCACATTGATACACGTGTACTATCCATTTTATGCCAATACGTGGCTGTCTTGCTCTGTTTTCTTCACTTTTTTGCTTGCTCCCCTAATTATTTTGAGCAGTGTATTTTGTTTCAAATACATTGAAGCAGTAATGTTTCTTTCATAGGCAGTGCTGGATTCAGACACTTTCTCCGGGAGGGATTTCTGTGGCTCCGGGGGTGACATTATAGAGTTCCAGGGGAGAAATTGTACTTTTTGACCATCGAAAATACAAAATCTCAAATCTTCCGGGGGGAACATTTCACTGCTCCGGTGGGGAATGTTCCCCCCGGGCCACCCCCTGAATTCAACACTGTTCATAGGTTGCTTCAACATCGTCGGAATTCTCGTACCAAACCAAAAAAGAGGAACAGTTCAGTATGAATAAAAGGAAATATATATATATACTAGAAAGGTAGCCCGTCAAAAATGACGGAAATTTAGATATAAAGATATATACAACTCATGTGCAAGAATATGAGTTTTCTCGCTTGTTCCGCAGTGATAGATGAAAATAACACATTTTAAGAACGAAACACATTTATGAAAAACTGTGTACAGTAATCTGCACAGTTTGGTTCCAAGTGTTATGCAGATTTGAGGCTTTTTGCGGCCATGTCTATTCAATCTTTGTTTACATTTTTTTAAAATTCGTATATTGGACAATTTAGATTGTTGAGCCTTAAAAATAAATAAATAACACACTTGAAGTAAGGTTAAAAACTATTAAATTACCGTAATACAATTTCATGAAATGGTATTATATGGTATTATATGTGTGTGCTTCACGATCTTGGTTACGACGTTGGTGAAATTGGCTGCAACTTGTCATAATCCTAATAGTGTGGGCCGCTATAACAAAAAAGTAACCAGTTTTTAGTAAAATTTCTGATATAAAGTAGCTTTCAAAAACTTGTGTAAAATTGCAGGCCGTTCTCGTGTTATGTCAGTCCTAGCAATAATATTTCTAACACTGAAGATTTTCCATGTATATATGGAATTTAGAAAAGCTTCTCCAAAAGAAAGGTCCCGAAATGACATTGTAATTCCTCTAACTTCAAAGTTTAATCGGGCCCTGATGTAGAGTACTGAAATCTAATAAATACAGTTATTTTGAATATTACAACAGAATTAAACAGTTAAACTTATTTAACTTAAACCCGCTGTTACTTCCCGATGTTATTTTTTAGTATTAAGAAAGAAAATTATTTAAAATTTTCAAATCATGCATTTATGATTTTTTTCCATCTTTAATAACTAAATAATGAAAAAATAGGCTTTTGTTCTGAACTCATAAATATGACAATAAAATAATGTAATTAAGAGAGATTGCAAAATTAAATCTTTGTGATTACAAACCATAAACAAACGATACCGCCACCACTTTACCTACTATGATGTCATTAGATTATTGCCCATTGATTGTTGGAGAACTTACTTTGTGAATGATTACCTCAATGATTTCATATTTTTGACGTTTCACGATGAATGAATCACTTGTGTTTGTTTAGGTATATGGAATGAGATATTAAGCTGTGTAACTAATTTCAATTCAAGTTATCCAAGGATATATGTATTTTTAATCGAAATTAAAAACAATGCTTTGATCTCGAAATAGAAAGTTTTAGTTTGTATAATTTGTTATTTCTGTTAATTATTTATTTAAGTGCTTTTCCATTATAGCGCATTTTAAAAAAAAAGCTTGGCGCGATTCGGGCATCAGAAAGTGAGATATGTTGCGAAAATATATAAACAGCTATGAAAACAAATCTAATGAACTTTTATCTTTGTTTATATATGCACTTATATGCATAAAAAAATCGTTTCTAAATATATATAATTGTTTTATATACAAATCACGGCACAAATTTCAGATATCAAACGGTTCAGATGTCATATTCGTCCCATATTGGCGCGATTTTTTTCGGTTGCCAGTTTGGCAAAAACATCAACAGCATAAACAACATAATCCGGGTTACTACATCAAGCAAAATAACGACACTTTGGCGCAAGTTAATTACCCGTTGCCTATATGATATTGGCGACAGAAAAAAATCGCGCCAATATGGGGCGAATATGACATCTGTGCCGAACCGGGATACCTAACTGGCGCCAAAATGGTGTTATTTTGCCTGCTATGGTAACCCGGCTATTGTTTTTAATTTATTAATAAAAATTTTATTTACTTTTTTTTCTGTTTTTTAATTATATAAACTGCTTTGTGCTATAGTTATTATTCAAACTTTTATTTATTTATAGTTATTTCCTTTTCAAAATGATAGCAAACAATTGAAAAATATATAAGTAACTGGTATTCGAAAGCGAGATTTCTGCCAAATTGGCGTCATAGAAAAATCACGCCAACCCCCATGCGTATATGACATCTGTGCAAAAATTACTTCTGTTTCTTTATGAAAATGGGTAAATAGCTTTTTTTATATTAAATTGTCGACACAGATGTCATATACGCCCATATTGGCGCGATTTTTTTTTTTTTTTTTTTGACGCCGATGTCATATACGCATCGGGTACTTAACTGGCGCCAAAGTGTCGTTATTTTGCTTGTAATGGTAACCCGAATGTTGTTTATGCTGTTGATGTTTTCGCCAAATTGGCGTCGGAAAAAAATCATGCCAATGGCGTATATGACATCTGTGCCAAAATGTATGCATATGGAAAAAATTGTTTGTGAGTATGAAGCAGTAAATAGGTTGTCAGAAAATACGTTGGCAAACTTCTTTCTTGCCAAGAAACTTTGGTACAGATGTCATATTCGCCCCATATTGGCGCGATTTTTTTCGGTTGCCAATTTGGCAAAAACATCAACAGCATAAACAACATAATCCGGGTTACCACATCAAGCAAAATAACGACACTTTGGCGCCAGTTAAGTACCTGTTGCCTATATGATATTGGCGACAGAAAAAAATCGCGCCAATATGGGGCGAATATGACATCTGTGCCGAAACTTTTATCCGAAGTATTGTACATAAGCAATGATTGTTATAATGCATTTTTAATTATGATATGCGCTTTTATGTTTCACTACATTTATGCATATTATACTGTGTGTATAAATGCTACAGTTCATATGCAGGGCTACACAAAAGAATTCGTAAGGGTTACTGAGTATGAGAGTAAATTGCTTAAAGGTGGTTTTTAAAGGAGTTATGTATTTTTACGCTGAACTGCATTTAGTTTCCTAAGAAATGTTTCTGGAATATAGATAAAATGATATACAGGGTCACGCAAAGAATTGGATACATAACCGTCTATGTATGATAATATCTGGAAATGTGATTTCAGTAGTTTTAAGAGTAGTTTAAATTAAATTTTAGCTAAATAGTTGCATGTAATAACGGTACTATTGGCTATGGACGGTAACTGCTGAATTCAATTTTTTAAATTTTTTATGCGTTTTCTAAAATGTTTACTTAGTTATCTTGGTACTTCTTAGTTATCCCTTCGACCAAATTACTGTCGCCAAATTGTAGGATTAATTGCCAATAATGATTGCCATTAATTAATTAATTAAATGCCAATAATGGCCAATAAAACCATTAATTCGACGTTTTATTTGTATTTTTTTTTAATGTTTTACTATTGATTTGGCGATTTATATAATTTGGCGAAATTGGTCGACGGGATATCTAAGAAGTAACGTTATCTTATTTACCGTATTTCCCTAAATAACGAAGTTTTGTTAAAGCATTCAGGGTGTGTTGGAAAGTGTTTCATATTCTATGCTTAACGCATGATTTTTCTTTCTTCTTTAGTCTTATTTTGCATTTATTTTATTCTTAATTATATTGCTTATACTGCTTTATAGAAACCTTATAGAAACTTTGGCATGGTCGTCATATACGTTATCATATATTGGCGCGATTTTTTCCGACGCCAATTTGGCGAAAACATCAACAGCATAAACAACAACATCCGGATTACCATATCATGCAAAATTACGACACTTTGGCGCCAGTTAAGTACCCGTTGTGTATATGACATTGGCGTCAGAAAAAAATCGCGCCAATATATGACATCTGTGCCGAAACTTTAATATCTAATGTTTAAACTGTTCGCTCCACTCCCCTTGCATATAGTACAAACTATAACACGGATAGCGCAAAATAATAGACAGTTTGGTACTTTTCCACTGTAGGGGCTTTGGCATTAAAAAAAAAAAAGCTTGGTGTTATTTGGGCATCAGAAAGTGAGATTTGGGTACTTTTCCGTTATGCGGACACCATTGTCGCCAAGCGTAATAGTTGGCGCAAAATCGTGAATTGAAGCATTTGAAAAATAAAAGAAAAACCATTGTCGATACTAAAGTGAGCATTTAAAAAATATAACATTTGAAAATTCCAGACTTTTACGAACTATTTCATCAAATCACAAATATATACTTAAAATAAGTGAACAAATAACTGCTATAAAATAAAGCAATAAAATAAAACTCATATTAAACTGACGGCATAAAATTACAAATATCTTTTAGCATTTTGAAATAATTGGCGCATTAGCATACATTTTGGCATGGTGTTCGTGTAACGGAAAAATATCTAGATTTGTTGTCAAATCATATAAACAGCTATGAAAACAAATTTGATGAGCGTTTTTGTGTGTTTTATATGTATATAATTGAGGTTTTTATGTACAAATTGCACCTGTTTCTGTATAAAATTAGATAAACGGCTTTTTTATGTTAAATAAATCGTATAAATATCGAAAAAAAATGCGTGTGTATATAAAATGAAACAGTGAATAGGTTCCCGGAAAATATGTTACCAAATTTCCATTTTCGCCAAGGCACCTATACTGGAAAAGTACCTAAAGCACATTAAAATCGCGCATTTAGGAGCTCACACAGTACACCGTTGTCTATTGGCGGTTATTTTATTAGTAGCATCGGGAGGAAGATGTAAAGATGTACTTTAAATTCTCACCCATAGATTTCAAAAAAATATCTTAAAAGAGTGCAGTTTAAATTAAATTTCGGTGACCTCCATTATGAAAGATTAATGGTTTTAAATGGGAATTTCGCCAAATTAGTCAGCTATCGCCAAGTTGGCTAACATTTGGCGCTACTGTGGTAACCCTGCATTAATATTTTTCAACAATTACTCATTTCAATGAGGCGGTCCTACCGGAATAGTGAGGGACACACAGAGACTTGGATTTTATATAAATAGATATATACAGTGTGTGTTATATATACATACAGGGCGGTCATAAAGAACTTCCCCGATATATAAATCCCTAGCGGTTTAACCGCTCATCCAATCGAAAGGAAATTTCAGATATTGTTATTTGAAGGTATGCGTTAGAGATCGTGATGATTTAAAACAATAGAGCTCTCATAGTTACGGTTACAGTAAAAAAAATTCGAAAATTTTGAGTGGCAATACCCACTTTTTCCTGCGCAGGTTCGTCAGCACTTTGAAAAACCATGGCGTTAGAACGATACACGTATGACGAAAATAGCCGGCTTAAAACATTTGCAAAGAAGATCATTGTAAAGGGCCAATGACAACGTAAGAGAAAAAAGGGGAAAAAAAACTTTTATTGAAATTAGCAGTTTTCAACGTGCTCACTTTCGCAGACGATAACGCATTCTATGCGAGAGATTGTTGACGACAATGACAAACGTAACATCGCAGAAGGAATCTGTTTAACTTCACGTTTTATTGCATCTTCCAATTCTGACAAATCTATTGGATTTGATGTGTACAACTTCGATTTCAGATAATCCCAGAACCACAAATCCATCGGAGTGAGGTCGAGCGATCGTGGTGGCAGCAAAACTGTAAAGTTGCAGGAGGTGACTCCATCACCAAAGTGCTGTTGCAGCACTTGTCATGTGGCGACGTGTGGAGGAGCACCATCTTGCATCCATACAATGTCATTAACGACATTTCGCTGCTGCAATTCTGGAATTACGTAATTCTGCAACATTGTTGTACGCCGAGCACTTGTGATGGAGTACGTTTTCATACTTGTGGGAGTGACCTGTTCGAAGAAGCACGCACCGAGAACGAATGTGATTACGATGCCGTACCACACAATCACTTTAGCATATACATATTCTTTTAAAACTGCATTTAGGGAGCCATGTTTTTCCTAATTTCGATTAATTAACACCGAGTTATCTATAAGGGATTATATATCACTAATATATATAAACAGAACTTAGAAAATCTTATAAAACTTGTTAGATATTAAGATTTATCATCTGCTTATAGCTAAAGGAAAAAATTTAATTTAATTTTCAATTTCTCACAGTTACCACAACAATACTGAAGTTTCTTTTGAAACATAAAGCATGAGAGGCTAGAGAATAAAAATTAAACTTATAAATAAAAGCAACCGCAAGTGTGAATCACATGGCTTTCCGTTAAATTGATAACTTTTCATATAAAACAGCCCACTTTTCTCATATAATAAACAAAGATATTTAAAAACTGCTTTACGACTAAAAGTACGGAAGGGCAGCACAAATAAATTGAATCGATAGAAAAACATATAAACCGAGTTAAATATTAAAACAAGAAAGAAAAATCATGCGTTCAGCATAGATTATCAAACACTTTCCAACACATTCAGAATACTGTAACAAAACTTTACAATTTATTTAGGTGAAAGATGTTTGAATAAACAATTTAGAAAATACATAACGCATTTAAAAACCCAATGTCTGCAATTACCATTAATAATCGGAAATCCGAATTTTTTTTTTGTTCAGCCCTGTATATGATTAATAGATTTATACTACATAGCATGCTAAACGTTTGTTCAATCAAACGCATATCATAGTTGAAAATTCCCATTCAGCAATTTCCGTCAATAAACGGAAATGTAGCTTGAGAATTTTTGTGCAGCCCTGTATATGATCTATAAAATTTAGTAATATGCACAAAACTAGTTACATTTTAAAATACAGTCGAACCGCTATTTAACGAAGTCGCTAAATCTCGGAAAAAAGTTCGTTATATGGAAAATTCGTTAAATAGAGATTCACTTTTTAAAATATTTTAAACTACATAAAACAGATTTTAAATTTATAAACACTAAATATTTTTACTAAAAGTACAATCACATTTTTTTTTAATAAGTTATATCGATTTGTTTTATTTATCTTACCCACCAATATCTCAAATCAATTCATTTTTTTCTATGTGTTTAAATCTTTGAAATCTGCAAGGTAAACAAAACATTGTCCGGGAATACACTGTATTTTCTGTTTAAAGTCAATAGTTTTACATTAAAATTAACGAATTTTAATGACATTATCGTATTTATTATTATTATAACAAATAATTTTAACAATACATTAACATATGCGTCCTTAAATTTAATTTCTGAAAAACTCTGTTAATTTTGCCTGAGTTTTTTTTTTTTTTTTTTTTTGGTAAGTGCTTTTTCTCATAATACGTCTCGCATCTTTGCAATGACTCAAAAAACTCCTTCATGCGCATTTTCTTCTAACTATAATCCCGCGTCGGATTCTTTCAAATAATTTTAGCATTTCATCATTCGAAGTTTTCTTAAATCCTGCATCATGTTCATTTCCATCATCGTCATATTCGTCTTGATCGCAATTCATTGCTGTATTGTTTTTATTTTTCACACTGTCGAAAATATCCAATTCGGATAGTGTTTCCGAGGTCTCAATTTCAGAATTAAGTGAAATACAATCATCAGTCAGCACATCATGGTTAATTTCTTCTTTTTTTCTCATCTGTATCAATTTTTTTTCTTTTTTTTTTTAAGTTAAAGGGATTATCGTCTTCGTCTTCCGTACTTACCGAATTCACACTGCTGACAAAGAAGGCGCGTGGTAAAACCAGTTCAAGGCCATTGAACATCATAAAATGCGTTTAAACAAAGAATAAGTTTGAAATGTCCAGAAATATTTTGAGAAATGGGGAGAAAAAAAAATTTAGATCACAAGAAAAAGTTCGTTAAATAGAGAATGCACTTCGCTATTTGGAGGTTATTTTACGAAGAAATTCGTAAAATGTTCTTGGTTCCGAGGAAAAGTTCGCAAAATAGAGAAATTCGCAAAATAGAGGTTCGTTAAATAGAGGTCCGACTCTACGTACCACAACACTAAACGCACTTACAGCAATTGGTAGTACTGTAGCCAAATACTTT
The DNA here is from genome assembly GCA_963932465.1 of Maratus speciosus. NCBI lineage: Eukaryota > Metazoa > Arthropoda > Arachnida > Araneae > Salticidae > Maratus > Maratus speciosus. The sequence continues at coordinate 58,873,841 of OZ010798.1, forward strand.
TGTGTGTCCCTGTTAATGAACAATAAATCATGTGCTCATCAGATTCTGCAGTAAGCGCCTTGTCGTACATATCAGTGATATATATATATATATATCAATTTCAATATGTTTAAAATAGTGTGATATCATTAAAATACACCGCAAACAATTTTTCCACATTGGTAGTAATGGAATGTAACGGAATTTTTTTGGGTATCTCTGTAAATCAAATGTGTATACTACACACTTCCTTTTCAATGACGAACATGGCATAGTAAACCTTAATAACATATATCAATTTCATGGCAATCTGGCAATATTTACGCAAGTTAGAGCCCGGACAGACAAACCGAATTCATAAACACTTTTCAATTATGTTGGAAAGTGTTAATAATGTATGACTATCGGCTGTCTATATTTTTCTTTCTTCTATCTTCAATGGAAGAAAGTATTGCAATCGAAGATTTTTTCAACTTCCGGGTTTCGACGGATTTACGCGTTTTAGGGGTCAGAGATCCCAAAAAACATGTTTATAGAAAATGTCTGTCTGTCCGTGTGTCGCCATTGTAAAATCGAAAAGTGTATGAAGTTATGCATAGAATTGAACCAATTTTTAAAAAAAGTTTTTGGCTATAGCAAGCAGGTCTTCCCTTAATTTAGAAAAAATTTGCCGGGAGGGGGCGCTGTAATAGCAATTTTTGTGCGATTTTTGAGCCATTTTGAATATTGTACCATCGAAAAGTGTATGAAGTTATGCATAGAATTGAAGCAAATTTTTTCGGTATGTTTTTGGCCATGGAAAGAAAGTCCTCCCTGAATTTGGAAAAATTCCACCGAAAGGGGGCACTCTAATAACGATTTTTGTGCCATTTTGAATATTGTACCATCGAAAAGTGTATGAAGTTATGCATAGAATTGAAGCAAATTTTTTCTGTATGTTTTTGGCCATGGCAAGAAGGTCCTCCCTAAATTTGGAAATATTCCGACGAAAGGGGGCATTATAATAGCGATTTTTGTGTAATTTTCTTGATTTTTCGTAGTTCTATCATACACCGGCGGCTCGTGAATCGACTGCAACTTCCCATTCTGATATACGAACACCTGATATGCAACAGAATAACGAAAACTATTGGCTTTAATAAATATTATGATCGAGGTTAACTCGTTTTTACTTCGATTAATTGACTGAAGCAGAAATTTAAAATGAAAGTCAAAGTTGATATAGTATTGAACTAATAAAAATGAAATATTGACATTTGTAACAACATTTTGAAATATTAAAATATATAAGATAGAAGAAAGTTTTGGGATTGGCACATCCAACTAGTTATCTTATCACAATATTTTTATGCATTCTTTCTCCTAATCAGCTAAAAGAAGAAAAAAAATCTATTTTATTTCTACTCGTCTGAAAGTTGTGATAATTGTTTTGTTCCTTTCAAACATATTTCGCTATCTTTATAATCGCCTCTAATAAATCTCAAAACCAGAACGAAAAGTCATGCGTCCAGAATAGATTATGAAACATTTTCCAACACATGCAGTATACTGTAACAAAACTTCACAGTTTATTGACGTCCCCATAAACAATTTAGAAAACGTATAACATATCTAGAAACCTAATTTCTGCAATTACCATCAAGAGTCGGGAAAATTTCCAAATTATTTTGCGCTTGTATATGATCTATAGATTTGTATTTATACTACATAGTATTGAATATTAAAGACGTGAATTATCACTTTTCTAACTAAGCGTAAACCTACAGAGTGAAAAATGTCCAAACCGGGAATCGAACCCGGTCCCCTGGAATAGCGCTCCAGTGCTCTACCACTAAGCCCCGAGGACGATGCCCAGCTTGGCATCTCTCACTCACATAAGTCGGTAAGACTGCTACCGCAGCTATTAGATGGAAAGTCTTCATGAGCACACAATCTTGCGGAGTAACATGAGACGCAAATGAATCCAGCATCGGTGAATATACAATTTTATTTAATTCTCCATCTACTTTTCAGCAGTGAAATTTAAATAAATCCTGAAATGAAATTTAATTAAAATTCTACATAGTATGCTAAAAGTTAATTCAATGAAACGCATGGCACAGTTGAAAATTCCCATTCCGCAATTTCCGTCAATAAACAGCATTGTACAGCCTTGGCTATGATTTATAGTGCTTATATACACGAAGTAATGTGCAAGAAATAGTTAAATTTAAATACCCGTGCCACAACTGAAAATGCACTTCCAGCAATTGTTACAGTAACCAAAATTCTTTTGTGTGACCCTGCCAATGAACGATAAATCATAGGCACACCAATTCTGGCAGTAAGCGTCTTACAGTACAACCTCAGTGATATAGATATAAAATTTAATATGTTTAAACTTTAAAATCGCGTAATATCATTAAAAGAAGCCGCAAATGATTTTTTTCTCATAGACCGTAATGTAACGGAATTCTCTTGAATAGCCTTGTAAACGAACTGTAATAAATGCACCTACACACATCATTTTCAATACCGAACATGCCATAGTTAACGCCAATAACATATATGAACTTAAAATTACACTATGCGTAAATTACTTAAAAGGTGAAAAATATTTAAAAAGGTGTTAAATTACTTTAATATCCTTAGTACTTTAAACTATACACATTGTCTTCGTCAGAGAATTCAAAAATACAAGCGTCTTATTTTCAAATTTCACGTAGTTGGTGCCGAAAGGAGTGAAAGTGAAAGTTAATTTTTAGATCCAGAAAACATCGAGAAAATAAAAAATGGATATTTAGGGAAGTGGAATATTACGTGTTTTATGATTCTTTAAGCAAACTGAGCTAAATTCTGGGTATGTTGTAGGATAAAACGTCATTCCAAACAGTATTTTCTTTAGTAATAATTTCTATTGATTCACGGATAATTAAATCATGATAATTCTTTAAGGGGCATATCATTTTTGTATCTTCGAAATTAACTTGTATATTCTGCTTCTGGTTAAGTCTTGACATGACAGGGCTGTTGTTTGTCAAAACTTAAAGATCGCATTAAAGAACATTTGAGAGATTTGAAGTACAACTGGCGTTTTGTATGAAACATTTGTATTTTCATAAAAAAAAAAAAAAAAAAAAAAAAAAAAAAAATAACGGGCTATTCTGATATAAACAAAAAGTTGCAAAAAAAAAAAAAAAAAAAAAAAAAAAAATGGCTGGAATAAAAAGGATAACGATATCAAAAGACAAATTCTTCTCCTAGAGATATCTTAAGATATCAAGTGGACTCCCTCCCCCTAAAGTGATAACGTTATATAACGCACATCCCCTAAGATATTAAAACTATCGTCTGCTGCCTTCATTTTTATCTGGTCACAAGAGTTTTGTGCATGTGCATTCTTTTTCCCAAACAGCTAAAAAAAATGCTACTAGCTTTTTTTCTAATCGGCTGAGAGTTGTGATAATTGTTTTGGTCATTCCAAAGATATTTCGCTATCTTTATAATCTCCTCTAACACGACTTGTGCCATTGTCAATGTTTACTGTTTCACGGCCAGTGGGGTATATATCCACTGAACCGTTCCTTGAGAATTCATTATCATCTCCCTGAAACAGACGCCTGAATTTCTGTCTTTAGGTTTGTTTTGAAAGTTCCGCCCCACTAGCGTCGTCGTGTTGAAAGTGCCGGACTGACCACGCATTCAAGGTGTGTGCAACTGATATACTCTATCGAAATCAATAACCCCATTGCCTGTGCGCCAGTTTTAACTATCATTATCGCATTTTGGATGTTAGTAAATGCGACAATAATTGCCTTCAATGTCTCGTTGGACTGTGTTATTGACTTTGTCATATGCTGTCCAAACGTAATCTTTGAATGTCTGATTGTAATTTTTTTTTTTTTTTGTACAGTTTGAGCAAGAAATTATGAGCTATTTAGAGAGTATGACCTAAATATTGAGTTGATCTTGAGACTATGTAAATAGGTTAATTCTTGTAGATGGCCATTCGGTCAAAAAAAGAGAAACTAGAAAACAGGAATTCTGCTTTTTCAGAATTTAGTGTAAAAGATGCCGTCATTAAAGAAACTCAACAAAAATAACGGCTATCTAATGGTTCACAGGCCTTCATTTGTTTGTAACTTGACGATTTCAGTCGTGACGTCAGTCATGACGTTTTAGTTGGAAACTGACCCCAAACAAACGATTGCTAAGTTGTGTTCTATTTTGTTTGTGTGTTGCAGCTATATTTTATATCTATATCTCATATGTAAGCGTATTAATACTTGATATGTACTGGTAACATTTTCCACGATTTATATTTAAAAAGAAATGATGCATAGCAGCCGTTTGTTTGGAGTCGGTTTCTAACCAAAATGTCATAACTGACGTCACACTGATACTTATATACTATAGTCTATAGTATACGTCTATATATACTTAAAATTAAATATAGTTTATAATAGCTCCATGTTTTAACAGAAATTATTCGTTTACATTTTTTCATATTAGCACGTATTTTAATTACATTTTCTTTCGGTTGTTATGAGAAAATGGCAACAAAAAGATATAATTGCTATTTTTCAACTATTTTCCCTTTACATTCTACAGAAATGGAGTACTTGAGTTGCTAAAATTAAACAAATGGTGCTAAAAACTACAAAAAAAAAAAAAAATTAATATTTCAAAAATAAATGGAGATATAGTTTTCAAACAAATTGCATTTAAAAGTACTTTTTTTTTTCGAATACGACGGTATAAAAATTGAAAATGTGCGATACTTAGAAGTTTAAAAAATAGAGCTAATAATATTTAGCTAATTAATAATAAGCTAATTAATAATGCTATAGAGTATTTTATCGTACTGCCTTTTTTTTTTAGTCTGGCTTCTGTAAGGTAACATTATTTTTTGGAGTCGACACAAAATAAGCTGGGAGAAAGAAATAGCATACCGTACCGGGGGCTAAAAAGGAAAGTATTTGATCAACAAATTATAATAGGAAAAAGTCCAAAGTGCTATTCGGCAGGTAATTAAAATACTGTTTTGTGGAAGAGCTGTAAATTTTGTTCATATATATATATATATATATATATAAATTATAGAATATTACAATTCATCATCTTTTTTAATAAAAAATTAATAAATTGAGTATCAGTACATGACACAGACATTATACATATTAAATCTCGATCAACTATTATTAAATTAACTAATCACTAATGAATTTTTTATAACTTAGGTCCCAATCACTTATATATGAAGTAATAAAAAATTATAACATTCAAAATTGGCGAAAGGAAAATATCAACATGAAGGCGAATCCATAAAAAGAACAAATAAATAAAGATATATATGTAGGAAATCAAAAATATTTGAAATATTTTGTAAAGCTATTTGTAACTAAAACAATTTAACCAATGAAAAAAGACCAGAATAATGAATCATTGTCAGCATCAACAAATCCATTGCACGAAATGTATGATCCCAAAATTGAAAATTCATTAATTCAATAAGAAAAACTACAAAATGAATTCAAAAATGGAGAACAGTTATGAATAAAATAGGAACTAATGATTCGTAACTCGTTTTCAAGGACAATATTACGAAATCATTAGTAAACAAGTAATATAAAAATTTTGTTTTTTAAAGTCAATTCCTACTTAGGTCATCAAAGATAAATTTAATATAATCCCTTAAGCTAATATTAGTTTTTGTTGCATTAAAATATCTCAATTTGTTGATTTTCTATAAGCAAGTATTGGTTTACAATGGAAGTCTATGGGAATTTGGCGAAATATTAGAGATATCGCCAAGTTGGCGTTACTTTTGGCGACTCATTTTGGTCACCAAATTGGCGACAGAACAGGGTTCCCCTATGGTAACCCCCTTTATAGATATGAAGATGCATTAAATGCTGTTCAATAACCAATGGCCGCCATTTTGTCTTCCCTATAAAACTAAAATTAATTAATTAAAATTTAATTAATGAATTAATATTTTAAAAAGCTGTATTAACATCAATTGTCATCCAGTACAAGTTTAAATTTGAACAAGATATATATATATAGGGAGAGTGTGAATTAATAGTAGGAATTGAAAAAAGGGTAATTTCTGCGGTAGAAATAATAAGCAACCGCTTAAATGCACATTTATACCCTTGCCCGATGAACCGCTACCAGAAAAAAAATGAAAGAAATATATTAATAAATAAACATATAAAACCCAGACAGAAAAATGCCATGACGCGTTTTCAAAGCGCGTTTACAAAATTTGATGATCGTTTACAAAATTTGATGATCAAATTTTGTAAAATAATCTTGAGATTGTTAATGAAGCGTTTATGTGCCAGCTTTTGACATATATCGAAATAAATAAAAAATAAATAAAAAATTTGTTTAATTGATGTCATCAAGTAATACTTTTTAAATTGATGTACATTTAAAATAAAAGAAAATTTAAAAAAAAGAAAATTTCTAAGATGATTCAAACAGTTTTATTTGACTTCAGTAAAACTCATATCTAAACTACAAATAAAAAACCCCATGGAAATAACATCTTCTTCAGTACAATTTAAAATAAAATAGACGTTTACATAATGCAACAACAACAAAAGCTTTAAATAATAATAATAAAAAAAAACATGCAATATTTCGTGTTATGTCCTTCTGCTGCTATTAACTCTTGCAGATTCTTATTGATCGGAAGAATAAGTTTTTCAGTGAAATCTGGTTGGTACGTTGTCCTTTATATTTTGAAGGGAATTTTTTAGATTATTTTAATTCTTATCTCCTTCGCTTGCAATTTTTTCTCCGTATACGTCCAAAAATATTCTATGGGATTTAACCCATTAAAGGGCGGTGGTTGCAAATGCAGCCACTTAATTTTAATTCCAAACTGCCAAATGCCAACCTGAATGTTATAATAGAATTTTGTTTTCATAATGTGTGTGAAGAAAAAGCAAATGTTAATTTTCAAATGAATTAGTTTGTAAATTCTGGTGTCAGTCAATCATTTCAACATTTTACAAACAGAATTACTCTGCGCGTGGGTTAAATCTGGACTTCAAATCTCTACCAGGACTTATGTCATTATCAGTGTTTACTATTTCACGGCCGGTGAGGTATATATGGGGCATTCTCACAATCTTTTGACTTTCGGGAATAAAAATCTGGTGAAATTAAACTTGCTAAAATAACATTTTAATCTGATAGACGAATGCCTTAATGATTCAAAATAAAGAATAAAAGGGTCAGCAGCGAAAATTTTTTTATTTAACTGAGGTTTATGTTAAACTTGCGAGTTTAATTTTCCTTATCATTTTACAACTAAAACTTTTTATTTTCTTCTAAATCTTTACTTATAATGAATTCGCATAGTACCCACAGGACATTCAAATAAGAAATAATAACTATGTAGTATTTTTAGTACAAAATTTTGGTATAACATTGTTTTAAAGGGGTATTAAAGAAGGGACGGTAAGGTAAAAAAAGGGGACTGTATAGGAAAAAAGGGATGAAATGGGGAAAAAAAAGGGACGGTAAGGATGGAACGGTAAGGAAAATTACCACCTATTTTAGGCAAATCATGTTAAGACTAAGTGGTAGCCACAATGTTAAGTGATTTTTAGAGACAGTTATTTACATTGGATTAAATTAAAAAAAATAATAATAATTTACCTCGAAAAGTGCAAGAATAGACCTTGGGGATGGTAAGACTACCAATAAAGCCACGATCTTGAAATTGATATTTAAATACTGATTTAAATTCTGCAGTAAATTTCCTGTCAAAGAATTTTAGGCATTCTTTCTCTAGCGTACTTCTGCGTGAGAAAAAACTTTAAAAAAATTCTGTGGCTGCATCTGAAGAGATTTTCTGTATAAGTTTAGCAAGGGGGACGGTATGGATAAAAAACCCAGGGACAGAGTTAAAAAAAAAATAACAACCTTAAAAAAGTATGCAGGTTAATTTTTTGCTACATATTTATATAAAACAATAGTCCCAGTTTTGGGAAAAAATGACATCGAATTACTTTTATGGAAACAATTTTATACAGACAGCTCCAAACTTAAAAATCAGCATCAGGGACACGGGACGGTATAGTAGTTTTCCTGGTATTTGGACCCCCAACATCGTCCAAAACTTATTTATCTCGTTAATATTGTTATGCAATCATGCAATGGGATGTTACCCAGTATATGAAAAAAAGAAAAAAAAAGTACTAAAATAAAAATTATCATTCAGGGACATAAAAGTCAAAAGATTGTGAGAATGCCCCATATATGTCTGTTCCTTGGGAATTCACTATCACCTCCGTAAAACAGACACCTGAATTTCTGTCAGGTTTGTTTTGAAAGTTCCGCCCCATTAGTGTCGTGTTAAAAGTGTTGGACTTACCAAGTATTTAAAGTGCGTGCAACTAAAGTTTTCTATGGAAATCAATAACCTCATTGCTTGCGCGAAACAATTAATGTTAGGACAGTACATTTTGCATTTTATGCTATAACCATTCCTTTACAATCCGAATCTCGTGTTTAGAATCACTGTCTTAAGGCTGCTAGTGAATCAACTCTCCAATTCCCTCGCTAATGTTAAACACATGGGCGTGAAATGAATTTGCATATTTAAAACATCTCCTCAGGAAATTAATATTTTTTTTTGCTTTTTTCTTTGTACTGTTATTAAAAGATGGCTTTTTTATTTAGTTGATAAAATATTTCTAAAATATATACTAAAATATATTGGCAGTGAAAAACACACTCTTTCTTTTTAAACTTATTTAAAATTTAATGTAACATTTTATTGAAAGACAAATAAAACTATTTCAATGGTTTGAAGAAATTACCTTTTATTTATGCATTTTGTTTGATTTTGATAGCAGAACTTTAAAAATATTGAGTCAAAAATCGAATCTTGTTGCCAACCAATGACTTTTTGGTTCACAGTAGTTGGAAAACTGCAAGATGGCATAACTAGCTATCAGCTATAATTTATACAAATTTTGTAACATAATTTTGGCATCACATCTGAGTTTGGCATTGCATCACATTAGGGCCTCGCTTGTTTTTGGATAGAAATATATATATATATATATATATATATAACAATAACAACAATATAATATAAAATCTCAATATTGTATTCACTAACATTTTTACGTCTTTTTTTTATGAACTAAGGGGCTCGGCCCCCTACGAGCTACGCTCGCCAACCCTCGTTCAGATACCGCAGTCTCTAAAAGCACGCTAATTTGATTGGCTTTAAAAAGATTTTGAAAGATTAAATTATAATTTAAAAAACAGTGACGATCTCCGTATAAATGGGTTTCTATTCATTTTTTTTCGATTTTAGAATTTTAAGGAAAAATCAGCTGCTGTTAAAAGATACAATGGCTGTTTTCGTCTTTGATTAAATAAAATCAGTTAAACATTTCAAAATAAGCTAATATAATAAGCAAATCTGCCTCAAAATGCAAATATATTTTACAAATACCAATGTCTTCTTTTGACGAAAACGACACAGAAGGTTAACGAATCTTAACTAAACCATTTAAGCAATTTCTTTATTTTCTGCTTCTCAGATTTTTCTCTTTCAAATCTTACTTTTTGTTGATGACACTTCATTTTCAGCTTGTAATCTTTTTTATTTTTATTACATTACTAAATAATGGCTCGAAAGCAGTCTAAACGCGTTCAATAAAATTAATATTAATCTTATTAATATAATATCAAAATATCAAATTAATGTCTCGCGCAATTTTTAAATTTAAAATGTTTTGCGATATTACTTTTTATTCATTTTACGTAATAAGTGTAATGTGACGTAAATGTGACGTAATTTCTCCTATTTAAGACTTCTAACGCATGTTAATGAATTTATTATTTTACAATATCCTTTTAAAATTCACGTGTAAATATAGTTTTTATGAAGTAACTTTCAATAAGTTCCTACTTTTCACACGTAATTATTTAATTCTAATTTGAAAGTTTTTTTTTTCTGTTAATAATAGTCACGTGTAAATAAATTTTTAATTGGAAGCAATCATTATTATTTGCGCTGTTTATACAGTTGGCAACAGTTTAAATTAATACCATTTCCTAAAATAAGTAAAAAATATCTCTCGAAATGCTGAAAATTTGAATTTAAAATAGAAATAAAACCTCAAAAAATGAGTCAAATTAAAAAAGTGAATGCAGTCTGCACACCGGGAAATTCTAACGTATAAAATGATCTAAAAATGAATTAATTCCCATGTATAGTTTTTGCTACTATAAAACTTTTTTAATGAAACGATTTTGTCCAACTTTAGCATTAAATATCTCTTAAAATAATTATTCGATTTGAAAACTGTCTGCATCAACGTGTTTATCAAACATTACCGCCGATTTTCATATTTTTGTATGCAGTATTTTTCTCAATATTAACGAAGAAAGACCTCCGGTCACAAAAAATTCAAAACCGGCGGCGGCGGCGTAAGTTACTTTTTTTTTAGAATAGAGAGATTCAGTGACACTCACATATATATCTTTAACCCCTGAACTTCACCTTGTTAATCCGTGAACTCACAAAATTTCAAATGACGGAGTTTTTTGAAAATATGCTTTCATTAACTTGCAGTTTTCATTAACAAAACAAAAATTTTGATAAAAATAAGTATCAAAGTTCGATTTCTAATAAAATTTCGTACAGGAATCATGCATTATATTGTATTATCACTATATTGTTAAGAAAGTTTTACAAAGTTGAAGCTACGGAGTCCCAAATCGGGGCTTAAGCCGAAAGTTAGAAATTACGGTCTAAGTGTTAAATTATAGATTTTTTGTGAATTTTATTTTGTTACCGTTTATGGAATATATTTGAGTGATGAGAGGAATAACAAAAATTTTATTGCTCGTAACCATGTCTAGATTCTTGGAAAAAATTACAAATATCTCCACTTGAAGGAAAATTTTACTTTTAATGAATTTAAAAGCTCTTTCCCTCTTTTTATCTGCATCTTTTATTTTTAGTATGTATAAATTGATAAAATAAAAATTATTCAAAATACATCAATACTAATTTTAACGATATCTATTGCGTATAGCTGAGAAACACTTATAATTTTTATCCGACACCGGAAATCTCTGAAGGTTAAAAAGATAAAATTTCTCCTAAATCTCGAAACAGTTTTCCTAAATCCATTTTGTTACATAAAAATCATTACTGGTATATCCGGTATTTCCGGAGAAATTTCACCGTCTACGAACAAGCAGCTCGAATATACTTAATTATAGAATTATAGTTCTATATCCTTTTTCAAACATACCGTTATGTGTTTCCGCGGAAAAATACATTAAGATCTCATTTCCTTTGTTGACTGACCACAGTCTTCAAGGTCTGTTGACGGAATATTTTCCGTACGACCGGTGATGCGCATCGTCCAAAGAAAAGTGAAAATTAGACGAGGAATTAGCGAAAACGATGGATATTAGAAAGAGTTGCGAATTTTACTAGACCTTCACCTCTAATTGCTCAACTAAATGCAACCCTCTTTGCAAAAACCGAAGAACAAGCTAGGCTTTCGATGAAATGTGATGCTAAGATTATGTTACACAATTTGGTGGAAAATTTATGTTAATTCTGACTGATAGTCGTTAGGTTAGGTTATTATACCGTGTTTTAATTTCTTAACTGTGTGTGGGAAGCGCTGAAATTTATTTATTTATTATGTTTTTGTTCTTTATTCTTTTACTGTTTCAAACTGATGTTAGAAAATCTGGTTAAAATCACTGCTAATTCTAATTGCTAGTTAGGTTATTACACCCATCACAGTCCCTTAACTGTATAAAGGACACATAAATTGCTTCACTAATTCAGGCAAAAACAATTACTCAATCAAATTATTTTTTGAAACATTGCATTGAAATAGCTCATACTAAAACTAAAAGAATAAACTACTGTGGTGCGATGTCATGTCGAGGTGTGATGCCAAGATTATGTTACAAAATTTGGTGGAAAATTGGTGTTAATTCTGATTGATTGTTAGGTTAGGTTATTATATCCTATTTAGTGTTGCCAGGTATCTCACGTAAATCGGGGTCCAAATGCTCTGGACACTAGTATTTTAAAGTAATTTTCTTCGCCTTATCTAATGGCAGAATTATCTACGATTAAAGATGTCGAAATAAACTGTTAGAAATTAGTGGTGTCCACAGCATTTGGAGTTCTGATTTACGCGGAACACCTGGCAATACTAATCCTATTATAGTTTCTTAACTGAATCATCGAAATTTCTTTATTAATTGTTTCATCAAACTGTTGTTACAAAATCCGGTTAAAATTGCTGCAAATTCTAATTATTAGTTAGATTATTACATCCCACCACACTTTCTTAACTGTATCAAGGGCACATAAACTGCTTCACTAACTCGGGCAGAAACAATTATTCATTCAAAGTATTTTCTGAAGAATTGCATTGCAATCGCTCTTTCTACCCCCCCCCCCCAAAAAAGCTACTTGTTAGGTTCAGATGTGATGCCAAGATTATGTTACAAAATTTGGAGAAAAAATTGGCGTAAAGTACAATTGCTAGCTATTTAGGTTATTCTATCCTGATGTAACTTCCTAACTGTGTGAGAGGCAAATAAATTGTTTCAATATCTGGTTCATTAATTGCTTTAAGACAATGTTTCAAAATTTGGCTAAAATTGCTTGCAAATTCTAATTGCTAGTTAGGTTAATGCACCCCATGAGACTTTCTAAACTATATGGAAGGGCACATAAACTGCTTCAAAAATTCAAGCAAAAACAATTATTCAAACAAATTATTTTCTATATCGATTCATTGCAATCGCTCTTACTAAACCCCCGAAAACAAGCTATTGTGGTGTAATGCTAGGTTGAGATGTGATGTCAAGATTATGTTACAAAGTTTGGTGGAAAAATTGGCATAAATTATCATTGTTAGTTATTCAGGTTATTCTATCCTGATATAGCTTCCTAACCGTGTGAGAGCGAAATAAATTATTCCAATATTTGCTTCATTAATTGTTTCAAACTGATGTTACAAAATTTGGTTGAAATTGCTGTAAATTCTAATTGTTAGATCATTACCCACCATCACACGTTAAGTATATGAAAGGCACATAAACTGATTCACTAATTCTGACAAAAGCAATTATTCATTTAAATTATTTTTTGAAGAATTGCATTGCAATCACTTTAACTAAAACCCCAAGAACAAGCTAATGTGGCTCGATGTTAGATTGCGATGTGATGCCAAGATTATGTTACAAAATCCGGTGTAAATTATCATTACTAGTTCTGCTTCATTAATTGTTTGAAACTGATATTACGAAATTTGGCTAAAATTGCTGCAAAAAGTAATTGCTAGCTAAAATATTGCACCTCATTATAGTTTCACAACTGACTTTCAGGTACACTGTGTGACCATTCTTCACCGGACTCTTTCAATTTTAGAAATTTTGTCGAACATTTAAAGATATACTTGTTATTCTGGAACTTCAGGATTATAAAGAATATGTTTGACCTCATATTTATCAACGTCGATTTGATAAGGAGAACAATTAGGGAGCCAAAAAATATCGAAGAAAACTAATAATATTTGGGATCAAACTGTAAAATAAAATGCACGAAACAATCTATCGTTACACCACACGAATATGTGGATATTGTACAATATATGTATTTTTGTGTAAGAATAACACGTATATTCATGGAGATATAACGATTTTTTTTTTTTTTTTAGTTCAAAAAAAAAAAAAAAAATTCTTGCTTGTTTTTTGTTTAGAATATCATGCAGGGTTTTCAACCAAATTTAACGTCAGTTATAGAAAATTTGACAAAATATTGTAGAAACAATATAGTGCAATTGGAATATAAATATATTAAATATTTGAAGGAACATAAGCAGGTGTATGAAATATTTTTTTATCTGCGCATGCGCGAACGATAACAAAGATTTTTTTTTCATGATTTAAGGGGGTCCAGAGCTAAAAATTCTCCAAAGAAGGGAATTTTTTTTTATTACCCAAGGATACATTATATGCATTATGGCATGCATTTATCGCAAAAAAAAAAAAAAAAAAAAAAAAAAAAGGATAAAAAAGGAATTTTACGCGTTATCTTAGAATTTTTCAAAATGTTCCCTTGAGCTTTCCATATCAATGCAAATCCCCAATATTTTTTATAAAAGTTTGGTTTATATATATAAGTAAAACTGTGCATCGAATTTTATATATTTGAGTGTAAAAAAAAAAAAAAAAAAAAAAAAAAAAAAAAAAAAGAAAAATTTTGGAATTTTTTCGAAAAAATTTCAAAAAACTTTGAAGAGTTTTTTTTGGAAAATCCCTTATCATGAATTCATATCGTACGCGAATGCGCAGATAAAAAATATGTTATACAACTACTCACATTTCATCAAATGTTTAATATATTTATATTACAATTGCACTATATTGTTTCTACTACATTTTGCCAAATTTTCTAAAACTGGCGTTAACTTTGGTTAAAAACTCTGCATGATATAAGCAAAATACATGCAAGAATCTTTTGAACTTAAAAAAAAAATCACTATATCTCCATGAATATACGTGTTCTTCTTACACAAACTAATACACATATTGTACAATATCCACATATGCGCGTACTGCAACGATAGATCATTTCGGGATTTTATTTTACAGGTTGATCCCAAATACCATTATTTTTATGCGATTTTTTGTTGCCCTCCTAATTGTCCCCATGATCAAATCGTCATTAATAAATATGAGGTCAAACCTATTCTTTATAATCCTGAAGTTTCAGAAGAATCCGACACGTATATCTTTAAATATTCAACGAAATGTGTAAAATTGAAAGTGTCCGGTGACGAATGGTCATATAGTGTACATACATTGGTCACTAATACAAAAAGAAACAATTTCACAAGATCTTCTACTATAAACAATGAAATAAACGTAATGCTGCTATTAAAATCCCATAAACAAGCTACACTTTACCGTGACGCGATGTCCATTGGATTATGCTAAAAATTTTGTAAAAAAATTATGTAACTTTCCATTGATAGTTAGAATAGATTGTCATACCTCGTTCGAGTTTCTTAACTGTGTGTAAGATGTACACAAATTGTCGCAATAAATGAATAATTTATTAATAGTTTTAAAACGAAGTTACAAAATTTGGTTAAAACAGCTGCAAATTTTAATTCATGGGTTATTACACTTTCTTAACTATCTGAGAGGCATATAAATAGCTTCAGTAATTCGGGCAGAACAAAATTCCGCAAGACTTTCTCCTCTAATTATTCCACTAAATATAACGCACATTTAAAAACACAAAGAATAAGTTTGGTTCTACCGTAGTGAGATGTCAAGCTACGATATGATATGAACCAAATCTATATTACAAAAGTTTGAAGAAAACTAGTGTAAATCTTTATTGATAGTTAGGGTACATTGTTATATTTTCTTAACTGTGTGAGAGGCGCATTAACTGCTTCAGTAATTGCTTTATGTTACAATGCTTACGATGTTAAAGAATTTGGTTAAAACAGCTGTAAATTCTAATTCATAACTATTTATAACCTATTAACATTTCTTAAAGATCTAAGAATCACACAAATTGCTTCGCTAATTCGGCCAGAAACTTTCTAGATATTCACCTCTATTTGCCTAAATAGCATAACGCTTCCTAGAAAACAAAGAACAAGTTAAAAGCTTTACCGTCGTGGGACGATGTCAAGTTGAGATGTGACGCCAGAATTGCGGTACAAAATTTGTCAAAAAATTGGTGTACGTTCTGAATGATAGATTAAGATAATATATCCTGCTATAGTTTCTTAACAGTGTTGAGATGCACATAAATTGTTTCGGTAATTTCTTTGTTAATTGGTTCAAGATTAATCCCTTAATCGTCAAGCCCGATACATTCACGGGCAATTTGCACGTAAATGACGATTCGCGACGATTAAGGGGTTTTAATGTTACAAAAATTGGTTAAACTGTTGGAAATTCCTAAGGAGCGTTAAGTTTCTGAGGAAAAAGAAAAGATTTCGAGAATCGTGGATAGTTGCGAGAATGCATTTAAATTTCACAAACATATCTCCGATATCAGGAAACGTTTTGAGAATTTTTCATAGTAAACTGATGACGTTCAAAAAGGCTTAATATAGTATAACCTATCATAATAATATATATTCCAAATGTAAAAGTGAAAAACATATATTAGAAATATTTATTTGCTTGAAAGACTTTTAAAGGTCTTTTAAGCAAATAAATATTTCTAATATATGTTTTTGACTTTTACGTTTGGAATATAAATTATTATGATATGATTATTAGTAGACGTATTTAGGACTTATTATTCTTATTTATACTTACATTTGATAGTATAACCTGTGAAAACAAAACAAACATATAACGGAATCCTGCCTTAAACGATAAGCATGGTACCGGAAAAAAAATACCAAACTACTATAGTAGTATACCTCTTAAGATGAAAACTGAGTAAAACGGAATTTTTCCTGGTCCCTGGTTCATCTTAACAGATTTTACTGTATTAAATTACGCATTTAAATTTAATCCACATGTGAGCTTCCAAAAATATTTTGAGCTAAGGGATACATCATTTTTAAATGTGGATCTGGGATCGACCTTCCGTGGCATATTACAGCAATTAAGCAAGAATTTCATGGTTTCTCTAACTTGTTTAATTCGGTTGAACATTCGTACGGATTCCTTCTTTGGTAACAAAATCATGCGTATTCGATTTGAAGAAAAAATGAAAATTAGCCGGGAAAGGCAGAATTAATCAAATTTCTGACCCAATTTTAAGCACTGTCGAAGGTCGAGTTATCAGAAGTTAGATATCCCTAATTTAAACGAAGATTATGTCGAGAGCAATTCGTCAACTTGTGTCTCTTTTCGCTTCGTGCACACGACCTTCAATCAATGAAACAAGCGAGAGAAAAAAAATGGCGTAAATAAATATTTTTGTTTATTTATTTTTATCAAGTTAAAGAAGTTAGATGTTGGTCATTAATCGGCTACAAGAAGTGTTTCCCAATTCACCTATTTAGATGTACCTAGAAAGGTAAAGGTGGGGGTTATTGCACGTTATCAACTACACTTCACTGAACATCTCATTAAAATAAAGAAAAAAAACTGCATTATTGGGAAAATTTTATTTCCTCTCCAGATTGGTTAATAGTTTTTCGTTTTCAAATTCTTTTCACGGTAAAAACACGTTATTTATGGAAATATCTTTATACTTACACAGATCTTTTCATATATCTTTTCACCTAAAAACCCGATTTTAGCGATTGACTCGTAGGTTTACCATTGTGTTTTCCTGTATCCAAGGGTATGAAAACATGGAGGACTGGGAGCAGGAAAACACAATGGTAAGAGTCAACCGCTAAAATCGGGTTTCCAGGTGTTTTCCACCAAGATAGGACTTGGCAGACCGATTGCGTTTTAATAGGTGAATCAAGTTTTAAGCCGTGAATTCGATATGGTGATTGTCTGTGCTACTGCCTCCCGGTCTAGTAGCTATTATTTTTAATCACTCGAAAAATGGCATTAGATTTAAGGTAAGGTGTGATCCATAAATTATGTCACACTTTTTCTCAATATTTTTTACCCCCCTCCTCCCCTTTGTCACAAAATGTCACACTTCACCATACCCCCTCCCCTCCCTCCCCTTGTCACATGTCACGCTATATTACGTAAACATATACTTACAGTTCAGAAACAAAGCACTACGTTATAGATCATATTTCAAATTTTATGTTTGAACTTTAACTATGTGTTTTAATGACATTTGTGAGCATAACAATAAAAATGATTCGTGTACTTATTTTGTATGAAATAAGATTAAGGTTTACAACAAAAAGCATAATTAATATACAATAATAATAAAATATTAATATGAAAGAGTAATTGAAAACAGTAGTATTTTAAAATTTGAAATGGAATTTAATGTATTTGGTTTTAAAACTTATATTTACTTTATGAACACAAAATACTTTAAAACAGATTGATTTTGAAGAAGAAGCCTCAATATTAGTTTTACTTAAATGGAATTGCCATCACATTTCGTCACATTAATATAAACATTTATAAAATTATATATTAAATCATAAAATAGAAATTACTCTGAATGTTTTACTATTACGACTCTTCCTCCCTTGGAGAAGATATATTCTCGTCCATAGAGTGCACAGGGATTTTGACATCACTCTCATCTTCGGGGATAGTAAGACCTATAATGTCAATGCAATGATAGTAAGCCCTCTAATGTTTAACCAAAATGTATGATGTCACACTTCTTCTTAGCCCCTCCCACACCTTGTCACAAACTGTCGCAATTTCACGAACCCCCCTCCCCACCTTCAACCGTGACATCATTTCTGGACGGCCCCTAAGACATATGAATCTTGGGAAGGAAACCCGATCAATTTCGTTTATTGAAAAATCACCGTCATAAAAGAGTTCCGTAATTATTATAACATCCCTAATTTATGGCGAGAATAATTTAGTCAAAAGCGTGTCTTATTCCAGTTCATACACACGACCTTCGATCCATGAAACTAGCGAAGAATTAAAAGAAACCCAAAAATAGCATAAAAATTATTATTATTTTTTTTTCATGAAGTTAAGGAAGTGTGTTTCTTATCATTAAGTGAACCGTTGATTTCGAAAGCGGTCAAGTCCATAAAAGAAAAGTTAAGGCTAAATCTTATTACAAATTAACATAAAATTTATGTTTTTAATCAGTTCAAAATAAATATCCTTTAATATCAGTATAAATTTGTTACTACTCATTTATTGGGTCAACGTCATTTCGAATACGTTGATTTTTAAATGTGCAGCACGTCCACTTTGAATACAATTAATTTTTATATTGCATAATACACTAGCCTTCAAAAGTTAAGGAACAGTGACCGGATGCTTTCGATTGTGCACGGTTTGTCGACTATCTACCAAAATTCTTGACGAATTGTACTTGAACTTCGAGGATGTAAAGAACATGTTTGACTTCACACTTTTTGTGAAGATTTAATCGCGGGGACAATTAGGGGGTCAACAATAAATTTAATACAGTACAGAACCATTTATCCGGAATGCTTGGGGTCAGATGTATTCCGGATAACTAGTTTTTCCGGTTAACTAGTTGTGCATGAAAGCAACATCCATTTGATAATCTTTGTGGAATATATGTGGTTGTGGCATTATTTCTGATATTAAATTATTAGATTACTTGGATTAAAAATCAATGTAAGAAAGATGAAAAGTTAACCAGAGTTTAAAAAAGGTAAATTACGGGAATCCCTTAGGAACAAAAATTCTTCTGTTTCCTCTGCATGAAAATTAAAACATTTAAAATACAACTAAATATGTTTTCATTTCAAATACTAGATGTTGTCACCAAATTATACAATTGTTTAAGCAAAGCTTATGTCAAACTGGCAGTGTGTGATACCTTTTTCTGCAAAGATTCTGAAATCAGTCTATCAGAAATATCATTCCGGTCAACTGGTTTCCAGATAAATGGTTCCATACTGTAATAAAATAATGTTTGCGATCACCCATGTAACAGAAAATGCTCAAAATGGTCTGTCACTGTAGCAAATGACTATGTGGGTTCTACTTAACGGTCGTATGCATTTGTGTAAGCATAGCACGCATATTCGTGAAGGTGTTAACGCTTCTGCGAAAAATTCATATGTTTTTTGTTTATAGAATGCAGAGTTTTCAACCAAATTTAACACCACTTTCCGAAAATTTGAAAAAGAACAATAAAAACAATATACTGCAATTAAAACATGAATGTATCAAATATTTGATGAGATATGGGCATTTGTATAAAATAATTTTCAATTGCACATGCGTGAAAGATTCCAAAAAAGTTTTTCTTAATTTGGTAGTCAGCTATTTAGGGTAACTTATATAAAGAGTCCAGTCAAATATCGCGAAAATTCAGAAAGATAGGGGCAATAAGTGAGTTGCTTTCTAAAAGCAGCTTTATTATAATGTATTTTCCACACTTGTCAACCAGCTCACTGTATCTTTTTGAGTTTTCACAATATTTGACTGGAATTTTTATAAGAGTTGTCCTAAATAGCTGACTACACAATTAAGAAATAAAAATTTTGGAATTTTTGACGCATGCGCGGTTAAAAATAACTTCATACAAGTGCCCACATCTCATCAAATATTCAATATATTCATGTTTTAATTGCAGAATACAGTTTCTTAGTGTTCTTTAAGTTTTCGGAAAGTTGTGTTAAATTTGGTTGAAAACACTGTGCTCTATAAACAAAAAAAAATTTGAATTTTTCACATAAACGTTAACGCATTTACGAATATGCGTGCTGTGCTTACACAAATTCACATGTCCGGACACACATAGTCATTTGCTACAATGACAGACTATTTTGAGCATTTTCTGTTACGATTGCAAACTTTATTTTATTGTTAAGTTTATTCTTTGTCCCTTAATTATCCCCAAGACTAAATCTGCACTGAAAAATATGGAGTCAAACATGTTCTTTACATCCTCGAAGTTCAAGGGCAATTTGTCAAGTATTTTGGTAGATATTCGTCAAACAGTGTTACAATCGAGAAGCATCCGGTCACTGTTCCTTAACTTTTGGAGGCCAGTGTGTTAACCTGCACAATCAGAATTTAGCAGTTCTACTGCGGTGAAATGGCAAAGTTGATGAAATATTGCTTTGCCATAATTTACATTTATACGCATACAACTTAACACTGAATATTTTTTCCATTTTTTCCTGTAAAATTAAATTCATTTTTTGTTTTATGGTAACTTTCCTAAAGAAGAATGACATATTGCAGTAAATTAAATAAGTAAACAAAATAAAACATTCCATTCTTTGTTATTATAATTACAAAGGGCTAATAAACCCGGACTTCCCGAGTTACAGAACATAGGTGAAAACCATCATATAGGGAAGACTGGGGAAGGTTGACCACAGGAGAGGCTTTACCCACCCTTCAGTTTTCATATTTATTAGAATTTCAGAGTTTTACCTATAGGTGGCAACCAAAGCTACTGAACTGTTCAAACAATAGTCTGTTTCATGAAGATAATTGAAACATGTGTGGAAAAATCCATTGTGAAGTGTCTCCAGCTTAAAAAGTGTACTTTTTAGAAACATTTTGTAAGATTTTCTCAGATAAAACACAGGGCCGAAACTAGCCTTTTTTGCACCCGGGGCAAACATGGATTTTGGCGCACCCCTCCTCCTCTTCGGCAAAATATATTTACAAAGAGAATTTTACTAATTTTCTAATATCCAACTTATTTTAAAATTTAAAATATGTAATCATAAAACATGTAACACTGAACTACGTAATCTACAATGGCGGATCCAAAGGGGAGGTCATGGGGGTCATGACTCCCCTCTGAACACCAACAAAAATATTCTAAAGATCATTTTTAAAATGAAATATACAGTAGAGTCCCGCTTAACCGAGTTATTTTCTTCTGATGGACTGATGGCTTTTATTATTATGAAACAGTCATTATACATGAAGTGTTAGGTGAAGATGAAAGAGCAGCCGTAAAAAGTCAGAACTTTGATTTTCTGGTTGGAATGGGAAAAAAAATGGGATAATTAAAAAAAAAAAGTTTGGCCATTTTTTTTCTCATTCTGACTAGAAAATCAGAGTTCCAACTTTTTACGGCTGCTCTTTCATCTTCACCTAACACTTCATTTATAATGGCTGTTTCATAATAATGGAAACCATCAGTCCATCAAAAGAAAATGATCCATTCCAAAGGTATAATCCTTCATTTGGCGCCCCTACGTTGTGGCGCCCGGAGCACATGCCCCCTCTGCCCCCCCCCCCCCTTAGTTTCGGTCCTGATAAAACATATCATAGAAATCTAAGTAAGTAGGTTTTAAGTAATGTAGAAATGTTGAGCTTTCATTCCAGGCATAAAGATGGTACAGTAAATAAGTTTAAACATAACCATGTGCTATACTTTAAAAAGTGGCAATGTGGGGAGGGTCCTTACCCAATCAGTGTGGGGAGGGTTGACCAGATGGTCAAGCTCCTTAATTAAGTGTTTTTGGAAATATTTTATTACACACATTACATGATGAAGGGTTAATGGTTATATTTCTAAAATAATGTAAATTTATTCTGTAAAGCTACAGTAAAATGAAGTGATAGAAAGGAAAATGTTTAAAAAGGATTAAAAGTAGATGAGAAAAATTGCTATAGAAGCAAGAAAAAATTTAATGGAATATAAACTGGAAAGTTGGTAGAAACTTTTATTTCATTTAAATAGTACCCATAGCAGGTAAATAGAAAGAATGGAAAAGATAGAAAAGGATGAAAGCATCAGTCTTTAAAAATGTTAGGTATCCATTCCACTACAAAAGAGCGTAACATTGATCAAAACACTTTAGAAAGGTATGTAGAAAAATTCACCAAGATGAACACAATGAGATGAAGCCAAACTATGTGCAACCAGTGTTGATAAGCCGAGTGTCTATAAAAGTACGTGTTTAAAACGGAATTATTTTCCTGTGCCTTGAATTCCGTCTAAGCAGGTTTGTTTGCACATCACATTTTTCCAAATATATTATTAATAATAATTAACCCATGTAGCATAATGTTATTCTGTCTTTTTAAAAACTGATTTTATTTCCTTTAACAAATATTTAGTCTAAAATAAAGTGAGTCAAGCTTTCCATATGTGGGAGCCTTGACCCATTATCTTCTCATGTTTAAAATCAATCATTTTTCAACTTTCTTATACAGTACACTTATGTCGCAATTAGGTAGCTTTCATTACAAAAAGCTACCTATTGCAGCCGTTCGGAGGAAAGCGATTTCAAAAAATTTTGGTATATTTTCATCGATCATGACCCCCAGACCTCGAAACCACCCTCCGTTCAAAAGTTGATATATATATATATATATATATATATATATATATATATATATATATATATATATCCATATATATATATATATATATCCATATATATATATATCCATATATATATATATATATATCTGATCTTTGTCATACTGTAACTCTCGTATTAATGAACCGATTTGGACGAAACTCGGTGTGTACATAGTACATACAAATATCTCGACCGAGTTTGTTGGCCAGCTTCATCCGCCATCTTGTATCAAAATGGCGGCCATTTAAAAAAATTTAAAAAATTTAAAATTTGAAATGTGGTACCAAAAAATTTAAAATTGAAAAATATTTTTTTCTTATGTGTTTGACCTTGATACAAAGATTCCGGAGCATTTTTTGTTTTGTCTATATCTTAAAAAATGGCTGAGTTATAGCACTTTGAATTTCCAGCTTGACTGATATCTTGAAACGACTTGATTTTTGTCACACGATAACAGGCGTATTTATGAATCGATTTGGATGTACCTTGGTGTATACATAATACGTACCAATGTCTCGACCGAGTTCGTTGGCCAGCTTCATCCGTCATCTTGTTTCAAAATGGCGGCAATTTAAATTTTTTAAAAAAATTTTAAATTTGAAATGTGGTACCAAAAAATTGAAAATTGAAAAATATTTTTTTATATGTGTTTGACGTTGATACAAAGATTCTGGAGCAGTTTTTGTTTCGTCTATATCTTAAAAAATGGCTGATTTATAGCACTTTGAATTTCTAGCGGGGCTGACATTTTGAAACGACCTGATTTTTATCACGCGATAACAGGCGTATTTATGAACCGATTTGGATGTACCTTGGTGTATACATAATACGTACCAATTTCTCGAACGAGTTCGTTCGCCAGCTTCACCCGCCATATTGTTTCAAAATGGCGGCCATTTAAAATTTTTTTAAAAATTTAAAATTTTAAATGAAGTACCAAAAAAATTGGAAAATGAAAAAGATTTTTTTGTATGTGTTTGACCTTAATACAAAGATTCCGGAACAGTTTTTGTTTCTTCTATAGCTAAAAAAATGCCTGAGTTATAGCATTTTGAATTTCTATTGTGGCTGACATTTTGAAACAACCTGATTTTTGTCACGCGATAACAGGCGTATTTATGAACCGATTTGGATGTAATTTGGTGTGTACATAGTACATACCAATGTCTCGACCGAGTTCGTTGGTCAGCTTCATTCGCCATCTTGTTTCAAAAGGGCTGCCATTTTTAAAAAAAATTAAATTTTAAATTTAAAATGAGTTATCAAAAAATTGAAAAACGAAAAAGATTTTTTTATGTGTTTGACCTTGATACAAAGATTCCGGAGCAGTTTTTGTTTCGTATATATCTTAAAAAATGGTTGAATTATAGCACTTTGAATTTCTAGCATGGCTGACATTTTGAAACGATCTGATATTTGTCACGTGATAACACGCGTATTCATTAACCTATTGCGATGTAAGAAGGCATGTGGATAGTATACATCAATATCTCGACCAAGTTCGCTGGCCAGCTTCATCAGCCATCTTGTTTCAAAATGGAGGCCATTAAATTAAATAAAAAAATATATTTAAAGTAAGGTGCAAAAGAATTAGAAATTGAAAAAGGTTTCTTTCTTAAGTATTTGACCATGATATAAGGATTCTGGAGCATTTTTTGTTTTGTCTTTATCTTAGAAAATGGCTCAGATATAGCAGTTTGAATTTCTAATGTGGGTGACATTTTGAAAAATCTGATTTTTTGCCTGCGAGAGAACTTGTATATATCAACCGATTCCGATGTGAGTGAGCATGTGCACAGGAATTACTAAGATCTCGACCAAGTTCACTCGTTAGCCTCATCCACCATGTTGTCTTAAAATGGCAGGAACTTCAAAATATCGCCGAATTTGGCAACCAAATATAAGTTACTTTAAATAGAAGCAGCTTGGATAAAGCTGACTAATTTCGCGAAATTCTCATTCATAATGATTTAATATTGATAAAGATTAGGATTGAATCTCCTATAATCGGTTTCCACTAAATTGAGCTTCGTGTGTTTGAATAATATAAGCTTGCTTTTTAAAAATAAGGAATGTGAAAGCTACCTCTTCCTCCCGGCACTGGCCGGAAGGACTTTTTTATTTTGATCACTGATTGTATAATGTATAACGAATAAAATGATATATGAAACTTTATTCTAAGTTCAATCTTTAAAAAAATAAGAAACCATTTTGTAAAAAATGAGTCAACCACCCCCAGTCTCCCCTATATTATTTCTGATGTCAATATCCCTTTTTCTCTGCACATACTAAAAAAGGCAAGCGATGAAAGAGGTGGTATTTTCGAAAGGTCCCTTCGAAAGGCAAGAGGCTTATCGTTAAAACGCTTTCTTTTATCAAAATAAATTGCAGTTAATGAGAAAAAAAATTATCAACAAATAATCTCAAAGACTGCGGTAAAAAGTCTCGTAAGGATCTACATTTTTTAGGTGCGTTCGTAATTATATAAATACGTAGCACCTATAGTCATTGTTCAGACCGTCTGTCCGTCCGTCCGCATATAACAGAGCAAAAAATACCCAACCGAATGGCCTGAAATTTTAAATATATAATTGTTGCAAAATTTTGTCGAGTCATTTCAGATTTTATGAAAATCGGATGTATAGTTTAATGACAAGGACAGTCAAACGTTTTCCGTTACATGACGGCCAATGAGAAAACATTATTTCAAGTTCATTTTAATGATGTTACAGCCTTTCGAACAGAATGAGATGGATAGGCACTTATTGAAGTGCACTAAAATATACATTCAGTACAATATGCGGCGCAAAAAATATTTATAAAATGAGCTACAGTACGAATGCACCTTATTTGCAGCGTTTGACGTGCAATTTCCAACTTGTTTTTTAATTGATAACTCTAATAGATTATTTATATTTGAAATATATTTTTAGAATGCCCATTAACGATACTAAAAACCATATTTATATACACAATTAAATTTATAAAATCAAAAAACCCGACTGCGTAAAAAGCGAACTAATTAATTATTTCTCATCAATGTGAGACTATTTTTCAATTCCTACTATTAGCTCACACTCTCGCTATATATATCTCGTTCAAATTTTCAATCGTTAATAAAATACTTATTATTTATCCAATTAAGCTCAAATAAATTTTTTAAAACTTGTAGTGGATGACACTTGATGCTAATCCAGTTTTTTTTCAAATATTAATTCATTAATTAAATTAAATTAATTAATTTTCAATAATCGAGAGAGCCCTCTTCTTGATCAAGGTATTTTAAGACCGAGAGAGCCCTCTTCTTGATCAAGACATTTTAAGCATCATTCAAGAGGAAAGAAGAATGGGAGAAAAAAAATTCTCCTATTGACCTAAGTAGGAATTGACTTATATATATTTTTTTATTACTTGTTTTATATTACTTACCTATTTTTTTTATTTACTTGTATTGATGACTTTTAAGTTGTGTTTCATTGTTAGTTCCTATCTATAAACACTGTTTTGATGAGGTCTATAGATGCCTATGATGGTTAGAGTTGCAGTAAAGCTAGAGATCCTACCTACACAACTTCCAGGTTGTATAATATTTAGACGGAACTTCTGACTGTAAAATAGTCAATGAAACATCGTCTTCATTTTGAAAGACCTATCCAATGATAAGCCACTCAATAGGGTGCGTATTTTTTTTTTTTTTTTTTTTTTTTTTGTGTGTGTGTGTGTGTGTGTGTCTCTACCGCTATTTTGTATTTTACGTTTTGTATTTTACATTTTGAATTTATAAAAACAAAACCTAGCCTATAACCATCGTCCCGTTAAGACGAATCGATAGAGACCTCATACTACATTAAAATCCATTCAGCCGTTGGGATGTTTCGAGGGTACAAAGAAATCCACTTACACAGATACGCGTGAAACACATAACCCTCTTTTCAGTCGGGTAATGAATAACAGCAATAATGCGTTGAAATGTAGTTTTGAAATGTATTAAAAGTGATATTTTTATGAGCTATTTATATTAATTTAAGATCAAACGGAATTATAGTCGTCTGTATGTGGTACAGACAGATTTGAAAAAAAAACATCATGCTTGAAAATTATTTTAGAAACAATAAAAACTGAGTAAATTTCCATACAGTTTTCAAACAAATTGCGATATAGTTTTCAAACAAATTGCATTCGAAAGAATATTTTTTCCCTATTCGGCGGTGTAAAATCTGAAAATGTGCG
This sequence comes from Maratus speciosus, assembly GCA_963932465.1. Classification (NCBI taxonomy): domain Eukaryota; kingdom Metazoa; phylum Arthropoda; class Arachnida; order Araneae; family Salticidae; genus Maratus; species Maratus speciosus. Next base: position 58,900,975 of record OZ010798.1, read on the forward strand.
GTATTTAGAAGTTAAAAAAATTAAAAAAAAATGCAGTAAAAGCGAAATTTTATCGTCTGCTGTTGCCATTCGCAAAATGACGTCAGCGTTACGCACAGACACCTTTATCTTTTATAATATTGCAAAATGACGTCAGCGTTACGCACAGACACGTTTGTCCTTTATAATATAGATAGATATAGTACAGATATGCCATTCAAAGAAAATCAACGTTTTTAACTAATCATTGCTTTTGAATGTAAAGGCAGGTCCATTGGCGAATACAAAAACCATGAACTTTATTTCAGATAACAGAGATAACTATTACTGCATATTAAATTTAAATGAAATAAGACTACAAAAAATATAAAATAAGTCTGAATCATGGTTGGGGAAGTTAAAAACTAGTTTTTGACGTGACAAGGTTTAAACCGTATTTTATCAGTTTAATGACAGCGTACTTTAGTTTTAGTGTACATTGAATTGTAATTAAACATGAAATTATAATTTTTTTTTTTATTTGTGATTAAATTTCCAAATTTTTTATGTTGATTTCTGGTGTGGCTGTTTTGCATACTTGACTGAGTACATTATTTAAAAAAATAAATGTGTAAAGCTTTTATTAGAAATATTTACTCGGCAATATTAATTATTTTAACACATATACGTATATATTTTTTTCATTTGGCCTAAATACAGTACAGCAATATATATATATATATATATATATATATATATATATATATATATATATATATATATATTTATAAGTAAGTGAAGAATTAAATGTTGGGATAAAAGAATTAAAATATATGATATTTCAATTCCTTTATCCCAGAACTAATTTTTGTTATTAACTGACAATCTGACCCCATACTGATGAAATTATCTAAGTTAATTGGGGTCAAATGCTTAATTCACCATACCAGTAAGGGAAAAAAAAAATAGCTATTTACCTTTCCAAATGATGAAATTGTTCTTGCTTTATCTATAAGGAAACTTAATAATGTAAGATGTTTTGAAAAATTTACTTTGAAGACATATATACCAGTTATATATAATTATTCAGGGTCGTACTGGCCCACCGGGCAACGAGGCAAATGCCCGGTGCGCCCATCGTCTTTTTTTTTTTTTTTTTTTTTTTTTTTTTTTTTTTAAAGCACGCTTAAAGTTGTGTATTCTGAAAGGCATAAAATTTTCAAAAATTTTCATTTGGAAAATTAAAAAGTAATGCTTTTTATTTTTTAAAGTATAGCATAAGCAAACTATGTGTGATCAAAGACAATTAGATAACACAATTTCGAGATAACAGAAGTTATCGACAATCAGATATGCCATTATTACACATGGTATCCTGGACCAGACTTTGTTTCAAAGCTTGTACTAAAGATAAATTCTAAGAAAAATAATATTAAGTATTAACTTATTTAGATATACGCCTAAATAAGTTCTGCTCTAAGAATGCTTCTAATAAGTCTGCGTCTAATATGTTTGCATATTTTCTGCGTCTAAGTATTTAGCGACCCTGGTGTTGTCAGGTATTTTTGTATTTCTGTCCTTTGTGCAAGTATAAGCGACGAAACACTGTATAAGAAACATATTCTCATTTTAAATGGATTCATTGGCAGAGAATTTGATAGTCATGGCGCCCTGGTCCAGATTTTATTCAGTACCCCGAAGAATAGTAACTTCCACATAAATTAATATTAGTATTAATAACGTATTTAGCATATTTTCTGTCAAATATTAAGCGCCCGGGGATGCTGCCCGGTAGTTTGATATTTCTGCTTTTTGTAAAAGTACAAAAGACAAGAATAAAAAGGGAATGACAATTTAAGACAGCATATTTTTATTTTTATTTCATTTGGTCCCATTGTCAGAGGCGGCTTTGGTAATCATGACGCCCTTGTTCTGATTTTTTAAAGCGTTTCTGTAAAAATAACTTTCAAAAAACTAATATCGTGTTTTTGTAATCATGGCGCCCTTGGTCAGATATTTTTCAGTGCCTCTTTAAAAATGCCTTTCAAAAAGTTATTATCGTGTTTTTCTAATCATGCGCCCTTGGTCAGATATTTTTCAGCGCCTCTGTAAAAATGCCTTTCAAAAAGTTATTATCGTGTTTTTCTAATCATGCGCCCTTGGTCAGATATTTTTCAGCGCCTCTGTAAAAATGCCTTTCAAAAAGCTATTATCGTGTTTTTCTAATCATGCGCCCTTGATCAGATTTTTTTCAGCGCCTCTGTAAACCTGCTTTTCAGAAAACTATATCGTGTTTTTGTAATCATGGCGTCCTTGGTCAGATTTTTTCAGCGCCTCTGTTAAAATAAGGTAAAAAAATAACTAATATCGTGTTTTTGTAATCATGGCGCCCTTGGTCAGATATTTTTCAGCGCCTCTGTAAAGATGCGTTTCAAAAAGCTATTATCGTGTTTTTGTAATCATGACGCCCTTGGTCAGATTTTTTTTCGGCAACTCTGTAAAAATAAATTTCAAAAAACTAAATCGTGTTTTTGAAATTATGGTGCCCTTGGTCAGATTTCTTCAGCGCCTCTGTAAAAGTAACTTTCAAAAAACTAACATCGTGTTTTTCTAATCATGGCGCCCTTGGTCAGATTTTTTTCAGCGCCTCTGTAAAAATGCCTTTCAAAAAGCTATTATCGTGTTTTTCTAATCATGCGCCCTTGGTCAGATATTTTTCAGCGCCTCCTTAAAGATGCGTTTCAAAAAGCTATTATCGTGTTTTTGTAATCATGGCGCCCTTGGTCAGATTTTTTTTCAGCACTTCTGTAAAAATAAATTTCAAAAAACTAAATCGTGTTTTTGAAATTATGGTGGTGCCCTTGGTCAGATTTCTTCAGCGCCTCTGTAAAAATAACTTTCAAAAAACTAACATCGTGTTTTTGTAATCATGACGCCCTTGGTCAATTTTTTTTTCAGCACCTGTGCAAAAATCAATTTCTAAAAACTAATATCTTGTTTTAGTAGTCATGGCGCCCTTCGTCAAATTTTTTTTCAACGCCTCTGTATAAATAACTTTCAAAAAATTACTATCGTGCTTTTGTCATCACGCCATTCTTGGTCAGATTTTTTAAGCGCCTCTGTAAAAATAACTTCTAAAAAACTAATATCGTGATTTTGTAATCATGGTGCCCTTGGTCACTTGGTCAGACTTTTCAAGTGCCTCTGTAAAAATAACTTTCAAAAAACTATTATCGTGTTTTTGTAATAGCAACCTCCCCCCCTCCCCCCACAGACACGCACACACATACTTACATACACGTTCACTCTTCACAAACAAACACATAAATTGATACTCTTGTTCTACTAAAGTGGAGCATTCCATAGTTTCCTAATGATAATATAAGTGTTAGACCGTCAAGACTAATTCTTCACAAGATTTTGCAATGGAAACTTATGTAAATTTTGCTTTCGAAAGAAGAAAACGTTAATTTTTCATATATATTTAAAAATTCGATTATACTTTTAGCATCCGAAAATGCCAATATCTAAAAACGTTTTTTTTAAAACCGGATCTGCTTAACCGCTTTAAACTTCAAACACTACCTCGATTTATAAATTGAAAAATACACATGTAATGAAAATAAATAGACAAACCACTAAAACTGTAAAAGATGTTTTACAAAAGAATGGGTGAATATAAGTAAAGAGAAGTGCAGTTTGTGTTCAGTTTTCAATGCTGTTAGTCAATAACGTGGGATGGGATCTTGTCCCTAAGAAGACAAATTACCATTTCTGCGGGGTTTCGAGTTAACTAGATAATGGGTTCTATAGACACCCAATGGTTTCTGTAGTAATACCAGATGTGACACTTTTTATTGATTATACTGTATTCTGAGATTTCTGGTGCTCAATATCTTTCTGCTGGAGGTATTTTCTCATGAAATACTAATTAACGGACGACACAAGATTCTTCTTCTTCTTTTAATTTTTTTTCCACATTAAGCAATTAATGGGGTTGGTCACCCAGCTTCCGATTTCTCCTCACTAATGTAAAGTCTATGGACATTGGATAGATTCATATATTTGAAATATCTCCTCGGGAAATTAATATTTTTAACTTCTATTTTTTGTGTACACTTCCTAAAAGTTTCTTTTTTTTTTTCTTAGTTCTCAAGATATTTCTAAGGTATAGGCTTAATTTTATATGAAGTGTTAAAATCTTACGAGTGTGTCAAGTGTTAAAATTTTAAGAAGAATTCACAGAAAAAAAGATGCTAAAGATGTGAATTTTTCGAGAAGATATTTTAAATATACGAATGCATCAAAAGTTTATAGACTTAGCATTACGGAGGAGAATTTGGAAGTTGAGTGACGAGCCCCCTCAAGTATTTCTATTTTCTTTGACTTTGTTTTTTATTTTGTAATACAATGCTTAAATATAATTTTGATACATATTACTTTTGAAAAATGTAAATATATTTGAAATTATTGCCTCTTTTCTGGTGCGTTTTTTGTGCGTGTGAGTTGCGGCGAACATTGTAGTTTAAATTTAGCTTATCTGAAATTAAAATATACAGTAATTTTTAATTAAATATGACTTATTTTAGTGACTAGACGGGACAAAGAGTGGAAATTACGAAAAGCTTTTTTTATTATTATTTTATTTTATTTTTTTTTTTTTAATGCTGATTATTTGAAGAGGGTATTCAACTTTTACCGTAGAAAAATACTGATTTATGATGATAAAAAAAAAAAAAAAAGTCCTTAATGCACTGCATAATTATATAAGAAAAAAAGCTGACAAAAGTAAAACAATTCATTATTATTAAAGTAATCGTGTCGTAGTCAACAATTTAAAAATGCAATTTTGAGAAAATTTTTATTAGTTTAAATTTTATGTTATAATTATAATATAATGCTTATTGTTTTTTTTTTTTTTTTTTTTTTTTTTTTTTTTACTTACATAGAATCGTCTATTCCAGATTTTGGCCACATAAAGAAGTTTTCCGTGGATAAAGCCGCTAAAATAAAACTCGATTTTCTGAAATTTATAAGTTATGATTACGTGGTAAATCCTTAAAGCGGTTCTCAAAGAAATATTTTTTAACGTTAAATAATGCGAAAAATTCTGCTCATTTACAAACATAAAAATAGTGTTCGACAGAAGCCGAATTTCGTTTACCTTCCTAGTTTCGACCGAAAACGAAAGCGAAACTGTTTTAAAAATAAATTCAAAGTAATTAACATAAACATATACATATATGCATGTTATCTGAATAATGTTTTGAGTAGAAACAGCAGTACATAATTATTAATTAAAAAATAATTTGATTGAAACAAAAATAATTCAATATAAGGTGCTATAAACATAAAAAATTATTAAAAAATAATTTAATTTAAAAATAACGATTAGTAATACCTTCTAAATTTATCCCCTTGTATGTGAATACATACTATGTGCGGCTCAACAGATGGGAGTGCCGTTTGGGGGAGGCTAGGGAAGGGCAGTTATAGTAATATCGAATATTCGCCAGTACTTTCGCCGAAACTAAGACTTTGGGCTGAAAACAAAAATGAAACCGAATATTCGGCCAAACTGTACATAAAAGAAAAGACTTGTAGTAGAGGTCTGCACGGGCCGACATTTCCAGGCCCGGGCCCGGCCTGACTCGGAGAAAAAAAAATTCGGCCCGACCCGTAAAAAAAAATATTGGCCCGGCCCGGACCGGCCCGGTAAAAAAGTTAAAAGTTCGGCCCGAGCCCGGCCCGTAGCAAAAAATTATTGGCCCGGCCCAGCCCGGTATAAAAGTTAAAATCTCGGCCCGAGCCCGCCACGGCCCAAGTGAATTTCTACAAAACATTGATTTTTACGTCGATTTGGTTAAAAATTTGTCTCGTACGAGGAGTTCAAGCCAAAAATATTTATCTTAACTTTTCTTTTCATGTTTATAATCTTCATTTTTATAGAAGTGCCGCAGGGTGCGATATTTATTTTTTTAATGAATCTCTTTTTCTTGTATGTAAATGTTTCAGTTATCATTAATATTGTTAATCCATATTCCATGTATTGAAGCGTTAAATATCTGAAAAATGCTATACAGTAAAATCTAAGACTGAATTGCATAGAAAAGGGAAAAAAAAAATGCGTTCACAAGTTCCAATCTTAGCAAGTGTAAATGTATTACATATTATTTTCTTACGTAGTAGTATATTAATTTTGCATGGATCAACACGTTTTTCAGTTTAAAACGAGATTCCGTCATAGACAGGTTCTTTTTCACACGTTTTACTATATTTTAATTTAACTGTATTTTAATAAGCGTAGAAATCTACTACTCTTTAAAAAGAATGAATTTGAATGTTTAATTGTAGGATAATGGCGATTTAAAAATGTATGCATTTTTTGACAAAAAATTTGTGCCAAGCCTAATTTTACTGACATTTGAACGGACCAGGCCACGCCGAGACAATGATTTTCATACGGGCTGGGTGAAAACTAGGAATGAAAATTTTGGGCCATGAAGATTAGGAATGAAACCAGTACCCGGGTGTGTGCAGACAAAATAAGTTAGGGCCGGCCCGACCCGAAACTTCAGGGAAAAAGTAAGGCCCGGCCCTTAAAGAGTAGGCTAGACCCGGCCCGATTGCCGTGAATGAAAATAGATGCTCGGCGCGCGGCCGGGCCGGGTGTTTATTAGTTTGGATTTTTGTGACATCTTCAAAATTTGTCTAATGTATTTCTTTATTTTCTCTTTATAACTGTTGCGAAAAAATAAAAAATCCCTGCCGGCCCGGCCTACAGGCGGAGGTAGATTTCGAAGTCAGGTATACTAATTTCACAAACAAAAACTAAATCATGATTAGAGATAAAACCACTTTAACAATTTTGTCTGGCCGCTTTTGACAAGTTTTTATTTCATTTTTATATAATGGCTAGTTTTAGCAGAATCATGTTAGGGTGGTATTCAAAAAAATACTTTTCCATGCTCAACAACTCGAAATTTTCTGGCATAACTCCAGATTCATTTTTAATAAAAAAAATATGAAACTTGCTGACGCGATTTTTGAAGAGATTTATAAGCGACCTGTATTTTTATTTTTCGTTCAATTAATTAAAACTTGATATATAAAAAATTACTTTCTTAGAAGGACAATATTTTTCGTTTCTAACACAATCGCTTCGGGAAATTCCGTTCAAAATGCCCACCTTGTCATCATTTTTTGAAATATATTCCGCCTCTATCCAAAAATCGATCATTACGATAGATTATATAGTTTCTGAATAAGCGAATCTACCAATTAAATTCGTTTGAGAGCAAAAATTAATTTAAAAATGAGTCAGAAAATAAGCAGTTTGGATTTGAGTGCATCCTTAATACAATGATTTTTCCAACACAATCCGCTTCGGGAAATTCGGTTCAAAATGCCCACTTTAACAGCATTTTTTAAAAATATATTCTGCCTCTATCAAAAAATCAACCATTACGGTACATTACATAGTTTCTGAGTAAGAAAACGTACCAATTGGAAGCCTTTGAGAGCAAAAATGAATTGTAAAATGAGTCAGAAAATAAGCAGTTTGGATTTGAGTACACCCTTACTAAGATGATTTTTTCTTCAACCGCTATTTGCAAGACATTATTAAAATGACACTTTCATTTTCAGAACTGGTTTTGAAAGTGAAAGTAACTTTGTTAAAAATATCTGTGACCAAAATCGAAAAAGTGAAAAAGGTGCGCTGTAGAGATGGACCTCGGCTATCCAATGCAAAAAAAAATTATTTAAAAATGTCGAAATGCAAACAAGATATTAGAAAAATCCCTCCCCATAGGATTAGCATTAGCTCGTGAGTGTCTTCGTGAGTGCCGGCAGGGACAGGACCCTCAAGTCATCAGTTCGGGTTTCAGTTGTTGATATAGAAGTTTTCTAGTGAATTTGGCGCCAGTTTGTCTTTGATTTTCAATGTTTCTCTTATTTTAGCCCTCCTAATCTGTCCCATATCTCTTAATATTAGAATGCTATTGTTAAAACAAAATTGCACTGCAAATTATGTGTTTTCAAGATTTTAAGTGTCGCGCCTCAGGGAAGAGGATTTTTCAAAATTATTTTACCCCACTCATGTAACGTATTAAAATAAGGGTAATCTCATAACCTTTCTAAATCTGCCTTTCTTTTGTCAATCCACCGTTAATTTTAGACCTCTGGGCTTAAAATGTTCTAAAGGAATATACTTAGCGGCGGTTTTTTTTTCGTACTCTGGTACGGTATCTTCCACTCATAGGAAAATTATAAGACTAACATAGAATTGTGTCTAAAATCGAATAAAGAATATGGACATATGTTTCTTAATTTTAACTCCCTTCTTCGCCTCAAGAGGGCGCTTTAAAGTTTTGTTTCTTCAAACCTTTAGTATACTGTTTGTGCAAAAATTATAAAATTCCCAAAATAAAGTCTGTTCACTCTTCCCTATCTTTTCGTATCAATTTTATTTTTACTACCACCAGGGGACGCCGCCCAGTGAAACATTTTACTTTTAGCCTCAGGCTATTGGTATTTTTCATCTGTTTTTCATAATATTTTGTCTCATTATTTTTCTTCATTGTAGATACTATTCTCCAAGTTCTTGACACATTCTGACAACTCGGGCACTCATTCTGGACCAGCTGTGGCCCATCGGGCCCCTCTCCATTTGTCTGGCTCTAATCACACGCTTCACTTGTTCTTTTACCATTTTTCTTTTTCTTCAAATTTTTTCTTATTCAATGGTTTGGTTTTTTTTACCATTCTCAATTTCCCTAGTCCTCTCTTACATGAAGTTAACTTTCATCCTTGGTCTGCCCTACTGTCAATTTGGGGCCTAATGCCGCTTCGGGGGAGGGGGGGGGGGCGTTTTTTCTACCTTTTCCAGACCCATCATCTAATACCACGTTGGTAAGGATTGGAAGATTAAAATTATCCAAAATACCAAAAATGAAGTCCATTGAAGTTTTATTTTAGTTATAGAATTCCCTATTAGCGGATATATTTGTCTGTTTACCTTTCTATTTTTCGATAACGCTCCTTTGTCTTCGATAAACGGAGAAATTCAACATCATTAGACACACTTTAGACATTTAGGGAACTTTAACTTGTATCAAACCTTCTGCCTTTATCGAAAAGAAGAAAATGCTAATCGATTCTAGCTAATGCGCCTAAAATAAAAAATGAGCTAGTAAATGTGTCAAAAACTAGCTACTTCGGATTTCGATACAGACTTGAAGAGTCATGTTGGAATCGCTAGGCACTGGAAAACAATTTCCGTATGAGACAGGCTCCCTCTTAGCAGTTATATATGTCTGGTTATCCTTCCGTTTTTCGATAAAGCTGTCTTGTTTTTGATAAACGGAGAAATTCCACAGCATTTGATACACTTTAGACATTTAGGGAACTTTAACTTGTATCAAACCTTTTGCCTTTATCGAAAAGAAGAAAATGCTAATCGATTCTAGCTAATGCGCCTAAAATAAACAAGTTGGAAATTGCTCGTCAAAACGTGGCAAATGAGGTGCGTTCGTACTGTAACTATTTTTATAAATATTTTTTGCACCGCATATTGTACTGAATGTATATTTTAGTGCACTTCATAAGTGCCTATCCATTTCATTCTGTTCAAAAGGCTATAACATCATTAATTTGCACTTGAAGTAATTTTTTCGCATTGGCCGTAATATAAAGGAAAAATTTTGACGGTCCCTGTAATTAAACTGTACGTCGGATTTTCATAAAATCTGAAATGACACGACAAAATCTTGAAGCAATTATATATTTAAAATTTCAGACCCTTCGGAAGGCTGTAACATCATTAAAATGCACTTGCAATAATTTTTCCCATTGGCCGTAATGTAACGGAAAACTTTTGACTGTCCCTGTAATTAAACTATACATCCGATTTTCATAAAATTTGAAATGACTCGACAAAATCTTGAAGCAATTATATATTTAAAATTTCAGACCCTTCGAAAGGCTGTAACATCATTAAAATGCACTTGCAATAATTTTTCCCATTGGCCGTAATGTAACGGAAAACTTTTGACTGTCCCTGTAATTAAACTATACATCCGATTTTCATAAAATTTGAAATGACTCGACAAAATCTTGAAGCAATTATATATTTAAAATTTCAGGCCCTTCGGAAGGCTGTAACATCATTAAAATGCACTTGCAATAATTTTTCCCATTGACCGTAATGCAACGGAAAACTTTTGACTGTCCCTGTAATTAAACTATACATCCGATTTTCATAAAATTTGAAATGACTCGACAAAATTATGCAACAATTATATATTTTAAATTTCAAACGATTCGGTTGGGTACTTTTTGCTCTGTTATATGCGGACAGACGGACTGAACGACAGCTATAGGTGCTACGTATTTATATAATTACGAACGCACCTAAAAATGAGCTAGTTAATGTGTCAGAAACTAGCTACTTTGGATTTCGATACAGACTTGAAGAATCATGTTGGAATCGCTAGGCACTGGAAAACAATTTCCGTGTTAGGCAGGTTCCCTCTCAGCAGTTATGTATGTTTGGTTATCCTTCCGTTTTTCGATAAAGCTGTCTTGTTTTTGATAAACGGAGAAATTCCACGGCATTTGATACACTTTAGACGTTTAGGGAACTTTAATTTGTATCAAACCTTTTGCCTTTATCGAAAAGAGGGAAATGCTAATCGATTCTAGCTAATGCGTCTAAAATAAAAAATGAGTTTTTAAATGAGTCATAAAATAGCTACTTTGGATTTCGATACAGACTTACAGAATCATGTTGGAATCGCTAGGTACTGAAAAACAGTTTCCGTGTTAGACAGGTTCCCTCTTGGCAGGTATCTTTACTATCCTTACGTTTTTCGAAAGAAACTTTTGTTTTCGATCAATGGGGAAATTTCACATTATTTGGCATTTAGGGGAACTTTAAACTGTATCAAACCTTTTGGAGTTATCTAAAAAGTATAGAAAGGTTATTTGATTCATCAAATGCGCCATAGTTACGCGATTTGGACATTGCAGTTTCATAAAGAAGAAAGGGGAATTTATTCCAATGCAAAGAAAATCATTTTAAAATACTGAAATTTAAATGAGATATCTTTATAAATTTCTTCCATAAGATTAGCATTAGCGAGCAGGTCTTTTCGCTTGACTGAAGTAACCCCTTAAGCCTAAATCGGGAGCAAATAATTGCGATAGCAGAATTATCGATCAAGCCCTATCACTACTATGAAATTTTCGGCCAGAATAATAGCTAAGTTTTCCAACAATTGTTTTTAACTTCTCTCCTTATAATCGATTGTAAAACATCTCGATTGTATATTCTAGGAATTAATCGATGGTTGTATCGATTGTGATTTTTTACGATGACGATTTTTCTCGATTGTCGAATTTTCGAGAATCGCCCATCACTATTGCTACCTACGAACTAAAGTGAATAATAACGAAACCTGTAGTAATAATGTTAAATAATATTTTCTTTCATGCAGTTTCAGACTATATATATATATATATATATATATATATATATATATATATATATATATATATATATATATTTAAACTGTTTAAATAGCGGGATTCAAACCAAATGCTTCACTATGATAATTTTTTAATGTTGAAAAAATAAAGAAATAAAACAATTTTTTTAAATAATTCACGTAAAATAGACGTCATTATTGCCCTAAACCAAAATTAATTTTCTGAAATTTTTTACACCATAAATAGTATTTGTATCCTAGAGATTGTATTATATAAAATGTTATTCAATTGTATAAAATAATGTTTTGCACTTTTGAGTTTTGACCCAACGAAATTGTTTTTGTTTGTTTTATTTTAATATTTTATTTTCCATTTGGAGATAATTGTATGGAGATTGTTATTCGGATATTCGGGGTAAAGTATGAATTAACTCATTAGATAAGGTGAGCAGATTTCGAAAATAGAGATAGCTTTTTTAGAAAAGTTTGGTGGAAAAAAAATACCTCTAAGTTGGCAACACTGGTCTAACATCAGAAGTGCAATGTTTTGCGGGGAACTATTTTTGTGTAAATTACATTTCTATAGTATAAAATACTAATTTGGTTGTCATAATTATTTTAGGAATAAAGTTTTCGCTATAACAAAATAGTCGTATATATTTTTAAAGTATTTTTTTTACACATAATTTGCATAGTATGTATGTGTGTGTGTGTGTTCCATTAAAAATTGGTCGCTCCAAGAGGTGGTCTCTTAAGGGAGGTCATGTTTAAATCTAGATTTTAATTGTTGAAAAAAGGTAACAATGTTACTAAAATTTATTTTTCACATTAGGAAAAAAATATGCAATTAACTTATGTTTTGATACTTAAACTTTTATAAGTTAATTACTGGAGAGTGTAAAAAATGAATACGTTGACGTTTGCTTTGATTTTACGGTTTTATCTTTTATAACTTTTATTTCGAAATCCTTTCGAAGTTCAGTAAATAAATGCTTTTTTTTTTTTTTTTTTTTTTGGATGCCAACAAATAATGACGATTTCATTCATTTATCTATTTCCTTGAGAGCTTCCTGACAGAATTTGGCAGGGAAGTGTATTGACCGTCATCCTTAATTTGTCACCAGAGTTAAATTCATTGTCTAAAAAGGCACACAGGAGTTTAAATACTTAAAAGTTAGCGGAATAAAAAAAAATCTAAACTTAGTTTAGAAGTTTGACGACTAATGCGCTCTCCGGAATTATTTTTCTAATAAAACCTTCTTCAGGCGACCAGGAAAAAACGGAATTTGTTTCGTTTTCTTCAAAGAAATGGGTCGCTCATGGAGGGAGTTCAACTGGGATAGTCTCTGACAGGGAGGTAAAATTAGTATTGAGCCTATGGGAATAAATTTTGTTCTATGCAAAAATGATCGTTCGGGGAGGTGGTCGCACAGGGAGGTTTCACTGTAAGTGTATATAAGAGGTGTCCCACCGAAATAAAGCCACCGTGATTGTGTGCTGTAATTGGACACGAAAAAAACCAATAAGAACGAAACAAATATATAAAGAAAAAATATATATACAAATACATATTTACAAGGAGTAACTCACTCCCTGCCTTACTTGGGCAGGAAAAAAATGTATTTGTAAAAAAAAGAGGGGGGGGGGGAATGTCCCGCCGAAATAAAGCCACTACTGTTAATAGACAATATGTCCGCCATGGTTATATATGACGTGGAATATACGATGTGGCATACCATTTACCAATCCTTGGAAGAAAATAGCATCAATATTCTCCCACGCTTCAATGATGACGACCTTCAATTTTGTCACAGACTGAAACTGTCTGTTATTGGCATATACAGCCCTACTGAGGATACCTCATACATTTTCTTGGGGATTGAGATCAGGAAAAATGTACAGGTGATTCCATGACATGTACCCGATTATCCAAAACCCATTCCCAGGAGGATTTTTGAACGTGAATGGAGGTCTTGTCCGCCTGGAAGATCCAACTTAGTCTACAAAGTCTCTTTGCAAATGACAGTAAATGGTTTTCTAGCATTTCTTGGTAATCGGTAGGCTTCATGCGGCCTGAGAGAAAAGCCAGGTTATGTTTATCTCCATAACCGATGCCTTCCCACACCGTTAATGAGCCTCCACTTTGCTGTCTTTTGGAAAAAATTTCTCTTCTTTCCTCATGTCATACCAATAGAAAGCAAGGTCGTCTGGCCCATCCAAATTAATGTTTTTCTCATCTGAGACTATAACACGATGCCACTGGTCCTTCCAGGTTCGATGATATTTGGCCTAATCGACTTCCCATTGCATGTGGATAACTTTCAACACGGGCAGCTGTTTCCTTTTCTTGTGTTGCAAGATGCCTATACGTTTTTCAATTCGTTTCAAGGTTGATTCTGTCACAGGGATGTTATCTTCGTTTGTCAACTGTTTTAGGGAAATACCACCTCGTGAAGACGACGCAAAACTTCTCTTTTCTGCCTGGAAGTCATTTTTCTGCATGTACACCACTTTTTTTTATACCCGTACGTATTTCCCTGATTTACAAAATTGTTTGTTACGGTTTTAGATCGTTTGATTTGTTTAGATATTAGTCTATGTGAAAGACCTTTTTCCTTAAAAGTTGTTATTTGTCCTTTTTCGAACTTTGATAGGTGGGTTTTCATTCCCATTCCAATACTGAAGGAGAAATAGAAAATTCAGCCTTCTAAAGTCTGCAGAAATTCCGACTGGCTCAGAATAAGTATTTGACAACTTCCTGACATCATAAAAATGTTGACCTGCAGCAGCTCGAATGTCGGTAGTTACCAATACGTACTAATATTGACTGTGGCTTTATTTCGGCGGGACACTTTTCCCCCTCTTTTTTTACACATTCATCTTTTTCTCCTGCCCAGGTGGGGCAGGGAATGAGTTACTATGTATTATGTATTTGTATATGGATATAATTTCTTAATATATTTGTCTTGTTCTTATTTGTTTGTTTCGTGTCCAGTTACGGCACAGAATTAGGGTGGCTTTATTTCGTTGGGACACACCTTATATATATATGCATTTGGGCCTTTTTGTAAGGCAATCGGCGCCCTTTTTATCCATTTTGCCACCGCCCTAACAGTTATGCCAGTACGACCCTGTAATTATTAAATGAGTTATGTTTATAATTTTAGTTTTTCAAAAGTTTGTTATTATCTTTTAGGCTGTTTTGTTTAGATATTTTTTTTGGTTGGGGGGAGAGGAGGGGGGCATCTCTGCACTTTTTTTTCAGGCAGTAGTTTCAAATTACTCTATATTATGTATAAAATAAATAATAGTAAATAGATAATTATAGTGTTCAATTAACATTTTGAGGAAGGATTTTTTTTTTTTTTTTTTTTTTTTTTTTCGCTTGGCGCCAAAACAATTTTTCCTCGCATATTTGGGAATATTATATGTGCAAAATTCAATTTTATAATGTTTTGAAATGTCTTTAAAATAATTAAAAATTATACTTATTCGTAATTTAGTTATAGAAATATGTGTTTAAATACAAAAATAACAACATTTAAAACTTAGATTTTTTTTTTTAAACAGAATATCTCTAAAAACTTTTAAAATAATAATATTTTTACATTTAAACACATATTTCTATAATTAAATTACGAATTAGCTACAATTTGTAATTATTTTTTAAGACATTTTAAGACGTTATAATATTGAATTTTACACATAATAGTCACAAATATGCAAGGAAAAAGTCTTTACATCGGCGGGCGCCTAGCCAATATATATATAAAAACTTCCTCAAAATGTTTATTGAACACCATAATTATTTATTCACTATTATTTATTTTATATATAATATGGAGTAATTTGAATAAAAGCACAAAGATACCCCCCCCCCCCCCCAAGAAAAAAAAAAGAAAAACAAGTCTAAAATTCTACATCAAACGTTGCAAATGAGGGTACGTTTGTACTATAACTAGCTTTATTAATATTCAGATCTTGGTGCAATAGCTGTTGCACTCTTATCGAAAATTCATGAATACAAAATTCATTAGGATTCTACGGATTAAATTCAGTAATACGGAAAGAATAGGACTCCATCTTAAATAGGACGTCATCACATGGCAACCTACCCATAGGATATCATTGAATTAATGACGTATGATAGGATTTAACAGAATAATTACCATGGCAACCTAAAATCATTACCTATCACGGGATATCGTTCAATTAATTACGCATGATTGTATTTAACAGAATGAAGAAAACTTTTATTAATATCTTTTAAGTTTTGATTCGATTTTCATAAAATTTGAAATGAATCAACACAATTCTGTAACAATTCTATCTATTAAATTTCAAACAATTCGGTTGGGTAGTTTTTGCACTGTTATATGCGGACGGGCCAGGCGACGACAATAGGTGGTACGAATTTATATAATTACGAACGCACCTAAAAACAACTACCTAAACAAAGCAGCTTAAAATCTAATTAAACTTTTGAAAAACTAACTATATCAACATAACAATATAACGTATCGCAACCTTGCTTCAAAAGTGGCATAACTCAAAAAACTTCGCTTTTCAGGAAATTAGAAAAACTATTTCCGGGCTACAGAAGGGTCAATGATCATCTTTCAAACGCAACTGGGTCAATATCACAAAATATGGAAATTGCACTCCGCACAATAAAATTTCTATTTAATGTTATATAATGCAATTTTCTTTTTTACATTCTAATAAAAAATATTCCTAGAAGTATTTACAAGAGATGTTATATTCATAATAACACAAAAATAAAGCAATTAAAAGACTTAAAACTTCAGATTGTCATTTTCCTGG
The DNA here is from genome assembly GCA_963932465.1 of Maratus speciosus. NCBI lineage: Eukaryota > Metazoa > Arthropoda > Arachnida > Araneae > Salticidae > Maratus > Maratus speciosus. The sequence goes on from OZ010798.1 coordinate 58,917,246, forward strand.
CATGTCACACTGTAATGTGTGCACAGTAAAAGGCTTTCGCTATCATGTACAAATACCTTTTTCTAGTTTTTTTTTAAATTTCTAATTAATAATTATACCTTATATAACACATATATGTGGAAGGTAACACGTTCTGTATTTTACTAATAATTTCCCATAATTAAAATATGATTAACACTGAAAATGACACTTTAGTTCTTTATGAGGTATAAAGATGGCGCTGCAGAGTAATTCTTCTTGTTCTTGATGACATAGTTCAAGTCAGAAGTATAGTAAAATCATTGTTACCAGCAAGATCTTTTAAATATATCTTTGAAAATGATGTGCTTAAAGGCTTTGTAAAAATTGAGTAGACTTTTATTACATCATCTTCCTGGCTTCTATAAATTACAAATAAAACTGAATAATTTGAGGTACTATAGAGGAAACCTGTTCCTTTAAACAAAATTAAAATGTTAGATCTAAAAATAAAAAAATACAAGATTGTGAAAAATGTTTTAGAATGAAATTGTCATTGTCCTGGCGGTCATTATCCTGGCATACATATGCCAAGAAAATGGCACATGATTATAATTACATAAAAATGAACTTAAGCTCTTCAAACTTTAACAATTTTACATATAAATTCCTTTATTCAGCTGTGGCACCAACATTAAAACAACAACAACAACAACAAAAACAGAAGCTTTGAAACGATTTAAGTTTTCAAAATTTTTGTTTTCAAAATCTCTGATTTTGTGATATTCACCCAACTGCTACTTGGTGGCTGAATGCTCAGTGTACTATCTGGTACTTTAGGTGATTGGTAGAGGCGTACAAACCAAATAGAACGGCAGCCATAACTCAAAAAACCTATTTTTTGAGTTGTGACACTTTTGAAGCAAGAGTGCGATATGTTTAATAAAATATTAATATTTTGCTTCAGAACTACCAAATAACAAACATGCGATAGCACATCACTAATTTTGAACATTCCTCTAAACCTGAGCTATTTCGTATCTGAGGTGTATGAATCCAAAGTTTGAAAATATTCAAAAGAGGCAAAATTAGCTTGAAAAGAATAAAGAACTACTGCTATGTTAACAAATTCATATATGTCGAATAGTTCTTTTCTGTCATTCCCTTGGGAATTCCTTTCAACCAAGTCACAGGATTAGTTGGTCTAGCATAGAGGTCTGCATGGGTCGAAATTTCTAGGCCCGGGCCCAGCCCGACTCATAGAAAAAAGATCGGCCCGGCCCGGTATAACAGCTAAAATTTCAGCCTGAGACCGGCGCGGTCCGGCTGTTTCTACAAAACATTGATTTTTGGGTGGATATTGTTAATCCATATTCCATGTATTGAAGTGTTAAAAAATCTGAAAAATGCCATACAGTAAAATCTATGATGGAATGGCATAGAAAAGAAAAAAAATTCGTTATAAACAAGTTCCCTTCTTAGCAAGTGTAAATGTATTATATATTCTTTTCTTTATTAGTATATTAATTTTGCATGGATCAACGCGTTTTACAGTTTAAAACAGGATTCCGTCATAGGCATGTTCTTTTTCACACGTTTTACTATATTTTAATTTAGCTATATTTTAATAAGCGTAGAAATCTACTATTCTTTAAAAAAGAATGAATTTTAATGTTTAAGTGTAGAATAATGGCGATTTAAAAAAGTATGCCTTTTTGCAAAAATTGTTGGTCCAAGCCTAATTTTACTGACCTTTGAACGGACTAGGCCACGCCGAGACAATGATTTTCATACAGGCTGGGTCAAATCTAGGACTGAAAATTTGGGACATGAAGACTAGGAATGAGTATCGGCTCTGTACAGAAAAAATAAGTTAGGCCCGGCCCGAACTTTCACGAAAAAAGTAAGGCACGAACCTGGCCCGGCCCGTAAAGATTAGTCACTAGGTCCGGCCCGAGTGCCAATGAATGAAAATAGGCGGGCTTCGAGCCAAGGGCCGGCCCGTGCAGATCTCTGGTCTAGTAATTTCACTAAAATAAGATAAAGAAAATAGTGTGATTCACAGGCTTCAGATGCAATTTCTGAGAGGAAGACAATTAAGAAATGTACTTTTGCTCATACACGAGCAGACACAATTTACACACTGGTTAATCCATCACCCTGATATTTATATCCCATTCGCACCGGATATTCAAGATATCTCAGACCACCGAACTCGTCGAGAAAGTTCCACAAACTTTCTGAGTGAGTTTCAACTTTCTTTGGTTAAATACACCTATCAACACTCACTCTGACTTAGAGATCTGCACGGGCCCGAGGCCCGTACCCGGCCCGGCCCGCGGCTGGGCCGGGCCGGCGGAATGAAGGCGAATTTTCAAACGGGCCGGCAGAATTAGGAATTTTTTTTTCAACGGGCCGGGCCGGGCCGGCAAAAAAATTAATCGGGCCTATCGGCCTGATATAAGAATTTAAGCGAAGCAGATAAAATACGAGCCATTTTCAATGAATATGATTTTCTCGAGAAGTATAAATGTGCGTCACGAGCCGATACGAGTTTAACAACATCGAAACAGAAATTTAACATGTCCATCGTAGAGATCGGCATCGTACAGTTACAAGATGTCTGATTCCGAGTTTAATTTTTTTTCAGCAGACTCGTGCCGGGACGGAACTGGTCTTAATCGATCTCAGGATGTGTAGAACAGTCATTGTGTTTTGTAGTATTAATAGTGATAATGAACTTCTCTTAACAGTATCTTTGGAAATATACCTTAAGGTGGTTCTCATATTCACTACTCAACAATGCGAAGCTTTCAGACACATTTTCTGACAAAATTTTTAACTATAAAGGAATAAAATTGACAGGCCTGCCTATTGAAGGCATTTGGAAACGAATAGCTTTTTCCATATTTGATAAATTTCTTACAGAGATAAGAGATTCCTGTCACGTGACTGTACGTTTTTCTCCTTTCCTGTGCTATTGCTTCCGGAAATTCGATTCAAAACGCTAACTTTGACAGTATTTTCAGAAAGATATATTGCTTTTATCTATAAAAAAAACGACATTTACATAGCTTCTGAATAAGAATACCTGCCAATCTTACGCGTTTCCGAAAAGAAAAGAATTCGTAAATGTGTCGAAATGTAGCTCCTTTGGATTTGAGAAAAGCCTTAAAAATGAGAGAAATATTTTCACAAATCTACTTTTTATTATACAGCTTCAAAAGTTATTATGTTTTTAATCCTTTATTCTGAACTACATTAATCTTCTAATGAATCCTTATTTCCATTTTGAAATGTCTGTAGACACGATGACTAAAACACTGTAAGTAATCGTTAATGTTTACTATTGTGTGTTTTCTGTTTTGCGAACATCATAGTAATATAAAATATACTGTAAAATGTTCCCATAAATATGTATGTAGTATTCATTAAAAGAATCTTAATTGTATGTTGAGAAAAAACGGATTTTTTTTTCTTTTTTCTTTTTCTTTTTTTTTTTTTGTAGAAATTGTGTCGGGCCGGGCCGGGCCTGTTTTCACTGATTTTTGTACGGGCCGGGCTGAGAACTGTAAAAATGCAAACGGGCCGGGCCGGGCCGGGCTCGGGCCGAACTTCCAATTTTACACCGGGCCGACCGGGCCTGGAAATTCCGGCCCGTGCAGACCTCTATTCTGACTGGCTATAAATCTTCGTTTTAACTGATTGACTGTTGCGGCCGTTTTTATTTTATGCGCATGAGCACACTTTACGTTTGTTCAGGTCTCAGAGATAGTGACGTTTACCGAGTTATCTTAGATGAGTTTTTGCGATGTGAACAGGTATTCAATTCCGGGACGGTACCACCTCAAAAATCACGGTCTAAGATATCTTAAATATCCGGTGCGAACGGGATACTAGAATGAAAAAGATACACCAAGAAATGAAAAGGTTCTAGAGCTAGTGTCATTCTTCTTTCCGGAGTCTCAATGTGTGGCTGCGGGGATTTTTCTTTCATCAGTTCTATTAATACTGAATCAGCACCTACACTTGACACAAAGCTTTCCGACGATTTTTCACGTCACTGTTCGATGACCGATGACGCTTTTCCCAAGAGGGAACTCCGCACTTTTCGTGCACATTAAAAAAGATTTGTTGTTACTTCTCTGAATTATTCCACTACATGATCTTTTTTTAAAAGACAAATTTGACGTTTATTTTTGATTTTGTTCCTACTTTGTAAACAAAGAAAGGTATTAACAACAGTATCATGTAGGTGTTGACTGAACATAAATCAGCTAAAGTTACAATATCTCGTTGAAGACTATCCAGTCTAACACTATACTCCCTATAGGAAAAATTGGCTTTTCAAGGACAAACGTCCTCTTTTCATTATCCCTTCCTTGGTCACACCTTGGCCCTTATCTTAGGTTAGTAACTATGGTAACGAAGGGAAAATGAAGTGAGGGCGTTTGTCCTTGAAAGCCGCTTTTTTCTACAGGGAGTATATAATGGGTTTAATCTGTATTAAGGGGACAGATCACGTTGACGGTTTAAAGGAAATCGATTTTTCAAAATAAATAAATAAACTGTCAAGTGCGAGTATTACTCGGCCTCAGAGGGTTCTGTACAATAAATATACGTATTATTAAAAAATCGTCGCTAAAAGAATAACACTTTGTAAAAACTATACAACGTAGGGTTTGGTATAGCTGCATATATACTAGAAAAGTATGAATGGATATACCATAAAAGTTCAAAGAGATATGAAGCCTAAATAATTTCAAATATTGCTATTCTGCATAACTCTTTTTTTAATCTTATCCTAATCTGTTTTTAGGGTTCCGTACTTAAAAAGTAAAAACGGAACCATTATAAAATCACTCCTGTGTCTGTCCGTCTGTCACAGCCATTTTACTCGTAAACTATGGAACGTGGAAAGTTCAAATTCGGGGAAGTAATAAAGACCACTGACCCACATATTTTCAGATTAATAAACATTCATAAATATATTTAGTAAAAAAGTAGAGGGTCTAATTATGCTACTTGAAAAAAAAAATCTTTTCTTTGTATATCATGTGGGGTATCCTGTGAAAGTTTTGTAACGCTGAACTCAAAAATACATTCCTTTTAATTTTAGGTATTATATTTTCAAAGATATTGTTGAAAATGTAGCGCAAAAATATGTCCCCCCACCCCCCCATCTAATTCCGAATCTACTGAAACTAAAATTATGAAAAAATTATAGGTAGTAGACGTTAATATAAACCTTGCCGGAAAATTATAGCGATTACCCTAGGTCACATAGTTTTTGAGTAATTAGAACTTTTCTGTTATACACAAATTTCGATTTACGGGCATTCAGAAAAATTGTTGAGCATCGCTGAATATACCTATCGTTGCAGAAGAATAAAAGCATTGTTGCTAATGATTTTCGAAAAAAATCATCGGTAATTAGCCGAGATATTAACCCTTAAAGGTACGGTCAGTTTGGACATACACAAGGACAGGGGCGGCGTACTCTATGCCTAGTTAACAACTTTTAATGATATATATGTGTAATGTAATGTCCAGTAGCAGTATAAAAGCAATAAACGTCAAATTGTTAAAAACATACTAATTTAAGGGGTCTCGGGACTCTAAAAAGTGGAAAAAATGAAAAAAGACCATTTTCAACATTTAATGTCTTAAAATGTATATGATTTTAAAACACAATTTTAATTGGGATGAAAGATATAAGTATGTTCTTTCGTTTCATGTATTTAAAAAATTGCAAGATACAGAATTAGTATTTATAGGGGGCTCGAAACTGTTAGACATTTGTCGAACAAAAAATTGGCATAACAGTTTACGCGCAGGATTACAAAATAAATATTGCAACTAGAATGAAAATTTTGGTGCTTACTTATACTTCAGATTATAATAATTTCCCTGAACTTAAATAAATTTGTATTTAAAGTATTTTTATATTTTTAATGCAATGTTGCATTTAGCTAATACAAAATTTTGAAAATTTCAACAGTAAAATCACCTAAAAAAATATTTTTTTGAACAATAAAAAGGAAATTTTAGGTTCAGTTTATACAGACCAACATGAAATATATGTTTTGAAAATTTCATGAAAAAATATTCAGAAGTTTTTGAGGTATCCTGCTAGTTATGCCCAAAAAACGTCATTTGGAAAATAATGACTTTAGAGTTTCGGAAATGCCCCTTCCGCTATTGAGCGGGTATAATTCTAAAAGCCCTGTTCGCTTCTGTTCTAATGGGAATTTCAAGGAAACAATTATATCAAAATACTCAGAAAAGATAGGAGTTTAACATCTAAAAAAATTAAAATTTCTTAAATTTTGAAGCTTTAAGAGTTTTTCGACCACTTAATCCTTTCCGGCACGGACTAATTTTATTTATAAACTTATGAAATAATGAACTGACACCAGAATTTATAAACGAATTTATTAAAAAATGCGAACTTGCTTATTTTCTCGTACATGATAAAAGGAAAATTTTAATTAAATATTCTTGGTGCCGTTTGTCTGTTTTGGAATTAAAATTAGGTGTCCGTTTTTTAAGGGCATCGCCCTCGAAAGATTTAATTAGAATGAATCGCATAAATACTGTGGGATTCGCGATAGTTTGCATTGATTGTATCTCTCAATACGCCTCGAGTGGCTTTAAAAGTTAATTAAACACCTATCTGGAAAAACGCGGCATTGACTAAGGCGGCGTTGTAACTTTGAGACCTCAATTCGAAGCGCGCTTAGCACAATGCCAAATTTAAGCTTTGAACAAAGGTTTTGTTTTAGCTACACTGTAGAAATGAAGGTTATTACTACGCTGAATTTAGTTTCACGAAATGCCAAATGAAGTTTAACTATGCACTGCTTTTATTGTCAGTACCGAATTAAGTTCATCATAAACAGATTAGGATAATATTAAAAAAAGAATTATACGAATAGCTATATTTGATATTATTTAGGTTCCATATCTCTTTGAACTTTCATGGTATACCCATTTACACTTTTCTAATATATACAGTTATATTCAACCCTACGTTGTATAGTTTTTTACAAAGTCTTAGTATTCTTTTAGCAACTTTTTAAATTTATTTTTTTATTTTTTATAATACAATTACAAATTCATATATTTATTCTACGGAACCCTCTGTGCGCGAGTAATGCTCGCACTTGACCGTTTATTATGAACTTAATTCGGTACTGACAATAAAAGTAGTACATATTTAAACTTAATTTGGTATTTCATAAAACTAAATTCAGCGTAGTAATAATCTTTTCTTTTTACAGTGCAGCTAAAACAAAACCCTTGTTTAAAGTTTAAACTTGGCATTGTGTTAAGCACGCTTCGGAAGGAGGTCGCAAAGTTGCAACGCCGCCTTGGTCCGTGCTGCGTTTTTCCAGATAGGTTTTTAATTAAATTTTAACGACACGGGAGGTGTATTGAAAGATCCACTCAATGCAAACTAGTCGCGAATCCCATAATATTTATGTGATTAATTCTAATTATTCTGTTTTTAACAATCTGACGTTTATTGCTTTTATACTACTACTGGACATCAAATATATCATTAAAAATTGTTATCTGGGATTTAAAAGCCGATGGTACATAGATTATGCCGCCCCTTGTCATTATGTATATTCAAACCGTCCGTGTCTTTAAGGGTTAATATCTCAGCTATTTACCGAGGATTTTTTTTTCGAAAATCATTATCAACAATGCTTTCATACTTCTGCTACGATAGTTACCTCCAGTGCTCCTCAACAACTTTGATGAATGCCTGCAAATCGAAATTTGTGTGTAAAGGGAAAATGCGCTTTTCTCGAAAACTATGTGACATAGGATAATCGCTATAGTTTTCCTGTAAGGTTTAAACTAACGTCTACTACGAATATTTTTTTCATAATTTTAATTTCATTAGATTCGGAAATATGTGTGTGTGTGTGTGGGGGGGGGGGGACACATTTTTGCACTACATTTTCGACGATATCTCTGAACATATAATACCTAAAATTAAAAGAAATTTATTTTTAGGTGCAGCGTTTCGAAAGCTTTCACTCGATACCCCACATGATAGAGAATTTTTTTCAAGTAACTTAATTAGGGTCTCTACATTTTCCCCAAATATATTTGTGAATGTTTAATAATCTGTAAATATATGGGTCAATAGTCTTTATTACTTCCCCCAATTTGAACTTTCCACATTCCATAGTTTACGAGTAAAATGTCTGTGACAGTCTTGTAAATCTTGCAACATGCAGAATAGCAGCTCCATATGTTAGGTAATATACACTAAAACATAATCAGCAACAACTTATGTTAACGTCTAACTGAATCTGAAGTTTGATGAAAATTCGTGAATTAGTTTTTGAGATAGAGCTATTGTGAAAATCGTGAAAAATCCAGCATAGCATCGCCCCATATTGGTCGATTGACACGATAACGTAATCAGCAAGAACTTGTGTGAACGTCTAACTGAATCTGGTGTTAGATGAAAATTCGTGCATTAGTTCTTGAGACAGAGCTATTGCGGAAATCGTGAAAAATGCAGCATAGCAGCACCACCTGTTTGTCGATATACACCAAAAACTAAACAGCACCAGTTTATATAAAGGTCTAACTGAATCTAAAGTTTTGTGAAATTCCGTGTGTTAGTTCTTGAGATAGAGCACCCACAAATTTTTTGTCACATGCAGACAGTCTCACAGACACACAGAGTGACAAACAGACATTTTCTAAAAACCATCAAACGTGTTCAAGTCCTAGAGGTCTGCACGGGCCCGGGCCGGCGGAATGAAGGCGAATTTTCAAACGAGCCGGCCCGGGCCGGGCCGGCAGAATTAAGACAATTTTTTCAACGGAACGGGCTGGGCCGATAAAAAAATTAATCGGGCCTATCGGCCCGATATAATAATTCAAGCTAAGCAGATAAAATACGAGCCATTTTCAATTAATATGATTTTCCCGAGAAGTATAAATGTGCGTCCGGAGCCTATACGAGTTTAACAACATCAATACTGAAATGTAACATGTCCATCGTAGACATCGGCATCGTACGGTTACAAGATGTCTGAATCCGTTTTTTTTTTTTTTTTTTTTTTTTTTTTTTTTTTTTTTTTTTTTTTGTACGTTTTTTTCCTTTCCTGTGCTATCGCTTCCTGAAATTCGATTCAAAACGCCAATTTTGGCAGTATTTTCAGAAAGATATATTGCTTTTATCTATGAAAATCGACATTTACATAGTTTCTGAATAAGAATACCTGCCAATCTTACGCGTTTCCGACAAGAAATGAATTCATAAATGTATCGAAATGTAGCTCCTTTGGATTTGAAAAAAGCCTTAAAAATGAGAGAAATATTTTCACAAATCTCCTTTTTATTATACAGCTTCAAAAGCTATCATGTTTTTAATCCTTTATTATGAACTACATCAATCTTTTAATGCATCCTTATTTGAATTTAGAAATGTCAGTAGAGACGATGATTAAAACACTGTAAGTAATCGTTAATGTTTACTATTTTGTGTTTTCTGTTTTGCAAACACATAGTAATCTAAAATGTACTGTAAAATGTTCCCATAAATATGTATGTAGTATTCATTAAAAGAATCTTAGTTGTATGAGTCGGGCCGGGCCTGTTTTCACTGATTTTTGTACGGGCCGGGCCGGGCTCGGGCCGAACTTTCAATTTTTACACCGGGCCGGTCCGGGCCCGGGCCTGGAAATTCCGGCCCGTGCAGACCTCTATCAAGTCCTTTTAAAACGTATAAATACATCGAAAACCGGAAGTCGAAAATTTACACGAACCCAATACTTTCTTCTTGTAAAGACAGAAGAAAGTAAAAAATATATCATTTTTCTCAGCCGTAACTTGCTTTATATTTTGAAAATTTCAAAATGGACTTTCAGACGTTAACCTCCTTTACAGCTGTGGCTAGAAAAGAAAAGTAATGCAATTAGAGAAAAGGTGAATGCCTTTTCTAATCACAACAACAGAATCGGTAAAAGAAACGAATGCGTGTAATCTTCCGTCAAAAGAAAAGCTTTTAGAATGAGCAGATAAACAGATAAAATAAGCGAAAATGATGGATTCCTTCCGGGAAGGTCAGTGGAGTGAGTGAAAGTTATAAAGCCAGTCATTTTGAAATTCCGATGTCGCAGGGTCATGAACTAGGGCACGCGTGAATCTCTTTTTCTTTCCTTTTTTAACTTAGTGTTCTCTCTTTTTTGTTTTTTAACACTACTTTATTAATTCATTCAACATTTTTTGTCTTTGCTTGGGCGTGTACAGGAATTTTGAGATCTGGTACAGATCACGCTTATGGACCCCAACGCAACCAGTGTTGAATTCATACACTTTTCTCCGGGAGGGATTTCTGTGGCTCCGGGTGGGACATTATAGAGTTCTGGGGGAGAAATTTCACTTTTTGACCATTGAAACACAAAATCTCAAATCTTCCGGGGAGACATCTCATTGATCCGGGGGAGGGAGATGTTCCCCCGGGCCACCCCCTGAATTCAACACTGGCAACTGCGTGTTTTGTACATGCATATATATAATCTATTATAAAATCGACATCTGATGGGCTCCCCTTCAGGCCTGGTATAACTAACTCCCTTACCCGTACATGCCCTGACTGTCCACAGGGGTGTAGTGTTGGTTTTGGGAGCCGGAGCAATTCAAAGTATTGCGCCTCCTCCTTAGTGATTTCTGGTTAGCCATGGGCTGTTAAAAATAAACTTGAAGCTGCTACAGATTTGGCGATCGGGAAAATAATTCCTCTCTATGCCATATCCCTGCTTTTCACTCCGTATCTCTCCTTATTTTATAAGAAAAGTAGGGCATGTTGGTATTCTTCATTAACAAATAGTCCCCTCTCCTCTCCTCTCAAAAACATATCTTATTTTTTGGTTCGTGTTATGAAATATGCTCCTTCATAAAGTATTTCATGATAATCAATCTTGTTAATATTGTTAATTTCTCTTCAATTGTTTTATGTGTTCTCCTTCCATGGAATTTTATTATTTCATTGCTATACCTGTATGTGTCAAGTTTTGTCATTGTCATCAAGAAAGTTAAGGTTAATATTACAAAATTTGTAGTAGACAGCTGCTCATAGCAGTGCCCTGAGGCATCTGCAAAGCAAAACCATAAACTTTTACATTTCCGGGTTGTTCAGTTACTATGTGCCTCCCAACCTTGATTTGATGTTATGTGGAAATCTCTCCAAGTTTAATTTTTGTCCAAATGATATTATTGATATATTTTTTGCATACTTCTTTAAATACTAATTAACCCTTTTAGTGCGGGAGCCGACAGAAGTCGACATCAAGGAGTTGGGTGCTGTAGACTACAGTAAGCGTCGACAAAAGTCGCCTAGGCGTTCATAGGCGTGTATTGTGCTCACTGTTGTGCGTCATGGGCTTTTTTGGTCAAAATATTCCGCTCAGGGCATTAATCCCCCCCCCCCCCCCAAAAAAAAAAATAAATAAAAAAAAATTCCGCACTGAAAGGGTTAAGTTACGAGGATTCAGACTCAAGAAACATTTTCCCATTTTCTTGTCTAGAATTTAATTTATTTACATTATTTAGAAAATGAGATTGCACCAGCAATCGACGACTTCTTTTTCTTTGTAAAAATCAAATTATGAATATTTTTATTAAAAGCTACTGCCAAAAGACATCTATACTGGGTGATCGAAATCCAGGAAGCATTTTGAAACACACTCATTTAGAATCGAATAAAAATAGAAAAGGAACACATTTCTAATTATTTCACGTTAACATTCAAACACATCTTTAGTTGCAACTGTAACTTAAAAAAAGGCATTTCTTTAGAAGTTAATTATATTCTCTAACATTCAAAATCAGAATACATGCCAATTAATTCTTGTTTTCTGATGTTCTTATCTTTCACTAGTTAATTATTTGTACCTGGTCAGTTACTAGTGTAATCCCAATAGGCTAAAATATAAATAGCAATGTAATTGGCTTATAGTAACCGGGTCTGTTACCATTGTACAGCGGAACGGCAATCATCACTCCAGACATGTTGATCACGACATGGAAAGAGGTTGAATACCGTTTGGATACCAGTGTAAATATAAATAAGGGTACAAAGTCTTAACTACATCTACTAATAACCATATCATAATAATACTATATATTACAAACGAAAAAGTCAAGAACATACACTAAAAATATTTATTTGATTAAAAGACTTCACTTCACTAAAAACATATTAAAAATATATTAAAATCCTATAAAGTTAATAAGTTAATTCAGCGCGTCTTTGATAAAATGTACACGGATAAAAAAAAAAAAAAAATCTGTTAGTGAAGTTAGTATGAAAAGGGCGGTGTTAAATTATTACCCGGGTTTTTTTTTAATATATAAAACAGTTTGGTTTATGTTTGATCGCGAATCCTCCCCCGAAGTTAAAAATACTTTTAAACACCAAAATCGATCTTATTAGTAAGGATGACCTCTCAGGAGTTTATATGATTCTATTTATTAGAGAGGGGGAATCAGAAATCATTATATAGGTATGGCCCAGCAAAATTCAGTATCAGATGTAAATAACATATGACGGGTGTAAAATAAACACAGAGGCAGTAATTATGGTTTTAAAAAATTCAATTTAATTCGTAATAAATAAAAATTATGCACTGTAAAAAAATGTTGTGATTTTTCTTGTTCTTAATGTTGTAATTTTTCAAGCACAGATGCTATGAAAGTGAATTCAAGCAACAAGGGAAGTGTAAATTGATTATTTCTGTCACGTGCATCACGCAGCCAATAGGAACGCAACTTTCTCCAGGCTTGAGAAATTTTACAGCACTCTTAAAGACAGCAGCTTGTGAATTTTACAGCAACTGTGTTGACAGCAGGAGTGCCAACACCTTTTGTTGCAAAAAATACCGTGATTTTCCCTGCACTTTATGGTGTACTGTTTCAAGCACCTATGCTGTGAAATCGAATTCCAGCATCAAGTGATGCAAAAGTCGAATTATTTTTGTCACATGGGCAACGCAGCCGATAGTAATGCGACTTATCCCAGTCTTGAGAAATTTTACTTATCTTAAAGACAGCAGCTTGTACATTTTACAGCAACTGTCTTGGCAGCAGGGGTACCAACACCTTTTGTTGCAAAATACAGAATTTTTTTTACAGTGTACTGCGAGTATTATTATAGACTAATTCTCTAATTGTCGTTTGAGCATGGTATTGATTTTCTTTCTTTTCGGGTTCGTGTTAAAGTACTTCAGCCTTCGGTCGGCTTACGGGTTGACTGCAAATAAAACGCTAAATTAAGAGAACTTTACATTAAGATTCTACTTTAAGACCCTTAACGTTTCTTAAACTGTGGTTCTAAATACAAAAGGGGATCGCAAAAGACCTTTAGGAGTCCACGAAGATCTATGTTCAATGTGATTTTTTTACTATTTAGAACCTGAGAGTAAAATGAAAGAATTACTGAGAGCATTGAAAAGAAATACGCTAATAGTATACACAGTAAAACGTGTAAAAACAGAATACCTGATAAATATTCCATTTACGACAGATTTCCGGCTTATCAGGTAAAATTCTGTGGTATTTCTTTTGCCGGACCATGGATTTTTTTCGTTTAATACGATAATCTGTTTTAGACAGGTTTTACTGTATATTTTTATTAGCGAACATCCTATAGAATTCCAGTATTAAATCCTACAAGTCAGCGGAGACTAAAAGGAAAAAATTGGTCCATAAGTAACTAAGTATTTAAGAACCGTAGCGTCTACAATAAATATTCTACTTTGGGACTTCACATACCGATTGTTATTAAATAGAGATAAAATCTTTTAGCCACATTCTATTTAATAGATTTGGATGCATTTGCGTTGCGATCGATATTTGAAAATTCCAAATGGACGTTCAAATACAACAACATATATGAGAACAGAAATAAAAGAGAAATACTCCGTTCAGACTATTTAAGTTAAATTAGCTGGAATTTTGGAGGTGGTACACCCGGAATTAGAAATAACTGTTCACATTGCAAAACTCACCTAAGTTAACTTCATCCGAACGAACCTCACAGTGTCTGGGATCAGACTAAATCGGAAGTGGGGACATGCGCATACGCTAAAATAAACCTCAACAGCCAATCAGAGTGAATGGTAACTGGCTATATATAGCTATTGATTGTTTCTTCTTACTAGTACTATGTTCATACTTCGTGATTTAAGATAACTTAGAACAAATTTTGGAGTTAGAAGTAAGCGCCTTTCACTTCCCAAAACTCTTCTAAATTAACTCATCTCACTCATCTGAACCTCACTGTGTCTGAGTTCTGGATAAATCAGAGGCATTGTCATGCATATGCATAAGTTAAACGAAAAACAATGGCCAATTAGTTAAAGAGAACCTCAACAGCCAATCAGGTTGAATTTGAACCATATATAGCCACAGAATGTTTCCACTCACTCAGTGAGTTCGTGGAACTCGCTGAGTGAGTTGGAAAGTCTGAGAGAACTTAAATCACGGCGTGTGAACACGGTACTAATGAGTTTCTGGAACTCGCTAGTTATAACATGAACCACGTAAGTCTGAGCGTGGTACAAGACAATTAGAGAAAAGGTGAATGTCTTTTTCAATCACAACCTAATTAAAAAGAAAATACGTTTGTAATTTCACCTTTAAAGAAAAAGCTTTTAGGATGACCAGACTTGCCGATAAATAAGCGAGAACGATTCGATTCCTTCCGGGAAGGTCACTGGAACGAGTGAAAGTTTATAAAAGCTGTTGTTTTGAAATTTGCAGGTCCATGACCTAGGGCACACGTGAATCTGCTTTCTCTTCTTGTAAGGTCAAATTGCGGTTCTTATTTTAATCTTTTATAGGCTGAATTTAGATTTGTTTTTTTTTTAGGTGCGTTCGTAATTATATAAATAAAATACGTAGCAACTATAGTCGTCGTCTGGTTCGTCCGTCTGTCCGCAAAAACTACCCAACCGAATGGTTTGAAATTTAATATATGTAGTGATGGATTTATAACCCTCTCAGATATTGACAGTAAACTACTTTCGAAACATTAAACAAGCAATAATTTTCAAGGGCACATAAACATTATGATACTCAAATAAACTAATTTAGTAGCAGTAAATCATTTCGTAATCAACTCTGTCTTTATATCTTCCAAAATTATGCTATTCTGAATAAACAAGAACATTAATAAGTGAAATATGTTCGTATATCAGCCCACGCATGATGCAAGAGTTCTACGTCATCGAACTGTAAAGGACTAAAATAAACACTCTTATTATTAAGTTAGTTGTTCTTTAAATTTCGATAAGAAAAGATGTAGTGAAATGTTGTTGCTGCAAAAAACAGCAGTTTGTAGAAATATAAGTTAAAATGTAAATTTAAAGTATTAATAATAATTAGTTAATCAGTATAGAAAAAGTCTCAGGAGTGAATTGAATTTAAATAAGAGAAAACACTAAACTTCCACATTTCTTTTTTTTTTTACACAACACTATAGAAAGCGGGATAACAGGTACTCGTGACAAATGGATACGCCGCCGCCGAATCTGTTTTAAATGCGGACCATCCTTCATACGAGGAATTGCTGAGTAACAACATATAGATAAGAAATTACCTATATCATTATATTTAGTTGATTTATTTTGCAAGGCCAGAATTTATGATTTATTTTATTTATCTAAATATCAGCGCGCGTGTACCTGCGCAAAGTAGAGGTGGCTTTTTTGCCTGCAAAAATGATTATGCAGACTGAACAAGGTGTGATATTTTAATAGATAAATACTATTTGTAGAAAAAAAAATACTGACCGTAAAGGTATGCACATTAAAAAGAAATTGTTGAAAATAATTGAAAATATAGTTCGTTAGTTTTTTGATGATAAAAGGAATATTGTGCATGTTTTTGTTGATATATATGAAATGTTAACGAATTGAAGAAAACTAAATATATAAGAAGTTTTATATAGAATAAAATAAAAGCAGCAATTCCTCTCATAAATAAAACTTAAATAACTAGTAAAATGGCCGCATCACGTGAGATACAGTTGGTAGAAAAACTTAACGCGAGTAGCTACAGTAATTGGAAGTTCAAAACGGAAATGTTGCTAATTAAAGAAGACTTATTCGATGTCATTACTGAAGATAGGCCCACGCCAATCACAACCGATTGGGAGAAAAAGGACAGGAACGCTGGAGCCATAATTAACCTGTCAATTGACGATTCTCAAATCGTTCGTGTAAAAGGGCTTAACACAGCCAGAGATACTTGGAACGCACTTAAAACGATACACGAAAGGGCGAACCTCTCTAGTAAATTATTTTTGTTAAGAAAGCTTTATGGAGCCAAGCTCCAAGAAAATGGTAACTTAATCAAACACATAACATACATTCTAGAACTAATAGACAAACTCTCAGCGATCGGGGAAACAATTAGCGACTCCCATCTTTCAGCTTTATTGCTGTGTTCGCTACCCCCTAGTTATAATACTTTAATTACTGCCCTTGAATCACGAAATGAGGATGAGCTTACACCACAATTTATTAGAAGTAAATTAACAGATGAGTACAATAGAAGGGTTGAAAACGCAGACCAGGGTGAAAACTCAACAAAAGCGTTTAAAACGCAAAAGAGATATCCAAATGATAATTTTAAAAAAGGTAAACAGTGCACGTATTGCAAATTGAGAAATCACACGTACAGAGAATGTTGGCATTTGAAAAATCGAAACAATCACCCAAATACACAAAAACAACAACAAACATACAAAAACAAACATTACTCATCATCGTTGTGTTATCAACAATCGGATAACCAGATAGGAAACACTGACCGCGAATCAGTAGACAAGAGAAATTATAGAACGGAAACAAAACCAGATCAAAGCAGCGACGCAGCCTTTCTAATAGACAAAGCAGGAAAACAAACCAGGATTATTGATTCTGGTTCATCTTCACATATCCTAAACAATAAAGATGACTTTACTAAATTAAATGACACCGAAAAAACAACGGTCATAATTGCCAACGGCTAAACTCTAAACTTGCTAGGTACTGGAGAAACAACATTCACGACAAAAACATCCGATGGAGGCATAAATAAAATTACGTTGAAAGAAGTGTTATATGTACCTGAGCTAGAATTTAATTTAATTTCAGTAAGTAAAGCCACAAAAATGGGTATAAATTATTATTTGATAAAGATCGATGCACGCTGTCCCGAAATGGGAAAATCTACTTGGAGGCAAAAATGAAAAATAACCTATACGAAGTTGAATTATTAGAAAATACAGATAGGAATATAGTAAACATGGCACATGAATGCAAAAATAAAGATTGCCTGGAACTTTGGCACAAACTACTAGGGCATAGAAATTATAATTCCATAAAGGAAATGGTTAAAGACGATTTAGCCTATGGCATAAAACTAAATAATTGCAATCATGGAACAACATGCGAAACGTGCATACAAACAAAAACAAGCGATGCTCCCTATCCCAAAACAGTGTATAGAAACAAAACAGGTAGAGTACTCGATCTAGTGCACACGGACGTATGCACAGCGATAGGAACCCCCACAATAGGTGGTAAAACAATGTTTGCAACTTTCATTGACGACTACTCTATATTTACTGTAATACACTTATTAAAACATAAAGATGAAGTACAGGATAAACTAATCAAATACATAGCTATGGTTCGAAACCAGTTCGGGAAATATCCGAAAGCAATAAGATCCGACAACGGAGGAGAGTACATAAATAGAGGGATAGAGGATTACCTAAGGAAAAGGGGCATTAAACATCAATTAACCGTGCCGTATTGCCCGAGCCAAAATGGCATTGCGGAGAGAAAAAATAGGTCGCTATTAGACATGACTAGGAGCCTACTCAGAGAAGCAGATCTGCCACAAAGATTTTGGGGAGAAGCAATTAACACCGCGAATCATTTACAAAATCGCTTACCAACAAGATCGACAAATAAAACCCCATTTGAGCTATGGTTTAATCGCAAACCGAATTTACACCATTTGCGAACATTCGGGTGCAAAGCTTACGTATACGTGAATAAACAACATCGAGGAAAATTGGACGACATGGCTCAGGAAGGGATTTTTGTAGGATACGATAACAACTCAAGAGGATATCGCGTATACACTAAAGAAAATAAAATTGTAATTGGCAGAACAGTGAAATTCATAGAAAATAGCAAAATTAACCTAAAAGAAAGTAAAGAGACAGAAAACTCATATGACGACAAAAGTTACATTGAAACGGAGATAAACAACACAACCGAAGAACCAACCACGTCCAAACAACTGACCAATGAACCAAGAAGATCCGAAAGATCGAACAGTGGGTACCACCAGACAGATATGCCTGTTATGTAAAAAATGATGATATGACAGAACCCACTAGTTGGAATGAAATACTGGAAATAAATAATCCCAAAGAAAAGGAAAATTGGCTTAAAGCCACACAAGCGGAAATCAATTCGCTGAGAAAACACAACACATGGGGATTAGTGGATCCTCCACCTAACAAAAAGGTTATAGGTTGCAAATGGACATTCAAAAGGAAATTAGACAGTTACGGGAACACTCAAAAGTACAAAGCACGTTTAGTAGCCAAAGGGTTTAGTCAAAAATATGGGGAAAACTATGACGAGACTTTCGCCCCAGTAGTGTCACAATCAACCGTCAGAACATTTTTGGCAGCAGCCACATATAAGAAGTTGAACGTGAGACACATAGATATCGACACAGCTTTTCTATACGGTGAATTAGAAGACGAAACTTATATGAAACAACCGGAGGGCTACATTGAGAAAAACTCAGAAAACAAAGTCTGTAAACTGAAAAAATCCATCTACGGACTCAAACAGGCAGCCAGAACTTGGAATAAAAGAATCGAACAATCTTTAAAAAATTTAAACTTTCAACAAAGCACCGCGGACACATGCCTATACACAAGAAAAGATAAAAACATTACGACTTACATAATAGTTTACGTAGATGACATATTGATAGGCGGTGAAAATGAATCAATTGAAAAAATAATAAAAGATTTAAAGCAAGAATATGTGTTAAAAGATCTTGGGTGAAGTATCTCACTATTTAGGCATGGAAATAAGGAAATCAGAAAATGGGTATAAATTGAATCAAAGATTAAAAATAGAAGAACTCGCAAGAAAATTTAATCTAGAACACGCAAAACCTGTAAGCACTCCCATGGATGCCGGTTTTCACAAATTAGAGGACGACGAAAATTTAATGCCTAACAATACGAAATTCAGACACGCGATAGGATCACTCCTATACATAGGAACCACTACACGCCCAGATATTTCAGCCGCAGTCAATATCTTCAGCAGAAGGTGTGAAACTCCACGTTTTAAAGATTGGAACGCTGCGAAACGGATAATAAACTATCTAAATACAACGAAAAACCTCAAACTCACATTGAGTACAAAAAACGAGCCAAAACTCATCGGTTTTTCTGACTCCGACTGGGCGGGGGACACAAGAACGAGGAAATCCACAACAGGGAACATATTCATGCTGGAAAATAGTACCATACAATGGTACACCAAAAGGCAAAACTCCATAGCCTATTCATCAGCGGAAGCTGAATTCGTTGCAGCAGCCAGTGCAGGACAGGAAATTACCTGGCTAATAAAACTGTCAGACGACCTAGATCTAACACAAAATTTACCAGTGATACTGTACGAAGATAACCACAGCGTCATCAAAATGGTGGACAATGAAAAATTCTCAAAGCGCACAAAGCACATCGATGTGCGCTACCACGCAATAAAACAGATGAAAGAAGATGGAATACTAGATCTTCGTAATTGTCCAACACAAGATATGATAGCGGATTGTTTGACCAAGCCACTGGCCAAACCTCAATTCCTGAAACATCGAGAATCCATGCAACTACTACCGGATGCATCTGAGATGGTTAAGGAGGGGTGATGGATTTATAACCCTCTCAGATATTGACAGTAAACTACTTTCGAAACATTAAACAAGCAATAATTTTCAAGGACACATAAACATTATGATACTCAAATAAACTAATTTAGTAGCAGTAAATCATTTCGTAATCAACTCTGTCTTTATATCTTCCAAAATTATGCTATTCTGAATAAACAAGAACATTAATAAGTGAAATATGTTTGTATATCAGCCCACGCATGATGCAAGAGTTCTACGTCATCGAACTGTAAAGGACTAAAATAAACACTCTTATTATTAAGTTAGTTGTTCTTTAAATTTCGATAAGAAAAGATGTAGTGAAATGTTGTTGCTGCAAAAAGCAGCAGTTTGTAGAAATATAAGTTAAAATGTAAATTTAAAGTATTAATAATAATTAGTTAATCAGTATAGAAAAAGTCTCAGGAGTGAATTGAATTTAAATAAGAGAAAACACTAAACATCCACCTTTCTTTTTTTTTTTTTTTTTTTTTTTTACACAACACTATAGAAAGCGGGATAACAGATGCTCCTGACAAATGGATACGCCGCCGCCGAATCTGTTTTAAATGCGGACCATCCTTCATACGAGGAATTGCTGAGCAACAACATAAAGGTAAGAAATTACCTATATCATTATATTTAGTTGATTTATTTTGCAAGGCCAGAATTTGTGATATATTTTATTTATCTAAATATCAGCGCGCGTGTAACTGCGCAAAGTAGAGGTGGCTTTTTTGCCTACATGTAGTCGTTGTAGAATTTTGTTGAGTCATTTCAAATTTGATGAAAATCGAATCGAAACTTAAAAGGATATTAATAAAAGTTTTCTTCAATCCTGCCATGACCATCTTCGGGAAATCTTTTCTCGAAGATGATCATAGATGATGACCGGAACGTCAAATATTAGAAATTTATTTTAATGTTTGTTTAGTTTTTGACTTTAAAACATTTTGTATACGCCATTTAGTAACTTTGTGATTTTTTTTTTCACGTTAATATTGAACTTTTAATGGTGTAAACATCCAGCTCTTTTATTATATAACAAATCGTAAATCTTTATCGAAAACGATAAATTAACTATACTTTTCGCATTATTATCTAAATCGAATTCTTGGTACTATGTAGCTTGTTTCGAATTATTCAACTAAATTTACTAATACAGTGAAACCTCCCTGTGCGACCACCTCCCTGAACGACCATTTTTTCACGGAACGAAATTTATTTCCATAGGCTCAATACTAATTTTACCTCTATTCAGAGACTATCCCAGTTGAACTCCTCCATCAGCGACCCATTTCTTTGAAGAAAATGAAACAAATTCCGTTTTTTCCTGGTCGCTTGAAGAAGGCTTTATTAGAAAAATAATTCCGGAAAGCGGATTATTCATCAAACTTCTAAACTAAGCTTAGAATTTTTATTTATTCCGGTAACTTTTAAGTGCTTGAACCCCTTTGTGCCTTTTTAGGCAATGAATTTAACTCTGATGACAAATTAAGGAAGACGGTCGATAAACACCCCTGCCCTATTCTGTCAGGAAACTCTAAAAGAAATAGATAAATTAATGAAATCGTCATTATTTGTTCCCGTCTAGAAAAGAAAATGCATTTTACTGAACTTCGAAAGGACTTTGAAATAAAAGTTATAAAAGATAAAACAATAAAATCAAAGCAAGCGTCAATGTATTCATTTTTTAAACTCTGCAGTAATTAACTTATGTAATTAACTTTCGTTTTGATACTTTAATTTTCATATTATTTCCTAATGTGAAAAATAAATTTTAGTGACATTAATTGTTAGCTTTTTTGAACAATTAAAATCTAGATTTAAACATGACCTCCTATCATGTTAAGAGATCACCTCTTGGAGCGATCCATTTTTATTGGAACGGAACGTGGTCGCATTAGGGAGGTTTTACTGTATTTGAATTTTTGGTAAATAAAAATATGGTTTCAATACACTTTTTCACTGTAAATCTGCGCAAAATTCCATTACCTTTTATTATTTACACTGATGATGGCAAGTTAAATACTTCTGAAGCCGGACAGCAGTTTACGGGAATCTTTTGGTGCTCTAAACTTCGTTGTACAGTCGAACCTCTATTTAACGAAGTCGCTAAATCCCGGAAAAAAGTTCGTTATATAGAAAATTCGTTAAATAGAGACTCACCTTTTAAAATACTTTAAACTACATAAAACAGATTTTAAATTCATAAACACTAAATATTTTTACTAAAAGTAGTTAATCACATTTTTTTAAATACATTATATCGATTTGTTTTATTTATTTTACCCACCAATAGCCATCATCAATTCATTTTTTCTATGTGTTTAAATCTTTGAAATCGGCAAGGAAAACAAAATATTGTCCGGGAATACACTGTATTTTCTGTTTAAAGTAAATAGTTGTACATTAAAATTAAGGAATTTTAATGACATTTATCGCATTTATTATTATTATAACAAATAATTTTAACCATACATTAACACATGCGTCCTTAAATTTAATTTCTGAAAAACTATGTTAATTTTGCCTGAGTTTTTTATTTAAAAAATTGTTTTTTCTCATAATACGTCTCGCATCTGTGCAATGCACCAAAACCCCCTTCATGCGTATTTTCTTCTAACTATAATCCGCGTCGGTTGTTTGAAATGATTTTAGCATTTCATCATGCGAAGTTTTGTTAATTCCTGCATAATCATTCATCCATGTTCATCATATTCGTCTTCATCCCAATTCATTGTTGTATTGTTTTTATTTTTCATACTGTCGAAAATATCCAATTCGGATAGTGTTTACGAGGTCTCAGTTTCAGAATTAAGGGAAATACAATCATCAATCAGCACATCATGTTTAATTTCTTCTTTTTTTTCTCACTGTATCCACATTTTTTTAAGTTCCTCTAAGGGATTATCTTCTTCGTCCTCCGTACTTACCAAATTCTCACTGCTGACAAAGAAAACGCCTGGTAAAACCAGTTCAAAACCATTGAACATCATAAAATGTGTTTAAAGAAAGAATAAGTTTGAAATGTCCAGAAATATTTTGAGAAATGGGGAGAAAAAAATTTTTGATCACAAGAAAAAGTTCGTTAAATAGAGAATGCACTTCGCTATTTGGAGGTTATTTTACGAAGAAATTCGCAAAATGTTCTTGGTTCCATGGAAAAGTTCGCAAAATAGAGAAATTCGCAAAATAGAGGTTCGTTAAATAGAGGTCCGACTGTATATACTGCTGTATATTCAACAGACATTTGTGACATTTTCTACCAACGAAAATAAGGTGAGAGTTCCAAATCTCACCATATTTTTATATAGTAGAAGAATGAAAAATGCCTAAGAAAAGGACTATTCAACAAATAAAAGTTAATAAGTTAGAGAGTAAAAGGGGTCATTGAGTGGTAGTGCTTTTTAAAATTTTTATAGCATTACTCTTTTGTTTTAGGACTTATACAAACGCATGTAGGAGTAGCTAGCTATCCTCCTGTGGTGCGGTAACATTTTACTAAAAAAATTGCGACACGTGATCAAAAACATTGTGTACATTGCGAAAACATAAGCAGCAAGAACTCCAGTATTCTCGTCCCGATGAAACTAAGTTAAATAATAAACAGGAGGCATACAATACAAAAATTATCCATGGAAACAATTAAGTTTATCGTGATGAGATCCGTAAACAGAGGTGGTCCCCTTACACTATCAAAATCTTCGATTTTTTACTTCAAAGATTTTGAAGTTTTAGCCCCGTGCTTAGGGAGTTGAGCTCAGAATTAATTTGGAGAAAACTGAAGGGAGCTTAGTAGTTCGTTAGTACAGAAATCCCTACCTCATATAAAGTATCGTGCCCCACCAATACACCATCCAAAAAACGTTAGCTTTGCTACAAATAAAATTCAAACATTCAATGACGTCAATCTGGCAATAGAATGGAATTTACTTTATAATGACTAAATGAAAAGGAGGCAATAAATCTTTCCAATAATTTCTTTACTTGTTATTATTTCGTTTATCTGCTGACAGATGTTAAATTTATCATAAACGTTATCCAAAAATTAGCGAGATGCAAAGCACAGTTAAATTACAAAAGGAAAATATTTAAGCTAAAATAAACAGTTATTTTAGACAGGAATAAAT
The DNA here is from genome assembly GCA_963932465.1 of Maratus speciosus. NCBI lineage: Eukaryota > Metazoa > Arthropoda > Arachnida > Araneae > Salticidae > Maratus > Maratus speciosus. The sequence goes on from OZ010798.1 coordinate 58,941,329, forward strand.
ATTATTATGAAATAGAGCTTTTTACAGGAGATAAAAATAAAGTTATATTAGATAGTAACTGCATAGATTTGAAGATTTATGAGAGCACAAATAAATTAACGGAATGTAATTTAGGTACAAACATAATTTTGAGTATATTAATTATCAATATATGATTCTACATCATACCTCCATCTGAGATCCATTATCTAATTTTTTTAGTTTTAACTCTAATTTTTTTAGCTTTTCTTTAATTGGAAGAGTAAAAAGAAAAATAAATAATAAACCTCTAAAACCCAGTTACTCCTGACATCAATTCTCCCCGCTCACTTTTTCTTTTCTTTGTTTTTTTTTTAAACCTTCAGATTTCCAAACAGACATAACAGAACATCAACAAACAGACGCTGACAGCGAAAGTTCTTATGACAATAAAAGTTGTGCAATGGTACATATTCCAAGTTCATCGAGAATGTCGTTAGGTTTATATTTCGTGTTTAATTGGCTTTTCTGAGAGAGTCGTGGATGATCGGCAAAACATCGAAAGATACTACCAACTAAGGATAGCTCTGACGTCCAGTTCTATGATTGTGAAAATTTACACAGGTTCCTTATACAAATAAATGAATACCAAAAATAACAAAAAGAAAATCATACGCCAAGCATATATTATGAAACATTTACAAACACATTTAGCCCAGTGGTTAGGGAGTTGAATTCGGAATTAATTAGGCGAAAGCTGGAAATTGTTTTAATACCTTCTTTTTAGGTCTAGAGTGAATATGCTATGTTTTTCCCCTCGTACTAGGTGAGCTTTAGGAAATACAGTCGAACCCGGTTAAGACGCGTTTCAAGGGAGTGGACAAAAGTCGCGTATTAAGCGGGATCGCGTATTAAACGTGATTTGCATAACGTTGCAGAAACTGTGCGCCTATTTACACATCTAATCGTCTAAATGAACTTTAGAGCTTTCGGTTAGAGGTTTACGGTAGAAAATTGCATCTTTTAGGTATATTTAGATTGAAATTTAATTGTATTCAACTTTAACTTATTATTATCTTTTTAGGAACGACTGTAATAATAACTGAAAATAAAAAATGAATTTATACGGCTTTATTGTAGATTATTAAGTTACAACCAAATAATAATAATAATAATAATAATTTTCAGCTGAACTCATTTTTTTAACAGAGATAAAAAATATTAAACTTTTGAATCACAATCCAGTTGTTAAAATAATATTTAGTTACTTATGATAATGAGTACCATTATAATCTATCCTTTTCATTATAAGAAAAAACTATCTTTATTAACCTTTTGGTAAAAAATATTGTTAACATACAAAACAGAATTAAACAACCTCATTCTTATTTATTTAACATTTACGAGTTTCTTTTTTTTTTGCCTATAATATGCATTTTAAAACATAGTAGGTATATAAGTTATATTGAAAACTTCACTAACAATAGGTATAATCATCTTTAATCATAATTTTATGACATATCTGAGTATCCTGAATTCGTCTTTCTCTCTCTACAGTAAAAACATACACGAAGCGGGAAATACAGAATGTTAGGACGCGGGATCAAAGAATTCCAGCGCTGCTAATTTAGCGGGCCTTTTTAATTCAAATAATTACCACTATTTCCGATTAATAATGTTCAGCTTAATTAATCTGTTATTAAATAAAGTAAATATTATTATTTGGAGACACTGTTTTCTATTTAAATATAAAAAATCCGATAAATTGGTAATACTGGAAAAGAGACAAGGAATTCGCATCTTGATCAATGAATTCGCGTCTTAAGCGTGATTTTTTGCCTTAAAGGACCGAAAATCTTTCGCGTATTAAGCGGGATCGCGTATTAACCGTTCGCGTATTAAACGTGATATTTTTGCATTAGCCTTATAGGCGATGTTCAAGGGATCGGAAAGAATTCGCGTATTAAGCGGGATCGCGTATTAACCGTGAGCGTCTTAACCGGGTTCCACTGTATGTGTAGATTTATAGTAAAAAAACACGTTTTTTTTGCATACCCTAACAATATCTCAAAACAGCTAACTCTGTCAAAAACATTGTCAATACAAATGTTCTAGAGCTTAAAATTCTGAGTAAAATGAATACCTACACTTAACATTTTTGCTCAACATTAAGGTCACAATTCTATTTTAAAGTTTTAGCCCCGTGCTCAGGGAGTTGAGCTTAGAATTAATTTGGAGAAAACTGAAAATTGTTTTAATCCCTTCAGTTTAGGTCTAAAACTATATTACTAATATATACTAAACTATATTACTAATATATACTAAACTATATTACTTATATATACTAAACGTACTATGTTTTCTTCCCCGTACTTGGGTGAATATTAGAAAATATGAACATATTTATTTTCGAAAAACACTTTTTTTTAGTTACCTTAACAATATCTCAAAACAGCTAACTCTATAAAAAATATTGTCAATACAAATGTTGTAGAGCTTAAAATTCTGAATAAAATGAGTACCATCATTAATATTTTTATTCAACATTAAGATCGCAATTCTATTTCAAAATTTTGCCTTAATCGCTAAATCAAGAGCTTGAAGCCAGGACAGGCCAAGTTAACTTAACAATATCTCAAAACAGCTAACTCTATCAAAAACATTGTCAATGCAAAAGTTGTAGAGTCTAGCATTCTGATTAACATGAGTACCTACACATAATATTTTTGTTCAATATTAAGACCGCAATTTTGAGATATTGTTAAGTTAACTTGGTTTCTCCTGGCTTCAAGCTCTTGATTTGAAAAATTTTGAAATAGAATTGCGACCTTAATATTGTACAAAAATATTAATGATGGTACTCATTTTATTCATAATTTCAAGCTCTACAACATTTGTATTGACAATGTTTTTTATAGAGTTAGCTGTTTTGAGATATTGTTAAGGTAATAAAAAAAAACGTGTTTTTCGAAAATAAATATATACATATTTTCTAACATTCACACAAGTACGAGGAAGAAAACATAATACGTTCATTTCAGATCTAAACTGAAGGGATTAAAACAATTTCCAGTTTTCTCCTAATTAATTCTGAGTTCAACCCCCTGACCATGGGTCTAAAACTTTAAAGTAGAATTGTGACCTTAATGTTCAGCAAAAATATTAAGTGTGATCATTTTACTCAGAATTTTAAGCTCTACAACATTTGTATTGACAATAATTTTGACAGAGTTAGCTGTTTTGAGATATTGTTATGGTATGCAAAAAATCGTGTTTTTTGGCTATAAATCTATACATATTTCCTAATGCTCACCTACTATGAGGGGGGAAACTTAGCATATTCATTCTAGGCCTAAACTAAATGGATTAAAACAATTTCCAGCTTTCCCTTAATTAATTCCGAATTCGGCCTTTTTTCCCTCCCCTACCACTGGGCTAATTCAGAATATTTAACCAAAAAAAAAAAAAAAAACTTTACCGTTTAATAAGGTGAAAGATGATATCTAAACTAGAAAACAGGAATTCTGAGTTTTCAGAATTCAATGTCGCCCCCGATGAATATAAAATATAGATAGTACAAAACACATTTCAGTTTTAAGACTTAAAACACACACTTTTATCTTATAGAAACTGACGTTATTCGCTTCCGCTGAAGAATTCCAGATTTACGATCCAGTCTAAAACAACATCTACAGTAAAGTATGCATAGGATGCTGACAACTATCACTGAATAATACTCAACTCCAAAAAAAGAGATGTCCTCATTCAAGAAACTCGACCAAAAAAATCGGCTATCTAATGATTCATATGCCTTCATGTGTTTGTAATATTAATATACATGGTTAAAATTAAATATAGTTTCTAATAGCTCCATGTTTCATCAGAAATTATTCATTTATGTTTTATCAGAAATCATTCTTTTATATTTTTTTAAAATAGCACGTATTTTAATTACATTTTTTTTCTGTTGTTACTGGGAAATGGCAACAAAAATATATAATTACTATTTTCGAACTATTTTTCCTTTACTTTCTACAGAAATGGAGTACTTGCGTTGCCAAAATTAAAGAAATGGCGCTAAAAACAACGAAAAAAAAAAAAAATGAATATCTCAAAAATAAATGGAGATGCAGTTTTCAAACAAATTGTATTAAAAAGTACTTTTTACCCCTCATACGACGGTATAAAAATTGAAAATGTGCGATTCTTAGAAGTTTAAAAAATTGTAGTAACATATTTAACAGTACAATGATACATCTGCTTTGTTTTACGGCTGGCTTATCCAACGGAACGTTATTTTTTGGAGACGACATTTTAATCGGTGGGAGAAAGAAGTGGTATATGAGGGGCTAATAAACAAATGAAGCGAAATCACCCTCTCGAGGAGGGCCAGCCGTTAAGCACGCACTGTAAAACAAAAGAAAAAAAAAATCTCTAAAATTGACAGAAAAAAACTGTCAATTTTGGCGCTAGTGGAAACCGTTTAATTTACAGAAAATATCTGTAATTTTGCATTAAAACAGTTTTTTCTGCTAAAAATGTAGATTTTCTCTGTAAAAATTACGAAATTTACTCATTTTAACAGAAAAAAAAACTGCTTTTCTTTAAAACAGCATTTTTTTTGTAAAAAATTGAATTTTTTTTGTAAAAAATTACAGATTTCTTTTTTTACAGTGCAGGAGCTTTTCTCGAAGAGGGGAAATGTTTATTTGGGTTACAGATGTTGAATATACATAAATAAGAGTAAAAGTACTACAAAGTTAGTTTTTACAATATAAGTTCAGTATAACAACATTTCTTAACAAAAAAAAAAAAAAAAAAAAAAAAAAAAAAAAACCAGAGAGACATTTTTGTACCTATCATAGAACGTAAGCCAATTATGTAAAATAAGCAATGATCGACCGAAGCAGGTTTTCAAGACCGAAACCGAATTTCGATAATATTCCTATTTTAGGCCGAAAATGTCCAAAATTTTTTAAATCAATTAACACATGCATAAATATACGGAATTATTAATTAATTATACCTGTAATTATATGTGTGACCCAAGTTGGATCTCTGTGCCTCTGACAAAACTTTTTATTTTCATATAAAATAAAATGTAATTCATTCATCTACGACACAGAATGATTTTCTAATTCTACGAATTTCATCGAATTAAAAGACGATTTAGGTATACATACCTCGATTTATCTTTTATAATGATTTTTGTAAATGATCCTGTAACTAACCTAACAACTCTGCGGTTTCAAACTAAACAATTTCTATGTCTGCAGCTTTCAACGCGCACTGGAAAAGCGTTTACAAAGTTTAGCCCTATATGCATTACTTGCTTTCTAATTTGCACCCACGTCTTGAGTCAGTCATGACTGATAATTATAAACAGTGTCGTTCATAATGTTTCATTTTAGCCGATACAGCTCAAATCAATGAGTCATGTTGAAAATTTTGGAGAAAAAACGAGATTTTTGGAATACAGAAAGTTTCGGTCCAGCCGAAGTTTTGGTCTCAGAGAACTCAGATTTTGCGCCAAAAACGAAATCGAATTTTCGGTCGATCTCTAAAAATAAGACTATGTGTCATATCAGACTTCAATATTATACATTTTGTGCTATAAGAAAAGTACAGAGAAAATAAAAATAACTTTTAGGAAAAAGTTAATTAACACATCTAGTAATTTTGCATGAAATTATCAGTAAATTTTAGTAGGAGCAATATCAGTACAAAGTTGTGAACACAATATGATCTATAATATTCAAATTTCACTAACAAAATAGACATTATTGAAAAGTATTTAATAAAAGTATTAGAAATAATTGTAGACTCTTTTTAATAAATGAGAAATGTTTGTTCAGGATGTCGTAATTTTCTTTTAGTTTTTCATAGTATACATTTTAATTTAGCAATTTATTAATCCTCAAGTCTGCCGATTTCGAAAGCCGTTCCTGAACTAAAATAACGAACAGGTCTGTAGTACATTTGATTGACTTGGAACATCTTCACAAACATATGGCAAGAATTGATTTACTGACGGGACACTTGCAGAGAAAAGGAAAGTGCCGGAATTTCTCAAAATTCTGGCCAAAACCCAGAAACAAAGGTTAGACACTTGTTATGTACAGCTTTACATAACTGTATACCAATATCCTTAAAACATAATTAGCTCATTTTTATTGCGTAAATGCATTACAGTTTATTTTAGTTCGTACTGTCCTGACGTTGAATATTTTGACAATTAATGATCTACATTGTTCAAAATGATCCACTGAATGTTTTTTGCGGATAATTTTTAGTGTTTTATGAAGCATTGTGTGTCTCAGGGAAGATATGTTGGTAAGTTTTGATCGTAAGCAGTTAAAATATTTTGAAAAAGCCACCCACCAGATAATGAACAATTTCACATTTGCTTACACAGCTTTACGAAAAGAGTTTGACATTCAACTGAATCCAGTCTAGAGACCTACAAGGATCGAGTTGTATCTGATCCGAACCCGAGAATTCTGCTTAAAGTCAGCCCGAAACCTGACAAAAATGCGAAAAAAGAAAAAGAAAATCGGCAACCCGAACACGACACACTTCAATTCGAAACCGACCCGAACCGGAAATATGCAAAGCCGAGTCTAAAGTGAAAGAAAATTATTCATATTTTAATACAATTAGGGAAAAGTAGCCGACAATTATATCTCTGATATCAATTTTATCTTTTTAACACTTTCCAACAAAGCTGAAAAGTGTCTATGTGTTCGGTTTGTCTGTCCGTCTGTCCGTCTGTCCACGCTCTAACTTCCGTAAATTGACTCGGATTTTCATGCAATTGATAAAGGTTATTTAGGGTCACCAAAGTATGTTTGGTATTGTATCGGAAGTATGTAGGATTAATCGTTCATTTACAGGGGCACTCAAAAGTATTCCATTACATTATGGTATAGGGGGGAAAATCGTTTGCAGAGTATTTTAATGACAATATGCTATTTCAAATACATTGAAACTGATACAAATCACCGAATTTCACTATAATCACGTTAGAACAGGGCATTCATAGCATTTTTTAATCATTTACAGGGACACACAAAAGAAATCAGTTACAGTACTGTCTTTGAGTCATAATTGCTGCAGTGTACGATTTAAAATTCGGTATGCGCTTTTAAATTTAATTAATTTTTTACTTGTTACTCGTTATATATAAATTCTATGCCTCCCATACAGGGCTGAACAAAAGTATTCACGTATACCATTATCCTTATTAGATGAAATTGCTGAAAGGGAATTTTCAACTGAAGTACATGTATTTCTTAAGTGAACTAAATTTTTGCATGCATGTAGTTAATAGATATAAATCTATATATCATATACAGGGCTGCTGAAAAAATTCGGATAATTTTACGATTGTAGATGGGAACGGTTCAAAATGGGTTTTGAAATGTGTTATGCGTTTCCATAGGGTTGAATTAGACGTACTATTTTAATTTTTTAAACGGTGCAGTTTTATTTACATAATTCTGAATGTGTTGGAAAGTGTTTCATAATCTATGCTTAACGCATGATTTTTTCTTTCTTGTTTGTATTAAAGGGAACACCTACATAATCATTAATATTAAAATATATAGCTCTTTTCATTATAAAAATATTCAGGACTTTATTTTGAAATGTCGGGTCAACTCGAACCTGACCCGAAAAAATCGAAATATCAACCTGAAACCGACCCGAAGCCAAAACGTTTAAAGTCAACCCGACTCGAACCCAAAACGCTTAAACTCTACCCGCCCTGCACCGAAAAAAAAAATAGCTTCAACTCGACCACAACCTTCAATAAAACAGCAGCTGAGCCATGCTACGGAAGTGAAAATTTAGACTTAAATGAAGGTGATGATGATGAAAATGTTGAATCTTCCGAAAGTTTAGAATCGGGGTTTGTGTTAATTTCTGAAGACTAACAGAACTTTGCATACTCTGATGAATATAAGATGAGGGGTTGTATCCGAATATACGTGCAATATTGTGTACGCTATCTTGTCACTAATCAACATATATTTGATACAACCCCTCATCTTTTTGCTTCTTTTTGGGAACCACGGATTTCGAGCTTATTCTATCGACGATAATTTTCAGAATTTTCACGCTATGACTTTGAGACTTTCACAAAAGTTGCTCTATATATTTAGCTAAAACATTATGCATATTGTATTTTGATTGCATTCGCGCATGCGCATTGAAACATTTTTTAGTAAACCTGCTCTTTTTTCATCCAATTTTTATTATTTTTTCATTCAGATTGCAGAGTATTCTGTACAATGTTTGTTTGTCATATTTTCTGAAAAGAACTTTCTATATATTATATATAATTCTTTCTATATATATTCTATATATAGAATTATATAGAATTATATAATTATTCTATATATAAATTCTTTTTATATATATTATATAATTCTTAATATTATATATATAATATTAAGAACTCTGCAAATTATAAGTAAAAAATTTGGCGAAATTTGGGACTGTTTTTACAAAAACCTTAATTTCTCTACGAGTATACATGCTATCCCCATAAAAATGAATGCAGTATTTTATAATAAGTCACTTATTGATAATCTCGAGTTCGAACGCTTTTGCTACATTAGTTTTTACAGGGTTACCCAAAAGATATTCATTCTTTTTCAGTTTGTTGACGGTCCCCTATGGGGTTTCGGGAAAAAATCTTCGCGGAAATATATACTGTTTACACACCTGTAGTTTCAGGTTAATTCCTTATGTATTTTTCTAGCTATTTAACAAAACGTCTAAAATCGCAAGTGACCGGTTACCTTTGGCCATAAAGTGTATATTGTTACAGTGGAGGAATTTGCACGCTAATACAGGTTGGGTTAAAAGTCCGTGGAAATTTTTTGAATTTAATATAAAATCAAGCCATTGAAGTCGGGTTTATTTTAATTTATCGTTAACATGTTTATAATTATCGAATTAATTCTATTTTTATTTTAAATTTTTATTTTTGGATTAACCGGTATATGATTAATTGTAGTGACCTTGTTCGTTTCAGATGGTCTTTCAGATATATCCTAATTTAATTCAACAGTGTTTATTTAAATTATACTATTCAAGGCTGACTATAACGCAGATCGGAGAGCACTGACTATATTTCTCACGATCGACTCTACTACAACAAATTCGAATAAAATCAGAATATCTAGGAGTGATTAATTTAAAAAAAAATAATTTTCCAGATATACTGAAAAACACGTTTGTCTGCTTTTTGAATTGCTATGTTGATAGTCTTAGAGAAAAAAAAAACTTTTTTCCCGTTTTTTTTTTTTTTTTTTTTTTTTTTAAATTATATGAAGGCATAGAAAAATAAAATCTTGGCTGTTAGACCGATTTGCAGAACATATGTAATATTAATTTCTTTCTCAGAAAAAAATGATAAGATGATTTTAATGTAACACTGACACACCCAGTTAAAATGCATTTCATGAACCTGGCAACCTTGTCGCCAAGGCTGTTGGACTATTTGGAATTTTTTTTAAAGAGATATCGGCATACGTTTGAATAACGTGCCATGATAGATAAGGTTCTAAACCAGCAGCGTGCGAAGAGAAAACTGCTCCCGGGGCAAATTTTCAATTTGGCGCCCCGCCCTCCCCTACCCCCTTACCAACTTTTCTTTGGGACAGATGTCACAAAATTGAAAAGTGCAGAAAGAGAAACAAATTCTATTGAATACGTATATCGCGTTTATTTTGAAACTTTAATTTTAATTCAAAAATTTTTAAAAACTAAATACAGTAAATTCTGTCTAAGGCGGACTCTGTGCAAGCCGGAAATCTGTCTACCGCGGAAAATTTTTCAAGTCCCGGCGAACCCATAGAAAATAACATTAATTCTTGCTGCATAAGGTGGAATCTGCATAACGCGGAAACGGAAAGGATTTTAAGGTCCCACCGAAACCAAAATTTTGCATAAGGCGGAGAAAAGGATAATTTAAAAATGAGAGGCATTTTGTTTATTAAACTTTAAAACGGATAAGTCAAATACTCAATGTCGAGCATGTTAGTTACATTTCCTAACACTTTGAAAAAGTTAATTCAAAAGGACAGGAACTGTTTAAATTTTAAGGAATTTATGCTTGTGCCATTTTTTATATGCAAAATTATATTTAAAACTTAATATTTCTAGTAGAATGAGCATTTATCCAAATATATATTTTCGAAAGTGCAATATATTATACGTTAAGTATGTACTCAAATTCAAAGTTATAGCGTTCTGTCTCATTCTCGAAGTTTATAGGCGGGGGGGGGGGGCGGGGGGGATTGTTAGTTTTTTTTTTAGTGTGTGTGTAAACTTCGAATTCGCATGTATTACAGCAGTACTAAGAAATTGAATAGCGTTTCTCATTTATCTATAAAGACAAAAGATCTTTCCGAATTTCAGTTTTCAACAGATTTTCGAATCAGGAAATCAATAAAAAATCATCAAATTCGAGGATTTTTTTTTTTTTGGGGGGGGGGGGAGGAGCTTTTTTTGCATAAGCCGGAATATTGTCTACCACGGAAAATTTTCTGAGTCCCGATCGATTCCGCCTTAGACAGAGTTTACTGTAATATAAGAGGAAATTGCATTTATATTTTGGAAAATGGATGTAGAAAAAATGTATCTAACAGTACTGTATACAAATTTATTTTATGTAAATTTTAAAACTCTTTCATATTCCAAGAAAGAAACCCCATGCAAGTTTGAGAGTACATGTTTTTGCCACAAGCACAGACTCAGAAAAGAGAAAGTTAACAAAAGAAATTAAGACAAAGACCCAAAACAAGTTTTTAAAAGAAAGAAGTCCTAATTCATAAATTTGTATTTCGGTGTAGGGTAAAGGATAGTGCTATACCTTTGAAACGAAAAATGTACGTACTTTCATTAGGAAAAAATTGCCAATATGTAAATATATATATTTCTTTTCTTTTTTACAAAAAAGAAGAAAAAATAGGTTTGTAGCATAAATTTGGCGCCCCTTCAATTTCCGCGCCCGGGGCGACTGACCCCTTCAACCCCTTCTTCGCACGGCCCTGTTCTAAACACTCGATTCTGGATGCTGTCATGGGAAATTTATGCTTAAGGTGCTTATACGTTCGGAGCGTTTTTTTTTTAAATGTACAGTCGTGGAAAAAAAAAAAGTAAACAACCCCTACTAACTCCTCAACAATTTATCGTAGACGAAAGTGACTGGTACTGAACGTTTGGAAATAAAGTCTACTTTTAAATGACGTAAATAAAATTTGCTTGGGTGCCATCTACATATTAAAACGAAACCAAACTTCATTTTTTTCAATGGCAATACCCAATTTTAACGAGATATTTCAAATCTTTGGTTCAAACTATGCCTAGAAACCAAATTTCAAGACATTTGAATGATAAGTTTTCGAATTATAAACATTCAAAATTTAGTGCTTTTAATGTTAAATTACATTTTCATATTTTTATTTATAACTTCTGAAATTATCATCCTAATGCTTTAATTTTTTGTGTAGCAATAATACTGATATACCCAAACATAGATACGTTGAATTTGCAATTTTTATAATTTTCTGATATGAATTATGAATTATGAAATTAATATTAAAAAAACTATGAATTGCAACCTGCAATTTTTTTGATGGATTCAGATTTATTAAGTCCTGGTTTGTGGAAATCCAAAATTTCACATTTTTATTCCAAGTAGTTTTCAAATTATGCTTAAAAAACGGCAAAATGATGGTTTAAGGGGCCGTCTATGATAGAAGTGACTAAATATTTTGAAATTTTTTATGCTATCCTGTAATCTAACAGGCTTAATTGACTGCTTAAGGTTCCTTGATCAAGAAGGCAGCTCTCTCGGTTAACAATCGAGTACCGAACTTCAATTTGGATACAGCCCTTAAAATACGCTCGTTTTAAAATAATTAATTTCTCAGAAACTTATGGTACGAATTGCATAAAAATTTGTTTTTAAACTAATTAAAGGGGGTAGAGTTCATTTATGCTGTCAGAATTGTGTACTGCTATTGAAAAAAACAAAGTTATGGTTCGTTTTAGTATGTAGATGGTTCCCTAAGCAAATTTTATATACATCATTTAAAAGTAGACTTTATTTCCAATCGTTTGGTACCAGTAACTTCTTCTACGATAATTTGTTGAGGAGTTAGTAGGGGGTGTTTACTTTTTTTTCCCACGACTGTACAGTCGTGGGAAAAAAAGGTAAACACCCCTTACCAACAGGGCTTAATTTCTAACAAAAAAGTACCGGAGCCCTAATATTCTGCGGTACCGGTACAACAACCAATCGTCCCCCCCCCCTGCCACTCCAATTTGCATATTTATATTTCGTACATTATTTGCAAAATTTAAAGCAAATTTTTTTCTTTAGCAAAATAAAAATTTTAAATATATCTATCAGCATATACTTAGCTGTCAACTATTCCACTTTTTAGTTATCACTCCTTTTGAATAGTAATCTTTGCCTAATTTCAAAGTTAATTAATTGTCTATTCTGCAATTAAATATGATAAGGATTATGATTAGGAAATAGTGACGTATAGGATTCAACGTATAGGTTATGGTAAAAAAGAATGCAAAAGCTTGGAAATGGAATGGAAAGAAAAAGGTAATTCAGGCTTCAGTTTTTCGGAAGCGCTACTGCACTGGGCTCCGGAGCCCTGTATTTATGAGCTCCGGTGATTTCCGACCAATATTTAAATATTTACTAAACACAGAAAAGTACCGGAGCCGAGCTGCGGTGGGCTCCGGCGCAAATTAAGCCCTGCTTACCAATAAAAATAACTAAACATTGTTTAACACGTTCACGCCGGCGCGGTGGGTCACACTCGACTGTCTCAGAGTTGTCAAGTCTCCGGTTTTTTGCACAACACTATTATTTAGAGAAAATGTTGTTCCTTTAAATCATCCAATTGTTCTAATTAAATAAAACAACATTTTTTGTATTAAAATACTGGTATCCAAAAGGTTGGAGACTTGCCAGCTCTGAGACAATCGAGTATGACCCACTGCGCCGGCAAGAAAGTGTTAACGTCTGATATATAAAATTTAAATTATAAATATATATTACAATTCATGAGACATACAAGTAAAATTACATAAATACATATACAATTAAAAATGCAAACGTTTCGGACTAAGTTTTAACCCCTCATCAGTGCAAAAACATCCAAATGACCAGAAAACTATATATAATGTTTACAGTTAATAATTACTAACAGTTAAAATCAGATGAAATATAAAGAACCATATAAAAGCAATGCTGTGTATTTAGCCTGCAGTCTAAACTTGTACAGCATTCTTTGGATACCGACCATAGCCAAGATTTCGCAAATATGACAGCATTAACGTTAAAAGTAGAGTTTTTTTTGAAGGTGTGTTTACTAGAGATGGGCAACATCTTTCCTTTTAAGGAATCGTTCCAGCCGGAATCGTTCACCGAAAGGAACGAGTTATTTGGAGTCGTTCCTATTGGAATCGTTCCGAAAAAAGGAACGATTCCGAGAAAAATGAACGATTCCGAGAAAAAAGGAACGATTCCAAGAAAAAAGCAACGATTCCGAGAAAAAAGGAATGATTTTGAAAAAAAAAATGGATTCCAAGGGAAAAAAATACTTCCGAGATAAAGAGAACCACATGCAATCCATAATATTTATTACTAATTTATTTTCTTATGCATCCATCCATTTTCTTACGCATTCAGTCGCCTTAATTTTGTAATGTTTTGGGCAGATGATTTTGTTTTTAAGAGTTCATTTCATTGATCAGTGTGCGCAATTAATTTGCAGTTATTTCTAACTTTATGATTTATGGCATTAAGCATAATTCCTCTTGAAAATTTACTCCTGGTTCCTGGTTGAACTTTCAATTACCGCTGTACTTTATCAAGGAAATTTTACTGTAGCTTGTACTGTACTAGGTAAGACAAAAAAAAGTCCTATTATTCTAGGATTAAAACTGACCGAAGTAATGGCTGTTTAACACTAGAACGGCGGCGAGGGGTCATTTTGACCCTTGCCGAATGAATACATTTCGATTCGAACCAGAATTTTTTTATAATATAAGATTAATATAATCTGCACAAAAAATAACTTAAATAAGTAAGTTAAATAGTTCTAAATAAAAATTCTGATGTGAAATATTTTTATAAAACTTGAGCAAAATTTCCCGTCGTTCTAGTGTTAAAGTTGGAGCATATTTTTTGCTGCGAAATAGGGGTCATTTACAAATTTACTAGAAATATAAATAATCATCAGATATATAAAAAAAATAGTTGATAGTAAAAGTAACATTGCATTATAAATTTGAAATCTATAATAAGTCTGAAATATTAATGCAAAATATACATCTTGTACTAAACATATAACAGGAAAAAAATAATAGAATTTTCGTTAAATAAAATGTTGAAAAGCAACAGCCTCGATTCTTTAAAAATGGCACATATTTTGAAATGTTATTAGATTACACTAGGATGCAAATTTGTATTGTGTCATGTGTTTTAGCTTTTGATAATTAGTTCTTATATATTTTGCAGCACTGAATCCAAAACTGGCCTTCATTTTTTTATCACACTAGGGGGCTCGGCCCCCTACGAGCTACGCTCGCCAACCCCCCGTCCAGACACCGCAGACTCTAAATGCACGCTAATTTGATCGGCTTTAAAAAGATTTCGAAAGATTGAATTATAATTTAAAAAACAGTGGCGATCTCCCTATAAACGAATTTCTAATCATTTCTCATTGATTGGGGAATTTTAACGCCAAATCCGCTGCGGTACTACTTGATTATACTGTCGACCAATTTCGCCAAATTATATAAATCGCCAAACCACTCACCAAATTATACAAATTGATATAATTTTTATTTTAAATAACGAAAGAACAAATAAATTCGTACAACATTAATAAAAACACAAATAAAACGTCGAAATAAAAATAACTTGATGACGTATACACGTGTAACAACATTTCAAAATAAGCTAATATAAAAGGAATTAAGTAAAGAGAGTCTTTGTCTCCTGGTATTTTTTAACAAAGCGAAAAGAAAGTTCTTTTAGACATTTTAAATTAATTCTCAAAATATCAAATAAATGTCTAGCGCAATTTCTAAATTTAAACTTTTTTGCAATATTATTTTGTGTTCATTTTATGTAATAACTATAATGTGACGTAAGTATGACGTAATTTCTCCTAAGACTTCTAACGCATGTTAATGAATTTATTATTTTACAATATCCTTTCTCTTTTAAAATTCACGTGTATACTTTTTATGACGTAATTTTTAATAAGTTCTTGCTTTTTATACGTAATTATTTAATTCTAATTTGAAAGTTTCTTTCCTGTTTATAATAGTCACGTGTAAATAAATTTTTAATTTGAAGCAAACATTATTGCTTGCGCTTTTTATACAGTTGGCAACAGTTTAAATTAGTACAATTTTCTGAAATCTGTAAAAAATATCTCTAGAAATGCTGAAAATTTGAATTTAAAATAGAAATAAAATCTAAAAAAATGAGTCAAAATAAAAAAAATTAATGCAATCTGCACTCCGGCAAATTCTAACGCATAAAATGATCTAAAAATGATTACACTGCTATGTATAGTTTTTGCTGCTATAAAACTTTTTTAGTGGAACGATTTTGTCCAACTTTAGCATTAAATAACTCTTAAAATAATTCTTCGATTTTAAAACTGTCTGCATCAGCGTGTTTATCAAACATTTCTGTATAAAACCACCGATTTTCATATTTTTGTATGCATTATTTTTGTTAATATTAACGAAGAAAGGCCTCCGGTCACAAAAATATCAAAACCGGCGGCGGCGGCGGCGGCGGCGGTGACAGCGGTAGTTACTTTTTTTTAGAATAGAGAGAAAGTACAGCGTTTTTGAAAATCGTAAATTTGAAAGCTAAAAAGTGAAAAATTAACGAAAATCTGATAGTATAAAATAGATGTGATTGTTATTTCTTTAACTTTCGATAGTTGATTTTTATGTATTTTTTACTATTGAATCCGAAAATGACCTACATTTTTAACCATCACGTCAGGATTTTTCGCAAATTGTAAATTTCAAAATCTTAATTGAACCTCTTCCCCTCCCACATCATCGGATCCCTGAGCTGCTTAGCTGTAAGAATCCCAGTATAAGCCAAAAATTGAATAAATTGTTGAATTAAATAGAATTAAATTGAATATAAGAAGTTTTACATCCATTTTATAGTATCAGATTTTCACTATTTTTTAACTTTGAAATTTACCATTTGCAAAAAGTCTAACATGATGGTTAAATATGAAGGTAATTTTACATTCAGTGCTAAAAAGCACATACAAATCAATCGTAAAAATTAAAAAATACAACCATTATTTTATAGAATCAGCTATTTTTTCAATTTTGAAATTTACTATTTGCGAAAAGTCCTGACATGATGGTTAAAAATGAAGATAATTTTCAGATTCAGGGCTAAAAAATACATAAAAATCAATTTTAAAAATTAAAAAAACACAACCATCACAGTCTTGTGTTATCTAATCTAAAACTTTTTCGTAAACTTGTTGGCAGAAACCGAAATCTATCCGAAATTTTTTGTGTTACCCTGTAAAATAAGTACAAATGGTAAGCACTGAAAATCATAATACTACATTGTCATCGGATTTACGTCAGTATGTAAAATTTAACCTCGATCGGATATTTTAAAGTGAGTTGAATTTCGAGTATAAATTTTGAACTGGAAAGACCTACATACGATCGTTTCAAGTTAACCCATTACCCGCTGGTGTTGCGCTCACGCAACGGTCAAAATAATTGATCATGCTTAAATTAATTAGTTTGTCACCACTATTTTAGAATTAAAAAAAATTGCCTTATTTATAAGCAGAAATTTTGATATTTTAATACAACGAAAATTACCTTTCTGAATTTGTGGTGACAAGCGACTTTCAACAAGAGATTTGGAAATTCCTACTTTTAAGTTTTGGCGGTTAATGGGTTAAATAAAAGCTTATAAAAATAGCATAATTTTTGTTAAAAAAAGTCATGAAAAGAAACAGCTTCAAATCCTTGCAAAAATCTGTCGTAATACGATTTCTTTCAAAGCGCAGATACACATGAAATAAATCCTTCAAACACTTTAAGCACTTTGCTTACGACCCCTAGAAGCATGGCTGAACTTATGTGTATTCAGATGCAGAAAAATGGCATAAGTCTTGCATTTCAAAGTTTCGTATAACTTCGTCAATTTTAGTATCAGATGAATGGGACTTTTTTTTGTCTTTCTTTTAAGGGAACAGGAAATTTTTACTAAATATCATCTATAGGGCCGGGGAACCGTATACAAAATTAAATTTCGTAACTTTTATAGAAATATTTTTATTGATCCAAACGACTTTCAGAATACTTTTTTACCTTATTTAAAACATTTTTGTAAGCGGAACTATAGGTCTATGACTAGCGGTTTAGGAATTAGCCATTGGACATCATTGAGAGTAAAAAATTTCGTAATTTTTCAAGAAATGATTTTATTGACCCAAATGACTTTTTAAATACTTCTTTACCACATTTAAAACATTTTTTGTAACTGGAACTATATGGCTATGACTAACGGTTTAGGAATTAGCCATTGGAAATCGTTGAGAGTGGACATCCTGTATAGGAAATTTTATTATTGTTCTGATATTTGTCACCAGGGTCTAGGAATTTTTAGTCTCATAGATTCCTCTTCAAAATCTACCTCTAAGTAATCTTAATTTCATTTTTCATTCTGAATCTCATTTTTCATTTGGATGGCCCTACTGATTTGGATATGTAACTTGTTAAAGTAGATTGCATTTTTGTTCGTTTTGCTCCAGTGTCCGTACCTTCAATAACTTTATCCCCATTATCGTCTTTCTCTTCAGTCCCCTAACTTTACACACAAAGGATATTTCGCATACTTCATCAACATTATTATCACTGCCTTCATGATCTGGTTCAGAAGTGGAACACCCTATTTTATAGCAATCATCTTGTAGTACAATTCAGTGATATATAATTATATATCAATTTTAATGCTTTTGAAATAGCTTAATGTCATTAAAATACCCTGCAAACAACTTTTCCTCGTTGACCATAATGTAACGGAATACTTTTGAGTGCCCCTGTAAATGAACTATTAACACTACACTCTTCATATTGAATACCAAACATTCCATGCTAAACATCACTAACATATATCAATTGCATGGGAATCCGAGTATATTTACGGGAGTTAGGTATATCACACACTGAGACGATAGAGCGACATGAAGCGCAACATGAAGTGCAAAAACCAGTCGAGACAAAGAACGAAGTTGTTTCAAACTTGTTTTAAACCAGTTTTTCTGGCGAATTCAAGCGACATGTCTTATGTGTCGCCTTAGTGTGTGACTTGCCTTAGAGCGTGAACAGACGGACTGACGGACAGACAAACCGCATTCATAAACACTAACTTTGTTGGAAAGTGTTAAAAAGTAAAGCACGTTTTTGCACCCTGTCCTTCCCGAGTGTCTTGTCTTATACCCTAACATCGCTATTTGTGAACTGCTGTTAACTACGTAGAATTTCAATAAACTTGCAACTCTTTTTGAATCTCCAATTTCACGAGAACCTACAGGAGTTTCTCTAATTTTACACCCTCATCCGCCGTCACACTCTCTCCACTTTTATCATATTGAACCTCAGTTCGATGTGAGTGCATTGCGATGCTAATATGTTTGTTTGGATTGGGATCTTTGGAATGTCATAACTCATGTAGTCATGGAACACTTGTGTCACACGAAAGCGTAAAAGTTCCTTCAGATGATTTGTAAACAGATTCATTAGCAGCATGGCTAGTGATACATATAAGATAATATTATATATATTAATATTATATATATATATAGTAATACATATGATTTTATACATATATAGTACATGTTATCTTCGCCAAAAGATATAGTGATTCACTAAATTTCAAAGTTCTATTTCATTAAATTTGAAATTTGCTAAATTTTTAACTGAAAAACTGTTGATTGGTTTAATTAAATTAAACAAATTAAAAGTATGTCCATTATTATTACAGAGTGTAGTATTATATAAAGAAATATCCTTTTGTTAACATCCTTTTGACGATGTTTCGGCCGTTGAATGGAAGACATCTGTTGTAAAACGTGTTATAGATAACACCAACCTTAATTTTTTGAGAATTTGACTATTTTTTATTATTAGTTAAACTTTTTATTGTCAAAACTATTTAAAATAGATAAAACATCTTGTTAAATTCGAACTTTTAAGAAAACTTAATGTAATTAAAAAATAAATAAATAAATGTTTTAAGTGAAAAGAATAACAATAAGGAAGGAAAATATATAAAATTTAGTATCGTATTTGCAGTAAGTTTTACCTCAATAAAAACGGAAGTTTGGTATTAGGCTTGAAACACTAATTTTAGTTTGGCATGAAAGGAGCCTGCTCGGATCGAAATTAAACTCCGGTATGTATTATCCATCATCACAGTAACAGGCATTAATCGTGGTATTGATTTCGGGATTTGCGAGTATTAATCCCGATCGAGAAATCTGAATTATTATAAGAAATTATTACGATAAACGACTTTTTTTTTTTTTTGGTTTTATTTTAAGTTGTATTAAAACAAAGTCACAGTTATTTAAATTATAATTCTTTAGCAAGAAATAGAAATGAAATAACACATGAAAAAACTGTACAAAATCACAACTTGCATTCTTTGGAAACCAATAATTAAATTCGTATATTGTAAAACTTTTTTAATGCAATATTAACCTTTCGCATACCAGACCGGTGCAACAGACCCGATAGGTACATTCAAATTGATTTTTCACATTTAAAAAAATTAAAATTTTGTAAATATGTGACTTTTTCTGGAATGTTCTGCTCAAAAGAATAGAACCTCCCAGAAAAAAATCACATTTACAGAAATTTCAGTTAAAAAAAAAAAAAAAAAAAAAAGAGAGAGAGAGAGAGAGAGAGAAATATCATTATAAATGTACCTGTCGGGTCCCATTGAACCCCTTTGGTAGTCGGAGGGTTAACATAAATCTATTTAAACCGAAACAAGCATAAAATATGCAGCTTTGCATATATGTCGCAGTTGTGATTTTTCTTTCCCGTTTTTATATTCAAAACGGCTATTAAGAGAGCGAACCGCGGTTGAATTATCTGAGTCCCACCCACCACTCTTGCTGTTATATTATTATTATTATTATTAGATATTATGTTTTCTGAAATATTCATTATTTTAAGAAAGAAAGAAACGTTTTACAAAAATTTCTTGTTAGAACAGATTTTACTGTATGTAATAAACCTCAATGTAAGTTGATTAAAACAACAATCTTCGAGAGTTTCGAGATTTTTTTTAACCATCTTCTTCAGGAGAGAAAAACAAGACACCAAACAGTGGAAATAAAGTGGTACTCGAGCGCTCGTAGCTGGTCATATTTTTCTTTTGACAAAGAGGATTCTCAAATTGAAATTATGCTTGAGGAAAAGACATGAAACAGTGAAATGTGCATGAAAGTGCGCAAATCTACAATTATTAAAATAATTGAAAATCAGTTATTATTAGCCTATTAAAATGCAATTTTTATGGCATAGTGATGTATTTCTTATATTATTCAAAACGTTTCTAATCAAATTAAAAAAAAATATTTTTCACTATTATTTAAACAAGCATTTTCTTTGTTTTTCTTAAGGCTGTTCTTAAGTGATCTGCTCAACAAATGCAAAACGTTTTGACACATTTACAAATTCATTTTTTAACGGAAAGATATAAAATTGGAAAGTTTGACTATGGAAGCGATTTGAAATCGAACTGCGTTTTCCATTTTTTGATCAGTAAATTACCTATTGAGTTATAAGCGATTTCGATCACGTGACAAACACGTTTTTCACCCATTTTTGAGCGATTATGTCTCTTTCGCGCGGAAATTCGGTTCAAAACGCCCACTTTGACACTATTTTCTGAAAGATCTATTGCATTTGCAAAAGAGACGGAAAAAGCAGCTCGATTACGTAGTTTCTGAACACACCTGCTAGTTTCATGCATTTCCGAATAAAAAAAAAATAAATAAAACTTTTGTCTCAAAGTTAACCTTTTGGTTTTGAGAACAGCCTTGAGAATTCATTTAAAAAAAATTCATTTCGTATGATACATTTACCAATTAGAAAATGTATTAGTGTATTTAAGTACACATGGTGTTCCATTACCTTCGGGGTCCAGGCACTCAATCGGTAAAGCACGTAAAGTTTCTGGGTTCGAATTCCATCTCGGGCACTTTTTCACTCAGGTGGAAAAAATCCAATTCGTATAAAATATTTTTTTTTAATTATTTCTTTCATAATTTCTTTCAGCACAAGAAGATCCATTAGTAATGTTATTAAGTAACAGATGATAAGTAAATAATTTATAATAGACAATATTTTAATTGAAGTAAAATAATATACTTCTATTCATCTAAACATAAAATTTAAGAGAATATAATACGCAGTTGTAGCTTATTAAACGCCCTCCTCCGCCCCGCACTTCAATTTCTTTTTTCATTCATTCTTTTCTTTTCCTTTTTTGTTGGGGTGTGGGGGGGGGGGGGCATACACATTAGAAGGATATTTTGGCAATAAAGTCAACTTTAATAGAATCAAAATCTGTTATTTTGAAATAAAATAGCGTATTTTAATTTATTAAAACTGGGCAGTCGACAAGAACAAGAAAAAGATTCCCAAGGAATCGGTCCTTTTCGGAGTCGGTACATTTCGGTTCGGAACGACTCCGAGGAATCGGTCCTTTTCGGAGTCGGCACATTTCGGACCGATTCCGAGGAATCGTTCCGAAAAGGACCGAATCCAAGGAGTCGTTGCTTTTCGGAATCGTTCCAAAAAGGACCGATTCCGAGGAATCGTTCCGAAAAGGACCGATTCCTTTTTACAGACTGGAATCGTTCCTTCAGTTTCACTGCCGGAATCGTTCCTTTGGAATCGTTCCTCAACAAATGACACATCTCTAGTGTTCACTCGTAAAAAAATTTCGCCGATTAATGATTCCTGTGCAGTTCCACCTGAATACACAGCATTGCTTTATATGGTTCTTTATACTTTATTTGATTTTAACTGTTAGTAATTATTAACTGTAAACCTGATATATAGTTTTCTGGTCATTTGAATGTTATTGCACTGATGAGGGGCTAAAACTTAACCCGAAACGTTTGTATTTTTAATTTTATATGCATTTATGTGGGAATAAAATATAAAGCGTGGAAAAATAAAAGATAATAGACTGAAGGGTTCAATGAACGTGATATATCAAGCGAGACTCGTAAAAAGTGAAGTGAAAAGAGGAGAGCAAGATGTGGTGGTTCTATAAGTTTCAGCCATGGAGATGGTTGGTGATTTTTAACACAAGGCTCAGGGAAGCTTTTGCGGCAATTATTGCTCAGTTGTACAATGTTATTTGAATGTTAAGTTGTATGTTTGATGATCTATTAGACCTTTTGGTACTTTTCCGTTATACGGAAACCATTGTCGCCAAGCGTAATACATTACATACATTAATACATAATACACATTATCATACATAAAGCACATTATCATACATAATACACCTCATCATACATAACACATACACATTATCACACATAACACATACACATACATACACATACATACACATACATAATACACATTAGCATACATTACATACATTAGCATACATTTTGGCATGGTGTCCGTATAACGGAAAAGTACCAACCTTTTTTTTTATATACATATTCACATTTTGAAGAATATCAGTTCTGATTCATTATTCACATAGATCATACATTTATGTAATTTTTACTTATATGTCTGATGAATTGCAATATATTTCTAATTTTTACACATATTTTTAGTTCAATTTTAATACAGATTGATCAAAAAACTTAAAATACTAGCAATATCTTCATAACATTTTACACAAGAACGAAAACTCATGCGTCCAGTATGGATTATGAAACACTTTCCAACAAATTTCGAATACAGTAACAAAACTTTACAATTTATTAAGGTGAAAGACGTCTAAATAAACAATTCATTTTGAATAGGGAACATTTAGTAGACTTCAATCATGTGTATCAATTTCATGGAAACTGAAGTACAGGAATAGCAAAAAATAACTTACCCAATTTAGAGATTTAGATGTCTCTGGGGCGAGGGTGAATTCTGCTGCTCCGAATCTGACGATATTTAACCCTTTGAAAGGCCTTGGTATGCTATTTATACCGCTTAATATTAAACTTCAATTGCCAAATTACACCGGAATTTTTTAATAAAATATTTGCTCTCTGAAAGGGTTAAACTACAGATAACTCAAATGGTGATGCAGTTGTCATTTCCTAAACAAAAATTTCCCATAGAAAAATTCCTCGCAAGGTGACGCTGTAAGATTCAAATATGTGTTCAGGAGGCTAATAAATTTTTATGCTTATCCTGCTTTCACATAAAATGTTTAACATGCTTACAATAAATGCTTTTCGTGTCTACTTTTATTGTCTAAAACGTGTTTTAATATTTTTGTTCCTTTAAAAGCAACGTATTTTTTTTCATGGCCAAATGCATTTTAGCATGTTTATTTCAGCGGTCGTAATTTCTCTTTTCTTTAACGCGGAAGTAAATAATAAAAAAATTAAACGGATTGAATCATTTGCATGTCTCGATATTTAACAGCTGCTATCCAACGGATTTAAAGTATAACAAAGATTTATAATAATTACTTTCTCATCTCATTCCATAAAATTTAATGCTGGTCTATTTATTAGCAAGAGTTATCACCTTTTTATACCCTTATTTCAGTCAATACATTTAACGCAGATGTATTTCTTTCCTGTTGTAATATAAACAGTCTTGGTCGTCCCCACATGTGGTTATGGAGTGAATAGATGATAAATTGGCGGTATAGTCTCCATTCTATTTCTCGCCAATAATTTAAAAATCCCCCAATGCTTTCCATGAGCAGATTTGGTCGTTTCCACATGTGCTCATGGGGTGAATAGATGATAAATGGGCGGTATAGTCTCCATTCTATTTCTCGCCAATAATTTAAAAATCCATCATTGCTTTCCATGAGCAGACTTGGTCGTTTCCACATGTGGTTATGGGGTGAATAGATGATAAATTGGCGGTATAGTCCCCATTCTATTTCTCGCCAATAATTTAAAAAAAAACCCAATGCTTTTCATTAGCAGTCTTGGTCGTTCTCACATGTGGTTATGGGTGAATAGATGATAAATTGGCGGTATAGTCCCCATTCTATTTCTTCGCCAATAATTTAAAAATCCCTCATTGCTTTTCATGTAACGGCAAATTTTCTGGCGCTCATAGAACTCTCAAATTAGCTCTGATTTTGTAGGGATTTTGTAATCCGGGCATTCTACACGCAGCTCTCCTGATATAAGGATGTATGGCTTTTGGTCGGACCACCCCAGCCGAACTGTTTTTATGTGATTTAAAATAAAAACATATTAATATGTAATCTTTTGCAGTTAATTTCTTCAGGATGAGAGGTCATGTGAATAGGTTCTGCATATTTATGTGTACTACCATTCGTACATCCGGCCAGGGCTTAATTTGCGCCGGAGCCCAGCTCCGGTACTTCTTTATTTTAGTTAATATTTAAATATTGGTCATAATTCACCGGAACTCGTAAATACAGAGGCTCTGGAGCCCAGTGCAATAGCGCTTTCGAAAAACCGATGTCTAAATTACCCTTCCCTTTCCTTCCCATCTCCAAGCTTTTGCGTTCTTTTTTTCTTTTTTATCAAAACACTTATATGTGACGTAATGTGTCGCAGACCGAGCCTAACGAGAAAGACAGGCTACCGCGGTGCAATCCACATATCTTTTTTTACAGACCGCTGGAGTCACGTGGTGCTCGAATGCACCAATGAAGGTGTGCGAAAAGAGCATCACGTGACTCCACCAGTCTGTAAAAAAAGACACTTGGGATGCACCGCGGTAGTCTGTCTTTTTCGTTAACCTCGTCGCAAACGTAGGAGATAGAGACGAAACACACAAAAAAATTCGAGTACTGAAGATCAGTTTTCAACTATGTTATGAGTTTGCTAACTGAACTAAATTTTGGATTATTATGCAGCAGGGCTTAATTTGCGCCGGAGCCCGGCTCCGGTACTTCTGTGGTTTTAGTAAATATTTAAATATTGGTCGGAATTCACTGGAGCTCATAAATACAGGGCTCCGGAGCCCAGTGCAATAGCGCTTCCGAAAAACCGAAGCCTAAATTACCCTTTCCTTTCCTTCCCATCTCCAAGCTTTTGCATAATTTTTACCAAAACACTTATATGTGACGTAATGTATCGCGCACGTATAGGAGATGGGGATCAAACGGACTCAATTTTTTTCCTCAATTTTTGGGCTTGGACTGAAATTTAAATTTTAATATTGTAATGATTTTCTATTTTTATTAATTAATTAAATGCATTTATAAAGGTACTTTATCTAGATTAACTGTAAACCATGAATTTAATATTTGTTTTAACTTAACTGTAAAAATTAACTTATAGCGACAATCTAAAACGTGTGCATAAAGAAATTAGGATTAAATCATGTAAAATTATACAGGGTAAGCTGAGTAATATTACATCCTATTATTTGTACATAATAATAAAAATTATTTAAATATTTATTTTTTATTTTTTACATTTCCAGGCCTTTCATAATTTTCAGTGTTCATTTTTCTTTTTCTTCTATTATTCTGGTCATGTGGTCGTTCGGACGCAAAGAGAGTAAATTATTCAGCTTTTAGCTTTATTCTCTACAGAAAACGACTGCCTTGCTTACGTATGTGAATTCTGTGCGCTGGATAAAGTAATTCACTATATAAGCATTTCATTTATTTATTTTTATTTTATTCTGTATCCATATTTTTCTTTTTTCTTTCATTTTAATCCTCATAAGGTAGTACATGGGACTATACTTTTTAAATAACATCTGGTTTATGTGGTGTTTGTGTTTTCATATTATTGGTCATATTATTTTCATTATCTTTCAATGGTATTATTGTACAGAAAGTTTATATATATACATATTCAAATACAGGGTATACCTCAAGGAGCTGCTTCATCAAGCATGTTATCTGATTTATATCTTTACTTTTATGAACGAAAATTTATTAATAATAATATATGGCTCTACTGATGCATAGATGATACAATTATTCTTTCTGTTAAAGATAATAATTCTATATCTCTTCCTGTAAAGTACCCTTCTAATCTAGAACTCAGTACTACCTTTTCACATAATTCTAGTATCAATTTTATGGATGTTAAAATTATTATTCTGCCTAATAACACCCTAACATTCAATATTTATGATAAACGCAATGAATTTTCATTTAATGTAATTAATTTTACGAACTTCAATTCTTGCTTACATATTTCAGTATATAGAAATATTCTACTTAATCACAGTCTTCGTATCAAACGTTTATGTTCCTCCCAATTCTTATAGCCTAACATTTTTAAATTAAAGCAATTAGCATTATCCTATAATTATCCCATCTCTTTTATATCTGCATGGCTCAAATCTTAATATTCATTTTTTTCTACTTATTACCAGTATAGGCATATAATATGTATATAAAATCCCTAAAAAATCGAAAACACTATTATGGAGGGTAGGATGTGAATTGCTGAAAAAATTATAAAAAAACATACACAAAAAATTTATATATATGTATATATATATATATGATATATATATATGTATATTTATGTATAATGAAAAAAAAGTTAGTGTGTGCGTATGTTTTCCCATACATTATACACTTTTTCAAAAAAAAAAAAAACGCATATAAAAAATAAAAATAACATTACGGGGGGTTGGGGTCGGGAATGCTAAAAAAAGTTAAAAACCTTATATGGTTATATATGTGTGAGCCTGTATATGTATATGTATAAATGCTTATATATTGTATGGATATATAAAAAAAACACGGGTGTCATGCATTTAACATCATAAATTTCTCACAAATTTTCACATATTGCTTCATAATACAAGGCTATATTTTACTATCTCAAAATTTTCCTCACTGTTTTTTTAAATGTTATTTATATTCTCATTTTTTATATTATAATATTTTGTCTTTAAATTAGTTAATTTAATCAATTGCCCTTCTATTTATTTATTTTTATATAATTCTTTATTTTCTTTTTTATTAATTTATTCCTGTTCTTTATTTTATTTTGTATTTACTCAGTACATGTCAAGTTTATTCCTAATTTTTATTTTATTTTGTATTTACTCAGTACATATCAAATTTATTCCTATTTTTTTTTATTCTACTTTAACTAAATGTTAATCTAAGCCATTTCTTTATTTCTTCAAAAAATTTCATTCCTTTTTGGATAAAGATGGCAGCACTAAACATTATTGTTAATAATCCAGTTCCAATTTACATTTTTTCCTTTCTCACACCAGATGGCAGCAAAGTTATGGGTTTCAGCCAGATACTCAACTGTAGGACCACATGTTAAAATAGTCCTAACACTGTTTTTCCATCCAGACAGGCTGCAGTTTTGCTTCTTAGTATGTAATTTAGGTTTTATGCTCTATTAATTTTTAATATCCTGTGTGAGGTGTACTTTTTTTTTAGATATCTTAGATTTTTATTATCTATTTTCTGTTATGTTTGCGTTATAAGGAGCTAAATTTTGTCATTTTAGGCTTAATGCCGACAAAATTGGATGAAATAACGCATCTTCTATGAATGAACCCACAAGCTCCTCTGATGATTCTGTGCGTAATTCATAGTTTCTTATTTTACATACTGGTTTCCTGTGTTCATGTCTAATTCATCTTTAGAACCTTACCAATTTATTCATATATTTGTGATTTCAAATTTATTATATATATATATATGCATTATTACTTACCATCTTTAATAAGAGATTTGGCCAGATTTTGTGGGAAGAACTTGTTTGGCTGTATTTTGATTTTAAAAGGTATTATATATATATATATATATATATATATATATATATATAACCATTAAATAAACATTACCAACCACCAACAAAAACTGTGAGACCATGAATAAAATGACACTAAAAAATTGAAAAAAATACAGTTCCCCCATCCCACTTAACATAGAATCCAAAAACATAGTAAAAAACAGCAGAAAATGCATAACAAAAATGGAATAATGGATATTTGTAGAACTTAGACAGAATGTTCAGGTCCCGAATGCCTAAAGTTCTACAAATAAAATGTGTGGTTTCATCTTCACATTAGCCATAAATTAGCTAAAGAATATGAATTTGGGACTACCTTACACATAAAACAGAGAAATAAATCTTTAAACACCAATTAAGTAAAAAAAAAAAAAAAAAAAAAAAAAAAAAGATTAAAAAAGACAGAGGAAAAATAAAAAAAAACAAATTACCAAATTGAATCTCTACTATCTTAGCATGAGGCATAACATAATACAATCATTGGAGATCACCAGCACATGTTGCCAAAAAAGTTTTTTATATGATAGTGGACCAAATAGCAACAATACACAGCATAGCCAAACACACTCCCATTATATATAACCAGTTACCCCTATAGATAATTTAAAATTGAGAATAATTTACTTCATGTATTCAAGAATCAGTATGGTGCTGCCATCTATTGACTTATTAGAAAAATAAATAAAAACTAATTATAACTATTAATGGATTAAGTTTTAAAGCAAATACTGTTTAGAGATAGATATATGATAATTAAATAATAATTTAAAAATATATTAAGAAATATATACAATTGTATTAGAAAAATTAGTAATTGATATATTAAATCAAAATCTTATGTTAAATGGTGAAATTGATGATTATTAATGTATCAAATAAATATTTGTACCTGGCTATATCATATCACAATTTTAATTCATGTGACAGCATTACTTCATCTCTTAAATTAATTTATAATGAAATATATATATATAGGGGAGAGGGAATAACAAATAGAATAACTGTTAAAACATGCATTTTATTCTCATTTAAGATAGTATACGTTGTATTAGATGACATTGTCCTTAGTAGGCTAAAATTTAAATAGAAGTTAATCGTTAACATTATTAATGAATATGAATAAATTTAATATGAATTGATAAATATTAGTATATAACTACACCTTTATACATATAACAGTATCGAATAAACATCCATTATAAAATGTGTATTAGAACGTAGTTATAAATCACATGCCCCATTTTTTAAAAATAAATTAACCATTGCGTATTATCCAGACAACGCCACCCTCCTCCGTACTCTAACATCTACCCACCCATCCGTCCAATAATATTTTTTTATTATTATTTTACATTTTTAATTTTTTATAATTATTTTCTTATTATATATATATATATATACAGTGAAACCTCTCTGTAAGGGCCACCCACCGTTCCATTGAAAATTGGCTCTTATGAGGGGTGGCCCTTGAATAGGGGTGACCAAAATTTTCATTTCTCTTTCTTTTTATACTACGATTTTTAAAATATATATATTCTTTCAGTAAGTTCTCTTTGTTTTTAACAATAGTGTTTATTTGATTCTTGCTGCAATTAAACTATGAAGCCAATTTTCTTGTAGACGTTCCTTGATCATGACAATTAAGAACTTTCATTTTGTCATTCAAATCCCAAAGTTCTCTCTGACTTGACTTAGGTGCCATAATTTTAAATTTTACATAAGCCTGAGGACAACATTTCTAGTATAAAAATTGTGCTTCAACATGCATTCACAGTTTTAGTAAATGTGGAATCAGTTTTTCTAGATAACCTGTTATCCTTTGTGTGCCCACAATAAAGGGTCAAGATTCCCCTAAAACCCAACCCCTACAGGTTGAAAGGTCAAACAAAGTGTGAGGAACACCTATTGTCCCATTTGTGGAAAAGTTGGCGGTCCTTCATTGTGTTACTAAATCCTCCCCTATCTACCCCTGCCTTCTTTGCTGCAAGTGCAGTTGTTTGTTGAACTTTTATCTTTTGGTTCAGGAATTCAATACACCTGTTTAGGATTTAAGGCACATGTGAAAAGATGGCCTTTATGAGGGGTAGGTGCGGCCCCTAATAGGAGTAAATTTAAAATTATGTCTATGGGAAAATTTTTCGTTCTTAGAAATATTGGCCCTTAATAGAGGTGACCCTTGGATAGGGGTGGCCTTTAAAAGAAGTTTCACTGTATATATATATAACATGGTGATGAATGTTTTCTTTCAATAGCTGCACAAATACATTTATTAGTGAATTTCTTCCTCTAAAATTTTTACTTTTCAAATATATAGTGTAAAGAAAGTATTGTAATAATGATTTGTGTTGCATGCATGTGAGTGAACACGATAGCTTCCAAACGGTACTTCCGATTGAGCCCCCGTTTGGAGAATATTTTATAGACCCTTCTCGCAAGAATTTTATAGATTTTCGTACAAATCGGTCGACGGTGTTGATATTTCAAGCATTTTCCGACACCGATTCTATAAGGAAAATCACGAAGATGTAAGTGAGTATAAATGATAAATATTGGGGCGATGTCTTCCAGTATAAGTAGCGCAAAGGCAACTTCTCCAGTTTCGAAACGGGAGGTCTCGCGTACGAATCCAGTCAATTCCATTCTATAATAAGTTTGTTTGGGAAGTTGAGTGGAGTCACTTCTGCCTTTTTTTTGGTGCGTTCGTAATTATATAAATACGTAACACGTATAGTCGTCGTCTGGTTCGTCCGTCCGTCTGTGCGCATAGAACAGCGCAAAAACTACCAAACGGAATGGTTTGGAATTAAACTTATAGAATCGTCGCAGAATTTTACCGAGTCCCTTCAAATTTTATGAAAATCGAATCAAAACTTAAAAATATATTCATAAAAGCTTTCTTCATTCTATTAAATCCCATTATCACACTTAATGAATTCAATGATATACTATGATAAGTAATGATTCTAGGTTACCATGGTGACCACGTCCTTATTTCAGATGGAGTCCTATTAATTTCTTATGACTGAATTTAATGTATAGAATCGTAATAAATTTTGTATCTATGCATTGTTGCATCAGAGTGCAACAGCTATTGCACCAAGATCTGAATATTTATAAAACTAGTTATAGTACGAACGTACCTCATTTGCCATCTTTGACGATCAATTTCCTACTTGTTTTTATTATTGACACTAGTTGACCCTCCCGACGTTGCCCGTGCCTGTGATAATAATCCTAAATAAACTTTATGATTTTATATCTTTCCCCTAACAGTCTAGTAAAAGGACAATATATTAATGTTGTTTTCTTTGTATTTTTTTATGTTAGAAAAGATGATTCTTTTAACATTATATGAAAAAAAAATCTTAATTACGAATATGAATGCGAACCTTGAGCGTTCTTAATCATTGTTCAGTGCATTCAAAGTATATTAAATCAGTAAAATTATATTATTTTATATAATGCTTATATTGCAGCGCAATTTGGAGCTTAGTGAACGTATGAAGAGGCTACTTGATTAACCCGGGGGAAGTCGCGCACAAATAGGGTATGAGCGGTTTATAGTTTGTCACCAATAAATGCAAATAACAATCATAACCTTATTTAGTGGGAGACATTTGTTACAAATTATGCGTCAAAGATTACTTTTCGAAAAATAGTGGTGTAAAAACCGTACGCACCCGGGGTATGTCATACTCCACGCGACTCCTCCCGGGTTAACGCGAAATACCCGCTCGCTAATGTTAATCTTATGGAAGAAATTTTTAAAGATATCTCGTTCGCATTTCAATATTTTTGAATGCTTTTTTTTTTTTTAATTGGATGGCTGACGTCGATCTCTGCAAAGACCCTTTTTTACTTTCCCGATTTTGTTTATAGGTTATTTTTATTAGGTTACTTTGATTTTCGGAACCGATTTCGAATGTGAAAGTATCCTAGTGAAAAAAGAAAAAATCTTTAAACAAATCGAAAAAGTAAAAAAAGGTCTTTGTAGAGTTCGACTTCAACTATTCAATGCAAAATAATAATAATAATAATAATAATAAATAAAATAAACAATCATTTAACTAGTTGGATGTGTCAATCCCAAAATTTTCTTCTATCTAATACATCTTAATATTTCAAAAAGTAGTTTCAGCTGTTAATACAGTCGGACCTCTATTTAACGAACCTCTATTTTGCGAACTTTTACTTGGAACCAAGAACATTTTGCAAATTTCTTCGTAAAATAACCTCCAAATAGCGAAGTGCAGGGTCGTACTGGCATAACTGTTAGGGCGGTGGCAAAATGGATAAAAAGGGCGCCGATTGCCTTACAAAAAGGCCCAAATGCATATATATATAAGGTGTGTCCCAACGAAATAAAGCCACCCTAATTCTGTGCCGTAACTGGACACGAAACAAACAAATAAGAACAAGACAAATATATTAAGAAATTATATCCATATACAAATACATAATACATAGTAACTCATTCCCTGCCCCACCTGGGCAGGAGAAAAAGATGAATGTGTAAAAAAAGAGGGGGAAAAGTGTCCCGCCGAAATAAAGCCACAGTCAATATTAGTACGTATTGGTAACTACCGACATTCGAGCTGCTGCAGGTCAACATTTTTATGATGTCAGGAAGTTGTCAAATACTTATTCTGAGCCAGTCGGAATTTCTGCAGACTTTAGAAGGCTGAATTTTCTATTTCTCCTTCAGTATTGGAATGGGAATGAAAACCCACCTATCAAAGTTCGAAAAAGGACAAATAACAACTTTTAAGGAAAAAGGTCTTTCACATAGACTAATATCTAAACAAATCAAACGATCTAAAACCGTAACAAACAATTTTGTAAATCAGGGAAATACGTACGGGTATAAAAAAAAGTGGTGTACATGCAGAAAAATGACTTCCAGGCAGAAAAGAGAAGTTTTGCGTCGTCTTCACGAGGTGGTATTTCCCTAAAACAGTTGACAAACGAAGATAACATCCCTGTGACAGAATCAACCTTGAAACGAATTGAAAAACGTATAGGCATCTTGCAACACAAGAAAAGGAAACAGCTGCCCGTGTTGAAAGTTATCCACATGCAATGGGAAGTCGATTAGGCCAAATATCATCGAACCTGGAAGGACCAGTGGCATCGTGTTATAGTCTCAGATGAGAAAAACATTAATTTGGATGGGCCAGACGACCTTGCTTTCTATTGGTATGACATGAGGAAAGAAGAGAAATTTTTTCCAAAAGACAGCAAAGTGGAGGCTCATTAACGGTGTGGGAAGGCATCGGTTATGGAGATAAACATAACCTGGCTTTTCTCTCAGGCCGCATGAAGCCTACCGATTACCAAGAAATGCTAGAAAACCATTTACTGTCATTTGCAAAGAGACTTTGTAGACTAAGTTGGATCTTCCAGGCGGACAAGACCTCCATTCACGTTCAAAAATCCTCCTGGGAATGGGTTTTGGATAATCGGGTACATGTCATGGAATCACCTGTACATTTTTCCTGATCTCAATCCCCAAGAAAATGTATGAGGTATCCTCAGTAGGGCTGTATATGCCAATAACAGACAGTTTCAGTCTGTGACAAAATTGAAGGTCGTCATCATTGAAGCGTGGGAGAATATTGATGCTATTTTCTTCCAAGGATTGGTAAATGGTATGCCACATCGTATATTCCACGTCATATATAACCATGGCGGACATATTGTCTATTAACAGTAGTGGCTTTATTTCGGCGGGACATTCCCCCCCCCCCTCTTTTTTTTACAAATACATTTTTTTCCTGCCCAAGTAAGGCAGGGAGTGAGTTACTCCTTGTAAATATGTATTTGTATATATATTTTTTCTTTATATATTTGTTTCGTTCTTATTGGTTTTTTTCGTGTCCAATTACAGCACACAATCACGGTGGCTTTATTTCGGTGGGACACCTCTTATATACACTTACAGTGAAACCTCCCTGTGCGACCACCTCCCCGAACGATCATTTTTGCATAGAACAAAATTTATTCCCATAGGCTCAATACTAATTTTACCTCCCTGTCAGAGACTATCCCAGTTGAACTCCCTCCATGAGCGACCCATTTCTTTGAAGAAAACGAAACAAATTCCGTTTTTTCCTGGTCGCCTGAAGAAGGTTTTATTAGAAAAATAATTCCGGAGAGCGCATTAGTCGTCAAACTTCTAAACTAAGTTTAGATTTTTTTTTATTCCGCTAACTTTTAAGTATTTAAACTCCTGTGTGCCTTTTTAGACAATGAATTTAACTCTGGTGACAAATTAAGGATGACGGTCAATACACTTCCCTGCCAAATTCTGTCAGGAAGCTCTCAAGGAAATAGATAAATGAATGAAATCGTCATTATTTGTTGGCATCCAAAAAAAAAAAAAAAAAAAAAAGCATTTATTTACTGAACTTCGAAAGGATTTCGAAATAAAAGTTATAAAAGATAAAACCGTAAAATCAAAGCAAACGTCAACGTATTCATTTTTTACACTCTCCAGTAATTAACTTATAAAAGTTTAAGTATCAAAACATAAGTTAATTGCATATTTTTTTCCTAATGTGAAAAATAAATTTTAGTAACATTGTTACCTTTTTTCAACAATTAAAATCTAGATTTAAACATGACCTCCCTTAAGAGACCACCTCTTGGAGCGACCAATTTTTAATGGAACACACACACACACATACATACTATGCAAATTATGTGTAAAAAAAATACTTTAAAAATATATACGACTATTTTGTTATAGCGAAAACTTTATTCCTAAAATAATTATGACAACCAAATTAGTATTTTATACTATAGAAATGTAATTTACACAAAAATAGTTCCCCGCAAAACATTGCACTTCTGATGTTAGACCAGTGTTGCCAACTTAGAGGTATTTTTTTTCCACCAAACTTTTCTAAAAAAGCTATCTCTATTTTCGAAATCTGCTCACCTTATCTAATGAGTTAATTCATACTTTACCCCGAATATCCGAATAACAATCTCCATACAATTATCTCCAAATGGAAAATAAAATATTAAAATAAAACAAACAAAAACAATTTCGTTGGGTCAAAACTCAAAAGTGCAAAACATTATTTTATACAATTGAATAACATTTTATATAATACAATCTCTAGGATACAAATACTATTTATGGTGTAAAAAATTTCAGAAAATTAATTTTGGTTTAGGGCAATAATGACGTCTATTTTACGTGAATTATTTAAAAAAATTGTTTTATTTCTTTATTTTTTCAACATTAAAAAATTATCATAGTGAAGCATTTGGTTTGAATCCCGCTATTTAAACAGTTTAAATATATATATATATATATATATATATATATATATATATATATATATATATATATATATATAGTCTGAAACTGCATGAAAGAAAATATTATTTAACATTATTACTACAGGTTTCGTTATTATTCACTTTAGTTCGTAGGTAGCAATAGTGATGGGCGATTCTCGAAAATTCGACAATCGAGAAAAATCGTCATCGTAAAAAATCACAATCGATACAACCATCGATTAATTCCTAGAATATACAATCGAGATGTTTTACAATCGATTATAAGGAGAGAAGTTAAAAACAATTGTTGGAAAACTTAGCTATTATTCTGGCCGAAAATTTCATAGTAGTGATAGGGCTTGATCGATAATTCTGCTATCGCAATTATTTGCTCCCGATTTAGGCTTAAGGGGTTACTTCAGTCAAGCGAAAAGACCTGCTCGCTAATGCTAATCTTATGGAAGAAATTTATAAAGATATCTCATTTAAATTTCAGTATTTTAAAATGATTTTCTTTGCATTGGAATAAATTCCCCTTTCTTCTTTATGAAACTGCAATGTCCAAATCGCGTAACTATGGCGCATTTGATGAATCAAATAACCTTTCTATACTTTTTAGATAACTCCAAAAGGTTTGATACAGTTTAAAGTTCCCCTAAATGCCAAATAATGTGAAATTTCCCCATTGATCGAAAACAAAAGTTTCTTTCGAAAAACGTAAGGATAGTAAAGATACCTGCCAAGAGGGAACCTGTCTAACACGGAAACTGTTTTTCAGTACCTAGCGATTCCAACATGATTCTGTAAGTCTGTATCGAAATCCAAAGTAGCTATTTTATGACTCATTTAAAAACTCATTTTTTATTTTAGACGCATTAGCTAGAATCGATTAGCATTTCCCTCTTTTCGATAAAGGCAAAAGGTTTGATACAAATTAAAGTTCCCTAAACGTCTAAAGTGTATCAAATGCCGTGGAATTTCTCCGTTTATCAAAAACAAGACAGCTTTATCGAAAAACGGAAGGATAACCAAACATACATAACTGCTGAGAGGGAACCTGCCTAACACGGAAATTGTTTTCCAGTGCCTAGCGATTCCAACATGATTCTTCAAGTCTGTATCGAAATCCAAAGTAGCTAGTTTCTGACACATTAACTAGCTCATTTTTAGGTGCGTTCGTAATTATATAAATACGTAGCACCTATAGCTGTCGTTCAGTCCGTCTGTCCGCATATAACAGAGCAAAAAGTACCCAACCGAATCGTTTGAAATTTAAAATATATAATTGTTGCATAATTTTGTCGAGTCATTTCAAATTTTATGAAAATCGGATGTATAGTTTAATTACAGGGACAGTCAAAAGTTTTCCGTTGCATTACGGTCAATGGGAAAAATTATTGCAAGTGCATTTTAATGATGTTACAGCCTTCCGAAGGGCCTGAAATTTTAAATATATAATTGCTTCAAGATTTTGTCGAGTCATTTCAAATTTTATGAAAATCGGATGTATAGTTTAATTACAGGGACAGTCAAAAGTTTTCCGTTACATTACGGCCAATGGGAAAAATTATTGCAAGTGCATTTTAATGATGTTACAGCCTTTCGAAGGGTCTGAAATTTTAAATATATAATTGCTTCAAGATTTTGTCGAGTCATTTCAAATTTTATGAAAATCGGATGTATAGTTTAATTACAGGGACAGTCAAAAGTTTTCCGTTACATTACGGCCAATGGGAAAAATTATTGCAAGTGCATTTTAATGATGTTACAGCCTTCCGAAGGGTCTGAAATTTTAAATATATAATTGCTTCAAGATTTTGTCGAGTCATTTCAGATTTTATGAAAATCCGACGTACAGTTTAATTACAGGGACCGTCAAAATTTTTCCTTTATATTACGGCCAATGCGAAAAAATTACTTCAAGTGCAAATTAATGATGTTATAGCCTTTTGAACAGAATGAAATGGATAGGCACTTATGAAGTGCACTAAAATATACATTCAGTACAATATGCGGTGCAAAAAATATTTATAAAAATAGTTACAGTACGAACGCACCTCATTTGCCACGTTTTGACGAGCAATTTCCAACTTGTTTATTTTAGGCGCATTAGCTAGAATCGATTAGCATTTTCTTCTTTTCGATAAAGGCAAAAGGTTTGATACAAGTTAAAGTTCCCTAAATGTCTAAAGTGTATCAAATGCTGTGGAATTTCTCCGTTTATCAAAAACAAGACAGCTTTATCGAAAAACGGAAGGATAACCAGACATATATAACTGCTAAGAGGGAGCCTGTCTCATACGGAAATTGTTTTCCAGTGCCTAGCGATTCCAACATGACTCTTCAAGTCTGTATCGAAATCCGAAGTAGCTAGTTTTTGACACATTTACTAGCTCATTTTTTATTTTAGGCGCATTAGCTAGAATCGATTAGCATTTTCTTCTTTTCGATAAAGGCAGAAGGTTTGATACAAGTTAAAGTTCCCTAAATGTCTAAAGTGTGTCTAATGATGTTGAATTTCTCCGTTTATCGAAGACAAAGGAGCGTTATCGAAAAATAGAAAGGTAAACAGACAAATATATCCGCTAATAGGGAATTCTATAACTAAAATAAAACTTCAATGGACTTCATTTTTGGTATTTTGGATAATTTTAATCTTCCAATCCTTACCAACGTGGTATTAGATGATGGGTCTGGAAAAGGTAGAAAAAACGCCCCCCCCCCCTCCCCCGAAGCGGCATTAGGCCCCAAATTGACAGTAGGGCAGACCAAGGATGAAAGTTAACTTCATGTAAGAGAGGACTAGGGAAATTGAGAATGGTAAAAAAAACCAAACCATTGAATAAGAAAAAATTTGAAGAAAAAGAAAAATGGTAAAAGAACAAGTGAAGCGTGTGATTAGAGCCAGACAAATGGAGAGGGGCCCGATGGGCCACAGCTGGTCCAGAATGAGTGCCCGAGTTGTCAGAATGTGTCAAGAACTTGGAGAATAGTATCTACAATGAAGAAAAATAATGAGACAAAATATTATGAAAAACAGATGAAAAATACCAATAGCCTGAGGCTAAAAGTAAAATGTTTCACTGGGCGGCGTCCCCTGGTGGTAGTAAAAATAAAATTGATACGAAAAGATAGGGAAGAGTGAACAGACTTTATTTTGGGAATTTTATAATTTTTGCACAAACAGTATACTAAAGGTTTGAAGAAACAAAACTTTAAAGCGCCCTCTTGAGGCGAAGAAGGGAGTTAAAATTAAGAAACATATGTCCATATTCTTTATTCGATTTTAGACACAATTCTATGTTAGTCTTATAATTTTCCTATGAGTGGAAGATACCGTACCAGAGTACGAAAAAAAAACCGCCGCTAAGTATATTCCTTTAGAACATTTTAAGCCCAGAGGTCTAAAATTAACGGTGGATTGACAAAAGAAAGGCAGATTTAGAAAGGTTATGAGATTACCCTTATTTTAATACGTTACATGAGTGGGGTAAAATAATTTTGAAAAATCCTCTTCCCTGAGGCGCGACACTTAAAATCTTGAAAACACATAATTTGCAGTGCAATTTTGTTTTAACAATAGCATTCTAATATTAAGAGATATGGGACAGATTAGGAGGGCTAAAATAAGAGAAACATTGAAAATCAAAGACAAACTGGCGCCAAATTCACTAGAAAACTTCTATATCAACAACTGAAACCCGAACTGATGACTTGAGGGTCCTGTCCCTGCCGGCACTCACGAAGACACTCACGAGCTAATGCTAATCCTATGGGGAGGGATTTTTCTAATATCTTGTTTGCATTTCGACATTTTTAAATAATTTTTTTTTGCATTGGATAGCCGAGGTCCATCTCTACAGCGCACCTTTTTCACTTTTTCGATTTTGGTCACAGATATTTTTAACAAAGTTACTTTCACTTTCAAAACCAGTTCTGAAAATGAAAGTGTCATTTTAATAATGTCTTGCAAATAGCGGTTGAAGAAAAAATCATCTTAGTAAGGGTGTACTCAAATCCAAACTGCTTATTTTCTGACTCATTTTACAATTCATTTTTGCTCTCAAAGGCTTCCAATTGGTACGTTTTCTTACTCAGAAACTATGTAATGTACCGTAATGGTTGATTTTTTGATAGAGGCAGAATATATTTTTAAAAAATGCTGTTAAAGTGGGCATTTTGAACCGAATTTCCCGAAGCGGATTGTGTTGGAAAAATCATTGTATTAAGGATGCACTCAAATCCAAACTGCTTATTTTCTGACTCATTTTTAAATTAATTTTTGCTCTCAAACGAATTTAATTGGTAGATTCGCTTATTCAGAAACTATATAATCTATCGTAATGATCGATTTTTGGATAGAGGCGGAATATATTTCAAAAAATGATGACAAGGTGG
Source organism: Maratus speciosus (assembly GCA_963932465.1). Lineage (NCBI taxonomy): Eukaryota > Metazoa > Arthropoda > Arachnida > Araneae > Salticidae > Maratus > Maratus speciosus. The sequence goes on from OZ010798.1 coordinate 58,981,027, forward strand.
GCATTTTGAACGGAATTTCCCGAAGCGATTGTGTTAGAAACGAAAAATATTGTCCTTCTAAGAAAGTAATTTTTTATATATCAAGTTTTAATTAATTGAACGAAAAATAAAAATACAGGTCGCTTATAAATCTCTTCAAAAATCGCGTCAGCAAGTTTCATATTTTTTTTATTAAAAATGAATCTGGAGTTATGCCAGAAAATTTCGAGTTGTTGAGCATGGAAAAGTATTTTTTTGAATACCACCCTAACATGATTCTGCTAAAACTAGCCATTATATAAAAATGAAATAAAAACTTGTCAAAAGCGGCCAGACAAAATTGTTAAAGTGGTTTTATCTCTAATCATGATTTAGTTTTTGTTTGTGAAATTAGTATACCTGACTTCGAAATCTACCTCCGCCTGTAGGCCGGGCCGGCAGGGATTTTTTATTTTTTCGCAACAGTTATAAAGAGAAAATAAAGAAATACATTAGACAAATTTTGAAGATGTCACAAAAATCCAAACTAATAAACACCCGGCCCGGCCGCGCGCCGAGCATCTATTTTCATTCACGGCAATCGGGCCGGGTCTAGCCTACTCTTTAAGGGCCGGGCCTTACTTTTTCCCTGAAGTTTCGGGTCGGGCCGGCCCTAACTTATTTTGTCTGCACACACCCGGGTACTGGTTTCATTCCTAATCTTCATGGCCCAAAATTTTCATTCCTAGTTTTCACCCAGCCCGTATGAAAATCATTGTCTCGGCGTGGCCTGGTCCGTTCAAATGTCAGTAAAATTAGGCTTGGCACAAATTTTTTGTCAAAAAATGCATACATTTTTAAATCGCCATTATCCTACAATTAAACATTCAAATTCATTCTTTTTAAAGAGTAGTAGATTTCTACGCTTATTAAAATACAGTTAAATTAAAATATAGTAAAACGTGTGAAAAAGAACCTGTCTATGACGGAATCTCGTTTTAAACTGAAAAACGTGTTGATCCATGCAAAATTAATATACTACTACGTAAGAAAATAATATGTAATACATTTACACTTGCTAAGATTGGAACTTGTGAACGCATTTTTTTTTTCCCTTTTCTATGCAATTCAGTCTTAGATTTTACTGTATAGCATTTTTCAGATATTTAACGCTTCAATACATGGAATATGGATTAACAATATTAATGATAACTGAAACATTTACATACAAGAAAAAGAGATTCATTAAAAAAATAAATATCGCACCCTGCGGCACTTCTATAAAAATGAAGATTATAAACATGAAAAGAAAAGTTAAGATAAATATTTTTGGCTTGAACTCCTCGTACGAGACAAATTTTTAACCAAATCGACGTAAAAATCAATGTTTTGTAGAAATTCACTTGGGCCGTGGCGGGCTCGGGCCGAGATTTTAACTTTTATACCGGGCTGGGCCGGGCCAATAATTTTTTGCTACGGGCCGGGCTCGGGCCGAACTTTTAACTTTTTTACCGGGCCGGTCCGGGCCGGGCCAATATTTTTTTTTACGGGTCGGGCCGAATTTTTTTTTCTCCGAGTCAGGCCGGGCCCGGGCCTGGAAATGTCGGCCCGTGCAGACCTCTACTACAAGTCTTTTCTTTTATGTACAGTTTGGCCGAATATTCGGTTTCATTTTTGTTTTCAGCCCAAAGTCTTAGTTTCGGCGAAAGTACTGGCGAATATTCGATATTACTATAACTGCCCTTCCCTAGCCTCCCCCAAACGGCACTCCCATCTGTTGAGCCGCACATAGTATGTATTCACATACAAGGGGATAAATTTAGAAGGTATTACTAATCGTTATTTTTAAATTAAATTATTTTTTAATAATTTTTTATGTTTATAGCACCTTATATTGAATTATTTTTGTTTCAATCAAATTATTTTTTAATTAATAATTATGTACTGCTGTTTCTACTCAAAACATTATTCAGATAACATGCATATATGTATATGTTTATGTTAATTACTTTGAATTTATTTTTAAAACAGTTTCGCTTTCGTTTTCGGTCGAAACTAGGAAGGTAAACGAAATTCGGCTTCTGTCGAACACTATTTTTATGTTTGTAAATGAGCAGAATTTTTCGCATTATTTAACGTTAAAAAATATTTCTTTGAGAACCGCTTTAAGGATTTACCACGTAATCATAACTTATAAATTTCAGAAAATCGAGTTTTATTTTAGCGGCTTTATCCACGGAAAACTTCTTTATGTGGCCAAAATCTGGAATAGACGATTCTATGTAAGTAAAAAAAAAAAAAAAAAAAAAAAAAAAAAAAACAATAAGCATTATATTATAATTATAACATAAAATTTAAACTAATAAAAATTTTCTCAAAATTGCATTTTTAAATTGTTGACTACGACACGATTACTTTAATAATAATGAATTGTTTTACTTTTGTCAGCTTTTTTTCTTATATAATTATGCAGTGCATTAAGGACTTTTTTTTTTTTTTTATCATCATAAATCAGTATTTTTCTACGGTAAAAGTTGAATACCCTCTTCAAATAATCAGCATTAAAAAAAAAAAAATAAAATAAAATAATAATAAAAAAAGCTTTTCGTAATTTCCACTCTTTGTCCCGTCTAGTCACTAAAATAAGTCATATTTAATTAAAAATTACTGTATATTTTAATTTCAGATAAGCTAAATTTAAACTACAATGTTCGCCGCAACTCACACGCACAAAAAACGCACCAGAAAAGAGGCAATAATTTCAAATATATTTACATTTTTCAAAAGTAATATGTATCAAAATTATATTTAAGCATTGTATTACAAAATAAAAAACAAAGTCAAAGAAAATAGAAATACTTGAGGGGGCTCGTCACTCAACTTCCAAATTCTCCTCCGTAATGCTAAGTCTATAAACTTTTGATGCATTCGTATATTTAAAATATCTTCTCGAAAAATTCACATCTTTAGCATCTTTTTTTCTGTGAATTCTTCTTAAAATTTTAACACTTGACACACTCGTAAGATTTTAACACTTCATATAAAATTAAGCCTATACCTTAGAAATATCTTGAGAACTAAGAAAAAAAAAAAGAAACTTTTAGGAAGTGTACACAAAAAATAGAAGTTAAAAATATTAATTTCCCGAGGAGATATTTCAAATATATGAATCTATCCAATGTCCATAGACTTTACATTAGTGAGGAGAAATCGGAAGCTGGGTGACCAACCCCATTAATTGCTTAATGTGGAAAAAAAATTAAAAGAAGAAGAAGAATCTTGTGTCGTCCGTTAATTAGTATTTCATGAGAAAATACCTCCAGCAGAAAGATATTGAGCACCAGAAATCTCAGAATACAGTATAATCAATAAAAAGTGTCACATCTGGTATTACTACAGAAACCATTGGGTGTCTATAGAACCCATTATCTAGTTAACTCGAAACCCCGCAGAAATGGTAATTTGTCTTCTTAGGGACAAGATCCCATCCCACGTTATTGACTAACAGCATTGAAAACTGAACACAAACTGCACTTCTCTTTACTTATATTCACCCATTCTTTTGTAAAACATCTTTTACAGTTTTAGTGGTTTGTCTATTTATTTTCATTACATGTGTATTTTTCAATTTATAAATCGAGGTAGTGTTTGAAGTTTAAAGCGGTTAAGCAGATCCGGTTTTAAAAAAAACGTTTTTAGATATTGGCATTTTCGGATGCTAAAAGTATAATCGAATTTTTAAATATATATGAAAAATTAACGTTTTCTTCTTTCGAAAGCAAAATTTACATAAGTTTCCATTGCAAAATCTTGTGAAGAATTAGTCTTGACGGTCTAACACTTATATTATCATTAGGAAACTATGGAATGCTCCACTTTAGTAGAACAAGAGTATCAATTTATGTGTTTGTTTGTGAAGAGTGAACGTGTATGTAAGTATGTGTGTGCGTGTCTGTGGGGGGAGGGGGGGAGGTTGCTATTACAAAAACACGATAATAGTTTTTTGAAAGTTATTTTTACAGAGGCACTTGAAAAGTCTGACCAAGTGACCAAGGGCACCATGATTACAAAATCACGATATTAGTTTTTTAGAAGTTATTTTTACAGAGGCGCTTAAAAAATCTGACCAAGAATGGCGTGATGACAAAAGCACGATAGTAATTTTTTGAAAGTTATTTATACAGAGGCGTTGAAAAAAAATTTGACGAAGGGCGCCATGACTACTAAAACAAGATATTAGTTTTTAGAAATTGATTTTTGCACAGGTGCTGAAAAAAAAATTGACCAAGGGCGTCATGATTACAAAAACACGATGTTAGTTTTTTGAAAGTTATTTTTACAGAGGCGCTGAAGAAATCTGACCAAGGGCACCACCATAATTTCAAAAACACGATTTAGTTTTTTGAAATTTATTTTTACAGAAGTGCTGAAAAAAAATCTGACCAAGGGCGCCATGATTACAAAAACACGATAATAGCTTTTTGAAACGCATCTTTAAGGAGGCGCTGAAAAATATCTGACCAAGGGCGCATGATTAGAAAAACACGATAATAGCTTTTTGAAAGGCATTTTTACAGAGGCGCTGAAAAAAATCTGACCAAGGGCGCCATGATTAGAAAAACACGATGTTAGTTTTTTGAAAGTTACTTTTACAGAGGCGCTGAAGAAATCTGACCAAGGGCACCATAATTTCAAAAACACGATTTAGTTTTTTGAAATTTATTTTTACAGAGTTGCCGAAAAAAAATCTGACCAAGGGCGTCATGATTACAAAAACACGATAATAGCTTTTTGAAACGCATCTTTACAGAGGCGCTGAAAAATATCTGACCAAGGGCGCCATGATTACAAAAACACGATATTAGTTATTTTTTTACCTTATTTTAACAGAGGCGCTGAAAAAATCTGACCAAGGACGCCATGATTACAAAAACACGATATAGTTTTCTGAAAAGCAGGTTTACAGAGGCGCTGAAAAAAATCTGATCAAGGGCGCATGATTAGAAAAACACGATAATAGCTTTTTGAAAGGCATTTTTACAGAGGCGCTGAAAAATATCTGACCAAGGGCGCATGATTAGAAAAACACGATAATAACTTTTTGAAAGGCATTTTTACAGAGGCGCTGAAAAATATCTGACCAAGGGCGCATGATTAGAAAAACACGATAATAACTTTTTGAAAGGCATTTTTAAAGAGGCACTGAAAAATATCTGACCAAGGGCGCCATGATTACAAAAACACGATATTAGTTTTTTGAAAGTTATTTTTACAGAAACGCTTTAAAAAATCAGAACAAGGGCGTCATGATTACCAAAGCCGCCTCTGACAATGGGACCAAATGAAATAAAAATAAAAATATGCTGTCTTAAATTGTCATTCCCTTTTTATTCTTGTCTTTTGTACTTTTACAAAAAGCAGAAATATCAAACTACCGGGCAGCATCCCCGGGCGCTTAATATTTGACAGAAAATATGCTAAATACGTTATTAATACTAATATTAATTTATGTGGAAGTTACTATTCTTCGGGGTACTGAATAAAATCTGGACCAGGGCGCCATGACTATCAAATTCTCTGCCAATGAATCCATTTAAAATGAGAATATGTTTCTTATACAGTGTTTCGTCGCTTATACTTGCACAAAGGACAGAAATACAAAAATACCTGACAACACCAGGGTCGCTAAATACTTAGACGCAGAAAATATGCAAACATATTAGACGCAGACTTATTAGAAGCATTCTTAGAGCAGAACTTATTTAGGCGTATATCTAAATAAGTTAATACTTAATATTATTTTTCTTAGAATTTATCTTTAGTACAAGCTTTGAAACAAAGTCTGGTCCAGGATACCATGTGTAATAATGGCATATCTGATTGTCGATAACTTCTGTTATCTCGAAATTGTGTTATCTAATTGTCTTTGATCACACATAGTTTGCTTATGCTATACTTTAAAAAATAAAAAGCATTACTTTTTAATTTTCCAAATGAAAATTTTTGAAAATTTTATGCCTTTCAGAATACACAACTTTAAGCGTGCTTTAAAAAAAAAAAAAAAAAAAAAAAAAAAAAAAAAAAGACGATGGGCGCACCGGGCATTTGCCTCGTTGCCCGGTGGGCCAGTACGACCCTGGCGAAGTGTATTCTCTATTTAACGAACTTTTCCTTGGGATCTATTTTTTTTTTCTCCCTATTTCTTAAAATATTACTGGACATTTCAAACTTATTCTTTCGTTTAACACATTTTATGATGATCAATGACCATGAACAGGTTTTACCAGACACCTAACTCACCGAGAGCAGTAAAACCATTGTGATTCTTTGCTTTCTATCCAAGAAGAGCAAACTTTCAAATCCCCTTTTAATCCTCAATGGAGCTGCCCCGTTTTCTAGATTGTTGATCATGATCAATCGTGTTGGTAATTTCGGTTCTTGTAGCTCGAAAATGTCAAAGCGAAAGTGCTTGAGCATCAAAGAAAAAAAAATTATTATTGATGAAGTGGATAAAGGCATGAAGAAAAAGAATACTGCTTTAAAATTTGGTATTCCTCCAAACAGCTTATCAACCATAATAAAAAATCGTGATTTTAATGTAAAATTATTTTTTTTAACTGAAAATACAATGTATTTCCATACAATGTTTTGTTTCATTCTTATTTCCCTCGCAGATTTCTTTTTGATGGGTAAAATAAGTAAAACAAATAGATATAATATTTAAAAAAAAGTGTGACTAATTACTTTTTTTTATTATATTTAATGTTTATGGACTTAAAATGTGTTTAAAGTATTTTAAAGGGTGACTCTCTATTTAACGAATTTTCCATATAACGAACTTTTTAGCGAACTTTTTAGCGATTTAGCGATTTCGTTAAATAGAGGTCCGACTGTACATCAATATTATTAGTTCAATAGTGTAACAACTTTGATTTTCATCTTAAATTTCTGCTTCAGTCAATGAACCGGTGTAAAAACGAGTTCATCTCGATCATGACATTTATTAAAGTCAATAGTTTTCCGTTATTCTGTTGTACATTAGCTGTTTGCGAATAGCCGGCTTAGCAGGATGCGAAGTTCCCATCACTGAACAAGACACCGATGTACAATAAAACTACGAAAAATCGAGAAAATTATACAAAGTGCCCTCTTCCGGCGAAATATCTCAAAATTCAGAGAGGACCTGCTGTGCGTAGCTAAAAACATACACACAGAATTTGGTTCAATTTTATGCATATAACTTTATACACTTTTTGGTAATAGAATGGCGACACACTGACACACACAAGGACAGACATTTTGTATAAACATGTTTTTGGGGATCCTTGACCCCTAAAACGTGTAAATCCGTTGAAGACCAGAAGTCGAAAAAAATTTCGAATATACTTTCCTCTATTGAAGATAGAAGAAAGTAAAAATGGAAGAACTAACATTGAAACAAAGACAATTCACTTTTTACATTGACAAAAAAAAAAAAAAAAAAAAAAAAAAAAAACTATAGATCAAGTATTAAAAAAAAATGTCATGTTTTATACAATAAAATGTTCAATACTTTTTTTTTAATTGAAAAATATGAGCATAAATGTAAGTTTGCCTGCTTTTTTATTCTCTCACTTCTGTAGTTTAAATTGAACTAAACGAAAACCAGAAAAAGTTTTTTATTTTGAATGAAGCTGTAAGTAACTTATCTAAATTAGGCAGTTTATCTTTTGATATGGCTGTTCTAAAGTATATATTGTTTCACATTGGTTCTACATTTAAAAATTCAGCTTCAAATATAAAGCTTGGAAAATATTGAAAAATGTCGCTGCCAGAGAGAAAAAAAATCTTATCTACTTGTCGGGATTTTCTCTCTCTCTCTTTTCCCTTTTTCGTCGGCTGTACATGGAAAAGATCATTTAGTTGAACAACACACTGTAGAGCCTTGATTATTCGACATCGTCTATCTGATTTCAGAAGACTTGAGACGAAGTGCTTCTCGTCAGATGACGTCCTGTATTCCGGATCAGACAGTAGGCAGACATGAAATCCACTACCCCCGAAGGTAGTGACAACATGTTTCGTTAACTAGGGAAAAAACTATTTCCCGACTGTACATCAATATTATTAGTTCAATACTATATCAACTTTCATTTTCATCTTCAATTTCTGCTTCAGTCAACGAACCGCAGTAAAAACGAGTTAATCTCGATCATTTATTAAAACAAATAGTTTTTCTTTATTCTGTTGTGCATCAGCTGTTTGCGAATAACCGGCTTAGCAAGATGCGAAGTTCCTGTCGCTGCAAGAGCCGCCGATGCACAATAGAACTACAGAACTTTGTACAAAAATCACTATTACAACGCCCACTCCCGGCGGAATTTTTCCAAATTCAAGGAGGACCAACTTGCCATAGCCAAAAACATACACAAAAAATTTGGTCCAATTCTATCCATAACTTCATACACTCTTCGATGGTACAATCGCGACACACGGATATACGAACACACGGACGGACAGACAGACATTTTGTATAAACATGTTTTGGGGGATATCTGACCCCCTAAAATGTGTAAATCCGTCGAAAACCGGAAGTCGAAAAAAATTTAAATTGGAATACTTTCTTCTATTGGAGATAGAAGAAGTAAAAATATTGAAATGCGAACGAAAGATTTAAAAAGAAAAAAAACTTTCATAGGATTAATATTAGCGAGAGGGTGTTTTCGTGTGAGTGAAGTAGCCTCTTAATACGGACTTGTCCGTGAGAGCGTTAACCAGATTCTTTATGAATTTATATTTTAAACGAAAATCTTCCATAATGAACTTCGTATCGGGGTAACTTTTGAACATAGTATTAAAAAAAAAAAAAAAATGTTGAAATCTTAGTCAATAGAAGGTATCGTTGTGCCTCATCCTGTAACAATGCTCAATCTGACGTGTAAATCTAGACCAATTTTTGCTCTTCAATCTGTTTAGCTATTAAAAAAAACATGCACACACACACACAAAGAAAAAGTTTGTGTTTTTATGTTTTGTTGCGTACTTCAGCTTTCTTACAGGTGACGTCATCTGTTGGCTAAACTTGAATTATTTTTTTAATTACTGCATATAATTTTTATGAGTTACTTAATAAACATGTCACTTAATCTGTCACCTGTCTTCTTAGAGGTGACATCTCTGTTGACTAAACTTTGAATTAGTTTTAAAATTACTGCCTACAAAATTTATGAGCTACTTAATAAACATGTCACTTATTTCCTCTTTATATTTATTATTGTTAATGTATTATTAAATTTTAAAACTGAAAAAATAAAATCCTGGTTGTTAGACCAATTTCAAAATACCTATAAAATTAATTTATTTTCAATAAAAAAATTCCTGGACTGTTCTCATCTATGTGACACACCCAATTAAAAAGAATTAAATGAACCTGGCAACCTTGTCACCAAGGCTATTGGACGATCTGGAATTTTTAAAAGAAATATCAAAAACTAGGTGCCAGAATGGGACACGAAAAATGATGTTTAAATATCTGATTCTGGCAACTGTTTACAGGAAATTTATGCTTAAAGGAGCCACGGAGATAATAATAGAATGAGAATTGCCGCTGATTACTGTTGTAAAACTGTTTTCAAGATTTGTGACATTTTGAGAAATTCAGTTTGGTGGTTTTACTGTCGCAAGTAAGGTCCTAACCTAAACTTTATCTTTGAATAAAAATAACTTCCTTAATTTTTTTTCTCAAGCAGAAAAAACATCTCTCAACTGAACATTTTGTAATTAGAAGTGTTTAAAATTTCAAGCAAATAATTCATAATTGGAAAAATCGTCATATGACGATAACACATCCAATAGATGGATTGATAGGTTTTTGATTTTTCCTTTGTTCATTTAACCTATAACAAAGTATATTCAGCTTCTACTTCCGTCTATTAATTTTTACAATCATCTTTTTTTTTTCTTTTTTTTTTTTTTTTTTTTTTTTTTTTTTAACCATTTGGAAAATGGTTATTGTTCTCGTCAGGATGGGAAATGAAAAGCATATCTGAAGGTTTTCAATGGTTTAATCCGCATTTTATTCGTTTTATGATGGATCTATACAGTAATCTGTATTTCCCTTTAATTTCAACAACGATGGATACCTTCTGTTGCCACTATGACAAAAAAGTAATAAAAACTACAAAAAAAAAAATATATATATATATATATAACGCAGAAACAAATTGAGATACAGCTTTCAAACAAATTGCATTTAAAAGTAAATTTTTTTCTCTATACGACGGTGTAAAAAGTAATATTGTCGGATGTTTAGAAGTTTAAGAATGAAATTTCATTTAAAATGGGCCGTCAGATTTCTTGGAAATCTGACGATGGAAAAGCCTTTTCCCGAACAGCCAATGAAATGCTTGGATATTTACGTAAGTTTCAGGTGGATAATACTTAAGTTTCATGAAATCTGACGGGTCGCAGGCGATTTTTTTGGCTTGCAATTTTTACGTGTAATAACACTATTAATGTTTAATTTATGGCGTACGTAATGTATGATCAACTCCGTGCGATTCTTTATGTCTTAAATTTTAGTCTTCGAAAAAATCGTTTTCCAAATGGTCGTTGTAATTTGATAAATTGCTTTTTTTTTTTTTTTTTGTAGTTTTTTGGAAGTTCTTGACAGTTTATTTGATTTGATTTGACAGACAGCTATCAAACTTATATTACTGGAGGCGACGATTTTCGTTATAATCGCAACCCTTGATGTCCTCATATACAATATAGAGCGATCAACTGATCGAATCCATGTTTTGCGGGTGCGGGGAGGTAAGATGTCGGAGCCTAGGCCACGAAGCACTCTCAGAGCCTCTAAATTAACCGAATCTGATTTATCTTTTTAAATTTTCTGAATTAAGAGAAATAGAAAATCAGAATTCTGGGGCTTATGCTTCACAGCATGAAAAGATTTTTTCCATATTTATTATAGAATCAGAAACTAAAATAAATAAATAAAGTTTATATTGTCTCGGTTCAAATGTTATCTACGAATTTTGAAACAGTTATACATTTTGATTAATCTTAATTATTCATTTATTAAAATGTTATATGGGTCATTCTATATGATAACTTACGTTACATTTAGAACAATTTATTTCAACAATTTTAGTAATATAACAATAACAAAAAAGAAAAAAATTCAAAGTGTAAAGTTGACATTATTTGTTAATTAAACCTATTCAAAGCTTAATTTAGATGAAAATTACCTAATTGTAGTGCAATTTCTTGAAATCTGGCAGTTATATTTATTGTGATAACGAAATTACTGAAAAAGAAACATAAATTATCATTAAAAATATAATTTTCATTCAATCAATTTTTTAGGTAATTTTCATCGATATTGACCTTCGGATAGATTTAATTAACAAATTATGTCAATTTTAGACTTGAATATTTTTTGTTGTCACATTACAAAAATTACTGCAGTAAATTTTTCTAAATGTAACGTAAGTTACCATGGAATGACCCATATTCATCTTACAGAAGGTTATTTCTCTTTTTATTCTAAATTACCCTTGGAGAAAAATTAATACTCTAAAAAATGCGAGTAATTTTCGCACTCAATACTTTTAGAACTGAAAAAACGGTGAAAAAGGTTCGCAGAATACCCGAAGGAAACGATAATATTGTTTATCAACCGTAGCATCAAACGAAACCGTTCCCACATAAATATTCGAATAAACAAACCAAAATCCGAAAGCTATCCATTATGTACCTTTATTATTAGTTATTTTAAATTAATACTCTAAAAAACCCAAGTAATTTTCGCACTCAATACTTTTAGAATGAAAGAAATGGTGAAAAAGGTGCTCAGAATACACGAAGGAAACGATAATATTGTTTATCAACCATAGCATCAAACGAAACCGTTCCCACATAAATATCCGAATAAAAAAACCACAATCCAAAAGCTATCCATTATGTACCTTTATCACCTTTATTTTCCCCAAATGTTATATTTAAAAAAAGCAACAAATGCGAACGACCACTGTTTTGAATGAAACATTGATAACAATCCCCAACAATATAAGATACGGTAAGAAGATAATTTTCCTTTTTATTATAATTACTCTTCGAGAAAAATTAATACTATAAAAACAACTCGCGTAATTTTCGCACTCTCTGCTTTTAGAATGGAAGAAATGGTGAAAAAGGTGCGCAGAATACAAACGATAATATTGCTTATCAACCATAGCATCCAACGAAACCGTTCCCACATAAATATTCGAATAAACAAACCAAAATCCAAAAGCTATCCATTATGTACCTTTATCACCTTTATTTCCCCCAAATGTTATATTTAAAAAAAAGCAACAAATGCGACGACCACTGTTTTGAATGAAACATCGATAACAATTCCCGACAATAAAAGATCCGGTAAAAATTTTTCCATATCTGTATTTTCCAGATTCTGAAAGGCGCTATCAATATTCCACCCCACTTCAAAGACCAAGAAATCTGGCAATTCCCGGTTGATGAAGAAGTGTTTGAGTCAACAAAACCAAAGTTTCTTCTATTGACGCCATCGCCTTTTAAATTTCACCTGGGTCAACAGAACATAAAAGCCCGTAAGAACTATGGACCGGTAATATCACAAAATGGCGAAAGTCTGGAACAAGGTTTTCTGTGTCTTTATATGGAAGTTTAAAAGCGTTGATGAAAAGAAGACGACAATAGAGTGTTACCGAAAGATAACGCGTGAATATTGCATGGTTTGTTTACAATAATAAATAAATGTATATACATAATTTATTCTTGAAATTTGAAATGATAGCAACGTTTATAATATATATAAGTAAAAAAACGGAAATAATTTTAAAATTTCATAAGGAATAATAATTTTAAAAAAGCATTTTAAATAATGTTGTCTAGTTCATTTTAGTTAATTTAATGAATTATCAAGAACTATGTATCTAGAATTAAAATTAAAGGGGTGGGTGTTCTTCAAATTTCATGTCGCAAAATAGCAAAAATGTGGAATATATTTTTATTTGTCCTTTTATAGAAGTAAAAAAAAAAAAAAAAAAAAAAAACTTTGATAAATGGAAGACTGCGATAGAGTATAACATAAGGAAAGCAATCTCACATATTCCACGGGTTATTTAGGACCAAAAATATATGTATATGTATAACTTATTTTTTATTTTTTGAAATAATATTCGTAAGGCAACGTTTAGAATACTTTAAATGGGAAAATATTTTTAAATTTCGAATAATAATAATAAACAATTGAAAAAAGTTATCTATTTCGTTTCTGATGCATTAAGAATTACTCATTGCAAAGAATGTATAACCAGAGTTAAAGCGTGTAATGCTTTTTCTTCTCTTTTTTTAAGTATCCATATATGAATATTTTAGAATTTCATCTAGTCAGCAGAACATAAACGACTGCAAGAACTATCGACCGTTATTAATGTTGCAAAATGGCGAAAGTCTGGAATACAGTTTTCTGTGTCTTTATATGTAAGTTGAAACACGTTGATGAGAAGACGACAATAGACAATGTTGCTAAAACATAAGCGCAAATATTGCATTGGTTGTTGATGGCAAACATAAATGTTTATACATAGTTAATTTAATTTTTAGTTTTTGAAACGATATTCGCATTCGAATTGTAATATTTGGAAAGTGGAGAAGGATTTTAAAATTTCAAAAACTATTCGAAATACTGTTGTCGTGTTCATTTTACTTGGATTAGTGGATTAAATAGCGCTGTGTGACATGGGCTATATGTAGAGTTTAAAAAGCTCCAAGTATTTATTTTATTTCATAATTTTTTACACAAATAACCATTTGTTAAATTGCTTAAAATTTCACCTGGGTCAATAAATATTAACGCCGGGAAGAATAAGAAGTATGGATTGGTAATATCGGAAAGAGAAACCGTTTTCTATGCCTTTATATGGAAGTTAAAAGAAGTCTATCATGGAGGAAAGTGATAGATGGAGATGCAGTATGCCGTAAAATCGGTTTGCAATATAAAGGCGATTATCGCTCAAATTTAAGTGACCTCATTATCATTAGGCCCAAACAAGACAAGCACGTGAAACAGGGAAAAGGTACTGCATCCTATAACTGCACAAATTCTCATTTTTAATCGAAATTTTAATCATATCAATTTGAAACGGCAAAAGCAAAGAAATACATGTTTGAACTGACAGGCGCGTCAAAGTATGTGGTTGTGTTTGGGCCGAACGTAACGGATTTTAGAGTTATATTTTCGGCGTCACGCCCAGACACCATACTTCATCTCTATTCATACTCTTTACTCTGTGGAAGTCGATGCGTAGAGAAGAAGATAGTTGAGTGTTGCCAAAAGATAATGAGTAAATATTGCATGAATTGTTGATGGTCACAAATACATATTTTATTCTTAGATTTTGAAATTACATTTGGACGGCAACGCCTAAAATATTTAAAAAATAGAAAGATACTAAAAATAAAAATAAAATAAAAGCATTTGAAATAAGACATATTTTTTCCATCTGAGCGAAAATTTGTCCAGGCTCGAAGTTGAACGCAGAAACTTTGGCTTCAATTGATAATGCACTTCCAATTGAGCTACCTGGGCGGCATCGCAACCAGGGCTGCGGAGTCGGTAGGAAAAATAGACGACTCCGACTCTCAGGTGAAAGAACTCCAATAAACTATGGATGAGTAATTACACATTAATTATTTTTAACACAATCAACTGATTGATAAATAATTTTTACGAGTAGTAATTTTTTTTCATCTGAGCGAAACTACGTGTATGAATTCTTTACCAATCAGTTGATCGTATTGAAAATAGTTAACATTTGAAATAATGTGGTCGAGTTCATTTTAATCAATTTAACGGATTAACAAGAATTCTGCAGCTGGAATTAAAATTAAACTAATGTTCTTCAATTTATCATTGTAAAATGGCCAAAGTCTGGAACATTGCTTTTTGTGTCTTTTTCTGGATATTAAAAAAAACTTTGATAAGGGGAAGACGAAAATAAGAGTATTGCCAAAAGATAACGCATAAGTTCCGCATGGGTTGTTTAAGATAAGACATAAATATATATGCATAATATCTTTTTTAATTTTTACTTTCTTCTATCTTTACAAGAAGAAAGTATTGGATTTGTGAAAAAATTCGACTTCCGGTTTTCGACTGATTTATACGTTTTAGAATGCCCAGAACACAATTTGATGGTTTTTAGAAAATGTCTGTCTGTGAGTCTGTCTGTCACTCTGTCACTCTGTCTGTGAGTCTGTATGTGACAAAAATTTTGTGGGCGCTCTATCTCAAGAACTAGTGCACGGAATTTCACAAAACTTCATATTTAGTTAGAGCTTGATATAAACTGGACCTGATTAGTTTTTGGTGAAAATCGCCCAACAGGTGGCGCTGCTATGCGGCATTTTTCACGATTTCTGCAACAACTATATCTCAAGAACTACTGCACGGATTTTCATAAAACTTCAGATTCAGTTAGTCCAAGATATAGTTTGGTGCTGATTACTTTTTTGTGAAAATCGCCCAACAGGTGGCGCTGGTATGCCGCATTGTTCATGATTATCGCAATAGCCCTAACTCAAGAAAAAATGCACGAATTTTCATCAAACTTCAGATTCAGTTAGTCCCTGATATAAATTAGTGCTGTTTAATTTTTTCTGTAAATCGCCCAACAGGTGGCGCTGCTCTGCTGCATTTTTAACGATTTCCACATGAGCTGCATCTCAAGAACTATTGCACGGATTTTCATGAAACTTCAGATTTAGTTAGTCCTTGACATGAATTGACGTATAAATTAGTGCTGTTTAATGTTTGGTGTAAATCGCTCAACAGGTGGCGCTGCTATGCTGTATTTTTTGCGATTTCCGCAATAGCTTTATCTCAAGAACTAATGCTTGGATTTTCAACAAACTTCAGATTGAGGCATACCTTGATATCGTTTAGTGCTGTTTGCTTTTAGAGTAAATTGCTCAACAAGTGGCTCTGCTATGCTAGATTTTTTCAGAATTTCCGCTATAGCTCTATCTCAAGAACTAATGCACGAATTTTCATCCAACTTCAAATTCATATATACTTTGATATCAATTGGTGCTAAATTGTTGTTATTTTTTGTACTATTTAAAGGATTTAATTGACGTGATTTATATAGAAGAAAGTTTTGTGATGGCCACAACATACTGGTTTATTTAATTTTGGATTGATATTCACAAGGTGACGTTTTGAAAATAGAAAGAGATTTTAAAGCTTCAAAAAATAATAATATTCATACTTGCCAACTTTCCTTTAAACTTCCGTAAAATAGGAGTTAAACTGATCCAGGTTAAACACGTTTCGAACCAGAAAATTTTTAAAGAAAAGTAATCAAATTGATTTCATAGAGAAGCATGATATTAAATGTATAATTCCCCATTTTCGATCGCTGTCAATGCCAAAATGCAATTTGCAATAGCGGTGTTCTTTCGATGTCTAGTACCACAAAGCCTTTTTAAAGGCTAAACGGTTTGTGCGAAAGCCGGGAGACCCGCGACCTGTAATGCGCACTAGGCTTGGCATCTAAATTAGTGAGCTATGTGGCCCCCTCTGTTTTTTTAAGGTTTAGAGTTAGATAGGCTTGGCTACCTTATGCTATAGCTTTCCTGTGCTCGTTGGTACCCTACTACCTTTACATTCTCCGTTTTTGCCTACGCCAGTCGGTGAAATGACATCGAAGTATAGGGCAACCAAAAAATTCTTGGATGCCTTATGCGCCTCTTTTTCTGGAGGTTATATTTAACCTCGTGCTTCTAACTCTGGAATGGCCCTAGGGACTCCACTAGAGCTTCCAAATTATACTTTTAGGCCGTGCATTGTTTCGAAATTCATCATTAGTTCTTTTTCATATTTAGTTGGAGGTTACGCGCGGCGGCGTTGCACGCCGCGTTGGCACTCCTTAAGCACCGCGATGTCATGTCAAATGTATAATGATACATCAAATAAATTTTCTGGTTTGTAACGTGTTTAATCAGGGTTAATTTAACTCACATTTTACGGAAGTTTAGTTGAAAGTTTGCAAGTATAATAATATTTCTTTTTTTTTTTAAGAACACGTTGTCTACTTCGTTTCGGATGGATTACAGAATTAACCACTGCAAAGTCTCTGGTGGATTAATGAATTAACTAGCGCATAGTTTCTGATGGATTAATGAATTAACCAGTGCATCGTATCTGATGGATTAATGAATTAACCAGTGAAAAGAATGTATAACTAAAGTAAAAGAACTAGTCTTCTTCTTCTTCCTTTCTTAACACTTTCAGCATAATTAAAAAGTGTTTATGGCTTTGGTTTGTCTGCCTAACGTCTGTTTGTCCGTAATCTAACTCGCGTAAATACAGGGTGTCGAGCGAATAAGACCCTGATTTCAAAATTAAATATCTCAAAAACAAAGATCAATAGAATTATGCGGTAAACGGATTTTTTATTAGCTAAGCTGTAAAAATCTTATACAGGAGTTTCAAAAATTAGTTTCAAAAACCGCTAACAGATGGCGCTGTAATCGCAATACTTGTAAACTCTGTGTTTTGAAGTCCAGAGCACTAGCGTCTTATGGAAGAATGAAAACTGGGATAGACCACTTTTTCGTTGGGGTGATGTGCAGAAGTGGAGACATCTGGTCACAGAATTATTGCATTAGCTTCAATTTTAGAGAATTTCAATTTATAGAATTTTCAATAAAACGTTTAACAATCATTATATAAGAACTTATTAAAATATATTATTTGAGAAATGTGCAGAAGCGGAGCCATGTGTTGACAGAATTGAGATTTGTTTCAAATTTTGTTATAAGCTACTTCGGTCCGGTTACCAGTATCTGTGTGGTATGTCTTTTCTCTCCTAATTGGTAGATCGTGGAATCGAATCCAAGTAGAGGATGATTTGAAAAAAAAAATGGAAATATTTACTTTTTAATATTTATTTAAACTGTGAAAAAGTTTGAATGAAAAAATCCAAACTTTCTTGTTTTAAAATTTAATTAAGCTAAAAGAAATCCCACCCCTTTTTAAAAAATCATTGAGCCTTTATAATAATGATTCATAAATCTTTTTTTTTAATTGTAGAAAATAGTTTGAATGAAAAAATACAAAGTTTCTATTTTTTAAAACTTAATTAAGTTAAAAAAATAATTTTAATTTTAAAAACTCGTTTCCATTTTTTATATCATTGAGCGCACAGAAATATGGTGCAGATTCTAGCGATAGGATCCGAAGTGTTGGAAAGGGATGTAGCATCCAAAATACTTTTGCTTTGACGTTGATGATATGACTTATCATCAATTACTTTTAAAAAAGAAAAAAATTAATGCATAATTTCTTTCTCTAAAACTTTGTTTACAAAGAAAAGAAATATATGTGTTGTGCTAAAACCAAAGTATTATGCCGTGATAAGAAAATAAATTAAAAGTGCAAAATTACTTTTTTATTTATAATAATTCAGGTATAAACAATAATACCAATATATATGCCGTGATTTAAAAATATAAAAAATAAATAAAAAGTACAAAATTATTTTTCTAAATATATGTATTTTGATTTAAATAATTATATGACATTAAAAATTGAATTTAATAAAATATTTTAATAAGTTCTTATATAATGATTTCTAAACATTTTATTGAAAATACTATTAATTGAAATTTTCTAAAATTAAGGCTTTTGCAATAATTCTGTGAGCAGATGTCTCCACTTCTGCACATCACCCCCAATGAAAAAGAGGACTTTCCCAATATTCGTTTTTCTGTAGGGAGCCATCTAGGAATGAGATACTAGCGCTCTGTACTTCGAAACAGTGTTTACAAGTATTGCGATTACAGCGCCATCTGTTAACGGTTTTTGCAACTAAATTTTGAAACTTCTGTATAACATTTTTACATCTTAACTAATAAACAAACCGTTTACCGCACAATTCTATTGATCTTTGTTTTTGAGATATTTAATTTTGAAATCAGGGTCTTATTTGTTGGACACCCTGTATAATCGGATTGGCATGTAATTAATATATGTTATTGAGGTTTGCCATGGCATATTCGATATCAAAAATGAAGTATGTAGCATTCACAGATCATTTACAGGGACGCTCAAAAGTATTTCATTATATTATGGTCTGTGGTGAAAAATCATTTGCAGTGTATTTGGACCATGTTACATTCTTTCAAACATATTAAAATGGATGTACTATATCTGTGAAGTATTTTCTAAGATACTTATTATGCATTATTGTGTGCATAGCATTCATCGTTTATATACAAGGGGCACACAAAATAATTCAGCTACATTACTCTCTATGAACAATAATTGTTGGAAGTGTTAATGATGTTACACAATTTTAAACACAATGAAATTTATATACGCCATTGAGGTGCACTAGAAGTGGGTTACTATAAAATATGGTATGTGTAGCATTTACAGTACGCGTACAGGGAACTCAAAAGTATTCTGTATATCATTTATGAAGAAAAAATCGTTTGTGGCGTATTTTAATGATGTTGCTCTGTTAGAAACATAATGAAATTGATATGAATTTCTGAGGTTCAGTAAAACATGCTTCCTCTAGAATATGGGGGGAGGGGGTAAAGCATTTATCATTCATTTACAGGACAACACAAAAGAGTTTGGTTATATAATGATGTACGGGGAAAGACTGTTCGCAGCGCATTTAAATTATATTGCACTGTTTCAAACATGATTGAATTGTTAAAGGTATATATAAATATTATACAGACATACATACAATAAATAGAATAAACCCAACTGAAGTGAAAAATTAGCCAGAGATCGAACCCGGGACCACATTATACAAGACTGCTGCTCTAACCATTGAGCTACTCCGGCTGATACCTGGGTCTGCAATTTCTCACTAACAAACCATGTTGGGGTGATTGAAATTCTGCTGTGAAATATTTTTCTAAAGTTTGAGTAAAATTCTCGGTTTTTCTAGTGTTAATAGTACTAACACTTTCCAGTGTAATATTTACAATGTAGTGTACAGAAAAGTGTAAGGTTTTTTTGACGACATAGTGGTTGGCATGTTAGCCTTCCACGCAAAGGAGCCTGGGTCCAAATTTCGTGTAAGGCATGGATGTTCCTAGGTGTTGTAAATGTGCATAGGTTAGAGTCAGCGATGACCTATTCCTGTTGGGACTCCCTTCACAAGTATACATAAACTATTTTAACGATATCGTTGACCAATTCTGATAGCGCAATTGGCCCACTATTGTAAATACCAAAAACTTTTTTAAACATTTAGAATAAAAATATATGAACAAAATTCCCATAAGAAATGTCAAAAGTTTTTATTACGTGTATACCTTTTAATTGTTTAAAGTCTACAAATTCAAAATCTAAATAAAAATTAAGCAAAATACCCCCCTCCCACACACACAGACAAGATTTTTTTTCACGATGAAATTACTACCAATTGAAAATAAACTATTACAAAGATTCTAATATGTCTCGAATTGGAGTTAAGTCATCTTCATAGAGTTAGAGCAAAGGGTCGTGTTGATAGTCAGTATTGAAACATTTTAACAATGGGGTTGTCAATTGGTGGGCCACTACATAAGTCTAGCGGGGTGGGCCAAACTATGCCAGTCCGCCCCTGGGGTTCTATTCAAATTGAAGTTCGGTACTCGATTGTTGACCGAGAGAGCCTTGATCAAGGCATCTTAAGCGCTACTGAAGCAGTCAGTGAAGAGTGCGAGATTAGAGGACAGCAGAAGAAATTTCAAAATATCTGTTCACTTCTAAAATAGACGGCCCCTTAAACCATCATTTTGCTGTTTTTTTAAGTATAATTTGAAAACTACTTGGAAGAAAAATGTGAAATTTTGGATTTCCATAAAGAAGGACTTAATAAATCTAAATCCATCAAAAAAATTGCAAGTTGCAATTCATAATTTTTTCGAATATTAGTTTCATAATTCATATCATAAAATTACAAAAATTGCAAATTCAATGTATTTATGTTTGGGTATTTTTGTATTATTGCTACACAAAAAATTATCACATTAGGAGTATAATTTCAGGAGATATTAATAATACATACATATGAAAATGTAATTTAACATTAGAAGCACTAAATTTTGAATGTTTATAATTCAAAAACTTATCGTTTAAATGACTTGAAATTTGGTGTCTAGGCATAGTGTGAACCGAAGATTTGAAATATCTTGTTAAAATTGGGTATTGTCATTGAAAGAATTAAGTTTGGGTTCGTTTTAATATGTATATGCCCCCCCCCCAAACAAATTTTATGTACATCATTTAAAAGTAGACTTTATTTCCAATCGTTTGGTACCAGTAACTTTCTTCTACGACAATTTGTTGAAAAGTTAGTAGTGGTGTTTACTTTTTTTTCCACCATTGTACCTTCTGTACCTTATTAAACGGCGAAGTTTTGTCAAAGTGCTGTGGAAGTATTGGAAACTGTTTGATAATCTATACTTAATGTACGATTTTTTCCCACATTTACAGGAATTTTTTTTAATTTCACTTGACTCAACAGAACAACGCTCATAAGAACTATGGGACAGTACCATAGTAAATAGCGAAAGTCTTTTACGGTTTTCTATAACTTTTTATGGAAGTTAAAAACGTCAGAGAGGAGAAGACATAATAGAGTGTTGCCAAAAAGTAACTCATAAATATTGCATAAGTTGTTGACGGCAAAAAATAAATCTATTTACCATAAATTATCCTTAATTTTTGAGATGATATTCGAACGGCAACATCTAGAATAAAAAAAAAATAAAAGATTTTAAAATCTCAAAAATAATTAAAGAAAAAAAGTTCATTTTAACTGGATTAATGAATTAACTAGCGCAAGAACTACACTCTCATAAAGTCCGCCAATTGAAGGAATTTTTCCGTTGAATATGTATGGTTAAAACACAAAAATTCCTTCAAAGTACGGATAATTCTAATTGAAATTAAGGTCTAATTGAGATTTATAAATGCTAATTCTGTCTACAATCTGCAGTTTGTCGTAATTCCGATACCTAAAATAGTTTTGAGAAAAACAGGAAACTCAATCAATTAACACTAGAACGCCCGGAAATTTTACTCAAGTTTCATAAAAATATTTCACTCCAGAATTTTTATTTAAAATTATTTAACTGATTTATTTAACGTAATTTTGCGTAGCTCAAATTTAACTTATTTTAAGAAAAAAATTCTGGCTCCAATGGACATTTAATCATGTGGTCGGAGTCGAATCGACTGCTTCCGGGCGTTCTAGTGTTAATCAGTCTTTCAATATTCAAAAACTTGGGAGCTAATTGATAATTTTTAAGGAACTAGGGGGCGCTGCCTCCTATGAGCTACGCTCGCCAACACCCGTTCAGACACCGCAGACTCTAAAAGCACGCTAATTTGGTCGGCTTTAAAAAGATTTCGGAAGATTGAATTATAAGCTAAAAAACAGTGGCGATCTCACTATAAGCGGGTTTCTATTCATTTCTCTTTGATTGGGGGAATTTTAAGGCCAAATCAGCTGCTGTTAAAAGGTACAATGGCTGTTTCCGTCTTTGATTAAATAAAATCAGTTAAACATTTCAAAATAATTTAATATAAAATGAATTAAGTAATCAGAGTCTTTGTCTCCCGGTATTTTTTTAGCAAAGCGAAAACAAAGTTTTTTTTTTAAATAAGGCACTTTAAATGTATCGTTTTTAATCTGACGTAATTTTCACCAAACTTTTCTTTCTCTTTTTAATATTCACGTGAAATTACTTTTGTTAGAAATGAAATATTATTTGCGCTGTCCTAATAAAAATAGTTGAAAAGATCATCTTAAAATATCAAATAAATGTCTCGCGCAATTTTTAAATTTAAACTGTTTTGCAATATTATTTTTGTTTTCATTTTACGTAATAAGTGTAATGTGACGTAATTTCGCCTATTTAAGACTTCTAACGCATGTTAATGAATTTATTATTTTAAATATTCTTTCTCTTTTAAAATTCACATGTAAATATAGTTTTTATGACGTAATTTTCAATGAGCTCCTGCTTTTTATATTTTCTGTTTATAATAGTCACGTGTAAATAAATTTTTAATTTGAAGGAAACATTATTGTTTGCGCTGTTTATACAGTTGGCAACAGTTAAAATTAATACCATTTTCTAAAATATGTAAAAAATCTCTGTCGAAATGCTGAAAATTTAAATTTAAAATAGAAATAAAACCTCAAAAAATGAATCAAATTAAAAAAATAACTGCAGTCTGCAGAGCGGAAAATTCTAACGCATAAAATGGTCTAAAAATGATTAAATTTCCATGCATAGTTTTTGCTCCTATAAAACTTTTTCAATGGAATGATTTTGCCCAACTTTAGAATTAAATATCTCTTAAAATAATTCTTCTATTTGAAAACTGTCTACATCAGCGTGTTTATCAAACATTTCTCTATAATACCGCCGATTTTCATATTTTTTATGCAATATTTTGCTTAATATTAACGAAGAAAGACCTCCTGTCACAAAAAATTCAAAACCGGCGGCGGCGTTAGTTACTTTTTTTTAGAATAGAGAGAAGAGATATTATTTAGAATAGAGAGATATTGCGGCAATGGAAAGGTTTAGTTAAAATTAATAAATGACAATTATGGGTTAAATGACAATTATGACTAGTTTAGTTTTTGAAAACAAACAGGGAAAAATCGGGAGACTCAATCAATTAACTGATCTTTCGATACTTAAAAACTCGGGAATTAATGGATCAATTTTAAGGAATATTACTGCGATTGAAAGATCTAATTGAGATTTATAAATGACAATTCTGGATACAATCTGGAGTTTGTCGCATTCCGATATCTAAAATAGCTTTTGAAAAATCAGGGGACACAATTAACCACTCTTACAATGCTCAAAAAGTGGAGAACTAGTTGTTCACTTTTAAGGAATCTTACGGCGATTGAAAGATCTAAATTAATATTTACAAATGATAATAATTACATTTTTAGCTCATGTCATACATAATATTTTAAAAACTGTATTGATAAGTATTTTTTTCTTCTAAAAACTCGAAACATCTTGTAAAATACCACTGCAACACAACAGCTTGCTACGCAGCTAGTTATGTAATAAAATTTTCCCGTTAAAATTTTAAAAGTTATATTAAATATAAATGATATAAATACAAGGGTGTACATAGATAAATATCCCAGCTTTACAGGGCTATTAAAGAAAAAAAAGAGTACAACTTTGTTGTTCATCGGACATCAAAAATAACAGTTGAAAGTTTAAATTCATCACAGTTATAAGTGTTCAATGTGAACCCCTCCAACAACACGGACGATATCGAGGTGGTATTACGATAACTCACTTCACACTTTTCTCAGCATGTTTTTTTTTTTTTTTTTTTTTTTTTTTTTCTTTTGTGGGACCTTATTGAAGATCCGGTATTTGTTCCATCGCTACTAAATGATGTTGACGAACTTAGGATTAAGGGGGCTGGTCACTCTTCTCCGCAATGTTAAGTCTATGGACTTTTGATGTATTCGTATATTCAGAATACAGTAGAACCTCTTTTATCCGAAACTTTTTTAACCGAACCTCTCGGTTAACCGAAATCCATTTTAAAATTTTATTATTCATTTTAATTTAATTTTTTTAACTGTCACATTCCTTGTGTGCAAAATCTATTTTAAAAGCTTTTTTTTTTATAAGTATCATATTCCTCGTGTGCAAGCGGTTCTTTCCGAATTAGGATTACATATAAATATTTTCGATCACCTTTCTTAGAGTCCCTTTGAATTTAAATTGAGCTCCCGTAAGCTGCAGAGTAGAACGACGAAAACGAACAAATTAGCAATTCTGAAGTTTTTGAATGTTTTGCAAAAGATTTGGCTGGGGTAGCAGAAAGACTGTGATACTGGTGAACTAATAATATTAAAAACCTCCGTGATAGAGTTACAAAGCAAAGGCAATCGAAAGCGCGACAAACAAAACATTTTTTCAAACCCTTGTGATATATATAAAAGGTACTTGATTTCAAAATTAAATTTCAGGTAATTTATTCTTGTTTCTATTTTGCTATTGTTTTAATTTTATTAAGCACTTGTTGCCATAATAAGAAATATTGCATGTATTTCTCCTTAATCTTAAAATTGAAGCATTCTCGATTTTCCGAAAGAGGTTTCGGTCCCAATTACTTCGGATAATCGAGGTTCTACTGTATCTCCTAGGTAAATTAATATTTTTAACATCTTTTTTCTGTGTACTCTTCTTGAAGGATGTCTCTTTTTTTCTTAGTTTTCAGAATTATTTCTAAAATCTATGCTGAATTTAATATTTTATACGTTAAAAACGGGCGAACTGTGAGTAAGATTTTAACACTTCCTATAAAATTAAGTCTATACTTCATAAATAGTTCGACAACTAAGGAAAAAAGAGACCTCTTTTAGGAAGTGTATAGAAAAAATAAAAGTTAAAAATATTAATTTCCCGAGGCGATATTTTAAATAGAAGAATGCACCCGACTTTACATTAGTGAGGGGAAATTGGAAGCTGAGTGATCAGCCCCCTTAAGGACATGCATATCTGCAGACATTCAAAGAGTCACATCGGACATCCTGAAAAAAGTGTGGAACGAATTACCGTACCGCCTCGATATTGTTCGTGTTTCTGGAGGGCTTCACATTGAACACTTATAACTGTGTTGAATTTAAACTTTCAACTGTTATTTTTCATTTCTGATGAACAACATGCTTGTAGTTTTTTTTTTCTTTTAACAGTTGGAATATTCATTTATGTACACCCTGTATATCATATGGGGCATTCTAACAATCTTTTCACTTTCGGGAATAAAAATCTGGCGAAATTAAACTTGCTAAAATAACATTTTAATCTGATAGACGAATGCCTTAATGATTCAATCTCTCTATTCTAAAAAAAAGTAACTACCGCTGTCACCGCCGCCGCCGCCGCCGGTTTTGAATTTTTTGTGACCGGAGGTCTTTCTTCGTTAATATTAAAAAAACTGTTGCATACAAAAATATGAAAATCGGTAGTGTTATAGAAAAATGTTTGATAAACACGCTGATGCAGACAGTTTTCAAATCGAAGAATTATTTTAAGAGATATTTAATGCCAAAGTTGGACAAAATCGTTCCATTAAAAAAGTTTTATAGGAGCAAAAACTGTACATAGGAATTTAATCATTTTTAAATCATTTTATGCGTCAGAATTTCCCGGTGTGCAGATTGCAATTAGTTTTTTAATTTGAATAATTTTTCGAGGTTTTATTTCTATTTTAAATTCAAATTTTCAGCATTTCGGGAGATATTTTTTACAAATTTTAGAAAATTGTATTAATTTAAACTGTTGCCAACTGCATAATCAGCGAAAACAGTAATGTTTGCTTCAAATTAAAAATTTATTTTACACGTGACTATTATAAACAAAAAATATAAAAAGCAGGAACTCATTGAAAATTACGTCATAAAACTATAGTTACACGTGAATTTTAAATGAGAAAGAATATTGTAAAATAATAATTTCAGTAACATGCGTTAGAAGTCCTAAATAGGAGAATTTACGTCATATTACACTTATTACGTAAAATGAACAAACAAATTATATTGCAAAACAGTTTTAATTTAAAAATTGCGCAAGACATTTACTTGACATTTTAAGATGATCATAATATTTCATTTCTAACAAAAGTATTTTGACGTGAATATTAAAAAGAGAAAGAAAAGTTTGGTGAAAATTACGTCAGAATATAATTGTCAGATTCAAATTATAATTCAATCTTCCGAAATCTTTTTAAAGGCGATCAAATTAGCGTGCTGTTAGAGTCTGCGGCGTCTGAACGGGGGTTGACGAGCGTAGCTCGTAGGGGGCAGAGCCCCCTAGTATAAAGAAAAAATGGTAAGCAGCGAAAATTTTTTTATTTAACTGAGGTTTATGTTAAACTTGCGAGTTTAATTTTCCTTACACTTTTCCCCTATAACTTTTTATTTTCTTCTAAATTTTAACATAATGAATTTGCATAGTACCCACAGGACATTCAAATAAGAAATAATGACAATGTAGTACAGGGTTGGCGAACCTATGGCACGCGTGCCAGAATTGGCACGAAAGTCAATTTCTCTGGCACGCGAAAAATTTAAATTTGGAAACCATTGTGCAGATAAAATCCATTTTTATTTCTGTTACATAAATATTTTTTTTCCATACGAACAGACTATCGAAAATAATGCAATTATTTTTCGATGAATTAGCACATCAAAACAACTTTCTTTTCCAGTGATGTTATGCAGCGTTATCGACATGTATTTTGCCTTTGTATATGAATATAAAAAGCTGTAATTTTCAAATGAATTTCGTTTGACAGTCACTGCAATAAAATTGCCAATTGACGCAATTTAGCTATGTATATTTGTAAAAGTAACAAAATATGAATATGGTATAAAGCAATTTCTATCGAACGTACACAGGGCCCGCTTAACACTTGGAAGTAGGGGAAGCCCGACGTCACACAGGGGGCCCCCTATTACTCTAAAAATTGCTTTTTTATTTACTAAATCCATTTTTCATATGCTTAAATAATTTGAAATTTTTCCATCAAAGTTTAGAGTAAATAACACTTTTAATATTAAACTAAAACTAACTACCTATATATACATAATATGAAAAGCTATTTTATTATATTTTTTATTGTAAATAACCAATTTATTTTGTAAATGACAAATATGGAACTACAGTTGAGGATATTTAAACTTCAAAATATCTTTTGTGATTTACAAATTGCCACATAGTAAGAACAAAAAAGTTTCAAAAGAAAAAAAAAATATGCATTTTTTACCCTGATTGAGTTTCTTTTTTCTAAAAATTAGTTTTGAAAAGTAAAATTGGGGGCCCTTTTGTATCTCAGTGGGTAAGCACGGGCTTCATGGGCCTATTCCGTAAACAGGGCCTGAACGTAAATCAGTAAAAATCTCATCAATAGATTATTCATTGTTTAATGCAATTTGGAAAGTTTTAGATGTTGCATTAATAATAAGTTAAAAATTACTAAAATAAAATCTCGTAATTTTTTTTTTACTCCTCATTACGGTGTGCATAAATGAATCTTAATTACGAATTAAAAATTCATTCATTTAATGGTTAATTCCAATATACAGATAAATCGCATTTTGATTTTTAATATTTTTTAGTTACTAATGCATAAAAGCAATTGATTTCAAAACCAGTGTTTCGTATAAAAATCGCACTCTTCAAAATAAGTTTTGTATAAGTTTGGCACGTCACATTATTAATAGGTATTGTTTGTGAATTTTTGGCACACACATGTGAAAAGATTCGCCGAGCCTGATGTAGTGTTTTTAGTACAAAATTTTTGTATAACATTGTCTTAAAGGGGTGGTAAAGAAGGGACGGTAAGGTGAAAAAAGGGACGGTAAGGATGGAACGGTAAGCAAAATTACCACCTATTTTTAGGAAAATCATGTTAAGACTAAGTGATAGCCACAATGCTCATTGATTTTTAGAAACAGTTGTTAACATTGGATTAAATAAATAAAAAAAAATAATTTACCTCAAAAAGTGCAGGAATAAACCTTGGGGACGGTAAGACTACCAATAAAGCCACGATGCTTGAAATTGATATTTAAATGCTCATTTAAATTCTGCAGTAAATTTCCTGTCTTAGAATTTTAGACATACTTCTGCATGAGAAAAACTTGAAAAAAATTCTGTGGCTGCATCTGAAGTGATTTTCTGTATAGGTTTAGCAAGAGAAACGGTAAGGATGAAAAACCCAGGGACAGAGTTCAAAAAATAATATCAACCCTAAAAATGTGTGCAGGTTAATTTTTTGCTACATATTTATATAAAACAATTGTCCCAGTTTCGGAAAAAAATGACATCGAATTACTTTTACTGAAACAATTTTATACAGAAAGCTCCAAACTTAAAAATCAGCATCAGGGACATGAGACGGTATAGGAGTTTTCCTGGTATTTGGACCCCCAACATCGTCCAAAACTTATTTATCTCGTTGAGATTGTTATGCAATCATGCAATGGGATGTCCCCCAGTATATGAAATAAAAAAAAACACACAAAAAAAATGCATTAAAATAAAAATTGTTATTCAGGGACATAAAAGTCAAAAGATTGTGAGAATGCCCCATATTAAAGATCTGTTTTATATGTTTTGATAATAAAATATTGATATCAAATAAAGTTAGTTTTACATTCCTTACCGTAATTTATTAATATAGCACCACTGTGACAATGTCTAAATAATGCAAATGAAATTAAATTTCATCGATTTAAGTATCCATTTTAAGAATTAAATGTTGTATAGACACATTCAGTGTAATTTTCAAAGGAAATTTAATTTTCCCCTTGAAATTTATAGTCTGAGAACATTTTTTTGTTACTCACAAACCTACGTCTGTGATGGACTATGAGAACTAATATTTTACAAATCAATAAATTATTTGCACGTGTGAGTAACACATGAATCATGTGCATACAGACTACAGTAAAGCATCCGCGGTGCGGTTTATCCGCAAAGCAATTGTTTTTTTTTTTTTTTTTTTTTTTTTTTTTTTTTTTTTTTTTTAATTCAAGCCAACAGCAAGAAAAATACAATAAGCCCTACTGATAAATATAAACAGAAAAATTCATGTATTCGAAAGTAATAGAAGAATATTTCTAGATTCGATTGCTATGTTTGAAATATCGCATATAAAGTATTGATGTATTTTCTTGATTTTATTAACTAAACGTAAACACAGCAATTAAAATATTTAAGAATTAAATAAGACTATTATGATAAATTCCAGGAGAGCATATCAAGAATAGCTTCATTTTCGAGATAAAAATTATTCCATACTAAAAGAAAAACAATAGTTTACAATTTAGAAAAAAGAAAAGGTGTTTCCAAAGCAAGAAGCAAAAACAAGTGACTGATTTTTTTTAAAAGGTATAACCCAACACTTTTTGTACATTGTGTATTGCTTTGTTTCTTATTTATTGTTCTTTATTTTAGTGATTTAGACGTAAAGCAAAGGTTTTTGCTTTACTGTGCATATGTATGTATTTTAAACGTTTTAATATGTTTTTTGTACACTAAAACATAGTTTTTATGTTGAATATTTTTTTTTCATGTTTGCACTCCATTTTCAGTCTTTTTCGGGTTATCCGCGGTGGCCTTGTCACCCAATTCCGCGGATAATCGGGACTGTACTTTATATATTTTTAGAATTGCATAACCCCAAAATTAAAGAAAGAATCAACAATACATATTCATAAATAGTAAACAGTAGCAAAAACGTAAATAATTACATCATAACTGCCTCGTCATTTTACCTCCAAATGCATTGTTTTTATGCACGAAGATTTCCAAGGTTTTTGGAATACTATAAACCTTGTACACTATTATGCTATAATGAGCACCGGCAAGACGAAATCTAGACAGGGGCAAGATTTTCGTACAGAAGTGTCTGAGTTACACAACCAGGTCAAGATTTTCAGAATGTAAAACATAAACTTGAAATAAATATATATTTTAAAAATCAAACCTGACTTGCTAAACAATTCTTAAACTTATCAATGCAAAAAGCAGCTCAGGAATGAGACAAATAAAAAATAATTAAGAATACAAAAGTAACTTTAATAGTTTTAATTTTTTTCGTTCGGCCGGTGTTCTTCTCGCCCTCTGAACCTCCCGTTTAAGAAATTATTTTAAATACACGAGTGAAAAAAAAAAAAAGATGGAGAACTAAATATCGTCTTTTCCGGTATGTTCAAATGGGCAGAACACCCTGACGAAAAATTCTCAGGTTTTTTCCTTAGTGTTTATTACTATTATATTTCCTTAGTGTTTGTCACTTCATAAAAATTAATTCTATTGTGTTGTTCAAAGTAAATACTTTATTCAGTTTAAAAATCTGGGGAGAGCCAATAGCGCTATCTCCCCCCCCCCCCTCTACGACGTTCATGATTACATAACTTTAAAGCAAAAGTAAGATATTTTTAATGTTACTTCATAAATAGTAAACAATAGCAACATTGTCAACAAAACGTAATCAATTACATCATGATTTTGTCATCGTTTTACCTTCAAATGTATCGTTTTCACGCACAAACGCTTCCAAGGTTTTCGAATATACTGTAAACCTTGAATACTGTCTAGATTAAGAAAGCAGCATCTGTACTGTTAAAGCGAATAATTTTTTTCCATTCTTTTTGTTTATTCTGTTTACTTTATTTTATAATTTTTCTTATTTGTAGAAAAATTCCGCTTGTAGATTTCCTTGGGCAGGTAGCCAAGCTTTTCACTGACCAAGGTGTGTCCAAGAAAATAGAAACGTAGGAAGTAGGAGAAAATGGCCATTTATAAAAACCTTGGACCATTTTTTTTTATCTAATCGAATTTTAGCAGTTAATTATTTGCATATCCCCACACCCTGGTGAAAAATTTCCTCCTTTTTGTTCTAGTTGATACATACTCTTAGATTCTGTCAATATACTATTATCAAGTGTGTTTTTCCATTTCTGCAGTGTAGCAGACTTGCTTTTGTTTGTTACAATGCGCAATTGTGTCTGGTTTGTGCTTTCATTAGCCATATAGCTTAACCTCGCCCATAAAACACGACATCAGGAAATGGGATTAACCGCCAAAAGCTAGTAGATTTAAATTTTTAGGCGTCAATTAAACACAAGGAGTAATTTAACCCTTTATGTACTGAATTATAAATTCATGAAAATTTTATCTTCTAAAGCATTTTTCGTGAATTTTTTAAACTACATTAGAAGATTTACATAATCATTTAATAAGTTTTAGAAGGATTTTAGAAGGATTGAAGGACTAATTAAATTTGAATTTATAGGGATTTTGTGCAATATTTATGATTCCAAAGCAATAAAAACCTTGGACATTTTTTTCCTGCATCTAATCCAATTTTAGCAGTTAATTATTTGCATATCCCCACACCCTGGTGAAAAATGTACTCTTTTTGTTGAAGTTGATACATACTCTTAGATTCCATCAATATACTATTATTAAGTGTGTTTTTCCACATTTCTGCAGTGTATCAGACTTGCTTTTGTTTATTATAATTTTGTTTATTATATTTGTTATGTTTTTTCCATTGCAGGTCCAGAGGTCGATGCAGGTTTTTATTCTTGGGGCCCATTTTGTGAAAAGTAAAAGTTATTTTTGTGAATTTTACTATATTTTTGTGAAAAATAACATTTTGTAACGAAAATTAAAATCCGGTTACTCAAATTTGTACCAAGTATTTCTTAACAAACTTCTTGCTAAAGTTTCTGTTTTTCGCGATCTAGTTTTATTTACAAATTACACATTTTAAAACACTTTTTATGAAAAAGAATTTTACAAAAAGGTCTATTTTATTAATAGGAATTTTATGAAGGGGCCAGTTTTATTAAGTTCATTTTTGTGAAGGGGACCATTTTATTAAATTTATTTTTGTGACGGGGCCTGTTTTATTAAATTTATTTTTGTGAAAAGGCCATTTTATATTGAATAGATTTTTGTGAAAGGGCCCTGAATAGGCCCAAAATTCTGCCTGGATTGACTCCTGAGGTCGAGTTGATTTTAAATGTTTCGGGTTCGTGTCCGTTTTGGGTTAGCTTTTGACTCTTTCGGGTCGGGTTCGGGTTGATCCGTTTTTTCAAAAGAAAGTACTGAATACTTATCAAATGAAAAAAAAAACTATATATTTGAATATTAATTGAGTGTATTGTGCAGGGGCGCCATTTCAGAATTTTCTTGGGAGGGGGGGGGGCAAAGCTGTCTTTGAGGACAGTGGCATAGCCAAGGGTGGGGTGGGGTTCGGCGGCGGGGGGGGAGCCTGTACTATCTCCCATCAAAATGAAAACCTATGAAAAATTCCGTTTTAAGCATGGTTTTTTTTTTTTATCTTAGCGGGTATAATTTCAAGATAGTGACTAAAATTTTTTCCGTTTAAGACAGTATTCTATTATAGACAGTTTCCCTTTCTACAAGTATTCTTAAAGGCATTTAAAACATCCTTTGTATAGTATACCTCTGAAGAGTATAGGTATATTACATTTATTGTAAAACTTGTAAATACGAAACCTGTCAAAAAAAGAATTGTTTCGCAAACGGAAAAAAAATTAAGTTTCTATGAAAAAAGCACTATATAATTATACTTGCTAAGAAGGGTACCTGTCTAAAACGGAGATTTTTTTTTTTTTTTTTTACTTTGCAGGCTTTACGGACAGGACAGGGAGCCATTTAATAAGTTTCTTAGAGTGGGGAGAGGAGGCAAGATTTTGTTTGAGGGGAAGGGTTTGAAATAGCATGCCATTCTTAACATTTTCGTAAGCATGGGATTCTTCAAGAAATATTTTTAACACTTTCCAACACAGTTGAAAAGTGAATTGGGTTTGTCTGCCCGTCTGGTCATGCTCCAACTCACGTAAATATACTCGAATTAACGCGTAATTGATATATGTTATTAATGTTTACAATGGAATGTTCGGTATTCAAAATGAAGTGTGTATCATTCATAGTTCATTTACAGGAGGACTCAAAAGTATTCCGTTAGATTATCGTCTATCGGGTAAAATCATTTGCGGTATATTTTAATATTGTTGTATTACAGTATTTAAACATAATAACATTTATATACATTAATGTGGTGTACTAAAAGATGACTACTACATGTAATGTTATGTTTAGCACTTACAGTTCACGTCCAGGAGAACTCACAAGTATTCCGTTATATTATAATATAACGGAATACTATGTCTAACGGAATAGTCTATGAAGAAAGAATATTTGTGATGTATTTTAATGATGTTACTCCGTTACAAACATAATGAAATCGATAAAAATTTCTGAGATGTGCTAATTAGAGATGAGTTCGGGCTCATTTTTCAGAGCCTGGGGCCAACAATTTAAAATCCGAATCCGAAAAAGTTTGTGCCATCAGAGTCCGATTCCGATAGTATGCACGGAAAAAAAAAGGTTTAACAAAAATGCATATTTAAAAGCTGTTCTAAATGTAATAGATCTCATTTTTTAACAACTGTTAATCTCTAGCACATAATTAATTTTATGAAATTTACATTAAATCTTATCAAAATAGACGTTTAGTGTCAAATAGAAATATACTTCCCTAAAAAGATTTTTAAATTTTTCTCCTGCAACAAGTAGGTATCTCTGATGGACACAATAATGAAGAGCATTTTATGTATAAATTAATGAAATTTGCAGAAATTATGATTTATATGACGAAGAATCGAACAGCGTTTTCTGTTTCCTATAAAAGGTGTACATCTTTCGCATTTATCATGACTTTGAAAATCAGTTTAAATTATAAATTTGACACCGTTACCGAAAAGATCCGATGTTTTTATAGAAAAAGAGGAAACGCTGCTTGATTGCTTTCAATCGGGAATAACAACACATGCCAATTTTATCTACTTACGTATGAAAGTGATTGTATGAATATGAAGAACAGAGCCACAGAATGAGCAGACTTCAAGAAGAAGCATGAATAAAATCACCAACATTCTTTTCATATAAACAGCGATTACAATCGCAGACAATAGGAGACTAAAAATTTGCAAATTTTAGTCTAATGCTGATTGACGTAAAAGAAAATATATTTATTTCGCGTTAGATCTCTGAAAAAAGTAATAATAAATGCACATTTCAATTAAGCAGTATCCTAATGGCGCCATATTCTGATTGCCGCCAACATCAACAGGTCGTTACTCGCATTAAACTACAGACATAAATCATCAAATATCACAAGTTTTCTTTCAAAATAATGTTCGACAAATACTTAAAAAAAAAAAAAAAAAAAAAAAAAGAAAGAAAGAAATTTATTTCTCTTTCCTCCTGATCAAAATAAAAGCATTAAACAGACTTGCAATGGGATAATTAATTTTTAAGGGATAAAAAAGTTATTTTTTGTTTCTATACGAGTACGAGAATAAATAAAATTGCCAATTTGAGAAAGAATGGGCCCGATCCCGAAGGCTGGTATAAAAATCAAACCCGTGTCAGGTCCGGGTTGAGTCCGTCTCATCTCTAGTGCTAATACATACTTTCTGTAGAATATGGGGTGCGAAGCATTCATCACTCATTTACAAGGTTATGCAAAAGTGTTCGATTATATGATGGTCTACGGGTAAATACTGTTCGCAGCGTATTTCAATTATGTTGCACTATTTCAAACATGATGAAACTGATATACATTACTGAAGCTAACAACAAAATGCTTGCAATAAAATAGGATGGGGATTGCATTTATCATTCATTTACAGAGACACATAAAAGATTTCAGGAACAAATCTGTATGCGAAGTTTGGCTATTAGGAATTATTTCTGCAAGTCCGTTTTCACTTATGGTATGGTTTTTTAGTTTAACTAAATTTTTGAATACTACATGGTGTGCATAAATTCTATAGAACATATACAGAGCAATTTTTTAATTCGTAAGACACACAGAAAAATTCGTAAGCATTATTGAGAAAGAGCAGGAATTGCTTAAAGATGTTATTTTTAATTTGAGTTATGCAGCTTCAAGTTGTCTTTCAAGCCCAACTACATTTAGTATAATATACTAAGGTAAGTTTGCTGTATATAAATAAAATCATATACAGGACTATGCAAAGAACTGGATATATAATCGCCTATGGATATTAACTCATGGAAGCATAATTTAAGTAGCTTAAGCATTGCTTGAATTAAATTTCAGCATTAATATGTGGTGTGTATTAAAATCTGTATGTCATATACAGGGCTGTACAAAAGAATTTAAGTACGTTTCCCCCTATCGGTAAAAACTGCTGAAGGGGAATTTTTTACTGTGTTATGCATTTTCTTGCTAAACATAATTTAAGCACACTGTGTAGCATATGTACAAATTTATAGATCATATACAGAGCTTCACAAAAGAACTGGATTACTTTTACGGTTATGGGCGGCAATTATTGAAATATGGTTTTTAAATGTGGTATAAGGAATGTTTCTTAGAAATCTGCACAAACTTTTCTTGACTTGAAAGTTATTAAAAATGAGATAAAGAACTCAAATTGGCACTGTAAGGTGACTTCAATAAGCACATTCCTCTGTAAAACTGTTATCGGATTTCAATTAAACCGTTTCGTTTGACATTATCGATTTTACTTTTGGTGGTACTTGCTAGACATTGTACAAAATTTATAGTTCATAATTTTGAAACAATACTTGATTCGATTGATCAATTTCTGGATGTTACCTGCTTTCTAGCCTTTGGCATACACTTTTGACTTCAGATGCTTTAAGGACCCCTCAATTGATCAAATTTGGGGAACGCTAACCAGGTTATCAGACTTCTTTATGAAAGTGATGTTTTGCTAGCGGAAATGGCTGTGAAAGATTTTGCAGAGATGACTGCTATCGAAGTCTGGCCAGATACCGTAATCACGATCATTGTAGTTGCTACAGATGTAGGTGATAAGAAGACGGCGAAAGCCCTTGTTCAAATGTCGTTGCCCATTGACAGCAAACCCAGACTTTCGGATGAACGGACGACTCAAACCTTTCGGACCCATTGCAATCCATACGAGGATCTTGTCTTGGAATTTCGCTTTAGTAGAAAATTTAATTATATCTTGGGTTGTGGAGACATCAGATGTATAATAGCCACCGTTATAGTTAAACGTGGAGTGCTTGAACTTAAAATATGAGCCGTCACCGTCATCGAAGATGAATATTCTATCAGAGAATTTTTTGAACAAGTGACCACACTTCGTTTTCACGACAACCATTTGTTCGTTCTGTTATGACCATTTCTTGTAATATTTGATGTTCAGGTTCTTAGTGATTGTCTTTTGTTGGTGGTTAGGTGAAACACTGTATTTCGAAGGCATGGGATGGATTAATACTCTGTCGTTTTCGTCAAACAGTCCTTTCAACTGCTTTAACTCTGGCTTGGGGATTTTTTTTTTTCCTACCGGATCCCAGTTCTTTTTTGGCCGAGAGTCCCTCCTAGTAACATTCTAGAACATCATATGTATATTTCGTTTGGTGATATTTTCGAAAAATAAATAGTTCACGATGGACTTGCTCCTTGATGAATATTGCTTTCGTAAAACTTGTACACAATAATATATAGACACTCCTCTTGTGGCTCTATTCTCGGAAAACACAGATCATTTAATGATCTCTTGGCTAATGGCCATGCTCTTATATACCATAGCGCAACACTTCACGTGCAAGTTTCATCTGATTCGGTTTCCTTTGCTATTTTACATAATTGCAAAGTTTGTGCGGATTTCCAGGAAAAAGTCCTTATGTTTTCTAAAATGTTTAATTAGATATATTATTTACCTTATTGAAAGGCTAAGTTTTGCTAAAGCATTCTTGATGCGAAATTTGCAAATTAGACTTGGAAAAAATAGATAAATTGGCAAATTAGAATTTTTTTTTTTTTTTATAATTATTAGTTTATGTACCTAAAGTGTTTACTTATACGTGTTTTTATTGTAATAAAATTTGACAAGCTATTTTAGGTTTTGAGTAATTTTTTAAAATTCTTTTGAGTCTGACCTGCGATGACAGATAAATTTTCTAAAATATCAAATTCCTTTGGGGGTGGGGGGCATGGCCCCCCCAGCCCCCCTCAAATGGCGCCCCTGGTATTGTGTATTCATTTTTATTCAAAAAACATAAAATTAATATTAGAGATATAATTTTAGATCATTATTTTACCATAATTGTATTAAAATATCGATTCTTTCACTTTGGGTTCGTGTTTGAATATTTCTGTTCGGATTGAAGCGTATCACATTCGGGTCGGGTTTAGGGTTGCCGACTTTTTTTTTTATGTGTGATTCGGATTGGGTTTCGGGATGTCTTTAAGCAGGAATTTCTGGTTCGTGTCGGGTGCAATATTTTTCCCGTGAGCCATCAAACATGGGGCAAACACAGGCTCATAATTAAATCCAGCATCGATTGAATCTATATTAATATTTGGAAAGGATATATTTCATCTTGTGCTGCGTTTGTAGCCTTGCCAACCTGTAATAGTGAGAAGTTCCATGCTGGGTATCGTTCCATGTGGTTTAGTCGGTAGAACGTCAGTGAGCTATACTGATGGCCCGGGTTTGAGTCCCGGCATGGAATCTTTTTCACTAGGTTGGTCTTTGCTCCTTTTTAGCAAATAATTTGAAATTTGATTTTCATTTGAAATATCCTAATTTTAAATTCGTTTCTAATCGATAAAAAACATTGCAATGTGTGTACTTTTTTAAGCATAAATCAAACATTACATGACGAATTCAGCTGAAATTTTGAATTTGCATATTTTAAGCCTCTAGAAATCGATTTCTGTTAGAAATTTCATTGGGTATCATACCTATTTTTTTTAATATTAATGTCTTAAAATTTAAATTATGAAATTAATATTTAAAAAAATGTATTATAATCTGTAAAAATCTGAACAGAAATTGATTTCTAGAAGCTTCAAATATGCGAATCCAAAATTTCAGCTCATTCTGCCAAGTAGAATTATGCTTAAAAATCTACACGCATCGCAATTTGTTTCACAACTGTTAACTAGTCGGATGTACCAATCTCAAAATTTTCTTCTATCTCATACATGTTAATACTTCAAAATTCCCTATCAAATTGCCAAAACTAATGGCAATCTATACCAATGTTGCCAGTGGGTTACTTTTTTTTAAATTCAGATTTCTTGATTGCCACCACTTTTTGGAAACGGTGAAATTCCGTTTGTTTTCGCCTTAATTAATATGTCATTAGATAAGGCGCATTTTACGATTTCAAAAAAGTGGTGCCAGTCAAGAATCTGAATTAAAAAAAAGTATCCCATCTGGCAACACTGATCTATACCCCTCACGAGAATTCAAAAGATATGAAATTTCGTGCATTAGTTCTTGAGATATGACTATCGCTGAAATCGTGTAAATCTAGCAAAGTGCAGCCTATTGGGTGATTTATACCAAAATGAAATCAGCAACAACTTATGTTAACGCTTGACTGAATCGGAAATTTGATGAAAATCTTTGCATTAGTTCTTGAGATAGCTATTCCCAAAATCAAGAAAATTCCACCATAGCAGCGTCACCTATTGTGGACGATTAACACCGAAACCTAATCAGCAACTACTTGTGTCAACGTCTAACTAAATCTGAAGTTAGATGAAAATTTGTGCATCAGTTCTTGAGATAGAGCTATTGCGGGAATCGTGAAAAAGGAAACACAGCAGCGCCACCTGTTGGACGATTTAAACCAACATGTAATCAGCACCACTTCATATCAAAGCTAACTGAATCTGAAATTTGATGAAAATCCGTGCATTAGTTCTTGAGATAAAGCTATTGCGGAAATTGTGTAAATCCTGCAAAATGAAGCATAGCAGCGCCACCTGTTAGGAGATTTACACCCAAACGTAATCAGAACTAGTTCATATCAAGGATTAACTGAATCTGAATTTGTTCATGAAATCCGTGTATTAGTTCTTGAGATACATCTATTTCAGAAATCGCAAAAAATGCAGCATAGCAGCGCCAGCTGTCGGGCGATTTACACCAAAAACTAATCAGCACAAATTTATGCTAGGGACTACCTAAATATAAATTTTTATTAAATTCCGTGCATTAGTTCTTGAGAAAGAGCGCTCACAAAATTTGTGTCACATACAGACAGAGTCACAGACAGACATTTTGTAAAAACATGTTTTTCGGGATATCTGACCCTTAACCCTCTCGCTGCGCAGCCCAAGATATGCTAGGGCATGCATTTATCCGTCAAATTAATACTATTTGGTTATTCCCACCAGCTATCTTTTAGCGAAAATTTGTGTCTGATTTAATCAGGACATTTTACCCGATTACGATAGTCAAAAATTTCTGCTTTCAAGAACCGGTGATAGAAGATTAAAAATTCTGTAAAACACTCTCATCGTGAAGAATTACTTACGCAGCGAGAGGGTTAAAACGTGTAAAGCGTCGAAAATTTTTCTCAAATTTAATACTTTCTTCTTGTAAAGATAGAAGGAAGTAAAAAGAAGTTTAACATTAGAAGTTCAAAATCTCGAAAATCCGAATCTCAGAAGTCCGAGGATCCGCTTAATTCGAGGCGTCAATAATACAAATAAAAATTTCTATTTTTTTTCCTCGCCCCAAAGAATGACGTTACTTCGTGCTATATTTATTCCTCCCAACGTTACAAGCCACTGGATGAGGGTGTATAAGAAAAGATATCGACGCCGTTTGTTGGAACATTTAGTGCAGTCTGGTAATGAAAGTACATTAGAGCCTCTTTTATCCGAAACTCTCGATTAACCGAAATCCATTTTTAAAGATTTTTTTCTTTACTATCACATCCCTTGTGTGCAAAATCCATTTGACAGCTTTTTTTAAAACTATAATACTCCTCGTGTGCAAGCGGTCCTTTCCGAACCACGAGTACATATAAATATTTTCGATCCCCTTTCTTAAAATTCTTTTGAATTTAACTTGAGGTCCCGTTAGCTGTTGTGTGGAACGAACGAAGAAAACGAACAAATAAGCAATTCTGAAACTTTTGCAAAAGGTTTGGCTCGGCTGGAGCAGCAGGAAGACTGTGATACTGGCGAACTAATAATATTTCAAAACTTCGTGATAGAGCTTCAAATTAAAGGTAATTGAAACTTCGACAAACAAAACATTATTTCAAACCCTTGTGAAATATGTAAAAGGTACTTAATTTCAAAATTAAAGCTCAGGTAATTTATTCTTGTTTCTATTTTGCTATTGCTTTAGTTTTATTAAGTACTTGTTACCATAATAAGAAATAGCGCATATATATTTCCTTATTCTTAAAATTGAAGCATTTTCCATTATCCGAAAATTTCGATTTTCCGAAGGAGAGTCGGTCCCAATTACTTCGGACAATCGAGGTTCTACTGTACTGAGAACGTTTAGAAGAGTGAAAAAATGAGAGATATTGTTTACTGGATAGCTGATTTTTAGGAAGAAATTCAATCTACAGCACTGAATAAATCGTGGTTCAAATTTTTACCTAAAGTGGTAACATCCACTGAGAATCTTAATGACGTCGAACTAATAATAAGCTCGAAAGTAGCAGGAGTCACTCGGTAACTTCATTGCCCCGAACCCTCCCTTCCCGGGTCTTTAATTTGAGTAATTTCCCTTTTAAATTTGTCCGGTTTCAATTTTTGATTTTTTTTTTCCAACGTGGCTTTCGCTAGAGTGTCTTTTACTCGGGATGTGGCTGGGGACCTATGAACCTCTCTTCCGCAAAAGAGTCGGAATAAGTGGAAGAATAAAGGGCTGCGGACAAAAAGGGGCCGCTCGCTGCGGAATCTTAATGGTGAAAATATTGTTTTGAAAGATTTTGTGAAGGAAGTACCTAGCTGTGAAAATTTAATGCAGATGACGTTTAAGAAAGGCTAAACAGTGATGAAATGCTGGAAATTACTGAATCAACTATTGTAGAAATGGTAGAAGATGAGGAAGTATCATATATATCATTACAAAAGGAATAAAAGTATGTACAGTCGTGGAAAAAAAAAAGTAAACACCCCTACTAACTCCTCAACAAATTATCTTAGAAGAATGTTACTGGTACCGAACGATTGGAAATAAAGTCTACTTTTAAATGATGTATATAAAATTTGCTTAAGGAACTATCTACATATTAAAACGAATCATAACTTTGTTTTTTTCAACAGCATGAAACAATTCTGACAGCATAAATGAACTCTACACCCAATTCATACCATAAGTTTCTAAGAAATTAATTATTTTAAAACGAGCATATTTTAAGGGCTGTATCCAAATTGAAGTTCGGTACTCGATTGTTAACCGAGAGAGCTCCCTTCTTGATCAAGGCACCTTAAGCAGTCAATTAAGCCTAT
The DNA here is from genome assembly GCA_963932465.1 of Maratus speciosus. NCBI lineage: Eukaryota > Metazoa > Arthropoda > Arachnida > Araneae > Salticidae > Maratus > Maratus speciosus. The sequence goes on from OZ010798.1 coordinate 59,022,914, forward strand.
TACATTACAGGATAGCATAAGAAATTTCAAAATATTTAGTCACTTCTATCATAGACGGCCCCTTAAACCATCATTTTGCCGTTTTTTAAGCTTAATTTGAAAACTACTTGGAAGAAAAATGTGAAATTTTGGATTTCCATACAGCAGGACTTAATAAATCTGAATCTATCAAAAAAATTGTAGGTTGCAATTCATAATTTTTTTTAAATATTAATTTCATAATTAATAATTCATATCAGAAAATTATAAAAATTGCAAATTCAACGTATTTATGTTTGGGTATATTAGTATTATTGCTACACAAAAAATTAAAACATTGGGATCATAATTTCAGAAGTTATAAATAAAAATATGAAAATGTAATTTAACATTAGAAGCACTCAATTTTGAATGTTTATAATTCAAAAACTTATCTTTCAAATGACTTGAAACTGGGTGTCTAGGCATAGTTTGAACCAAAGATTTGAAATATCTCGTTAAAATTGGATATTGCCATTGAAAAAAATGAAGTTTGGATTCGTTTTAATCTGTAGATGGCCCCCTAAGCAAATTTTATATACGTCATTTAAAAGTAGACTTTATTTCCAATCGTTCGGTAACAGTCACTTTCTTCTACGATAATTTGTTGAGGAATTAAGTAGGGGGTGTTTACTTTTTTTTCCACGACTGTACATCCTTTGTCATCCTAATTGAGCAAAATTATAATTTGAAAGAATTTTCTACTTTTTCGGAAAGTCCGAGTTTTCAGTAATCCGAGGTTGTGTCAGCTCCAATTACTTTTGGATTTTCCGGACTCTACTGTAATTCCAAAACTGAACCGCCCTCAATCTAGGTGCGTGTGTGCCTTGGACACTTCGCACACGGGTTTGATTCCACCTTCGACTCGAAAAAAAGTTCTAGCTCTGAGTTCAGAATCATAGTTTTACTACCATTATCTGTCAGATGTACTGACGTCATACTGTCCGATATCGTAAAGAAACGTACTTTTTTGGAAAAACTCTCTAAGGATGTAAGGTGTAATGTATGTGAGGAACGATAAAACCTGATAAAGTTACAAAAAAATACTACTTATCTTCGGTCGGAAAGACATAAAATATGATAACGGAATCCTAATATCGTGAAAACGTCATTTTACGATACGTCATTTACGTGGCATAAAAATTCTGGGTGCAATAGGATAAGGTGGAACAAACTGGAAATGTTGCTTTTTAGTTATTTATTTAGTTTAATTTTAAGGAACCTATTTTTAACCTTTATGTACTGAATTAAGAATTCATGAAAATTTTATCTTCTAAAGTATTTTTCGTGAATTGTTTAACCTACATTAGAATATTTACAGAATCATTTAATAAATCTTTGAAGGATTTAGAAGGATTAATCAAATTTGAATTTATAGGGATTTTGTGCAATATTTATAACCCCACTCACATCTTTTATTTTAAATATTTTTCTTAGTATTTTGTAGAATTAGGAAATGTACAAATATAATGTTCTTACAATAGAAATATAGAAATATTTCCGAATTGAAAAATTCCCCCCCCCCTCCTCCCCAATGCCAAGAAAGCTGAAAAGATGCAAAGGCAAAAGAAATCATCCTTTTAAAAATATTTTTGTTTTGTGTAACCATAATGCTTTTGGAACAAGATAAAGTAATGTGCCTATAACTCATTCTAAACTGTATTACAACTAATTGATGCATTAAATTAATTTTATAACAAGTTACTTTAATGGTACTTATAAGTACCGTCAGTAGATAAAGGGTTAAATCAGGTTAAGAATTTCTATTACACCTGTAAGAATTTATAATAATAATAATTTTAATACGATAATTCTAATAAGATAATAATAATAAGATAGTAATAACATAATATTAATATTTTTTAATTATTTTTAAGAATTAAGGTTGTTGACTTATTAAACGAATGAATACAATTAATTATGAGTTATGATATTAGTTTATGAATACAATTAATTTTATTTGTATGATAATCCGGTTCTCAAATTCAAACTGGCTACGTTCTGACACATTTTTAAATTCCCCTTTTTACACAAACGCATGAAATAGGCAGGTGCTCTTATCCAGAAACTTTATTATCGAACTGTTTTCCCATTTTTCGGCAAAGGCAAAAGATCTTTCAGAAAATGCTCTCAAATTGGACGTTTTGAAACAAATTTCCTCACATGATAGCTCGAGAAAGGAAAAAAAAAAAAAAAACCTCATATCTTAAGACAATAACTGTTTCTAACTCACTATACAATTCACTTACGGATAAATGAAAAAAATGTTCTATTACAAATCAATTCCATAATCATGCCTGCAAGTGTCATGCTTTTGTGTTTAAAAATGAGTCAGAAAATATTATAGAAAATTGCGCGGAAATACATTTTTTAAGACCGTTCAGCTGGGCAATGGCCCGATATGTAGGAGCCTGGTCAGCGGTCTAAAAAAAATCTATTAGATGAGAGCAACAAATAAATGACCAAGGGTGAAAAAGTCCAAGAAGGGAAAAGTTTATTTCATGTATATAGAAAACAATGCTCTCCTCTGAAATTTAAAAATGTTTTTACATCTATACAGGCAATTTATAAACTTAATCTAATATATAAAAATGAAAATTTGTCTGTCTGTCTGTAATGCTATACAAATCCACAGTTTGGAAGCCAGAATTGTGAAATGTTATGTACATGTGTATTAAAACAAGGCCGAGGCAACAAAAGCAATCCGGAATCGAAATAATTTATAGTTAACTATTAATTAATAAAGAACCACCAATTTAACAGCAATTTCCTATCGAATTTAAATATTTTTCGTTATATCAACTGCCACCAATTAAAAATTCATAATAAAATCCTTTTTTTATGTTCAACTCGTAATCGCGCGAGTTTTTTAACCAATGTGAGATACACATATTGCGCACGCCACGCTGCAATACTAAAAAGCTGTAGCGGGTATTGCGATAATTCTTTTACCTCACATGCAAATAATTAGAGATATACATATTACGTACGCCCCGCTGCAATACTAAAAAGTTCCAGCGGATATTACGATAATTCTTTTACCTTACATGCAAATAATTAGAGATTATTTAATTGTGCTTAATTATTGTCTCTCTATTCTAAAAAAAAGTAACTACCGCTGTCACCGCCGCAGCCGGTTTTGAATTTTTTGTGGCCGGAGGTGTTTCTTTGTTAATATTAAGAAAAATAATGCATACAAAAGTATGAAAATCGCTAGTATTATACAAAAATGTTTGATAAACACGCTGATGCAGACAGTTTTCAAATCGAAGAATTATTTTAAGAGATATTTAACGCTAAAGTTGGACAAAATCGTTCCACTAAAAAAGTTTTATAGGAGCAAAAACTATTCATGGGAATTTAATCATTTTTAGGTCATTTTATACGTTTGAAGTTCCCGGTGTGCAGACTGTATTTCTTTTTTTAATTTGACTCATTTTTTGAGGTTTTATTTCTATTTTATATTCAAATTTTCAGCATTTCTAGAGATATTTTTTACATATTTTAGAAAGTGATATTAATTTAAACTGTTGCCAACTGTATAAACAGCGCAAACAATAATGTTTGCTTCAAATATAAAAAATATTTATACGTGTAAATAAATTAAAAATTTATTTACACGTGACTATTATAAACAGAAAAAAACATTTGAAATTGGAATTAAATAATTATGTACAAAAAGCAGGAGCTTATTAAAAATTACGTCATAAAAACTATATTTACACGTGAATATTAAGAGAGAAAGGAAATTGTAAAATAATAAATTAATTAGCATGCGTTAGAAGTCTTAAATAGGAGAAATTACGTCATATTTACGTCACATTACAGTTATTACATAAAATGAACACAGAATAATATTGCAAAACAGTTTAAATTTAGAAATTGCGCTAGATTCGAGGAGCGACGGTATACCATCGCTCTTGATAAAATTATACAGAAAATCCCTTCAGATGCAGCCACAGAATTTTTTCAACTTTTTTCTCATGCAGAAGTATGCTGGAGAAAGAATGGCTAAAATTCTTTGACAGGAAATTGAGTGCATAATTTAAATCAGCATATCAATTTCAAGCATCGTAGCTTTATTGATATAGTCCATATATTAAGGACCAGTCTTACCGCCCCCAAGGTTTATTCCTACACTTTTCGAGGTAAATTAATTTTTTTTATTTATTTAATCCAATGTAAATAACTGTTTCTAAAAATCTATGAACATTCTGGCTATCACTTAACATGATTTGCCTAAAAATAGGTGGTAATTTCCCTTACCGTCCCATTCTTAGCATGCCTTTTCCCCCCTTACAGTCCCCCTTTTTTTTCCTTACCGCCCCTTCTTTAAAACCCCTTTAAGACAATGTTATAACAAAATTTTGTATTAAAAATACTACATTGTTATTATTTCTTATTTGAATGTTCTGTGGGCGCTATGTAATTATAATTGCTATATAAATATAATATATAACATATAAATTAATATTGTATCATTATAAATAAAAATTTAGAAGAAAATAAAAAATCAGAGAGGTAAAACGGTAAGGAAAATTAATCTCGCAAGTTTAACTTAAACGTCAGTGAAAAAAAATCGTCGCTGGTGACCATTTTTTTTTCGTTATTTTGAATCATTAAGGCATTCGTCTATAAGTTTAAAATGTTATTGTACTAAGTTTAATTTCACCAGATTTTTATTCCTGAAAGTTAAAATTTTGTGAGAATGCCCCATATACTCTATAGATCGCACACAGGGCTACATTCACACACATGGACAGTAATTGCTAAAAATGGATTTTTACAAAATTTTGGGTTTTTTAAATCGTTTATTTAGATATCTTATTTCATTTTATGAAAATAAAAAATGAAATTTCTTAGTAGTAGTCTGTCGGTATTGGAAAAGCTTTCATAATCTATGCCTGATGTATGATTTTTTATTCTTGTTAAATCTGTTGTTGCGCGTCTAAAAGCTCTCGAGGTTGAAATTTTGAAAAATGAATTCAAGCCTCCTATTACATAGTTAAGTATCAAGGAAAAAAATTCATCTTACATTTTAATAGAAATTCGAACACATGACTGGAATAAAAAATTTAGTCACCTTGTCAAAATTACCTTGCATGCTGTTATATACTCAAAGGACGATTAATCTTTATGTTTTTGCATATTCAAAACAGGCAGAAAATTACAATGTATCTACGCAAACAGGCAGAAAATTACAATGTATCTTAGATAATTAAAAAAATAATAATTAGAGATAACGAAAGATATTAGTTATATTTTCTATGACGTATTAAACATGGCAAATGTGTAAAAGCGTCAGACATGTATGAATGAAGTAGTAATTGTCTAGCTTTTTTCATAAAATAAATAGAAAAAAAAAACTTGGATGTGCAAGATTGAAAAAAAATTATTCTATTCCAAGGATATTCAAATTCAATAATTACTACAGAACGATTCATAAACGCAGTTCAGTTTCATTGTAAGATCTAAAATCACACCACGCCTGGAAAAATCGACGTAAGCAGGGACAAAATTAAATCATTCAAGGCGAAAAGAGTGTTATATCTCAACAATTTAGCGGAAGTATTCCTCCATTTCTGTGTATAGTTCGCGTCCTTTAGCTATAAAAACGGTAGCTAAATAATGAATGTCGGTTGTGTATAAATACTGAACCGAGATTATACAAGTTTATCGGCCTTGATCTCTTTACAAATGCAATTATCCGGTTAAAAACTTAGGCATTTTTCTCTGTAATTTATTCGGTAATTTATGACCGTTTGCTGGGAAATATTTTTTTATGCATCGATAGTAAGTAGTAGGTTTAGGTGTATCACAGACGCAATTTCGAATGCGAAGGTCATCATAAAATGAAAAGCCGAAGACAGGTATAGGGCAGTGGCGGAAGAAAAGAAAACAATACAAGAAGGAAAAAAGAAAGAAAAGAAAGTCTCTTATTCAGTTTTTATTTATCAGGGCTGCGGAGTCGGTGGGAAAGAAGGACGACTCAGACTACGACTCTTTCGCTCAAAAATAGGCCCGACTCCGACTCCGCAACCCTGTTATTAATGTAGCAGAATAATTAAAGATAAATAAGAACTTTTTAGGTGCGTTCGTAATTATATAATTACGTACCAACTATAGTGGTCGTCTGGTCTGGTTCGTCTGTCTGTCCGTATACGGATTCTCACAATCTTTTGACTTTTGGGGAAAAAAATCTGGCGAAATTAAACTTGCTAAAATAACATTTTAATCTGATAGACGAATGCCTTAATGATTCAAAATAAAGAAAGAATGGTCAGCAGCGAAAATTTTTTTATTTAACTGAGGTTTATGTTAAACTTGCGAGTTTAATTTTCCTTACCATTTTACTACTATAACTTTTTATTTTCTTCTAAATTTTTACTTATAATGAATTTGCATAGTACCCACAGAACATTCAAATAAGAAATAATACAAATGTAGTACTTTTTATACAGAATTTTTGTATAACATTGTCTTAAAGGGGTGTTCAAGAAAGGACGATAAGGTAAAAAAGGGGACGAAATGGTAAAAAAAGAGACGGTAAGGATGGAACGGTAAGGAAAATTACCACCTATTTTTAGGAAAATCATGTTAAGACTAAGTGATAGCCGTAATGTTCATTGATTTTTCGAAACAGTTGTTAACATTGGATTAAATTATTATTATTTTTTTAAATTTACCTCGAAAAGTGCAGGAATAAACCTTGGGGACGGTAAGACTACCCATAAAGCCACGGTGCTTGAAATTGATATTTAAATGCTGATTTATATTCTGCAGTAAATTTCCTGCCAAAGAATTTTAGATATTTTTTCTCTAGCATACTTCTGCATGAGCAAAAACTTGAAAAAAATTCTGTCGCTGCATCTGAAGTGATTTTCTGTATAATTTTAGAAGAGGGATGGTAAAAAATCTAAAATCCAGGGACAGAGTTCAAAAAATAATATCAACCCTAAAAATGTGTGCAGGTTAATTTTTAGCTACATATTTATATAAAACAATAGCTCCAGTTTCATAAAAAAAATAAATTGAATTATTTTTATTGAAACAATTTTATCCAGACAGCTCCAAACTTCAAAATCAGCATCAGGGACACCGGACGGTATAGGAGTTTTCCAGGTGTTTGGACCCCCAACATCGTCCAAAACTTATTTATCTCGTTGATATTGTTGTGCAATCATGGAATGGGATGTTACCAAGTATATGAAATAAAAAAAACACAAAAAAGTGTATTAAATAAAAAAATTATTATTCAGGGACACGAAAGTCAAAAGATTGTGAGAATGTCCCATATCCGCATAGAATAGCGCAAAAAACTACCCAACCGAATGGTTTGAAATTTAATACAGATAATCGTTGCAGAATTTTGTCGAGACCTTTCAAATTTTATGAAAATCGAATCCAAACTTAAAAAGGTATTAATAAAAGTTTTCTTCATTCTATTGAATCCCATCATACGTAATGAATTCAATGATATCCCATGGTAGGAAATGATTCTAGGTTGTCATGGTGATGACGCCCTATTTAAGATAGAGTCCTATTATTTCTGTATTACTGAAGTTAATATATAGAATCGCAATAAATTTTGTATTCATTCATTTTTGCATAATAGTGCACCTCATTTGACACGTTTGACGTGCAATCCCGGCTTGTTAATTTTTACACTCTTTTATTTAACTGAAACTGGTTTTGGTATATAGAAATGGAATTTCATTATAAATTTTTAAACCCCTTCTTAATACACAAGATTTATGAAAATTACGTTCACAGGCGTGTTTTCGATGACAATACAGCATTTTAATATTTTTACAACTTAATTATAAATTACAGTAGACTTCCTCTTAACCGAAACTCCACTTTAACCGGCCGCCTTTTTTCCCAACATCAGGCAAAATTCAGAAAGAAAAATTTCTGTTCTCATTTCTTTATGGTTAATTAACTCAAATTTACATAATGTAGAATAATTTCAATTTCTTATAAAGGTATGTGACACGATTTTCAACAATTTAATTTGTATTGAATATTGTTCATTATTTGTTACGAGTTGGAACCCGTCGAAATTCGCCGAACTAAAATGTGTGAAAGGAACTAACTGTCAGATCGAATTTATAATAACTTACAAAAATAATTACAATAAATAAATTCATCTTACATTGGTCGTCTAACTCTAAAAACAAATAATATTTTTAATCTAAAATTACCAAAATATTATTTCCACAAACTTCAATTGCTTAAATTGTTGATAAATTAAACTGTATTATAATACATAGTCAATGTGAGTAATTATGATGAAGTTATCGATTGAGGCTCTTATGTTTGTTTTTACGGGATGAAAAATCAGTAAAAAGGATTTCTCTTTGTCACATCATAAAATTTTCCTCCAAATTCCAAACTGTATGTTATTTTCACGTTCTCATAATTTACATACGCACAACTCAAATTCACAATTTGAAAGTATTTTAACGCTCAATAGATTATTAATGAATGCATTTTCAAACTTAAAGTCACGTTTGTCCGATGCAACTTTTCATGTGATCATTCGCACAAACTTTAAGTTCTAATCTCAGTAGTAACCGCGAAAAAAAATTCAGAAATTTGCCTTTAGTTGTCATAGTATTGATCATTTAGTAGGTCAAATATTTAGTTTTATCAAAAAAAAAAAAAAAAAAGATCGTATTGTTTTAAATATGACATCATTTTCACTCACCGAATCATTTTGCCTAGCGTCTCAAGCTCGGTATCAACCTAATGTAAAAATATTGAAATGTAACTGATTTATGAAGAAAAATGCATGTTTTTTTTAATGTCTAACGTCATTTTCTGTTCAAAAATTACAAAAAGTTACTTTTATTTGTAATGTGAAAATGGCATCAATAAGGATATAATCAATAGAAATAATAAACCATGACTATTTTCCCTTTACTTTCAATATAAATGGAGTTGCAGTTATAAATGCTAGTTATAAAAGTTCAGTATTAATGCAGTTGCCACGATTACAAAAATTTGTATTAAAAAGTACAAAAAAGTGATATCTCAAAAATAAATTGAGATACAGCTTTTAAACAAATTGCATTTAAAAGCACATTTTTTTTTTCTTGAACGAAGGTGTAAAAATTGAAAATGTGCGATGTTTAGAAGTTTAAAAATTTGCAGTAACAAAAATTGTAAAACCGAAATTTCATTTCAAATTTCAGTGTTGCCATTCGCAAAATGACGTATGCGTTACGCACAGATATGTTTGTCCTTTATAATATCGAAACAATTTTTTAATTATCAAAAAATATCTTTTCCTTTAAGAGACATGTTGTCCCTTCCACAGACAGAATAGAACTGCACTTCCTGAACCGTTAATAAAGATCAGCAGTTCAAACAAAAAATATAAAAAAATGATATCATCCAACATAATTATATCAAGCACATTGTTATATCCTAACTTATTAGATTATCTAAATCTCATTATACCAAAAATAAATCATGAATGTAATCAATAATATATACATATATTTCATGGTAAACAAACTGGTTTTTTTATACTTGATTAGAAATTAAAATTTTATATAAACGAAAATTATCATTATTTCAAAGAAGCTGGAATTACCCAAAGCATCATGAGCAATATTAATTTTACTGACAGAAATTTGAAGGGAATGGTGCGTTAAAAAATCATAATAAACGAAAGAAAAGAATTATTGCACTTAACAGATGTACAGAGGCCTTGATACAATTTATTTATCATCTAGTGTTTATAATAAATCCCCTAATGAAGGATGAATGATTTCTTAAATTACTGTACGATTAGATTCTATTAGATTTGCGGTGTTTTAACACCGGCATGCCTTTATTAAAATTTATTACTGTTCCGTAATGTATTAAAGATATTTTTTATGAGAAAATAAAATCAATTTTTAAAGCAATTTTTAAAGCAATATTTAAAAATTTTATTTTAATTTAGGAGGCTATATTGTGTTTTCGTTCACAAGAAATAAAAATTAAGATTTGGAAAATTTTTGATCATTTCTTAAACTTCTACACCATCAGAACATTAAAAAGTGACATGGGGTAACTTACCCTGCAATCGGGGCAGGTTGGCCCAAGCGACTTGGTGTCAATTTGAGTTTCTAAACTAATACTTATAGTTAATATTTTCAAGTTTTACTATTGTGACTTCTTCCTGAAAGTACACTGATAGTGGTAACATAAAAAGAAATTTAAAATGTTGAATTGTAATTTTTTAAAAATTAGTAGAAGAAAAAGTGGGTCAACTAGCCCCGGTCTACCCTATTGGTCAAATATTTAGTTTTATCAAAAAAAAAAAAAAAAAAAAAAAAAAAAAGAAAAAAAAAAAAGATCGTTTTGTTTTAAATATGACATCATTTTTACTCACCGAATCATTTTGCCTAGCGTCTCAAGCTCGGTATCAACCTAATGTAAAAATATTGAAATGTAACTGAAAGAATGCATGGAAAAAGAACGCATGTTTTTTTTAATGTCTAACGTCATTTTCCGTTCAAAAATTACAAAACGTTACTTTTATTTGTAATGTGAAAATGGCATCAATAAGGATATAATCAATAGAAATAATAAACCATGACTATTTTCCCTTTACTTTCAATATAAATGGTGTTGCAGTTATAAATGCTAGTTATAAAAGTTCAATATTAATGCAGTTGCCACGATTACAAAATTTGTATTAAAAAGTACAAAAAAATGATATCTCGAAAATAAATTGAGATACAGCTTTCAAACAAATTGCATTTAAAAGCACATTTTTTTTTCTTGTACGAAGGTGTAAAAATTGAAAATGTGCGATGTTTAGAAGTTTAAAAATTTGCAGTAACAAAAATTGTAAAACCGAAATTTCATTTCAAATTTCAGTGTTGCCATTCGCAAAATGACGTATGCGTTACGCACATATATGTTTGTCCTTTATAATATAGATAGATAGTGATAATTTTCATTTCAATTCAGTAAATTACTATTCATTTCACAAAATGTAGAAAATATGTACTTTTTTTAAAACTACACAAATTAAAAAACTAAATGTATCCTACACATTTAATGAATTAAATATGCAGTTACTTATTTAAATTTGTTTTACCTTTCCGGTTTAACCGGTTTTTCTCTTAACCGGCTAACCCTCGGTCCCGCGTAGGCCGGTTAAGCGGGAGGTTATTGTAATTCATTAATTTTAAGGCATTGGTACATATAAATAATTAAAAATTTATATACAGTAAAATTAAACACATTTAATTAAACATTACTTGTAAGTAAAACAACTTTATCAACAATTATTTTCCTCTTATAAACAATAAAAATTTAAGTAAACTTTGTATTATATATTTATTTTTTTAATTAAATGCATACTTTTGTGTATATATATAACATAAATTAAGTACAATAACTTAGCAGCGATAATTTTAAGTGCAAAACACAGGGGGGAAAAATTGGGCAGGATTTTGCTTCCAATACTCCACTGTGCTGCGACGTGTTAAATTGTTAAATAAATAAAATATTGAAAAGGTCATTCGAAAAAGCCGAGTAATTATTTGTAGAACTCAACCCGAAATTTAAGAACAATTTCAAATTAAAAAAAAAATAGTTCAGACGTCAGTGTTCAACTCAACTTACAGTTAAGAGGGGATCTGAAAGTTAAGAACGTTTCCATGGAGGAAAAAGGTAGATGGAGATGCAGTAAGGTGACTGGGTGTGACGCCAAAAAAGTAATCCTTAAAATCCGATACAGTAGGCCGAAATACAAGCACGTTCTTTCACGAAAAACAGAAGAAAACTTTCAGTAATAACAGTTTTTAATTCATAATACAATGGAATGCTTCTTTAAATTGCTTAAAAATAAGCAGATCACTTTCATTTAGAGAAAAAATGCACGGGTGATGTCAAAGAATTCGGTCCCTGTTCCGAGTGCTTGTGTTGTTTGAGCCGAAGTGAGATAATTTAAATTTGAACGATAACGCGCTTCATATTGCAAACCGTTTTTACAGCAATACTGCATCTTTATTTATCTCTTTCCTCCATGGAACGTTTCAGAAACTTTCTCAAGTCGAAAATTTTTATTCTGGGCCGCCCGCTTAAAAAAAATTCTAATTAAGTGACTTAACTACCATAATGCGAACAGTATATATTAAGAAAATGGTGCGTTTTCATACGATCAAAAGGGAATGAGCTGAGAAAAAAACCTTGCTGAGTTACCTCTGCATGTGTACCACACCGAACTTGCCCTTGTAATAGAATTTATTTTACGTCATTAATGAAAAATAAATTAATTACTCGTTTTAAATTAAAATGTTTATTTAATACCGGAGCTATTCACTGAAAAGATATTTATATTTCCGATTACGTATTTCATAAAAATAGTAAAAACTTCTTTAAAACTTGAAATGTTAATGAACAAATAATTTTGACCTACTTTAATCAAATACTCGTTTGTTTCAATTCTTAATGACTAATTTATTTAAGAGTAAAAGTAGTATAAGAAGTAGAAAAGTAGTAAAAGAGTATAAAAATAAAATGAGGAAGTTTATAAATTAGAAATCATACAATTTTAAAAATATTTTTAAAATTTAGCATTCAAATACTACTTTTAAAACATATCAATTACAAGGTAATCTATTTTTCAAGGGAAATAAATTGAATAGCGCAACCTTGGAATAATTACTATAATGTTACCTTGGAATAACTGCTCTTTTCGTGAAATTATACTTATAATTCAATTTTTTGCCATTCAGCTACTTTCAAAATTTAAGAATTCAAAACTTATTTCAGTAAAATTCCCTGAAATTTTGTTGAAGAAATTGCAATTCAAACCATTCTCAAAAAAAAAAAAAAAAAAAAAAAAAAAAAAAATCTTAACAATTTTTTGAGAAATTCACGGACTCATTTTTCAGTGTAAAAGTATGAAATGTGCGGCTATGACTATTGAAGTGATTTGTAATCGAATAATAGTTTTCTTATTTTCTCTCTATTCTGAAAAAAAGTAACTACCACTGTCACCGCCGCCGCCGCCAGTTTTGAATTTCTTTTGACTGGAGGTCTTTCTTCGTTAATATTAAAAAAAATAATGCATACAAAAATATGAAAATCGGTAGTATTATACAGAAATGTTTGATAAACACGCTGATGGAGACAGTTTTCAAATCGAAGAATTATTTAAAGAGATATTTAATGCTAAAGTTGGACAAAATCGTTCCACTAAAAAAGTTTTATAGGAGCAAAAACTATACATCGGAATTTAATAATTTTTAGATCATTTTATACGTTAAAATTTCCCGGTGTGCAGAATTCATTTAGGTTTTTAATTTGGCTCATTTTTCGAGGTTTTATTTCTATTTTAAATTCAAATTTTCATCATTTCGAGATATATTTTTTACTTATTTTAGAAAATTGTACTAATTTAACCTGTTGCCAACTGTATAAACAGCGGAAACAATAATGTTTGCTTCAAATTAAAAATTTATTTACACGTGACTATTATAAATAGAAAAGATACTTTCAAATTAAAATTAAATAATTGCGTATAAAAAGCAGGAACTTATTGAAAATTACGTCATAAAAAGTATACACGTGAATTTTAAAAGAGAAAGGATATTGTAAAATAATAAATTCATTAACATGCGTTAGAAGTCTTAAATAGGAGAAATTACGTCATATTTACGTCACATTACAGTTATTACATAAAATAAACACAAAATGATATTGCAAAACAGTTTAAATTTAGAAATTGTGCTAGACATTTATTTGATATTTTGAGAGGATCTTTTCAACTATTTTTGTTAGGAAAGCGCAAATAATATTTCATTTCTAACAAAAGTATTTTCACGTGAATATTTAAAAGAGAAAGATTAGCTTGGTCAAAATTACGTCAGATTAAAAACGATTAATTTAAAACGTCTCATTTAAAAGAACTTTCGTTTCGTTTTGTTAAAAAGTACCAGGAGACAAAGACTCTGTTTACTTAATTCCTTTTATATTAGCTTACTTTGAAATGTTGTTACACGTGTCTACGTCATCAAGTTATTTTTATTTCGACGTTTTATTTGTATTTTTATTAATGTTGCACTAATTTATTTGTTCTTTCGTTATTTAAAATAAAAATTATGTCAATTTGTATAATTTGGCGATTTATATAATTTGGCGAAATTAGTCGACGGGATAATCAAGTAGTACCGCAGCGGATTTGGCGTTAAAATTCCCCAATCAAAGAGAAATGAATAGAAATCCGTTTATAGGGAGATCGGCACTGTTTTTTTTTAATTATAATTCAATCTTTCGAAATCTTTTTAAAGCCGATCAAATTAGCGTGCATTTAGAGTCTGCGGTGTCTGGACGGGGGTTGGCGAGCGTAGCTCGTAGGGGGCCGAGCCCCCTAGTTCTATAAATTTATTTCATCTTGAGTTAATACTGTCGCATGACGACCATTCTTACATTGTCGTGTACAGAAATTCAGTTTGAAATACCAACTTTAACAAGATTTTAAAAAATATATATTTTTTTCTTTTATCAAAAATTGGAAAATGCTATTCGATTTCATAGTTTCTGTATAAACACATACCGGGAGTCGCAAAAATGACTTATGGATTTTAAAATTCAATAACTTCCAAACGGTGACGGATATTAAAAAAATTCTTGCAGGAGTATGATATCTGGAATTTTTGTGCTGTAATTCTTGATTTTAGTTCGAATTTCAAACAATAGATGGCGCTGAGGGCAGTAGGCGCTCTGTCCAGACCCGATTTTTGGTACTTCGGGATCCATTCAACACATTTTAATCTCCTTTTTTCGTATGGAAGAAGAGAGAGGCCGAAAAATCGAGCCTGGATTTAGAGGTTATTACTTGCAGCGCCATCTATCGATGCTATTTGTAACTAAAACTGAGAATCGCATCATAAAAAAATCCTGACATCTTACATAATACTCCTGCCAGAATGTTTTAAATATCTGTCACCGTTTGCAAGCTATGGAATTTTAAAATCCATCAGTCATTTTTGGGACAGCCGGTACTTGTCAATTTTATGCATTTACGAATGAAAGTGAATCCATCAATGTGTGTGAAAATAGCCCATTTGAGAATTGCAAGCTTTTTCTATTGGCTGTTATTTGAACTCTAGTTAATTGAATAATTTAATTATAAAAATTAAGTCAAGAAAGTTTATCAATCAACATTTAAATGTAAAGAAATATTTTTTGAAATTCCTATTCAAATTCATAAAAAATGGAGGAGCAGGAGCTATTAACCTTTAAGGCTGTTTTCAAATCAAAAAGGGCAACTTCCTGACATAAGTTTCAATTTATTTTTGTTCGAAAATGCATGAAACTGGCTGGTGCTGTTGTTCAGAAACTATGTCATCGAGCTGTTTTTTCCATTTTTTCGCAAACCCAATAGATCTTTCAGAAAATAATGTCAAAGTGGACGTTTTGAACCGAATTTCCGCGCGAAAGTAGAAAAATCACTCAAGAGCGGGCGAAAAACGGGCTTGTCACGTGATCGATATCGCTTGTAACTCAATGGGTAATTGATTGATCAAAAAATGGAAAAGCAGTTCAATTCCAAATCGCTTCCATGGCCTTGCTTTCCAATTTTATATCTTTCCGTTAAAAAATGAATTTGTAAATGTGTCAAAACGTTTTGCGCTTGTTGAGCAGAGCAGTTAAGAACAGCCTAATACACGAACGGTTTGGACATACATAAAGACACGGGCGGCGTACTCTATACGCCATCAGCTTTTAAAGCTTAGATAACAACTTTCAATGATATATTTGTGTAATGCAATGCCCAGTTTGCTAATTCACATATTTATTGTACGGAACTCTCTGAGCACGAGTAATATTTGTACTTGACAGGTTATTATTAATTGATTTTGGTATGTTTATATACGTAACAAAATTCCGTTTTTTGTTTGCGATATTAAAAATTTTAAAAAGGAACAACTAAACGTTTATTTTACCAGTCATTGATATAAATTTCAATCAAAGACAAAAAAAAAAAAAAGGATTTATGCATAATTCAATTGGCAGCAATCATTCGGAAAGTTAATTCTTAAAAATTTCAATGTTACACAGAATAAGCGTTTCCTTTTCTTTTCTACCAAATCTAATCTCTTTAAATCGTATCATTTTCCGTAATCTACAATCGCAACGCAGATAAGTTCACCGCAAATTTCCTTCATAAAAAAAAAAAAAAAAAAAAAAAAAAAAACTTGTGTCAGAAAATGTGAGAAGTAATATGAATTGCACATGTTTGCGCATATGTTTTCATCTCCATGTTGTAATATTTGTTTACAGTTAATCACAAGTGAATCAGTGAAAATAAAATAATTGGAGATGAAAAATATATGGAGCATTTTCACAATCTTTTGACTTTCAGGAATAAAAATCTGGTGAAATTAAACTTGCTAAAAAACATTTTAAACTTCCAGACGAATGCCTTCATGATTCAAAATAATGAAAAAATGGTCAGCAGCGACATTTTTTTTATTTAACTGAGGTTTAAGTTAAACTTGCGAGTTTAATTTTCCTTACCATTTTACCACTACTCTTTTTTTTCTTCTAAATTGTTACTTATAATGAATTTGCATAGTACCCACAGGACATTCAAATAAGAAATAATAACAATGTGGTATTTTTAGTACAAAATTTTGGTATAACATTGTCTTAAAAGAGTGTTAAAGAAGGGACGATAAGGTAAAAAAGGGGGAAGGTACAGGAAAAAAGGGACGGTAAGGGGAAAAAAAGTCCTTCCGGCCAGTGCCGGGAGGAAGAGGTAGCTTTCATTTTCCTTATTTTAAAAAAGCCAACTTATATTATTCAAACACACGAAGCTCAATTTAGTGGAAACCGAATATAGGAGATTCAATATTAATTTTTATCAATACTAAATCATTATGAATGAGAATTTCGCGAAATTAGTCAGCTTTATCCAAGCTGCTTTTATTTAAACTAACTTATATTTGGCTGCCAAATTCGGCGATTTCTTAAAGTTCCTGCCATTTTAAGACAACATGGTGGATGAGGCTAATCAGTGAACTTGGTCGAGACCTTAGTAATGGCTGTGCACATGCTCACTCACATCGGAATCGGTTGATATATACGAGTGCTGTCGCAAGCAAAAAATAAGTTTTTCAAAATGTCACCCACATTAGAAATTGAAACTGCTATATCTGAGCCATTTTTTAAGATAAAGACAAACAAAAAAGGCTCGTGAATGCTTATATCAAGGTCAAATACTTATGAAAAAAACCTTTATCAATTTCTATTTTTTTTTTTTTTTTTTTTTTTTTTTCACCTCACTTTAAATATAATTTTTTTTAATTTAATGGCCGGCCGCCATTTTGAAACAAGATGGCTGATGAAGCTGGCCAGCGAACTTGGTTGAGATATTGATGTATACTATCCACATGCCTTCTTCCATCGAAATAGGCGAATACGTGTGTTATCGCGTGACAAATACAAGATCGTTTCAAAGTGTTAGCCATGCTAGAAATTTAAAGTGCTATAATTCAATATTTTTTAAGATATAAACAAAAGAACAAATTTTCAGAAACAAAAACTGCTCCAGAATCTTTGTATCAAGGCCAAACACACAAAAAAAATTTTTTTTTCATCTTCCAATTTTTTAATACTTTATTTTAAATTTTAAATTACTTTTTTTTAAAATGGCAACACTTTTGAAACAAAATGGCGAATGAAGCTGGCCAACGAACTCGGTCGAGTACTATGTACAGATCAAGTTACATCCAAATCGGTTCATAAATACGCCTGTTATCGCGTGACAAAAATCAGGTCGTTTTAAAATGTCAGCCACAATAGAAATTCAAAATGCTATAACTCAGCCATTTTTTTAGATATAGACGAAACAAAACCTGTTCCGGAATCTCTGTATTAAGGTCAAACACATACGTAGAAAATCTTTTTCATTTTCTAATTTTTTGGTATCTCATTTTAAATTTAAAATTTTAAAATTTTTTTTAAATGGCCGCCATTTTGAAACAAGATGGCGGATGAAGCTGGCCAACTAACTCGGTCGAGACATTGGTGTGTACTATGTACACACCGAATTACATCCAAATCGGTTCATAAATACATCTGTTATCACGTGACAAAAATCAGGACACTTCAAAATGTCAGCCATGCTAGAAATTCAAAATGCTATAACTCAGCCATTTTTTAAGATATAGACGAAACAAAAACTGCTCCCAAATCTTTTTATCAAGGTCAAACACATAAGAAAAAAATATTTTTTCAATTTTCAATTTTTTGGTACCACATTTCAAATTTAAATTTTTCTTAAAAATTTAAATGGCTGCCATTTTTAAACAAGATGGCGGATGATGCTGGCCAACGAACTCGGTCGAGACATTGGTATGTACTATGTATAAACGAAGTTACATCCAAATCGGTTCATAAATACGCCTTTTATCGCGTGACAAAATTCAGGACGTTTCAAAATGTCAGCCACGCTAGAAATTCAAAAGTCCTTCCGGCCAGTGCCGGGAGGAAGAGGTAGCTTTCATATTCCTTATTTTAAAAAAGCCAACTTATATTATTCAAACACACGAAGCTCAATTAAGTGGAAACCGAATGTAGGAGATTCAATCCTAATTTTTATCAATACTAAATCATTATGAATGAGAATTTCGCAAAATTAGTGAACTTTATCCAAGCTGCTTTTATTTAAAGTAACTTATATTTCGCTGCCAAATTCGGCGATTTCTTAAAGTGCCTGCCATTTTAAGACAACATGGTGGATGAGGCTAACCAGTGAACTTGGTCGAGACCTTATTAATTGCTGTGCACATGCTCACTCACATCGGAATCGGTTGATACATACGAGTGCTGTCGCAGGCAAAAAATCAGATTTTTCAAAATGTCACCCACGTTAGAAATTGAAACTGCTATATCTGAGCGATTTTTTAAGATAAAGACAAACAAAAAATGCTCCTAAATCCTTATATCAAGGTCAAATACTTAAGAAAGAAACCTTTTTCAATTTCTAATTTTTTTGCACCTCACTTTAAATATATATTTTTTTAATTTAATGGCCGCCATTTTGAAACAAGATGGCTGATGAAGCTGGCCAGCGAACTTGGTCGAGATATTGATGTATACTATCCACATGCCTTCTTCCATCGAAATAGGCGAATACGTGTGGTATCGCGAGACAAATACAAGATCGTTTCAAAGTGTTAGCCATGATAGAAATTTAAAGTGCTATAATTCAACCACTTTTTAAGATATAAACAAAAGAACAAATTTTCAGAAACAAAAACTGCTCCAGAATCTTTGTATCAAGGCCAAACACATAAAAAAAATCTTTTTCATTTTGCAGTTTTTTAATACCTCATTTTAAATTTTAAATTACATTTTTTTTTAAAATGGCAACCCTTTTGAAACAAGATGGCGAATGAAGCTGGCCAACAAACTCGGTCGAAACATTGGTATGTACTATGTACATACCAAGTTACATTCAAATCGGTTCATAAATACGCCTGTTATCGCGTGACAAAAATCAGGGCGTTTCAAAATGTCAGTCACGCTAGAAATTCAAAATGCTATGACTCAGCCATTTTTCAAGATATAGACGAAACAAAAACTGCTCCCGAATCTTTTTATCGAGGTCAAACACATAAGAAAAAAATATTTTTTCAATTTTCAATTTTTTGGTACCACATTTCAAATTTAAATTCTTCTTAAAATTTTAAATGGACGCCATTTTTAAACAAAATGGCGGATGAAGCTGGCCAACGAACTCGGTCGAGACATTGGTCTGTACTATGTATAAACGAAGTTACATCCAAATCGGTTCATAAATACGCCTTTTATCGCGTGACAAAATTCAGGACGTTTCAAAATGTCAGCTTCGCTAGAAATTCAAAATGCTATAACTCAGCCATTTTTTAAGATAGAGACGAAACAAAAACTGCTACGGAGTCTTTGTATAAAGGTCAAATACATAAGAAAAAAATATTTTTCCATTTTCAATTTTTTGGTACCACATTTTAAATTTTAATTTTTTTTTAAAACTTTAAATGGCCGCCATTTTGAAACAAAATGGCGGATGAAGCTGGCCAACGAACTCGGTCGAGACATTGGTATGTACTATGTACACACCGAATTACATCCAAATCGGTTCATAAATACGAGCGTTACAGTGTGACATAGGTCAGATATATATATATATATATATATATTGATATATATATATATATATATATATATATATATATATATATATATATATATATATATATATATATCAATTTTGAACGGAGGGTGGTTTCGGGGTCTGGGGGTCATGATCGATGAAAATATACCAAAATTTTTTGAAATCGCTTTCCTCCGAACGGCTGCAATAGGTAGCTTTTTGTAAAGAAAGCTACCTAAAATGCTATAACTCAGCCATTTTTTAAGATATAGACGAAACAAAAATTGCTCCGGAGTCTTTGTATAAAGGTCAAATACATAAGAAAAAAATATTTTTCCATTTTCAATTTTTTGGTACCACATTTCAAATTTTAAATTAAAAAAAAAATTTTAAATGGCCGCCATTTTGAAACAAAATGGCGGATGAAGCTGGCCAACGAACTCGGTCGAGACATTGGTGTGTACTATGTACACACCGAATTACATCCAAATCGGTTCATAAATACGAGAGTTACAGCGTGACATAGGTCAGATATATATATCAATTTTGAACGGAGGGTGGTTTCGGGGTCTGGGGGTCATGATCGATGAAAATATACCAAAATTTTTTGAAATCGCTTTCCTCCGAACGGCTGCAATAGGTAGCTTTTTGTAATGAAAGCTACCTAAAAGGGGTGCTAAGGATGGGACGGTAGTGAAAATTACCACTTATTTTTAGGCAAATCATGTTAAGACTCAGTGATAGCCACACTGTTCATTGATTTTTAGAAACAGTTATTTACATTGGATTAAATTAAAAAAAAAAAAAAATTAATTTACCTCGAAAAATGCAGGAATAAATCTTGGGGACGGTAAGACTACCCACACAGCTACGATGCTTGAAATTGCTATTTAAATGCTGATTTAAATTTTGCAGTAAATTTCGTGTCAAAGAATTTTAAACATTCTTTCTCTAGCATACTTCTGCATGACAAAAAACTTGAAAAAAATTCTGTGGCTGCATCTGAAGTGATTTTCTGTATAATTTTAGAAGAGGAATGGGAATTTAAAACCCAGGAACAGAGTTAAAAAAAATAATAACAACCTTAAAAATGTGTGCAGGTTAATTTTTTGCTACATATTTATATAAAACAATAGTCCCAGTTTCGGGAAAAAATGACATCGAATTACTTTTATGGAAACAATTTTATACAGACGGCTCCAAACTTAAGAATCAGCATCAGGGACACGGGACGGTATAGGAGTTTCCTGGATATTTGGACTTCCAACATCGTCCAAAACTTATTTATCTCGTTAATATCGTTATGCAGTCATGCAATGGTATGTTTTCTAACATAAGAAGAAAACAAAACCAAGAATATGTACTAAAATAAAAATTATTCAGGGACTTAAAAGTCAAAAGATTGTGAGAATGCCCCATATAGAAATACAGTGTGGTCCCGAAATTCCTGATACATATTAAAATTTAATATAAAATCAAGTAATTGTCGTTCGGGAGTGCGGCTTGGAGTAAAATGCTTCTCAAGATGAAAAGTTGAGGGCTAAAAAATCCCTGCAGGCCGCGCCTACAGGCGGAGGTAGATTTCGAAGTTAAGTATACTAATTTCACAAACAAAAACATGATTAGAGATAAACCCACTTTAACAATTTTATCTGGCCGCTTTTGACGAGTTTTTATTCCATTTTTATATAATAACTGGTTTTATCACAATCATGTTAGGGCGGTATTCAAAAAAATACTTTTCCATGCTCAACAACTCGAAATTTTCTGTCATAACTCCAGATTCATTTTTAATAGGAAAAATATGAAACTTGTTGACGTGATTTTTGAAGAGATTTATAAGCGACCTGTGTTTTTAATTTTCGTTCAATTAATTAAAACTTGATATATAAACAATTATTTTCTCAGTAAGACAATATTTTTCGTTTCTAACACAATCTCTTCGAGAAATTCCGTTCAAAATGCCCACTTTGACATCATTTTTTGAAATATATTCTGCCTTTGCCAAAAAATCGATCATTACGGTACGTTATACAGTTTCTGAATAAGCGAATCTACCAATTGGATGCGTTTGAGAACAAAAATGAATTTAAAAATGAGTCAGAAATTAAGCAGTTTGGATTTGAATACTCCCTTAATACGATGATTTTTCCAACACAATCCGCTTCGGAAAATTCGGTTCAAAAGGCCCACTTTGACAGCATGTTTTAAAATATATTCTGCCTCTATCAAAAAATTGACCATTACAGTACATTATACAGTTTCTGAGTAAGAAAAGGTACCAATTGGAAGCCTTTGAGAGTAAAAATGGTTTGTAAAATTAGTCAGAAAATAGGCAGTTTGGATTTGAATACACCCTTACGATGATTTTTTTCTTCAACCGCTATGTATTTTTAATTTGTTTTTGCTGTAAGAATTGGTCCTATCCAAAACTTGTCTATATAGATGTTGTAGATAATATTAAGAAGATATATGATAAATTCATGGGGATTTTATATCTTTAGAATTGACGGAGTTATGGATTTTTTTCTTCTTCAAACGCCCTTTTGTTTTTGTTTTTAATTTTTTTTTTTTTGCGGTACGAATTGGTTCTATTGTAAAGGGCAACCGGATGGTCGCGTGTGAGCTTTCTGAAAGGATTGGCCAATGATCTAAACATCACAAACGTTTATTATACACATAGGACGGACGGTGAACACAGACTGGCACAAACAAATGTACACATGACACTAAGTCATACCAAACAAAACTTATAGTTTCATCTTGATTCTTTACGGCTGGCACTAGCCAAAACCGTTCTCAGTATTTTTGGATCACCTTCTTAGGCGAAGCCATCCCAGATTCTGCTCTGTTTCTCCTCTTTTGGCCACAGATGGCGCTTCTATAGGTGAGAGGGCGTGTACAAACATCACACCTCCCCCATTCAAAGTTTTGATTTAGTCTTTAAAAACTAATCAAAATCTAATGGAATCTCTATAAACATTTTAGCATACACACTATTAATAAAAATCAAAATTACAATACTTACTTAACATAAGGATAAATAAAAAGAATAACTAAGATACTATGCAATATGAGATTATGATACTAGTACTAATACGTTATAGTTCTTGAATAAATATTTTAAAGTTCAAGTAATAATGCTCAATCAATTAATGTCCACAAAAGTCATATTCAGAAAAGTCTTGAAGGAAACATATAATCACAAACAAAATAAATCAAAAGTTTATCGTGAGTTTTTTTGAACGGCAAAGTCTCTTTCGTTTAAGTCCAGTGTGAGGCATATAGTCTGCTTAAGGAATCTGCATTAGTGTGGAGTTTTCCACGTCGATAGGCTATGTGGGCTTGAAATCGCTGCAATGCCAGAGCCCACCTCTGAAGGCGCGCACTTTGGGATGCACAATCGGTCAAGAATTTCAAAGGGTTGTGGTCACTCACAACAGTCACTTGCGAGCCATATATATAATGTTCAAACTTTTTTAGAGCGAAAATAACCGCGTAGTCTTCCTTCTCTATAGTAGCATAATTTTCTTGGCATTTCGATAGTTTTTTGCTAATGAAAGCAATGGGATGTTCTTGGTCATTTTCATCTTTTTGAGATAGGCAAGCACCTATCGCGTACGATGAAGCATCTGCATGTATGATGAAGGGTTTTGTAAAGTTTGGTGAATAACAAATAGGCGTTTGGCTGATTGCCTGCTTCAGATCACGGAAAGCTGTTTCACACTGCTCAGTCCAGGTAATTTCATTAGGAGCACGTTTTTTGTAAGTTCAATTAATGGTCGGGCTATTTCAGAGAATGTCGGGATATAGGACCTATAATAGGACAGAAGGCCTAATAAACTTCTGACATCTTTCTTAGATTTCGGCACTTCTAAATTTTGGATGGCTGCTACTTTCTCTGGATCAGGAGCATGTCTGCCTGATCCTACCACATGTCCTAGGAATTTTATCTGGGATCGTGCAAAGACACATTTCTGAAAATTTACTGTCAGGTTTGCCTCTTCGAGGGTTGTCAGAACAGCGTCTAGGTGCTTGAGATGGTCAGTCCAGTTATTAGAAAAAACTACCACGTCATCTATGTATGTTTCGGCATATTCTTTATGTTGGACTAAAGTGCGATTCATGGACCTTTGAAACGTGGCTGCCGCGTTACGTAGCCCGAACGGCATGACTACGAAGGAATATTGTCCTCGGTGTGTGACGAAAGACATTAAATGTTTGGAGTCCTCACTTAATCTTATCTGCCAGTACCCTTTCAGTAAGTCCAACAGGCTGATGAATTTCACTGGAGCGACTTTGTAGAGCAAGTCGGTAGCGTTAGGCATAGGGAATGAGTCGACTTCTGTCTGGGAGTTTAAATATCGATAGTTCACACATAATCTAACTGAGGAGTCTTTTTTGGCTACACATACGATCGGATGAGCATATTCACTCTCCGAGTGCTCGATTAGTCCTAAACTTAATAATTCTTCGATTTGTCTGTCGACTTCACTTTTGAGTGCCTCTGGGATTCTGTAGGGCTTCTGACGTTTTGGTTGGTTATCAGGTTTTAATTTAATTTTATGTTCTCCTACATTTGCAATTTTAGGGATTCCCGACTGAAGGTTGGAGTGTCTACATAATATGTTAAGCAGTTGCTCCCTCTCATCTTCTGTTAAATGGTCCAAGTGTAATTTTTGGTGGAGGTTATTTGGATCGTCTTTACTAATCTGCGGGATGTTTTCGATCTCACCGAAATCGATATCATCATCATAGATGACGCCTATGTGTGTTGTCTGAGCTTTTAATTCTCTGATTTTATTTGCGTGTAAATGCTTTATACTATTATCTGACAATTGTACTAAATAACTATAGGGAGATTTCTTTTCAAGTATCGTAGCTGGTGCTGTCCACCTAGCGTATATTTTGTGATTACTGTCCGGAATTAATACAATAACTTGATCATTCGGTTTAAATTCTTTATGTCTAGCTTTCCTGTTGTGATAATAAGCGTAAGCCTTCTGCTGATCCTTGCAAGAAATTCCGGCCTGCTCGGCTGCTTTTTCCAACTTTATTTTCAGGTCATTTAAGTAATTGGTAACTGAGCCTAACTGGCCAATTGGTAGAGGTGTTTCGTTGGTCCATGATGACTTTAATATGGAAAGAGGACCAGTTGGACGCCTACCATATAACATTTGGAATGGACTAACGTTCGTTGTAGCATTTGGTACCTCCCTGTATGCCCACAACAAAAAGGGTATGTGTTTATGCCAACTTCCGGCATTTTCTCTTATAACACGGTGTATCATCCCTTTAAGTTCCCCATTCCATCGTTCCACCAATCCATTCGACTGTGCGTACCCCGGAACGGAAAAACGCGGGGACGTCCTTAAACGTTTCATAAATTCTTTCATGAGGGCCGAAGTGAAGTTTTTACCCTGATCGCTAGCTATTAATTTAGGAATTCCGGTCCGTGAAAATATCTGTAAAAGGGCATCGCATGTGGATTTTGCAAAAAGATTTCGTAAACAGACCGCTTCCGGCCAACGCGTGCACTGGTCTACCGCGGTTAGTACGTACTTGTACCCTCCACTAGCCGGTTCTATTGGGCCTATTATGTCTATATTTACAATCTGCATTGCCTCGTCAGGACGAGTAACAGGGGTTATTGGTACATTATCAAATTTATTTGCTTTCGCTCGAAGCTGACAGGACAAACATTTGTCGCAAAACTCGCTCACATCTTTCTTAATCCCCCAAAAAAAGAATATTTTAATCTTTCAGTGGTCTTTCGTTTTCTTAAATGTCCACCCCAGGGGCTTGAATGAGCGAGCTCTAGCAACTGCTTTCTACGTGGCTCGGGCACGAGCAATTGATATACCGTTTCCCCTAATATTTTGTCACGATGGTATAACAGATCGTCCTGAACAAAATAATTATTACGCTCATTTTTGGCATCTGTCCAACACTGATTTAGTGATGCATCCGTCTTTTGTTCCCATTTAAATTTTTCCGAGTCGTTCGTGAAATTTCTGGTATTTTCATTGCCATCGTTATCAATATTCTCGTTTGCATTTCCTATTTTAACCTGCTCGGCCTCCGTAGCAGCGCAAGCTAAATCTAAATCTACCGCGTTGTTTTCTCTCGTACGGGGCAAATTTATAGTACTAAAATCATTTATTGTGGTGTCGGGTTCGTTACTTTCGCTTATTGTGCTTAATCCCTTATGAGCATTTAAAGATAACAGTAAATCATTAATTAAATTATCAACCATCGCGCACGTTATTACTATTTTTGGGAACACCCTGCAATGTACTTTATCTGCAGCTATGCTTAATGGAATGTTTATTAACGGTGCTCTTAACTCGTGTCCGAAAGCTGATTTAAGTATAATTGAACCGCATGGTACTTTAAAATGCTCCGATACACAATCGCTCTTTATAATTGAAATCTGAGTACCGGTATCGACGACCCCTCGCAAAATTTTATTCTCAAATTCTAAGTCTATAAATTCGAGTGGTTCAATTATTTTTTTCTTTTCTCGCACCCGTTCTAAATCAAATACATTCCGCGACATTACTCGGGCTGTCAGCGCATTTTCATTCGTAATTTTTTTCTGATTTATTACCCTTCCCAACTAAAGAATTACAAATTGACACGTGGTGTAATTTAGAACACAGCCTACATTTAGTTTTTTCCGTACGATATTTAATTATGTGTTTTCGCTTCAGGCACGCGAAACATCTACCCTCAGCTTTTAATTTATTAATCATTTCCTGAATTGAATATTTGTCACAGTCTTCAGTTAGATGCTGATTTACTGCCCGGCAGAATAAACAAACACTCTTTCCGCCAGTCATTTCATATGCACTGACGCCAAATGTTTTGTTAATTTGTTTACATTCCGGTAATATTTCTGATAAGTACTTTGGCCTTGAATGGTCAGAAGATAAATTTATAATTTGAGTTTGCTTTTCCCTAGCCTCCAAATCATTTCGGATAAATGATAATAATTTATCCACGCTGTAATTCTCTTCAGAATTTTTGACACTTTGTCTATTGAACTCAAGCGATAAATTATACGGTAATGCTTTTAATATTATCGGAGTCAATAATGCATCAAAACTGTCCGCTTCCATTTCTAATGACCTTAGACTTCGAATCTGCGTTTGAATAGCGTCGTATAATTTACGTAATGACATGACGTCATGCGATTTTGTAACCGGTTTTAAAGTTAACAGCGTATTAATATAACTGGTAATAATTAAATCTTTCCTACCAAATTGTCTTTTAAGTAAGTCGACTGCTTCTATGTAATTTTTATCAGATAACGCAAAACCCGATATAGAATTATACGCACTCCCTCCTAAATAACTGAATAAATAATTCATTTTCTCAATATTTGAGAGGTGTTCATTGTCATGTACCGCTGTTTTAAACGAGTTCCAGAAATTCTGGAAAAGTTTAATATCTCCATAATATTTCTCAATTTTAAGTGTCGGTAGTTTGACTGTGTTAGGAAATTCTACGCACCTATTTGCGGGACATACAGGGGGGGGGGGGGTCTTTTTGTTTTAGTTTTTTATTCACTCTGAACTTCCAGAGCGTAATTTTTTCCTGGTACTCTAGAGACGCTTTGGCATCTTTTTCGACTTCAGATAAATCATCAATTAATGATAATATCTCGTTATCTTCTTGCTTCAAATCGCTACCTTTCTGTTCTAACATCGCCAAATTTTCTTCAAGATCGTCTAAGTTTGGCGTGTCGGACACAAAATTATCTTCGATTTTTTTAATTATTGACGTAATAGAACTTTTAGTGACTCCACGAGCTTTTTTTAATTTTGAGAGCTTGTCTGCCATACTTAAAGTAATGTAATAAAATCTTACCTCCGTAAAAAGATAATCCGATACGGATAATATAAATCAAAAATAATCCGCACGTCCAGGGAAAAGATAATCCAGGGATAGGGTATCCTTAATGCACATTAAATTCACTTGTTGAATTCACTTTGGCCAAATCCCACAATTTATTCTGACACCAGTGTAAAGGGCAACCGGATGGTCGCGTGTGAGCTTTCTGAAAGGATTGGCCAATGATCTAAACATCACAAACGTTTATTATACACATAGGACGGACGGTGAACACAGACTGGCACAAACAAATGTACACATGACACTAAGTCATACCAAACAAAACTTATAGTTTCATCTTGATTCTTTACGGCTGGCACTAGCCAAAACCGTTCTCAGTATTTTTGGATCACCTTCTTAGGCGAAGCCATCCCAGATTCTGCTCTGTTTATCCTCTTTTGGCCACAGATGGCGCTTCTATAGGTGAGAGGGCGTGTACAAACATCACACCTATCAAAAACTTGTGAATATAAAAGTTGTAGATAATATTAAGGAGATTCATGATAAAATTAATTGGATTTGATATCTTGAGAATTGACGAAGTTATGAATTTTTTTCTTCTTCAAACGCCCTTTTTGTTTTCGTTTTTAATTTTTTTTGCGGTACGAATTGGTCCTATCAAAATCTTGTGAATATAAAAGTTGTAGATAATGTTATGGAGATTCATGATAAAATTAATTGGATTTGATATCTTGAGAATTGACAAAGTTATGAATTTTTTTCTCCCAAAAACCCTATTTTTTGCGCCCCTTGAGCCCATTTTTAATTTTATCAAAAATCTGTGACACATAAATTTTTGGCCCTATTTTTAGAAGTAATAAAAACTTTAAACTGATTCGATATGTGCAAAATTTAAGAAGTTATGGGTTTTTTCTGTTTTCACAAAACCCCTACCTATTTCCATCTCCTTGGTCCGATTTTGCCCATTAACGAACTGACCGAGATTTTATGCCCCTTGATTTTATGTATCAGTTTGGAAGAGATTGGTGCAGAATTGTGGAAGTTATCGTGTCCAGAAGAAAGTGATATATATAGATAGATAGATATATAAAGTTTTTTACTGAGGGTGGTTTTGGGCTCTAGGGGTCATGATCGGTGTAGATCTGCAAACATTTTTCAGAAATTCCAACATAGGAACGACGCCAATAGGTAGTATTTCATACGAAATCTACCTAAAATAGAAAACGCTAAAAGTACCAAAAAATCGAAAAAAAAAATTTACGAAAAAAAAATGTCTTAAATGCCAAGCTTAACAATAAGAACCCTTGAAGTGCCAATCCTAGTAGAAATACAGTGCACTGCCGATTATCCGGGTTAATCACCGGTAGAGGTCGCACGGACAATCGAAACACACGGATAATCCGAAAACTCCTTTTTATTAAAGAAAAAATAAACATCAGTGCAAACATATAAAAATTACTTACATTTGAATGCTGTATAACATCAAACTAGGAATTTTCCTTTTAATATTTACTGCTTAAAAAAATCTGTAATGCATCTTTGCTTCTGCTATTTGTTCATCTCTTGTCTTATATCAACACATACTTTAAGAACCGCAGTAATGTCACCGTAATCAAATTATCTTTTTCCCATATAGTCTAACAAAGTTTCTACAGATAGTTTCTTCAGAGCAGTAGAATGAGAAATAGTATTTCCCTCATTTAGTACATCTTCTGCATCAGTACTATCATCACTATTAGATTTAACAGCACAGTTAGAAACGATGTCTTCATCTGTCAAATACTGGAAGCCAAGCTCACATGCCCCCCCCCCTCCCCATCCCTTTTAACCCTAACCGTCAAATAGATTCCAGAGCGTTCGATTTTACCTCTACGTGCTTCAGAATACGATCAGCTAAAACGGAAAAGATTCTAATTCACATCAACATCGATTTTACATGCAGATAAGCCTGAAAATGTTTGTCTTTATCTTTTTTGTGAGTCCGGAATGAGCACGGATAATCTGTAAACCGGATAATCCGCGCACGGATAATCGAGAGTACACTGTAGTTAAAAAAAAAGAGTTGGAAAATGTAGATGGTTGAATGTGCCACACGAAGTGAAGTGGAGAACGCTGAATGTGCCACAGGAAGTGCAGTGGAGAACACTGAAAGTGCCAGTGATAAGATGCGCGGCGACTGGTGGCCATCACACAACTGGATCATGTTGTTATTGTTTACATCAGTTGGATATTTTTAAGCAAGGTGAAAAATATTAAATAAATAAATAAAATAAAAGTTTACAAATGACAATATTTGGTATATAAGCACTAAACGAAAGGAAGCTAGGTACCTACATTTTAAAGTGTTGAACTAAGAGCCCAAAAGTGAAGTGGAAAACGCTGTAAGTACCAAAAGTAGGAATTTTTCTTTTTTTCGCCCTCTTGAAAAATTTCCTCTTTTGCACTTTCAGCGTTTTCCATTTTTAGTCCTCTTGAAAAGAATAAAAAAATTAGCTCCAAACTTTGCCATTAGATGGCGCTGTACTTTAAGTTTCTTGGAAAAACTGAGGGGGAGAAAAAACCTGAGTTATTTCTATACCGTTGGCAAATAGGAACTGACCCAGTTTATAATATGCTTCATTCATATATGATAATTGGAGTAATAAAGTTCTCCTACCTGTGATAAATCTGTAAGTGCAGTTTCTGTTGATTGGCGTTCTATGCTCTCCTTCCACTAATACTTGTAAATATTTATTTTATTTAACTAGCCGCCTTTGGCGACTAGTTTGGTCGCCCTTAAATGTTTGCTAAGAATTGCAACATGTTACTTTTATTTATAAATTAATTTATTTACTTAATCTTTTGCCAAACGGAAGATTCTGACCAAGAAATGAAAAATTCTTTAAGATCATGGCAGCATTTCGCAATTTTTTGATCTTATGATTCCATCTTTCTTGTCAAAAACAACTTAACTCATTTAGGCATTTTATTTCATGTTCGTCTGCATACCAATTGTAATACGTTCACTAATGTGGAGATTTTAATATATTAAGTAATCTTCCGTAATTGGGTCCTCTGCCTATTGGCGCATTTCAGCTAATACGACACCAAAGGGATCCAGCGTCCGGGTCAACAAAACTACTGCGAATTTATCATTTAAATTGCAAAAATTTACTGAGAAATGTTCGTAGCCTGCATCTCAGAGAAAATATTTATGTATGTTACAATTTTGATGAAGCTCTTTCATCATCAAATAATCACTAAATTGTAATATCCACCTCATAATCAACGGGAAATGTAAGTTATAGTGTAAACAAATAGTATATTTTCGAAATATAGCAAATAAATTGTTTTAATACGATTGAATAATAACCCAGGTAGCACAGCAATATTGGCCCGATACTGCCCAATATCGGCCAATCTTGGTGTGCATCGGCAAAGACCGGTCATGTTTACCGACATTGGCCAATATTGATCGATGTTGTAAGATGTTGGATTTGTAACATTAAAACTTCTGGAATCATGAATATTTTAATTTTTTATTCACAAATTGCACTTTTTGTGGGAAGGTAGAAAACAGGAAACAATTATAATAACATTTTAAGTTCTGTAAATCCATGTAGAAAAACTCACATTGGCCAATATCGGGCAACATCGGTCGACGTCGACACAAGCAATGATCACAAGGATGTGCCAGCCAACCAACCAATCAGATACAAGACAATTACCCAACATGGCCGCCGTATTTCTGGTATGCTGTTGCAGATTTGTTGTCCCATTTTATAGAAAAAAAACGAGAATATTTATATGTTGATGGTAGTATGGAAAAATGAGGTGTGTCATTCTTGAAATCCGAAAGTTAAATCTTTATGTGAAACGGGTAAGTGCTCTTTATATTTCATATAATGTTTGTTTATTGAATACATATAATCAGACTCATTTCATATATTCAAACTTATTTTTGAAATATTGTTTTTTGTTCACATTGGTATTATTACTTGATTAGTTACCCATATTCTTGTGTAGTGTGTATTTTCTGTTCATATCATATTTATACTTGTCTCGGAATGTATATTATGCTTAAAAATTTCGTCACTAATGATTGTAAACAAATGCATATGAACTTTTGCTAGTGGTTGAATCAGTATATTATTTAACCGTGTAAGTAACACCAAAACACTTTTTCGTTGTTTATATATTAATTAAATTGTCCGTTTACTTTATTCTTGAAGTAATTATTTATATTAAAACGTGATTTTTTTTTTTAATTATTATTGTACGTAACTGAAACGATTTACTTACTTAAATGGCACAAGTACAATTAAAGTTGTGAGCAATTTATATAACCTTGAGGTCCGTTTTATGAGAATTTGGAATAAACATTTCAGATATCCTAATTTAAAAATGCGAAAATTTTTTTTCCTTCTTCCCTTATAAGGGGGAGGGGAAGGGAGAGTATAGAATTTTTTTTTTTTTTTTTTTTTTTTTTTTTTTGTCATGTTTGCTACTTTGAACATAATTTTCAAAATATAAAAGTCGTTAAAAGACTCAAAATCAGTCATCAAACAATTACAATCAAAGGTTATTTATTCTTTTTATATTCACTTTGTTATTTATTTATTTATTGGTTTATTTTTTACTCCATCCAAAAATAAAAATTTGATGCATTGTTAAAGCTGATTCCTCTTATTTAAGTTTAATCATTTGAGATTTTTTTAAAAGATTTCTACTGATAAATTATCTGGTGGGGAGGGGGGGGGGTAAGATTTCAAGATTCTGTATAATGCTTCTTCCTACCACCAATACAGTTAAAAATCTTTAAACTCCTTATTTTGTTTAATTTGCATAATGTGTTCTTAATTAAGTCATATACAGAAATTTAATCATTTGGGAAGAGTTCCCTATCTTGTGCCACTTGGCGCGACTGGCAAAAAAGTAAGCAATGTTGTCAAAAGGGCACAGATGTCATATTCGCCCCATATTGGCGCGATTTTTTTCTGTCGCCAAAAAATTTCCCAAAAATTTAAGGGTACTTTTCGGTTAGGCGGGCACCAGTGTTAAATATACACATATATACATATTTACGTGTGTATATATATAATATATGTATATATATATATTTACATATATGTATGTATATAAATATGTATATATAACACTGGCACCTGGCTAACCGAAAAGTACCAATTTAAGTTTTATGAATAAGCAGTTTCTACCTGTTAAATTCTTCTTGGGCAAGATTTCAAGATTCTGTATAATGCTAAACCTTGCATTTTAAAAATCATCTATTTTTTCAACCTCCAATTTTAGTGATTAAGTAATATTTACAAGGAGAAAAAATTTGTCGACTGGTATTGAAGAATTAAAAGTGTATAAGATGCTTTTTGTGTAAAAATAAAGTTTGTTAATACAGTACACTCCCTCAAATTGAATAATTGAAGGAAAATGATCTCATTTTTTTGTACATATTCAAATATGCATTATTAATTATTTACTTGAACTTTGCTTTTAATATTTTAATCAGTTTTTTAATTATCTTACTTTTTATCCTTTTAGTTCATTACTTTACTTAATTATTTTAATATTTTACAATATCACAATCATTCATTATAATTTTGATTGCATTAAAATTACTGTTTAAAAAATGTAAACAAAGCAATGGCCAGAAATCTGCACAACATCTGGTCCCAAGCTGTGCGGATTTGAAGGAGTCTACTGTATTATATTGAAACATGTCAGTTTTTTAATCAATCATACATATATTTCCTGGCTTGTGTGGGCCCATAGGGACAGAGGGGCTTCTGCCTCTGTGCTGTGTGCTGGAGATGCCCTCAAAAATGGTGTAAGATTGAGTTTAACACACACAGCATGGGTCTCTATATTGTAGTCAATGTTGTATATTTACACTATTTTATTTAACTTGGTTTTTATATGTAAAGAAAGAATTTTGTAATTGATTTTTCACTCTTTTCTTGATATTCTAGAATGATTAAAATTATGCTTGTGTATTTCCAATGACAATATGCCATTTTAATATTTTTAGAACTTCATTATAAATTGATTCTAAGGCATTTTTGTTCTACCTAGCCGCAGGTGATAAATCTCCAAATAATCTTTGTTGTTACAACTATTTATGAATTACAAAAACAATGCAGTTAATATGCACCAAGCCATTTACGTCAAAATATGTTTAGTGGCTGTGAAACTGCAACAATGAAATATTTGGAACAATAAAAAAATATATATATGAATAGAAAATAACTTTTTATTTTTTAAGTTTCCTAATTTTTATTGATTATTTTTAATTATTAATAATTTATTTTATTTAATTTTAATATTTCTTTTAAAAAAAATCATTGTTTATAATTTATTACCCTATATACTCTCATTAGTCAACCCCAAAATTTGAGAGAGATAACATGTCCATCCATTTGAATAACAATATTTAATAATAGATATAACAGTAGTAATCTTGGTCTTAATTTAATTTTAATCTAGGAAGATTAATATGAATTCTGCAATCAAATAGGGCTGAAAAAAAAAAACGTTTTTTTTAAAAAAAAAAAAAGCCCAACCCGTGTAGGTTTTTCGGGTTTTATTGGGCATTTTTTTGGTTTCTTTCAGGTTTTTGTAGTTTTTTGCTGCACGTTTCTTTGAACAATGCCAACTATGTTTAATTACTTACTTGTTATGATTCTATTATATATGTAAGATAAAATTTGAATTAAATTTAGATTTTCAGACATCTTTGCATAAAAATTAAAAATGATTTGAAAGAACTGCAAGACCCAACCCTCATCAAATTAATATAATCCAAAGAACTTGCATTTTTAATTTTTTATGACTACATAGGAAAAATGACTATAGTGTATAGGTTATAATTCATTTTTTTAATAGTACATAGAAAATGTGTTCATAATGTATTATGTATTTTTGCAGTTGTGGCTGTATTTAATATTTCAATTTTACTTATGATTTGTATAGAATTACAGATGGACAAATTTTCATTTTTACATATTAGATAATGAATGATAAAAAATAGTCATTTTTCCTTTCGGATAATTTTAATTTGCTGAGGTTTGGGTTTTGCGGTTCCTTCAAATCATTTTTATCTTTTTATACAAAGATGTCTGAAAACCTAAATTTAATTAAACTTTTATCTTACATGTATAACAGAATCATAACAAATAAGTAGTAATTGAAAATAAATGATACTGTGCAGCAAAAAACTCGTATAAACCAATAAAACCCACTTTTACGTGGGTTTTTTGGGGGGTTTTATTATGTGGTTTTTTTTAAAAAGCCCACCCAGGTTTTTTTGGGCGGGTAGGTGGGCAGACAGCCCTGATGAAAACTATTCCAAAATACTGATAATAAAATGGAATTATTTTCATTCCTTTAAAATTTTGGTTTTTATTTACACGTGAGTACATATAGTAATTAATTTATTATTATATGTTATAAAAAATAGTTTAGAAATCCTGTATAACAGTTTAAATAATATTTTCCCCTGTTACTATATTTTAAAAGATAAATAGAACAAATATTATATATATTTTAAATAAATTCACATATTCATGCTATTTATCAAGTAATACATCAAAGCAGTGATTTTTCAATAGTTGGGGTCTTTGTAAAATTAATGCATTGTAACAGATTTTTTTTTTTTTTAAAGACATAAATTGTAGTCGTGAAATTAGGTGTGATTCTAAAGATAAACATTGAATGCTTATAAAAGTGTACTTTTTTAGAAACTATTTTTACTTTTATTATTTTCATAAAGAATTTTAGTTTTGAAAATTCACTTTAATTTCAAAATGCCTTTTTGAATATTATGTTCAAATTTTGTAAGAGGAAAAAAAAACTGAAGTGAAATTTTAAAATTGTAAGTTTTCAGTTTGTAAGTTAAGTAGTTGGTTCGCAATTTTGTTTTCTGATTTATAAAACGATTAAACAATAAAGTTGTGAGTACTGTGTGATTTTAGTACTAACTATTAGATACAGTAGACTTCTTCAAATCCGCACATCATCGAATATGTAAACAATAGAACTTTCAGTTCAGATGTAGGGACAAAATTACAGACTTTTTTATTTTTATATAATTCCATGTGTATTTTAATATGTAACTCTTGTTAATGTGACTAAACTCTTCCTTGTTCATGAAGGAAATAGTATAAATTTATTTCTGAAAAATTCTAGATATTGCTGATATCACTGGTAATTGCAATCTTCTTACCAAATATATTTATTTATTAATCAAGCTTTTTTGGTTATTAAGTCTGACTAAACCTGAAGTAAAACTTTTTTATTTTACGATTTTGATATGCATTAGTAGGGTACCTTTGTGAGGTAAGTTTGGTTGAATAATTCAAGAAAAATGTATTATAATCTTTATTATGTATATTTAATTATGCATTATTATTTACTTGACGTTTACTTTTAATAATATAATTATTTTTTAAATTATCTTAATTTATATTATTTCAATTTATTATTTTACTTAATTATTTTAATATTTTACTATAAGTAAGCATTCATTATAATTTCGATTGCATTAATACACTCAAATTACTGTTTAAAAAATATAAACAAAGAAAGCAATGACCAAAAATCCACTCAAATTCTGGTCCCAAGCTGTGCAGATTTGAGGGAGTCTATTGTATTAATATAATAAAGTAAAAATATTTCATTTTCGAGCTGAAATTTTGGTGAATAAATTCAAATCTCCCATTTAAAATTTGTTTGTGAAAAAAAAAAAAAAAGCTATTGCAAATTATAAATTGTTATAGCAAAAATGTACTTGGTCTGATTGTGATTTTGTTCATTGTACTTTTCTAGCTAGTGTGCAAATGAAGTTTGAAGGAACAGAAACCACTGCTATCTCTAGCTGCATTGGAAAGGTGCTTGCAGAATTTGACGACAGGGATAGAAACGCTTTTCAAATGAGGAGATGACTAACAAGAAATAGATGATTTGTCGAAAAAATTTTTGTTAAATAATAAATATGATTAATAATAGTTTGTAAATAAAAAAACATTTAATTCTTTTTTGTGATTAATAAATTTTATTTGTTATACATGGTAAGTTTTTATTTAAATTCTAAGAATTGACTTCTAATTTTTGTATTATCATTTTTAAGACTAGTATCCAATGTTTAAGATATTTCAATAAAATGCAATTTATAAAATAAATTTACAAACTTTTAAAATCACCTTCTAAATTTTATCTTAGAGAAAAACAGATGATAAAAATTGACTCATGTAAAATCTATCTAAAATTAGAATTTTTAACGAAATATAAATTATGATGATATTTAAATGCTAAGTTTTTAGATTTCTAATTATTTCAAATGCCTTACTTATGTGCAATTGCGAGAATCTATCAATTTGAATTTCTAAAATGTATTTTATATCTTCACCCCCCCTCACCCCCCTCCCTGACTCAAAAGAGAAAACATATAAAGAAAATTAGATATTTTGTCCTTTGTATAATTTCTGATATTTTCAAAGTATTTTTTATCTATTAATTTTTTTGAGGGCTGGGGAAATGACCTGAAATATATTTTAAAAAATGTCTACCTTCTATCAGTCACAATTTCTTTCTGCTTATATAAACTTAAGTAGGTATTGTAAATTCTGAAATGGAATTTAGATTGCCTTAATGTCATGTTAGTCTACTTTTTGTAGGGATGTATAATTTTTAGAAAGATTCAAGTGTTGGGAAAAAAAAAACAAAAAAAAAAAAAAAAAAAAAAAACAATTTTCTATAAAAATTGATTTTTTTTTTACAAATAAGAGCTCTTTTGTTGCTAAATTTTCTTTGAAAATATAAAATATAAATTTTTTGAATATACGTATGTACATTGAAAATAGAAAGATTTTATTTTTACTTCATATGAATACATTACAAATAGAAATAATAAACTTACTATTAAAAATTTTAGTTCCAGAATAGATTTTCTCGCTTAGTTTGACATTGTTTGTAACATATTTTTTTAAATGGTCATTTCAGTTGCACTTTCAATTTTACACTGCCATTAAAACTTATAATATAAATATTTGCCTCAGTATTTGCTGGCAATTGTGTTTATTTAATAAAAAAATCCCATCGAAGTGTTTATCCCCCAGTAGTATAGTCAGACTCTCATTCAGAATGAAGGGAGTATAAAGATAAAATATAAATTAATGTTTTACTAATTTTTAATGTAGGAGTAACTAAAATAATGTTGGTTAAATAAATAAAAAAAACAACAGGTGGATTTACTTTTTTCAACCAAATTTTGCTTGCATTTTTCGGTTAGCCGGGCACCAGTGTTATATTTACATACATATATATATACACACGCACACACATATATGTATGTAAATATAACACTGGCGCCCGGCTAACCAAAAAGTACCAATTTTTTTTTTCAGGTGTGGTGGAGAGAGGGGGTAACATTTCATTTATACAGTAGAAGATCTTTATAATCCTATATAATGCACAGCTTTTGAGATGTAAGCAATGAATTTTGTACTTAAGAAGCACCTGTAATCCGTATCGCAAAAATATTGCACTTTTTAGAGGATTAAATTTCAAACATTATTTCATCTTTATCTCTTTAATTCAGATTTTTTTTAAATGAAAATATTGCTGTTATTAAATGTAAAAATTTTGGGATTAAGCAATGTGTTGATTTTGTCCCAGCATGTTTCGATAATTTTTATAGGCGATTTAACAATATGTGAAATAATCAATATTATGCAAAAAACTTTTTAACCTGCACAACTTTCGTTCCTAAGGAATGCAATATAAATATCTACTACGATTGTTTTGTATATTGCCATATTTACAAGGTAAGTTTTAATGTTATGTGAAATGACTTATATAACGAAAAATGTTGCATGTTTTGGTTTGCATTATAAAGATCTTCTACTGCATATAAATACTATGTTAACGTAATGATGTAAAGACATAAAAAAAAAAAAAATCATTTCAGCTACGTTATTTTTATTATTTTTTTTTTTTATAATGGTTGAGTGTTTATTGATTATGTGAAAATAAAATATGGAAATCTGCTTATGATAAATTGATTTTTTTAAATATTCAATTTCTCAACCTCACTATAACCACAAATTGGTATTACGGACATAATTTTACATATGAATTTTTAATGAGGAAAGTAGCATTTACTTATGAGTTTTTCAAAAAGTTAATGTTTCAATGTAGAACGTTGAACATTGGTAAGAAAAAAAAAGAGAAACCACCAGA
This sequence comes from Maratus speciosus, assembly GCA_963932465.1. Lineage (NCBI taxonomy): Eukaryota > Metazoa > Arthropoda > Arachnida > Araneae > Salticidae > Maratus > Maratus speciosus. The sequence goes on from OZ010798.1 coordinate 59,062,176, forward strand.
ATGTAGAGTGAACATAAGAAAGAGAGTATTCATCTTCCAACACTATAGAATCTGTAAGTCTCTGATTCAGGATGATGGCCATACAGATAAAATATAAATTTTCTTCTGAGTTAATTGGGTTGGAATAATAAATAAAAGTTCAGTGGTGTAGTCGTAAAAAAAACAGTGGGCATACGTTCTAAGCAGAGGGTATACGCTCAAGGCAGAGAGTATTCCCTCGTGCATATATACTATAGCTTTCTTGAGAAACAGAGGGTATACGGTGTTCTTTAAAAAAATCCAGAGGGTACTCCCGTATACCCTCCACTACATCCCTGGTTAAGTTTGAAAAAACAACAAAGGTAGAATTTTGCATATGTAATTTAAGAGGACACAGTACCTTTTAAACTATTTTTTAGTTTTCAATAGTATTGTAATATCTGTGGTGGCATTATGTTTAATACTATAATGGAAATATATATATATATATATATATATATATATTTAATCTTACAGATATGCCTATTTAATTAAAATTAAAAATTTTTGAATAATTTTTAACTTTTTAAAAATCTCTACTACTTTTTTAAATATGAATATTTTTTGCTTCAGAAATTTCTGTAATTTCAATGATGAGTTTGTTGAATTTCCTTGATTTTTTATTATACAAAAGAGAAAATGATTTATATTAAATGTAGTATCCCATACATCTAAAAATCCATGGCACAGTTTTATGTAGTATAATCTAAGGAATGTGGGGAAAAAATTTGAAACGAAAAATATTGATACTTAAAAAATCAGTTGGGATTAAAAAAAAAAAAAAATTATTTAAATTTTAGTTAGAAATAAGCAAGATTTTTCTTTTTTTTTAAATTATATGAAATTTAATTTGCTTTATAGTATTAAATATAATGTCACTACAGATATTACGGTATTATTCAAAATTGAAAAAGTATAAAGGGTACTGTCCCCCCTTAACATAGTTTTTGACTAACTTTTACTAGTTTTTTTTTTTTTCCTTTTCTTTAGGAAAAAAAAAAAAAAAAGGTCTTTTTTTTTTCCTTTTTATACATCAATATAGTTAAACAAATTTGAACTTTGGAAATATTTATGGTAAAGGCAGAAAAGAATAAATCATTTCAGTTAAATATTTTTTTTTATTTTAATATGTTGAATATTTTTATTGATTATATGGAAAAAAATTATCAAAATTGCTTATATGGTAATAAAAGTTATTTTATTCAAATAATACAATATAACACTTTTCAACTTTACCATTTCCATAAATTTGTATTATAGATATAATTTTGCATATGACACTTATAATGAGAGAAGTATAATTATTAATTTTACACAATATTTTTACGTACAATACTGAACATGAAAAGAAAAAATTATAAAAACATCAGAATGTATAAAATATTTGAATAAATTATTTTATTAATGGTATTTGAATTTTCGTAAAAAGCTACCTTTTAATAAAAGAAAAAAAAATTCCCCAAAATTTTTGGGTTATTTCAGAGCAATCACTTTCAACATAATCATGAAAAATTTCCCTTTTAAATATTTTTTACATTATCATGGCAGTGAACTTAGCTATGATTTTCCATATAAACAATATATAAATATATATTTCTATCATAGCAAAAAAAAAAAAAAAAAAATAAATAAAAAATATTTGAAATAGTTAAAAAATATATATTTATATGCATATGTTTTCAAACCTGGATTCATCAATATAAAATGGCAAACTTTTTTTCACTATTATAAAGAGATATTTATTACCAATACTATGTCAAGACAGGTAATCAATATCTCTCTATATTGAAAAAAGAAAGCTTTGCTATTTTATAGTGTCGAATCCAGTTTTAACCAATATCGGCCGGTCCGGCGTTCCCCGATATCGGCCGGTCCGGCGTCCGCCGATTTCGGCCGGTATTGGGTCCCGATATCGGCCGGTATTGGGTGCCAATATAGGCCAATATTGGAAAAAAAGTTTGCCATGCAATATCGACCAATATCAGTATACCGATATTGGCCGATATTGCGAAATCGCTGTTCCCGATATTGGCCGATATTGCTGTGCTACCTGGGAATAATAATAAAAAATGATTCTCGTTCAATGAATAGCGAGCGCAACTTTAAATCTAAAATTTATTTCGTTGGTTCAGGCGAATCACGTCACGAACAAAGCTCCACCCTGCCTCCTGATTTGACAGCTATAAAAATCACAATCTGATTAATTATTTAAAATTCCTCTCTCGAGAACTCGCTTTACGAATGATAACCTTCATGGCTTAATATTTTTAATCACCAAAATGAACGAATCTCTATTGTTTGTTTACTTTGGTGGAATGAGATATTGCGTTGTCAGCCTAATTTCAATTGATGTTGTCTCAGAATATATCCATATTTGAATATAATTTATCGCTTAAACATCAATTCTTTTTGGTACTACTTAGTTATCCCGTCGACCAATTTCGCTAAATTATATAAATCGCCAAACCACTCGCCATATTATACAAAATTGGCATAATTTTTATTTTTAGATAACGAAAGAACAAATAAATTAGTATAACATTAATAAAAATACAACTGAAACGTCGAGATAAAAATAACTTGGTGACGTAAATACGTGTAACTTGCTTAAAGTCAAGTGAATGTGACATTTGCGATCAACCATTATTGCCATTTTATAGTTTGGTGATAGGAAAAGAGACGAATTCTTTTTCCCAGACATGGGGCTGAAGACAAGTCGAGAGCTTTTGTCACACACTTGTTTTATTCACTGCTATTTCTTGACTAAAATGAGAAAAGATATATAAATACAGATTAGATAAATTTAAATATAAAACATATAAAAGTTGTTTTCAACTGTTTTATGCTGGTTTTGGATATATGCTGGCACAGTGTTATACGAAGCGTTTGACGCTTTCGCAATAGACAAAAGGAGCCAGATTTTCATCCGCTAAAGTCCTGCTTGATGAACGTTTTGCCAGCAACTAAATCCTTGGGGCATGTGAAAGTGTTCACAAAGTTTTTAATTGTAGAAACAAAGCAGAGTTGCGGAATCAGCAAGATTTCTTTATAAATTCAGTACATAGAGAATTGTCCAATTTTAGCTCTGTCTAATGCTGCCATCTGGTGGGGATGTAACTAACTGAGTTTGCCACTGCGATTTATATGGGTAGGACGAACTGAGTTTTGAATCTGCCGTCTATTGACAATTGATGATACTACTGTTCGTATTTTGGTATTTGGATTCGTTCCGCTGTGAAGTACTTGAATAATATAAGTCACACTGTTATATAGTTCACATGAGAACACGATGTAAATAGTTGCACACCTCACTAGACATATTTCACAAAGATATAAAATAGAGGAGAGTTTATTCACAAAAGATTGATTGGATATGCGAGGATTCCAACAAAGTTATCAGAAAGAAGCATCAAAAACTGAAGACAATGTGTTATAGATCATTTATTACCCGACTACCAAGAAGGGTTATGTGTTTCACGCGTATCTGGGTATGTGGATTTCTTTATACGCTCGAAACATCCCAACGGCTGGATGGATTTTAATGAATGAGGTCTATCGATTCATCTTAACAGTCCGATGGTTATAGGCAAGATTTTGTTTTTATAAATTCAAAATGGCGACCGTAAAATACAAAATGGCGGTAGAGACGAAAAAAAAGTTTACGCACCCTATTGAGTGGCATATTATTGGATAGGCCTTTCAAAATGAAGACGATGTTTCATTGACTCTTTTACAGCCAGAAGCTCCGTTTAAATATGACACAACCTGGAAGTTGTGTAGGTAGGATCTCTAGCTTTACTGCAGCTCTAACCATCATAGACCATCTATAGGCCTCATCAAAGCAGTGTTTATAGATAGGAACTAACAATTAAGCACAACTTAAAAGTCATCAATACAAGTAAATAAAAAAACAGATAAGTAATATAAAAAATAGTTTCACATTGATGAGAAATAATTAATTAGTTCGCTTTTTGCGCAGTCGGGTTTTTTGACTTTTTAAATTTAATATTTATTTGTTTTGTCACAATCAGTTACAGAGCATTTATTTTGCTCAAGCTATAAAGGGAGCACGTTGAAATATGGTAATGAATTGCACAAAGTAAATGCTCTGTAACTGCGTTTAAGGTTATTTTCAGGATCCTCACATCTATGCATTCCCCGACAATTAAATCAATTTTGGCTGTAAGAAATAAAAGTCACTACCCGGGCTCTCGCTGCCAATTCGCCAAATCGCGACAAAATATTTCATTTGGCGAGTAAACTAACAATCAGACTCGCCAAATTGCGAGTGCTCAATTTCTGCTCTGTTTTGTGTGTGTGCCAATACACTCGAGACTTATCCGCGTTTCTGAACGATTGATGCAGCTTTACAAGTTCAATCGCACCGGGCCATTTACATTGCTCTATTTATAGATATGCAGACTCAATATCAATTCAATTTAGCAATAGCCAAAGACACAAAAACGATTATGCGATAGGTTTTTGTCAGTTAATCTCTTGTCTATGTGCCAGCGTCGCTCTGGTAAAAACATAAACAAAGTTACTCGCAACAAGTAACAAATATTGAAAAGTTTTGATGGAATGTGGTGTTGAAATTAACCATACTATTTATTAGTTTACGTAAAGTATCATTGGCCGGTCAATTTTTTCTATTGGTCGAACACTCATAGCAATTTTTAGTATATATTTTCACAACGGTAAATCAAAGATAGCTTTTAACTTTTGTTCAGACTGCTAAAAGAATGTCTGAAACATTTACACATTTAGGAAGCATTTAGAATGTATTTATTTTTAATAGTTTCTCAAGCGGATAGTTGAATTTCTATTTTTTAAGTAATTACAAAAAAGTAGGTTATTTTAGAAGCTATTAAAAAACAGGGATACAATAAGGGGTTAAAGATAGATTTTTCAGTGTTATACGCCGAATCTATTTTGCTAACGTTTGTTTTCATTTGGTTACTGTTTTTTATGTCTTATTCGCCAAGTCGCTAATGTTGGTCAAAAGCCAGCGAGAACACTGGACTACTAAGGTAAATGCATATACAGTGGGTCACTCATTTTTAAAGTTTAAAAATAAGCTCAAAATGAATTTCTGAAAAAAGACTGAAAGAAGTCTGATTGACTAACATCCTTAAATGTTAACTTTCCATAAACTGTTTGGAACAATCGTTTTTTTTTTTTTTTTTTTTTCCTGCTGGCACATTTATTTTTTGGCTAGTTTTTCGAGATTTCATTAGGAGATAAGCTTTTATTTAAAATATTGTTTCTTTAATATTATTTTTACTTTCTTCTATTTTTACAAGAAGAAAGTAATGGATTCGTGAAAATTTTCGACTTCCGGTTTTCGACGGATTTATACGTTTTAGAATGCCCTGAATCCGATTTTATGGTTTTTAGAAAATGTCTGTCTGTCACTCTGTCACTCCGTCACTCTGTCTGTGAGTCTGTATGTGGCAAACATTTTTTGTGGGCGCTCTATCTCAAGAAATAATGCACAGAATTTCACAAAACTTTATATTCAGTTAGACCTTGATATAAATTGGATCTGATTAGTTTGTGGTGAAAATCGCCCAACAGGTGGCGCTGCTATGCAGCATTTTTCACGATTTCTGCAATAGCTATTTCTCAAGAACTACTACACGGATTTTCATAAAACTTCAGATTCAGGTAGTCCAGGATATAGTTTGGTGGTGATTAGTTTTTTGTGAAAATCGTCCAACAGGTGGCGCTGCTATGCTGCATTATTCATGATTATCGCAATAGATCTAACTCAAGAAAAAATGAGCGAATTTTCATCAAACTTCAGATTTAGTTAGTCCCTGATATGAATTAGTGCTGTTTAATTTTTGGTGTAAATCGCCCAAAAGGTGGCGCTGCTGTGCTGCATTTTTCACGATTTCCGTAAGAGCTGTATCTCAAGAACTAATGCACGGATTTTCATCAAACTTCAGATTTAGTTAGTCCTTGACATGAAGCGACGTTTTATACATTTTGGTGTACATCGCTGAACAGGTGGCGCTGCTATTCTGCATTTTTGCGATTTCCGCAATAGCTTTATCTCAAGAACAAATGCTTGGGTTTTCAACAAACTTCATATTCAGGTATACCTTGATGTCAATTAGTGCTGTTTATGTTTTGGTGCAAATCGCTCAACAGGTGGCGCTGCTATGCTACATTTTTCAGAATTTCCGCTACAGCTCTATCTCAAGAACTAATGCACGAATTTTCATCTAATATCAAATTCAGATATATTTTGATATGAATTGGTGCTAAATCGGTGTTATTTCTTGTTCTATTTAAATGAATTAATTGGCGTGATTTATATAGAAGAAAGTTTTGTGATGGCCACAACATACTAGTTTATTTTGAATTAAACTGCTGTTAATATACTCAGTGTTGAATTCAGACACTTTTCTCCGGGAAAGATTTCTGTGGCTCCGGAGGGGGGGGGGGGGGTTGCACATTTTGACCATTGAAAACGCAAAATCTCAAATCTTCTGGGAGAGATCTCATTGTTCCGGAGGGGGATGTTTCCCCTGGGCTACCACCACCTGAATTCAACACTGGATATACTTTATTACATTGAGATTTCATTAAGAGTTAAATTTTTATCTAAAATATTGTTTCTTTAATATTAGTTTTATTTTGAATTAAACTACTGTTGATAGACTCTGTTATATTGTCAATAATTTGTTTGATAAGCCGAAAACTTAAAGTTTCGTGCATCAGAAATTGACTAGGCTCACTATTGGAGCATAGAGGAAGGTAAAAATTTTTATTTTCCATTTTTTTTTTCTCGAAGACTATATTTTGAAACTTTGAATGTTTATTCTGATACATAAAGGTTAGAACTAAAGTTAAAGAAATGTATATCTTTTGGAATTCATTAACCCTTTAATAATACAGTAGACTCCCTCAAATCTGCAAACGCTTAAAATCCGCACATCATCGCAGATGAATACAACAGCAGTTCAGAGAAGAAATTAGACTTTTATATTTTTATATCAATTGCGTATGTTTTTTAATATATAATTCTCGTTAATATTACTGAACTCGTGCTTTTTCATGAAGGAAGGATAAATTTATTTTTGAAAAAATTCAAGATATTGCTGATATCACTGGTAATCACAATCTTTTTACCAATTATATTTATGTATTAATCAGGCTTTTCTAGCATTAAGTCTAACTACATCTGAAATAAAACTTCCTTATTTTATGATTTTGATGTGAATTAGTAGGGTACTTTTATCAGACAAGTTTCATTGAATAATTTAGGAAAAATATATCTCATTATTATTATGCATTGTTAAATATTTACTCGATATTTACTTTTAATCATCGTTAAAATTACCTTAATTTTTATTATTTTAGTTTATTACTTTACTTAATTATTTTAATATTTTACTATATTGTAATCATTCATTATCATTTCGATTGCATTATTACATTCAAATTACTGTTTAAAAAATGTAAACAAAACAATGCCCAGAAATTCGCAAGATTCTAAAATTACTTTAACAGATAAATGTCCTTAAGTGGCCCACTACTGGTGCGTTTACCTTAAGTCTTTTTTCGCGAAAAAACATATATAGACAAATTCAGAGTAATAGTATCATTATTTTACACAGGGTAACGCTATTTCGAATTGTATAGAGATGCCCTAACAAGACTCCCAACTGGCGCGGGGCCCTGTGTAGCCGCCCCGTTTGTCCGATGGTTATCCCGACCCTGGTGATGACCCCCCGTGACCTCCCCTTCGATCCGCCGTTTTGTCTTTTGCTCTAAGTCTCACATCAAAACAAAACAGATTGCAGCAATGCATGTCAAAGACACCTTTACGATTCCCGTGAAAAAGAAAATAAAAAAAAAATCGCCTACGAGTCATTGATTTCGTCAGACGAACGAAACCTTGAGATTCGAACTGTTTGTAAAATTACAAGATTTTTAATCGCAGTTTTTTTTTTTTCCTCCTTAAAGACGCTGCCCTTGAAGAAACTCCCGTAACCATTGCAAGGCCATAAAATATATGCAAAAGAAATGCCCAAGTAGACATAACGGGGTTGCTAAACAATTGCGAGAAAAGCGTAGATTGAGGCCATTAAAACCTGCAATTAACGGACACGTTGCCAGAAGCATTAACTCAAAATGCTCAGTTTTAACGGACTTTCTTTTCTTTTTAATTCACTTTATTGGCAACATTCCAGTTTGTGCATCAGTCAAGGGAAAAAAAAAAAATTACATTTTTTTAACAGGGAGATATCTATTTGATGACAGTTTTGTAATTCTTGAATAATAATTATGAAGTTTATGTATATTTATGATGCCTACTTTTATGTCAAAAAGGCGTGGTAAAATTTATAAATACTCTGTAAAAAAAAAAAAAAGCTTAACGATAAAAATTTAAAGATAGAAGCTTTACAATGTTATTTTTAAGTAAACGAGTTGCGTTTTTATTTATACTTTTATACGTAATTTAAAATTAATTTCCGCGTTTTGATTATTTGAATTAATTTCTGCATGGTTTTATCAATGCGAATATTATAAAGAAGTAACGTGCATTTGTTTGTAAGGGGGTGATCCCTGAAACTACCGAACCGATTAAAAAAATAATAGTGGCAAAATGCTGCTGACCATCTCAACTTCAACATTGGTTATGGGAGATTCTCAAAAGGTGGGATGATTAAACGTTAACTATATGTAATTTTTAAAATTTTCAAATTTAAGGCCAATTTTTTTAAATACACTGCCAAAAATATCGTGAAAAATTACCTCTGTTTTTAAAGGCTATCTATTTTCTGACCAATGAGAACCCTACATAAACACCTAGGAAGCGTTCTCATTGGTGAGAAAACAGATAGCCTTTATAAACAGAGGTAATTTTTCACGATATTTTTAACAGTGTAGTATAGTATTTTGTCTATAAATATAATATATAAATATTTTTAATAGTATGTCTACAAAATTATACACAAACATTAAAAGACAGCAACTATTCTGGAAAATTAATGATTAAAGCATTTAATTAGCAGTTGTGTGCGTTACAAATTTTGGACATTTTGTCGCACGTACAGTCGTGGAAAAAAAAAGTAAACACCCCCTACTAACTCCTCAACAAATCATCGTAGATGAAAGTTACTGGTACCGAACGGTTGGAAATAAAGTCTACTTTTAAATGTTGTATATAAAATTTTCTTAGGGGTCATCTACATATTAAAACGAATCCAAACTTCATTTTTTTCGATGGCAATACCCAATTTTAACGATATATTTCAAATGTTCGGTTCAAACTATGCCTAGAAATCAAATTTCAAGTCATTTGAATGATAAGTTTTTGAATTATAAACATTCAAAATTTAGCGCTTCTAATGTTAAATTACATTTTCATATTTTTATTTATATCTCCTGAAATTATGCTCCTAATGTGCTAATTTTTTTTTGAAGCAATAATACTAATATACCCAAACATAAGTACGCTGAATTTGCAATTTTTATAATTTTTTGATATGAATTATACATTATGAAATTAATATTCGAAAAAATTATGAATTGCAACCTACAATTTTTTTGATGGATTTAGATTTATTAAGTCCTGCTTTATGGAAAACCAAAATTTCACATTTTTCTTCCAAGTAGTTTTCAAATTATGCTTAAAAAACGGCAAAATGGTGATTTAAGGGGCCGTCTATTATGGAAGCGAGTAGATATTTTGAAATTTATTCTGCTGTACTGTAATCCAACAAGCTTCATTCACTCTTTGAGTGGCGCTTAAGCTGCCTTGATCAAGAAAGGGGCTCTCTCGGTTAACAATCGAGTACGGAACTTCAGTTTGGATACAGCCCTTAAAATACGCTCGTTTTAAAATAATTAATTTCTCGGAAACTTATGGTGCGAATTGCATAAAAATTCGTTTTTAGGCTAATTGAAGGGTGTACAGTTCATTTATGCTGTCAGAATTGTGTACTGTCATTGAAAAAAAACAAAGTTTGGGTTCGTTTTAATATGTAGATGGCCCCCTAAGCAAATTTTATATACATAATTTAAAAGTAGACTTTATTTCCAATTGTTCGGTACCAGTAACTTTCTTCTACGATAATTTGTTGAAGAGTTAGTAGGGGGTGTTTACTTTTTTTTTTTTTTTGCACGACTGTACGTTACAGATTTTGGACGTTGCTCTTAGTATTTAAAAAATTCTTAAGACTAAGAATGTAGTAAATATGTCTGTATACATACATATATATATATATATATATATATAATTAACTTTTTGTTATCCAGTAATAATAATAATAAAATCAAATGCTTTGTTACGTACGTTACTTTCGGACATAACAAAATACAGAAAAATTCTTTATAGTAAAGTCCTTCTATCTTCAGAAAAGTAATAAATCAGCCTGCCATCTCTTAACGAAATTATCAAAAAAACATCCGTTTCCTTTATTCATTCGTTGTTTACCATTAGAACCACCTGGAAGAAAGTTAAAACTCTTTTTCTTGGTGGTACATTGGAGCAGTTAATGTTATGAATGTCCGAAATTGGCCTCTTTAGCATAAAATAATAAAATTTTAAGATATTTATACAAAGCTTTTACAATAAATTATGTCATTTTCTGTCTCTGAATAGAATTAAAAACTCAGTGTAAAAAAAAATAAAGTCAATGATAATTAAAGTTATGTTTGAAAGGCTTAAAGTTATGACTTGTGTCCAGTGCCCAAGTCGCCCTTATATTTTATTTCTCTACAACAACCTCTAAGGGGGTGCAGGATTAAAAAAGTTCTAAAATTGCGATTTCTGAAATATTGTTGGGGCTAGAAATTTAAAATTTGGTGTGGTAGTTACATTTAAACGTCCGGAAGACTGTGACTTCGAAAACCCCATGATCGCGGCATTGACATTTTTTTATGTAAATCGATAGTAAAAAAAAAAACACGAAAAAAAATAAGATAGGCGCAACAAGCCGAAAATATGTTAAATTAAATTAATTATTATTAAAAAGCTATAATGATTTACCGTTATCACGGAAAGCCGACGTTTGGTCAGCATCCAGACGCGAAATAAAGTCGCCATCGGTAAAAATTCAAAGCAAAACAACTGTGAAATTTTATCACCGGCTTCTTTAAGGTTACTAAATAGAAGTAGTAACGAGAGTGTATTTAGAATCTCTAGGCTTTTTCCTTTACATAAGTATGATGAATCTCTTCCGGCAAAGTAAAGTGTGCCATTCCAAGTTTTCCTGAAAGAGCACAAAATTTTCTACAAAATGCTCGAAGAGTGATCAATATCCGCGATAACGGTAAAACATTATGGTTTTTTAATACTAATTAATTTAATTAAACATATTTCCGGCTTGTCGAACCTAGTCACACCTAGCTCATTTTGTTTTATTTCGTATGGCTGCTACTTTTGAGACGTAAATGCTTGCGCAGAACAGTTTTTTATAAATTCGATATTTAAAAGGGTGGAGGAGCAAAAAACGTTCTTAAATTGCGGTGCAATGTGATACAGGTATGATAGTTGGTATAGAAGCTTACAATTTGGCATGGTAGTTACTTTTAAGATGTAAATGCTTGATGTTTCTGAAATGATGTTTCTGAAAAATTCGAAACTTAATAGGTTGAAATGAGCGGGAAACGTTCTAAAGATGTTATAAATTAGCATTTATTTGGAACTATTACGGCTAGATACTTGTAGTTTGACATTGTTTGTTACTTAGTACAAATCTCCTTTTATTGGCAAGTTCAATTCTTGAAGGAGCATACATTTAAAGGAAACTTTCTTGCATATCGATACCACTTTTTTAAAAATTCAATATTTATGAACTGGTTACTCCCTAACAGCTTAAAAACCTATAAAGGAAATTATCTATTATTTTTGCACTTAAATGTCTTAATTAATTTGTGCTTTGAGAAAACTTTTTTTTTTTTTTAGAGAACTTGGTAAACAGAATAAACTTTATTTACTGTTAGTGAATTTGCAAAATTGAATATTCCATAAGTTCATTTAAATAGCATTGGATATTTTTTGCTATATTATTAATTTAATAAAATTTCTAAATTTTTACTTTTACATTATAGCGTTATTTCTTTATCTGTTTAATTTTGGTTAATGATTTATCATAAATTTACAACTATTTAATTTCATTCAGCAGATGAATTATTATTAATTTTATTATTTACGGAATAACCATAAAAGAAAAGAAGCCATCATTTTAAACCTTTAAGAAAATTAATTTAAAACTAAGATTTTATTAAACCATCTAAGGATTTAATTTGATTAAACTCTTGAAATTAAACTTTAAATAAAAAATTATATAAGGGCTAAAACACAAGATGATTTTAGTAAATTATGCAGTTAAGATCTAAATTTTGCTGCTAAAGGTTTTCATTGTTAAATATATTAATTTTCAGTAAATTTTTCTGAAATCTTTCTTTACCGGCAAGGTAGTAAATTATATGCCAAAGCTTCTGAACTTTGGATTCAGGTTGGGGGAGGGGGTATCTTTATTGGGTTGCGGTTATTATTATTATTATTATTGTTATTATTATTATTATTATTATTATTATTAACTTATGGATATGAACACAACGCAAGTTAAATTACTTTTTTGAAAACAATATGATAAATTCCTATGTATGTGTTTGATTCATTTAAAGCATTAAAAGTATTGCGTAATTTATATAAAATTTAATATTGGGCCTAATTTCTTTACGATGAAAATACATCGCAACAGATTTTTAGCGTTTTTCCGCATAGACCGGCGATTTTTTTATATTCGGAAAATAAATCCAATGCAATTTTTAGTTTTTATTTAGTTTTTTATGCGAATTTTGTCAATATTTCGCGGTTCGCGGCGATTTTCCACATTACCAATATGGTTTGTTTGGAAAGATTTTCGTCTAAAAAAAGAAAAAAAAAAAAAATCCCAATGATTCAAATTTTGTTTGATTCGAGACCGGAACAGGTTTAACCCGCTCGCGTGTACACTTCCGCAGGCAGCGGGGCAACCAACTCCGGGTTCGTTTGGAAAAACCGACCAGCGATGTGGCGATATTTTAAATGCATATTCGATTTTCAGAAAAGAAAGAAAAAAAATGTTAGTATCAAGTACTATTGGATAGCTTATGATAAGAATTGTGTGAAAATGCAGCAGTTTAACCAAAAGATGCGCTGAAATAAGAAGACTTTACAATAGAACTTAAATCTGTTCATTCAATATTCGTTCTAAAATGTGGTCATAATTTAAATTGTTATGAAATCGTTTGCTGGAAAATAAGAAATTATGGATTTCTCAACTTTACTTTTAAATTATTGAAACTTATTTTAGATAAACCAATAATGATTTTTAAATATATATTCTGTTTAATAGAAAACATTTTTAAAATTTTAATATTTAATATTTTCTGATAAGAAGTATGTAAAAAGCAATACTTTGATAAAAGTTGTTTAACCCTTAAATGCGCGATTTTTTATTTTGTTTCGAAAAAGTTATATATGATTCTCTGAAAGGTTTATTACACAGGAAAAATAATGAAAAAAAATCAGAGATACATTTTTCATATAATACGTCAGTCTTTTCTTCTGTTGCACATCTGCAATTACAAGTAAAAACTACAGTCGTGTAGCTGTTTTACGCTGAAATAATGCAAATTGGTAAACATTTTAAGAAGTATGTCTCCAAAAATTTTATTTTATATTATTATTTATTTTATAAAACTTAACCTTTAACCCTTTAATTCCCATAATAGAATACGTTCTAGAAATTACGTAGTTCAGTGAATCTGGCTTTACACCAGAAAGTTTCAATGGTTCATTTCGCTTTAATGTCTGTTATTAATTAAAGCAGATATTGCTATTTTAATTTACTGGTATGAATCTGAATTAGGTATGTACGAATAAAAAAAAATCTATTAAATTCAAAACACCGTTGTTTGAATATATGCAAAGCTGCGCACTAAAGGGTTAAAACTTTACAATAACCTTTCAATCATTTAAATCAAAGATCTTTTTTAAAAATTGCTGACAGAAGTTATGAAATCGTCTACTAAAGTAAGAAACTCTGGACTTGTCAACTTTACTTTCGTTCCCTTGACAACGAAAGGAGAAATCTTGACCGTGACTCATCGTATTTTTACATGGCGAAGTCTTATCAGCATTTCATACATAGGATTTTCTTTTCGTTCCTGTTATCTTATTCCATGTCAGATAAAAGAAATCAAAATTCTAGATCCCATCGCTCTTCTATTGTCGTTTGGGAATTCGAAGCAGGTCAGAGTCAGAGTTCGAGTCATTGTTTTGATCGATCAAAGTTTCGTTATAAATCAGAAATAAATGCTTGTCTGAAAGGTTTTAAAAGAGCAAAAATGCATTTTGAATTTTTTTTTAATTTTTATTTATTTTTTTAAATTACTGGTGTTGGATTATTGGCGCTGTTTTATTTACGAGTGTAGCCGTCATTGGAGAAATTTTGTAGCTATTTTCAGGAAGATGCATTGAGTTTTAGTTATTATAAAGCAATAGCACAAAGTTATTTCCTGTACGCAGGGCTTAATTTGCGCCCGAACCCAGCTCCGGTACCTCTCTGTTTTTAGCATATATTTAAATATTGGCCGGAAATTTACCAGAGCTTACAAATACAGGGCTTCGGAGCCCAGTGCAATAGCGTTTCCGAAAAACCAAAGCCTTAATTACCCATTACCTTTTCTCCCCTCTCCAAAATTTTATTTTATTTTCTATCAAAACACTTATACGTGACGTGATGTGTCGCATGTAATGCGTTTACGTTTTTATTTAGATATCTAACTTGAAAAGAATATTTTCTTTTGTTTTTATTTAACGAGCAACAGTTTGAGGTTTTTAAACTTCTATTATGTAGGTGTATAAAAGTAACTTTAGTGATTTTTTTTATTTATTTTTCATCATGAACACTGGCCATGTCAAGGCTCTTCTGTGTACATTTATGAAGTCACTTTCATTTTCAAATAAATATAATTGCCATGTATTGTTTGTTATTCCCATAGAAAGCAATCGAGCAGTGTTTCACCTTTTTGCTATAAAAGCATCAACTCTTACTTTTTTTGTGTTAACACTATTTCCGAATCAAAATTCTTACCTTATTTAATTGAAGAAATATGCAATTAATTAACCTTTAACTGATGTTACCGGTTTCACAGACCGATGCTTTTTCCAATTTTCATAGTTTAACTTGCAAATGTCAGTTTATCTTCAAACACTACTGAAATTTTGTTTCGTTTGGAACTTTAGTACTAACACCAGAAATTTTTGAATAGGTGAATTTTAATTATAACACACTCCTGTACAAAAAGTTTAGCACGAAAGCAACATTCTATAAGTTAATCGCGGCTTTTATTCCTCTTTCGATGGAGCGGTTTCACAGGCCACTTCACACTAGTTATGTGACATTTTCTGTGACATCGGTTAAAGGTTAACATTAAAATTAGGCAGAGATTTGTTCAGAAGGAGAGATAAACTAAAAAGCGGAACAGTTGACAGTTAAGTATATGCAGGTAGCTATATTTATTTATTTTTTTTATTTTACTTAAAGAAAAAAAAGATGCTTTAAATTTTGCCAATAATGTATGAAATATAAATATGCGGATTGGAGTGACGGCGGAGGGCACGCCACGGTGTTAGTAGTACTGCAAAACATTAGGGCTCCGGAACTTTTCTTTTATTAGAAATTACGCCCTGGGATAGAGAATAATAAAAGTAGATATTACTAGCAAAAGCCATACTTTGTTTGGATTCGCGAAGCATTGTTTAATAAGATAAATATTTGAAAGTAACAATATTTTAGTTTATTACTTTTGCATCTTTATTAAGCTAAAACGTTATGTTTTGACGCATTTTAATTTTAGAAATGTAAATTCAGCCAAAATAACTAAGAATGTCCTCGGACTTTTTTATTTATGATATAACGAATTTAACAATTAATTTTATTTATTTACAATTCTTTTGTTGCTACTTTAAAAAAAAAAATCATAATATAATTCTTTTAAAATGCATAAGCATCGTCTGCGTAAATGAATTCACATAATAAGAATAAATTGTGTATTGGAATTCTTAACACTGAAAAATACTTTTATAATTGAATGTAAATAATTGAATTTTCACAAATTTTAATTCATTAAAAATATGCTACAATTTTCATAAAAAAGGGGTTTTAAAAATTTCATAAAAAAATCGTGAAAACTATTTAATTAATCATGATTCTATCTATAATGACTAACTCCATGATTTATTTTTTCTTCTGAAAATAGACGTGTTTCATTTTTTATTTGCAAAAATGCTTCCGAAATGGAAAAACATTTAAAATAAATTAATTTAAAGGATAATTTTTTAAGGTTATTGTGTTTAAAAAAAAATTGTGCAAATCTACAGATCATATTTTATTTTTATGTTTAATTTCAAGTCAAAATACTGAATACTTTTTTGTAAAGGGTACGACAAAATGTAATTTGTGTAGCCTAGTAGAGGATTCACTTCGCCCATCCTTAAAAATATTTAATGAGCAATATAATGATTCTAGGAGCTTTTTATTGTTTTTTGACAAGATTGATAAACACTGAAAAATACATACAAATTTAAGGATGACCTTCAGGTATTTGCTTTTTACAAACTCTTACTCTTGGTAGGAATTTTACAATCCAAGTGTGTAACCTAAACTTTCATTTTTAATGCCAAGTTTTTATCCAATCAAGCCATGGCGAGTTGAAAACTCGCCAAAAACAAAATACGTTGTATTAACCCCTCGAGGGACCTAATTTAAACAAGATTCGCCCCAGAAACTTTAAACTAAATTTTATATTTTTAACTTTGGGGGGGGGGGGGGAGGGAGGTTGAAAAAATGCGTTTCCTTATTTAAAAGTAAATTTTTTCGATTATTCCGCTGAGAATTCAATATAACAGAGAAATTATTGCTTGCCCCTCAAAGGATTAAAGTTATTGAGGTAATTTGAATTTCGCAGGTTTTCCATACGACGTGACGTCTTTATTCGCCGTGGCAAACCTATAGACATTTAATTAAATAAACGGCATTAGATAGGAAATGAGTAAATTGTTGATATCTAATTCCCGGAAATGAGGAATGTTAATACAAATCCACAATAATTTCTTTATGTAATGAAAACATTACTTGTATCTTACTTGGGACTAAAAGCGGAAATGACGAAAGAAGATGTTTCGTAGCTGGTGTAGGTGTAAAGCTCCTGGATTTTGGGTTCGTGGCGGAGAAGGGAACTAGATGCACTGAAAGGAATTATGTTTATTTGCTCTCCCCCTCCCCCCCACCCCCTTCCTGGGTTTATGGATTAGATTCATGCATATACAGCGTAGACAGTATGTTCTTTTCTTTTTTAGCCCCGGTATGCTATTTCTTTCTCCCAGCTTATTTTGTCTCCAATAAATAACGTTACTTTGTATACGCCAGCCGTAAAACAAAAGCCGATGTTTCATTGTGCGATTAAATCAGCATTTTTTAAAACTTCTAAGCATCGCACATTTTCAATGTTTATACCGTCGTATTGGGAAAAAAAGTACTTTTTAATGCAATTTGTTTGAAAACTGCAACTCCATTTCTTTTTGAAATATTAATTTTTTTTGTAGTTTTTAGCGACATTTGTTTCATTTTGGCAACTCAAGTACTCCATTTCTGTAGAAAGTAAAGAAAAAATTGTTGAAAAATAGCAATTATATCTTTTTGTTGCCATTTTCTCATAAAAATTGAAAAAAAAAAGTAATTAAAATACGTGCTATTTTGAGAAAAATATAAATGAAGGATATATGATAAAACATGGAGCTATTATAAACTATATTTAATTTTAAGTATCTATATTAATGCAAATGACGTCATTTTACATAAAATAAAAGCGTGTGCTTTAAGTCTTAAAACTGAAATATGTTTTGCAGTAGAGTCCCGATTATCCGAGTCCTGCTTAACCGAGTTATTTTCTTCTGATGGATTGGTGGCTTCTATTCTTATGAAACAGCCATTATAAATGAAGCGTTAGGTGAAAATGAAAGAGCAGTCGTAAAAAGTTAGAACTCGGATTTTCTGGTCAGAATGGAAAAAAATGGCCATAATTTTTTTTTTTTTTTTCAAAAAAAATTATGGCCATTTTTTTTTTCCATTCTGACCAAAAAGTCAGAGTTCAAAAAAAAATTTATGGCCATTTTTTTTTCCCATTCTGACCAGAAAATCAGAGTTCTAACTTTTTACGACTGCTCTTTCATCTTCACCTAACGCTTCATTTATAATGGCTGTTTCATAATAATAGAAACCACCAGTCCACCAGAAGAAAATGAAGTGATGGAAATGCCGGGGACGATACTTAAATTCTGAAAAATCAGAATTCTCTAGTCTTTTTTTTCTTTTCACGAATAATTAAACACATTTATTTCCTATAATGGCTATCTAATTCCTATATTTGCTAAAGTGGTTGATAACAATAAAACAGAACCTGTTGTAAACGAACCACTTAAACTAGGTATCAGGGTCGGACTGGGACAGGGAAAAGGGCGCAGACCTTGGATTTTCAGAGGGCGCAAAATTTTTAAGGAACTCGAGTCAACTTTACTTATGCTTGTGTTGTATCTGGCTTGACAAGGATTAGCACATTCGCATAGTACCAAGTATAAAAACGGTTTAATATTATATATCTGAGTCTAGATAGAAGACTTCGCTATATTCCTCGTGCATGTTTAGTGTTCCATCAAATCTAAGCAATGTTACACAGTTTTCTAAAATGAATTATGTAATATCTAAAAGTTTCAGCAAGTTGAACACAGATTAGCTTGTAGTCGATGACTGATATCAAGTCTAGGGCTTTTTTTTTTCTTTTGTCAGTAGACACCTTATAACAAGACTCCCAAATGGTCCGCCAACTGTATACCAACATTATTTTAGAAAATTTCTCCTTTTAGATTTTTCTTACAAACCGAACCTTTGAAAGTTAATTCTAGCGCAAATCTACCATAAAATTTTCCGTTAAAATTTATTGGTATTCAGTTGGCGGACCATTTGGGAGCTCTGTTATAAGAGTCATGGAAAAAATTGACCACCACCTACCAATTCTTCTGCAAATGATCGTATAAAAAGATATGGGTACCAATAGATTAAAATAATATCTGCTGCTAAATGTTATTCATAAGTTTTTCTTTGGGCATTGTCTACATATTAAAAAAATGCACAAACGTTGATTTTTCAAATGGTAACATCCACTTTTAATACCCTATTTCAATTCGTTGCCAGCAAGATGTTTATATAATTTCCTTCCATCTTAAAATAGTTATAAAACAAAAAGTGTTAGGGGCTTATCCATAAATTTTGGAAAATAAAATGAAAATCTGACCAGAAAAAGTACTGAAAACAGTTAGTCACGAGTAAAATCGTACATGAATTGTGA
This sequence comes from Maratus speciosus, assembly GCA_963932465.1. Lineage (NCBI taxonomy): Eukaryota > Metazoa > Arthropoda > Arachnida > Araneae > Salticidae > Maratus > Maratus speciosus. Next base: position 59,081,613 of record OZ010798.1, read on the forward strand.
ATTGAAACTAAACTGACTTAACGTTACAGAATTTTTTTTTAAGTATTTCTAGTAAGTATCTATGATTTTCTTTTCGGTGCTCTTTTGGTGACTATTCCATTTGATAAAAAAAGTCCTTTTGTTAGTCTAAAATAACTAAAATAATTGAGTAAATTTACTCTTCTCAGAACAATCTTCCAGTGTTTTGCAAATTTCTTATCATAATTAGAGATCAAGGGACATATTTAAGTTTTCATAATGTTTTTTATTATTTTATTTTTTTAATTATCATAATTTCTGAATAATCATCGCTTTATTAAACGATAAGTCTTTCACGATTAAATTAAACAATTTTTTATTCCAAAATCTATGCTAGAATTTCCTAACAATTATTTAAGCACGGAAAGTCTGTCAGTGAATAAAGCGAAGCTTACTAACCGAAAATTAGGATGTAAATTCTGTGATTGAAAAAACGCTGGACGCAGGATTCCTCCACAGTTAGCAGGATTGTAATCCAGAAGTGCCACCAAGTTTGTATTTCTTGAAAAGAAAAATCGTATTTTCCAATTCACAACAAATCCCTATAAAAATTTTTTTTGCCTTCTAATACTAATCTCTTTCTTTTCTCAAGCTGTTTTCAAAAAGCACAGTTTCAATTATAGGTGCATGCAGGGCCAGTTTAAAAAGGGGTGGGGGAAGGTAGTAAAACCTGAAGGATTGAAAGTCGGCAAAATATTTGGTTAAAATCTAAAAGATATGATATCATTTACAGAGGTGATGAAAAAAATCTAGCTCAGGGCATCGTGGTTACGAAAGCTTTTACTGGGTGCATGTTTTCTTTCTCAATCGCATGCAAGGATATCCACTTTGATTCCTGATCCTGAAACAGCTTCGATATAATCTTTGATTTCTTTGTGATAATAAAAAATACCTCACTACTGATGTCTGTTTATGGATTGATGATCATTCCGTAAAAGAATTCTCGAAATTTTGTACACTCGTCAGAATGTATGTGTACTACGGTGGAAAAAAATATATTGGAGTGGCTTAGGAACTTAGGGAGCGAAATTTTCCCCGGACGAGGGCGCACCGGCCCTCGGGCCGATGGGCCGGCGGGCCAGTCCGACCCTGGGTAAAATAATATAAATATAGAAGAAAAAAGCCTTATTTTAATCTTCTGAACTTAATTTTTTATACCATTTTTCAAACACACTCAAATTTGAAGAAGAAATATAGAGAGTAGGTGGGGGTAAAGATACACGGAGCAAAGTTACGCACTCGCTGATTTAATATGAAGAAACATTTCTACAATCATGACTGCTAGGTGGTAGTTTGATTTCAAGTGTAGTAGTTGTGTTTTCAAACCTTGTAAAAAAAGTAGCACTCCGTGCCAAGGTAAGTTTAAATTTTCGAATTTTGATCTAATATTTTTAAATTTTCACTTTATTCTGTGATTTAAGCTGACAATACTTCGAATTTTTACAAATCCAAAAATTCAGTGGAGAACGGAAGCTCTATAACTTCTAAACACCGTATAGTTTACCTCGATCGCATTTTTTAAACTTGTAGGTAGCCGGTTAAGTGAAATACTGTAGAATGGGGTAAAAGTACGCATCCATCTTGGGGCAAAGATACACACAAGTTTAAGATGCGGGGCTTTGCCCTATCGTTTTAGCTAGATGCAAAGCTTTCCACAATTACGTTGTGGAAAGTTTTATTTTTTATAAGTTAGTATTTTATAAAATATAATAGCTAGTTAACTACCTTTTCCTTTTTCTAAGTTAAGTTTTTTAATATAGAACGTAGGTATCTACCTACCTACTTTTAAAAATCAATATTCCTGCTTCATAAAACGATTTTGTTTTAAGTCTTAACCCTTAACTCCTATTAACGGTCTCACAGACTGCTGCTATATTCAGTTTTCATAGCTTAACTTGTAATTTTTAATTTAACTATTGATAGTTTAACTATTTCAATTTAACTATTGTTAGTTTAATTTTGATTCGTTTGGAAACTTAGCAGTATCGCTAAAGACTTCTAAATGAGGAGAATTTTTATTATAATAGGCCTTTATATAAAGTTTAGCGGAAAAACAGTATCTTATGAGTCAGTCAACCCTTTTATTCATTCTACGATCAAGCGGTCTTTGAGACCGCTTTTTTAAAACAAAACTTGAGATTTTTTTTAAACACAACATTACGGCCATTTTTTCCCATTCTGACCAGAAGTTCAGAGTTCTAACTTTTTACGTCTGCTCTTTCATCTTCACCTAACACTTCATTTACAATGGCTGTTTCTTAATAATGGAAGCCATCAGTCCATCAGAAGAAAATGATCCATTCCAAAGGTATAAGTTCGGTTGAAAAAACTATTTAATACTTTCAATAGAAAGAAGAGTCTACACCTGCAATTTTCATGACACTAATATGCATGATGCATATAGATTACATTGCATTATGCATAATAATTTTCATGAATCACATAGTTGGCAATTTGTACGGTTTTGTTACCTTTGAAATTTAATACAAATGTTTGCGATATTTAATCGTTGGCAATTGTTAGACTTTTTAACCTGAATTTACCGAAGTGACAGCCAATTGTTCCCTTGTGACGACATTTGTGTGGCTGTCAACTCGTAAAAAGTGGCTGAAAATGCTAACTTTGACATTTTCTGAAGGAATCTTTACCTTTATAAGAAAATTGCAAACTCTTTAATTTCTTGGTATCTGAACAAAATCGGTAAATTTTATATTTTTGCGAATATTAATGCAAATTTTTTGTATTTACGAATGAAAATGACTTCGCGAAAATATCAGAAATGTAGTTAGTTTGGATTTGGGAATAGCTTTCAATATAAAAAAAATCTCATAAAAAGATGTGATCCTCTCGCACCCAAAAAAGGAAAACCCTGACACCCCCCCCCCCCCCGTCTAAATGGTGAGCTGGATCCTTCCTTATATCGAAGTATATATCTGAAAAAATATTTCAATTTATTAAAAAATATATCCCAAAAAAATCTGTAGAAACTTTTCTACATAAATGGTTGACATATCTTTTAACTTCCCAATCTTTCATTACGATTATTTCGAAACATCTTTAAAAATTATGTAGTGAAATCCATTATACAGACTTTTTCTTCTGTATTTAGATGTCAAGGGCAATCGACAATTGAATTGAATTTGAAATCTTGCAGGTGGTTACCAGAAAATTCTCATAATTGCATTTGCTTGATAGAATGAGAAAAAAAATCGTTACGTAAAATTCAACTTTGTCATATATCAAATTTTGACTATAATCTGTCAAAAAGAAAGGGTAAATGAAACGAAAAGGTTTCTGCAGGGTTACATTTTTTTCTTTGGTAACCTAATTCCAATTTAATTTTTTTATAGTAGTTTTCGGGTATAACAAAATGTCAAATCTCTTAAATATCTGCGACACTTCTTACAATCCTTGAAATAATGATGCGAATATAAACATTAGTTAGTAGAGACAAAGATAACCATTATTCAGATTCTATCACTGCTTTAGTGGTTTAAATAAAAATATAATAAATAATAAGTAAAATAAATTTCCTTAATGGTAGGGTTTATTTACTCTCCAGGCTGGCTGAAAAAAGAAAAAAAAATCTTAAATCACGAATACTTACACTATGTTCGCACTGAGATAGTTGAGTCACTTAACTTTTTTGAAACGGGATACCCGGAATTAGGCTTCACCTGTTCGCATTGCAAAAAGTTTTAAGAGACTTAACTTATATTAAATTTGCAACTACAACTTCTAACTATGCATAATTTATTATTGTTTTTATTCTTTGCGGCGTGTTAATTAAATAAACGATTCAAAAGGTCATTCGAAAAAGACTGAATAATTATTTGTAGAACTCAACTTCAATTTTAATAACAGTTTCAAATAAGAAAAAGAGTTCATCAAAAGTTAAGTGAGTTTCAGAAACTTTCTCAAGTCAAAATCTTGATTCCGGGTACGTCCGCTTCAAAAAAATCCAAGTTAAGTGACTCAGCTATTTCAGTGCGAACATTACACATGGGGTGACGGAACCTTTTTGCATGCATGTGTCAAAAAGCCCAGAAAATTTGTTTACCGACATTCTAACGTACCGAGAATCAGGGATGTAGTAGAGGGTATACGCCGTATACCCTCTGGATTTTTTTAAGGAACACCGTATACCCTCTGTTTCTCAAGAAAGCTATAATATATATACACTAGGGTACACTATACTAATATATATACCCTCAACCTTGAGCGTATACCCTCTGCTTAGAACGTATACCCTCTGTTTATTTTTTTACGACGACACCATTGCCTGGAATATTCTAACTTAAAATATAATTTAATAAAAAATATAAGGTACTTCTTAGTTATCCCGTCGACCAATTTCGCCAAATTATATAAATCGCCAAACCATTCGCCAAATTATACACATTGACATAATTTTTTATTTTAAATAACGAAAGAACAAATAAATAGTAAAACATTAATAAAAATACAAATAAAACGCCGAATTGATGGTTTTATTGGCCATTATTGGCATTTAATCTTACAATTAATTAATTAATGGCAACCATTATTGGCAATTAATCTTACAATTTGGCGACAGTAATTTGGTCGACGGGATAACTAAGAAGTACCAAATATAATTTTACAGAACTTTTATTAAAATGTTCATTTATCCTAAATTCGGGTCCCAATTTATTTAATATTAGCTGAACCGGCGGACTGTGCCTAAGCGTTTAAAAACTTGTACAAAACGCGAAAACACTTTAAAAATCGCAATTAAAAAACGAGAAAATTTTAAAAATCACTGTATGAATTGAGAATATACTTTATTATAAAGAAAACAAAATTTATTATGTTCCTTTTACTAATGTGTACCAATCGCAGCGAATCGCGAAAAACCTCTAAAAATCGCATAAAAAATAACTGAGAATAAAAATTTATTGTATTAGGCTAAAAGACTAAAACAAGATTTCCTTGAATAATCTTTTAAAAAAATCGCATAAAATATTCGCAAAAAATTCAAAAATCGCTATACGAGTTCCGAATAACTTTTATTGAAGATAGGACGAAATTTTCTATGTTGGGCTAAAAGACTGAAACACGATTAATTTTAATAATGTAAAAAAAAAGGTTATACGATACGTGAAAAACGCTAAAAATTGCATAAAAAATAAATTAAAAACTGTAATAGAAAAGTCCAAAATCGGGCTTCAAGGTGCGTAACTACATTCATAGAGACCAATGCCAAGAACATTTTAAGCTAAAATATAATTTAATAAAGAATAAAATTTTACAGAACTTTTTTTAAGATGTTTATTTATTCTAAATTCTACTCCTAAGTTATTTAATACTTGCTAATCCGGCCGACGTCACCCAAGCCGGTCAAAAAAATGCACAAAATGCGAAAAAACGCTAAGAATCGCAATAAAAAATTGAGATTTTTTTTTAAATCACTGCACAAATTCCGAATAAACTTTATGTATATAAAGAAGAAAATTTTATTCGGCCAGAGGATATAAACCGGATTTCTTTTATTAATGTGAAAAATCGCAGCGAATCGCGAAAACCCTCTAAAACTTGCATACAAAATAACAGAGGGCAACATTTACTACATTGTACTAAAAGATTAAAACAGGATTCCTTTTACGAATGTCGAAAAATCGCATAAAAAATTCGCGAAAAATTCAAAAACTGCTGTGCGAATTCCGAATAATTTTTATTGAAAAGAGTACGAAATTTGCTATATTGCGCTAAAATATTGCAAAAAAAAAAAAAAAAAAAAAAAAAAAAAGCTAAAAATAGCATAAAAAATTATATTAAAAAATCTAGTCGAAAAGTCCAAAAGCGGGCTTCAAGGTGCATAACTACATACATAGACGTTCCTTCCTGCCAAATTTTGAAGCTTTGCGTGCAGCAGTCTCCAGAACACCAGAAGACAGGCAGACAAACAAACTTTTTTCCTTATTATTATATATCATGTAAGAACTCAATAATATAAATACTCTACAACAGTCGAATTCACTAATGATGAATTTCCAGTAATTCTAAATCCACAACATAGCAAGCGCTACAACAATAGTAACCATGACCAGGGAAATTTATCATGAATGACACGACGTTTTTTTACCATTGATTGCAATAAGAGCTCCTATGGCTTAGTATTCATTATTCAGGATTTAATCACATACTAGTATTTTGAACAAAAAGGCGAAAAAAAAAAATCATTATTATAATTTTTTCAGCATCCCACCTTTTTGTTTGGCTATGCCACTGATAATGAATAGTATCTTACTTTGTAAAATTTAAAGTGACAAAAATATAAAAAATATCTTCTCATGAATTTGTATATATCTGGGAAAAAAAAAAAAAAAAGTATCGCTATTTAAAATAAACTATGATGGAAAAAAAAGGGAAAGGAGCATCTGTAAAAGTTTTTCTATACAAATTGTCGAAATAACTTTTAATTTTTTAATCCTTTTTCCCTGCTACTTTAAATTAACTTTAACCTCAACCTTTTCTCATTGCTGTTATTTCAAAATATCTTCAATAATACCTTTACTAAAATTACACGGTTCGTTTTACTTTCGTATATAAATATCAAGGGCAATCGTCAAATAAAATCAGCTTCAAGTTTTGCAGGTGGCTGCCAGAAAATTCTCATAATTGCATTTGCTTTATGCAGTAAGAAAAAAAGACATTATGTCAAATATACCACTGCCAAATGTCAAGATTGCGGTCCATCAAAAATAATGGTAATTGAAGCTGAAAGTTACCAGCGGATTGTAAATATTTTATTTTTTTATTTAAGAAATTAGTTTTGACTAAATAATTTTTATAGTAATAATCGATTATAGTAAAATATTAAATCTGCTACCGTAGCTGCCAACTTTTACGCTTTTCTTTTACATGTTTTAAATTTAATAGTAAAATCCGCCTTGCTTAATAACCGAAATATGCCATATATTTAAGGCAACATTTTTTTATGAAATTTTAGTGATAACAAACAAGTCGGAAATTATACGCCAAACGTGGTAAATGAGGTGCGTTCGTGCTGTAACTAGTTTTATAAATATTCAGATCTTGGTGCAATAGCTGTTGCACTCTTATGCAAACAACGCATGCATACAAAATTTACTATGATTCTATATAAAAAATCCAGTCATACGGAAATAACAGGACTCCATCTTGAATAGGACGTCAACACCAGGGCAACTTAGAATCATACCCTATCATGGGATATTATTGAATTAATGACGTTTCATAGGATTTAATAGAATGAAGACAACTCTTATTAATATCTTTTTAAGTTTTGATTCGATTTTCATAAAAATTGAAATGACTTGACAAAATTCTTCTACGATTATATATCTTAAATTTCAAACCTTTCGGCTGGTTATTTTTTGCGCTGTTATATGCGGACAAACAGACCAAACGACGACTATACGTGCTACGTATTTATATAATTACGAACACATTTAAAAAGTGTAGAAGTTGGCAACTATGGCAAATTACACTTTTAAAAGGTTGAAGCAAAGATAAACTAAGACAATCAATATTTGGAGATAACTTCTTTTAGTGCGTTTAAACAAAATTTTATCATCAATATTTTCCATTAAATTAGCGCATTAATGTTATTATATAAGGAGCAATGTAAATTATGTTTAGTTATTACATTTAGTTAGTTTAAATGTAGTTATGTTATGTAAATAGTGTACCAATATTGCATACATTTGGATTTTTTTTTATTATTATTATTTAAAAAAACTTTTCTTTTAAGGAACGAAAAAAAAAAAAAAAAGAATATAGCAGAAGCTTTTCTATACAAATGCCTGAATCTTTTAAAATCTTAACTTTTTCTCAGAGTTAGGTCAAAATATAGTTAAAAAGTCAGTTGAAAAGTTAAAAGTTAGTTAAAAAGGTTCATTAAAATTTCTTATGCAGACATTTTTCTGTATTTAGATGTTAAGGACAATCGTCAATTAATTGAATTTAGTTTCAAATTTCTCGTAATTGCATTTGCTTTACGCAGTAAGAAGAGTTATGTCAAGTATACAGTCTTATGCGTGCGTGCGTGTGTGACGTTTCCGGTGGAGGATGTAACACTCCATATTATTGCATCTCCCGATTGTTGCAGGCAAATGCGAGAGGAAATTATGTTCGACTGGAAATTGTTTTTACTTTCGGAATATGGATATAATTTTTGAAATATGCATGCTAAGCATAGTACTAACTTTAAATTTTCAAATGGTAACACCCATTTTTGACATCATATTTGAGTTCATTGGATTAGAGAGCCGCATTGGGTTGGATAAACTGTTTTTTCCAGAACCCGACCCGGTGTTGGTTCGGTTGATTTTAATTGCTTTCCTTGTGGGGTGATTTCGCATCAGGTTTATTTTAAATGTTTCGGATTCGGGTCGATTTTGGGTTGTGTTTTGACTCTTTCGTGTCAGGTTCGGATTGACCTAATTTTTCAAAAGAAAATCCACAATGTTTTCCCATAAGAAAAGCTATATATTTTAATATTAACGAGTGTATAGATGCGCTAACTTGGTGGTCTGCTTCGTCTACTACAACCACATCGCAGCGATTTTGAGTGTGATTTCTCCGCTGGCCGTATATAGTAGAGGAGAGTAGTACATAGTGAGACGTGGTACACAGTGTGACAGTAGTCACTTTGACATAAAGTTGTAACTTTTTCTTCATGATGCGCTCACACATAACCACTTTATCTTATGCAACACGTGGATTTAGTTTCGACACTTCGGTTACTTTACTCGTCCAACAAAATAGTAAGTACCGTATATACTCGCGTATAAGTCGACTCACGTATAAGTAGACCCCGTAACTTTTGAATGCAAATTCTGGAAAAAATCAAAAACCCGCGTATAAGTCGACCCCCAAACTGTTTACTTCAATTTTGCACAAAATCAAACCAAAGATTTCACTTGCCAATGCGAAAAGGTAGTAGGTAAACAAAAACAAATCACTGAAATATTTTTAAGTAATAAATTATTGTTATTCGTATATTTTATATATTATTTTTTAATTCATACACATAAAAAGCCATCATTTGCAATATTAGAAGTTTTTGTTTTTGCTTTTTTAATTGACTCGCGTATAAGTCGACTCCCAAATTTGCTTACCGAAAATTGTCAGGAATTCCTCGACTTATACGCGAGTATATACGGTAATTCTTTATTTTACAGTGATTAAAGTTACATAAACGTCTATTGTAGAGTTTATTTCATTCATTAAGGCATATAGGGGAAAGTAGGGTAATGACGCTCAGAAGGGCAATCCCGCTCACCTAATATATCTAAACAGAATAGAATTGAAAACGTGCAATCGGTACCGGCACCTAGCGAACTTGATCGTAAATTCCCAGTAAGGATATAGTGACCGTCGGAAGGAAAGTATTTTTGTGTCCTCACGTTATTAGTTTGCAGTTGTTTTATTATAAAATTGTACAACATCTAACTTGAAGGTAAGTGTACACTCTTATTTTCAAATATTAATTTACTCATTATGTCTACAAAATAGGTACATTTAGCTGTGCTTTCATGCTTTTATTTATTTTTGTAGTGCGTTGTTACGCCAATTATAATGCATTAAAACCCAACATGGTGATAATGGGTAATGGCGCTCGCGTGGAATTCCAGAAGAAGTGTTGCCAGTTTGCAACTTTTTTTAAATTCAAATTTATTGATTAACACCACTTTTTTGAAATGGTAAAATTTCCCTATTTTCGCCGTAATTAATATGTCATTAAACAAGGAGAATTTTACGATTTCAAAACAGTGGTGAAAATCAAAAAACCTAAATTTTAAAAAAGTAGCCCACTATATGTGTAAAGTGGTCGCAAAAAGTCTGCAGTGGTGTGAACAGCCCACAAAACTACATATGTGACTTTTGTCTTACTTAAATGTTGTATTCAAATTCTGAGCGCAATTACCCTACCATGTTGGGCATTACCGCTCAATCGATGGTTATTTAAATAAAACGAAAAAAAAAAAAAATATAAAAACATGGAAACATTTAAAATGCTTCATTTAAAACACATTACTACATAGGTGTGATAAAAAATATACAAATGTTTTCTAAAATTAAAAACACTAGATGTTAAAATGATAAAAAGCTACTCCGAGCGCTTTCGGCTAACCTTAAGCCTTTGTCAAGGAGAAGAGAATTGACTGATAAAAACACTCGACGCTCGATGTTCACTGCTACAGATTGACGGGAAACTCACTTCAGGAAGCCCGCAGGTGTTCGTATCCATTAAACTGAAGGAGGGGGAAGGTAGAGAAAGCTCAATCCTCTGAGAGACCGAACTCTCCAGTAATATTAAGTAAATTAAACCAGATACGCGGAATTTGGTATGATAATACGTCATTACAACAATTTTCTGCTTGCGTTGAAATTTCCAAAGACTCTAAAATAGCACAACTATTAAAATCAGAAGCCTGGATAATGACTTTTGCTTTATTGAAAAGGATGTCAATATCTTTAGTTTGAAACAGCCTTGAGAGGGCGGTAGCCGGTCTATTTTTATTAATATCCTGCATATGTTCTTTAACTCTTGTTTGGAATTTTCTTGTGGTCATACCAATGTAATTGAATATTTTATTTGTTTCTTTACTTCTGTATGGGATGATATAAACTCCTGACTTATTTTCCATACTAATAGGATCAACTCTTTTTTGCACAAGATTAATTAATTTGGTGTTATCTCTAGCTATTAACGTTATACTATATTTCCTTAGGATGTATTTTAATTTTTCATATAAACGAGGAATGTAATCAACTGCCATAAATTTAACTTCATTTTTACTAATACACTCTATTTTAGCTGGTTCTGCGTGCTTAAACTTATAAATTAATTTATCAATAAACTTAGTGGAAAAAACATTACTATTAGCAATTGACTTAATTTTATCCAGTTCTTCTTGCAGGTGAGTATCAGAGCAAACTTCAAATGCACGTCTAATATAAAACCGGTAAGCTGAAGCTTTATAATGAAATGGAGAGTGGCTATTATAAGGAATTGTATTGTTTGAACGACAAGATTTTCTGTAAACTGTCCTATCAATGCAATGAGTTAGTTCATTCCTAGTGAGGGAAACATCCAAAAACGGTAACGTTCTATTTATTTCTAATTCCAATGTGACAATTTTAACGCAAGCAGAAAATTGTTGTAATGACGTATTATCATACCAAATTCCGTGTATCTGGTTTAATTTACTTAATATTACTGGAGAGTTCGGTCTCTCGGAGGATTGAGCTTTCTCTACCTTCCCCCTCCTTCAGTTTAATGGATACGACCACCTGCGGGTTTCCTGAAGTGAGTTTCCGGTCAATCTGTAGCAGTGAACATCGAGCGTCGAGTGTTTTTATCAGTCAATTCTCTTCTCCTTGACAAAGGCTTAATGTTAGCCGAAAGCGCTCGGAGTAGCTTTTTATCATTTTAACATCTAGTGTTTTTAATTTTAGAAAACATTTGTATATTTTTTATCACAACTATGTAGTAATGTGTTTTAAATGAAGCATTTTAAATGTTTCCATGTTTTTATATAATAAACAAAGGTGAATCTGGCGTTCAAGATTGGACTATTTTATTAAGTTAATTTATTAATGATAAAAAAAATTCCTAAAACTTTTATGCAAATTAGTTGATTGCAAACTGTTCCTTATGCTTTGGCGTTATACTTCGTTAATAAAATACTGATTTTTTTTGTCTAAATTTGACTAGCTATTTATGTTTGTCCTTAAATGAGCGCCATTCCTCTACTTTCCTCTACTTATTTAACCAAATCTAGCTACAGTGAACCAAAAAAAAGTTGGACAACAGCTTCTATTGATTTCAGTGTTTAATTATTTTGCTCTATGTTGTTCTTTAAAAGTAAAAGTTTATTTAAAATAATAAAAAAATTAAGATGATTTACACAGTTTTATTTTACTTTAAAGAACTTGTATCTAAATTACAAATTTATAAAACGTGGTGATGATATAACATTCAACACCAAATAAAAACTTGGACACTTACACAATGTTCCAAAAAACACTTTTAAATTTAAAACAAAACCATCTGATATTTCGTGTGATGTCCTTTTGCTGCTATTACAGTGTGTAGCCTCTTATTCGTCGAAAGAGCCAGTTTTTCGATTAAATCTGACGGTAAATTTTACCATGTATTAAGAATAGCAGTTTTTAGTTCATTTTTATTCTTAATCTTCTTTTCTAGTATTTTTTTCCCTCCATATAAGCCCACAAATGTTCTATAGTATTTTGATCCGGGCTTTGGGGAGGATGGGGTAGCACTTTTTTCACTTTGTATAACCCTTCCTTTACAATCCGAGCGTTATGCTTTAGGATCATGTATTGGACCAAAGAATAAGTTCCATTTAAATTGAATTTTGAAGCTGTTTCTGGTAAATTTTCTTTTAGAATGTTCAAATACATCATTTTGTTTATTCTACCTCCAATGAACACTAGATTTCCAACACCACTAGCTCCCACTGAACCCCATAACATAATCCGCCACCATGTTTTACAGTCGCTTTTATATTTGTTGATTTTAGAACTGTTTGTTCCCTTTGCCATACAAAACGTAGACCATCAGATCAAAACAAATTAAATTTCGACTCATCTGTAAAAATAACAGACTTCCAGAATTCTTGTGGCTTTCCAACATATTGTTTAGCATATTCAAGACTCTTTTTTACATTTCTGAGAGACAAATATGGCTTTTTTGTGGTGTCAATGCTCTATAGTAGGGATGCACAACCTGTGGCCCGCGGCCCAAAAGTGCCCCGTGAGCGGTTAAATTGTGGCCCGGGAACTTTGTAAATTTATAAATGGAAAAATTCTCAATCTTTCTCAATAGGTCTCAAGAAAAAATAATGACTTTCGTCAATTTGTCGCGTAAAAAATTGCAAATTTCGTCAGCCAGTTAAAAATCAGAAATTTCGTCAGTCGCTAGTCGAAAATATCTCGAATTTCGTCGATCGTGCACGGAAAATTCGCGAGTTTCGTCCATCGGATGCGGAAAAATGGCGAATTTTGTCGATCGGTTACGAAAAATCGCAAATTTCGTTGATCGGACGCGAAACAAAATGCAAATTTCATTGATCGAACACGGAAAAATTGCGAATTTTGTCGATTGGGTGCGAAAAAATAGCGAATTTCGTTGATCGGGAACAGAAAAATCGAGAATTTTGTCGATGAGGCGCGAAAAAATCGCGAAATTTGTCCATCGGGCATGGAAAAATCGCGAATTTCGTTGATCAGGCGCAGAAAAAGTGCAAATTTCGCTGATCGGCAGCGGAAACATTGCGACTTTCGTCAGTTTATCCCAAGGGAAAAAAAATAATTTCTCAATTTGCCGCGAGAAAAAATTGCAAATTTCGTCAGTCGGTTAAGAATTGTGAATTCCGCTGATCGGTTGCCGAAACATCGCGAATTTCGTTGATCGGGTGCGGTAAAATCGCGAATTTTCTCGACCAGGTGTGTAAAAATCTAAAATTTCGTGGATCGGATGCGGAAAAATGGCGAGATTTGTCAGTTTATCGGGAGAAATAATCACGATTTTCGACAATTTGCCGCAGGGAAAGCAAATTTCGACAGACATAAAAAAAGTCAGTTAAGAATCGCGAATTTCATTGATCAGCTGCGGAAAAATTGCTAGCTTCGTCAATCTGTCGTGGTAAAAGGAAAAGCAAACAAATTTTGCCAATTGGTTGCAAGAAATATCGCGAAATTCGTCAATTGCTCATGGAAAAAAATCGTGAATTTCGTCAAAAGTTCAGCAATTTCGTGAATCGCTAATGGAAAAAATTACAAATTTTCTCCGTCAATCGGGAAAAAATATCGTGAAATAGAAATCCATTGGTCGCAGGAAAAACTCCCAAATTTCGTCAATCGTACGCGGAAAAAGAATCGCGACTTTTGTCAATTATCGCAGGGGGAAAAAATCACGAATTACATCAAAGTATATCAGGAAAAAATCACCAGTTTCATAAATTGGTCGTTGGAGAAAATTGAAAATATTGCCAATCGGTTGCGGAAAATATCTCAATCACTCTTGAAAAAAAAATTGCAAATTTTGTCAATCGCTCATAGAAAAAAATTGTAAATTTCATAGGTCGATCGCAGAACAAAAAAATCGCAAAATAATTCCATCGGTCTCAGAAAAAAATCTCAAATTTCGTCGATCGTGAACAGAAAAACATCGCAAATTTTTTGGATCCGGTGCGGAGGAAAAATCGCGAATTTCAAAAATTTATCGCAAAAAAATTTCGCAAATTTCTTCAATTTATCGCAGGTATCGTAAATTGGTTGTTTGAAAAGATTGCAGATTTTGCCAATCAGCAATGGAAAATTACTGTAAAATCTGTCAACCGATCGTTGATAAAAAATCGCGAATTTCGTCAATCAGTCGCGTCTGATTGACAAAAAGAAAAAACGAATTTTGTTAATCAGCCGCAAGAAAAAAAAACATAATTAGTCCATAATGTTTTGTTATTTTTAAAAAAAGTTTCCATTTAAAAAAAAATGTAGTTACTCTTCAATAAAAAATAGTCTTTAGTTATCTATAATGTTCCATTTCTTAGAAATTGTGTTATTTTTTTTCTTCAACAAGTTTCCATTTATCCTTCCCCTTCGTTCATAAATTTCACATTTTATTTTCGCACTAGCCACTTGCATGCCTATATTTGTTTTTTAGCACATTTAATAAAGTAAAATTTAGTCCCCCGAATAAAGTCAAGGAATATTTTCACTCCTTCAAAATAATTCTGGATATATCTTTGTTTTATATATATAAACGTAAACTATTGATATACCCTTGGCAACTGAATTGGGTATGTTGGCTGGGTAGGGGTGCCTAGAGGGGTAAAACTGCTCCGCCTCTGAACCCATGTTTTTCATCTGATTATAGTCCACATATCCCTCTCTTATCGTACCGGAGTAGATTCTCACTGTGTTACTGATGTGGCCCTCGACAACCCAGACATTTTTGTAAGTGGCCCATCTCTTAAAAAGGTTGTGCACCCCTACTCTATAGTCTTTGGAATGTAAAACATTTCTTATAGTCTGTGGATGCACATTCACTATAGATGCCTCCTTCAACTTTCTGGCTATCTTTACTGCAGAAAGTTTAGGATTCTCTTTCATAAATCTCACAATCCGTCTTTCTGTTTGAGACGAGGAGATCTTTTTAGTCTTACCACTTCCACTAGGTCTTTGAAAAAAGCTCTACTTTTTGCATGTATTTATTTATTATGTAATGCACTGATGAACGTGGCTTTTTCACAGTTTCTGCAATATATCGTATACTTTTCTGCTCTTTCCATAGTTTAACTGTTAAGTTTTTCATATCAACATAAGTTTGCTTTTTTTTTCCATTTTGGGAATTTTAATGAGGCAAAATAAAATTTTAACACGTTCCAGTCTCATTGCTTTGACTTGGACTCGTGCCAGAAATCAACACTCTCTTAAAAAATATTCATAATAGTAATTCAAAGTAAGGCTAATGTCAGACGGACTTCTTTTTGCACGCTTTTTTACTTACGTATTATTCCTACACAATGACGCTAGCATTGTGGAGGGATAATACGTAAGTAAAAAAGCGTGCAAAAAGACGTCCGTCTGAATTGGCCTAAAAGTGAAATAAGTGTCCAAGTTTCATTTTGGCAGTGAAAAACGTGCAATTTATTTTTAAATTATTTTAAAATTTAATATAACATTTTATTAAGATTAAATAAACAGTATTTCAATGTTTGAAGAAATCATCTTTTTTTTTTATATTGTTAGATTACGATATCACAAACTCTTAAAACAATATTAAGTAGCAAAATCAAATCTTGTTGCTGCCCAATTTTTTTTTTTTTTGGTTCTATGGGTTTGGTTGGTTTATTTAGTTTCTTTTTTTTTGGTCTAATCATCTAATGATATACTATTTCGGCAAAACGACACAAACTTTCAAAGCGATGAAATTGATGAAACAGATATGGCATCCATTTTGTTACAACGTAATGAAAGTACACAGTGAGACACACAGTTGTGGTACACGTGTGGTTATGATGTTAAAAAAATTTATTTATTTGTTGAAATTCAAATATTATATAAGTAAAATTAATATCATATCTTATACAGGATTCGACGCTTCAAGGTTTTTTTACCAGAAATTTTGTAAAGTAATATTTGCCTTATTTAAGGGGGGAAATTCTATCTTCGACGAATATTTTACAAATTTTCTGGTACTAAAACACTCTGAATCCCCTGATGAGTACGAACCCTGTTATACTAATAAAAGAAAGTTTCGCTCTGTCTGTGTGTGTTTGTGTGTTTGCTATGTAGGAAATATCTTAACCTGAAATGATGAACAGGATGAATTTGAAGGGATTTATCTTTGCAAGAGTGTGAAAGCAGCAGGCTTGTATTGCCTCATGTTTCAGATATAGCGTCTGTTAATGAATAAGACATTTCATTGCTACTGCCAGAACTACAACTTATTATGAAGACAAAGCGACTACCAGGATACCACCGGTTTCCGACTTCCTTCGAAAATTTGGATGTACGTTGGGCTACACACTGCCATTGTTAGGCATACTCTTAATTCTTTATTTAAGTGGAATAAGGTTACGTGGGGCAACTGGGCCATGATTTTACAATATGACTCTGTAGATTCTAGCAAATCAGCTTCAAAAGGGTAATATTCATTTGATTTAAAGTCTGAACTCTTGTAAATGTATTCATTTAGGTTCCTTCTATCAGACAGAAATGTTCAGAATTACATTTTAATATCTAAAAATAAATATATATATATATTTCATCTTTCTTTCCTCACGGGTCCAGTTACCCCATCTTTATGGGGTAAGTGGACCAGGAAGGTCTATGTTCCACCAGGGTTTTTTTTTTTTTTTTTTAATATGGTATCAGGTCCTGTTTGAAAAAGAGTAAACAACTAAAAAATATTTTAATCAGGCAGATAATGTACATTATATATCAACAAAAGGGCATTGTTAAGGGAAACCTTTACTGTCGATGTGTCTAAAAAAAAGCTCTAAAAGTGAAAATATTAGATTTATTTATACAAAAAAAAAACATAAACACTTAAGTACTATTATTTAATTATTTAATTTTTATTATTTATTATTTAATTACCTATACTGAAGTACTTATGTACTTTAGTATAGGTAATAAGTATAAAAGTTACATGGGTATTTTAAGGGAAAAAATAACAAGATAAATCTATGAACAAACGGCTACCTAAGTACTTCAGTATTTCATCCTCTTTTTTAATTTACCACAATGTAAGTTCGATATGTCCAATAAACCTGTGGAGAATGTAACCATACTTTTATATCGAACAGAACTATTTTTTATTCGTTTCGATCATTTTCTAATAATCTCACTTTGCCTTTTGTACGCCTCATCATCTGCATCGTAAAAATTCGAGCTATAGCTATCACACTTAAGAAATTTGGTTTGATACCCCCAACATGCTTTTTAAAATTTTTATTATGTAATTTTAATAAGGTATTGTGTAATTTTCTTTATTGCAAGCAAAAAAAAGACAATGGAGAAATTAATTTTCCGTAGTAAAAGAAACTCAAAAAGATATTTATAACTGTTGGGGTAACTGGATCTCATATGGTCCAGTTACCCCTGTTACCCCATTCTTGAAAAATTTGTGGGGTAACTGGAACACCGACTTACATTTGAAACATGAAGTTGTATAGATATCTAATAATATTAATGTATTTATGTAACTAATTTTTAAATAAAAAGATTGTTTAATAAAAGTATACTTACCGTATTTTAATAAAAAACCGAGAAAGTTCAACCAAATGGACGTTGTTTTTTAAAAAAAGAAACCTAAATTGTTGGCAACTTATCACAGCAAAGGCAGTTATGATTGAGTTGACACACGTTTTTTTAAGAAGTAGAGATGGGAATGCAATGTTGACAAAAGCTAAAACTTAAAAAACATCAACAGTTTTTTATAAAATAGCTTATGGCCCAGTTACCTCGTGGGTTCAGTTACCCCAGCTTACTTTAACTATAGGTTATGTACCACAATCTACAATACGTGTTCAATAAGCTCAAAATGTGGTTGAATTGTTATTAATATGTGTACCTGTAACTATTAAAATTTTCTTTGCATTTTTAGTATTACTCTAACAAAACTACTCGACCCCAAAAATGTCATATTAAACGCTAAGTGATAACCACGATTTCAGGCAGAAATTAAGACATTATTATGCTTAAGGGGTCTCAGGACTCTTAAAACTTCAAAAGTTTCGAAATTTTAATTTTTTCGATGTTAAACTCCTATTTTTCCTGAACATTTTGATATAATTGTTTCCTTGAAATTCCCATTAGAACAGAAGTTATGCCTTTTAGAATGATAACTGCTCAATAGCTGAGACTGCGTTTCCGCAATTTTGAAGTCATTTTTCTCCAAATGACTTTTTGGGGCATAACGCGCATGATATCTCGAAAACTTCTGTATATTTTTTCATGAAATTTTTCAAATATATGTTTCATGTTAATCTGTATAAATTGAATCTAAAATTTCCTTTTTATCGTTCAAAAAATTATTTTTTTTAGGTGATTATACTGTTGAAAATTTCAAAATTTTGCATTAGCTCAATACAACTTTGTATTATAAATATAACAATGCTTTAAATACAAATTTATTTATTTTCAGGGTAATTATTGCAAGCATAAGTATAAGTAGGCACCAACATTTTCATTCTAGTTGAAAAATTTATTTTGTAATCCTGCGGGTAAGCTGTCATACCAATTTTCTGCTCGTCAAATGTCTGACAGTTTGGAGCCCCTGTTTTTTATTTTTTAAAATACGTGAAATGAAAGAACGTACTTATATCTTTCATCCCAATAAAAATGGTATTTTTGAATCGCATACATTTTAAGATATTAAATGTTGAAAATGGTCTTTTTAAGAGTCCTGACACCTGACACCCCTTAAGAAAATTATGGATAGAGTGTAAAAACGTATGATTTATGAAAATACATACATTGTCTCACTGTGTACCACAAGTGATACACAGTCAGACAATTTCCGATACTCCGTTATCATACTTCTATGCTTTTATAAATAACTTTATAAAAATCATTTATACATTAATGTGTAGCATAATTGGGTTGCTTATAGATGTAGCAATTTTTTTTTTTCAAAAGAATAAAAATAGTCGCCATACGTTAAGAAATAATATTTTTCGTCTCACTGTGTACTACCCTCCCCTACTTCTGCTGGCAAACTATTTTACATTTTCACTTTTTATGTTTTGACATGCTAAAAATTTTTGTTTTGTCCTTTATTCAGCTGTTGGTGCACCTGTAAACAAAGCAAGTCATTACTATGCTGAAATATTTTAAAATATGAATCTAAAAATAAAATCTCCACCTGTTAAGGAGAAATCAATATTTTGCCCTAATTTTCGCTCAAAGCGAAAATGACTGAACAATGACAAAAATGACATTTATGACAAAAATGTATTCATACCCGAACTGCTAGCTTCAATGTTAACCTTTAACTGATGTCACAGAAATTGTCACATAACTAGTGTATCCATCGAAAGATGAATAAAAGTCGCGATTAACTCATAGTATGTTGTTTTTGTACTAAACTTTTTGTACAGGAGTGTTATAATTAAAATTCACCTATTCAAAAGTATTTGGTGTTAGTATGAAAATTCCAAATAAAACAAAATTTCAGTAGTGTTTGTAGATAAAATGAAATTTACAAGTTAAACTATGAAAACTGAAAAAAGCACCGGTCTGTGAGACCGGTAGCATCAGTTAAAGGTTAACCACCGCCCCCTGAATACTAGGCCTAAGCGCTAACACAAAAATGGCGGCTGACGAAGGTGGATTTTTTTCAGCGTGTTTACGGTCCCTTAAGGCTGTTCTTAACTGCTCTGCTCAACAAGCACAAAACGTTTTGACATATTTACAAATTCATTTTTTAACGGAAAGATATAAAATTGGAAAGCCGGACCATGGAAGCGATTTGGAATTGAACTGTTTTATCCATTTTTTGATCAATCAGTTACCTATTGAGTTATAAGCAAATTCGATCACGTGACAAACACGTTTTACGCCCGCTCTTAAGTGCTCTTTCTCCCTTCACACGGAAATTTGGTTCAAAACGTCCATTTTGACACTATTTTCTGAAAGATCTATTGTGTTTGCATAAAATTGGAAAAAACAGCTCAATGACATAGTTTCTGAACAACAAAACCAGCTAGTTTCATGCATTTTTGAACAAAAATAACTTGAAACTTATGTCAGAAAGTTGCCCTTTTGGATTTGAGAACACCCTTAAATATTCTCACCAAGAATTTTTTAAAGATTTTTTTTGTTTTATTTTTCTGAGATTAAACAAGACAGAGAAATCTTTTATAAAATACCGGTGTCTAAATTTAGGGGACCGTACCTACGTTAAAAAAAATCCGCCTTCGGTAGGCGCCATTTTTGTGTCAGCGCTCAGGGGGCGGTGGGTTAACGTATAGGAAGTTAGCGCTAAGTTTTATATTTTAGCTCAGTGAACTCATCACAAGTTCGCTTTACAAAGTGAATCAAACTTAACTTAAAACTCACAGAAAGTTAATTAAATCACGCAGTGGCGCCTACTTGTATGGGCCCAAGGGGCGCGAGCCCACTCAATAATTTGATCTCTCCGCCCACCCAATTTTAATTGATTTAATTTGTAATTTATTTTTATTATTATTTAATCGCTAAAATGAAATTTCGTTTTATTAACGCTATTTTGTTTAAAATATTTTTAAGTTAATTTTGTTTTAAAAATAGTAAGGACACCAATCAGACTTAGGGGAGCACTGAAAACCCCCTTTAGCAAATGTATAGTTAAACTTCTCACGAAAACAAATATCCTGCATATTTTGCCTTGTGTTTTGATGTCTTGAATTGATAAAGCACTTAGGTGACAAAAATGTATGCTTTTCTTGGCATTTAGTTTTTTTTTTCCACTTCTAATTGCAATTCCAATGTTATTTAAAATAAATATTAATGTAAACAAGGAAGAGCTTAAAAGAATATAATTTTTAAATTAATTTATAAGATTATAATTAAAAAAATTGCGTATAAAAAATTTTATTTCGAATTATCTTTAGTTATTCGCTCCTCCCCCCTTTCTCTCCTCGCACATACACACTTGGGGGGGGGGGGGGTTATAGTATGTGTTGTATTTTATTCAAAACTTTTTGAGCCCACCCAAAATTTTTGAGAAGTTGGCGCTACTGAAATCACGAGTTTCAACTCAACGAGTTCGTTGCTGCACAACACTATTATATGGCGTTCAGATTATGATAGATAAAGTCACTTAACTTGATGTTTTTTGAAGCGGACGAGACGATCCAGAATCAAGATTTTCGACTTGAACAAGTTTCTGAAACTCGCTTAACTGTCGATATACTCTCTTAACTATGAGTTGAGGGCAATACTACTTTCTTAAGTCTTTTTCTTATGTTTTTAACTGTTTTTAAATTTAAAATTGAGCTCTACAATTAATTAACCCTTAAGTGGTGAGGTGATTTTTTTTTTTTTATAACGTAAGAGGTGAGGAGGGGTGTATGTAAACCCAAACTTTAATTTCTTGAGCACTCCCGAAAATTTAGCGAATTAAAACAAAAAAAATTCCTGTGAATTTTTACCCTACTGCCAAGAAGGGTTTCACGCGTATATGGGTATGTAGATTTCTTTATACCCTTGAAACATCCCAACGGCTGGATGGATTTTAATGAATGAGGTCTCTATCGATTCGTCTTCACCGCCCGATGGTTATAGGCTAGGTTTTGTTTTTATAAATTTTTAAATGGCGGCCGTAAAATACGAAATGGCGGAAGAGACGAAAAAAATTTTTCTCACCCTATTGAGTGGCATATCATTGGATAAGTCTTTCAAAATAAAGACGACGTTTCATTGAGAAGCTCTGTTTAAGGGAACACAGTACCTTTTAAACTACTTTTTCAATTTTGAATAATACTGTAATATACTTAAATATAATGTCACTACAGATATTAGGTACTATAAAGCAAATATAATTTCATGTAATTTCAAAAAAAAAAGAAAAATCTTGTAGAACAGCCTATTTAACTAAAATTTAAATTTTAAAAAAATTAAAAAAATGTTTTTAAATCCCTACTACTTTTTAAATATGAATATTTTTGCTTCAAAATTTTTTTTCCATAATCCTAAAAACATACTACATAAAATAGTGCATGGATTTAACATTCAAGGTTATAGTTATTTTTTTTTTACGAATTTCAATTATTTTTCCTTGATTTTTTACTATACAAAAGAGAAAAAGATTGATATTAAATGCAATATCTCATACATCTAAAAATCCACGCACAGTTCAGTTTTATGTAGTATAATCCAAAGAATATGGGGAAAAAATTTGAAGCAAAAATATTCATATTTAAAAAAGTAGTAGGGATTTAAAAACATTTAATTTTTTTAAAATTTAAATTTTAGTTAAATAGGCTGTTCTACAAGATTTTTTTTTGAAATTATATGAAATTATATTTGCTTTATAGTACCCATTATCTGTAGCGACATTATATTTAAGTATATT
The DNA here is from genome assembly GCA_963932465.1 of Maratus speciosus. Lineage (NCBI taxonomy): Eukaryota > Metazoa > Arthropoda > Arachnida > Araneae > Salticidae > Maratus > Maratus speciosus. The sequence continues at coordinate 59,104,231 of OZ010798.1, forward strand.
ACAGTATTATTCAAAATCGAAGAAGTAGTTTAAAAGGTACCGTGTCCCCTTAAATATTACACAACCTGGAAGTTGTATAGGTAGGATCTCTAGCTTTACTGCAACTCTAGCCTTCATAGACATCTATAGCTCTCCTCAAAAAAGTGTTTATAAATAGGAACTAACAAACACAAACTATCTTAAACACAACGTAAAAGTCATCAATACAAGTAAATAAAAAAAAGGGTAAGTAATATAAAAAATAGTTTCACATTGATGAGAAATAATTAATTAGTTCGATTTTTACGCAGTCGGGTTTTTTGATTTTTTACATTTAATGCATTATTTGGTTGCATAAAAACAACTGAAAAAGTACTGTAAGTGTACACACATATGTAAGTGCACAGTCCATCTAGTAATGTAAAATGGCAATATTTCAGAATTTAAATTTCTCTGGGGTGCAAAACACCCCCCACTTCACCAGTTAAGGGTTAATCAGCTTTTACGAATGAACCTTTGAATCGATCATTGATTTAACACGCCGCAAAGAATAAAATCAGTAATAAACTATGTATTGGTCGGAAGTTGTAGTTACAAATTTAACAACTTGTGCGCATTTTCAGATATCTGTTGGACTAAGTAAAATCTCTGAAAACGTTTGGTAATGTGAACAGGGAAAGTCCAGTTCCGGGTTGTCCGGTTCAAAAAAGTTAAGCTAAGTGATTCAACTTTCATAATGTGAACGCAGTAATATGCGCATATTAAGATACAATGGGTAATCGATTAACTAACTCAATCCGTTCCAAAACAATTTTCGCTATCATAGATCTAGTATAGATTTGTATGGGAATTCAATTAATTCGTTCTTAAAATTTAAATAATACACATATAAGAAATAATATAAATTTTCCTTTTATAATAGGGTTAATAATTAATTTGCTATTAAAAATATTTCTTTAACCTCTTCAAGGGCAGTGGTTGATTTTTGGACCACCCAATTTTAATCCCTAAATGGAACATTAACACCAGAATTTTGGTTCGAAATTTTTCGTTTTATTAATTACGTGAAGAAAGGCCTTTTACTTATTTTAAAATAAATTTGTTTTTAAATTCCGGTGTCAATCATTCATTTCAGTATTTTACTAATAGAAGTGCCTTTCCCCTGAGAGGGTTAAAAAGGGACACAAAATATAAAAATTGATGTTTCTGATCTGTTCATTCTAATTTTGGGCCCCTACAATGTGGGGTCTAAACCTGCCGTTAGCCCATGAATTAATTAGGCCATAGTATGAAACTGTTAAAATGGTCTCTACGTCGACTATAGATGCAATTAAATACAACTCAGCTAATCTGAAACACAGCATTCATTGCTTCTTCTTGGCTGTTGCGAGCTGTTCGTTATCTAAACACAAAAATCTCTCGCAAAAGTGTTCGTAAACCTAACAATTCGTTAAACGATCACCCACTGTAATAAAAAAAATGCTGGTATTATGAGTGCTTTATATCGAAAAAATACCAAATTGATATAATTTAAGCACATTAAAATTTGCAGAATAAACCCATGTGTCTAATCATTTATGCCACATTTGAACAATTTTCAAACAAAAATCAATCAGAGATGGAGTAAATATATAAACACCTTTGAGAAACGAAAAAATAGAGATTTGATCTCATGAAGGGGTAAAAAAAGAACCTTATCGATCCATCTCCTTTGATATCCTACAACTCATTTTATCAAGGTGCTTGTATACAAAGAGCTAATCAGGTAAGGTTCCATCATGCGATAATCAGGTAAACATTGCTAATAGATCTTTATCTACAAGGGATAATGCCAACACTCCTACGGCAGGGATAAAACCCGGTTAACTTGACAACGGGATGTCAGGTAGAGTTGTAGGACGTACGTAAAATAAACAAACAAAAGCAAAACCTGGAAATACCCAGGTTTTTGGAAGATAATGTAAAACTTTTCCAAAGCCGGAGAATTTCGAAATATTTTTGCTCATTTAGTTTTCCTTTTTTCTTCCTTGTGTGTGTTTTGGGGTGGAAATTTTTACGCATTCCATTATTGCTTTTGAAACTTTTATTCCAATTGACAGATAAATTATTTTATACCTAATGAAATTAAAATGATTGCTTCTATCAATTTTCTAAATATTTGTATGTATAAAAAAAACATTATTATTATTTTTTTATATAAAAATTGAAATTCTCAAACAATCATTAAAAAAATTATAACTGTTTGTTGAATATAAAATGATATTTTATTTCTATTTTAATATGATTTAAATTACTTGATAAGACAGTAATATTTTATTGATTGTTTAGTTTAATATTAGTATTTATTTTTAGGTGCGTTCGTAATTTTGTAAATACGTAGCACCTATAGTCGTCGTCTGGTCCGGCCGTCTGTCTGTCTGTTTGTCTGTCCGCATATAACAGCGCACAAACTACCCAAACGAACGGTTTGAAATTTAATATGTAGATTCGTTGCAGAATTCTGTCGAGTCATTTCAAATTTTATGAAAATCGAATCAAAACTTAAAAAGATATTGAAAAATGTTTTCTTCATTCTCTTAAATCCTATCATACGTCATTAATTCAATGCTGTCCCATGACAGGCAATGATTCTAGGTTGCTATGGTAATGACGTCCTATTTAAGATGGAGTCCTATTATTTCCGTATGACTGAATTTAATATAGAATCGTAATAAATTTTATATTCATGCATTTTTGCATAAGAGTGCAACAGCTATTGCACTAAGATCTGAATATTTATAAAAGTAGTTATAGTACGAACGCACTTCATTTGCCACGTTTGACGCACAATTTCCGACTTGTTTTCCGCGGGGTCGTTTGAAAAAACCGCGGCCAATTGCAAGATTTGCGATTTTTTTTTTTTTTTTTTTTTTTTTTTTTTTTTTTTTTTTTTTTTTCGCGACCGACTGACGACTTAATTTTGAGAAATTCCGCAAAAAGAAAAAAAAAATCGCAGACTTTCATGAAAATTAAAAAAATATTTGCCGAAGAATCATATGCCTGTGAAAGAAGTGAAGGTGGAAAAATTCCGCACAGCATTTTTGTTGCGTGGGATTTTCCTATTTTGTGCGTGATTTGAGCAATACCGCAGGCTACTTCTAAACCTGCCCCTTAAAGAAAACTCCCCTTTCCCCCAAGAAAATCTTGAAATGGCGCCTCTGAATTAGAAGACCTTTTGAAATGCTTCCGAGAAACAACTGATATACAAACTCATAATTATAGATTACTTTACACTGTGAGATACTGCGGTTGCCTTGACCGTGGTTATAATGATATCCAAACTTATAATGATACTTTTTTTCTTATCTTTTAAGATCATTATAAACAGATTTTATTTACGTGAAAAAAACCTAAACGGATACATTAAATCATTAAATCACCCATTAGATACAAACCTTGATACATCTTGCACAATTTAACTTCATCTTAGGGTTTTACCATTGCTTTATACGACAAAAAATCTGTCCTTAAACTTTCGTGAGCATTAATTACGTCATTAATTTTGTGTTTGTAGACTACAAATGTAACAAAAATGTTACAGAAAGGATACCGGAATGAGGCGGTAAAATACCAACTCATCTCGCGTGTTGTTCAAGGATTTGTTGTTCCACTAACCCTTACATAGATAACTTTTTTATCTCCCGGGCGAAATTGCTGGCACTAAGAGAAATTTATTTGATATTGTTGCGAAACTGCTTGCTGTTTTAAGACTTTGAAAAGAATTAATGTGACACTTTAAATCATATCAAAATTTATTTTTCTAATTTATATGATTTATTACCACTATGTTGCATAATAATTATTTAATAAATACACTGTTTTTCAAAAGTTAAGGTACAATCAGTCTTTTTTTTTATCAAGTTGTCAAACAAATTAATATAAAAGCGTGAAATGGGTTGCATAAGTGTCTCATACTATGAGATATTGTAAAGCAATATACAGGATGAAAATAACATAAAAACAAGTGGGTAAGTGTGATCACAGATCGCACAGAGGCTTTCGTTTAATATTCCTTTCAAAACACTTTATCCTTTTGCGAAATCTGTTAGTTCCACATTTCGCAACCAGGGAGCGCATTGTAGTCTAAACAAACCTCTATCCGAACGAAACTCCGTTTTACAACCTATTCGTAGATATATTAGTCGAGGGGATCGGGCCCATAGCACCCGAGATAAGTAGGCGCCCCTGGTGGTAAAAAGTGGAACTGAGATATGTAAGGCTATGTGTATAATATGAAAGGGTGGTCAAAGGGATGTCGGCAAAAGTTAGAAAAGTACCCACCGGGTGCAATGGGGGTAGGTTAGAAAAATTACTTAAAATACACAAGTTAGAGACCGGACGGGTAAATAATATAAGACTTTTTGAAATTTTTATGATTTGTCGTGTGATCGCAAGTGTTCTGCTACACTGTAAAAAAAAAAAATGACATTGTTACAGTACAAAGTACAGTCCATCTCGCGCACAAACTCGATCACAGTGAATGTGCTGTATCTTTCTTTGGTTTCCTGACTATGTTAACATGGAAAATACGGTAGTTGCGTAAAATTAACAGCACAATATGCTGGCAATTTGGACGCCAGCAGTTTGTGCTGTAAAAAAATGCGTCCAAATTGCCAGCACATTGTGCTGTTAATTTTACGTAACTACTGTATTTTCAATGTTAATATAGTCAGGGAACCAAAGAAAGATACAGCACATTCACTGTGATCGAGTTTGTTCTGACAAAACTACAGTGGTTTTTTTACAGTGTATAAGTATGCACAATTTCAAGTCTTCAACTTAAATAGTGGCTCAGTTAGAAAAAAAAAGCTTAAAATGCACAAGTTAGAGGACAGAAGGGTAAATATAAGACTTTTTCCAAATTTTATGATTTGTCATTTGATGTGAGGTGTTCAGCTATAAGTATGTAAAATTTCAAGTATTCAACTTAATTAGGGACTAAGTTAGATAAAAAAGAGCTTAAAAGACACAAGTTAGAGCCCAGACGGGTAAATATAAGACTTTTTTCAATATTTTATGATTTGTCGTTTGATGTGAGGTGTTCAGCTATAAGTATGCAAAATTTCAAGTCTCCAACATATATAATTTCTGAGAGCGGGCTCTGTGACGGACAGACAGACAGACAGAGGAGCGAGACGAATAGGATTTCGTCAAATGAACGAAACCCTAATGAAGGAATATACGCAAAAAATATAAATGCTTAAAACATGGCACATGATATTCCAAGAACAAGAGTAAGAAAGGCTAAAATAGAATGTATTCTACCTGCACATGTATAAATATCATAAAACGAGCCTCATATTAATCATGAGATTATTGTCAGCCTTGTGGCAACAAATCCTCTTTAACTAAAAACATAATTTCAAGTCCTGGATGATGCGGAGTGGGTGGGGCGGAATGACAATGTTCAGGGTTCCTACCATAGCTGCCAACTCTTCCGCTTTTTTGTACCACAAAAATTTAATAGAATTTTTTGCCTTATTTAATCGTCAGATTACGTTCTATTTAAAAAGGTAAAATTTATTATACAGTTTTTGTGATACAGAAAAGCGTAAGATGTTGGCAGCTATGCTTCGTACACTTCAAGGACTTTCAGGGACCTTTTATTAGAATTTTAGTAAAGTAATATTTGCCTTATTTAATGAAAAAAAATTTTATCTTCAGATATAGCGACCAATACTTTACGAAATTTCTGGTACTAAAAAACCTAAAATCCCCTGCATCCCTTGATACGTACGAACCCTAATGTTGCAGGGCTTTTTCTAGAAACATGGAGCATCCTCAACATGCTCCATGGGTTGGATAGTTGAATGAAGTTATAAAGTTCTCGTGGCATCAGGCTGGTTTAATGGCTGTCTAATGGTCTAATAAGGTTCATGTAAGGGCGTGAAGTTTAATGATATAAAAGAGAGTTAAGAAAACAGATTAAATTATTTCTTTAAAGATTTTTTTATGCTTTATGGGGTAAGGTTTGGAGATCTTCACGGCTAATCCTTTCGACACATATCCTTGTTCTTAAAAAAACCAACAATAAAATGTACTCTATGTACCTCGAATCATTGTCCATAAAATAAAGTCTGAATCGGCAGTTCCCTGACAAAGTATCACATGAGTTTCAAGAACACCATTTTTACACCGTTGTGTAGCCACAACAATCACATCGAAGATCTGGAGCTGGTTCGATTGTTCGATACAGTGCCGCTCCAAACAAGGATTCCGCGACAAATATCTTTGCCCTTAAGAAAACCAACAATAAAATGTACTCTATGTACCTCGAATCATTGTCCATAAAATAAAGTCTGAATCGGCAGTTCCCTGACAAAGTATCACATGAGATTCAAGAACGCCATTTTTACACAGCTGTGTGGCCACAACAATCACATCGAAGATCTGAAGCAGGTTCGATATTTCAGTATAGTGCCGGTCCAAACAAGGATTCCACGACTATCAAATGAAGATGAGATGATGCGTGCTTTACGCTTTCTCCAAGTGAAGATTGATAGGGATTTCTTCCAGTATAAAAAATATGTAACCTGATTATAATGATAAATATGAATCTGATAATAAATATTGGATTTTTAAAAAGTTCTACTGGGCCGATTTCGCTGAGGTTTCTATTGTTAATTTTTCAAGGATAGTTTTAGTATATTGCATATCGCTCTATCATTTTTTACCCAAATCCTACTGTAAATGGTCAACTAAAAGAATTTTCCCGCATTGCCAAATTTTGCCTAACACATTAGAAATTAGTCGTTGGGGCACCGTAATATTTACTCACTATGGATATGCATAATTTAAAATATGAAAATAAAACATGTGTAAACTATTTATAAAATACAGGGTGCCCAGTAATTAACCGAAAATTTGAAACTTCAATAATTGTTTATTGGGATGTCATTGTGACGTAACATTTGGTGACGCAACACTACGCGGTTTACAATTTACGAAACAAGAACAAACTCTTGTAGACTCCACCCATTTAAAGGATCTTTATTCCTTATTGCCACGGAACCAACATTTTATTCCTTATTGCCACGGAATGAACTGTATTGTGGTTTTTGGTTTATGCATATGGTGCCAGGCCCCACAGAACTAAAGAAAATTTTGAACTTTTAGCGGAACATTTCCATGACAGGGTTTTGGGTTTGAATTGTGCTGACGTAACAGGACAGGGAATTGAATGGCCTGCCTATTCTCCTGATTTGAACCTCCTGGACTATTTTCTTTGGGGATACTTGAAGGACAATGTCTTCAAAAGTCCTCCACAATCATTAGATGTGCTCCGACAAGACATTTCTGCTGAAATTTCGGGCATCACACTACCAACTATTCGTTCAATTTTGGACAACTTTTACCTTAGGCTTCGCCCTATTGTTGCAAGTAATGGGAAGCACTTCGAAAATCTTGTGCATTAAATCGGAATAAATGTACTTATTTGTGAAGTAAATATTTTTCTTTTATCTCTTCTCAAACTCTTTTACTAAACAATTCAAATTTTTGGTTAATTATTGGGCACCCTGTACATATCCAGGGATAACTGAAAATTAATAGGCTTTGTCGCACTATTACATTCTAACAAGGAAGGTCTCCTTACTGGGCATACTCAGAATATTTTGGAAAAAATACCAATTAAACTATTTATGTATGTGATAAAGGATCAGTCAAATTTAGCGGCGGAATTACAGTAGAAAGTCTGCAAAAAAATAAAATACTTCCGAGTATTTGGCACGAAAAGACGAAAGCGTCAAGCGATTTGGCGAACAGTCCGTTTCCTCGCCAAAAGCAAACGATTTTAAGGGGTCTCAAGATTTAAAATTGGAAAAAATGAAGAAAAAGGACCATTTTCAACATTTAATATCTTGAAATGTATTTGATATTAAGACACAATTTTAAATGGGAATGAAAGATACAAGTATGTTCTTTCATTTCAAATGTTTGAAAAATTGCAAGATGCAGAATTAGCATTTACAGAGGGCTCAAAACTGTCAGAGATTTCACGAGCAGAAAATCGGCCTAACATCTTATGCGCACGATTACAAAATAAATTTTGCACCTAGAATGAAAATTTCTGTGCCTACTTATACCTCAGATTATAATAATTACACTGAACCTAAATAAATCTGTATTTAAAGCATTTTTATATATTTAATACAAAGTTGTATTTAGCTAGTGCAAAATTTAGAAAATTTCAACAATATAAACCCATAAAAAATATTTTCTTTTTACAATAAAAAGGAAATTTTAGGTTCAGTTTATGCAGACTAACATGAAACATATGTTTTGAAAATTTTATGAAAAAATATTCAGAAGTTTTTAAGATATCGTGCGCGTTATGCCGAAAGACGTCATTTGGAGAAAAATGACTTCAAAGTTTTGGAAACACGGCTACAGCTATTGAGCGAGTATAATTCTAAATACCATAACTTCTGTTCTAATGGGAATTTCAAGATACCAATTATATCAAAATGTTCAGAAAACATAGAAGCTTAACATCTAAAATAAAAATTAAAATTTCGAAATTTTTAGAGCTTTAAGAGTCCTGGGACCCTTAATGCACCTGAAAATTTTTTGTTGATTTTTAGAATGTGTGTAAAAAGTATTTAATGAATTTAAACATAAACAATGAGAGAGTTTAATAAATTCCTTTTTTTCGTATTACATATTTATGTTGCTTGTTATTTAATTTTATTACTTTAAAAACAATTTCATATATAAAAAATGCTTTTATCTATTTAAGCGTATTCCAAAATAAAGGCAAGATTCATTTGGCAGTTATTCATTTCAATATCAAAGAATTCGTCGTTTCTATAGCAACAAAACTAAACCGACAGTGCTCAATTGGACTTAATTTTGAGATATTGAAACAATTTTAATTTATTTTAATTTTGTTTTAATTCATAAAATTTGATATTTCATTGAACTTTCATTATAAATATATATATATATATATATATGACAAGACTATAGTTAAATCAAACTAAAACTGACAAAACTGAAGTTATTTACATTAAATTTATTTAAACAAGTTCAATATGAAACATTTTTATCTTAAAGAGTATTCGACTTGAAAAAGTATTTTTCGAAATTTCATTTCATCGCCAACCGATGATAAATCGGCAAATAAACGAAATTTTCATTATTTTTTTTACGAACGTTCTATCGAGGTTCCGCCAAATTTTTTTATCAACATATATATCCACATGAGAAGAACACTCTGTAATTTTTTCAGATTTTTCTGAATATGCCCTTATGGAGACCTTCCTTGTAAGTACATCCCAAATTTCAAGCCTCTATCTCAATTTGTTCTGTAGTTAGAGTTTTTAAAATCGTGTCTTGATGCCGTCATAAACTTTGAATGGTCTATTACTGAATTGCGTAAAACAAACATCCTTATAACTTCAAAAATGATAATCCTATTAACTAACAGTTTACTGCGCCGGATGAGGCGTCTCATTTCCAGTTAAAATATATTTTTAAATTGAAATTTGAATGAAATACAGTGTCATGAAAAATCGAAGAATGTGGGAAATAGGATTATAAATATCTCGGAAGCGAAATTATCTGATCGACTTCATTCTTTATGCAAAATTTATGTTTTTATATTGTCTTTTATACTCACTCCTTAAAATAAACAATTTCAAAATTTTTTGTATACCTTATATCAGAACGAATATTTTGAGAGACCAAAAAAGAAAAAAAAAATAGTTCCGGATAATCGATGTTAATCAAATTCAAGAGGCTTCTTCTCATTCTTACATACTAAGTACATGCCAACTTTCAAGCTTCTATCTCAATTTGTTTTGGAGATAAAGCGTTTACAGACAAACATAAGGACGGCAAATTTTTTTTTCTAAAAATGTTTTTCGGAATCTCCAGTGTCTGAAACGTGTAAATCCGTCAATTTTTTTTTTTCGATTTTTAAAACGATTACAAGACTTGCCCTATATTACGTATGATGGATAAGTAAAAAACTACGCAAGGATATTCTTATCGTTTTTCAGCTATGTTCCAGATAAAGGTCCTTTAAATATCTTGCTTTAAAATACAAGGTCAAAATCACCGATATATTTCGTTTGATTCAAGGTTATTTCGATCAGCGTAGCGGGAGAAGCCTGCTAGTTTTGCAATAAAAAACCAAAACTGCTACAAATAATTATTTTTAAGCGTAACAGTGAAGATCGTTAGCTTTCTAAATATTTAGCATTACAAAAGTAGGAGGTTATTTAAACCATTTTTCATTTACCCTACTCTATAATGATGACATGGCCTCTCCATATTCTAAAGACATTATGGGGGCTCAAGACTCTTCAAGCGTCAAAATTTTCGAAATTTTAATTTTTTAGATGTTAAACTCCTATTTTTTTTTAATATTTTGATATAATTGTTTCTCTAAAATTGCCTTTAGAATAGAAGTTATGGCTTTTAGAATTATACTAGTTCAATAGCTGAAGCAGCGTTTCCGAAACTTTGAAATCATTTTTCTCCAAATGACGTTTTTGGGCATAACACGCAAGATATCTCAAAAACGTCTAAATATTTTTTCATGAAATTTTCAAAACATGTATTTCATGTTAGCCTGTATAAACTGAAACTAAAATTTCCGTTTTATTGTTCGAAAAAAAAAAAAAAAATAGGGATTATACTGTTGAAATTTTCAAAATTTTATATTACCTCAATACAACTTTGTATTAAAAATATTAAAATGCTTTAAATACAAATTTAATTAGGTTCAGGGTAATTATCATAATCGGAAGTATAAGTAGGCGCCAAAATTTTCATTCTTGTTGCAATATTTATTTTGTAATCCTGCACGTAAGCAGTTATATCAATTTTCTGCTTGTCAAATGTCTGACAGTTTGGAGCCACCTATAAATGCTAATTCTGAAACTTGCAATTTTTTAAATACATGAAATGAAAGAACATATATCTTTCATCCCCCCAAAAAAGTGTTTTAAAATCATACACATTTTAAGATATTAATAAATGTTGAAAATGGTCTTTTTTTTCTTCTTTTTTTTTCTTCCAATTTTAAGAATCATGAGACCCCTAATCTACAATAATGCACAGTTGTGCGTAAAAATGAACGTAACTTTTATTTTCGGAGTTTAGACAGCATTTCGGGAAATTTCATCAGTGAACGTCGCCCATACTACACTGTAAAAAAAAAAAAAAAAAAAAAAAAAAAAATCCGACCAGTTTTCCTGTAAAAATCGGAAAAATAGTTGCCCTTATCGTACCGGAAAATTTCCAACCCAGCTCGGAATAAAATCCGTAAAAAAAGAGAAATAGTCAATAAAATGGTATTTTATGGATTTTATTCCGAGCTAGGTCGGAAAATTTTCCGGTACGGTAAGGGCAACTATTTTTCCGATTCCTACAGGAAAACTGGTCGTTTTTTTTTTTACAGTGTAGAGTCCTGCATCGAGTCGGGTTATTCCATTTTACCCAAACCCCGGATCAAGTTGACCTGATTTTTAAAGAGGAAGTCCTAAATATTTTTCAATTTAAAAAAAGGAGGTGTTTGAATATTGATGTATATATATATTCATTTTTGATACAAAAAGATAATGTTTACACTGTAAAACAAATACTGCCAGTTTTCCGGTAGGAATCGGAAAAATAGTTGCCCTTATCGTACCGAAATAATTTCCGACCCAGCTCGGAATAAAATCCGTAAAAATAAGGAAATAGTCAGTAAAACGGTATTTTACGGATTTTATTCCGATTTTACGGATTTTATTCCGAGCTGGGTTGGAAATTATTCCGGTACGATAAGGGCAACTATTTTTCCGATTCCTACCGGAAAACTGGCATTATTTTTTTTACAGTGTATAATGGAGATATAATCGAAAGCTTTTTTTACGTAACTTTTTTAATATTCCGGGTTCGAATTGGTTTCGGGATGAAGTATGTCGGGTTCGGGTCGGGTTTCGGGTTAATTTTAATTTTCGGGTTTTAGCCGTCATCTCGGGAAATTTCATCAATGTAGGTAGCCCGTAGTAGTCGCCAATGTAGTCGCCCGGATAATTCCATTTTACCCGAACCCTGGGTCAAGTTGACTTGATTTTTAAAAAGAAACTTCTAACTATTTTTCAATTGGAAAATGCGTGTATTTAAGGGAACCGGGAAAGCAAAATTCAACTAAAAAATCTATTTTTACTTTTTTATATCATTAAATAGTTTAAACTTTTATCTTTCTAACGATGTGTCACACACTGTAAAAAAAAATAATGCCAGTTTTCCGGTAGGAATCGGAAAAATAGTTGCTCTTATCGTACCGGAATAATTTCCAACCCAGCTCGGAATAAAATCCGTAAAATCGGAATAAAATCCGTAAAATCGGAATAAAATCCGTAAAATACCGTTTTACTGACTATTTCCTTATTTTTACGGATTTTATTCCGAACTGGGTCGGAAATTATTCCGGTACGATAAGGGCAACTATTTTTCCGATTCCTACCGGAAAACTGGCAGTATTTTTTTTACAGTGCACATTTATATATATATATAAAATAAGTGCTGAAATTAATCATTCTTTCTAAGAGTACTTCACAGCTCAATGGTCATTTAAATCTTTAATTGAATTTTTCTGAAAACTTGGAATTTACATGCTTATGTTCCTTTTTTTCAATATCTATTAAACTAACTCAGATTTTTATTTAATACTTATATAATGATATATTGTATACTTTAACACAAGGATTTAATGATTTGTTGAGAATTATTTATTTTAGGCAGTGAAATCTTATCAAAAATGCTAATTCAAAAATGACTTTCAATAAATAATTAATTTTGAGTTTCACTTAGAAAGAAAATGGTCCGTTAAAACACGTAAATCATGTTATTTTAACTACTCTATAAAATCTAGACCTCTATCTTTCTTCACCATTTTTGAGAAAAAGGCACATAAAGTTGGTGAATTTAACATGGCCGTGATACGGCTTTCCCAGTACCCTTAAATACTGATGAGTATATATAATGATAATTTTTGATACAAAAAAGATAACGGAGATATAATTGTAAGCTTTTTTTACTTAACTTTTTGAATATTTCGGGTTCGGGTTGAATTGTGTCTTGCTAGGGTCGGTTGACTTTAATTTTCGGGTTTTAGCCATCATCTCGGGAAATTTTCTTCAGAAATTTTATGAATGTAGGTCACCCGTACTAGAGGCCTGCATCGGGTCGGATAATTCCATTTTACCCGAACCTCGGTCAAGTTGACCGGATTTTTAAAAAGAAAGTCCTAACTATTTTGCAATAGAAAAAAATATGTGTTTGAATATTGATGAGTGTATAAATGTTCATTTTTGATACAAAAAAAGATAACATTGAAAATGGAGATATAATTGTAAGCTTTTTTTACATAATTGTTTGAAATCCCGGGTTCGGGTCGATTTAGGGCTGAAGTACGTCGGGCTCGGGTAAAGTTTCGGGTTGACGAATTTTTTTTTTCTTTTTTTAATGGGATTCGGTTTGGGGAAAACACGATCCATATAATTGTTCATACTCAAATTTTAATTCCTACCTCGCACAAGTCTCTGCATAAGACAAAAATAAACTACACTGGCAAGAAAAAGCTGATACCAGGAGTTCAGTAGTCATATCAGCGCAGAAATGAACCCAAATGAATCCCGACAAATGACGCCTCTCTTCAGCTGAAAACCCATTTCAGATGTTTGTTAATCCCACTACATGATACAAAATAAGAGCTTATCTGGATTTTCAAACATCTCGCAGAAGCTTTATCAATTCCTTGAACTCGTTTGCTGGAAAGTAAACGGTTCTGCTCTTACAAATTTTAACAAAGAACAACAAATAAGACAGAAGAAAAAAATCATGCGTTAAGCATCGATTATGAAACAATTTCCAACACATTCAGGTAACAAAACTCCAACACATTCTGTAACAAAACTTTACAGTTTATTAAGGGGTCTCAAGACTCTTAAAGTTTGAAAATTTTCATTTTTTTACATGTGAAATTCCTATCTTTTCTGAACATTTTGGTATAATTGTTTCCTTGAAATTCCTATTAAAACAGAAGTTATGGCTTTTAGAATTATACCCGCTCAATAGCTGAAGCGGCGTTTCCGAAACTTTGAGGTCATTTTTCTCCAAATGACGATTTTGAGCATAACGCCTGGATATCTCAAAAACTTCTTAATATTTTTTCATGAAATTTTCAAAATATATATTTCATGTTAGTCTGTATAAACTGAACCTAAAATTTTATTTTTATTGTTCAAAAAAATATATCTTTTGACTGATTATACGAAATGAAATTTTCAAACTTTTGTATTAGCTAAATACAACTTTGTATTAAAAAAATATATATATGCTTTAAATACAAATTTATTTAGGTTCAGGGCAGTTACTACAGTCTGAAGTATAATTAGGCATGAAAAATTTCATTCCACTTGCAAAATTTATTTTGTAATCCTGCGCGTAAGCTGCTATTCCAATTTTCTGCTCCTCAAATGTCCGATAGTTTGGAGCTGATAAATACTCTAATTCGGAGATAAATACTAATTCTGCATCTCATCTTGCAATTTTTTAAATACATGAAATAAAAGAACATACTTATATCTTTGTTCCCAATAAAAATTGTTTTTTCTAAATCATATACATTTTAAGATATTAAATGTTGAAAATGTCTTTTTTTTTTTCATTTTTTCCAATATTAAGAGTCTTGAGACCCCTTAAGGTGAAAGATGAGTCTAAATCAGGAATGGCGAACCTATGGCACGCGTACCGAGTTTGGCACGCACTTCTCTGGCACGCAAAAAAACTTATAGATTATATTGCGTGCCAATATTGCGTGAATGATTTATAAAGAACAATCCATTTTATGTTTTATTACAAAAAGTATAGTTTTGTGTAATAGGTATATAATTTACTTTAAAATAATCCTTTACTTTTGAATGAATTAAGTTATTATAAATCTCAATGAACGTGCCCTGTAGCGTCATTTTCTCGCCGCACCATTCAATATACAGTGTTTTTCAAATCATTTTGCTTCTATATCAAATTTCAAATGTTTTATTTTTGAAAATTGAATTTTAAGAGGTAATTTGTATAGTAATATACCTAATTGATCGTCTTTCTACTTCAGATTAGGTTTTATTTTATTTAGGTTTAGGGTTTTAAACTATTTTAGGTTTTAATTTTGAAAATTGAATTTTAACTGTTAGTGTAAATGATTATGTATCGATTGAACTTGCTTCTACCCGAAGAACTAAAAATGATCTGTTCCGGAAATATACAATACAAGAAAAAAAGCATTTATAGATTATTAATACCGAATTTGATGCGACATAGCTATATTATTGAGTAAATGCAGCATAATAAACAAGTTAGGGAATCAAATTTAGTATAAGTGTAAAAATATTTAAGTTAAAATTCTATAAAATTAATTATTGCTTTTATCTAAATTAAGGGGGTCCGGGACACAAAAATCTCCAAGTTTTCTAAAAAACTTTTATTGCATTAAAATTTTCTCTGTGTTTTTCTGTTTAAAATGACGTTTAAATCATGTTTCTATCTTAATTAGAACAGGAAATATTAAATTTTTTGTTTTCGTTTGTTTTCAAATTCTACCCTTCAAGCAATGGTTGTCAAGAAAACGATTTCTTGTGAAAATGCGTTTTTCTTCATCATGGCTTTTTTCAAGATTTCCCGTATTTAAATCGTTATAAGTCAAGAACCGTTAAAGATAAATCGTTCACTCTTGGAACATATCTTTTTCAATTGTTTTACTTTAATTTTGATTCAGAAAATTAAAAAAAAATATTTACTTTTGAAAATATGATTTTAAAAATACAAGTTACACCATTTGTTTTTTAAATTTTTACCATAAATATTTAAAAAAAATTTTAATTAATATTTTTTAAAATGCTGAATCTAAATAAAAACTAATATATTTATGTTTATTTAAATGAAAAAAAAATGAAATTCTACAAATAATATTTCGAGTTATAACGATTTTAAATTACCCACTTTTTTAATGAATTTTAAATTAAAAAAATTTTAAAAAAATATGAGAAGTTTTACCATGTGATTTTGTTTACAAGTAACATGATTAACCATCACAAAAAAATCCAAAATCTTAACTCAATAAATAAAAATTATTTTAACTTGTGTCCCGGACCCCCTTAAAATGTTTCTGGCACGTTGGAATATTGGTGCATAATAATTTTGAAATTTTTGGTACGCATACTCAAAAAGGTTCGCCATCCCTGGTCTAAATAAACAATTTAGAAAATAAATAACGATTTGAAAACCCAATTTCTGCAATTACGAGAAATAGTAAAATATACATCTATGTATCCGAAATTTTTTGTGCAGCCCTGTATATAATCTATGAATTCACATGTATTATTACATAGTACGCTAAAAGTTAGTTCAATTAAACGCAAAGCACAGTTGAAATTTCCCATTCAGCCATTTCCGTCCATAAATGAAAATGCACTTGAGATCTTTTGTGTAGCCCTGTATAGGATCTATAGAATTTATACACACCAAGTAATATGCAAAAACGTAAAATATATAATGTGAACATTAACAAGTAACATAAAAATTTTGTTTTTAAAGTCAATTCCTACTTGGGTCATCAAAGAAAAATTTAATATAATCCATTAAGCTAATATTAGTTTTTGTTGCATTAAAATATCTCAATTTGTTGATTTTCTGTAAGCAAGTAGGTTTACAGTGGAACTCTATGGGAATTTGGCGAAATATTAGAGATATCGCCAAGTTGGCGTCACTTTTGGCGACTCATTTTGGCCGCCAAATTGGGCGATATATCGCCAAGTTGGCGACAAACTTGGCGGTATTTGGCGACAGAACAGGGTCCCCTCTATGATAACCCCCCTTATAGATAGGAAGATGCATTATATGCTTCAATAGCCAATGGCCTCCATTTTTGTCTCCCCTGTAAAACTAAAATTAATTAATTAAAATTTAATGAATGAATTAATATTTGAAAAAACTGTATTAACATCAGTTGTCATCCAGTACAAGTTTTAAAAAATTTATTTCAACTTGATAGGATGAATAATAAGTGTTTTATTAACGATTGAAAATTTGAACAAGATATATAAATATATAAATAAATAAATATATAAATATAGGGAGAGTGTGAACTAATAGTAGGAATTGAAAAAGGTTACTTAAAAGGCGACTAATGTAATGAAAAAGATGTTACAAGTTTAAAATATACATTTTACTTAAAACTTCTTAGTACTTTCAAGCCTTCCAGGCTCATCATCAGAGAATATCTTAATAACTAAATGTTGTTTATTTATAGAAATACGTCACTTTGTTTTGAAAACGAGAGAGCCAATAATTACTAGAGTTGAAAGTAGAAGTAGCAGTAGCAGTTTCTTCATGGATTGAATTTAATTAGAGGAAATATATATTATTATTATGTAGTTCCATTTATTTTATGACCTTATTATATATTAAAATAAATCCTGAAAACCTGAGCAAAGTGACGTAATAAAATTTAAAGTACAGAAGTTAAATATTTTCTTCTACCCATGGAAAGTGACGTATGAGAAACAAAGTGGTGTCATAAAATAAATGGAACTACAATTAATAATAATAATAATATATATTTCCTCTAATTAAATTCAATCCATGAAGAAACTGCTACTGCTGCTTCTACTTTCAACTCTAGTAATTATTGGCTCTCTCATTTTCAAAACAAAGTGACGTATTTCTATAAATAAACAACATTTAGTTATTAACATATTCTCTGATGATGAGGTTGGAAGGCTTGAACGTACTAAGAAGTTTTAAATAAAATGTATATTTTAAACTTGTAACATCTTTTTCATTACTTTAGTCACCTTTTAAGTAAGATTGTGGAACTTTTTAATGTTCACATTATATCGGGTGTTCTAAAAAGGACTGACTGATTTTAAAATTCAGTAACTTGCAAACGGCGACAGATATTTAAAAAATTCTTGCAAGAGGGTTATGCATAAGGTCAAAAGTTTTTTTACAGTAATTTTCGATTTTAGTTCGAATTACAAACATTAGATGGCGCTGCAATCAATAGACGCTAAATTCAGGCTCGATTTTTGGTACTTCGGGACCCACTCAATGCATTTTAATCTCCTTTTTCCGCATGGAAGAAGAGAAAGGCTAAAAAATCGAGCCTGTATTTAGCGACAATTGCTTATAGCGCCATCTATTGTTTGTAATTCGAACTAAAATCGAAAATCACTGTAAAAAAACTTTTGACCTTATGCATAACCCTCCTGCAAGAATTTTTTAAATATCTGTCGCCGTTTGCAAGTTACTGAATTTTAAAATCAGTCAGTCCTTTTTAGAACACCCGATATAATGTGAACATTAAAAAGTTCCACAATCTTACTTAAAAGGCGACTAAAGTAATGAAAAAGATGTTACAAGTTTAAAATATACATTTTATTTAAAACTTCTTAGTACGTTCAAGCCTTCCAACCTCATCATCAGAGAATATGTTAATAACTAAATGTTGTTTATTTATAGAAATACGTCGTTTTTAACGTCGTAAATTTTTAGCCTTTCTCTTCTTCCATGCGGAAAAAGGAGATTAAAATGCATTGAGTGGGTCCCGAAGTACCAAAAATCGAGCCTGAATTTAGCGTCTATTGATTGCAGCGCCATCTAATGTTTGTAATTCGAACTAAAATCGAAAATTACTGTAAAAAAACTTTTGACCTTATGCATAACCCTCTTGCAAGAATTTTTTAAATATCTGTCACCGTTTGAGAGTTATTGAATTTTAAAATTAGTCAGTCCTTTTTAGGACACCCGGTATATTTTATGTTGAATCAAGGTGAAAAGTTGCGTTTCGTCTTATATTATTTGCAAAAACGTAGTTAAATTTTAAAACGCGTATTACAAGTGATAACGCATTTCCAGCAACTTTTCTTTATAGGCAGTGCTGTAGCCAAATACTTTAGTGCAGGGGCTCCCAAACTTTTAGACCGACGTACCACTAAATAGAAGTTCATACTTCTCGCGTGCCACCAGGTGACAAACTCAAAGCTAATACAGAAAAACCTGTGTAAACGGAATGTGTCTAAAGCGAAATATTTTTCCAGTCTATTGTGCTTCTGTCTGATCAGATTTTACTGTATTTAATTGCATAATTACATTATTAAATTGGTAGTTAGATTGACTGCTTTATTTTAACATTCAAATAAAAGGTATCACCATCATTACATATCTGTAATAATAGCCTAAGTCATGTGATTGTCATCAACAGTTCCGGGTTGACCGCTTCACTTTTTATATGCCAAACAGTCAATTTGATAATTTAATGTTAGCCGGGCGCAGGTGATAAATCGTCAAATATTGTTCAGTCGCCATCATATCATCAGTATCATAATAGTCCATCTCATGCGACTGTCATAAACAATTTTTCGCGAGGGAAAATAAAACAAAGCTTTGACGTTGTAATTAAGTGTCATAGTTTATAGTATTATTTATTACTTTTTTTTCTTTTCTTTTCTTTCTTTCTTTTTTCTTTTTTTAAGAAATAAGAGAAAATTGATAGTTATAAATTTTAAGTATTTCAATTTTAAATTAAAGTTATGTATTTTAAATAAAACGAGTGAAAGTATTATATTTTAAATGGAATTAATGAATTAAGAAAAAATACGACGGGTACAATGTTTGGTGATTTATCACCTGCACTCGGCTAACATAAAAATACCGAGTTCATGATTTTTGTATCAGAATCTTCCGATTTAGCGAAGGATTAAGCAAGTAAATTAAATTATGAATAAAAGTGACACGATACAATGCTTAGCATAGATTTAAAGGAGACTAAACTGGTCGCCAAGGACGGCTAGTTTTAATAATAAGTACAGTCGTGGAAAAAAAAAAGTAAACACCCCCTACTAACTCCTCAAAAAATTATCTTAGAAGAAAGTTACTGTTACCGAACGATTGGAAATAAAGTTTACTTTTAAATAATGTATATAAAATTTGCTTAGGGGGCACCTACATATTAAAACGAACCATAACTTTGTTTTTTTCAATAGCAGTACCCAATTCTGACAGCATAAATGAACTCTACACCCTTCAATTAGCCTAAAAACGAATTTTTATGCAATTCGTACCATAAGTTTCCGAGAAATTAATTATTTAAAAACGAACGTATTTTAAGGGCTGTATCCAAATTGAAGTTCCGTACTGGAATGTTAACCGAGAGAGCCGCTTCCTTGATCAAGGCACCTTAAGCGCCACTCAAGGAGTCAATGAAACATGTTAGATTACAGTACGGCAGAATAAATTTCAAAATGTCTACTCACTTCCATCATAGACGGCCCCTTAAACCATCATTTTGCCGTTTTTTAAGCATAATTTGAAAACTACTTGGAAGAAAAATGTGAAATTTTTGAATTTCCATAAAGCAGGACTTAATAAATCTAAATCCATCAAAAAAATTGTAGGTTGCAATTCATAATTTTTTCGAATATTAATTTCATAATTCATAATTCATATCATAAAATTATAAAAATTGCAAATTCAGCTTATTTATGTTTGGGTATATTAGTATTATTACCACAAAAAAAATTAGCACATTAGGAGCATAATTTCGGGAGATATAAATAAAAATATGAAAATATAATTTAACATTAGAAGCACTCAATTTTGAATGTTTATAATTCAAAAACTTATCATTCAAATGACTTGAAATTTGGTGTCTAGGCATAGTTTGAACCGAAGATTTGAAATATCTCGTTAAAATTGGGTATTGCTATTGAAAAAAATCAAGTTAGGATTCGTTTTAATTTGTAGATGACCCCTAAGAAAATTTTATATACATCACTTAAAAGTAGACTTTATTTCCAATCGTTCGGTACTAGTAACTTTCTTCTATGATGATTTTTTGAGGAGTTAATAGGGTGTGTTTACTTTTTTTTTCCAGGACTGTACATTATCAAAATGCATTGTTTTATTACAAAAAAAAAAAAAAAAAAGCTACAATACTTAATGACTTATTGGTACATGTATATGGCGTAAATTGGTACATATTCAGTAGGGTGACTCTATTAATTTCCGTGTATTTCTAATGAGAAGAGTGTATTTATCATTATAGAGTGTCTCATTTTTGGATGGCAAATATTATTTCAATCGAAATATAGAACATAAATACTACATAGCTTTGATAAACTTTAAAAATATATACACATTTAAAGTTGCCTTGTTCGTCCAGTTTTTGTTACATTAACCAGTGTTGATTTCAGGGGGTGGCCCGGGGGGGAATGTCCCCCCCCCCCGGAGGAAATTTTTGACTTTCTCTTTATTTTTCCAAGTGGTGATATTTCCCTTCGAATCCTCCCGAAAAACCTGTTAAGATGGAATCGCAAGGTACCGTTAAAAAATGCTGTCTTAAACTAGATATACTTGCATAGCATTTTTGTCGTCAATTACAAGGAAATGTTCCTTCTAAGGTATTAATCCGTTATAGAAAGGTTCAGTTTTTACGACATATAACAGCTTTGTATAAGTAAGTCTTACAAGCTATTCGAAAAATCGAACAAGTTAAAAAAAATTACGAAATTAATGTTTATTCTGTTTATTAATATTTAACCTTTCAGCTAACTTTTTGCACAATAAATGCGTGTCATATTTTTGTGTACAATAGTTACAAGATTTAAAAAAAAAAAAAGAAGAAGAAACAAATTACATAATTATTAATTAGCATACCGCTAATACTTGCATAATATTTATTTAAAGCATACCGGTAGTAAAACTTAAATTTTAATTTTGGTGCCATATATGAGATTAAACTGTAAGAAATTGTTGTTAAATAATTCCTTTTTTTTTTTTTTTTTTTTTTTTTTTTTTTTTTGTAAAATTATAAAATAACTGGTATAAATTTATTTCATTAACATTTTCGAAAAAATTAAATGCGGTAAAGTCTGGGAAACAGAACCTGTCTATAGCGGAATGCGGAATCCTCTCTTAAACGAAAAAAAAAATACGGTTCCAGCAAAAGCAGTGCACTGCGTGATACTTTCTAGGACGGAAATGTGTCTGTAACGGAATTTTTCTTCCACCTCTTTCAATTTTATATTTGCAGCTTTTAATATACTAGAATTGTTTTCATTGGGACCGTAAAATTTTTCTGGTTAGGAGAAGATTCCATTATTGACAGGTGCAATGTCAAATCACACATTTTTGGCTTATTTACTCTAATTGCATCAATTATTAAATTATTTAGATATTTTTAATTAGACTCTCAATTTCTCTAAAATGTATTTAAATTATACCATAAAATATATTTTTTTGCTTAATATTAATTGTTCAATCTTAACAATAAACATAATAATTCATTGAATGTATCATATCACGATAATAATTTATCTAAATAAGCTTTTCCTATCCAGTGAAATATTATTCATTATATTTTTGAGTTATAATATTAATTTCATGTATCATAAATAAAACTTTTTCTGTTACAAAGTTCTATCCCATAAAATAAATATTATTACTTCCTTATTGTGAAATTCTAAATTTGTGCGTTTCTTAATTAAAATATGATATATTGTTATTATTCCGTTCACTCATAAAATATCTTGAAAGTTAATCCTTTCAGTAATAATCCATTTGTTTATCCCGTATTACATAAATAACTGCTTTATCTAAATGTAATTTTCTCTTGGAAAAACCAAATTCATTTATTGAATGATAAATTGATTATGCTGTCAAAAATATTATTATAATGGAGTTTGAGTGGGTATGGACAACTGAATTAAAGGCACAGAAATGTTTTCATACTTGATAGTTTAAAAAAGATTTAGTTACTGAAAATGTCTAAATATTTCTATGCAAACTTTATAAATTACATCCGGTATTTACTTGTTCGCTAACATAAAATATTTTATTTTTCTTATTTTATTGTAGAATGCTAGGGAAATTTCATTTTCAAAGACTACCAATAAGCAATTAGGTGACGCTAGTTCTAGACGACACTGTGTCAGGCTAATCTATTGCGCTTTTCTGTCTTGATTGTTACAGATAAAAATCACAGCTTAAATTGAATATTGGATAGGAATTATTTTTGATATTGAATTATGTCAAAACAGTCGAAATTATTTTCTGTTATCCAAATTAAAAAAAGAAGACGTAGTGAAGAACCTTTAGTACAGTCATCTGTTGAAAATCAAAATAATAATTCTCAACTAATCTTGAATGAAAGTGAAACCTGTAATGTGATAGTTCCACCCGCGATATCTTCGTGTAGTACTGTTAGTGGACAACCTCAACCGAAAGATAAAAATGTTGGACGCAAGTTCAAATATCAAAAACAGTGGGAAACTAAATGTGAATGGCTGCATTTTGATCGAACTCGTGGTGGTGCATTTTGCAAGCTGTGTGAAAAGCATTTAAAAATGATGTAGAGGTATTCCAAAAAACAAGTGGAGTATTCATATCAGTACCCTTCACAAATTTCAGGAAAGCAACTGGCACTACAGGAAAACTTGAAAAACACTCAAAATCAGACAAACACTGTAAATCTGTTTTTATGGAACATGAAAGATTACAGAATTTAAATGCTCCTATACACACACAAATAATCCAATACAGCGAAGACGAAAGGGATAAAAATAGACAAGTTTTATCTTCTTTAATTAGAAGTGTGTATTTTTTAGCTAAAGAGGAGATACCCCACACTACAAAATATGAATCCTTAGTTCAAAGAATTTTAATGAGAGAAAATGAAACTCTTCGCGACTGGGTTAAGTCTCAAAGTAAAAGATCGACTTACATAAGTAAATCAACTGCTTCTGAAATATTAAGCTCAATAAGCACAATCTTAGACAAAGCAGATGACAAAATACTTAATGGTAAATATTATTCTATAATGGGAGATGAATCGACGAACATAAACAATCAAAGTGAGTTATCACTAATGGTGCGGCACGTCGTCCATGATCCAGTTTGCGAAGTAAGAGAAACATTTTTGTGCATGATATACTTAGAAAGAACTGATGCTGAATCAATATTTTTAACTATAGATAATGCTTTAAAAAAACGAAATATGTCATATGATAAATTGGTTTCATGTTCTTTTGATGGTGCAGCGAACTTCAGTGGTAGTATAACTGGTGTTCGGGCTCACATTTCAGAAGCTAAACAATGCGAAGTGCCTTACATTCATTGCAGATCCCATATTCTATCATTAGCTGTCACTAATTCAAGAAACAAGACTATAATGATTAAACGATTTTTTCACACAGTTAAAGATATTTATAAACTTTTTCATAGTTCTCCTAAGAGAGGAAAAATTTTGCACGAAATACAGAAAGCTTTAGAAGAACCCGTTCAAATCATACCTGAGGCAACGGATATATGCTGGCTTAGCAATTACCGTACTGTTCATGCTGTATTTTTATCCTTTAAATCGATTATGATTGCATGCGAACACATACACAAGGATGGTGCTGATTTAGCAAGTTTAGCTGGTGGTATTCTCTTGGAAATGATAATATTAGTTTTATAATCAGTTTAGTCGTTATGGATAAAACACATAATGCTGTATCGAATTTAAGCAAAATTCTTTAAAAGAAAACTCTTAGCATTTCATTTCTTCCCCAACTTGTTTCTGGGACAGTTGATCACTTGCAAGAAATTGCCAATTTTTGTGATACTGACAATGATAATAATGAATTGCACATTAAAATTAAAGATCTCGAGAGTGATGTATCAGAAATTAAGAGCATAAATTTTAATGACACGAAAAAAAATTGCTTAAAAGTGCAAAAACTTTTATAGAAAAAATTATTCATCAAATTAAAGAAAGATTTAATGATAAAGCACTGCGCTTTATAGAACTATGTGCATTTTCTCGAAGCTTTGGAGAATTTGTAAAAATAAATGAAAATCAGTGTAAGGAGCTGTGCCATCTTTTTGGAATTCAGGAAGAGGATGCAGCAGTGGCAGATCTCCGTTCTTTTAAGTACGTTGCACACAGTAATTTAGATGATACCAGTTCAGATGTCGCTTCTTTCATTTTAAAAGCTGATATTGGATACGAAGTTTTGAAAAAAGTTGCCGAGTGTGTATTGTGTGTACCAATTTCAACAGCGAGTGTAGAAAGGTCGTTTAACACAATGAATAGAATTATGACAAAACTTAGAAATCGCATGGGGCAGGATACTTTACAATCGTGTATTAAAGTATCTATCGAAGGTGATGAGGAGACAACAGATGAATTCATCGATGCAGTGATCACACATTATGCATCTTCGAAACTAAGACGCATTCGCTTAGTTTAAAGGTGAGCAATTACAAATTTAATACTGAACTTATGCGATTTATCAAAAACAGTGCTTTATAAAAAATAAGGACTAGTTTTATAAGGTAGATTTGATGGTTTTACATATAGAATATTATAATTACTATTTAGTACTTTACAGTAACTGAATGTTATACACATTATGTGGTATTATTTATTTAAATTGCTATTAATATTTTATAAAATTAAAGTATTTAAAAAAAGAGTGAAATCTCTATTTCTTTAGTGGACATGATTGTTACGGAAGATTTGTTTTTATTAATATTAAGAAGTTATACTTAAACATAGACGCAGATAGAAGTATACAAATGGGGGTTCAATTTTAAATTTTGAAATGTTACATAACTTTTATCTTTCATAAGTTTGAAAATATTGCGGACATTACAAAATAATTAAAAAATTAAGAGAAAAAAATATATATATTTCATCTACAGTAAAAGGTTTTAACATAGTAGGGCGTCGCCCAACCATATTCTCCCCCCACGAAAAAAGGGAGAAAAATCTCCCTATTCCATTTAATACTGTCCGCGTCTATGTCTGAAAGCATTATTATTAAATAATAAGTAAATATCAAACAATAAAAATTTGTTATTGTATTATTATGTAAACTTCGTTTTTGTGGTAACGAAGTTTTATAATTTAATTGTGATTTATTGCCATTTTTCGGTGCTGTTTCATGAATAACTGTATATTAATAGAAATATTTCAGTGGTAAATCGTAGCAATGTTGATTCAAAACTTTTATAAAATGGGATATTCAAATCCTGTATGCAGGGATGTAGTGGAGGGTATACGGGGGTATACGCCGTATACCCTCTGGATTTTTTTAAGGAACACCGTATACCCTCTGTTTCTCAAGAAAGCTATAGTATATGCACTCTAGGGTATACGCTCTGCCTTGAGCGTATACCCTCTGCTTAGAGAGTATACCCTCTGTTTTTTTTTACGACTACACCACTGCCTGTATGGCAAGTTAAACTGTAAGATATAATGAGATTAAATGAAAAACAAATGACCATAACTTATATAAGTTATATTTAGGAGTGACAGTAACCTAAGAATGCCACACTTATTTTTATTCAATAATGGTTTAGACACAAAAAAGTACAAGAATATCTTAAATTAAATAGAATTTTTAAAAGTTTTTTAAATTTTCAATTTGAAGTTAAAAAATAGAAACTTATATATAGCATGATCTATGGAAACAGAAGATTTTCAAAATCCCGACTGCAGAGATACTTGTTAAGACGGAAACTTTTTCTGATCGTCGGCGATTCCGCTTTAGCAGGTTTTAGTATATTAATGAAATCAGAGAAAATTTCATGTTGGAGTAGTAGTGTCCCCCCCAGGGATCAAAATTCCCCCCCCCCCCCCGGAGGTAACGGTCTGGATTCAACACTGACATTAACACATTGTTATAGCCACAGTAAAATACACTTAAGAAAATTTAATAAATGAATAACCTACATAAGAAATTCACATATCTTCTGAAAACAAACTACTTATTAATACGAGATAGAAGTTTGTTGAAATAAGTATTATACACACATACAATATAGTAATAGAAGATAACTTTTGCTTTTTTTCATATAGGATGAAAAATCAACTAAACATCTAATTAGTTCCATTTATATAAAATTCTTAATTGAAATTACATTAAATAAGAGAAAGCAAAACGCTATCAAAGCCGCTATCAAAAATATAACAGAGTTTAAGAGACTACGGGGCCGGTTAACTGACAAATCAACAAGTCGAAATTAAATTTTAAAAATCAAAAAATCCGACTGCGTAAAAAGCGAACTAATTATTTTTTTCTCATTAATGTGAAACTATTTTTTATACTACTTACCTAATTTTTTTATTTACTTGTATTGATGACTTTTAAGTTGTATTTAATTGTTAGTTCCCATATATAAACGCTGTTTTGGTGAGGCCTATAGATATTTATGATGGTTAGAGTTCCAGTAAAGCTAGAGCTCCTACCTACACAACTTCCAGGTTGTGTCATATTTAAACGGAGCTTCTGATTGTAAAATAGTCAATGAAACATCGTCTTCATTCTGAAAGATCTATCCAATGATATGCCACTCAATAGGGTGCGTAAATTTTTTTTTTAGTGTCTACCGCCATCTTGTATTTTACGGCCGCCATTTTGAATTTATAAAAACAAAACCTAGCCTATAACCATAAAGACGAATCGGTAGAGACCTCATTCATTAAAATCCATCCAGCCATTGGGATGTTTCGAGGGTATAAAGAAATCCACATACCCAGATACGCGTGAAACACATAACCCTTCTTGGCAGTCGGGTAAAAAGAGGAGGGGATTTTGAACTGTTTTTTGATTACACATACTGTATTTTATATTTCATTTCACTACCTGTATGAGATTTTTGCGTAGCAGTAACTAGAGCTTCACGTACAGTACTGGTACGCGTACCATAGTTTGAGAACCCCTGCTTTAGTGTGTCCCTGTTGATGAATGATACATTCTATGCACGCGCGATTCTACAGTAAGCGTTTTGTAGTACACCTCAGTGTACAAATTTCGATATACAGTAAAACTTCCCTAAAGCGACCACGTTCCGTTCCAATAAAAATGGGTCGCTCCGAGAGGTGGTCTCTTAATGGAGGTCATGTTTAAATCCAGATTTTAATTGTTGAAAAAAGGTAACAATTAATGTTACTAAAATTTATTTTTCACATTAGGAAAAAATATGAAAATTTAAGTATCAAAACAAAAGTTAATTACATAAGTTAATGGCTGCAGAGTTTAAAAAATGAATACATTGACGTTTGCTTTGATTTTACGGTTTTATCTTTTATAACTTTTATTTCCAAGTCCTTTCGAAGTTCAGTAAATAAATGCAATTAGGACGGGAACAAATGATGAGGATTACATTAATTTATCTATTTCTTTGAGAGTTTTCTGGCAGAATAGGTCAGGGGAATTTATTAATCGTCATCCTACTTTGTCATCAGAGTTAAATTCATTGTCTAAAAAGGCACAAAGGGGTTTAAACACTTAAAAGTTACCGGAATAAATAAAAATTCTAAACTTAATTTAGAAGTTTGATGAATAATACGCTCTCCGGAATTATTATTCTAATAAAACCTTCTTCAAGCGACTAGGGAAAAACGCAATTTGTTTCATTTTCTTCAAAGAAATGGGTCGCTCATGGAGGGAGTTCAACTGGGGTAGTCTCTGAATGGAAGTAAAATTAGTATTGATTCTATGGGAATAAATTTCGTTCCATGAAAAAAATGGTCGTTCAGGTAGGTGGTCGCACACGGAGGTTTCACTGTATTTAAAATAGTGTCATATCATTAAAATACACCGCAAACGATTTTTCTCAATAGACCGTCATGTAACGGAATTATTTTGAATGTCCCTGTAAATTAACTATAAATGCTACACACTACTTTTTCAATACCGAATATTCTATAGTAAACCTCAGTAACATGTATATCAATTGCATGGCAATCTGAGTATATGTATGCGAGTTAGAGCACCGATAGGCAGACAGACAGACAAACTGGATTCATAAACACTTTTCAACTATGTTGGAAAGTGTACAAAAGAACAAATTAGAAATGACTAATTGCAGATAGTACTCAATAACAGACTACGTAGATATTATCAAATGTTAACAACAGATAGAGTTGAATCGATTGAGTTGATTAACTTTTAACAAGTTAGAAAATGTATATTCATTTTTAGTGATAGAGTAGTCTCTTTGCTTTTCAGATAACAATAAAAGCGCTGTTACAGAAAAAAATAATAATAAGATGTCACAAAATGCTTGAAATATGCTTCAGTTTTTTATCAATTGATTCAAATAAACGATCGAAAATGATATTAACGCTGTCACCTCTTCACACCGTGTTGTGGCAGTATGTCGAAATCGATTCGATATCGGTGTAGTTGCAAATGGTAAACATTTTGAAAACATTAAATGTTAAATTATGCTAAATGATTCTTTTAGTTACAAATATCAATCTATTGAGATTTTTTTAAATAGTCATCTATTCTCTATCATATTAATTGCCCTCTAAATCTTTACAGAAGTGCCCTAAAATGAAATGAACGTTTTATAAAATAACTGCTATTGATGTGATTCTTCCAGGAGACTAATGTGTGACGTCGTAAATTTCTTTTCCTTGTTTTACTTCGTAATATCATCGAAAGATGGCGCTGCACTGTAATATAGCTCAAAATAACTTTGCAATTTCTAAACGCAAACTGATTTTTACGTTTTCACAGCTAAGTAGAATGAAGGTTAAATTTTGATCCATTTTTATTCGTTACTTTGAATGCTCTAACAATCTGAAATAGAGCAGTGTCATCTATCGGTGACATCCGGAACTAAAACAATGAAGCATAATAAAGATATTTCCGACTTCATACATTAATCTCTTGCAAGAAACAATTCAATATCTGTCACCATTTTCTTATTATTCGGTTTTGTAAATTTTCAGTCTATTTTAGAGCATCGTGTACTTTCCACTCATAATTTGCAAATAATGCGTTAAGTTAAAAAATGTTCCCAAATCCCTATTTACTGAAAATCTCATAAAATAGCGAATTTGGATTTGTGAACAACTTTTAAAATTTCACTTGAACCATAAACCTCGAACTTGGCTCATTTACATCTTTTCTCCTGAACAGTGGCAACAGATAGCATGCAGACGATTTCCTATTGTTCTTGAAAGAAAGAGAGTCTCACCAAACTTCCTTGAACTCATAGTTAAACCCTTTTCTGAGAGACCTTGAAAAAGAGAAATCGAAGGAAGCCCCAAGACGTGAGGAAGAGTCGGTATTCTACTACTTTATTTGAAAAGTCAAGCGCTGACTTCCGAGTTTATTTTTAGGAGGTGTTAATGACGTCTCTCTCAAAAGTGGGCTAAAACAGTAAGTGTAAATCAAGTGTGATATAATATTACGAAGGAAAGTTGCTAATATACAGCGTAATTTAAAAAAAAGATTACACAAACTTTAAGAGGCGGTAGTGTACTAAAAAAAAAAATATATCTTTTTTATAGAAAACCAGCAACGTAAACTCCCCTTCTTTTATACTTTTTTTAATAAGTCACATTTTAACATAATTTCCAATATATATGAAAAGCAGAGGCGCCATTTCAGAACTTTCTTGGGGGGGGGGGGGGGGGGGCAAAGTTTTCTTTGAGGGCAGTGGCATATCCAGGGGTGAGGTTCGGAAGAAAGTGGGTATCCTCTTCCCCCAAACGAGAACCGATAAAAATTTCCGTTTTAGGCAGGTTTTCATCATAGCAGGTATAATTTCAAGATACTGACTAAAAGAATTGTCCGTTATAGGCAGTTTCTCCTTTTTATAGTATGCCTCTGAAGAACATAGGTATATTAGTTTTACTATATATAAAACTTGTGAAAACGAAACCTGTCAAAAAAATTCTTTTGCACACAGAAAAATAAATCAAGTTTCTATGAAAAAAACACCACATAATTATACTTGCTAAGACGGAAACCTATCTAAAATAGAGCTTTTTTCCTGGTTTTTCGACTTCTTCTTTGCAGGTTTTACTGCAGGGGCCTCGAGCCATTTCAAGAGATTCTTGGAGGGGGGAGAGGGGGCAAAGTTTTCTTTGAGGGGAAGGGTTTGAAATAACGTGCTGGGTTTTACTCTCTTAACTTATTTCACAAGCATAGGATTTTTCATGGTATGTTTTTTAATTCTAGTGGAAAATCGCGGGTTTTTTTTTTTTTCTCGTGGAAAAAAACGAGAATTTTGTCAAAAGGTTTAGGGGGGGAAAAATTAAGAATTTAGTCAAAGAATCGCGCAAAAAAATCGAGAATTTCGTTGTGGTGATGGTGCAATTCAATAGCAAATTTCGTCAATCGGCTACGAGGAGAAAAAACGAATTTCAACAAATGATCGTAGAAAAGAATCGCTAATTTCGTCAATAGGTCGCAAAAATATTGTGCATTTTGGCGAAATGTCACGGAAAAAAATTGTGAATTCCATTAAACGATCACGGAAAAAAATCGCGAATTTCGTCAAATGGCGGCGAAAAGAAATCATGAAATTCAATCGGTCATGAGATAATCAGCACAAAAATATGATCAACAAGTTACGAAATTTGCTAATTTTGTAATTTATAGAAATAAAAAATTTTGATCAATGACTTTCTGACATAAAAAAATTCCTTAACCATTTTCTGCCTTCCTTTTCAGACTTTGATCTAAATTCCACACAATTCAGAAATCTGCAAAACCCTTGGTCTCAGGTAGAGACTATTCTATCGGGCAACCCAATTTTTTCCAAAACCGACACGACCCGACCCGTGGCACATATCGAGGCGGGTTGACGTTCCATTCTTTTTGTTTCGGGTAAGGTTGACTTTGACCATTTGATTACGGTCGGTACAGGCAATTCCATCGTAACTGAAGTAACATTTTATCATCGAATTTTGTTTTCAAATCTATGTAGAAAATTTACTAATAAAGCTAGAACAAATTTTTGCAATTTAAAATATTTCTTACGAAGGACTTAATGCCCAAATACCTGCAGATTATTTCAATCTCTCTTTGAGTCCCAAAAATTGCAATTCAAAATTCTGTAACTGACGTAACATAAAATAGACAAACATTTTTTCTGCCTTCATTGAAGTGTAAAAATTATCAAAACTATCCCGTTAAAAAAAAGTGATTTAATGTTCTCAACAACACTAAGTAATGCCAAATTATAACAGTAACTTGTTTAATTAATTTCAGAATAATAAAAAAGAAAACAAGTTGGAAATTGCTCCGTCAAACGTGGCAAATGAGGTGCGTTCGTACTATAACTAGTTTTATAATTATTTTTTGCACCCCATATTGTACTGAATGTATACTTTTTTGCACTTCATAAAGCGCATAGTCTGATACATCATTAAAATGCACTTCCAATAATTTTTTCCCATTCCCCGTAATGTAACGGAACACTTTTGACTGTCCCTGTAATTAAACTATACATCCGATTTTCCTAAAATTTGAAATAGCTCAACAAAACTTTGCAACAATTATATCTTTAAAATTTCAGACCATTCGGAAGGCTGTAATATCATTAAAATGCACTTGCAATAATTTTTCCCATTCCCCGTAATGTAACGGAACACTTTCGACTGTCCCTGTAATCAAACTATACATCCGATTTTCCTAAAATTTGAAATGGCTCGACAAAATTTTGCAACAGTTATATCTTTAAAATTTCAGATCATTCGGAAGGCTCTAATATCATTAAAATGCACTTGCAATAATTTTTCCCATTGGCCGTAATGTAAAGGAAAACTTTTGACTGTCCCTGTAATTAAACTATACATCCGATTTTCCTAAAATTTGAAATGGCTCGACAAAATTTTACAACAGTTATATCTTTAAAATTTCAGATCATTCGGAAGGCTCTAATATCATTAAAATGCACTTGCAATAATTTTTCCCATTGGCCGTAATGTAAAGAAAAACTTTTGACTGTCCCTGTAATTAAACTATACATCCGATTTTCATACAATTTGAAATGGCTCGACAAAATTTTGCAAAAATCATATATTTGAAATTTCAGACCATTCGGTTGGGTAGTTTTTGCTCTGTTACATGCGGACAGACGGACGGACAGACGGACGGACTGAACGACGACTATAGGTGCTACGTATTTATATAATTACGAACGCACCTAAAAATGACATTTACACGTGTAACTGACGTAACTTTTATTGCGTAACTGACATAACATTATAACTTTACAAAGACAATAATGGTACTTAACTTAGTTTGTAAACAGTAAGTTACAATGCCTTTTTATTAGGATTTTTCTATAGAATATAAAAATATCAAGTTTTCCAATCATACCCTTAAATTAAACATATTATAAATTTGATTCCCCCCCCCCCCAAAAAAAATGATGATTTTCTGTAGAATTGCCCTACATATACATCCTAGCATTTGTATATTTTATTCTACCACTTTTTGAAAATTAATCTCTGCCTTACACTTATATTAACATATTTTGAAGAGAAATCTACCAAGAGAATCAAAGAATTATTTTTGAAATTGTGGTACGCTTGAATGTAAAAGTAATCGCCAATCCTGCCCTAGAATCAAGAAGTTACTTGTTTCGTGCTAGGATTGGGTTTTCACTACATTGAGTCAGGTTCGTGTTGAATATTTTTCAAACAAATTCTGAATATTTTCAGATGAAAAAAACTATATTACGTGAACATTAATGAATATATAGGGGAGACCGGGGGAATGGCGACACCTTAAGGGAATTTAAATTTTTTCACCTCGAAAAAATGTTTATTTTTTAATAGTAAAAATTCTAAAGCTGAATTATCATCTTTAGTATCTGTATAAATTTAACCGTAATCATAACTGTAAAGTAAGCATACATAAAAAAATATTTTTTAAACCTCTGCACAGTGGCGGGATTACCCAGGACACTGGGGTAATTCCGCCACTGTACCGGGGTAATGCCGCCACTCTTTAATGACCTAGTACATGCATCAAATGGATACTAGGAAACACACAACCTACTGAAAATAGTTAGAAAGCAATGTAATTGAGTAGAATAATGGTTAAGCTTACAATTTACTTCATAAAGTCACTCTGCTGAATCGGCTCCACTACATTAAAATGAGGCCATTTCTCACCCGATTTGCATGGCGGCGGCATTACCCCGAGAGGACAATATGGCGGAAATCCCCAAGCAAAGCCGAAAGAAGAACCGAACTTGTTCAACACATTGCATCAAAATGTCGGCGAATGCATGTAGATTACGGGTCATATTATCTTAAATACCTAATGTTACAATAAAAGGTGCTTATCTCTACTCATTTGAAGCTCCAAAATAATAAGCAACTAGATGAAAACTACATTTTTCACTAGAACAAACTAACGACGTACAGCAAAGTCACTCTCACTTTAGGCCCTGTTTATATTGTTGGCCGCTATAGTGCAGGCACATTCACTATCTCAAACTGCCCTTAGTTTTTAAACTAGATGGGGTGGCGGCATTCCCCCGGTCTCCCCTACATATATTTGTTCATATGCAGTAAAACCTCCCTAAAGAGATCACGTTCCGTTCCAATAAATACTGGTCCCTCCGAGAGGTGGTCTCCTAATGGAGGTCAAAATTTAAATCTAGATTTTATTTGTTGAAAAAAAGATAACAATGTTACTAAAATATATTTTTCACACTGGGAAAAAATACAAAAATTTAAGTATCAAAACAAAAGTTAATTACACAAGTTAATGACTGTAGAGTTTAAAAAATGAATACATTGACGTTTGCTGATTTTACTGTTTTATCTTTTAAAACTTTTATTTCCCAGTCCTTTCGAAGTTCAGTAAATAAATGCAATTTTTTTTTGGATGGGAACAAATAATGGCGATTTCATTAATTTATCTACTTCTTTGAGAGTTTCCCGACAGAATAGGGCAGGGGAGTTTATTGGCCGTCATTCTTAATTTGTCACCAGAGTTAAATTCATTGCCTAAAAAGACCCAAAGGGGTTTAAACAGTTAAAAGTTAGCGGGATAAAAAAGAAAAAAAACCTAGTTTAGAAGTTTGATGAATAATGCGCTTTCCGGAATTATTTTTCTAATAAAACCTTCTTCAAGCGACCAGAAAAAAAAAACGGAATTTTCTTCAAAGAAATGGGTCGCTCATGGAGGGAGTTCCTCTGGTATGGTCTCTGAATGGATGTAAAATTACTTTGAGCCTATGGGAGTAAATTTCGTTCCATGAAAAAATGGTCGTTCAGGGAAGTGGTCGCTTAATGGGGTGGGTTTCACTGTATCTACATAAAAATAAAATTAATATTAGAGATATAATTCAAGATAAATTTGCTATAGGTAATTGTATTAAAATACTAGTATGCTTCGACCGCTACGCTGGTCAGTTTCTCCAAACGAATTTTGAATCGAATGTCGGTGAAGTTACGAATGCCACTGGCTATTATATTTTCTAATGTGTCAGGCAAAATTCGGGAAGTTAAGGTGTCTTGTACCTTTTAAACTCGACGAAATTTAACGAAACAATTCAAAGTTTGAATTAGTCTATCTTCAAAACTTTTTATGTATAAACAAGAAATTTTGGATATTGATTAAACAGATTGGGCTTTGTAATATGGTGTCATTAGAAATTTGTTAGCCTTTTACACAATTTGTGTATTGTTGAAATCAAAATAGCTCTTTCTTTTTTTCCAGAAGTCATTGCGCGCATGATATCTTGAGAAAGTATATGTATGGATTGTCATGAAATTTGGTAAAGATACTAAACATATATGCGTGTTTAAAATGAACTACTCTTAGGCTACAATTATGAAAAAAATATGAAAAAAAAAATATTTTGTAAAAAAAAATTTAATTTTTTTATTTTTAATGAATAAAAATAGTCATAACTAAAAATATTACCATTGTAAATACTTAAAAGTAGTTCATTTTAAACACACATATTTGTTTTGTATCTTTGCCAAATTTCATGACAATCCATACATACTTTCTCACGATATCATGCGCGCAATGACTTCTGGAGTACAGAAAAGAGCTAATTTGATTTCAACAATACACAAATTCTGTAAAAGGTTAATAAATTTCTAATGACAGCATATTACAAAGCACAATCTGTTTAATCAATATCCAAAATTTCATGTTTATACATAAAAAGGTTTTGAAGATACTCTAACTCAAACTTTAAAGTTTTTCGTTAAATTTCGTCGAGTTTAAATGATAGGACCCCCTGAAGGATCAAATATTTTTGTTCATCATTTATAGTAGAATTCGGAAAAGAAGATATAAAGATATGCAACATACTAAAACCATCACTGGAAAAGTATCTAAGTCATTTACCATCATGAAAACTATCATGGAAAACTACTAAAACCATCCTTGGAAAAGGTTAATCTCTTAAAATTGGGCTCACTTTCTTAATTCTTGAACTTCCCTCTATAGTTATATAACTAAGCAACGTAGAACAATATGATATATTCGAAAATGTTTACTGAAAAAGTAACTAACAATGGAAGTCTTATCCACATCTGTCCAGTAGAACTTTTGAACAAGGCTAATCTTTCAGAATCGGGTTCACCTCATTATAGAAATTTCCCCCTTAATTCTTTAACTAAGCAACATACAGCTTTATATTATATACTAAAATCTTCTCTGAAAAAATGTGTAACTATAACATTTCAAGTTCTATTGAAATCTATTTAGCAGTATCTTTCTTAAAAGGCTAATCATTCATAATTGGATTTATCTGATTATAGAGCTTCCCGCTATAATTCTATAACTAAGCAACGCAGAACTATATATTATATACTAAAACCTCCCCTTAAAAATTATCTAACTAACAGTCCAAGTTTTATTAAAATCCATTCAGCAGAACTCAAGTTATAAGCTGCCGGAAAGAAATTCTCATTTGCATTTTATATAAGTAGATGGATTAATTTTCTTTCATTTCGGGTTAGGTTGCGGGTTAATGAAATTTTTTGACGGTTTTCGGGGCTGTTGGAAATTACAGTCCTGCATCGGGTCCAGTAACCCGATTTTACCCGAATTTGAACCACTGGTTAGGTCACGTCGGAATGAACCGATTTTTCAAAAGGCAGTTCTGAATATTTTTTTTAAGGCTGTTCTTAACTGCTCTGCTCAACAAGCGCAAAACGTTTTGACACATTTACAAATTCATTTTTTAACGGAAAGATATAAAATTGGAAAGCCTGGCCATGGAAGCGATTTGGAATTGAACTGTTTTTTCCATTTTTTGATCAATCAATTACCTATTGAGTTATAAGCGATTTCGATCACGTGACAAACACGTTTTTCGTCCGCTCTTGAATGCTCTTTTTTCCTTCGCGCGGAAATTCAAAACGCCCACTTTGACACTATTTTCTGAAAGATCCATTGCGTTTGCAAAAAAATGGAAAAAACAGCTCAATTACATAGTTTCTGAACAACAACACCAGCTAGTTTCATGCATTTTCGAACAAAAATAAATTAAAACTTATGTCAGAACATTGTCCTTTTGGATCTGAGAACAAACACCCTTAATGAAAAAGCTATATATCTGAATATTAATAGGTGCATATGTGTTCTTTTTTTTGTACATAAGCTATAAAACTGTAGACTACTTTTCCATAAATGTAATAAAATATGGATTAAATTTCTTTCCTTTTGAGTTTGGGTTTGAATATTTCGGGTTTGGCTTGCAGTTTGTCGGACTAGGGTTGGGATTTGGGTTAACTAGTTTTGTCGGGTTCAGGTCGGGTACAACCCGATCCACGTAGAACTCTAGTATCAGGGTGAGGAGATTATTAAGAACGTACTGTATGTAATATGATTTAATAAAGTAAATGATCTGATAGCGTTGTAATGATTGCAATAAATATAATGTGACACTAATTATGAAAAATAAAAAATTCAAACAATTACGAACTTGAATTAACCTCCTTCTTAAAAAAGAAAAAGAAAAATACCCACCTGAGGGGTGACGATTTTCATTTGATCATTTTGTATACAGTTGAGAAGCAATTAATAGAAATTTTTCTCACATATCTTTTTAAACTTAGCCAAAATATTCATTAACGTTAAATTTCTCGGCCAGAGAACGTTAGAATAATCAAAGTCACTAGAAAATATTGTTGATAATTATTAGTTTTTATGCCTAAAGTGTTTATTAATTGCAAGTGTTTTTATTGTAATAAAATCTGACGAGTTATTTTAACTTTTCAGCAATAATAATAAAAAAAAAAAGAGTCTGACTTGGGATAATAGATAAATTTTCTGAAATATCAAATTCCTTGGAGGGGGCAACGGCTAGCCTCCCTCAAATGGCGCCCCTGAAGTGTTTATAAATTCAGTTTGTCTGTCCGTTGTCTGATTGCCGTCTGTTCGCTTTCAATTGTGGTACGCGTTTTAAAATTTAACTATTGCTTTGCATATTACTTGGTGTGTATAAATTCCATAGATGATATACAATGCTGCAGAAAAGATCCGAGTACATTTCGTTTATAGAAGGAAATTTCTTGACATACAATATTACTATACAGTATACATACAAATCTGTTGATCACATACAAGCAGGGCCGTGCGAAGAGGGGGGCGAAGGGGACAGTCGCCCCGGGCGCGGAAATTGAGGGGGCGACAAATTTATACTACAAGCCTGTTTTTTTTTTTTTGTAAAAAAAGAAAAATTATATATATTTACATAGTGGGAATTTTTTCTTAATGAAAGTACGTACATTTTTCGTTTCAAAGGTATTGCATTGTCCTTAACCCCAACACCGAAATACAAATTTATGGATTAGGACTTCTTTCTTTTAAAAACTTGTTTAGGATCTTTGTCTTAATCTCTTTTGTTAACTTTCTCTTTTCTGAGTCTGTGCTTGTGGCAAAAACATATACTCTCAAACTAGCATGGGGTTTCTTTCTTGGAATATGGAAGGGTTCCAAACTGTTATGCTGTACTGTTAGACACATTTTTTCTACATCCATTTTCCAGATCCCCTTTTCCTAAATATAAATGCAATTTCCTCTTATGTTATTTAGTTTTTTTTTAAATTTCTTGAATTAAAATTAAACTTAAAGTTTCAAAATAAACGCGATATATCTATTCAATAGAAATTGTTTCTGTTTCTGCACTTTTCAATTTTGTAACACATGTCACAAAGAAAAGTTGGGGAGGGGGGGGGGGGGGCAAATTGAAAATTTGCCCCGGGCGTAGTTTTTTTTCTCTTCGCACGCTGCTGCATACAAGTCTGCACAAAAGAGTTCGAATATTTTTCCGATTATTAACGAATTGCTGAAATTAGGTTTTTAAATGCATTATGCGTTTTCTAAATAGTTTATATAGACATCACCTTTCACCTTAATAAACTCTGAAGTTTTATTACAGAATTCTGAAAGTGTTGGAAAGTGTTTCATAATCTGCACTGGGCGAATGATTGTTCGGGGGTTTTTCTGGGAGTGTGTGTGTGTGTGTGGGGGGGGGGGTAGTAAAACATATAAAGTACTTCTGGTTAATCTAGAACCTTGAAATTTGGCACGAAGAAAGGTCTCATAACACATATAAAGGAAAAAAATCCGAAACTCATGAACTTATAATTCTATGTCAAACTCCTCAATTCCCATAATCGGGAGTACTAACCATTTATAAAAAAAAAAAGCATAATATTATTAATTCATTGATAAATAAATAAAAAAAAAACAATTTAATATAATATAAATAAAACACAACTTTAACAGACATGTAATCGAACAAAACTTAAACCGCGGAAATTATCGGAATAAATTAAATTTAAAAAATCAAAAAACTCGACTGCGTAAAAAGCTAATTAATTATTTGTAATCAATGGGAAACTATTTTTTATATTACTTATCTATTTTTTTATTTACTTGTATTGGGGACTTTTAAGTTGTGTTTAATTGTTAGTTCCTATCTATAAATACTGTTTTGATAAGGGCTATAGATGTCCATGATGGTTAGAGTTGCAGTAACGCTAGAGATCCTACCTGCACAACTTCCAGATTGTGTCATACTTAAACGGAGCTTCTGGCTGTAAAATAGTCAATGAAACACCGCCTTCACTTTGAAAGACCTATCCAATGATAGGCCACTCAATAGGGTGCGTAAAAGTTTTTTTCGTCTCTACCGCTATTTTGAATTTATAAAAACAAAACCTATCCTATAACCATCGTACTGTTAAGACGAATCGATAGAGACCTCATTCATTAAAATCCATCCAGCCGTTGGGATGTTTCGAGGGTATAAAGAACAGTGTTGAGTTCAGACACTTCTCTCCGGGAAGGATTTCTGTGGCTCCGGGGGGGGGGGGGGACATTATAGAGTCCCGTGTGGAAATTGTTCTTTTTGACCATTGAAAACCCAAAATCTCAAATTTTCCGGGGGGGACATCTTATTGTTCCGGGGGAATGAATGTCCCCCCCCCGGCCCACCCCCTGCATTCAACACTGATAAAGAAATCCAAATATACCCAGATACGCGTGAAACACATAACCTTTCTTGGAAGTCGAGTAAAAAGGCTGTTGCTTGCTGTAAGTAGCGAAATCTTTGATGATTTTTTTTCGGCTATTCCGAAATCTAACT
The DNA here is from genome assembly GCA_963932465.1 of Maratus speciosus. Taxonomy (NCBI): domain Eukaryota; kingdom Metazoa; phylum Arthropoda; class Arachnida; order Araneae; family Salticidae; genus Maratus; species Maratus speciosus. Next base: position 59,144,671 of record OZ010798.1, read on the forward strand.
AGTTGTTTTCGATATCATCCGAAACCAGGAAATTTTCTTGCTCGTTTAATATCTATGATAACTCATAAAAATTTCAAAGACTTTGGACAATAAGACATTTTTTCTTTGAAGTTTAAATGTATTCAAATGTTGGCGATTAAAAAAAAAAAAAAAAAAAACTCGCTAATTACAAGTTTTTTTTACTCATATTTTCGTTCAAAAATATAAAAAAATTCTGCATCCATTTTAGATATATTTAAGTCGCGGTCGGGTCAGCTTGTATAACATAAAGCTTTTTGCAAAAATAAATAAATAATGTATAAATAAATGAATAAATAAATAAAATAAATAATAAATAAAATAAAAATAAATAAAATAAATAAATGAATAAATAAATAAATAAAATAAAATGAAGCAGAAATAAATAAATAAAATACGTTAAATTACAAAATATTCGACGCTATAGAAATTAACCAATTATTAGAAAATAATATCAATCCAATATTGCTAAATGAAATTATCAATAAAAGGGAAGGGGGGAGATAAGAAAACATAAGATAAGAACATTACAATAAGAAAATGGAAGTGTACACAAAAACAAACATTTTTTGTATAGAAACCAGAGTCACAATCTATTCATTCAGTTAAAATTAGAGGTGGCTTCCCTTCAATCTGACCGCAGATTTTTGGTCATAGCTTTAACAACAATGAAGTTATTTTAATGATATTTGAAACAGAGTTAGCTTGATGTGTGATAAATGCAATGAAATCACGAAAGGTGATAGAAGTACACTGCAATTCAGTTTGTGAATCACATGTAATGTCAATAATTTTATTCCAAAAAGTGGGTCAAGTAATTCAGCACTGATTGTATGCGGATGGTTGCCACTTCATGAGATATAAGGAAAGTGGTCCCTCACTGTTAAAAATATTGCAGCATTCTGGCAGGTCATTCGACCTTTTTTTTTGAAAAAACGGTCTCATAACCATAATTTAACTATGTTCTGATCATAAAATGGCCAATAATATGGTCAGAATAGTGTTAAATTCACGGTTGTGTAACCGTTTTCGGAAAAAACGGTCAAATGACCTGCCAGAATGCTGCAAATTTTTAACAGTGTACCCTCGTCGAATCAGCGCCAAATTAGGCGAACCAATTTTCGGAACGTATTTGATATTAGATGCGGTGCACCAGCGTTGAATTCAGGAGGTGGCCGGGGGGGGGGGGGGGATTAATTCGATTACTTGGTTTATCCACCTCAACCCGAAGATTTGAGATTTTATGCCTTTTAATCGACAAAAGTGCAGATTTCCTTACCGGAACTCTAAAATATCCCCCCAAGAGCCGCAGAAATCCCTCCCACATGTCTGATGTGTCCAAAATTATGTCTGAATTTAACACTGGGTGCACCGACCGAATCACCGTGTACTTCTGACACTTTTTTGTGATTTTATTACATTTTGCACTCAACAAGTTAAAACTGGTCTAAATAATTTCATTGTTGTTAAAGTTATGACCAAAAAATACTGGTTCAGATTGAAGTGAAGCGTTCTCTAATTTTGATTGCAGGAGTGGGGTCCTATAAAAACTTGTTTGTTGTGTTGTGCTGTACCATCTCTCGTAAAGTTTCTACACGTTATACCGAAATACTCTGTACATATTATACAAATTTTAATGAATTATGAGATTTTTCAAAAAGCAATTTGATTAATTTTTTCCCCAATAAGAAGCTCTTACAACGTTATCGTAGTTTAGTTTGACATTGTTACTATATCAAAATTAAAGACAAAGAGAAAAAAAAAAAGCTTGCTGCTGTTAAAAGCGCATATTAAAAAAAACAAATCAAACTGATATTTAAAAGAAAAAAAGAAAGAAAAAGTTCAAAATATATTCAAATTTGTTAAATAAACCAATGTTTTTGATTTTGTAAGAATCTGTTTTGCAAAAATCGATTCTTACAAATTTTGATTTTGTAAAAATATATCACAAAGGCCGATACAAAATTATATTAAAACAATAAAAACTTCCTAAAAAAAACGCAATAAATAAATAAATTTCGCCATTTCGGTGAAAAGAAGGTTGGGGATGAGATACACTTAAAATTATTTGTGGATCCATGAAGACGAGAATTGCGCTGGTGCTGCTATCTGTTGCTCATTATATAAAACAAATATCAAGCACATATTTAAACACTATTTTAATTCTAATAAAAAAAAAAAATAATTACTATCAGGCTTCTGATAATATTAATATCAATAACAATAATTACAGATGACTCAAAATTACTAGTTAAAGAAATATTAAATGTTCATCCATTGAATTAAATAAGTCAGTTTCAAATAAAGCTAAGTTAAGCAAACTTAAGTAATGAGATTTAGTAGTGCTGCCCTCTGATGCTTATAATTAAAAATAAATATTAAATTACTATTAAAATTTTTGCAAGTATTTTTTTAATCTATTTATTCTTATAAATATATTTACCTGGCGTCCTTATCACTGGCACATTCAGCGTCTCCACTTCACTTCGTGTGGCACATTCAACCAGCGACATTTTCCTACTCTTTTTTGAACTATTTCTACCAGGGGCGCGCCAGAAGTATCCGGCGCCTGTGTGCAGAACTTCACTTAGCGCCCCATATACCCAAACCCCTCCTCCCTACCCCCCCCCCCCCCCCAAAAAAAAAAAAAAAAAATCAATAACTATAAATACATACCTGCCAAGCCAACCTTCCGGGGTTTTCTCCAGGTCAAATAAACAAATTTTGAACCTGATATTTTGTTTAATGAAATGTGCCTTGTTTCTATGGGGTTCTTTTTTATTTTATTTTATTTAATAAATTAAATTTCTTGTTCAAAATATTTTTGTTTGACTTTAAAAATAAGGAATGTTGACAGCTATGTAAATAACGGACATCCCTAAAAAATGGGTGCTTCAGCTGCTTGCTACCTCCCACCACAATGGCATACCTCCTAAGAAATTAGCTTTTACCATCTCTCCCCGAATTTTTAAGCGTTAGTCTTTATTTATATTTGTACTTAAAGCAGTTCAAACAAACTTTAATTAAGAAATATAAATGTGTTCAAATAATTAATGGTAGCACCATGACACAAGGAAAGGGGTGCTCGTAATACGGTAAATATACATAAAGGTAGAAAAATGTTTTCTCTAATTACGGAGCAAATTATAATTTTTTTATTGTAAGATGCGATTTAAACAATTACCACACGTACATCATAATTAGGGGTGCATTTTTAAATGTTTCCCTCGTCCTAGAACGATTGGTTTTATATTAACAAATATAGAACCGCTATGCTGCTTATATAATAATTGTCAAAACGTATCTTTATCTTGTCACATGCTTAACCCTTCCTTCTTTTTCGGATTTTTTTATCTTTTTGATTTCAATTATAATTTTTTTTTTTTTTTTTTTTGCTGAAAATTAATACAGTGAAACTTCTTTTAAACGCCACCCCTATTCAAAGGCCACCTCTATTAAGGGCCAATATTTTTAGGAACGAAAATTTTTCCCATAGACATAATGCTAAATTTACTTCTATTAAGGGCCGCACCTACCCCTCATAAAGGCCATTTTTTTCACATGTGCCTTAAATCTTAAACAGGTGTATTGAATTTCTGAACCAAAAGGTAAGAGTTCAGCAGACAACTGCACTTGCAACAAAGAAGGCAGGGGGAGATGGGGAGGATTTAGAAACACAATGAAGGACGACAAACATGTGTTCCTCACACTTTGTTAGACCTTTCAACCTGTAGGGGTTGGGTTGGAGGGAAAACTTGACCCTTTGTTGTGGGCCCACAAAGGATAACAGGTTATCCAGAAAAACTGATTCCACATTTACTAAAACTGTGAATGCATATTGAAGCACAATTTTTGCACTTGTGTGTAAAAACGCTAGCATAAATAAATGAACTAATATCTCATTCTAAGGCATTAATAAATTATGCAAATTTAAGTAATTTGTTCCATAAAGTAAAAAAATCATGAGAAACCAAAATTGTCTGTGAAAAAATTATGAAAAGTAAACAAAATTCAATAGAAAATGTTTTCAATCATATATATAGAGTTTGAAAATGTTAATAAACAGTTTTTTCACCTACATAGGTTGTGATTTCCTTATTTTAGTTGGTTTTTTTTTTGTCACCCCTATTCAAGGGCCACACCTCATAAGGGCCAATTTTCGATGGAACGGTATGTAGCCCTTACAGAGATGTTTCACTGTATTATGTTCTATCCCGAATACGCAAACGCAAAATGATTTTGTCATTAAGCAAGTAAGCAGCATTATCCTAGGTCAGGATCGGCGAACCTTTTTACGTGCGCGTGCCAAAAATTCACCAACAATATCTATCAATGGTGTAACGTGCCACATTTTGACATAAAATAATTTTGCAAAGTACGATGTTTATACAAAACGCTAGTTAAAAAATCAGATGCTATTTCTCTGCATATTTGAATAAACCATTAAATTAAAATTTTAATTCGTAAATATGATTCATTTTTAAAATAATTTTCACTATGATAAGGAAATAAAAATACGAAATTTTATTTTAGAAATTTTCGACCTTATTATTTTATGCATCTAGTTATGATTATCCAAGTTGCATTAAGCATTGTATCAATAAATTATTGATGAGATTTTTACTGTTGTATGTTCGATGGAGAATGCTTTATACCTGATTCATATTTTGATAGTTTTATAAATTGGATCCATTTGCCATCTTACTGAAGGGACTGTCTAAAAAAATTAATTTGAAAAGTACAGCATTATAAAAATCATACAGAAGGGCAAAATACATGTCGCAAACGCTGCATAACATCGCAAGAAAAGAAAATTCTTTTCATGCAAAAATAATTGCCTTATTTGTGATAGTCTGTCCGTATGAAACAAAATTTTATTCATTATAATAGAAATTAAATTTCATCTGTATAATAATTATAAAATTTATTTTTTCGCGTGCCAGAGAAATTGTCTTACGTGCCAACTCTAGCACGCGTGCCATAGGTTCGCCAACCCTGTCCTAGGTCATATAGTTTTTCAGAAAATCGCACTTTTCCGTTATACATAAACTTTACTTTGCGTGCGCTCAGTGAGGAAATTAGGGGGAGTTCGAGGTACTCATCGTCACGAAATCATCCAAGGATTGCTGATAATTTTCAAAAAGGATATTGGATAATTAGCAGATATTAATTAATAACCTTTCTAGATAAAGGCATCACAGATCAAGGCGGCGATGCAACTTTGCAACATCCTTTCAAGGCGCATTTGTCACAATGTCAACTTTAAACTTTGTACAAGGTCTTTGTTTTAGGTAAGGCGAATCATAACGATAAATAGTCACCCTTTTTCATTCCCATTGAATTCAATTATTGATAAATATTTAATAGAACAATGGCAAGTTTTTTACAAAGTCAACGCTTAAATTTATTGTACGGAAATTTTTGTACGCGAGTGAAACTCGCACTTGACCGATTATTCTTTGTTCAAAGCAAATCTAATAAATACAATTGAAATTTCCATGAAACGTAATTCAGTTTGAAGTTGTTCTAAAAAATATTTTTACCTCCTGAACAACATGAAACTTTCTTACATATTCATGGGCTCGTTTTTATGCGTAAAAGCATAAAATGATAGGCGTAACTATTAAATTGGTTTGGAATCGAATGGCGCTTTTAATTTTTTTTTAAGCATTGCATTTTAAATTACATCCTGTATTACTTATTTATTTTTCAGTTATATGTAGCCGATTAATTTGTGCTTTTTTCGGTAATTTACATGGGAACCGTGCATAACCTGGGGCTTATGTTGCTTTATCATTGTGCAATACAATTACATTCAAAATTGCATTTATTCATGTATAGGGGGGGAAAAAACCTTTCCTCCTTCAAAATTACGTGTTATATTCTATTTCAAATCATTTTAATGCTATTTTGATCAAAATGAAGGGAAAACAGAAATCATGTTTTCCTATTTCAAATTAATTACATTCATATTTATGTCGGCGACGTGTTGATACGGCGCCACTCAAGAGACTGAACGATGAATTTGCTTTCAGTTCGATTTTCTTTTGTGACAGTAGGGTAATTTTTTATTGGCTTTTTTTTTTCTAATATTTAGATATCATATCTAACCTGAAAAGAATATTTTCTGTTTTTAGCCAACGAGCATCAGTTTGAGGTTTTTTGTCTTCTATTGTGTACGAATATAAAAGACACGTTAGTGGTTTTTCTATTTATTTTGTATCATGAACATTGCCCATGCTAAGGTTCTGCTCTGCAGATTTACGAAGTCAATTTCATTTCTAAGTAGATATAATTGTCATGTATAGTTATTCTGATAGAAAGCAATCAAGCAGTGTTTCCCCTTTTTTGTATAAAAGCACCGAATACTGTGATAACTGTGTCAAATTTTTAATCTAATCTGATTTTCAGGGACTCACCACAAAAGATTACTACTGCTAATCAGAAGGAATCGATTATAGTTTAAGATATGCACCTTTTATAGGAAATTGAAAAACATTAGTCCATTTTTCAGCAAATAAATATTAATTTCGGTAAATTTCCTTTTATTTTTTTTCTTAAAAATGCGTATCTGCAAACTATCCTTTTTTGTGTTAACACTATTTCCGAATCATAATCCTTACCATATTTAATCGAAGAATTCTGCAATTAATTAACATTAAAATTAGGCAAAGATTACTATTTAAAAGGAGTGATAACTAGAAAGTGGAATAGTTGACAGCTAAGTATATGCTGATAGATATCATTTAATTTTTACTTTCTTCTATCTTTACAAGAGGAAAGTATTGGATTCATGAAAATTTTCGAAATCCGGTTTTCGACGGATTTACACGTTTTAGGGGTTAGAGAACCCGAAAAACATGTTTTTACAAAATGTCTGTCTGTGAGTCTGTCTGTGTGTGACACAAATTTTGTGGGCGCTCTAGCTCAAGAACTAAAGCACGGAATTTAATAAAAATTTATATTCAGGTAGCCCCTGATCAGAGTTGGGCAAAATACATCGAAAATTCATTTTCGATACAAAATACAAAATACATTAGTTTTAGAACCTAAAATACAAAATACAAAATACTTTTCGAATTTTAAAATATCCAAATACAAAATACATGTATTTTCAAAATACATTGAAAATACAAAATACATTTAAAATTTTAAAAGTTTGGGCATAAGGTTACAGGTCTGCACCGGCCGTGCCTGGCAGGCCAATTTTCATTCAGAAACCTCTGATCGAGCCGGACCTGGATTTCACTCTTTCCGGGTCAGGCACGGGTTTTATGTTTTTCTGAAGGCTTGGGCCGGTCAGGACCTCGACATCATTCTTTCCGGTTCGGGCCTGACTTCTTTTTTTACGGGCTGAATCGAGGCTTAGTCCCTTGGGGATGAGAATCTTATACAGAATTTTTAATCTTTTATCATCGGTTTTTCATAACAGAAAATTTGGCCTAATTGGATCAAGAAAACGTCCTGATAAAATATGGCAAAATTTACAATAAAAAAGAACTGGTGGGGATAATCAAGATTCTGAACTTCATTCTTCATAGAGGTCTGCACTGTCCAAAATTTTCAAGCTCGGTCCCGACCCAACACGTATGAAAATGTTTGGCCCGTCCCTGCCCGGTCTGGCCTATGCAAAAATCAGTTTAATCTGGCACGGCCCAACAGTTTTTGCACAAAATGTATATTTTTAAAAATCGCCATTATTCTACAATTAAATTGCTAAATTTATTATTTTTAAAGAATAGTACATATAGTATCTCTAGGCAATGAAGTTAAAGCACAGAAAAAGAAACTGTGAAAAAGAACCTGCCTAAGACGAATCATGTGTAAAACTGAAAAATGTGTTGATCCATGCAAAATGAATATAATAACACACGCGAAAAGAATACATTTACAACAAACTATGTACCAGCTAAGAACGAAACCTGTCTATAACGGATATTCTACTTTCCTGTCGATTCCGTCTTGGAAGATTTTATGCTATAGCATTTTTCATATATTTAAGTCTCCACACCATGGAATGTGGATTAGATTTTAAATGATAACTAAGATTTTTCCATACAAATACAGATACATTTAAAAGATAAATATCGCAGTCCAGCATGTTTTCTTAAAAATGAAAAGTATAAACATGAAAAAAAGCTAAAATAAGTATTTTTTGTCAGAATTCCTCATACGAGACGATTTTTAACCATATTGGCGTAAAAATCAATATTTTGTTGAAATTCAGTTGGACCGGGTTAATCAAGGTTTTGTACAAGCTGGGATCGGGCCGAACTTTTAGCTTTTATACCTGGCTGTGCCAATATTTATTTATTTTTTTTTTTTTTGTACAGGACGGGACGGGCTAAAAAGATTTTTCTACGGGTTGGGCTCGGGTCGAGACCTGTTATTTCGGGCCGTGTATGTTTGCGTAGTAACAGTTAGACAAAATAATAGTTTTTTTCATTTTAAACAATATAGTGAAGTTTTTTTTTTAAATAGGTTAACAAACCAGCGATGTAGTGGAGGATATACGGAGATATACGCCGTATACCACCTGGATTATTTTTAAGAAGCTCTGTACACTCTCTGTTTAATCAATAAAGTTACAGCGCCTACCTCTGTTTTCACAGACTAAGAGAGACTGCTCAGATGAGGATATTAAGAACATAGATTCCCCCTCCCCCTCCCGACAACTCTTATTAAGGATTTTAAAAGTGCAATTTTTTCAGCTGGAACTGAATCCGCAGGAAACCGTGAGTTTTTTCTTACGATTTCAGCACTGTTTCAAACCCATCCCGCAAGTGTCAACTAGAACAGACCAGAACTCGAATTAGGGTCAAACCAACTCGAACCCGACCCACAATGAAAGAATGAGCTTCCACCTGACCCAAACGACATCTCTGGTTGATGTGCGTTCGAGTAAAATCTGGTTACTTACTTGGTGCAGAACAGTAATTCACGTTCATTTTACTTAATTCCCTTAGCTATTTAATATCGCTCATTTTGACGTGCAATACACGATGGATGATATATTAAAATTTCGTGATGATAGCTTCATTTTTACGAAAGTTAACGCTTATAAAACCAAAAAAAGGTTTATAGTATTGTCCTGTTGAAATCGAAACGTTGTCACCTTCAAACTAAACCCTTTCTTAAAAAAAAAAAAAAAAAAAAAAAAAAATTGAAGAAGAGTGAGCGAGATTGAAAATCGTAGCATTAGTTCAAGAGTTATGCATGGATATACACGAATTGCATAACCCCCTTTGTTGGAAGTCTGTATATATATATATATAGATAGATAGATAGATAGATAATTCATTAATGCCTCGATCACTGCAACTCAAATATGAGTGCTTCACATGAATAAAAAATAAGAAATAATTTAAAGAGAAATATAAAATAAACAACATGCTAAATGTTTTTGTTTAAGACCTAGGAATATCATAATATGCGGAAATGACACCAAATAATATTTTTTCTTATTTTTTTCTTTTAGTAGTGAGCTTTAGTAATGATCTTTTAGAGTTTAATAAATTACAAGTGCCTGTAATCAATGCATCGCTCTTCGTCGTGGTCTGTCTTAAAGTTTCATCAATCTTGAATAAGTGATTTTATTAAAATGACTTTAAATTTTCATAACGTATTGAATATCTCATTCATTTATATTGTAAAACTGTATTTAAACACATACATACTGTATTTGTAATAATAAATATATCAATAAATAGAACTATATTTATGTAATAAAATTCATTCTCCATTTAATAAATATCACGAGTGGGGTAAATTACACCCGAACATTAATACAATGAATACAAAGGAGCTATAAAAAAATAATGCTTCAATCAATGCATAACCGTTATAAAACCAAAAATCTTACCTTTAAATGAGTTTTAAAGTTAGTTGTGGCTTGAAAAGTTTGTCTTATAAAAGTAGACCTTGTTTTACACATGCATAATGCGTTAACTTTTTAACAACATTATCAACAGAAATTATTTTTTTAAAAATTCCCGCCTAATACAGCGCAACTGTATTATCCCAAATAATTAATTCACTTGATACATTACCAGCGGGGACTGAGTCATTCTTTCATGAGTCTCCTAAATAACTAACTGCAGTATATTTCTATGGTATTTAAAAAATAGAATACACAGCAATACTCTAAATGATTCTTCCTGTTTATCACACAGTAGTTTTTCATTCTCATAGCAACGTTAGAACTATAAAAACTAGAACGTTTTGTAATCATTCAGCAAAAATACTTCAGCAGAGCAGATGCATTCATTATAATCCTAAGACGAAACAAAACAGTCAGGCACGTATTTTGCTTTTGTGAATCTTAGATTTTGCGGTTTTAAAAAAGCAGCTTGAAATCGACAGAAATGTATTTTGAGTATTTTTAAAATACAAAATACTTGGAAAAATCATTTCAAAATACATTACCAAAATACTTTCCTTTAGTCCATTTAAAATACAAAATACAAATGTATTTTGAAAATGTATTTCAAATACATGTATTTTCGATATTGCCCAACTCTGTCCCTGATGAAAATTGGTGCTGATTAGTTTTTGGTGTAAATCGCTCAACAGGTGGCGCTGCTATGCTGCATTTTTCCCGATTTCCGCAATAGCTGTATCTCAAGAACTAATGCACGGATTTTCATAAAACTTCAGGTTCCGTTAGTCCTTGACATAAATGGATGCTGTTTACGTTTTGGTGTAAATCGCCCAACAGGTGGCGCTGCTAGGCTGCATTTTGCAGGATTTACACGATTTCTGCAATAGCTCTATCCTCGGCTCTATCTCAAGAACGAATGGACACATTTTCATCAAACTTCAGATTCAGTTACTCTTTGATATGAAATGATGCTGACTACGTGTTGGTGTAAATCGCCCAATAGGTGGCGCTGCTGTGCTGCATTTTGCACTATTTCTTCAATAGCTCTATCTCAAGAACTAATGAACGAATTTTCATCAAACGTCAGATTTAAGTATAACTTGATTAATATTGCTGCTGATTATGTGTTGGTGTAAATCGCTCAACAGGTGGCGCTGCTATGCTGCATTTTTCATGATTTGCGCAATAGCTCTATCTCAAGAACTAATGCATGAATTTTCCTAAAACTTCATATTCAGTTAGACATTGACATAAGTTGATGATAATTAGGTTCGGGTGTAAATAACCCAATAGGTGGCGCTGCATTGCTGCATTTTGCTGGATTTACACGATTTCAGCAACACCTCGAGAACTAATGCACGGAATTTCATCTTTTTAGAATTCTCATGATGAGCACAGATTGCCATTTAATTTGGCACTGTGATAGCGAATTTTGAAGCATTGACATGTATGAGATAGAAGAAAGTTTTGTGATGGCCACAACATACTAGTTTTATTTTGCTAAATAAAAAAAAATGCTTTAAATTTTGCAAATAATGTACGATATATAAATATGCAGATTGGAGTGACAGGGGGGGGGGGGGGAACGGTACGATTGTTAGTAGCGGTACCGCAAAATACTAGGGCTCCGGTACTTTTTTGTTAGAAATTAAGCCCTGATCGTCAGTATGTCTATCGCTACCAATACTACAATAAGATACAAGTGTTACATATTTTCAGTCATTTGAATAATGAAGTCCATCCATATTTGCCACCAGCTGCAATGCGCATCCTGTTTTCGGAAAGGTTGGAAAAGCCTGATCTAGAGCAGGGATGCCAAACACGGCATTCCTAGTTTCCTTTCCGAATTTGTAAAGTTTCTAGCTTCTTTTTTTTTTAATGTATTTCAGTCGCTTGAAGGCGCCGTTAAAACTTATGTGGCGCCCTTCGGCCGTTAACATTCAACTTATCTTTTGACACCTTGGCGCCTTTCGGCTTGAGACTCCCCCCCCCCCCCCAACCCTCCTAAAGCTACGCCGCTGAAAAACATCTGCAAATTTTATATATTTTTAAAATAAAAATAAATTCATAAATGTATCAGAAATAAACCACTTTCGAGTTTAATAAATTTAAATTAAATAAAAAAATTTCAAATATTTCAGCTTCGCCTAAAATATTTGGCGCCTTTAGTATTCTGGCGCCCAGTGTGCACACTTTGCACACTGGGTCGGCGCGCCCCTGATTTCTACTAGGATTGGCACTTCAAGGGTTCTCCTGCTTGTTAAGCTTGGCATTTAAGAAATTTTTTCGTAAGAAAAACATTTTCGATTTTCTGATACTTTCAGCGTTTTTTATTTTTAGTCCTCAATTATCTAGGTAAGGATAAAAATAGTTCTGCAAGAAAGTATTAGATTCTTTGATGTACAGGGCTATCACAGTTAAAGTTTCACGTTGAAACTTCTATAAAATAAAAAGTACTGTACCAAAACTTACCAAACATTGAAATATTTAAGGCTGTTCTCAAATCCAAAGAGGCAACTTTATGACATAAGTTTTAATTCATTTTCATTTGGAAACGCATGAAACTGACAGGTTTTGTTATTCAGAAACTGTGTAATTGAAAGACGTTTTCCGATTTTTTGTAAACACAATAAATCTACAGTACATATACATTTAACGTCTGAATTTAAAAACCCTTAAAACACCAAATAAAATAAACTAAGACGGACTTGAACGCAGTTAAAAAATAAAATTTATAGAGAATATACTTAAAAACAATTAAAAATACAATATGTAAACGTTTCGCCAAGCGACACGCAAGGCATCATCAGTACAAAAAATATCCATTGCATTTCAATCGACAGAACAAATCAAGAACAATTACAGTTAGTTATTTTAAAAACAAACAATATTCACTAGGGACAGAATGATGCTCGTTCTGTCCCTAGTGAATATTGTTTGTTTTTAAAATAACTAACTGTAACTGTTCTTGATTTGTTCTGTCGATTGAAATGCAATGGATGTTTTTTGTACTGATGATGCCTTGCGTGTCGCTTGGCGAAACGTTTACATATTGTATTTTAATTGTTTTTAAGTATATTCTCTATAAATTTTATTTTTTAACTGTGCTCAAGTCTGTCTTAGTTTATTTTATTTGGTGTTTTAACAATAAATCTGTCAGAAAATACTGTCAAAGTGGACGTTTTGATCAGAATTTCCCGACGAAAGCTGAAAAACCAGTCAACGATGTGAGAAAAACGCCTTGTCACGTGATCAAAAGTGCTTATAACTCGATAGGTAATTTATTTATTAAAAAAATGGTAAAATGTTTTCGATTCCAAATCGCTTCCATAGTCAGATCTGCCAATCTTATACATTTACGTTTAAAAATGTATACGTCACTGTGTCAGAAAGTTTCGCGCTTGTTTAGCAGTGAACTTGAGAATAGCCTTAAAAGAAGTCAAAAAATTTTATATCCTGAAAAGAAAAAAAAATCACTAGGGGGGGAATGGCCCTGTACTTGCATTCAGAACCAGGTATATTAAGCTTTATGAACACCCAAGTATTTATTCTAATTCGCAATGGCTTGTAAAAGAGATCAAAAATACCACTATGCAAGTTTTCACGAATGACTTGCCAAAGTACACCGAAAACATATGAAAATTCGCATGACATGTCATTGTCACGTGGTTCGCACGTCATAGTTTTTCAGCTATAAAGCTACCCACTTTCGGCAGGACCTTCAGTTGTCGCAAGTTGCAATGGACCTTATGCACGCGACCAGAGGTCGTGGCTAAAATTCGTCTGCTGGCGGTATTTACTGTTGAACATTAGCATAGCAGTCTGTGGAGTGTGAGTTATTAATGCTTGTTTGTTAAAAATACTGCAGAAAAATTCTTTGTTGTAGCGGTAGATACTTAATATATTGCAATATAAATTCAAAATGTTGTCTTGCATCCAAGAAAATTCCCTAAATTTGCAAAATTTTGGTTTAAATTTATGCACTCGAGCTGGATCGAAGCTAAAGTCGTCTGCTACTTGTGTTTGCGCATGCGCATAGAGACATTCTGGCGGTACAGTGGCTAGAATAATAGGTCAGCATACCGCCAGCTCTGGTGCCTGACGTCACGTGCATGAGGTCCATTGCAAGCTTTTATCTTTGAAAGACAAGCTTTACTGGTCGGCCATCTTGGTAGTTGGGAAACGAATGACGTTGCAAATCTTTATCCCTGATTGGCTGAATGTTGGAAGTTGGGTGAAAATTCACTGCTAGCGGAAACTTTTTTAGGTCTGTGGCTAAAAAAATTTTACTGTTTCCTGTCATACTGGGCATTGAGACAATATCTCTCAGAAAATCGGCTCACATCAAGTGTTGGCTCAATATTTACTCGAAAAATTGGTGCATCTGATAGCAGCTTCCGTCCCATGTAATTCCATCCCAGTCTTTCCGAAACCGCTGTCTTTAACTTATTGAATTTCGCCTTTAAAGTTTGGTGAGATCTTGCTAACAGTCTAGTCCAGGGTTCGATGAAATATATATCAATGGATATATGATATATATCATGATATATAACCAGTATTTATTTTCAAAATGTCATGAAGTTTGATATTTTCGCATATTTGACACTAATTTTCGAAATATTGCGTATGATATTTTTGATATTTTCAGCCAAAACAAGTGTAAATGAATTTTTAATTGTGTCATTCTGTAGATAAGAACTTTTGCTTTGACAGACCGTTTTTAGCCCCCCCTCCCCCTTCCATAAAAAAAAAAAAAATCTTTCCAAGCTTTACAGTTTAAGCTGAATTTTTAAATGTAGATTGTATAACCAATAACTATGTGGGACAATGTTTACTTATAACAGGTATTGAAAAATAAATTGTTTAATTTAGAGAAGTTATTTGCAGCTTTCATTAGAATTTTTTCTGGTTTGGTTTACTTTAGTTTAAACTACACAACAGGTTAGAGAATGAAAAAGCCCACAAGCTTACATTTACTTTCAAAATTTTTAATAAAATAAAGTATATTGTATACAATTTTATTGTATAAAACACAAAATTTTCTGAAAACTTGATAATTAATCTCATAGTTTATTTTTTTGCAAGCGTAAAAAGAAAATTGTGTCTGTTTTCAATTAGTTGATCTTCATTTTTGTTACATAAGTGGAAAAAAAAATACATTTAGAATATTGTTTTATTAAGTTTTTATGCTAAATGCAATATGTTTTAGTTTCTAATGTATAGTATGGGTCTGGAAATATTTATAATTGTCAATAAGTTGACAATGTTGAAAATATCATATATATATAGGATATTTTTGATATTTTCAAAAATATCATGATATTTACGAACCCTGGACTAGATTTGGAAAAGCCGCGAGTAATGACAGTAAAGAACAGTTTTTTTTTTTTTTTTTTTTTGAGAAACCGTATAATTGTTTCATTTTTTATTGAACGATCAATTTATAGTTTAGCTACTGGCAAAAGTATTTATTTATTTTAAATCAATTCGATATTTCTTGAGAAACTGTTCAGTATTTTTTCAGAAGTGACAATGGCAAATCTTTGAACGACAGAGCTTTACTGGTAAAATGCTAGTAAGGTTACGTGGGGCAACTGGACCATGATTTTACAATGTGACTCTGAAAATTCTGGCAATTCAGCTTCAAAAGGCTAATATTCATTTGAATTAAAGTCTTAACTTTTGTAAATGTATTCAGTTAGATTCCCTCTATCATACAGAAGAGTTCAAAATTACATTTTAATATCTAAAAATAAATAAATAAATAAATATATATATATTTCATCTTTCTTTCCTCATAGATCCAGTTCAGTTGCCCCACAAAATGGGGGAAGTGGACCAGGAGGGTCTATGTTCCACACGCGTTTTATATATATATATATATATATATATATATATGAGGACTCCAGAAGCCAAGGGATACAAGTGACAAAATTTAGATTTCGAGTAAATTGAGTTCAAAGTTAAACATCAATTGTAGTTGAATGACTTGGAATATGAAACTTTTGCTTATTTCTTAGTGGTCTTTGAACTCTTATTTCAATAACTGTAAAAAAAAGTGGAGTACAATTTTTTTTTTTTAATTTATAATTAAGCAATATTGATCGTCATTCGGCACTTGTACCCTTTGGCTTCCAAGCGATAGACAAGAAATGAAAAATTATGAAATAAAAAAATGATTTTACGAAAAATTTAAGAACAATGTTGATACAAATGAATGGAATGACAAAATTTTGTTTTAATATAAGTTTTAAAAATGAAAGATCATGAAATAATAATAAAAAAAAATATGAAAATTTTAAGAACAATGTTTATACAAATGAATGAAAGGACACAATTTTATTCTAATATAAGTTTTAAAATTTTATTATAAGTTTTGAAACATTGAAATCTTATAATTTTTTAACAGTTAAAATGCATTTATTTAACGTATAAGAAAGTAAATTCCAAAAGGGAAAAAATGACGCAAAACAGTTTGAAAATATGGAACAATATTCTTCTAGTGATAACATGGGAACAACACATCTATATTATATCATCCTCATCAGTTTCATAAGTACGATTAGGCTCATTAGCCTGATCTTCAGGAGCGTGCAGGTCTTCAGTGTGTCCTGGTGCCACTTGGTGAGGAAGATCTCAGTAGAAAACGCGGTACACTGATGGTACAAACTGCAATAGTTCAATGAGATTTTTTAACTTAAGGTACTTTAGTTCTGGGTTTCTTGTGTTATAGGAAACTCAGGCATCCCTAGGGCATCTTCCGGCACGGTTGGGCTTCACCTTTAGCTCGTGGAAAGGTTCTAATTCATCACCAGCAGTTTCTTTGTAGAATAATGTGAAAAAATGCAGCCACTGCATATTTCGGATACCTTTCACTGACTTTACAAAGAATGGTGCAAGTGATTCGATTAATAAAACTTAAATCTTTTAGCACTTCTACAGTGACGTTTTTGCTGGAATCATTTACAAGTTGAGCCCAGTGCTCTGGAACATACAGATCCCTTTTATTTCCCTTCTTTCTGATTTCTATGAGCCCAAAGTCTTGGTCACATTCATGGTAGGAGTGTCCTGAAATCAAAAAGCGATGATCGACTGTTTCTATGTGTGTATTTAGTATGATGTACAGCCAGAACTTCCCAATCAAGTGACTTTCATTTTATCCCCCACAATTGTCACTAAAAGCTGTAATATGCCTAACTTGAGAGGGAAGAGTCTTTATGAACTTCAAGAGACAGGATGCTATCTCTTTGCAACCACGAACAACCTGGCCTTCATGCCACATGTACATGTGAGCAGTTCCGCTTTCACGTTTATGAAGTTTCAAGTTATACGTTCGAAGTTGACGTAGGTAATAAGCCTTTGAATTGGTTACATGTGGAGTTGACGTGATTTTTTTACAAGTCAAAGCATATCGCGACCTTTGAATCATCCTTTAAATTATGAAATGCGTATTTGGCTAATCTGGCAGTTTCTGCTTTGCGAAGATTTACCGTTCCTTTTGAGTTTCTGCTTGTTGTTTCTTATCTGCGTTTTTATGATCTATTTTCATTTTGTAGCTTGTCACACATAACACATGTATCAGTCCCCGGTTGGTGAAAACTAAGACTCAAATGGGTGTTAAAAATGTGTCTATAGGAACTTTCCTTGACCGGCTCTACGCGTTTTTAATCAAGGCAAAAGTGAACATAGAGGTTGTATACATGTCTTTTAAATTGAGTTCTGGATTCAGGTATTTACGATTCGGGGTCTTTCCTCTAGTATAATGGCTTATGTATCGTGGAAACTTGCTTAAGTGTTCTTTGATGACATCAATATCGTCTTGCGGGTACGCCAGAAACTGTTTCTTCCTTTTTGGTTACTATGTTTCGCAACCGTTTGTTAGAAACACCGTCGTCTTTTTGTGCCAATCGCCGTTTAAATATGATCAAATTCTTGTGGGATTTAAAAAGTGATGAACTGGCCTTATATTTCGTTGGTTGCGGTTCAGCTATGTGGACGTCAACGGATACAAGTGCACTTATATCCCTTGGGCTCCAAGCGTTTCACAGTTTCGAAAAAGAGGTTAAGTAATTGACCCCTAGAACGCAGCGCATAATTACAAAATCACTTATATCTCTTTATATACAAACAAATAGACTTATTTCCAGATAGCCTGTGCACTTAACTCAATTTTTTAAATTTTGTCACTTATAACCCTTGGCTTCTGGGGTCCTCATATATATTGGGCATTAGGTTCTGTTTGAAAGAGTGTAAACAACTAAAAACAATTTAAACCAGGCAGATCATGTACATTACACATCATCTAAAGGGCGTTGTAAGGGAAACCTTTACTGTCAATGTATCTAAAAAAACACTTAAGGGGGTCCGGGACACAAAAATCTTCAAATTTTGCATCCCAAATGGTCCGCCAACTGAATACCAATAAATTTTAACAGAAAATTTTATGGTAGGTTTGCGCTAGAATTAACTTTCAAAGGTGATTCCGGGGCGGCTTGTAAGAAAAATCTAAAAAGAAAAATTTTCTAAAATAATATTGGCATTCAGTTGGCGGACCATTTGGGAGCCCTGTTAAAATGACATATAAATCATGTTTCTATCTGAATTAGAACAAAAAATATTATTTTTTTAGATTTGGTTTGTTTTCAAAATTTAGCTTTTAAGTAATGGCTGTCATGGAAATGACTTCTTGTAAAAATGCATTTTTCTTCATGATAGGTTTTTTTCACCAATTCTCGTATTTAAATTCTTATAACTCGAGAACCGTTAAAGATAACGGGTTCAAAGTTGGAACATATCTTTTTCAATTGTTTTACTTTAATTTTGATTCAGCATATTTGAAAAAAATATTTACTTTTGAATATATGATTTTTTTAATAAAAGTTGCACCACTTTTTTTTTAATTTTTTTCGTTAAATATTTTTAATTTTTTTATAAATTAATATTTTTTAAAATGCTGAATCAAAATTAAAACTCATATATTTCTGTTTATTGTTTATTTAAATGAAAAAAAAATTGAAATTCTATAAATAATATTCCGAGTTATAACGGTTTTAATTTACCCCACTATTTTAATTAATTTTTAATTTTTAATTTTTTCTAAAAAATTATGAGAAGTTTTATTATGTAATTTTGTTTACAAATGATAAGGTTAACTATTACAAAAAAAATCAGAATTTTAACTCAAAAAATAAAATTTATTTTAAATTGTGTCTCGGACCCCCTTAAAAATGAAAATATTAGATTTATTTATAGAAAAAACATAAAAATTAAGCAAGTACTTATGTACTTTAGTAATAAGTATAAAATTTAGTAATAAGTATAAAAGTTACATAGGTATTTTAAGGAAAAAAATAACAAGATAAATCAATGAATAAACGGCAACGTAAGGACTTAAGTAAGTATCTTGTTCCCTTTTTTATTTACCACAATGGAAGTTCGATATGTCCACTAAACCTGTGAAGAATGTAACCATATTTTTATATCGAACAGAACTATTTTTTATTCGTTTCGATAATTTTCTAATAATCTCGCTTTGCCTTATGTACGCCTCGTCATCTGTATCGTAAAATTTCGAGCTATAGCTATCACACTTAAGAAATTTGGTTTGATAGCCCCAACATGTTTTTTAAATTTTTATTATGTAATTTTAATAAAGTATTATGTAATTTTCTTTATTGCAAGCAAAAAACAAATGGGAAATTAATTTCCCGTAGTAAGAGAAACCCAAAAAGATATTTATAACTGTTGGGGTTATTAGATCCGATATGGTCCAGTTACCCCTGATCCATGTCCCAGTCACCCCTAATACATGTCCCAGTCACCCCTGATACATGTCCCAATCACCCTATTGTTGAAAAATTGATGGGGTAACTGGAACACCGGCCTTACATTTGAAACATGAAGTAAATATGTATGGATACCTAAAAATATTAATGTATTTATGTGTCTAATCTTTAAATAAAAAGATTGTTTAATAAAAGTACTTACCGTATTTTAATGAAAAGCCGAGGAAGTTCAACCAAACGGACGTTGTTTTTAAAAAAAGAAACAAAATTTTCGGCAACCTATCACAGCAAAAGCAGAGTTATGATTGAGTTGACACACGTTGTTTTAAGAAGTAGAGATGGGGGTGCAATGTTGACAAAAGCTAAAACTTAAAAAACATCAACGGTTTTTTATAAAATATCCCATGGCCCAGTTACCTCGTGGGTTCAGTTACCCAGTTTACCGTATCAATACTTCGAGCTCTCGAGTAGAGAACGCGATATTGCGCTTTAACCCTTTATCTACTGACGGTACTTATAAGTACCATTAAAATAACTTGTTATAAAATCATTTAATACATCGATTAGTTGTAATACAGTTTAGAATGAGTTATAGATACATTACTTTATCTTGTTCCAAAAGCATTATGGGTTACTCAAAACAAAAATATTTTTAAAAGGATGATTTCTTTTGCCTTTGCCTCTTTTCAGCTTTCTTGGCATTGGAGAATTTTTCAATTCGAAAATATTTCTATTGTAAGAACATTATACTTGTACATTTCCTAATTCTACAAAATACTAAGAAAAACATTTTAAATGAGAGATTTGAGTGGGCTTATAAATATTGCACAAAATCCCTATAAATTCAAATTTAATGAATCCTTCTAAAATCCTTCTAAAATTTATTAAATGATTATGTAAATTTTCTAATGTAGTTTAAACAATTCACGAAAAATGCTTTAGAAGATAAAACTTTTGTGAATTCATAATTCAGTACATAAAGGGTTATCCTGGTTGCGGATAGTGTTGAATAACACATTCAACATGCACTGTCACGAGTGATATTTTTTAAATCCCTGTTATGATGTCAAACCGTCAATAAACCTTTTTTTTTTTTTCCATAGTGATATCTTTTTGATTTTTTTTTTCCTTGCAGAATATAAAATCCCATGACCTTTATCATAATGTTTCCAAGTTTGGAAATTTTTGGTGCAGTAGTTTTCATTTCACAGAAATTTCAAAATGGAACTTTAATTATATCAAAAAATCTAATAGTACTTGCAGAACTGTTTTTATCCCTACTCGGATAACTATTCTTTGCTAATCTCACCTGATGATGAAAGAAGGTAAATGCACTTGAAATTATAGTGGTGTTATGTAATCATTATCTGGAGAAAAAAGAAGTAGATTTACGTAAATACAAATTTATCTAATTCACAGACACTTTTCAAAACTTCAGTGGAATATATTTTAATTATTATTTTGAAATAAAAGTTGATTCTTTGATCTTATAAATTTGATCATTTTAGGAAGGAGGACAATTTAAATAAAATGAAAATTTTCTATTAAATTACTTCATTTTCAGAAAGCACAGATCTTATTAGCCCCTTAATTTTCGCTCCCGTGATATTCACAGGCTGTGTCAGATTGTTTGATTCCCACCAGTATTAGAAAATAGTCTAATTGGCTTTATTATGGTATCATTTTACCTGTCATTAAATAACTTTTTCAAAAAAGTGGTGCCAATGAGCAATTTGAATTTTTAAACCGTAATTTAATGCGACCGTTAAGGGGTTATAAATTGTGTTGTTTATGTCTAAATAATTAATTTCACGGAATATTTCATAAATGATGGTTCTCTTTCCTCACACAGAGTTCCTCTATCTTATTTTTTTTCTTTCTTGAAATTCGAAAGAAATGTCTTTCAAAATTTAATTTCAATATAGACATTTTTACATAAAATGAAAGATATTTTTTAATATAAATCTCACACCGTAAAACTTGCACAGGAAATGTTATTTACACTTTTCATGGTTATACCAAGGTGTCAAATCTTTCAGAAAGAATAATTAAAATGGGCTACACACAATGTTGAGTAGCCAATGGTTTAAGAAGGTTTTATTTAACCCTTACAAAGGTACGGTACTTAACGTTGATTTTTTGTAAAGGTTTATTTTCTGATAAAAGGCTACTTCACTCAATTGGAAAACCGAAATCCCGTAACACAGTGATAATGTTACTACCATTAAGGCGTATCCCAGTCACAAAGATTAGTACTTTAAAAGGCCAATGATATTTCCTAAGCTTCTAAGTGACAAAAAAACTGGTCGTCGCACAACATAAAACAAGACGCCCTTTTACTCAAGGCGAATTGTGGGGGGATTATACAGGGAGATTAAAAAAAAAAAAAAAAGAAAACGTTTACAAAATGACGAGGCAAATCAGGCATACAGCAAGGATAAAAAATCACATAGGAGCATGCGGTCGCAAACCACTTATTGAGTCGCAAATACAGAGCGTTTCATCTTAACTGACCCCGCGTTGACGGTAATGATTTCGAGAAAAATAAAAACCCAATTTTAACAAGATATTTCAAATCTTCGGTTCGAACTATGCCTAGACACCAAATTTCAAGTCATTTGAAGGATAAGTTTTTGAATTATAAACATTCAAAATTGAGTGCTTCTAATGTTAAATTACATTTTCATATTTTTATTAATATCTCCTGAAATTATACTCCTAATGTGCTAATTTTTTGTGTAGCAAGAATACTAAAATAACCGAACATAAATAAGTTGAATTTGCAATTATTATAATTTTATGATATGAATTATGAAAAGAATACTAGAAAAAATTATGAATTACAACCTACAATTTTTTTGGTGGATTTATATTTATTAGGTCCTGATTTATGGAAATCTAAAATTTCACATTTTTCTTCCAAGTAGTTTTCAAATTATGTTTAAAAAACGCAAAATGATGGTTTAAAAGGCCGTCTATGATAGATGTGACTAAATATTTTAAAATTTCTCATGCTATCCTGTAATCTAGAAGTCTTCAATGACTGCTTGAGTGGCGCTTAAGATGTCTTAATCAAGAAGGGGGCTCTCTCGGTCAACAATCGTTTACTGAACTTCAGTTTGGATACAGTCCCTAAAATACACTCGTTTTTAAACAATTAATTTCTCGGAAACTTATCGTACGAATTGCATAAAAATTTGTTTTTAGGCTAATTGAAGGGTGTAGAGTTCATTTATGCTGTCAGAATTGTGTACTGCTATTGAAGAAAACAAAGTTATGGTTCGTTTTAATATGTAGATGGCCTCCTAAGCAAATTTTACGTAAGGTACTTGTACCCAATATGGACGGTGCTCTCAATATGGACACCCCTAATATCTTTAAAAGTAACAATTTTGATCGAGAGATGGCGCTACATGTACGTGAAGAAAAGCAGTTGAAAAGATAATTAAGACTGGAAAGTGCAAAAAAGCACGCTGTTCGCCATTTGGAAGGAAACTTGTTGTTTCGTGGTGTGCTGATCGTAATTACAGGTAAGTTTAAATTCTTATTAGACATTGTAAAATTACTTCAAATATTGAAAAGTGGAGTGTTTTAGAAAGCTGATAAAACATATTTTCGATTGCTATTGCATACATTGCTTAAAAATATTTTCTTTGTTTATTTATTACAAGATTTAGTAAAACTATGCCCGATTCCCAATATGGACACCTTATGTCCACATTGGAAATACAGCAAGTAAATCTTCAGATTCACAAATTTGTAAAATATCTGTTTAATGTCACCTGAACAATCCTCCAAGAAACTCCTCCAAGAAAAAAATCTCCTAAAAGCCCTTGTAGAAAAATCAAAAGAAGCCTCCCCTCAGTAGGGTATATGTTGGCGAAATCGCAGGTACCAGCGGTATGACTTCCTCAACAAAGAAGAGCTGGTACTGCTTCTTATGCAGTATTGATGCTGCTGTAGACATACGGCTATGCATCACATGCGGCAGATATGTCCATGAGGACTGTGTGGGACTTATCGCCCATGATGAAGAAGTTTTTATTTGTCCATTCTGTGAGGACTGAGTAATAACAGATGTAAATTTTGCAGACAGATGCAATAAAGCTAAGCAAAACCAACTATATTATTTCATAATATTTTGTAGTAACTGAGGTGCTTTGCATGGGTCTTCGAAGAGCAACAACCGAAAATGACCCCACCCCTATCTAAAGTGCACGTTCTGAAGATATTTACTGTGCCCCTTCCTCCCCCGCAATACCTTAAGATATATTTATTTTATCCCTCTCCTCTAAAATCCCTTGGAAGAGTGGCTCTTCCATACACCCTGTATAGTAGGTCAATAAGGAGCCACCTGTCCCTAATATGGATATGCATGTCCATAATAGGGACAGGTGGTTCCTTATATGGACAGTTGTAAACATTTTTTGTTTTTATCATTAAAATTAAACAAGAATAATTACAAGGTCGCTAATTTTAATAATGATAGTCAACAGTGCAGGAATAGTGGTCATATATTTTTGGAGTCCCATGACGTGTACACGGGGGTGAAAAAAATCAATTTTCCTTAGGGCGCCCATGTTGGGTACAGGTACCTTACCTCATTTAAAAGTTGACTCTGTTACCAATTGTGTGGTACCAGTAACTTTCGTTTACGATATTTTTCTGCAGAGTTAGTAAGGGGTGTTTACTTTTTTTCCCACGACTGTACCTTGTTGTGTGTGAAATGTGATAACATCACGAAAAGATCTGGAAAAACATATTGCTCTAGCAATCGATGATACCGTATGAATGGATCATCGCAGTCCAAAATGGGGGTGTCCAGTGCATACTGCTGGCGCGTGTAATACAAACTTCCACCACTTTTGCTTGGCGTTATCACATTTACAACAAAGGTGAGAATGTCTGTTAAATGTTTTATTTTAATATACTTTAGATTTCTGAAAGTTATTAACGTCAACCCAAATTGAGTTAGGATGAAACACCCTATGTTCCTATGTGATTTTTCATCCTTGTTGTATGCCTGATTTGTCACGTCATTTTGTAATTTTTTTTTATTCACCCCGTATACCCCGTCGGAATAAAAGTGATTAGCAGACAGGAGGTAAGGAGGCAGGCTTTCAATTGCACCTTCTGGAAAAATTTGTTCTCAAGTCTAAACAGATTATTTTCCAACACATTTTCAAAATCATATTTGTATATTTTTAAATGCACGAAATTTACCGATATGCTTATTCAGATACTAAAAAATCGAATACTTTTTCTCTTTTTTTATGAAGACAAAATATTATACTGAAAACGTTGTCAAAGTTGTTATTTTGAGTTGGTTTTAGCCACATCAATCAGGAAAAAGTTGTCATCTGGTAGCGATTCTATTATAATTCCAAATATATTATATATTTATAAATGGATGTTCGATTGAATAGAAATGTCAGCAAATTTAAAGTTTTTATGTAAGACTGTATCGGAAAGATTCATAAGTTGTTGGCATTCTATTCTTTATTTGGTACTTTTTGGTTAGCCGGGTGCAGTGTTATAAATTCTGTCGGCATCCCGAGGGCCAAATTTGAGCCAACGCCTTGCCCAAGGCAATCAATCATTCAGTTCGCAACCAATTATAGTTAAAATACGCCCAATTTGATAGCGACGACTTCTGACAGAAATAATACAAAATACCTCATATTTATACCGTTGCACGAGTCTCAAGAGAAAAGATTTTAACATCTAAATCATGCACTAGTATTCACGGCACTTTGCTCTTCAGGGGTCGCCTTGCGATAAAACTAACGCCCGATGTCCGTAAAGGATTAAATTCTCAGTTCCCATGTCAAAGGGGCCTCATTTCTCAAAAGGATGTAACTAAGACCAATAAATCAGGTCCCCGTAAAAGATTGTGTCTTCCTTTAGTTAACCACGCACTTTCTCTCAGCCTTTCATTGGATCCTGTACATCACTCCCGGCCCTCGACTACATGAAAATGCTACAGAGATCGTATGGAGCGATCCTCTGTACGTGTCGCTCGCCCTGCTGGATTCAGAAACTTAGAAACGATTCGCCCACAACTCCCGATGTTCCTGATCTCAACGAACATCGAGTCCGCGGTACGAAGTCGACGCGGGACAGAAACAACCATGATGCCGAAATTCTTTTCAGATATATAGATATGTAAATATATATATATATACATATAAATATAGCTTCTATATATGTATATATAATTTAAAGTTTATTAAAATCGCAAAAACTAAACAGCACTAATCTATATCAGGGATTAACTGAATCTGAAGTTTGGTGAAAATTCGTGCATCAGTTCTTGAGATAGAGCTATTGCGATAATCATGAATAGCAGCGCCACCTGTTGGGTGATTTACACCAAAAAGTAATCAGCACCAAAAATATATCAAGGACTAACGGAATCTGAAGTTTTATTAACACGTTCATGCCGGCGCCAATATTCATGTTTTTCGCTGTGAGGCGGCGCTCGAATGGATGTTTTGCTTTATCTGGCGCCTCGGTATTTTCGCTTATTCAGACACTGTGTGTGATAACACGCCCCTCTCATATTTATCGAATTGAACTCGAATATAACAAGCAGAGTTGATTGTGAATGTTTGAAAGTTCGTAAGAAGTAAGCAAATTACTTAGACATGATTTTATTGACTACATATGTACGAATTTAATATAAAATGTCGTACAATCTAGAGAAATAGGGACAACATGATATAAATGCATTTTCTGTAAGGTAGAAGCCACGCCCTTAGTGAATGATATTTTTTGAATGAAAACGAGAATTCTCGTTTCCCGTTGTGAATGTATTAAGTTTATAATATTGAATTGTTTTTTTAATTTAATTTTCGAATATTCAAGTGTGACCCGCCTGTAGTGCAGCTCGTTTATGGCATTGTCGAGGGTGACCCACCTGTAGTGCACGCCTTCTATTTAACAGTGGAGTGTGACCCACTGGTGATGCACGCCGCCTAATGCGACAGTCAAGCGTGACCCACCGGTGATGCACGTCGCCCGATTGGACAGTCAAGCGTGACCCACCGGTGGTGCACGCCGGCGTGAACGTGTTAAATTCCGTTTTTTAGTTCTTGAGATAGAGCGCCCACAAAATTTGTGTAACATACATACATACAGACAGAAAAACAGAGTCACAGACAGACATTTTGTAAAAACGTTTTTTTCGGGTTCTCTGAAATCTAAAACGTGTAAATCTGACGAAAATCGGAATTCGAAAAACTTCACGAATCCAATATTTTCTTCTTGTAAAGATAGAAGAAAGTAATAAATGAAAAAAATCAGATAAAACGATATATTACTTACTCTGTTGTCTTTCACCCTTTGTCTTGTCTCTAAGCGCGCTGTCAGTATCGAAACTTCCTTTTAAACCCTTTGAAAGGCGCTTAATTTAAACCACTTACTTTTAATCAAAATTTGCATTAGAATGTTTGCATAACATAGGCGTAACCAGGGGGGGTGCCCTGGGTGCCCGGGCACCCCCCCGTTTCCGCAGACTAATTATTTAAAAAAATCGAAATCTACAAAAGAAAAAAGAAGAAGAAGTGAAAGCAGAGTTCAATTAGTTTAGTTCAGAAAACTAAACGGCTAAGTTTTGAAATGTGATAAAAAAAGAAACCCACGTTCTTTTTTTTTTCTTTTTTTTAGAAAATTATGTTGTTTATCTTTTTTAAAACTAGAATATTTACACGAATCTGTATTAGTCATAGTAATTCAAAAGGGTGGCTTTATAATACCACTTTGACGTCCTTTGTCTGTGGGAGATGTTTTTAACGCCGTTCTTTCTATTACATGTTTCTGCAATTTCATGAGAAATTAACGCAAGTTCTTGACGAGGATAGAAACTATTTATCTCTTTGCTTTGGTAGTTTAAAGTCAAGAAAGAAGCAAAAAAATTTTTGAAAGGGGATGCAAATGTGAAACGATAATTCCAAATTTCGATTAGCCGAGGTAAAGGGGGGGGGGGGGGACACATACCCGTGCTCCTTTGTAAATGAAAAATAATAGCACAGAAAATTCAAATTAATCTGCAGGTTGGTTGGTTGGTTGGTTGGTTGAATTTAGTGTTTCGTGGCCATTTTTGACATTCTTGAAAGGAATATGGTTGCAGTCTTTCAAGTCAATATGGTAATTTTTTTCCTCTGAAAATTTGTATACGATTTTTAGAGTTTTTTCTCGTTTCGCGGCGTTCTTCTGAAAGTAGGAAAAGGAACCCCGTTTCCACCTTTCAGCCCAGTGCAGTAAATTTTGACAAATTCGCGATTTTATTATGTGATCATTTCATGATATTTACAATTTTCCCCCAAAATCGTGTGACGAAATTCGTCTTTCTACGCGATTTTTTGTCGAAATCCGCACTTTTCACCACTTACCTTTGACAAAATTCGTGTTTTTTACCGCTATCCTTTGACGAAATTCGCATTTTTTACCACAATATTTTGACGAAATTGGCATTTCTTTAGCACGCGATCCTTCGATGAAATTCGCGTTTTCTTTCCACGATCTTTTGATGAAATTCACTTTTTCTTTCCGTAATCTTTTGACGAAATTCGCGCTTTCTTTCTGCGATCCTTTGACGAAATTCTCGTTTTTACCGCGATCCTTTGACGAAATTTATTTTCTGTTGCGACCGATTGACGAAACTGATATTTTTACAGGAGATCATTTGTCGAAATTCGGGATAGTATTGCGCGACCGTTCGGAAAAATTCTCGATATCTTTTCGTATCAATTCGTATTCTCTACTCTTTTCCGCAACATTTTGATGAAAATTGAAAAAAAATTTCGTCAATCCTTTATCGAAATTCGTAATTTTTTTGCGCAATCTTTAAACGAAATTGGCGATTACTTTCTGCACTCTTTTATAGAAATTCCTGATATTTTACCACGATCGTTTGAAGAAATTCTCAATTTTTTCCGGGACTGATTCGCGAATTGATTTTGAGAAATTCCATAAAAGAAATAAAAATCGCGGACCTAATTTTTTTTTAAATACTCACTGAAGAATCACAGGTCTGTGAAAGAATTTGAAGGGGGAAATGCTGCACAGCATTTTTTATTATGAGAGATTTTCCTTTTCTGTGTACAAATCGCGCGATCCCGCGCGTTATTTCAAACCTTGACCGTGAAAGAAAACTTCATTACTAGAGAAGTGGTTGGTTTTTTTTAAACGAACATAGAATTAAACAAATCTAGGATTGGGGTGGGGGTGGGGACTGCCTTCAGCAACGTACTCCCGAGCAAGCTACGACCTCTTCTGTCTTGAAACAAACGAATCTTGAATTATTGCGTTTTTTATTTCGAACAAAATTAAATTTTCAGCTTTCTTATAAGAGCTGATTTGACATTATTCCAATTCGAATTTAATCACGGCAATTGCAAAAATTGCCAGAGAGTTTTTTCTGTTTCAAAAAATGTCAAAAAATCGCCTCAAAGCACGAAAACCCCCGCTAGAAAGCGCATTGAAAATTCGGAAAAGATTAAAAAACCACAGGGAACGAAATTAACTAATTGGGTAAAAGATTTAAACCGGATTCGTTTTAGGAATGTCAAAAAAAAAAAAAAAAAATTACTGCGAAATGCGAAAAAAAAAACCCCTCTAAAGATAACATTAAAAATTGTTAAAAATTGAAAAATCGCTGTAAGAATCTCGAAAACACTTTATTGAAAAGAAGACAAAGTTTACTGTGTAAAATATTGAAATCGGATTATTTTTTACTTATTTGAAAAAAATTGCCGCAAAATGCGAAAAAATTCGCATAAAAAATTAATTGGAAAATTCCAGAAATTGTCTTCCATATGCATGAGTTCAGGCATACAGGTCCTGTCAAATCTTACGGGTGCAGGCTGCATTGTTTTTTCAGAGCTCAGCGGGCGCGCACGTACACACACACAGAGACAGACAAGCGCCTATCTTTATTATTACAGTCGCATCATGATAGTATAATTTTTATCATCTTGATAAAATTTAGTGTATATTATCATGACCTACTTTACCTAATATATTCGACACACTATGAGGTAAAAACCTGAATTACCGTAATTTCCGGCCTATAATCTGTGGATCAAACAATTAGGTTCAGACCCAGAAATCTTGTTTCATAAAACGTAACTTATTAAATCGCGATAAATATTTAACTTAAATAATGAAATAAAATTTCTGGGTCGAAACATGATTGTTTGAGCCGCGGATAATAAGCAGGAAATTGCGCTATTAATGAATATAATTATTTATAATATTATGATAATTATTTATATAGACTTTCCTCCAAAATTTCTTGGGTCCCTCCGGTGATCCCTAAGAAGTCATGGAGTTATATTTTGAAAAGATTTCGTGCGCATGTACTGATGTACCGCATGTATTATCTGAGATTTATCATCCGGCAAAATTTAATCTAAAAGACTTTGACTGAGATAATTTTAGATCTCATGCAGTGTTCCCCTGTGCCTATAGAAGTTTCCAGCATGATTAAAGGTCTTTTTTAATCTTTATAAGAAGTTAGGGTGCCAAAAGGTTTTACAGTTGTGACCACACTTAGTCACTGTCTTATATCACTGCTGCAAGGACATTACACATCTTTTTTTTTTTTTTTTTTTTTTTTTTTTTTTTTACCATTAGATTTAGTTTTAATGTTTTGAACCCCTTCTCAACCCTCCTCACGCAAACAAAAATTGCGTTTGAGCCCTTTTTAAAAAAATACCACACAATTATACCTTCTAAGATGGAAAACTGTCTAAAACGGAAATTCGATCGGTTTTATTGGATTCGTTTTAGCAGGTTTTATTATATAAGATATTGTTTGTATCCAACATGTTCAGGTTAAAAAGTCTGGGCACCCCCCCGTTCAAAAGGCTGGTTACGCCTATGCATAAATTTTGATTTTAAAATTAATTGAAAAAAAATTAAAAACTGAATTTATTTATTTTCCAATAAAATTATCCATAAACGCTGTTGAGTTTTCCACATTACCGCGAGAAAGAATTGCATGTCCCTGAAAGGGTTAACTGGTGGTTAATGCTCGTATTCACCATCTACCTTAACCTAGAAAAGCCTGGGTTAAACGCTGAAATGATATTCCCAATTAACCTGATAGCGGCGGAATTCCAATCATATTAATGATGAATACAATTTTAGCGTTCGATCCAAGGTTTCTAGGTTGAGGTAAATGGTGAATACCAGCATAAGTGCTATTGAAATTTAAACTCGTTTGAAAGATTTAGATATTAGTATTTGGATATTTTTTAGCTTGTCATAACTCGCTAATGTTACATGAAAGATGATATTGTAAAAAATAAAATAATTTAGTAAAAAATAAAATCATTAAAAATTGTAAAAAATAAAATCATTAAAAATTGTAAAAAATAAAATCATTAAAAATACATGTAATGCTATGGTCTCTGAGCTCAGTGGCCGTACTTTTCGAAATTGTGTCTTTAGAGCTTCAATTTTTACTCACCAGACGGTGGGTCATTGAAGTGCTAGAATTGCGACTACAGCTTGCTCTAAATAGCGTGTAGTTTCCAAATGTACATTATTCCAAACTTTTCATAAGAATATGTACCAGATGTTCTGGACTGACCGATTTTAAAATTCAATAACTTGCAAATGGTGACAGCTAATAAAACAATTTTTGCAGAACGGTTATGTAAGATGCCAGGAGATTTTTACTACGTTTCTCGTTTTTAGTTTAAAATAGCAGCGATAGATGGCACTGTAAGCAATAGGCGCTAAATCGGGGCCCGATTTTTGTCCTCTTTCTTCTCTCAGTATTTATGCAAAAGAAGGTGGTTAAATATATGGAGTGGTTCTCAGTCGCCAATGCAATTTTGTTCTTATGGACTCTAGCCATATATTTAATCTCCTTTCTTCGCATCAATACTAGGAGTAGAGAGAGGCCAAAAATCGGGCCCCGATTTAGCGCCTATGGACTTTAAACATATCGTGTCAGCTGCAGGTATATACAAAAAATACACCAATAGGCGTGAAGGACATTTTAACGCAGCTTTCCTTTCGTCCAATAAACAGTCTTTTTCGGAAGGCATATACCCACAGAGTCGTGGTTATTGCAACTCGTGGATAAAGTCTGTTGCTTACAGCGCCATCTATCGCTGCTATTTTAAGCTAAAATCGAGAATCTAAATTTAAAAAAACTCCCGACGTTTTATATAACCCTCCTGCAAGAATTTTTTTAATAGCTGTCACCATTTGCAAGTTATTGAAATTTTAAATTATCCAGTCCATTTTAGGACACCCGGTATACAGTCACCTCTCACTTATACGCGTTTGAAGGAATTTATTTAAAATCGCGCATAACTGAGAAGATGTTGATGTGGTAATTCTTTATACACATTATGGGGGAAAAAAGCATTTTGCGATATAAGAATTATGATTCATAACATTTGATAAAATAAAAAGGGTGCAATATTAGTATATCGTACTTTAAAAAAATTCTTACACTTTCACTACAAAATTTAGTTTAAAAAATACAATAAACGTAAATTTTAATTTTACATAGAAAGACATATAGTACTTACAAAAGAAAAAATGCTAATTAGTCGTCTTTAAAGTAGTCATCGATAGTCATTTGTTTTTGCTTAGGTCGTGTTTGTACAACGACCTTTTCTAATGCATTAAAGTGCGTCATTGTATTTGATGCTACATCAGCAGTTTGAAGGTAGCATCTCAAAGTGTCCAGGGCTCTTAAAGCAGTAGCATAAAATGGGACAATTACAGTATCAGTTTCATCATTATCATCATCTTCGCCTTCTTTTTCAGCTGTCACGTCATCATAAACAGTTTCAATATCTCTTATGGGCTTTACCCATGTGACGTCAGCCGCGAGTAAACAGAAGAAAAACACCAGTAGGCGTGAAGAACATTTTAACACTGGACCCTTCGTCCAATAAACAATCTTTTTCGGAGGTGTTTTCCCCGCACAGACGTGGCTGTTGCCATTCGTGGGTAAAGTCCATTGCCGTTGATGTTAAGTTTTCCTCGACATTGAAGAAATCTAGAAAAGAAAGAGAATCTTGGCTTATGCTGTTCCATTCTTCCACGCCTACGTTAAAATCATTGCTGCTGTGTTCATTTCCCTGTAATGGAATAATTTCAACATCATTTGAATGAAAAAAAAACCCGCTTTTCTAAAGCAGTTAGAAATTGTTGTGGCTGTTACGTTATTCCAAGAGGAAACCAACATATGCATAGCATCCAGAATCCAAAATTTCTTGAATTCCTTTTTCTGCTCTAGTGATATGAACATTCTTCTAACCAAATCTTTCCTATATCGCGCTTTAACTGACCTTACTATACCGAGATCTAATGGCTGAAGTCTGCTAGTACAATTTGCAGGGGGAAATATAGCTCGCGTATGTGTCAGCAATGGAAGATCTGGAGGATTGGCGGGACACTGGTCCATAAATAGCCAAACGTTTCTTTCTTTTTTTACCATCTTCATATCAAATTCTTTCAAAAAGTATAAGAAAATTTTCGATGTCATCCAGGCTTTGGTGCTACTTGCCTAAGAACATGGCAATTTCTTCACATTTTTTAAACACTGTAGTTTCTTCGATTTACCAATCACTATTGGCGGTAACTTTTCTGATCCGTCCGCATTGTAACCTAAAAGCGCAGTCACTCTTTCTTTACTGTGTTTGCCACCATGACATATTTCTCCCATAAAATCCAGCATTTTGTTTGGTAAAAGATGGTAAAATAAATCTGTTTCGTCAGAGTTAAAAATGTTCTTAACGTCAAAGTTTTGAATTAAATTTGGAAGATCTGCAATCCATTCATTAACAGTTGAATTTGAAACAGCTGCGCTTTCCCGACTCAGACAATGATTTGTTAAACCGTGTCTTTTCTCAAGTTTTTCTAGCCATCCCCAAGAAAACGAAAAATTTTCGATACCCAATTTTGATGACAAAGTGAGTACCTTTTCTTTGAATAACTCACCACTAATGGGTAAATTAGGAGTTTACATTTCTCTGAACCACTGAATTAAAGTGGTTTTTAAAATCTCAAATTTTCCTTTCTGAATTCTTGATCGTTTCTTCGCTTGTGTAGAATATTCACTATTCATTTTTTTGATCGAGTCCTTGTTCTTTAAAATTCCTCTGAGCGTTGATTCGGGTAAATCGATTTTTCCAGCTAAACTTATTTTTGACAGCTTAGGATCATTTTCTGCAGCTCGTATAACCTCCATTTTGAACGAAATTGTTAAC
The DNA here is from genome assembly GCA_963932465.1 of Maratus speciosus. NCBI lineage: Eukaryota > Metazoa > Arthropoda > Arachnida > Araneae > Salticidae > Maratus > Maratus speciosus. The sequence continues at coordinate 59,178,597 of OZ010798.1, forward strand.
TTTTTTTTACTCATTTTTATTGCAAAATAACAAACAAAAACAAAATTAAAATCTAGATGCTACAGTAAAAGCAAAGGCGGAAAGAAACACACGCGTAGATTGGTAAAAATAAAAGAGAAAGAAAGAAAAGAAGAAACCATTAGAACTGAGGGGAGAGGGTGAAAAGTCGAATTGTAACAATCTCTCCACCCTTTCAGGTGCTTTGCGGAACGGTATTTTGACCTTGACACCTGCAGAAATATTTTAATAGATAAAAAAAAAGTCCTTCCGGCCAGTGCCGGGAGGAAGAGGTAGCTTTCAAATTCCTTATTTTAAAAAAGGCAACTTATATTATTCAAACACACGAATCTCAATTTAGTGGAAACCGAATATAGGAGATTCAATACTAATTTTTATCAATATAATGAATGAGAATTTCGCGAAATTAGTCAGCTTTATCCAAGCTGCTTTTATTTAAAGTAACTTATATTTGGCTGAGATGTTGATGTATACTATCCACATGCCTTCTTACATGGAAATAGGCGAATACGTGTGTTATCGCGTGACAAATACAAGATCGTTTCAAAATGTTAGCCATACTAGAAATTCAAAGTGCTATAATTCAACCATTTTTTTAAGATATAAACAAAAGAACAAATTTTCAGAAACAAAATCTGCTCCGGAATCTTTGTATCAAGGCCAAACACATAAAAAAATCTTTTTCATTTTCCAATTTTTTAATACCTCATTTTAAATTTTAAATTTAATTTTTTTAAAAGGCAACCCTTTTGAAACAAGATGGCGAATGAAGCTGGCCAACGAACTCGGTCGAGACATTGGTATGTACTATGTACAGACCAAGTAACATCCAAATCGGTTCATAAATATGCTTGTTATCGCGTGAGAAAACCAGGTCGTTTTAAAATGTCAGCCACAATAGAAATTCAAAATGCTATAACTCAGCCATTTTTTTAGATATAGACGGAACAAAAACTGTTCCGGAATCTTTGTATTAAGGTCAAACACATACGAAAAAAATCTTTTTCATTTTCCAATTTTTTGGTATCTCATTTTAAATTTTAAATTTTTTAATTTTTTTTAAATGGCCGCCATTTTGAAACAAGATGGCGGATGAAGCTGGCCAACGAACTCGGTTGAGATATTTGTATGTACTATGTACACACCAAGGTACATTCAAATCGGTTCATAAATACGCTTGTTATCACGTGACAAATATCAGGACGTTTCAAAATGTCAGCCACGCTAGAAATTCAAAATGCTATAACTCAGCCATTTTTTAAGATATAGACGAAACAAAAACTGCTCCCGAATCTTTGTATCAAGGTCAAATACATAAGAAAAAAATATTTTTCCATTTTCAATTCTTTGGTACCACATTTCAAATTTAAAATTTTTAAAAAATTTTTAAATGGCCGCCATTTTGAAACAAAATGGCGGATGAAGCTGGCCAACGAACTCGGTCGAGACATTGGTATGTACTATGTACATACCGAATTCCATCCAAATCGGTTCATAAATTCGAGAGTTACAGTATGACAAATGTCAGATATATATATATATATATGGATATATATATATATATATATATATATATATATATATATATATATATATATATATATATATATATATCAACTTTTGAACGGAAGTTGGTTTCGGGGTCTGGGGGTCATGATCGATGAAAATATACTAAAATTTTTTGAAATCGCTTTCCTCCGAACGGCTGCAATAGGTAGCTTTTTGTAATGAAAGCTACCTAAAAACTTTCGCACGTAATTCATAGTTTGCGAATTGCATTTTATTTCCTCGTATAACTGAGAGAGACGATTCGAAGTTCCGCTGATAAGTGAGAGATCTATAGCATTATTTTCCTATTCCGCGTGGCGGGAACTTACGAAATTCGCGTATAACTGAGAGGCACATAGGTGAGTGGTGACTGTATATACTATATTGTATTACCTTGAAGCGCCAAAAAAATGTATTTTTTATTAAAAGATTTGCACCAGATTTAATAATAATAAAATGTTTTATTATAAAAATGATGTTTCAAGTCTGTTATTTATGTACTATTTGTAGTCATGTAAATTCGAAATAAAAAACTGTTAATAGAAATAGTTTTTATAAAAATAAATGATAATGAAGCAACAATACGAATACATACTTATGTGTTACATTACGCCAATAAAATTTTACTGTAAAATAATATCTATTACCTGTAGCGATTACGTTTTCAAAAGTACTACTCAGTTTTGGCTTCGTAACACATTTCTTGTGTAATATAAATGATAAAATTGATTAAATACTGGTTGGCTTACCCGACCCCGAGATAACAACGTTAAATGTACCTAAAATCAGTGACGAATTCAGACATTTTTCTCCAGGCGGGGATTCTGCAGCTCCGGGGTTGGGAGGGGGGGATTGTATTTGTAGACCGTTAATAAACATAAAATCCCAACTCACTACTCAACACGCGTCGAATAATAATTTAAAAAAAGCTCCCGATCACAAGGTTGCCAGCGTTGCGATGTAATTGTTTTTTGGCGATAAAGGTGCTTACTTAGAAAACGAAAGCTGGAAATTTTCCCTGCCTTTCAAGAAAGAAAAAAATCTATGTTTTTACTTTTTCTCATAATTAAATTAAAAAAACTGTTTCATATATTTTTTGATTGATCGCTGCTATTTTAAACTAAAATCGAGAATCTCAATAAAAAAGTCCTAAAATCGGGCGTGGCACCTTACAGAGAACGCATTTATATCATGTTGTCCATATTTTTTTAGATTATAAGACATTTTATATAAAATTCGTACATTGAAAGATATATACCGATGCATAAACTTAGGAAACCTCTCTAGAACACCAATTTACAAAAGACTTTCAGAACAGGGAGGAGCTTCTACTGCTTTAAAATTCAGATTTGATATAAATTGCACATCGGTAATGTGTTAATATTGTTATTTACTGGTTCATTAATTCTAAATTCTTAATGTTTTTTTACAATTTTATATCATTTAATACCACCTTTTTCACAAAGTAATTTTTAACTTAATGGCTAAATAATAATAATGACAGTTTAAATTAAAAAATATATTGGCGCGATACATGTATTTAATATTTTGAGATGATCTTTTCAACTGTTCTTGTGAATTTTAAGACAGCGTAAATAATATTCCATTTCTAACAACAAAAGTATTTTCACGTGAATATTAAATAGAGTAAGAAAACTTTGATATAAATTACGTCGCATTTAAAACGATACATTTAAAATGTCCTATTCTAAAGACCTTTCTTATATCGTTGTTAAAACAATACCGGGAAACAAAGACTCTGTTTATTTAATTTATTTTACATTAGCTTATTTCCAACTGTTTAACTGATTTTTTTTTTTTTAAATCAAAGACGAGCCATTGTATCTCTTAACAGAAGCTGCTTTTGGTCCTAAAAATCCCCAATCAAAGGAAAATGAATGGACACAGGGAGATTGTCATTGTTTTTTTAAATTATGATTCAATTTTCCGAAATCTTTTTAAAGGCGATCAAATTAGCGTGCTTTTAGTGTCTGTAGTGTCCGAACGGGGGGGGGGGGGGCAGAGTATTGTAAAAAAAAAAACGCATTTTTGTTTTATGTTTGTAACGCACTATCTCAAAACGAGTGCAAAGTCGCCACAACTGGTAGAACAACATGCTAGAAACTTGAGCGACCAACAACCAATAGGATTAAGAGCTTCGGTTCGGAACGACGCCGACGATCATACTTGAAAAAATAAATTATGCATAGTAGCCAGGCTTTTATTTCCGGTAAGGTCAGTTGGGGCAACTGACCCAATGAACTGGCATGTTACAATGTGACTCTGGAGCTTCTGACAATTCAGCTTCAAAAGGCTAATGTTCATTTGAATTAAAGTCTGAACTTCTGTAAATGTATTCAGTTAGGTTCCCTCTATCAGACAGAAATGCTCAAAATTACATTTTAATATTTAAAAATATAAAAATATGCATATTTCATATTTCTTTCCTCATGGGTCCAGTTGCCCCCAAAAATGGGGTAACTGGACCAGGGGGGTCTATGTTCCACACGCATTTATATTTTTTCATATCGGATATCAGGTCCTGTTTGAAAAAGTGTAAACAACTTTAAAAAATTTAAACCAGGCAGATCATGTAAATTATATGTCAATAAACAGCGTTGTAAGGGAAACCTTTGCTGTCAATGTGTCTAAAAAAGGCACTAAAAGTGAAAATATTAGATTCATTTGTACCGAAAACATAAAACTTAAGTAAGTACTTATGTACTTTAGTATAGATAATAAGTATAAAAGTCACATGGGTATTTTAAGGGGAAAAAATAGCGAGGTAAATCTTTGAACAAACGGCTACGTCAGTACTTAAGTACTTTATCTTTATCCAGGAGTCGCATTATATAGGGAAAATTTTATTGTTTTTACCAGAACCTTTAATGAGTTACCAGTTCTGGCTACCTCGCTTTCAGGGGCAAGGTACTTGCATTCGTAAAATGTAGAAATAATTTAATGACATCAATATTTACAAGAGAATCTATCTCAAAACAAGTAAAAGTATATTTTCGCGTATTTAATAAAGGTGAAATTTTCATTATAAAATTCAGGTGCAAATGTGGCAATTAGGAATTAAAATTAAGTGATGCCATAACGGCATCACCGCCTGTCAAGGGGTCAAGAAATTTGGTTTGATACCACTCAATATGCTTTTTTTAAAATTTTATTACGTAATTTTAATAAGGTATTCTATCATTTTCTTTATTGTGAGCAAAAAACAATGGAGAAATTTACTTCCCGTAGTAAGAGAAACACAAAAAAATTATTTATAACTATTGGGATAACTGGATCCAGGATGGTCCAGTTACCCCGGATACATGTCCCAGTTACCCGATTCTTGAAAAATGTATGGGGTAACTGGGAAACCGGGCTTACATTTGAAACATGAAGTAAATATGTATAGATACCTAATAATATTAATGTAGTTATCTGTCTAATTTTTTTTAAAAAAGATTGTTTAATAAAAGTACTTACAGTATTTTAATAAAAAGCCGAGGAAGTTCAACTATACGTTGTTTTTAAAAAAAGAAACGTAAATTTTTGACAATCTATCACAGCAAAGTGAGAGTTATGATTGAGTTGATACACGTTGTTTTAGGAAGTAGAGATTAAGGGGCATTGTTCACAAAAGTTAAAACTTAAAAAACACCAACAGTTTTTTATAAAATAGCCTATGGCCCAGTTACCTCGTGGGTCCAGTTACCTAAACTAACCTTACAAACCGTAAGAACTTTTTTCCGTCTTGAGGAAAAATAATGTTGTTTTTTAGGTGTGTTCGTAATTATATAAATACGTATCACCTATAGTCGTCGTTCGGTCCGTCCATCCGCATATACAGTCGTACCCGTTTAAACGAATACAGACCTTTCCAGAAATAATATTCGATTAAGCGGGGTATTTGATTAAACGGGGAATCATAACTGTAATATTTAATGCGTAATAAAAAGGTAAAAGAACCATCTACGGTATATTTCATTAACAGCATAATAAATCGTTAATAGAATAACTTAAACTAAAATAAATACAAATGCTAATATAAAGTAAATACGTATTACTTTAATGTCAGTACATACATTTATATGGTTTATATCACACTGCAGCTCCTTTGAATGAAGTCAAAACTTTGATACTTCTAATTTACATTACTTATACTACCTTAAAAATAAATCGTTTAAAGTGGTTTGTTTAAGTGGAATCTTAAAGGAGTAAATATAGAGTTATTTTTCGAATGAGTGCAAAATATCACAATTACCAAGGGGATCAAGGTGGGGAGATCATTTGACCTGTGCATTACGCCCGTCGGCCAAAATCATATTAGGAAGAACTGAAAATTTGTTTTTAGCGTAAAGGAACTAAAAAAAATCCCTGCCGGCTCGGGCCTACAGGCGGAGGTAGATTTCGAAGTTAAGTTGTACTAAATTCACCAACAAAACTTAAATCAAGATTAGAGAAAAACCCAGTTCCTCCACTAAGAATGAGCTCTAGGGCGATAAACATTTTGTGAAAATTCTAATATACACGAATACACACACGCATGTACCGGGTGTCCCAAAAAGGACTGACTGATTTTAAAATTCAATAACTTGCAAACGGTGCCAGATATTTAAAAAATTCTTGCAGGAGGGTTATGCATAAGGTCAAAAGTTTTTTTACAGTGATTTTCAATTTTAGTTCGAATTACAAACAATAGATGGCGCTGCGATCAATAGACGCTTAATTCAGACTCGATTTTTGGTACTTCATGGCCCGGATAATACATTTCCATCTCCTTTTTCAGCATGGAACAAGAGAAAGGACCAGAAATCGAGCCTGTATTTAGCGACTATTGCTTACAGTGCCATCTATTGTTTGTAATTCGAACTAAAATCGAAAATCACTGTAATAAAACTTTTGACCTTATGCATAACCCTCCTGCAAGAATTTTTTAAATATCTGTCACCGTTTGCAAGTAATTGAATTTTAAAATCAGTCAGTCCTTTTTGGGACACCCGGTATATGGAATAGGTTTAAAAAATAGCTAAAGTAAATTCAGAGAACCTCAAAATGTTAAAATAAGTTAATATTTCCATAGTCGTGTTTTTATCATGTTTTAATACGTTTTCTCAAACTCGCATGACGTTACATATTCACCAACTGAGGTCCATTTTATTTCCAATATGATGCATTTTTTTTTTTTTTTTTTTTTTTTTTAAATTCGTCAAACTATTTATTTCATTTTGAGTTTTCATGCGGAAATCTTACTCTAGAGCACTTATGACGTAATATTCAATTTGTTTTCAACTGGTCAAACTATTTATTTAATTTAATTTTTCACGTGAATTTTCAATAGAAAAGCAATTGTTGTGGTGAGAATTTTATTACTTTTTTCTAATTGTTGGCAACTGTTATGACGAAAAATATTTATTTTTTCCCGTCATTGTTGTGTAAGAGCTAGTTTTATCAGAATCTTGTTAAGACGGTATTCAAAATTTTGAACCTTCCCCATTTCCATTCCCTTGGACCGATTTTGCCCATTTTCAATCCCCGCCGAGATATTAGCCATCTCAAAGTTGTTGGCGAGTTTGAAGACGATCCGTGCATAATTGCGACTTTTATCGTGCGGACAAAATTTAGTACATACATACATACATATATATATGTGACATTTTGACTGACGGCAAATAGTTGGTATTGTCGAAAAAAAATGAGGGTTTCCATTCCTACACTACACAGGTGGCAGCCGACTGGGTTTAAAATAATAAAGAAAAATGAAGAATTAACATAAGGCAGTCGCTTGGAACATTATTCACTTTATTTCCACACTCTCGATTAAATCTAGGGAAGATGCTCTCTCCTTCCATGGTAAAAAGAATAAAGTGTATTCTTCCTGTCACAATTAGTTTAAAAACATTCCATCTCTTGACAGCCGTCTAGTCTTTAATCCGTTAATATCTAACATCTATCACCCATTACGATACCGTTGCTTCCTCATTCTACTCGCATAATAAACAGTATTCATCCAACGTTCTACTACCTTCATCGAGCAATCACATTGAATATCCAATCTGCTACGACTGCAATCCACTACGTTCACCTCTACATGCTAAAAACTGAAAAACTTCTAAGCTCACAGCCCATCTACTCCTATATGCTATATGCTTTTATGCCCTCTCTCTGGTTCCCGCCATTCGTATTTATACTCTGCTGAAAAGATTGTTCTAGAAACTTCTTATATTCTCGCACCAGCTATCTAAAGCATAAACAAATGTTAAAATCTGTAGTCGAGATTATGCTAAAATAACCCCTTTTTCCCTCTTCAGACGATAAAAGAAATGAATTTATGTCTGCGAAGTTTTAATCATTGGAATATTTTAATTACACCTGGATATTTTAAATAAAAGAATAAATTGAAATAAGTAGGTTTTTTCTTTAAGACAGAATAATATTTTAGCAGTTAAATAAAGATCTAATGGGAATATGATATACTGGGATTTACTAGGAATTTAAAAGGAATTTAAATAATAAAAGTTTTATTAAAGAAATATAAATAATCGAGCCATTTTTAGATTTACGCAATTTGGAATAAATATGAATTAAGATCTTAGAGATTAATAGACTAGGGTTTTAATTTAATAAGCCGGTATAATATACGGAATATTACTGAAAAAGGAAAATTTACATAAAATACTTTAAACTTGGCGCAAAAATTTAAATTTTGTAATATTATCCCCCCTCCCCAAAGACTTTGTATGAAATTTGTGGTTAATTAACTACAATTTCAGACAACAGACTTGTAATAAAATTGGAAGTTGATTTTTGAATATTGAAAATTTTAGAGACGTCAGGGAAGAGATGGAAAAGTAAAATTTAGCAATGCAAGAGAAAAAAAAAAATACTAAGAGCATTTAAATTTAGCTGAGAGCATTTCCCCTGTAAAAGAATACAAATAATGGTTACAACATCACTTACCATTTGTAAGTGCATAGGAAAATATAAATACAATAATAAATAAAGAATAAGTATAAATACAATAAGAAATAAATAATAAGAAATAAATAATAAGAAATAATAAAACTATAGTAATAAATAACAACAAACTTTTTTATCTTATGGAAATTTATTGTATTTCCATTTCTCTTATCACAAACATATTTCCAATCAAGTAATGTTTAACACTTTATTTACTTCAAGTAGAATTTTAAGTCCCATTGGCTTAATCAGTTCGTAGGTCATAAAAGTCCTTTAGCAAAAATAGTGATACAGTCCTTAAGTAAAAAGTTCAGCTGCAATAAATATTTTTTACTAAATTTGTTTGACTACTCTGCCTGTTAAACTCTTTACATTATGTTTAAATACTATTTGTCATCACAATAGTAGTTTTATTTTAATAAACAAATTCCTAGTAGTTATTCAACTACCTTTTAACGTTTGTTTATCAGCTACTTTTTTGGAGCTCCATTTCCCATTCTAATTGGGACTCACCATCTTTTACAACTTCTCACTTGTTTTAGTAAATATCATAACTTTTCACTTATAAGTTATGTTCTCTTTTTCTTTAATAAATAATGAATCTTTCAATAAATAATATAATACTTTCAATTCATAATCATAATAATAAAAATTCTCAACAGTATACTTGAATAATAGCAGTAATAATACTTAATAACAATATTATATTCTAAGAAAATATCACAGATTGTTTACTTATTGACACGGAAAATAATGGTTGAGGATAAAAATAATACATAGCAATTAAATTATTTTCTTATTTTTTACTTATATAAGAAAGTATTTTTGCCAGTCGAAACATTAAAAAAAAAAAAAATAATAATTCCAAAGTCCAAATAAATTTAACTCTAAATATTTAGAAAGTGGACTCTCAACCAGTATTTCTTTACAATAATTTATCTCTCTGATACTCTTGATGAATAGACCTGCATTTGATAAACTTAGAATGGTAAAATAAAGAAAATAAATAGGAATAAAAGATAATTTGTTTATGTACTTAATTTTCCATTGCTACACAATCACTACAAAATCTCATCACAATTATCAATTTTCTATGTTTATATTATTATAATAATATTGTCAATTCTTACTATTTTTGTAAACAAGTGGTAAAAAATGGAATAAAATAAATATAGTTTATTTTGATATAAACTGGATATAGAATTAAAAATATTTATCTTTATTTTTCAACATCAATCTGAAAATTCCCAAAATCAAATACATATCCTATGCCTGCATAGATTGTCTACTTAATCTCAAAAACTCCCAAACACAAGTAATATCCCCGTGGCGCCCCAAGGTCATACCTGGTAATGTTGAAAAAAATCTAAAGAATTAGAATTAAAAATATTGCGAAAACATTTTGGGGAATTACGAATTTTCCATAATCCGGTTGCACATTATAATCATTTCTATCATTCTCAAAAAAGTCCTGAGTAGTCATATAATTTTCACAACTAGATGGTAATTCGTTATCATTCTTACATAAATTCAAAGTTTCACTACTCTCATTAGCGGTTATTACATTATCATCATTATATAAATTCAAATTCTCATCACAATCAATTGTTACCAAATCATTCTCTTGTTGCACTTTATTCATATCTACAGTATGAAAATGAAGAGAGTTCTCATTATGTATGGATATACTCTTATTTATAATTTTCCTTCCTTGTTTTACAGTACAATTTCTACAATCTATAGTTAAGTTAAATTTAGAACATTCCCTTAAACCCAAAATAGCATACTCCAAATTAGTATTACATACTAAAAAGTTAACACATTTGGTAATTTTACCCACTTTTAGAGAAATTTTACATTTTTGATTTATTTTTAACACCCCTTTTGCCTGACCAATAACAACTGTAGGTATAGTTTCAATTTTAGCATTTAGTTCTTTAACAAATTTGAGGGGTAATATTGCCGTAGTGGATCCAGTGTCCACTATACATGGTAAATTATAACTATTGGTACATCCATACACAATTAGTTGTCAAATATTAGGAATAGTAGGTGGTGAATTACTAGGAAGAGTATCAGAGGATGTTGCATCATTTCTAAATAAACACTCTTGTTCCCAATGATATGCATTATTTACACCTTTATTTGTACATATTCTACATGGTCTAGAAGGATATGGTTTCTGAAAGTAATTATTTTGAAAATTTCTAGACCCCTGATTTTGATACTGTCTTTGTGGAATCCAATTCCTAGGTGCATTATTGGGCCTATTTGGCTGAAAATTAGGTCTACTTGGTTGAGTCCAAGGCCTAGGTGGTTGAAATTGTTGAAAATTTTGTCTAACTGGTTGTTGATTTACTGTTTGGCTTGAAATTTGAGGAGTGGAAACTTCAACAAATTGCTCAACAAGCCGGTACCATTCAGTGGTACTATTTGGAGGGTTTACATTAACATTATTTCTATACTCTGGTTTTAATCCATGTGTCAACCCTTGTATTAGAAGAGTCTCACAAAGATGGAGTTTCCTCCCAATTCCTACTTTTTTGTGAAAATAATCTTCTAAATTATCTAATTTATCTAATTTTAGAGTTGAGAAATCTGAAAAATTTGGAACATTTAGTTCAATGAATTTTTCTATCAAGATTTTTGAAATCTGTTCATAACTAGTACAATTAACACAGTCATTGATATAGACTTTTAGTGCTTCACCCTTTAAATACTGTGGAATAGATTTACATTTCCACTCTAAATCTTTATTTTCCCTAGTACTCATATCATCATAATAATTTAACCAAGCCTGGATTTCCATACCAGTACTAGGATCAAACTCAACTAATTTAGGTTCAGCCATTATATCAGTATTCATTAAAATAAAAGAAGCACTTCTATTCTCTTTAATACAACCTGACCTTAACAACATTTAAACTAATAGAGTTCTATTTTTCATAATAGATTAAGTACTCTTTCAGACTTTAATAATAAATAAATAAATAATTCTCATGACTTCATAATAAACTTTACAATAAATAAATAAATACTCTTCACGAAATAATAAATAAACCTCATAAATGAATAATAAATAAATCTCATAAATAAATAATTCTCATACTTAATAATAAATAAATCTCAATAAATAACAAACAATAACAAAAATAATAATATAAGAGGTGTAAAAATATTTTGAAAAGAACTCACTCCAGTCATCTTGTCTCACAATCACCAGCACTATACATTGCTCTTCACATTAGCCATGTAACTTTTTAACTTTCCGGCACCGATCTTTAGGAAATCTCATAAGCTATCGTGTACCAGTACCACTACACATTTGTAATTTTGGAGACACACTCGTTTTTATTGCCGTCACTTCTAAATCCTGTCGGACTTTTCTTTTCTCTGTGACATTTTGACTGACGGCAAATAGTTGGTATTGTCGAAAAAAAATGAGGGTTTCCATTCCTACACTACACAGGTGGCAGCCGACTGGGTTTAAAATAATAAAGAAAAATGAAGAATTAACATAAGGCAGTCGCTTGGAACATTATTCACTTTATTTCCACACTCTCGATTAAATCTAGGGAAGATGCTCTCTCCTTCCATGGTAAAAAGAATAAAGTGTATTCTTCCTGTCACAATTAGTTTAAAAACATTCCATCTCTTGACAGCCGTCTCGTCTTTAATCCGTTAATATCTAACATCTATCACCCATTACGATACCGTTGCTTCCTCATTCTACTCGCATAATAAACAGTATTCATCCAACGTTCTACTACCTTCATCGAGCAATCACATTGAATATCCAATCTGCTACGACTGCAATCCACTACGTTCACCTCTACATGCTAAAAACTGAAAAACTTCTAAGCTCACAGCCCATCTACTCCTATATGCTATATGCTTTTATGCCCTCTCTCTGGTTCCCGCCATTCGTATTTATACTCTGCTGAAAAGATTGTTCTAGAAACTTCTTATATTCTCGCACCAGCTATCTAAAGCATAAACAAATGTTAAAATCTGTAGTCGAGATTATGCTAAAATAACCCCTTTTTCCCTCTTCAGACGATAAAAGAAATGAATTTATGTCTGCGAAGTTTTAATCATTGGAATATTTTAATTACACCTGGATATTTTAAATAAAAGAATAAATTGAAATAAGTAGGTTTTTTCTTTAAGACAGAATAATATTTTAGCAGTTAAATAAAGATCTAAGGGGAATATGATATACTGGGATTTACTAGGAATTTAAAAGGAATTTAAATAATAAAAGTTTTATTAAAGAAATATAAATAATCGAGCCATTTTTAGATTTACGCAATTTGGAATAAATATGAATTACGATCTTAGAGATTAATAGACTAGGGTTTTAATTTAATAAGCCGGTATAATATACGGAATATTACTGAAAAAGGAAAATTTACATAAAATACTTTAAACTTGGCGCAAAAATTTAAATTTTGTAATATATATATATATAAACTTTTTAGGTGGGGGTGGTTTTGGGTACCTGGGGTCCTATAATGAAAAGTTTTGAAGGAATTTTTCAAAAGTCGCACCATGGTAACGACTGCAATAGGTAGTATTTCTTACGAAATCTACCTAAAAGACAAAAGGTGAAAGGAAATTCCAGCTAAAACGTGCTTTCCGCGCCTATTTTCAAACATCGGTGACACAGTTGTTATTCGATTAAGCGGGGACGTTTGTAAAAGGTATTTGGTTTAAGCGGGGGAAAATAGCATAGAACCAATAGGAATAAATTCGGTTCCGGAGGATTCTATTCGAATAAGCGGGTATTCGATTATCCGTGACCCGATTAAGTGGGAAGGACTGTAACAGAGCAAAAACTACCAAACCGAATGGTCTGAAATTTTAAATATATAATTGTTGCAAAATTTTGTCGAGTCATTTCAAATTTTATGATAATCGGATGTATAGTTTAATGACAGAGATAGTCAAAAGTTTTCCGTTACATGACGGCCAAAGAGAAAAAAATATTTCAAGTGCATTTTAAGGATGTTACAGCCTTTCGAACAGAATGAAAATGATACGTAGTGCACTAAAATATACATTCAGTACAATATGCGGTGCAAAAAATATTTATAAAACTTTTTATAGTACGAACGCACCTCATTTGCCACGTTTGGCGTGCAATTTCTAACTTGTTGTTATCGGGGAAGGTCGAGCGCAGACAACTTTAAACCCCAAAAAATGTTTTCAGATATGTAAAGACTCCGAATCTACATTTCCCAACATCACAAAATTTGTATAATTTATGATATTACAACAAATATCGGGCATAAGAAAAGTGGAAGAAGAGAACCATGAACATTTAGAAATTAAAAAAACCTGTTTATGGTTCATATAAAACATAAAAATGCAGTGGAAAACAATTTTCAATGTTTTATCTCAATAATATATCGATAGTTTCAGTAATACATACTAGTACTAGTATTATTCAAACAAGAATAGAAATGTCGAATGTATTAAATGTCAAATTTTAGTAGCTCCGCCCCGAAAAACGCCTTTAAATGAATTGTATGTATTTTAAAATATTTATATGTTATATCTAATGTTCACTTTCGGCATTTATATACAATATACGTGCAAATATGGGAAATTTTTGACAGTAGCACCTATAATCAGTAAATTATAAACATCAGTATAACTTTGAGCAGGGTCAAAGTTACCCTGAAAATGAGATAAAATGTTAGTGCCTTCATATTTTACATTTTATTAACTATTAATAAATAAATAATCACAAAATATTATCACATTTACAACATTTAGACAATAATATGTCTGATAAATGAGTATATTGTTACTTACTATGAAAATTGAATTGGATTACAACAACTTCAAAACAGCCTTCAAAATTAGCTTGAAAACAGTACTTCACAAAAATGGTTAGATTGTGCAATTAATAGCGCATAATGTTGCTAATTTATTTTATAAAATAAAGAGTAGAAATCCCAGTTTAGAATCTTGCCAACAGAGCTCAGTTCTGGAGTTTATTTAGTCTTTTGGAGTCAAAAATATTGAAAAATAGGAGGTGGTTCAAAGTTACCCTGAATGACTGTAACTTAAAACTGGCTCCTATGAGGCAGAAAAGCTCATTAGGTTAATATCCAGTTCGATTTTTGCAGTAGCGTAGATAAGTTTTTGGCGCTCGAATCAGGAAGAAATTCTGTACCCGTCTTTCCCCAATAATAATAATATAAAAAACATAATTTTTCTTCAAGATGGAATAAATGTCCTTCCGGTTTGTACTGAAAAGAAAAGTTATTTTGATATAAGAAATGAGATGCCAGCAGGCCCATTTGTTTATAATCTGGAGGCCAGACAGTTCGAGTCCAAGAGCCGACAGCACAAAAACATATGTTATCAAGCACAAGAAAAAAACCTTTATTTTATGGGAGAGTAGAAGTTGGGGAATCTAATGATCCATGTCTGCCGGAAGTGAAGTGGTGCAGAAGCCGAAAATTAATAACACCAGTGGTTGACTCGCAGGTTTATCATTTCGTTTGTCGTACAACTATCCTCCATGTTTTCATACCTTTGCTTGTAGGACAAACACAATGATAAACCTACGAGTCCATAGGTGTAGCGTCGGGGGGGGCAGGGCATGGGGGTCATGTGCCCCCCCAACCTTCGGAACCCCGGACGCCAGAAGAGAAAGCGTAGGGGGCACCAAATGAAGATTTTTTTTGTCTTTACATACAAAAATGTATATGCATATATATTGAATTTGCATAAAAATGTCTCACTGTCGGAAAATCCAAAAGGAAAATTGAACCAAATGCATTAAAATTTACAAATATATAAAACGATTCATCTATAATAGAAGACTGCAAATGAATTAGAAAAAAGAGCTGTTCTCTTAGGCTACTTTCTTTCTCCAATTCTGATGAAAAAAATTCCATGAAGGCTATTCAATTTTTATCTATCTGCCTGAGCAGCGTTGAGCTTTCTTTTTTCCCGTCTTGCTATGGGAAAGGTCGGGTGGCTGCCCGGGACAATAAAAACAAACGGAAGAAGGATTTAGGACCGAAATTAAGGGGCGGCAGGGGGGGGCATGTATCCTGGGCGCCACACGAAGGGTGTGCCAGATGAAAATTTGGTTTGCCGTTTTATACAATATATATATATATGTGTGTGAAATTTATGTAAAAAAAAAAATATTTTTTAGCCGAAAAATCAAAAAGAAAAGCTGAGTAAAGTATATTAAAATTGTGAAATAGATAAAAAGATTCGCCTACAATATACAAGACAGCAAATAACCCCATTCTTTTCCTTATAATTACTTTTTACATGCATATCACCGTATCTGGCCTTAGAGGGGGCGAAATCAGGTGACTGATTGGGACAATAAAAACCAAGCGGTCGAAATTTCACAAAATGAAAATTAAAAACTTAATAATTTTGTTATTGTTGTTTTGAGTCACACATAAATTTGAAAATTAGCATTAGGTTGAGGAAAGTATGTAGACATATCAATCTATAAATAAGAAGAGTGGTATAAGTGATAATTCCACAAAACTGGTGTAGATAGTACAGGAAGATATTTTACAATACTGGATTTAATTTTTATGCCTAGAGTAAATCCTGGTTTTTTTAGATCCTAAAACAATGTGACTCATATCACTATGACATTAAAGTGCCTCAATTGTAATTATTTGTAATGCTAGAACAACAGTAAAATCTGGAAAAATGAAATCTGTCTATAATGGAATCTTGTCTTAAATGAAAAAACTACATGGTTCCAACAGAAAGAATACCAACAGTTATATCTGCTAAGACGGAAACCTGTATGAAACGGAATTATTTCCACTTCCTTTCGATTTTTTCACAGGTTTTATTGAATAAATATCTGACAAAGCTGGTTATACATTTCAATATTACGTATTTTATTGTTAAACATTTTAAATTTTAAAATAAGTCCGCTAATAGAAACTTTTGTAAATTTACTTTGCGGAGGAAGGAGGAGGCGCCAAAATCCATGTTTGCCCCAGATGAAAATATAGCTAGTTTCGACCCTGGAAGGAGTGCACAAAGTAAAATGCTTTAGTAAAATCCTTTATAAGAAAAAAAAACGAGTATAGCATTTGCAGTGGTACAGTAAAAAAATCTTTCACAGGGCGCCACGGCTAATAAAGCCGCCCTTTCCTTTATTCCCCAAAGTGATTTTTTCTCTCCTTTTCGTCATTTCTAGGCGTTTTGCCACCCTTAGGCGGAAATTGAAAAATGCCGCTCTGTTCTTTTTGATGCAATTATTTTTTGCATTACTTTTGGGGCAATAAATTTTTGCAACCAACCAGATCCAGTCTTAGAGAGAGGAGGCGAGTTTGGGCGACTGCCCGTGATTTAAACGGAAAAAAAAAACCTCACCCAGGGCGCCATGAATAGTAAAGACGCAGCCGCCCCAGCTTTTACCTTCCCAAATTACATTTCTTGTCTTTTTGCCATTTCTAGGTAGGTGACAATTGAAAAATGTCACCCATGCCGTTTACTAAAATTACTTTTTTTACATCCAGATCCGCCCTCAAAGGGCGTGAAGTCGGGCAATTGTCAACGACTAAAAACTAAGGGTTGAAATATATGCAAGATATAATAGTAACCCGCTTTTTTAATGTTTTTTTTAAGACTATAGCCCGGGCCGAAACTAGGGTATGCAGAAGGCGCATGTGCCCAATGCGCCAGAACAAAGGCAAAGGGGGCGCCAAATGAAGATTTTGTTTGTCGTTTCATACAAAATTGTATATATATATATATATATATATATATAATAGAAAGAAACTCGCAAGCTAATGTTAAACTTATTGGAGCGTTCTTTTCAAAGTTCTCTCTTGCATTTTAATATTTTAAAATGTTTTATTTTCCTAGGATAGTTTAGCTTGATCTTTATCGTTGCTATACTTTTAGATTTCGAAACCGGTACTGAAAGTGAAAGTAACTTTATAAAAATAATCTGCAACTAAAATCGGAAAAGTAAGCACTAACCCGGTTAGAATTCAACCTCAGCTTTTCTAAGCTAAAAAAAATCATTTAAAACTATTGATATGCAAGCGAGAAAATTTTAAAAGAGCACTCCCATACGTTTAGAATTAGCGTTCCAGTTTCTTCGCGTGACTAGTGTAGACTCTTAACGCTCAAGCTAATGTTAATCTTATGGGAGCGTTGTTTACATATTTCTTGCTCTAATTCTAACTATTAAATGATTTTATTTATTTATTTATATATATTTTTGCATAGGGTACCTGAGGTCGATAACTTTTATTGTGCGTGAGGAGATGTGGAGGGGGGCGGGGGGGGAGGCGCCCAAATCCATTTTTCGCCGTCGTAAAAAATGCTAGTTTCGGCCCTCAACATACGATTGATATTAAGGTTGTACTTATTGTGCAAATTATTATAAACATTCATTGGTCACTGTTTTAAAAAGATATGTGATTGTGTATTATACATGGGATTTCGCAAATATCAACAATTGGTCGTAGAAAAAAAAAGTTTTCCATCGGTCACGAAAAAAACTTGTAAATTTCGCATAACGATTACGGAACGAAAATCGCAAATTTTGTTTTAAACTGTCGCAGACAAGAAAAAAAACAACAACCGCGAATTTGGTCAAATAGTCGCGCAAAAAATATCGCGAATTTCGTCAAAAAATCTCGGAAACAAATACCGAATATCATTTTTGTCAATCGGTCGTAGAAAAATTCACGAAATTTAGAAAATGATCGTGTAATGTAAATCATGAATTACATGAAACGATCGGCGGAAAAAAATAGGAATTTTGGTAATTTGCCGTCGAAAAAATCGCGAATCTTCTCAAAGGATCGTGGAAAAATATCTTGAATTTTATCAAAGGTTGCGGAAACAAATGGCGATTTTCGTCATTCGGTCACGGAAAAATCCTCGCAAATTTCGTCAAAAGTATGCACAAAGTACTACGAATTTCGTCTAATGATCAAGAGAAAAAAAATATAAATTTCGTCAAATGGTCGCGGACAAAAAGACGGATAGGGTGAGTTTGAGTAAAAAAAAAAAAAAAAAAAATCTGAAATTCACAGCGAAATTTCCCAATGGTTACAGCAGAGGAGAGAAAGGGGGGAAATCTCCCGGCGCCAATTATGCGTTTTTTCGGCTGTCCTTTGGTGAAATTCGCGTTTTTCCGCGATCCTTTAACAAATTTTGCGTTTTTTCGCGATCCTTCGACGAAATTTACATTTCTTTAACACGGTCCCTTGACGAAATTCGCGTTTTTCCGCGATCTTTTGATGAAATTTGCGTTTTTTTGCGATCCCTTGGTGAAATTTATGTTTTTTTCGCGATCCCTTAACGAAGTTTGCATTTTTTCGTGATCCCATAAAGAAATTCGCGTTTTTTCCGCAATTCTTTGGCAAAATTCGTTTTTTTCTGCGATCCTTTGAAGAAATTTGGCGATTTTTTTCTCTGAACGATTTTCGGAATTGATTTTTTCGGCGACCATTTGCCGAAATTCGCGATATTTTTTATGCCCAAATTTTCGGACTGATACCCAATTTCTTTAAATTTTCGGAAAATTCAGAACAGAATCACCCCTGAAGAGATGCGAATTTCGTCAAAAAATCGAGAATTTAAACAAATGATAGCGCGAATAAACAAGAATTTCGTAAGTCGGTTTTGAAAAGAATCGCGAATTTCGTCAAATGATATGTGAAACAAACAGCGAATACCATCAATCGGTCACGGAAAAAATATATACCGCGAATTTCGAGAAATGGTGGCGGTAAAAAAATTTCGCCAATCTGTCGCAGAAAAATTCGCGAATTTTGGCAAAGGATCGCTGAAAAAAAATCGTGAGTTCCGTGAAACGATCGCCCCAAAAGAAATCGGGAAATTTGCAATAGGCCATAGGAAAAATTGCGAAATCTCCTTCAACGATCGTAGCTTCGTAGCAATACATAGCGAAAAGAAATAACTATTTTCGTCAATCGATTGAAGAAAAAATCGCGAATTTCGCGATTCGTCGCGGAAATAATCACGAATCTCCTCAAACAACCGTTGAAAAAGTGCGTTTAGGAAGATGACTTTACTGGCGCTTTGAAGAAAAAGTTCATTTCAGTAAAAGCTATTTTCAGTCAAAATAGTCGCTCAAATCAGGAAAAAAGTAGCCTCTTTTCATGAAATAGTCGCTTTTTAATGGTGTTCGGCCTAAAATAGTCGTCATAGCCGCCGTATGCTGAAAATAGTCGCTTTTTGTAGCATTTTAGTTGCAAGTGGCAGCCCTGCAATTATATGTTAAGAAAAATCGCAATTTTTTGAGAAATTGAGTCGAGCAGAACAGGGCCTGATTTAACTGATTTTTTCACAGGCCGGTCTTGTTTTGACTGATTTTTGTACGAGCCGGTCCTGGTGGTAAACTGAAAATATAAACGGGCCGTGCTCGGGTGGAACTTTTAATTTTCTCACCGGGTTGGGCCCGGGCCTGGAAATTGCGGTTTGTGCAGACTTCTAATGTGCCCCACAAGGGTGTGCAAAGAGGGCGCTAAAGGAGCGGTCGCCCCGGGCGCGAAATTTATGCTGCGAACCACGGTTTTATTTATTTATTCATTTTTTGGCCGCCGATCATTTTCTTTTTCTCTCTTGAACTTTTTTTTTTTTTTTTTTTTTTTGCTGTCGCAAAACATTATGAATTCATTAACAAATCAGTGCAATTTTCTTTTATGTTATTTAGTTGTTCTGAATTTCTAAATTAAAAATAAACCGTTTAAAGTTCCAAAATAAACGCGAAATATTTATTTGATAGAATTTATTTATGTTTCTGCACTTTATCAATTTTATTACACCCATCACAAAGAGAAAGATTTTTTTTTTTTTTTTTTTTTGGGGGGGGGGGGGGGCGCAAAATTGAAAATTCGCTCTGGGCGCCGTACTTACTTCGCACGGCCTTTGTGCCAGCCCCCCCCCCCCTCCCCAAAATTTCTTGTCACGCTACGCCTATGTACGAGTCAACCATTAGTGGTATTAATTTTTGGCTTACGCACCACTTCACTTCCTGCAGACATGGTTCATTATACTTGGGGAAGGACCAAGAAGATAGTAAGGTGAAAGCCTGATGCTGCCTATTTACATCCCCTGGCTTAATATGGTTGCAACATCGGGCGATGTAGCACTCATTTCGGCGACACAAAATTAATTTTGAATTGCGTTTGCAAAAACCGTATTTCAAAGATTTTTTTTTCGTCATTATTTGAATGATTAAATACAATTGGTTATTTGCAATTTATCACGAAGGCACATTTTTTAAATTAGAATAACATTTTCCAAGAACATTTCACCTTTGACAGTAATCTTGAGAATTAAAATAAATTGAAAGGAAAAAAATAAACATATTGTTGCAGTTTAACATCACCTATAATCTATTTACCACCTATAATTTTATTATTTTGTAAGGGAGTCATAATTTTTTCGTTGAGAAATGTTTTTTAGAACTAATACAAGTGTGTTTCTAATCAGGTTTAAAGTTATATGTATGTAACACGTAACAGGTATCTAGCATTGCTTAATGTGCAATTTTGAAGAACCACATGAATTCACATTTGTATTTTATATAGTCATTTCATATTTTAAATTAAGACGAGAAAACAAACTATTAAAACAAAATTTTAAAAACTTTTAGCTTTAATCAGCCAAAAATGAAAATGACTGGAATATTCTGAATTATCCACATTACGATACAAAGTTATCGCATCAGCATACGTAAACAAGCAACATATTTTTCCTTTATTTGGTATTCAATCCCATATTCATCCTAAAATTCTGTACTATATTAGCATAATTATGCATTTTTTTTTAATATTGCCTGAAACCCCGTTTAAGATATACAGTCGTACCTCGTTATTCCGACACCCGGTTTTCCACGTCACTCTGCTTATCACGTCAGTTTTTCAAAGTCCCGATTTTCTGTATATAATTTTAATGTAAACTCAGGATTTTATGCCATTGAATAATTTGCAACTCCCTATATCCCGAAGGTTTAGGAAAATTACCCATTTTTCATAATCCATCTTTTATAAGCACGAAAATTAAGCGGTAAGAAACGTCTTAGCTATACTTTTCACAAAAGTGTCTAAAATACCCATTGAGATAAATGAGAAATTTTACTTCAATCCTTTATTTGAATAAATAAACCCACACACTATGAATGAAACCACTTAAGTTTCAGATAGACGTATCAGTCTACTCGAGGTCTTTTTGTTCTGGTCAGGCGGCACTTTCTTGTGGTCACACGGCGTTTTTAATCCAACTAAAACGGAAGCACTGCATTGCATTGAAACTATCATAAATTATCTAATATCCATTTCTGAAACAACGAATATTTATTACAATACACTGTATAATATTGAAAGAAGAATTGTAAGAAGCACATTTAGGGATAAGCAAACTTTAATTCATCAATATTTCATGTAACAATAAAAAAACAAGTAGTCATAAATCTGATTTTTATTCTTTTCAATTTTGTTTTTGCGTTTATTTTGTTAAATAATAATGTTTTATTGCTTAACCCCTTGAGGGGCGGTGGGATATATTTTATCACACCTACGATTAATGAAGATTTGCAACAGAAAAAATTTATGAAATTTTACTTTTCTAACTTTGATGGAAAAAAGTTGTAAAATTGCTTTTCCTTACTTTGAAATAAAATCTTTCTAAATTTCCGGTGGGAATTCCGCATTACACAAACGTAATTGCTTGACCTTCAAGGGGTTAAAACTGTAAGAACAGTTATGAATTTAAAATTGTCTTAAATTAATTAAAAATCCAGCTTTTTATAAACATATTTTTTCTCCGAAAGCGGTAACCGCGACACTCCGCTTATGACGACACTTTTTTCTGGTCATTAGAGTGTCGGGATAACGAGGTTCGACTGTATTTAAAAATTTTGAATGTAAGAAGGAAAACAAATTATTGCATGTATGAGTATACACTATAAAAATATGTAAAATAAACTTTTAAGCTTATTTTTATTATCGATATTTTACCTTTACTTGTAATCCAATCTCATATTCATGCCAAAACTTCTATACTACATTAGCATGATTATGCAATTTTTTTTCTAATATTGCCTATAACCATAAAAAGTCCTGTGCAAGACAATTTTTAAAATATATGAAAATAAAAACTAACTTAGGAATTTAACAATTAAATAATATTTAATATTCAGAAATAAATTTTTATCAGGATTTAAAGAGAAAAAATAAAAAACAAAAAAGTATTCAACAGTAATGTTTTTAACAGTTCTTACTTCTTTCAAAGATTTAGAACCCTCCCCTCTTTCCTCCCACTCCCCTTGCATATGCCTATGTTTCTGTTAAAAATAACTCGAATTTGCCGGTAGAAAAATTCATATTCGAGCGGAATAACTTTCTTCAACTTTTTTATTTACAACCTCAGCGTTATAAATAAACACCTTTCTATTCCTTTTATTTTGCATTTTTTATTGTTTTAAATATTTTATTGTCATGCTTGGTATCCATTTGGGGTAAAATTTTCCGATACGTTCAAATCCACAAAAATTGTTTCTGTATTTTAAAAAGTTTCAAAAACAAAAAATATGTATTGCAGATTAAAAACCGCAAACTTAAGAGTAATTATCTCTTAACTCACCGGAAATTGGGGAGATGCGGGAGACGTTATCTCTAATAGGTTTGCAATCTCTGTACAACACATGTTCAATAGCGCCAAGATTTCGCCAAAGCGAATAAATACATTTTTATATAAATTTAATATATACATATCATAATAGTGACAAATTTTAACTTAAATCACTTTCATTTAGTCAACGAATCGTTTTTGCATTAAAATTTTGGAAAAAAAAACAGATATCGAGTGAGATTTTATGAAAATAGTCAACGCACTTCTTCTTGTCGCGGAAGTATAAGGATCGCAGTATATTCAATACTATCAAGTTCCTCGTTCCCCAAGTATAGATTCCCCTACATCTACTCTCCCATAAAATAAAGGGTTTTTTTTCTTGTGCTTGATAACATAGGTTTTTGTGCTGTCGGCTGTTGGACAATTAGGAGCCTTTATCAGCGATTGGCAATAATGGACAAAAAAAGTATAACAATTCTTATTTATTGACAAAATATGTGAGATAATTTTAGTTTAAAGCTTCCTCTAATATGGCACCCTCCATTAAATAATTTTGCGCCTCAATTCAGGTACGTAATTTTGTAACGTACAAAGTGTGCTGAGTCATCCCTAGAAATATTTACAAAAGCTTTTTCTTTCTTCTTTATTTGGATACAATAACAAAATATTTTACTAAAGAAAACATTCACAAAAGTAAAAGTGAACAGAGTTTTTTTTTTATTACGTATTGTCAAAATATGTGAGGTAATTTCGGTTAAAACCTCACTCAATTTTAAGTCCCTTGGCACCGACGACCGGGGTAATCGCCGTCCTTGCCCGCCCCTTTATTAGCTACGCTACTGGATTTTCGCATTTATTTTATTTTTAATAATTTTTCTCTGCGATAAAAGGAGAAAAGGAAAGAAAAATAATATTTGGCAATTTATGTAACAAACTGTCAAAGGCTTGCGAAAGAGCGTTATTCTTTTTAGGTAGTAAATTTATTCCTAATACCCCTGCTTTGTCTTGGCGCAGCATGTCCCTAAAGGGACTTTGCGCCATAAAACCCCAATCAGCCAACAAGCCTAATACCCCTGATTTTATTATACAGCCGCAGAAATTCCCTCTGCGCAATATCATTAATATACACTATATGGCCATTAATGACCTGACACTTTCAATTTTACACATTTTGTCGAATATTTCACGATATATTTGTCGGATTTTTCTGAAGCTTCAGAATTATGAAGAATATATTCGACACCATAGTTATCAACGGCGGCGGTTTGATCAGAAGGACAATTAGGGTGCCAACAAAAAAAATCAAAGAAAAAGAATAATTTTTGAATCACCCTGTAAAATAAAATGCACGAAATGATCTATCACTATAGCTTACGAATATATGGATACTGCACAATATATGTATTCCTTTGTGGAAGAATAGAACATATATTCATGGAGATAAAATATCGATTTTTTTAAAAAGTTCCAAAAAGTTTTGCATTTTTTTTGTTTATATCATGCAGGGTTTTTTTTTACCAAAATTAACGCCAGTTTTAGAAAATTCGACAAAATGTAGTAGAAATAATATGGTGTAATTGAAATGTAACTATATTAAATGTATGAGAAAATATGAGCAGTTGAATGAAATATTTTTTATCTGCGAATGGGCGCACGATAAAAAATATTTTCTTTTCATGACTTGATAGTCAACTCTATGGAACAACTCATACAAAAAAAAGCCTGTCAAATAACGTGAAAATTCAGACAGATATCGGCAATAGACTGAGCTGATTTTTAGTTGTTCTCTAGAAACAGCTAAATGATAAGTGGTTTCCATGAATTGTCATTTATTTTTACTTTTATTAATTTTCGTTTTTTATGGATGCTTTAGATCTTCTTGGAAAACCACCAGAACGAGACTATTCCAAGAAAAAAAGAAATATCAAAATCTAAGCATTTCTTCTGAATCTACTCGTTGACATTCTTTAAATACAAACTCCTTTGCTGAAAGCCAAATAATAAAAAATGACAATGTCTGGAAAATCCTTTATCATTCAGCATCTTTTAGAGAGCAACTAAAAATTCGCTCCCTATATTGCCGATAACTTTCTGAATTTTCGCGAGATTTGACTGGCTTTTTTTTTATGAGTTGATCCATAGAGTTGACTATCAAATTATGATTTTTTTTTTTTTTTTTTTTTTTTTTTTTTAATCGTGCGCGGATGCGCAGATAAAAGACATTTCATTCAACTGCTCATATTTCCTCAAATATTTAATAGATTTACACTCCAATTACACCCTATTATTTCTACTACATTTTGTCAAATTTTATAAAACTGGCGTTAAATTTCGTAAAAAACCCTGCATGATATAAACAAAAAACGTGCAAAAGTTTTTGAACTTTAAAAAAAAAAAATCAATATATCTCCATGAATATATGTTCTATTCTTCCACAAATGAATACATATATTGTACAATATCCATATATTCGTAAGCTATAGCGATAGATCATTTCGGGCATGTTATTTTACAGGGTGATCCCATGGGCGTACCCAAGGGGGGGCTGATGGGGCTACAGCCCCCCCCCCCGAAATTTTCGAAATTGATACGAAAAAATTGCTGATTTTTTTCTTTCTTTTTGGAATTTTTTTTTATTTTTTTCTATCAAACGGCGGAATAGCCATTCTCATTAGTCCCATATTAGTCCACATTGACTCCAAAGAAGAGAAAAGGGGCTGATGGGGGTTACAGCCCCCCCACCTCCTCTCGAAATATTCGAAAATTATATGAAAAAAAGTGTTTTTTCCCTACTTTTTTGGACAAATCTGTACCTTTTTCTTCTGTCATACAGCGAAATAGTCATTTTAGTTAATCCCATGTTAGTCCACATTGACATCACTGCATGCTAAAAGATGGGGAGGGGGCTGGTGGAATTACAGCCCCCTCATCTCGAAATAGTCGATAATGAAATGAAAAAATAGTGCTGATTTTTTTTTTCTTTCTTCTTGAGATAAATTTGCATTTTTATCCTATCATTCAACAGACTCCCTTCCCTTTAGTTCCATATTAGTGCACAGTAACACTACATTATACCCAAAAATATGAAAATGGCAAACTGGGTTACAGCCCCCTCCCAAAATAGTCGAAAGTGAAATGAAAAAATGCTTATTTTTTTATTCTTGTTTGAGATAAAATGTGTAATTTTGTTTTCTGTAATCCTTACTTTTTTAGATAAATCTGTATTTTTTTCTTCTGTCATACAGCGAAATAGCCATTCTTGTTAGTGCCATGTTAGCCCACATTGATATCACAGCATACCGAAAGAAAGGGAGGGGGCTGATTGGATTACAGCCCCCTCCTCCAAAATACTCGAAAATGAAATGAAAAAATAGTGCTTTTTTTCCCCCTGTTTGAGATAATTTTGTAGTATTTTCTCCGTATCATTCAACAGACTTGCCGCTCTCTTCTCTTTAGTTCCATATTTGGCACAGTGACACCACATTATAGCCAAAGAAGTGGAATGGGGTTACAGCTACCTCCCAAAAAAATGGAAAATGAAATTTAAAAAAATGTTGATATTTGTTTCTTTTTGTTTGAGATAAATTTGCAACTTTGTTTTCTGCAATATAACGAACTAAATATTCTGGTTAGTCCCATATCAGCACACATTTACACCACAGTATACCCAAAGAGGGAAAGGGGCTGATGGGGTTACAGGCCCTATTCAAAATAGTCGAAAATGAAATGAAAAAGGTGCTGATTTTTTTTTCTTATTGTTTGAGATAAATTTATAATTTAGATTTCTGTTTTACCGCGGATTAGCCATTCTCGTTAGTCCCATATCAGTCCACATAGACACCACAGCGTACCCAAAGAAGGTGAAGGAGACTTTATTTTCGGTAGTGGGAAGAACAATTTTATAGATTTTAAGCTACAATGACTTTCTTTTAAATGGAAGTATATAAAAAAAACCCCCATTAACGCTTTTCAACTTATTTCGGTGTGGGACGGTCTCAGAATTGGGCCCGTGCCTCTCCCCCACGGGTGATTCTGAGTGGGGAAAAATAATTCTGAAATTCACAGCAAATTTTCTGAAAGGTTGCAGCAGAGGGGGAATCCCTTCCCGGCGCAAATTATTTCAGTTGCTTTTTGGATAAACACTGTTTTCATTTCAGGTTGAGTGTAGATTCCTGAAAGTTGGGTTCGGGTTCACCAGACTTTTAAAAAGTTAGTTCAGCATATTACCTCAGTTTAAAAACTATACCTATAATAATAAACATAGTTGTATGTGTGCTGTTTCCTAATGAGACCGCTGTGTTTCTTCCACGACCCTTTGATGAAATTCAGGTTTTATCACAACTCTTTGTCGAAATTCGCACTTTTTCTGCTGTCCTTTGACGAAATCTGCGTTTTTCCGCGGTCCTTTCACGAAATTCGCGTTTTTTGGGATGCTTTGACGAGATTCGCTTTTTCTACGCGGCCCTTTGCCGGAATACGTACATTTTTCCCGATCCTTTGTCGAATTTCAAGTTTTTTCTCACGGCCTTTAGACGAAATTCACGTTTTTTCAACGGCTCTTGAAAGAAATTCGCATTTTTTGCGATATTTTGACGAAATTCGCGTTTTTCCGCTACCCTTTGACGGAATACACGTTTTTTACGCGATCCTTTGTCGAAAATTGCATTTTTTCGCGTCTTTTTGACGAAATTCGCGTTTTTTTCGCGACCCTTTGACGAAATTTGCGTTTTTCCGCGATCCTTTTTTGAAATTCGCTTATCTAAAACGGCCTACGCGTTTTTCCGCGGCCCTTTGACGAAATTCACGTTTTTTTTTTTGCGATGCTTCGAGATTCGCTTTTTCTACGCGGCCTTTGTCGCAACACGTACTTTTCGCGATCCTTTGACTAATTTCAAATTTTTTTCCGCGTGTGAAATTCGCGTTTTTTCTATGGACCTTTGACGGAATTTGCGGTTTTTTGTGATTTTCTGTCGAAATTCGCGTTTTTCCGCGGCCCTTCGACGGAATACGTGTCTTTTTCGGGATTCTTTGTCGAATTTTACGTTCCCTCCTTCCCGCGGCTTTTACACGAAATTCGCGTTTTTCCGCGGCCCTTTGACGAAATTCATGGGGTTTTTTGCGATGCTTTGACGAGATTCACATTTTCTACGCGGCCTTTGTCGGAATACGTGCTTTTTCTCCCGATCCTTTGTCGAGTTTCGCATTTTTTTCCGCGTGCGACATTCGCGTTTTTTTCCATGGGCCTTTGACGAAAATCGCGTTTTTTTTTATTTTCTGGGAAAATTCGCGTTTTTCCGCGACCCTTCGACGGAATACGCGTCTTTTCGCGATCCTTTGTCAAAATTTGCATTTTCAGTGGCTTTTTGACGAAATTAGCGTTTTTTCTGCGACCCTTTGACGAAATTCACGGTTTTTTGCGATGCTTTCACGAGATTCGCTTTTCCTACGCAGCCTTTGTCGGAATACGAGCTTTTTCTCGCGATCCGTTGTCGAGTTTCACATTTTTTTACGCGGGCGAAATTCGCGATTTTTCCATGGGCCTTTGACGGAAATCGCGGTTTTTTGTGATTTTCTGGCAAAATTCGCGTTTTTCTGCGGCCCTTCGACGGAATACGCGTTTTTTTCGTGATCCTTCGTCCAAATTTGAGTTTTTTCAGCAGCTTTTTGACGAAATTCGCGTGTTTTCTGCGACCCTTTCACGAAATTCGCGTTTTTTCCGCAATTCTTTGACAAAACTTGCGTTTTTTCCGCGATCCTTTTTTGAAATTTGCGTATTTTAAAACAGCCTTTGCGTTTTTCCGCGGCCCTTTGACGAAATTCACGGTTTTTTGCGATGCTTTGACGAGATTCGCTTTTTCTAAGCGGCTTTTTTGGAATACGTGCTTTTTCTCGCGATCCTATGTAGAGTTACACATTTTTTCCCTGGGCGAAATTCGCGTTTTTTCGTAGCCCTTCGACGTAATACGCGTCTTTTTGCGATCCTTTATCAAAATTTGCGTTTTTTACAGCGACTGCTTCACGAAACTCGCTTTCTTTTCCGCGGCCCTTCGACAGAATACGCGTTTTTTTTTTCGCAATCCTTCGTCGAAATGTGCGTTTTTTCAGGGGCTTTTTGACGAAATTCGCGTTTTTTCCGCAATCGTTTGTCGAAATTCACGTCTTTAGAGCGGCCTTCGCGTTTTACCGTGGCCCTTTGAAAAAATTCGCATTTTTTTGTGATGATTGGACGATATTAGCTTTCTCTACGCGGCCCTTTGTCGGAATACGTCCTTTCTCTCGCGATCCTTTGTCGAATTGTGCGTTTTTGGGGCGAATGTTTTGACGAAATTCACGTTTTTTGAGGCCCTTCGATACGCGTTTTTTCTCTATCCTTTCTCGAAATTTGCATTTTTCCGCGGTTTTTTTTTTTGCGAAATTCGCGATTTTTCCCGCTGCTTTTTGACGAAATTCGCATTTTATTCACGATCCTTTGTCGAAATTTGCACTCTTTCCTCGTTTTTTTCACAAAATTCGCATATTTTTTCGATCCTTTAACGAAATTCGCGTTTTTTTGGCGATTCTTTGACGAATTTCGGGTTTTCTCCGTGGCCCTTTGACGGAATTTTTTTTCGAGATCATTTGTCGAAATTCGCGTTTTTTCCGCGATCCCTTGATGAACCTCACTTTTTTTCTGCAGTCATTTGGCGAAATTCACGTTTTTTCAGCGGTCAATAGACGAAATTCGCGCTTCCTAGCGGTCATTAGACGAAATTTCCGTTTCCTCAGCGGGCCTTTGGCAAAATTTGCGTTTCCTTCGCGCTCATTTGACGAAATTCGTGTTTTCTCCCAGATCCATTTACGAAATTTGATTTTTTTGCAATCCTATGACCGATTTTTAAAAATTTTTGGAACCTCATACCTTACATTTTCGGAAATTTCGGAACAGAACCACCCCTGCCCCCCTTTCCCCCTCTGGCTGCACCCCCCCCCCCCCCATTATTTTCAAAAATGATTTCCGTTTACAACAAAATTCAACGTGTTTCGTAAGATATGGAACGTTATGGAAATTTAAGTCAGCCCCCCCCCCGAAATAAAATCCTGGGTACGCCACTGGGTGATCCCAAACTTTGTTATTTTTGTTGGCCCCCTAATTGTCCTTCTGATCACCGTTGATAAATATGAAGTCGAACGTATTCTTCATAATCTTGAATTTCTAGAAAAATCCGATAAATATATCTTTAAATGGTCAACAAAATGTCTAAAATTGAGAGTGTCCGGTCATTACTGGCCATATAGTGTAGGTGTTACTGGTTTGCGAGGATTTCAACTAAATCTAGGGCATTTGAGTTTGAGAGTAGGGGGAAGCACTTAACAGAGGCTAGAAACACTCGCTGTGGATGAACCCGCAAGGGGACACAAAGTTACTTACAAACGGATATTTCTTACTAGAATTTAGCACCTTTCACATCTTGAAAACTTTGGGAAATATAATACTTTGAATTCATAATTTTAATCTTCTGATATGGTTAATTTATTTTGTCAGAATTCAATACTACCAACATATATTTTCGAAAAATAAAACAATACTTTTATATAAAAATGAATATTTGTAGTTCAAAACAGTAAATTTTGATTTAAATACTTTCAACTGTATGAGAACCAACCACCTGATGTTACATATTAACCCATTCACGATGGGAAACCAGAATTCTCGTTTTCATTCAAAAAAATCGTTGACTAAGGGCGTGGCTTCTACCTTACAGAAAATTCATTTATATCATGTTGTCCATATTTTTTTTTTAGATTGTAAGACATTTTATATTAAATTCATACACTGAAAGATATTTACCGATGCTTAAACTTGGGAAACTTATCTGGAACACCAATTTACAAAAGACTTTCAGAACAGAGAGAAACTTCTACTGTTTTAAAATTCAGATTTGATAAAAATTGCCCGTCGGCAATGTGTTAAGATTCAAGTGGAAAAATTAATTCTCCTTGTGTAATATTTTAACTCCTTAATTCTCGTTCCCGTGATATTCACGGGATCTGTCTTTTACCCAGATTGTTTGATTCACACCAGTTTTATAAAATTGTGTAATTGGCTTTATTATGGTATCATTTTACCTGTCATTAAATAAGAAGAATATTTCTTTTCAAAAAAGCGGCGCCAATGAGCAATTTGGATTTTTAAACCGTAATTTAATACGACCATTAAGGGGTTAAAATTCAGTTGTTTTATTTCACGCAGTATCTTTATTCATTACAGTGCATCCGATTTTCCACATTTGCCTAAAAAAATCTCAACAAATTGCCTTTAAGAATTTAATTTAAAACTCACACCGGAAATTATGAGAAACAGTGAGTATTTAATTTATACCGTACCAATACTTACTGGATGAGGTTTGGATAAACTTCTCACGAATATCAACTGCTACTACGTGGTTGGTGATACTTGAAATCGTTGCTATTTTCTAAATCCCATGAGCGTCTGGGGAGAGAACGACTTCTAATAGTAGCACTTAGAAAAAATTCGGTTTCCGTTTCAACAGGGAAGAAAGGGAGAAAACAGTCTGCGTTCTTCCCTCAACCTTGTGTAACTTTCCCTTTTCGCTTGCAATAATTATCCAGTTATGGGAACATTAAAATTATAAATAAAAAATGTCGAATGTTGAATTTTATAATTTGATTCTCAGAAAAAAATGATTTTTTTCAAAAATAAATAACATAATTTTAAAAGGAAATAAATAAAAAAGAAGAATGGCTGTTATTTATATAAAAACCTTTTATATATAAATCTGTAAAAATTATTTTTATAATTATAGCTTCATATTTTAATATTATAATATTTCATTATATATATATTATCATATTTAAAATAAAAAATAAGTAGATTTGTCAATTCTGCATTATATTTATATATAATATAGTTATTTGGCAATTAATATTATATATATAACTATATTAAAAAATCTGTGTCCACGAAATACTGATTTTTTTTTTTACACTTTTTCACATCGGAAAATTCATTTTTACCGTTTTCATTTTTTAGCAAGTTTTATATATTAATCATTTACCTTTCTGTGTGTTTACTGTTTACCTATTCTTTTTTTAAATAAGGCCAATTGTCGTAAATGTTTGATATTTTGTTAAGATTAGCACCAACCTCATCGTATCCTTTTTTTTTTTTTTTTTCAAACTTATGTCAATATTTCCAGTTTGGGGAATTCGATTTGAATATTTTACAATGCTTTTTTAATTTATCATTAAATGATTTTCTGAAAGAGATACGAGATAATATATTTTTTAACGATTACGTTTATTAGATTAAGTAGGAAGGAGGGGTGGGGTGGGGGGGGGGAGAGTTCGGTTTAAATTCTTTAACTTACATAAATGACGAAAATATCAATTTTCCTGTTTAATTTACTGCATCTATTTGACATTAAACGGAATTTCCCTTCCAGAGTTGCAAAGTTCTTTTTTCTTTCTTTTGTATATACATATCAGTGCGATTAAACATTAAAATGTTAAAACTTCGACCTGTTTTTTAATTAACTCGATTTTTAAATGGATAATCCTCATGGTTCATAAAATTAAGGACATGATTTTCCTTAATATAAATTGACTGTTGATGAGTATTTGCTTAGTATTTTTTTTTTATAAAAATATTGAGCAAATAGTCATTTGTACATTATTTTTACAACATATCATGACATTTCATTTATTTTTTTTTAACCCTTTATGTCCCAAATTATGAATTCATGAAAATTTCATCTTCTAAAACATTTTTTGTGAATTTTTGAAACTACATTAGAAGATTTACGCACACATTTAATAAATTTCAGAAGGATTTTGCAATTTAAAGTCAATTAGATTTGTATTTATAGGAATTTTGTGCAATATTTATAACTTCATTCAAATCTTTTATTTTAAATAATTTTTTTAGCATTTTATAAAATTAGGAAATGTACAAATATCATGGAAGACGGTAGTATTTCGAGTGACGCAGCCTTAAGCCTAAAATCGTATCGTATCGTATCGTTAAAATCGTATCGTATCGTATCATAGAATTCGTAGATGGCGGAACTCATATATACAGCTAACTCGACATCAAAGAAAATGCGAAAAGCCGCCTTTTAATAACTCAGCAGATATACGTCTTATTGTTCTGAATTTTCTAGAACAGTCTTATATCTGCAGTCTAATCGTATACTGAAATTTTTACATTTCTACGTGCAGTATATTTTGAGATCTAAATAGTCATTTTTAAAGTGAAAACGTTGGTATAATATCGAGGAAGTTCCTAATTTGAAAATCTCGAAAACGGTTCTAACGATTATTTTTAAATTAATACATAATATAAATGTGATTAAGGCGAGGTGAATAACACTTTTCTTTTTTCTGGGAAAACTCTCGTTCGTTAAATAATTCGATTTTTTTTTCTCTCGAAAATGACACGGCAATTTACTTGTTTCCAGCAAGACTCTTGTTCGTTTTGTAATGCGCATGAAAAATCGGACTATATTTCTTCGCCATTCTATGGAAATTTCACCGAAAATGCATGACACTGTATTCATACACATGCTTTCTTTTTAACCACTTTTGGGGAGAAGAATTTTGTCTTCCCACGGCTGAGTGGTTGAGGGCCATCGTCTGCTGATCTTAACATAGGCAGTTCGATACTCGCTGGTGCGTGTGAAGTTTTTTTTTTTTTTTTTTAAGTCTGCTAGTTGACCATTATTCTCAGTTCCTTTGTAATTTTTTAATTGCTATTAAGTTAAATAAAATTACAATTATAATGACGCCAATTTAATGATGATCATTTCTTGGCAATTTTTCAACAATAAAAATATTACCATAAATTTTATAAATATATTTAATTTCTTTCACTTTACAAAAAATATACATTAATACAGTAAACTCTGTGTAAGGCGGAATCGATCGGGACCAAGAAAATTTTCCGCAATAGACAATATTCCGCCCTTAGACAAATTTTACTCTATGTCTATGGATTCGTAGGGACTTGAAATTCTTTCCGAGTTAGACAGATTTCCGTCTTACACAGAGTCCGCCTTACAGAGAGTTTACTGTAATTATTATTTGAATATAAATCACACGATCAGAAACGTAAAAAAATAATTCATTTCAGCTCTTCTTTTTATAATATCATTTTTTATTATTATGACGGTCAATCAATATATAATCACTGACATCCATAATATTATTATTATTATAATTATTATTTTCCTTGCATAAAAACTATTGTGATGTAATAATTATTTTATAATAAATAATTTAGTTGAAATGTTTTATTTATAAATAACAATGAAGTTTTACATAATAAGCATATCAGAATTCTGGTGTCGCCATCTTTTGACGCAATTGCGTACCACATTACATTTTGTCTCTTATTCGGAAAAAAAAGAAAAAACTAACGCTTTTCACCGCTTTGAAAGAATCTCTTGTGACTAGAGGTCTATTTCGCAAATATTAAGAAAATTACTGCATACAAAAATATTAAAATGGGTAGTATTATAGAGAAATGTTTGATAAAAACGTTGAAGTAGACAGTTTTTAAATCGAAGAATTATTTTAAGAGATATTTAATGTTAAATGTGGATAAAATTGTCTCATTAAAAAAGTCTCACAGGAAAAAAAATATACATGGGAATTTAATCATTTTTATTCAATTTAATCATTCAATAGAAACTCGAAGTTTGCAGAGTGCATTTATTATTTTTAACTTGCCTAATTTTTTGACGGTTTATTTCAATTTTAAATTAAAATTTTCAGAATTTCCAGACTATTTTAAGTCTGATTTTTATTATAGACTATATAAAATTATTAAAAATATATATTATGATAGGAACTAGCGGGCTTCGTCCGCTATTTACGTTACGGATATAAAAATCATGTTTTTTTTTTTTAGGGAAAAAGAAATAAAAACCTATTTGACGATAGGTTTATAAAGACACATTTTGTATTTGTTATATTTCCGGGGATGAGGAGGGGGGGGGACTATTTTGATTAAATATCGCAATTAGTCCACATGGCAGATATAATTATGATAGACACTAGTGGGCTTCGCCCCTCTATGGCGCCTTATGGGTCCAGCTTCCATAACTCAGAAACCACCTTTCGGACATCAATGCAACAGATTCCAAACGTTATAATTAACTTAATAATCACCCTATATAGCATTAAAGTAAATTTATGAGTACTGCATACTATTTTTTTTATCCTAATTTCTGAAGAGAAAAAATTATTTCGGTTCCATTCTTAGGTACTGGTCTGAAAAATTTTGAAAAAGGGGGGAAGGAGGGGACATGAGACTGCTGTTTGTGAAACAACACAACGGGGTCTGGCTTATTCAACTTGGGTTTTGGTGACTTCAATTGGAAGGTGGTTTGTTTAAAAGAATGCGTTCCCTGCCCCATGAAAATTGGAACTATTGGTGCACCATCTATGTAAGGATTTAATAATTATAAATTAATATTTTGGATTTATTAATTTAAGGACAAAGTGTTTTTAAAGGAATATCAAATGAAACCCTCTGTGCGATCAGCGATTATACTTACCCACTTGTTTTTATATACAAACTGCTATAAGGAAAATTGTAATAAAATAGTAAAAATTAAATCTGCATTAAATTCCATAAGTATCTTTTTTTTAATAATTTTATCACTAACCTCAAAAAAGTAATGATATCAATGCAAAAACCCTTGACGGGTTAAAAGTTTCTGACGCAGCAATTTATCATATGCTCTAAGAATTTTAAATATGGAACTTAAAAATACTGATATCAAATTTTGAGTGACGTTATGCTATTTCTTAAAAAATATATTTGTATTTATTTCATCATTTTATTTTTGTTTTATTTATAATCGCATGTGCAAAAGTTATGTTCAACATGAAAAGCTGCATAAAATTTTATTCGCTGTTGCTTTATCATTTACATCTCTCATAAATTCAAAATATGAGTTTTAAAAGATATGATATAAAATTTAAGTGACGCCTTGATGTGACTTTAAAAGGTTTGTTTTAAAATTCAATTTAAATTATTTTTGACTTGGTTAAAATATTTTTTTACATCTACACAATACTTTTAATTTTCCAATTCACTGTTAAATATATCACTTTCATTGAATCTATACTATGCATTGAAATGTAACTATCCTTTAAACTACTACTGCTAACTACTTTTAACTATCCCTAATTAAACTATCCTTTTTCATACATTTCATGTAGTTTGGACACAATGACGCAAAGAAACCATTTACATAAATCTTACTCACAATTTTGAATAGCGTGACACAAAAGATAAATCAATTTATTGAAATAAATACATTTCAATGCATAGTATAGATTCAATGAAAGTGATATATTTAACAGTGAATTGGAAAATTAAAAGTATTGTGTAGATGTAAAAAAATATTTTAACCAAGTCAAAAATAATTTAAATTGAATTTTAAAACAAACCTTTTAAAGTCACATCAAGGCGTCACTTAAATTTTATATCATATCTTTTAAAACTCATATTTTGAATTTATGAGAGATGTAAATGATAAAGCAACAGCGAATAAAATTTTATGCAGCTTTTCATGTTGAACATAACTTTTGCACATGCGATTATAAATAAAACAAAAATAAAATGATGAAATAAATACAAATATATTTTTTAAGAAATAGCATAACGTCACTCAAAATTTGATATCAGTATTTTTAAGTTCCATATTTAAAATTCTTAGAGCATATGATAAATTGCTGCGTCAGAAACTTTTAACCCGTCAAGGGTTTTTGCATTGATAATACTCTTACAATAGAAATATAGGAATAATTCCGAACTGAAACTTTTGACCCTCAAACTTTCAAAGTCAAGACAGCTAAAAAGAGGGGAAAAAAATCATCCTTTTAAGAATAGTTTTGTTTTGTTCAACCACTAATGCTTTTGGAATAAGATAACGTAAAGTACCTATAACTTATTCTAAAATGTACTACTACTAATCAATGAATATTTTATATCAAGTTATTTTAATGGTACGTTAAAGTAGCGTCGGGGCATAAAGGGTTAAATTATTATTCGGAAATTTGGTCCTTACAGTTATAGAAGCGCACACAGAATTCAAAATATGAAAGAGAATGTTGTAAGAAATTAAAAGGAAGTGTGGTTTTAAAATTTTCTTAATAATTTTTAAATTAACTTTTCAAATCTTATTGCAATAATTAAATTTTTCCTTCATAAAACCATTTAATAATATGTCAGTAAGATATTATAAAATATTAAAAAAAAAAAGGTACAAAAGTTACAAAAATCCTTTAACTGTAAAATTTCACACAAGCTTACCCCCCACCCCCTCACACACACACAAAAGAAAAAAAGTAGGATATGATGAGTACTATTTTCGAATAAATATACTATCTATAAAAAATACTGCAGAATTGACAAAACTACCTTTTTTTAAGTCTGTTACAAAAATGTATTAAAATATAATATTAATAAAATATGAAGCTATAAAAATGTTATATCAGATTTATCCAACAAAAGATTTTCAGATGAATAACACCCATTACTATAATTCTATTTTTTGAAGAATTATTTCCTTTTGAAAACATTTCATTTTTTGCAAATTCGATTTTTTTTTTTTTCTGTGTTGTTCAAATTATTCTTCGCTGTTTATAATTTTAACACTTTCCATAATCGAATAACAAATGCAAGCAAAAAGGGAAAGCAACATGAGGCTGAGGTAAGAACGCAGTAGTTTTTCCCTTTCTCCACAGCTGAAAAGGAAGGAGAATTTTTTCTAATTTCTACTGTTAGCAGTCGTTCTCTCCCCAGACGCTCGTCTAAATCCCATCTTGTTTCGCGACTCGCGAGTCTTTTGGAGTAGCGGATGGGGACAGCTTAATGCAGCAATGTTTAAGAAGGACCTGCGTAATAGAAGAAGGGAGAAGGGAAATCTTGTAAGGTATTCTTTAAAGCTGGTTTCAAACAAAGGGAAAAAATAAGATTTTGCATTTAATACTGGCGCCACCTATCCAAAATATTTGAAAATAATATTAAAAACGAAATCTTTAGAACATGACTACTATTCTTACTACAGTGTTAGAAAGATCAAATTCTAACACTGTAGTAAGAATTATTTAAATAAGTAAACAAAAATCTATAACTTTTACTTTTAAAATTTAAAAGCGGCTCAACTTTTATGTCATAATAATGTTACTGCATATATAACTCATTGCATATAAATAAATAGGTAGGGATATGCATGTGACATTTTAACCGCTTTAAGGCTTATAGCAAATTAGTTTACAAGGGATAAAATAAAATTATTATTCCTGATCTTAAGGTAAATCTTTGTCTTTGCTTTCAATCAAGGATTCAAAAAACAATAAATATGATTTAAGTAGCATATACTTCTATAATTAAAATATACATAATTTAATACTTGTTTCCTAAGATAATTATGCATATATCATTATTACTATACATTAGTATGTCAATGTGGTTTCAATTTGTTTTTAAAATAGTTTAGAAAGATTTAAAAGCTATTACTATTTGTTTGCACTTTGGTCTTAATTTAAAATGTTTCTTTGCTATATATAGTATTAAAAAAAAAAAAAAAAAAAAAAAAAAAATCGAATTAATAGGGCACAGTTCAATTTCTTTAGTTATTACATTGAACTAAACATAATTTAATTTTAGGATTATTTCAGTTCCTATTTTATAGCAAATGTATAATGAGAGCATCTCATATTTTTTTTTTTTTTTTTTAACATTACAATATTAATAATTATAGTGCGTTATCTTCAAGTATTAACATCTTAAATTATAATAATAACAGTAACATTAATAAAAAAAAGTATGAGGGAAAAAAATAACACATGATAAGTACCAAGTGCAAACGAAAATAAACATCAACAAAACAACGCAACGTGCCAAAATCGGCTAGGGACTTTTTGATTTTTTCCCCATATCGCTATGCTACCCAGTACGCTCGAAGTTTTAACATTGCTGCATTAAGCTGTCCCTATCCGCTACTGTCTTTTGGTACAAAAGACTTATGTTTTTCTCGCTAGTTTTACGAAGGTGGTGCCGGTGGAGACTGGAGAAAAGTAAATTTGGTGGTATTAATCAGACGGACTTAATTTCCCTCTTAATTCAGTATTCTGATAGATTTCCGCATTTATTTAATTTTTAATAAATTTTCTCTGAAACTAAAACAGAAAAAAAATTTGGCATTTTATGTAAGTAAACTGACAAAGGCTTGGGGGAGAAAGTTACTCATTTTAGTTGGTAAATATATACCCAAGTCACCTGATTGCATTATATAGCCAAAGAACCCCCCCCCCCCCCCCAGTGTACTATCATTAATATAGATGCTTACAACTAAATCTGTAAGATTTGAGTTCGTATGTATTGGAAATAACTTAGTAGAGTTTACCAACACTGGTTGTTGGTCAACTACAAGTACAGTGCCTAGAATAAATAGTGTGGAAATCTGCTATCCAAACATCGCTAAAAAATTGTATCCTTTAAATGTCCAATGATGCTGAAATCCAATGAGCCGATCGCACCGACATCTGCGTTACATTTTCAAATTTCAATGTAAACATTGTATTATAACAGCGTCACGACCAAATCGTCTTAGAGTTTTAGAAAATATCCTGCAGATGTCGCTAGGATCGACTCTTTGGATTTCAGCATCGTTTGGCATTTAAGGGATACAATTTTTAACACTTTTTTAAGTACTACTGGGATTGCCGATTTCCACATTATATATTCTAGACCAGTGGTTCCCAACGTGGAGCGTACGCCCCACAGGGGGGCAATATGTCTTTTCAGGGGGGCAATTTCAGATTTCTTATTAACAAATATTCTGTCATTTTTTTTCTCTGATGAAAGTAGTATCTTAGTCTAAAAATAGAAATAATAGATGAAAATTTTTTTAAATAACTGTATAAAAATTAATTTTCGAAACGATCCCATTTAAAAGTTCAAAAATACACTGACATCGGAATAATTGAGATTTTCTTTCGGATAATTTGACACCTTTTTTATTTAAAAGAAGAAACATTTTAACTTTTCTGGTTTTAATATTATTTTAGTAATTTATATATCTTTTTTTTTTTTTTTTTAACTAATTATTTAAAAAAAAACTTGTATAATTTCAATAATTCATAATGTAATATGGCCCATGAAGGAAATTTTTCATATGAAATTTTGTGGGGTATATCTAAAATTGACTATTTGGACATGTTTAATCTAAAAAATGTTTTGAATGATCTAAAAAGGTGCTACATTTATGAAATTTATAAAACCCCGTGCTCATCACGGAATTAAAGGGTTGAAAGTAAACTTGTTCTGGCTCTTCTGCAGACCACATACAGAATATGACATTCATGGCATATGCAATTGAAAATTTAAAATTGGAGAAAATATGGTGGCCAAATAATAATAATGGAGAAAAGCCCGCTATCAAAGAAGTATGTTATGAGAGGAAAGAAAAATAGTAACTTAAAATGGATAAAAGATACGAATCCAGAAATGTTACTTGTGAATTATGTTATCCGTACAGTCTTGGCGATAAACAAATATCACTTATTCTTAATCAAGTACTAAAATCCATTATAAAATTAATCATTTCTATCAGATGCAGAGGTGCCAAGCTCGCACTAATCTTCCGTAATGCGGGGATTAATTTAACCCAGTTTAACAAAGTTTCGAACCAGAAAAATTATTTGATGAATCTTTATTTATTTAATTCCAGTTTTCTACGTGGAACTTATTTAATTTCATCTCAGAAAAAAAATTCCGGTACGAAATGTATTAAACCAGGGTTAAATTAACTCACATATTACGGAGGATTAGTGGCAACTTGGCACCTATGCAGGTGTAATACAAAATATGACAGAGATTTCGAGAAATATTACGAAAGTAAAAAGGTAGACTATTTATCACTTTTAAATTTGAGTAAAGTTGCCAAAAAACAATAAACCTTTTGTAGATGTAAATGCGAAGATCCATGGCATCACTGCA
Organism: Maratus speciosus; assembly: GCA_963932465.1. Lineage (NCBI taxonomy): Eukaryota > Metazoa > Arthropoda > Arachnida > Araneae > Salticidae > Maratus > Maratus speciosus. The sequence continues at coordinate 59,219,758 of OZ010798.1, forward strand.
TTCATGGAGTTAGGTTAAAAGCATACTTCTAATTAAAAAATTTATGATTTTGATAAATTAAAGAATATGAAATCACTTATCAGAGTTAATGCTATTTTCGGATCCATTCGGGGAAATGGAAATTTATTTTTTATCTGACAATATTTATATGATATAGAAAGGAGGGGGGAGGGACATCATGATTTTAGAGATGCTTTGGTGGGGCACGGTCAAAAAAAGGTTGGGAACCACTGTTCTAGACGCTACACTGCAAGAGTAGCACAAAATTTTGATAAATCGCATTAGTTGTTGATGTTTACGTAGGTAATTAACTGTTCTTTCGTAGCAACAATTGTTGGAATTAGGAATGAAAGATAGATGGGCTTTTTCGATTTAAAAATTAAAACCAGTTGCTAATTACAAGAAGAGTACTCGTATATAGAGTTGCAACCCCCCCTCAGATTTTGGGGTAAGGGAATAAACCAGGGAAATTCGGGAATGAAATCTGGAATTTTGTGGAATATTGGAAATTTTGCAGGAGTTTTGAACGTAAACTAAACCAATTGTTCTTTAATTAAAATTTTTTATTTTTGAGAAATTTCAGGCACTGTTTTGAAAAGTTTAAGATATATTTTTTTTTATATAAATTCACGAAACTTATCATTTTGCGCTCTAAGTTGGTATAATTAGTTGGTATAATAAGTTGGCTGGGATTGCCGATTTCCACACTATATATTCTAGACGCTACACTGCAAGAGTAGCACAAAATTTTGATAAATCGCATTAGTTGTTGATGTTTACGTAGATAATGAACTGTTCTTTTGTAGCAAAAATTGTTGGAAATAGGAATGAAAGATAGATGGGCTTTTTCGGGGCTAATCCAGCGTGACTCACGTTACAAGTGGAAAGAATATTTAAATCAAAATAAACTGCTTTGTGTACATTTTAGATACAATTGTTTTACTTTTTTCGTTTTTCATATTGACTATGTATGTGGATTTGTTTCATAGGTAGTTCAAAAAATATTTTATGTTTAAATGAGTATTTCAGGTAAAAACAGATGTGTGACTCACGTTACAGTAAAAATGACATGGAATGTAAATACACATTTAAAATTTAAATTTCTTCCAAACCCTCATGGATACAAAATTAAAGGATGATGGAACCTTTTTTATATATATTGAAATATTTTAATGATAGAGTAGATTTGAAATGAAGGAATTATTTAAGCTGGAAAGAAAAAAAAAATGCTGTGACTCACGTTACACAGAAAATGTGACACACGTTACATCTTTTTCATGGCATTCATTATCATTTTTCTGCCGATTTATTTGAATATAATAGTTGTTAGTTATCAATAATAATTTTAAAAAACATAATTGAGACATTATATACAAAAAATTAAACAAAATTTTTAATTGTTAAGCAATTATCCTTGCTTCATATCACTTTCCATTCACTAACTTTTCGAATTGGTTATGGATTGTTAAATAGATCTTCCAATTCCAGAGATTTGTTTCGCTTCTGAATTTCCGCGCAAGTTATCTCAAGAACAGTAATCTTCCTAGATGTTGTACTATTAAAAGCTGCAACAAAACTTGCAGCATTTACCACAATGTACTGTCTGCTATATACAGCTCCCCAAGCCTGTCTTTTAACTCATCCTCCAATTCCATCCACTGGTCCTTTGCCATGCGAAGTAGCAAAGAAATTCCATTTTATTATGAAATTGTATTTTTTGTGTAATGCACGGAGAGCTACTGCAATGAAGCGGTTTTTGAATTGTGATGATGGTCCATCTGGCCAAATAACCACTTCCACCAAATCTCTGGGGAGACACTCTAGAATTTTATCAATATAAGCTACAATGGTTTCCTTTGAATGTATGGTATTATCAGAAGCCAGCCCCAAAAGATGAAGTGTGCCAGAATGCCAGATGGCAGCTGTAAATAAGTTCACCTGACTTTGTTGCACTCTGTATTTCACCTTGAAATCTGCAGGTATAATTTTCTGCGAAGACAACTTGTATCAGAGCTCTTTTAAGGGATGTGGTAACAGAATTACGTTGTTTTTGGTACTTCTCTGCCTTTTTACATAAGCGTTCCAAAAATGTTGGTGCGAGATTAGAGATGTGTGAAATGAGTTCTTCAGCTGTTCCTTCCTCCATTATCTTTTGAATATGGGTTTCACTATCTTTTTTCCATTCACATACTTCAAAATGTCTGTCTGTATTCTCAATATATCTTTTTTTAAAACCTGAATCTTCCTTACACTAGCTGCCAACAGTGAAAAAGATTCCATGCCGGGTCTCGAACCCGGGGTGTTGTGCCGGGACTCATGAAATGTGGTTTAGTCGGTAGAATGTCAGTGGGCTATACTAATGGCCCGGGTTTGAGTCCCGGCATGGAATCTTTTTCACAAGGTTGGCCTTTGCGCTTTTTAAGCAATTAATTTGAAATTTGGTTTTCATTTGAAACAAAAACCAGGTCTTGAATATGTAAAAAAGATTTTCTATGCAACTTAATAGCAATATTTAAAAGATAAAATACAGTATTAACTTTTTTTCAAAAGTAACTCCCATTACATGGATGTGACTCACGTTACATGTGACTCACATTACCAAAAGAATTAGTGTTTATTCTGTATATTTAAAGCTTATAATTTATTTTTAGGGTTATATATTAATTGTTAGCATATCACAGAAGGAAAATATGAAATTATACATAAATGCATTCAGTATTTTTTCAGTAGTGATGAAAAATGCATGTTTTTGTGACTCACGTTACATGTGTAACAAAGATATATTCATGTAGTGATTTGATTTACAATTAAGCAATCTGTTACTTCAAAAAGTTATTCATTATGTAACTATTAGATATGAAAAGGTATAAACATAGTAAAATGTTTCAAACTTACCAATTATAGCAGAGGATGAAGTTCAAAAACACATAATATTGCTCTCTCCGCAAATCACGAAGCACATGGTTGCATAATGTTAGCCATTTTGAAATTAAAACACTGTTGCCAATTTTTATTTTGCATGGAAAAATAACTTTGAACATTTTTGGTGCCAAAAAAATGTAATAAATATACATTCATAAACATTATTTTTTTTCAAAGTGTGTCCATGATTTCATGGATTAGCCCTTCGATTTAAAAATTAAAACCAATTGCTAATTACAAGAAGAGTACTCGTATATAAAGTTGCAAAACCCCCTCAGATTTTGGGGTTAGGGAAATAAACCAGGGAAATTCGGGAATGAAATCTGGAATTTTGTGGAATATTGGAAATTTTGCAGGAGTTTTGAACGTAAACTAAACCAGTTGTTCATTAATTTAATTTTTTTATTTTTGAGAAATTTCAGGCACTGTTTTGAAAAGTTTAAGATAGATTCTTTTTTTTATAAATTCACGAAACTTATCATTTTGCGCTCTAAGTTCGTATAATTTATTAAAATTCATTATATTTACAACAATAGCGGCTATGAATTGGTGAGGATTTACATGATCTTTAAAATTTACATTAATTTTTGTTTTCCTAGCATATCTGCTATTTAGGCATACGCATACTCTATATTAAATTTCCAGTGAGTTCCATTTTGTTTTTGCATTGATTTTTTTTTAGTTTTGTTCATTTTCTTTCTGATTCGTAGAACAGGGGAGATGTTTGCATTCATGTCAGGCAAGATGAATCTGTCATTTGCTGCTCATCTCACTTTTTACTTATCGACGATTAGAATATTAAATTACTTATGACCCACATAGCATTTTTAGTTTGCAGAAAACTTGCAGAAGTCTTACTTTGAAAACCTGCAAAGTTGCAGCAAGCTCAGCATGACAAGACTGAAACTTCATAACAAGACTGCAACAAGATAATGCAAACGCCAAAGTCACCACACTTTGAACTTGCAGCTAACTTATCATGTAAGTTAAATTCATATACTGTATCAAATTTATTGCAAATTAACGGCAAACAAGTAATCAAAAATACTGCAAACTTACTGCAAAGTAGTAATCTTTCCATGCCACATTACCTGTTTACAACTGTCAAACTGTAGCTTTAACCCAAAGCGTTATAAGTAAGCGAAGAAACTTAATGCTGGAATCAGGCGTAAATTAACACAGTTGCGCCACCTTGTGGACGGAGTGATAATTCACATACGCGGGCTTTTAGTGTGGCGCGTATTTTCTAGCTCTTTAGTCACTCATGGAAAATGAATTTTGTTTGCCACATTTATTACAAAATAATGGCGTAGCGAGAGGGGCATCCAGATGCACTTGACACAACGAAGCAGCGTTCTCAGATAGATTTTACTTTTTTCCCTAGACTACAGAGTAAAAATTCCCTAGATTTCCCTAGATTCTAAAGTCACGTGACATGGAAGAAATTCTGCATTTTGATTGGTTGTAACAGCCTGAATCACATTCACATATGAGATTCATAAACACCGGTGAGTAGTCATGTTATAGAAAAACAAAAACAAACTTATTTTGTTTGGGACGACAAAATCTTGCTATATATTTTTTTCAAAACTACTGTTTAGAATATAAATTTATATTTATTTAAAAACAAGTAACTTTGATTAAATATACTCTTTACATTTGGTTTTTGAGAAAATCGTTGCAATCACGAAATAACATACATTACAGCTTTGATTATTATTACTATAATTTTTATTATTTGATATTCATGTACATATATTTTATATCAAATTACTATTCTAAAATCTCCTGTGAGTGGTCAAACAAAAGGAAATATAACAGTTGCTTGACAAATATTCAAGTTCTATTTCTATAGTTTTTGAAGTTTTCAGGTGTTCATATTATTGCATTATTATTTTGTATGTTCAGATATAGATATAACTTTAGATGTCCCAAATTAATGCATGAAAACACAAAATAAATTAGTAAAAATTGTGCATAAGTTTTTATCTCAATTCATTTCATTCGTAAACGCATAAAATTGACAGGCAGTGTTCTAAAAAACCAGGAAATGAATGAAAAGCGAAACCTTGAATAGCGTTTTCCATTTCCATAAAAGATAAAGAGTGCTTTAAAAGAGTACCGTCAAAGTTGGCGTTTTGAACCATATTTATAAAGGAGAAATGCCGTCATGAGACAGCAATCGCTTACAACTGAAGATACAACACATGAATCGAAAAATGAAAAATGCTATTACATCCAAAATCATTTCAATGGTCATGCCTGCCAATTGTATGATTTTATCTATAAAAATGAATCTGTGAATAAGTCCCCCCCCCCCCCCCAAAAAAATAAAAATAAAGAAAATCTGAAATAAAATATTTCATTTAATTTTCTTGTATTTCATGTTATTTGGAAGAAATGCTCGCTATTGTTATGGCTAATACTTAAAAGAGGTAGAATACAATTTCTTTAGAGGATCTGATATTTTCATCTAACATTCTTCTGTTTTAATACATTATGCATAGTACTTTACTTCATTATGGTATAATTATAGCGAAGTCTCCATATGCACATAATACACGGTTTTTTAACAAAAGGAAATCAGATTGATGATTTCTTTATTTGGTTTTACTTGATAGAAGAAAAGAAATAAAAACCAGCAGTAACCCCCGCCCCACTTCCCCTTCCGCTTCTAAACGAACGACCTCAGAGACAGTTTCATTTTTAAAAAAGCTTTTAGGGATTCAAATCCAGATGTTGAAATCTGCAAAAAATAAGTAGTGTTCGCATCTGGAGTAATTAACAACTGTTGATCCAGGTGATAATCATTTATTATCCATCTAGGATCCCTGTACCGAGAAACGAAAGGGAGATCCGAGACCAGTTCCGACCATAAATTCCTCCCCCCACCCTCCGTAGTGTTAACCAAAGAATTGCTTGAGGACAATTTCTCCCCACTGCCCATCCCTTTACTTCACTTTCTCATGTTCATTGCCAGAAAAACACAGAAGTCTAACAAAAATCCTTTTTTTCCCTAGATTTTAAGAAAATATAGCCAGTCTTCTAAAAATTCCCTAGAAATAAGAAGGAATTCCCTAAATCCCTAGATAGGCTTCAATTTCCCTAGATCTAGGGATTTTCCCCTAGATATGAGAACGCTGCAACGAAGTTTTCTTCACTTTATCAAAGGAACTTCGGTTATTAATCAAGATGAAAAAAACTTTACAATTTTAGTGGTGCGAGTAAGAAAACAGTTAGGTATCTACCTGTAGTTCACACTCCATCCGCTACGTGGCGCATGACCTTGATTGATGTGACCTCGCTTTTAATCTTGCGGTTATTTCTGCCATTTAAGATAGGACGCTTACTTATATCGCTTTGCTTTAACCCCTTAGAAGGGATCCATAGACCCGATCAGGTCTATTGATGCATACTTAGTTAAAGTGCATGCATTGTTTTTACCACCACAAACAAGTTGCGGTAACATTTGTACTTTTCAGTTCGAGCCTTTTTTTTTTTTGGTATTTGAAAAATAGCGTTTAAAAAAAAGCGGTGCCAACCGAATAAAATTTCTGCAATTTCTGCGTATCTGCTGATTGTCTATTCTCTCAACAGAGGGATTTCTTGCTTTCATCACATTCGTGAATTAAAGACAGTCTTGCCATCAGAGTCACAACAAACTAGTCATGGAAGTGGGTGATGGTATACCTTGCGGGAGGTTTGTTGCGAATTTCTCAATTCAAATTTGTATCTGGGGATATTTTAAATTATCTTACTTAATATTTCTGCAACTTACGAACGTATTTCGTTAGTTTTATGTAAGCTGGAGCTATTTTTCTATATTTATGTTATTGGTTCTATTTACATTTGTAAAAAAATTATCTTTTTTACATCAACAAGAATTTTAATTATTAAAAATAACAAACTAAAAATGTGCATACCCAAAACTTTCTGAAAATTCCCGGGAATTTGTAATATTTCTTTCCCAAAATACCCGATTTATTCCCGAGAATAAAACCGGTTTTTACCACCCTCTGCAACTGTACTCGTGTGCGGGGCTGTACATATGTAACGTTATCAATTTAGGGAGGGAGGGGGATCTGACATTTTATATCGTAAGATAAATCTAGTGGAAGGGAGGGGGTGTCTTTAGATATCGTTATCATTTTTGATCCAACCAAAATTTTCATTTTTTGCTAACTTCTTTTTCTTTAAAATAGTCTATGAACTTTTTTTCTTTGTTTGTTACCAATTTTTATGAAAATACATAGGTGTTATTAAAGCCATTAAATAATTATAAAAACATTTTATTCCAAAATATGGATTGTCCTAACGTTCGGCATTCCTAGTCTCCTGTTATATGTCGATATAATACTTTGTTAAAGAAACCACAGGTTCGGAGTGATACTTGTTATGTTTACTAGTAAAAAAATGCGGAAGAATGTTGGTCACCTGTTGTGTTGATAAAAAGTTCTGCTTATCCCCTCCCCGTCCAAAGGGTAAGTGCAAGAAGACAATATTATTGTTGAATGCATTATGTAATAAAAAGCTATATTATTAAATAGTTTTTCCTTAAAGTATTATTTGCTATAAAGTTATTTCATGTATGTTAGTAATATTTTATAGTCTTCTCTTCATTTAAATGAGTAAAATGTGCGAATAATACATGTATATCATTGCAAACGTATAAAAAGAAAAAGAAAGAAAAAATTGTAAAAATAAAAGAAACTTTTAAACATTGATAACGATATGATTAGGGAGGGCGGGTGTGTGTGTCCAGGAATGATAATGTATGATATCGTAAGAGGGAGGGGGGGGGAGTCAAACTTGCCAAATGTTGAAAATGTTATATAGGGGCTGTTCAAATATTACGTAAGCATGTTTTTGACAATTTTTGACCCCCCTCCCCCCTTGTCAGCAAAAATAAGCAAATCGCAACCCCCCCCCTTAATAATTACGTAAGTAAATTTCAACTCCCCCCCCCCCCATTAAAAAAAAGGACGCAATACAAATTAAAAAACTCTACTCGACTTAAAAAAAATAATAAAAAACGCTTGTTTTATTTCCTTCCAATTCTATTTAAGAAAATTTCTTAGGTCACAATTTTAGAAAAACTTAGCCATTTGAAAAATTTAAATTTGAACATGCCAATATCTATTCCGATGCTGATCACGGCTGCTCAAGCCATTTTTCCATATCTGTCATGATATTGGTTTCCAGTTTTACTTGATTATCTTCATCGCTTACTTTTCACACGCAATCTTGATCAACTTCATCTTCATTGATCCACTCAACATCTTCCATGAATTTTACGAAGCACATATGTTCATTTGCTCGACGAGCAGCAATTCTCAATGGTCGTATAAGGCAGGTCTTCTCGCTTTTTTCACTCTGTTGAATTTTTTTGTGTCTGTTTGCTGACTTCTGAGATGCATGATATTGGCCATAACTTTCACAAGTTCTTGCGGATATTTGCAACTTTATGGAAGGGCAAAAACAATCATACAGCATCTTTAAAAATTCCTTTGCTGTAATATTCAGATTTAAGGCCAGACAGAGACTTAAATCTATAAATTCCCCCTCCTCACTTGTAATGGTGTCATGTGACGATTGTATCATTTTAATTGGAAGAGGAATGAATCCTCCTTTTAATGTACGAAATAATCCACTACGTGCAGGAGAGCAACAATTCTTTTCTTCGCATTTTACAATTAGCAGCAAGTATTGACTTTCTTGTATGAGCTTCGAATACCAATCCAAGTCATAGCCAAGAGAGTCTAATTCGCCTGAATCAACACATGTGGCAGTAACAGGATAACTGTCAATGTTTAATGAGTTCCAGATATCTGCGAGAGTTTTACCAGCATATGCAAAGTTATTTTGCTCCATTTCTTCATCAGTAGTGCGACCGTTCTCATCGAGATGGGAACCATAATCGTCATGAGGGTGTATAAGACAAGACAGTTCTCGACTGAGTGGTGTCATTCGCCTTTCTACTCAATTATATGCACTTCTTCCAGGAGTGCATGCTATGAAAATTCCATCCAAATCATGCTTTTTTAAATGGTTAATAGCAAACGATATAACTTTCTGGTAGCGGGGATTCTCGTCTGGACCTCCATCAACCGTAACTATGATTACAGGTTTGATGAAACCCTCTTCTGTTTTCATTAATTTTTCAAAGTCTTTGAGTATTAATAGAGTTTCAAAATCCTGAGCATGAGTATTTGCTGTGGAAGAACTGTGTTTCCATCTTCTTATAGCTATAAACGTTGGACCAGAATAACCTATGGCTTTACTTTGACCTGCCATGCCAGGAACAATCACAATACCAGCGTAAACACATGGATAAGTTTGTGGCGTTCAGCGATGACCCAGTCGTGGTCGCCTAAGGATACACGATACTCCATATGCATCAGCATCGGAGCCTGTCTATTTTCTGCTGTAATTCCCAAAGGTACACGCGCTTTGTCATCCTGTGAAAGAAGAAAAACTTGCATGGGTTCAAGAATTGAAGCTAAAGTTTCTAAATAGTGGATGGATGTTCCTGCAAATTGGGTATCAATGTGAGATCGGTGATAATCAGCCAGAACCCAAGAAAGTTTTAACGGCACTGTGGTGACATGTCTTCGAACCTCGATGGTTGACAAATTTTTTGGAAGCAAACGAAGATATGTTCTACTCCTGCTTATTGCAAAACCAACCTTTTTCAGTTCTGCTGTCAAGTCATCCAGAGTTTTGACACTTCGGACTCGCTTCTTATTTTTTGCATCTGCAGCGCTTCCAATGATAGATATGTCTGCTATTGCCTTAAGCAATAATGGTTGTTTAAACTTGGTCTTCCTACTGATTCCCTCAAAGCTATTTTTTTAATGTCTGGATTATCATGGCAGATTTCTCCAAGCTTTGTTCGTTTGGTGGTTCGATGTTTTCTTTGGTATTCAGCATTTTGTCGTTTCCTTTTTAAGGATTGTTTTTCGTTTTTTAGATCACTGGAAACCTTTTTTATCTGTTTTTGAATTTGAGATACATTGGTTTCAATTAAATTGGATTACATTTCATTTTTAGTAAGGTTCAAAATTTGAAAACAGTTAGAAGATTACCTGCTACAAAACTAATATATTTTTTAATTCCCCCCCCCCCTGGATGCATTATTTTTTGAGTTATTTGAAAAGAAAAAATAAGGTTTAGCTTGCCTACGCCCTATTTAAAAAGTAATAACTCGTTTTTTGACATTTCTTTGGTCTTTATTTATTCCCATACTGACCATGTTTCGCCAAGGCTACACGGTCATTTTATCTTATCTATCTTTTTTCCAATTTTTACAAGTAATTATGGAAACTTAAAGTTATGATAAAATATATTTAAAATTTTAAGAATAAATTGATTATAATTACCTTTATAAAATAATCAAGAAAGAGTGATTTCTTTTTGGTTGCCTTACGCAGTTCGTCCTCAATTCTTTTTAGCACCAATACCTCTAACTCTTTGTCAGTTTTAGAAGACTTTTTGTACTGCCGCCACACATCCTTAGTTTTACATTGGATATCCTTCAAAGGTTTATCTGATGCAGACTTTTTGAAACTTTCAAAAAGTATTTTTATTCAAGATTTCTCGAAATGAAGACATATTTCTGATTTTATTTATTTTAAACACCACTACACTACAGTACTGAGAGGTTTTCAAAACTCACGAGACACCAGACAGTAGAGCAGTCGGTCACTATGGTTATGGGTTTCAACCACTTGACAAAGAAGGGGTGGAAACAAAAAAGATGAATTTTTACTTACGTTTTGGAAGCTTTCCCAGAAAACTCATATTGTCACAATACAACATATCGCATCGGTCCATTCAATTCTATTCTATTCTATTCTCACAACTGGAAATAGTAGTAAGTTCGCAGAGATAATAAGCCCTCATGCATCAAACATGAACAGTCACCTCTAGATAAAAGAGATCGTTTATGGTTTCCTTGTGCGGTCAAAATTGCTGACATCAGAACTTCAAGTTTAATATTCTTTTACCATTTCTTTTTTTCAATTTGAAATTTTATAATTTTTTTTTTTTTTTTTTTTTTTTTTTTTTTTACAAGTTAAGAGATTTTGAAAATGTCTTACGTAAGCATCATTCAAACTCCCCCTCCCCCCTTGTCACCAAAAGTAAGCAAATCGCTAACCCCCTCCCCCCCCCCTTAAGTGCTTACGTAATATTTGAACGGCCCCATATGCACAGCCGAAGAATACTTTTAGAAAACACAGGTATCTAAATTCAAGGGACCATACAAACTTGAAAAAAAATCCGCCTATCACAGCTTCCGTTTTTCCGCCAGGGAGTAGGCCTAGTATTAGGTAGGCCGCCCACTGGGACGACAGGAGGAAAATGAAGTGCGACTTAGGAGAAGAAACAGGTCGAAACAAAGAAGAAAGCTGTTTCAGACATTTTTTCCCCCCCCGAAGTTGCACTTAATTTCTCTCCTGTAGCCTTAGTGTGGGATCTGCTTTAACCGCTTCCCTTATTATCCCGAGTTATCTCGGGTTCATATGTATGAAATTAATTATTATCCTGAGAAAACTCGAGCGTGACGTAATTCGACACTACGATTTGTTTTGTCACGATTTTACTCGACCTGACGCTTAGGGGGGAAAAAATCCTATATAATATACAGTCAACGCTCGTTATAACGACCCCTCGCGTGCCAAAGATGAGGGTTTTTATAATGGAAGGTCGCTATAACGAAGGTGAAAAAAAAAAACTCTAACCATGTGTATAAAATTAAGGTTTTAAAGGGAATTTTATTAATACAACTTTATTACTAAATTCTGTTTACTTTCGCATCAAATAAACATTAACAATGAATAATCATAAAAATTAATTTAAGAGAATCATTATGTATTTCTCAAATAAAATTTAAAGTAAATGTTAAATCACGCGCAAAAAATTTTTACTTACGTATTAACATTTATTTTCTACAGAAATAATTCGAAATAGTTGTTTATTTTTTGTGCATTTGATTTTTTCTTTCAACAAAATTTTCAATCTCAGTTAGAGATGATAACTAACTTTACGTATTTTCTTGGCTTTAAAAAAAAGTTTTAAAGTGTCATTTTAAGACATTTCACAATAGGCCTCAACGCGCAGTGAGCAATAAATTCTTGGGGAAAGAAAATGGTAATCTTTTTTTGAGAAAAAAATCTGGAGGAAAGGTCAATTCGGTCGTTGTATTGGGAAATAAGCTGCTGGGCGGACGTTATATTGGATGTAAAAACAATATTTATAAAGGGGATATATTTTGGGACATTTTGCACCGGTCGTTATAATGGAACGGTCGGTATAATGGGCGGTCGTTATAACGAGCGTTGACTGTAATAAATTATATGCATAATTAAATTATATATAATATTTGATTGGCCGTTTTCTAAGTTTTGCGATATGAAATGCATGGTGTGATTGCAAAAAAAGGGAGGATTTTTTTAAATTTTTTTCAAAAAAATTGGTAATGGAAGCGGTCAACTGGACGGTGTCCAATCACTGCTATTCGTCACGCATTGTTGCTACCTGCACAGATAGTTTATCACCACTGTTTTCGAATATAAATTTTAGCCGAAAAGATTTATTTCTATTTCGAAATACTGGTGACATAAAATTATAGCAGTTACGGTCTGCAGTGGTATTTTTTTTTTCCTTTGTTTACCAAAATCTTTATTAGAAAATATTTTACTCGAAATAGTATAAGGAATTCCCAATCCAATTTACTTAAAATATTGTTCACTGGCAATTTAAGCTATGTATGAATTAGTAAATATCTTGGAATATATGGATTTAATATATATTTTCTTACAGCAAAAAAATATATCGTCAAATAAAAAAATATAGGGGAGGTAGGGGAGGTTTGATACATAGGGAGGGTTGATACATTGACAATTTTTCTCAACAAAGGGCATTAACAGCCATTTTAACACATGTGAAGGCTTCTTTTATTTGCTGAAGCTATCATTTCCTGGATTAATTAGTGAAGAACTGACAGCTTTTCTTTTCTTTTAATTTTGAAGGTTTTTGGAATGTCAATGTAAATTTTTTCATTGACTGATTTTCTTTCATAACTCTTATTATTGTGAAGATTATAATTTTTTTTATCTATAAAGCACATTGTTGGGATTAGTTTTACTAGAAAGTAGATTACCATTTTGCAACTGCATTTGTACAAAGTGATTGAAAATCCAATAAAACATAATAGGGAGAAATGATACATTAGTACTGGGGAGAAGTGATACACTTGCATATTTGAAATTTAAAGTTTGCAAACTAATATAGGACTGTAATATTCATTATTGTTTTACAGCAAGAGCTACTGAAATTGGTAAGGAAGAACAAAGAGACTATTCATAAACATTATGTAGGTTACATAGAAAAGCAGTGCGATTATAGATGGTTAGTTCGCTTTGCTCGTCATGTAGAAGAGAAAAAGTTTAAATGGCCTGAAAGGGAAAATGTTTCGATAATTTACGAAGGGCAAATTGAAAAAAACATTAAATCTACCCAATTTTACTTATCAAAATTATAGAGTTATTAGTTTTTCTTTTAAGCATTTTAGGGGTGTTGGTATGTTTATGAAAAAACTTAATTTCAATTCCCAAACGCCACATTGGCACCAGCATTTTGGTAAAGTATTTTCCAATTAATATGAAAGTGAAATATATCCCCTTTCTTATGTCTAATTAAATTTGTTGGTAAATTGCGGTGCCATTCATTTATTAAACACTTTAGCATTGAAAATGCTTTGCTACTGAAAGGGTTAAAGGAATCTTAAATGTGCTAAATTTATGTTAAATTGTTTGCAAATCAGCAATGTTCATTTCATTTTTCCTTGCAGCCAAATCTCTAGGGGTTTTTATTTATTTTCTAAAAAGTGTGTTAATGGGATTGTTTAAATAATAGCAATAGTTTCAATATTTTTGTGAAAAACATTTCTGAAACAAAAATATGTCAATGTCATTTCGTTTCAAATTTTACTTAAATATTTCAAGATTTGTCATAAAAAATTGTATGACGCATAAATTGAAATGTCTGCATTTTTTCTTCAGTTTACATAACAATGTATCAAACCTCCCTTGCTAGTGTATCAATCCTCCCCAGTAATGGGGAGATTTGATACAGCAATAAACATTCAAAATAATTGGAATATATTTTTTGAATGACTATTTTTTAAATTCACAATATTTTTAATAAATGAATTAAAGGTCACTTTATCTGAAAACACGAAAAATTTGTTTAAAAATAGCTTTCTAAGGATTGTAAAAAATTAGTAAAAAAAAGTGTATCATACCTCCCTTACCTCCCCTAAATTCTTAATTTTTCCGATTCAAACAATTTATGCAAGAAAAAACATACATAAACACATTTTATTTAAGATAAGTACATTTTCAGTAAGATAACTTTTATTGTCGAAATGATATGAAAACAAAAATTTTTATATAAAAAAAAAATAATAATAATAAAAGCTATATAGAATAACCTATCCAGTATTTGAGTAAATAAAGTCAGTGCTACAGAGGTGGGGGGGGGGGGGTATTTCCTTCCTCTTAACTTTTAGAAGTAAACTAACATGATTGCTACAACCTTTAACCAAAGTCCTATAATGGACAAACATGAAATCCGCTGAAATTGAATAGCAATAAAATCCTAAATAAACAGTTTTTTAACCCTTTATCTACTGACAGTACTTATGAGTACCATTAAAATAACTTGTTATAAAATTCATTTAATATATCGATTAGTTGTCATACAGTTTAGAATGAGTTATAGATACATTACTTTATCTCGTTCCAAAAGCATTATGGGTTACACAAAACAAAAATATTTTTTAAAGAATGATTTCTTTTGCCTTTGCATCTTTTCAGCTTTCTGGGCGTTGGAAAGGGGGGGGGGGATTTTTCAATTCGGAAATATTTCCACATTTCTATTGTAAGAACATTATATTTGTACATTTCCTAATTCTACAACACACACACACACACACACACAAAAAAAATAAAAATAAATAAATAAATAAAAATAAAATAAAAAGATTTGAGTGGGGTTATAAATAGTGCACAAAATCCCTATAAATTCAAATTTAATTAACCCTTCTAAAATTTATTAAATGATTATGGAAATCTTCTAATGTAGTTTAAAGAATTCACGAAAAAGGCTTTAGAAGATAAAATTTTCATGAATTCATAATTCAGTATATAAAGGGTTAATTGCCATTTTCCCAGTGGTTAATCAGGGGAAAGAAATCAATCGAAAATCGAGAAATTAATCGTTAAAATATCTTGGGCTGTGATTAACAATAATTCTTATAAAAAATATTAGTTGAAATAAGCAAGATGGAAGTGGATTGGTTTTAACTAAACGTAATTGTCTCCAACTCGTCAAAAACTAAATGTTTACACTTTCTAATTAAAAAACTTCATAAAATGTCTTCTCTTGAAGCAAACAGCTGACAACAATGTAATAACAGATGCACTACAGTCATTCAGGGTAACTTTGAACCATGGGGTGTAACTTTGCACCACCTCCTATTTTTTAATATTTTTGACTCCAAAAGTTACACTGATGCTTATACAGGGGCGGCGCCAGAACTTGCCCGACGGGGGGGCGAATTCATAATATATATTAGAGGTCTCCACGAGCCCGGGCCTGTCCCGAACAGTGTTAAATTCAGGCACTTTTCTCGGGGGGGGATTTCTGTAGCTCCGGGGGGGGGACATTATAGCGTTCCGGTGGGGTGCACTTTTTGACCATTAAAAACACAAAATCTCAAATCTTCCGGGGGAGGGGATCTCATTGTTCTGAGGGGGAATGTCCACACCCCGGGCCATCCCCTGAATTCAACACTGGTCCCTAAGCCCGAGATCGGTAAAAGTTTATTTCATTAAACTCGGGCCGGGCTTAATTTTAATTGAAAACTCGGTACGAGCTCGGGCTAAATTTTAGCTTTTGAAAAGTTGGTCCGGCCCTGAACTTCATTCTTCGCGGGCCACATCCGGGTCTTAAATTTTTTCTGTAGATTCGGGACGAACCGGGCTGTATTCACTGGACTTCAGAATTTTTTTAAGCACGGTAATGTCGTGGTAACTTTTCTCCTCTATTAGTGGAGTAAATGAATAATAAAACATTTCTTTTTTTCCGTTTTTTAAATAACAGATGGAATACGTTGGTTAATCACGAGAAAAACATAAAATTTTCGCATTTTGGCATATCCTGAAACACGCAGATCTCTAACACTCACAGTGCGATTTAAATTAGAGATGAATTCCAGAGGGACAAAAGATTTTTATTCGAAATATGAATTTCGAAGCCTGTCAAAGAATATTGTAGATAAATTAAGTGAAAAAAAGCTCTTAAAGTTATTTTTAAAGCACCTCACTAGTCACCTAATCTTTATAGGCGGACGAATCCGCAAGAGAAAGTTTCCACACTTTCGAGTATTACCCGAAAGGAAAAATTCTGCTTCGTACTCTTCTTCATCTTCCACCCAGCAACGTCCCAATAAGAGATCATTCAATATTACAGATTTTACTTGCACATATATGGCACATACAGCAGTGTGTGAGCGATAAAGTATGGAACAGTTCTCCGGTTATGAGTCGAGTCGAACCACTGCGGACCATCCGCCCCTTAAGAAAATGCAAAGGTCTAGAAACAAAGAGTCCCACATCAGGTAAGGCGGTAACCAATTTTTTTCGAAACGCGGTTCGTGTTCAGGCCGGGTTGACCATGTATTTTAATGGCGGGCGTAACTGAAAAAAAAAATCAGCGAACAAATCTATATCGAAAACGCATGAAGTGATCAAAAATTAATTTATAAATATTTAAATTTTTTAGTGAAAGTATCATCGTGAAAACTAGCAGTTAAACGTTACACCTAACTAGGGTCCGTCCCGGGTAACAAATAAAATTTGTAATCCTACAAATTTTATTTAAAACCAAGCTGCAACCCGAACCGAACCCAATCAAAAATATTCCGTCCACTCGCAACCCGATCGAACCCAAAATAATTCCAAACCCAACCTGAAACCCGGAATCAGAGAAAATTGATCAAAAATATAATGCAATTATATAAAAATAGTCTGTAATCATATCTCCAATATTAATATTACCTTTTATGTAGAAAAATAAACATGTAAGAAGTCATTCATATACTATATGGCCAAAGGTGACCGGTCACCTTCTTTCCACTACATAATAGGCGTAGACTATTTGTCAAGTAGTTTATTGTAGTCGAATGCTTTAGAGATTTGGTTGAAAAATGCCTTAGAGAATTAAGTTTTTTTGTAAATGATTAAGAATGGCATTACATTTCAAAACAGATACTAAGGTGAATTCAAAGAATATATACAGTAAATGAGTTATAGTTTCTTTGTGTGGAACTAGACAAATTCGCAGAATATTAATGTTTACTTGTTTTATTTTATTATATTTTCCATAAAATTATATTTCACTATAATTATTATTATTATTTTAAAACATTTACCATGTTGCATTTATTATTTGAATGAATACATGCGTTCTTTTCTTTTTATTTTCTTTTTTAAAAGTATTTCAATGTTTTTCATTTACTAAATACTTAAAAGTGTTTTTTTAATTTCTTATTTTTTATTTGCATCACTTTTGCAGTGTAATAGTAATTATAATATCAAAAACCCAAATTCATATTACACTTTAAAAAATATTTTCTAATTTATAATTGCTGCTCAAATTTCATTCAAATTCAAGTGTAACTTTAAAACTATACCGTGAAACCTGTCTATAACGATTCTGAAGGGATCAGAAAAGGCGTCGATATAGACAAGTTATCATTATACACTGCTTCTAGACTGTTAATTGATTTAAAGTACGTAATAGAATGATTATTATATATAGAGGGATTTTTCGTTTTACTTTTTTAAATTATCTAATTAAATAATGAAATTTTATTATTTTATTATTTATAATAGAAATTATAAACCCATAATAGGATTTTTTAATTAATATGTAAAGAATGTGCAATATAAATAAATCTAATAGAAACATGTTTTTTTTTTTGTTTTTTTTTTTACCAGATTTGTAAAAATACATGAACTCGCAATTAAAAAAAAAAGAATGGGATTTACAATTTTCACTATTAAAAAGGAAAAAATAAATTGTAGATAGTATTTATTAGTATATGAATTAAAGAAAAATACTTCATGTAAAAAAAAATTGTAATTAATTGGACGTATAAATGTCGAAGATAAGAAGTGAAATATTACTTTTTTTTATTGACAGACATTATTTGACATTCATAGCATTTTTGTAATGGAAGAAGAAATAAGTATTTTCTCAATTAATTGAAACGCATGTATAGCTGCGATCAAAATTTTACTTTAGTGTAATAACAGGGTGTCTTTATCAGCATTTTCACTGAATCCCAATAAAATTAATTAACTAAATTTTAATACTCTTCGATATTTATAGGGTACTTAACTATATCTTGATGTAAGAAAAATGTGCACATATTCCTCTTTTTTAAAAACATTCAGTTAATCACTACGTTTAAAATTGTCATTATAACTGTTGGAAATAGATTAAAAACTTCAAGCAATTAAATATAGTAGAAAGCTTTATTAACCCCTTGGGGACGAGCAACCGGTATACGTGCCGCGTAAGGTGATCAGAATCCGTGATTATTCTTACCAGTAAATTTTTATTGTAAATGTTGCCTTATTTAATCCGAGTATTTTTCCCGATTCAATTAGGCAAAAATTTCTGTTTTGAAAAACCGTAGATAAAAGGTTAAAAATTCTGTAAAAGACGCTCGTCCCGAAGGTGTTAAATCCAATTGCTCGCAATAATCTGCAGTGCTTATTTAACATTTTTCGGGGTAGTGATAGATAATCATTATGATAGCGACTCTTCTTTGTTTTTACTTATATTAATAAATATATAAATAAAAATTTGTGCGCTTCTTTATGTATGTTGTTTTAATTGCATCCTACCTTTTTATATTTTTGAATAACTTGATACTTGTACCGTGCATTGGTGTCTTTATAAGCAAAATATAATCGCAGGTTTAGCATTATTGCAGCGAATACTTGCTTAATATGAAAAAGAGTTTCTTTCCCCCTTTGAAAGAGTTGGGGAGTAATCGAAAAAACATTCTCACGGTGTGGGTTCAATATAACGAACTCCTGGGGAGTAATCGAAAAAACATTCTCATGGTGTGGGTTCAATATAACGAACTCCTGTATGGAGCTCTTACCAACTAACTAAAAGAGTCCCAAATCATGTTTATTCTCACAGTTCCACTCAAAAGAAGCTGGGAACGTATCCCTAAATATTCTTTTGAAGCTACATCCACCCCCCCCCCCACACCCCCCTCACAGTCTGATATCTGCAGATATCAGTATTTTTTACCTAATCATTTTACTAAATCATTATCGTCTCTTTTGTTACAATTTTGAGACGGTAATGACTAAATACAATCGAGTCGAACAAACATTTACATTTGAAAGTTTCTATGGATTTTCTTTGATGGATTTCCTATTGTTATCTACTTTCATTTTCCTAATTTTTTCACAAGTCATCGGATGTGGAAGGAGAGAGGTGGGGTGTAGAGAATTCCAAACTGGAACAGGGACTGTATGGCCCTAACTTTTGCAATCTGTGGGTGACATCGAAATATTACTTGTAAGTGAAACTGGAATTCTCGGAAAGTTATAACTGACAGAACTACCCCTACCTTGTAAAGATTATTTGTAGAAAAGATTTGTAAAGAAAACAAGTTCAGAGGAATAATACAACTTCCAAATGATGGACATTTACAAGAGGCTGCGTATTGTTTTCAGTGTCACATATTTATTCAAAAGATTAGCTTAGTCTTAAAAAAAAAGTATTTTTTCATAAATAATTATTATTCAGATTTCTTAAATTATCAATCTTGCACAGTGTAACATAAAAAATTGTTGATATAAAAATAAAGAAAGACATCTTTTTTTTCCGTTATCTTTTTGGTTTCACATCAGAGATATGACAATATTGCCCCTCCCCCTTCCCCCACCCCCGCCTTAAAAAAGTTTGTAGCCTATGAATAATTAATATTATGCTTAGTTTTTATAGTAAAAATTTCATTGCTCCTTTCTGTAGATTTTCGATTTCTACTCCATTCCGCAAACGTGCTTTTACATTAATTTAAAAAAATTTCTATTTTACCAGAATACATTAACATACTCTTTCAATGATTTAGTTGGAAAAAAAAAAAGTAAAAAAAAAAGATGCTTGATATTTTTCATAGCTTGATAGCTCCGATACCTTGAAATCTAGAAATAATTTCTCCGGGTAAGTATCACGCTAATGATAATTTGTAATTCTAAATTATAACGAATAATTTAGATAATAACTTTTTTGAACTAATGCACTTCATTTTTTATGCGGGAGAAAAATTTACAGAGATTCCACATGGATATATATATATATATGGAAAAATAATACTATTTGTTTAAAAATTAAAATTAAAGATATCTTGACCAGGAATATAAAAATTGGTTTCATCCAAGTATTCCAAATCTTTAAAAAATGAAAAGAAGAACAAACGATAAAACGTAAAAATGATATAAAGAGACGAAGTGACAGTTGATTTTTTTTTTTTTCTTTTTACAGATTTTTTTCTTTTTTCTTTTCTTTTTTTTTTTCTTTTTTTTTTTTTAATTTCTCTCTAGAGAACTTTGAAAAAATCATTGAATCTTACGGTTTTTAACATAAGAAATAAACGTATAAGAAATGTTAAATGAGCAGTTTCCGAATTTATTAAAAATGGAACTTAATTTCAGTCTAGTCGAATGATTTGTTATCAGATTGGAATGGCAATGTCGTCAAAATGGCGTTTTATTTAAGGTAGTTCTTTAATTCCCTAGTGCAACAACGAGACGCCACACCAGTGGCCAAGAGGTTCTACTCTCAAAGCTGGTAGACGGGAAGTGCTGGGTTCGAACCCAATCGCGCTCGTTTGCTTAATCGTTCGGGGTTTTCCGCGATTTTCTTCGAACCCTGCATTTCCTTGCGTAAATACGGGTTAGGTTTCCTTAGAAAAACTCCCACTGAGGGCAACTCTCCATTCGGGCCTATCCTTCCTCGTCATGTAGATAATTAACCATCAACAACGAGACATTTTCGGACTCCTTTTTAAACGTAAAGGCAAAAAAAAAAATGACAGACTAGACTATTGAAGTGGTTTGAAATCAAATAAAGTTTTCCCTTTAATTCGAGTTTGTTATTTGAATGAATACTAATTCAATGATAACTTTCATGTAAAAGGCTTTTATTTATTTTTTTTTCTACTTACCCATCTTCACACACACACACACACACACACACACAAAAAAACAGTAAAAGTAGTTTTGGGTGAAAAACAAATTAATTTTTGAAACTTTAATGTATGATTTTTTCAGGGCCGAAACTAGCCTTTTTTGCACCCGGGGCAAGCATGGATTTTGCGCCCCCCCCCCCCCCCTCCTCTTCCGCAAAGTATATTTACAAAGAGAATTTTACTAATTTTCTAATAGCCGATTTATTCTAAAATTTAAAATATGTAATACTTAATCTACAATGGCGGATCCAAGGGGGGAGGTCACGGGAGTCATGAGTTCTCTCTGAACACCAACAAAAATATTCTAAAGATCATTTTTAAAATGAAATATACAGTTAGAGTCCCGATTATCCGAGTCCTGCTTAACCGAGTCTTACTTAACCGAGTTTCCGCTTTCACCGAGTTATTTTCTTCTGATGGACTGATGTCTTCTATTATTATGAAACAGTCATTAGAAATGAAGTGTTAGGTGAAGATGAAAAAACAGCCGTAAGTATATTTTTTTTTTGAAAAAAAAAATTATGGCCATTTTTTTTCCTTTCCATTCTGACCAGAAAATCAGACTTCTAACTTTTTACGGCTGCTCTTTCATCTTCACCTAACATTTCATTTATAATGACTGTTTCATAATAACAGAAGCCATCAGTCCATTAGAAGAAAATGATCCATTCCAAAGGTATAATCCTTCATTTGGCGCCCCTTCGTTCTGGCGCCCGGGGCACACGCCCCTTTAGTTTCGGCCCTGGATTTTTTAATCAATAAATTACTTATCGAGTTGTCAGCGAATTTTGCGTGTGACAGGTTTTTTTCCCTTTACCGCGTTGCCGCCACGGAAATTCGGTTCAAAACGCACACTTTCACAGTATTTTCTGGAAGATCCTTTAACAAACAATAGAAAACGCAATTTAATGACATGATTTCTGAATAGGAACATGTCCATTTAATGCGTTTCCAAACATGAATAAATTTAGGAATGTGTCAGGAAGTAGCTCTTTTGAATTTGAGGACAGTGCTTTCTTATAAGCGGCTAAGAGGTTTTGCTCTCAAAAAGAGTGATGTCAACACAGATTGAATTTAATACTCACAAAAAATTTCTCCTAGTGAAAGTGACATTTCAAAATCAAATGTTCAAAGCATAAATATTTTAGTTTGATTGTGCTATAAGTGGCATTATTTTTTCTCATTATCGTTGATGCCAGTATATTTAAATGTCATATAATTTTAAAATGCAATTCTTATGTGAAAATGCATTTTTATCGTCAGTGATATTTTTGTAAGATTAAAATAGCAGGAATTTAATCTATTCAATGCACTTCAATTATTTACCTCATTATAATTTATTTCACGTATATGACTGAAAATGAAAAAAAAAATGTGAAATAATGTCACTTTTCTAACCCTACACAATTAAATAAATGATTTATTTGTGTATATTTCTGACCAATTCGAAAGGTGGGGATTTGGGTGAGGGATTTAAAATTCTTCTCAAAACAGTTAAAATCCATAAGATATGTACAAATTTGGTTTTGTTAAGACGAATAAATAGTGAATAAGACAAATGTAAAGACAAACGCAAACAGGCAAAATCATTTCAGCTTGCATCTGTTTCAACGATTCCTTGTTTTGTGCAAAATGAATAAGAAATAGAGTGAGGAACAATAGCAGTAAATTACATATACATGTATTATGCTTCAATATATATATATATATGACTATATATATATATATATATATATATATATGACTGAAGAAGGAAATCCTTTTATGAAGCATTGGAAAATCTACGTGCTAAATTGGTTGATATTGTTCATTTTACGAGTAAAAATGACTGAAAACCTTTCGCAGGAGAAGATCCTGGCTGCGTCACTATGTAAATGTCGCTATTATATGGTTAGATTCTATTTTCAGTCAAAAAATCCATTCCATTACCACAACGTGTAAAAAAGTAATAAAGTATTTCTCAAAATTCTTAAATGAAATTTAGTATAAAAAAGCAAGCAAAAGAAAAGTATTCGGAAAAAAAGGCAAAAAAGTTTTTTGCACTTAAATTATTGTTGAAGAGATTATTTGCATGACTAATTTTATATGGATGAAATTCAAAAACAACATAGTTTTTTTTTCTCTTTACTAATGCAATCATTTTTCTATCTTTTTTATGCTTACTCTTTTCTAGCTGGTCCGCCAGGGGTTGCCGGGGCCATCGAAAAGTAGCACAATACGAGAAGAAGTCCTTTAAAAATCGTATTAAAAAATAGGAATATTTTTAAAAACGATGTTAGAATTCCGAATAAACTTTTTTGAAACTACAAAACTTAACATAATGGACCAAGATATATTAACCGGAATTCTTTCACATAGGTAAAAAACTCCCCGTAAAACGTAAAAAAAAAAGCAGGGGATATAAATTACTAAAATATTGTGATCGTAATTTTTTTATGACAGTCAAAAAATCTAAACTCCGACTTCGAGGTGCATAACTACATATAGAGAGGTACCTTCTTACCAAATTTTGCAGTTCTGCGTTGAGCGGTCTCTTCAAAACACATTCGAGAGACACGCGCACAAACTTCTTTCCTTATTTATAAATTGTGTAATTTTAGTTACATATATATTGTAAGATATCTAAAATAAGCCCCTCCGAAAACGCCCCCCCCCCCTCATATATGAGAATTTTTTGAAAGACCCCCCATTGGCCAAGATTTTCTGCTCTCAAAGCTGGTAGAAGGGATGTGGTGGGTTCGAACCCAATCGCGCTCGTCGGTCTAATCGTTCGGAGTTTGCCGTGGTTTTCTTCGAATCTTGGATTTCCTTGCGTAAATACGGTTTAGGATCCCTTAGAAAAACGCCACACGAGGGTACTCCCCCCCCCCCTTCGGGCCTATATCCCTCGTGTTGATAATTGACCGTCATAAACAACACCTTTTTTGAAAAAGTGCCATATATAAGATCTCCCCTTCAAGTTTTATTTTCTAACGCTGTCAATCCTTCTTCTTCTTTTTTTTTTTTTTTTTTTTTTTTTTTTTTTTTTTTTTTTTTTTTTAAATGTTGGAAATACCTTAAGTTTTTTGTTTTCTTATCTCCAAAATGAATATATCTTATGCAATTTATTTTTATCTAATCTTTTTACATATAACTGTATCATAGAATGGTCAATAAAATTTAACTCATTTGTGTCGTGAGTCTTTCATTTGGTGAGGAACTATCACAATAGCTTCATCGCCGTGGTATGGGTGGTGGTTTATCACAGTGATGTTAAATGTATCGCTGCACATTCTATCCACTTTTTTTTTCGAATGGACACATTAATTGGTGCGGGTATATCAGTCACGAACCGGAACAATATTAGTCATAATTTCACGAGTCGGAATATCATTCCCGTTTGCTTAGGTACATTTCGCGCCCTGACTTTGTGTTGCTTAACCCTTTGAGGGGCAAGGAATTGCGTTTCTGCAATGTCGAATTTACACCGGAATCTTCAAAAAAGTTTACTGCAAAATAAGGAAAATCAATTTTACGACTTTTTCCACCAAAGTTAGAAAAGTAAAATTTAATTAAAAAAAATAATTAATAAAATTTAATGAGTATTAAATAATTTGATAAAATGGTATTGTTGATGAGGTTTTCATGTAGGGTGGAATTTAGAAAATATCTATTAAATGGGTTCAAAAATAATATTGTGCTTCTCCTACAATCAGACGTTAAGCTGACTTTCAGGTTGGTATCCTTGGAGAGGTATATCATCCCGAAGCTACAAAATAAATTGTTTAAAAAGAAAAAAAAAAGAAGAAAAGAAAGAAAAAAATTAAAGTAAATTAAAAAAAATATAACTATCATTTGTTCTAAAATTATTTTACAAATCACATTTTAAAGACAAAAATTTCTATTTTATAAGATATCATAATTAAAAACAAATGAATTTAACTTTATTTTAATATTAAGTTTGAAACTTCTGCATACGAACAACACTACATCCGTATCTGATCTTAATTAATATCAAATACCATATCGAAAGTCTTAATTAAAAAGGTTAATTTTAGCTTTTTTCTATGATATCAGATCAGTTTATATATATATAATTTACAGTTTATAAATGTTTAGATCTGAAAATTACAATATTTAAATACTAATTTTGGGGCATTCTTTGTGTCATACTTTTATAAGCAAAACATTCTTTTGTTGTTTAAGTAAAAAATAACCATATTTTCCATACATTTTGTTAATGTAAATTTCTTTAGACAGTCTAGTTTCTATGGCACCTCACCTAATTTAAGGATCTGTCTTTTACAGGTATTATTTGATCTGAAATTAAGTTCATTTGATGTCAAGTAAAAAATGTCTCTCATTTTAACTTATAAGTTTTTAGATCTGAAGATTACAATATTTAAAAATTATTTTTCTTTCATTCTACTTGAGTATCGATAAAATAGCATTGGAATCGCGCTCCTTGCTTTTAAATAATTATATTTTCTTATCTTTAAAATTGTCGTATTTAGAAAGTTCTCAATCTAATACATCTTGCATAACTAATTATTCCTTGTAGGTTTGATTTAATAATAATAATAATACTAATGAATCCATATCTGTATTTAACTGATTTAATAATAATAATAAAATTAATAATAATAATGAATTTATATCTGTATATAACTGTTTCTGATATCATATTAAAAGATTCTGCTTTAATTAATTTATGATTATAGTGATGATGTATAGTTAATAATTAATTTAATATATCAACACCTTGGATTATAACTCATTTATATAATGCAAGTTCTTAACACGTTATAGTTTAGAATTTTTGTTTGATAACTTTTAAAAATCGCCTCAGAAATATGTTTCCTTTTCTTATTTGAGTGCAAACAGAAAGATACCTGAAGAATGAGTTCGAAAGGGGGTTAGTTCTGGGGTAGAGGTGGTAATCAATCACTGTCGAAATGAATGTGGGAAGTCTACCCTTTGGAAGCACATTACAATGGACTTTAGTAGGTTACTGTTTGCTAGGATGTACTGTAGGGGGGGAAGGCAGTTTTCGCAGATTCATTGCTAAACGTTTACCAAACTAAATCATTGACCACTTACAAACATACAAAGCATTTCCCTGTGAAACCATTTTCGAAGACAAAAATTGCACGCAGCTTAACCGCGAAAGGGTTAAGAAAATGTAGCATAACATGTTCTTCCACTCAGCTCTTCAATTACGAGAAGGTTTAGTTAGAGCGGGTCGTTCCATTCGGTTTCGCCATACGCGGGAGCAGTGGCTATTGCTTCTTGCTTGTTAAGAGCACTGATCTATTTGTGTACGAGGAGCATAAGCTTATAGCTGCTCACTTGTTGTTTGAAGGTTAATTGAACTATCATGGATACAATTAACCTTAGTTTTCAGTACAAAAGAGAGTACCTTTTAAATTTTATGGTGTGAGTTGTTTAATAAAACAAAATTGTTTTGTTTCATGCTTACCACATTTTTTTTTTTAAATTACAGAAAAAGCAATTGTTGTTTTCTTTTTTAATTCGCACAAGATGCACCGCATTTGTCCTTGCATCACGACAATTTGTTACATTACCTTTTATTTTGGATTAGATATGCTTCCAAAATGTTATCACGTTTTCTTCAATTTGAGGCAATGGAAGCTATTTCAGAAGGAACATATAAATTTGTGTTAGTGTATTTATAGTGGAACATAACTCGAAAAAGTTGCGACGGGCGATAAAACTTAAAGAGAAAAATGTAATATGGTAAAGGTAGAGAAGAATGGGGGTGGGGGATTAACAAAATCTTTTACGTAGCATTCGAAAAAGAGCTATTTTTCTTTTATGCTTTTAATAAGCATTTACTTGGTACCTGTCATTCAGGATTGACGTTGAATCAGTGAATCGGTGAGTATTGTTGCTACGTCTGTGTACGTGTGAAAATGAAAATTTTAGACTTGGTGCTGCTTGAAATTAAAATTAAAATTACAAATTAAAATTGTAATTTAATTTATAAATAAAGTTATTGTTAGAAAAGCTTTATGCTAAGGCGTAAGTAGGTATATTCCTCAAAATATATTTATATACAATAACTATATAAAGTAGGTAAGTTAAACTGCTTACCTTTTACTGAGATACCCAAACTTTACTGGTCTCCTGGTGAACTTTTAATTCTTTCGTTTATTCAGCAACAGCTTGAAGACGAAATTATAACCCTTATTTATAAGTGTGTCATTTTTATGTATGGTGAGATGCTGTGTATTTGTATTACCTTTGATAAAACAGATATCTGGAATATACTAAAGTATTTGTTTAACACAGTTACAGGAGCAGCTATAAAACTGCATTTCTCTCTTATTGAGAATCTTAACAACAACTAACTTATTTAATTTACACATGAAAAAAGTTTTATTAGAACAGGAAGTATAAAATAAATTTAAGAAGATTTATGATATCGTTAGAGTCATTATTAAGAATGTTCAAAAAAATTTTTAAAAGTCATTATTGATAATTAAATTGTCCTTGAAACACTCAACGTATATCAGATAAATAAATAAATGCTTCACTTTCTCATTCATATGTCAAAACTGATTGACGTTTCTTGATTAACTGATTAACGTTTCTTGATTAACGGATGAAAGATGACAGAACTTTATTAGACTAATCATTATATATGTTCATTTGGGGATTATAAATATTTGATATAATGTAACGGTTATTCCACATTTTTTACTTCCTTGAGCTTTGATAAATAGCCTTATTGTACATTTATTGAAAATACTATATGCTATTTTTCTCTTTCTACGTCTTTTATTGTGGATTGCAGATTTTACTTTAAAAAGAAATGAATTAAAGAAAAACATGCATATGTCTTAAAATATTAAGACAGAAACATTCACTTTTGTTTTGTTTTGTACAAGAAATTACAGAATAGCACATATATTTTAATTTATATATAATTTTTTTTTTCGCTCTTCAAGAAGTTTTTCCTAATTACCATATTTTACCACTCATAAAACAAACTGCTTAAAATTGAATTACGATCTTAAAAAAAGGAGATACAAAGGGGAATTTTTTTTTTTTTTTTTTTTTTTAGTGTAACAAACATAATATATGTATTCCGATTTTCTGATTAAGATGATATTAAGTCATTACTTCAGATTACGATTTCAGAATTTCTTTACTTTTTTTTGAGGTGGAATCGATGATAGCATATTCAGAAACTTTAGCGACACATGCACGAAACATAACACAACTTAGATATTAGAAAAGAATAAATAATTCGCATGGAAATTGCCTGAAAAAGAAAAAATCCTTGAAAATCCCTTTACAAAATAGAGCCGACAAATAAAATTTTATAAAAATGAAAACTGGAAAAAAAACCCATCTATGATAATGCATAATAACAGAATATTTTGCGATTACTTTGCTTTTTTATACATTTTAACCCTATGTACTGAATTATGAAATCATGAAAATTTTATCTTCTAAAGCCTTTTTCGTGAATTATTTAAACTGCATTAGAAGATTTACATAATTATTTAAAAAATTTCAGAAGTACTAATTAAAATAGAATTTATAGGGATTTTGTGCACTATTTATAACCCCACTCAAATCTTTTACTTTAAATATTTTTCTTAGTATTTTGTAGAATTAGGAAATGTACAAATATAACATTCTTACAATAGAAATATAGAAATATTTCCGAATTGAAAAATCCCCCTCCCCCCAACGCCAAGAAAGCTTAAACGATGCAAAGGCAAAATAAATCATCCTTTTAAAAATATTTTATTTTTGTGTAACCAATAATTCTTTTGTAACAAGATAAAGTAAGGTATTTATAACTCATTTTAAACTGTATTACAACTAATCGATACATTAATGAATTTTATAACAAGTTATTTTAATGGTACTTATAAGTACCATCAGTAGATAAAGGGTTAAATAAAGCAATGCATGCTAGTCAGTTTTACAATTACAACATACATGCATAAAAACTGTTAAAAAAAATAAAAATAAAATCTAGAAAACAGGAATTCTGCTTTTTCAGAATTTAGTGTCGCCCGCGATGAAAAAAAATATATGTACTTATAAATAGTACAAAACCTATTTCAATGACCTGTTTCCTATAAACCTATTTCAGTGGGTGCCGCCACGGCACCCACTGCAAGGTGGTCCCCACGAGACCGGGCTAGTCATTCTGACCTGCACCGATAAGTCTCATTAAGTAGGGCATCCCAAGCAGGATTGTGCCGCTTTAGTCTCCTCTGAGACATTGCACGATACGGGGAACCACGGACCCACACTCACGTGAGTCATTGACGGCCCCCCGAACTGAAAACTACCAAGTCCGAACGCTACGAAGAAACCCGGCTCAATAAAACTCTAAAGAGGGGTCGGAACAGGTTCGACCCGATGCAGAGCCACCGTCACATCATCGAATCCTAATCGCGGGACACTTCATAGGAAGAACCAGTGCTCGGAAACTAATAAGGGGGACTCCACACCAGGGATGTAGTCGTAAAAAAGACAGAGGGTATCCGCTCTAAGCAGAGGGTATACGCTCAAAGCATAGAGTATACCCTAGATTGTATATACTGTAGTTTTCATGAGAAACAGAGGGTATACGGTACTCTTTAAAAAAATCCAGAGGGTATACGGCGTATACCCGCATATACCCTCCACTACATCCCTGCTCCACACTGGCTTACATTACCGCGTGCCGAAACTGAGAAACTCCTATAAAGGTTACCTCTGCGATTTCAGCCCGCGGATAAAAGGTTAGTAGATAGTAAAAAACAGGAAAGTTAGACCTCAACCCTCAGCCAACTCGTTGGCTGAGAGAAGATGGTTGACTATGAGTCAAGGGAGAAGAAAAAGATAACACAAAACACAAACTTAATCTAAAACATAAACACGTCATTACACCACCAGACCAAGAACGGAAGTAGGGGCTTTACCTCACGACCCCGGACGAGGTCTACATCGGTGTAATGATGGGCCTTAGTGCCCAGGACGTCCCGGGCAGAGTCAAGGCAGAATACTGAAACGTGCGTAGGCGGACGAACCGCATCACGACGCACCTGGTCGGTCCACCCCTTGACTCCACCTAGGAAAATCCAAACCCACAGGAAGACAACATAATATAAATACACTTTAAAATAACTATTTACAAAAGGCGAGTCCGTGCCCATGAGGACCCGTGAGCTACGTGTCCCGTGGGGGACTACGCCACCCACTAGTCAAGGACTGAGCCCGGACCCTAAGACGACCCTTCGGACCAAGAGGCTTCGCATCCCCTGAGGGACTCTCCCACCTCCAAGTCAACATCGTGTCGTAGGTTAGTAGATAGAAATAAAAAATAGGAAAGTTAGAGCGCATAGGGCATCAGATCCAGACACCGCAGCAGTGCGGTCAATTTGTCCGAGGACTTAGCGCCGTATACGCCCAAGGAATAAATTTACAAGAAGCAAAAAGGGTTCGGGATCTGATCGGACCTCGTGAGCACGGAGGGTGGTCATTCCTCCTAGATGTTCAAGGGTCCACTCAGTCAATGTCCAGATCCCGAGGACTACACACACAACACAAAGTTAGTAGATAGACATAAAAAATAGGAAAATTAAAAATCCAACACCCGATCGGATCGTCCACAAGGGGTCACTAAATCCCCTAGGACCGTCAATCCAAGGAACCCCAAGGGCAACGGCCCACCTAGTAGACGATCTACTTCCGGGTGTCGAACCGAGAGAAAAAAGCAAAAACTTTGGCCCGACCGGACCCTGTGGTGACCGCCTGTGTTCCGTTCGCTCACCTGCCGCCGATATGCCCACCTGCTTCGACGATCCAAGGGCATTTGCACCCTAGACCACAAAGGGTACCTTGGTTTCCGACTCGCAAGCCCTTTGTTTTCCGAGGCATAGGGTTACAACGCTAAGTCGAGCCCCTCTGAGACACCGCAACGCTCGACAGCCTTGGAGATTCACATCAAGGCAGCTCCGAGCCCCACCCACTTGCTCGCTCAGAGAAGGCTGGACCACACTCGCCCCATTCACCTCGGTCAAGCCGGTTACTGCTCGTCGGTCCCCAAGACAGTCGTCTCCACACGATGGCATGCTAGCGACAGGCTACCCAGGCTCACGTTGTGCCCTCGGACGTAGTCCGGGCACTGGACGTTGAACTCCATCGGCTACTTGTATCACTCTGGGTCCCCGCTTTAGTCTCCTCTCCGAAGTTGGAAAAGGACCGCCACGACGACCTTGGCCGAGCTCCTGGCCATCCTTCCTCGCCAAAAAGGCTGGATTAATTCGGGACCACCCGGGGGTTCACGAACCCTCAGGGGGTAAAAGAGGAGGTAAATGAAATTTTAGGAAAAGCGGAGATATGGGATAAAAGGGTAAGTAGGAATTTTAGGGGGGAGGGTGAGGTGGGGAGTAAATGAAATTTTAATAAAAGCGGAGATGTGGCGAAATCTTAACGATTCTCTTCCATTAAATGAATCCATTTCTTTTAATTCAAGGTGCAACGTATTCATAAAAAAAATGAAAAACGGTATTCCATTACAAAATATTTGAATATTCTTGATTGAAAATATACTGCTTTTACATATAAAATGATTGTGTGAATGTATTAGTTATTTTTCAGTGCTTGAGCAAGGAATTTTCTTTCCTACGTTCCGTATTTATTTGTTTATTTATTCTTTTTCTTAAAACATATAAGAAAGTTATTTATTTATTAATTTACGTGATTTTTTGTTTCGACATGAAAATGTCTTTGTTTCTAAGATTTTCGATATTGTGCTCAATAATTTAATAAAAAAATTTCTTTCTTTCTTTTTTTTCACAATTTTTATATATGTGTCTTGTAAATTCAAAAACTTACTACCGTGCATTGCTTTTTTTAAAAAGTATTAAAAAAAGACAAATTAGTCGCAAAATATTATATTAATAGGTATTATCACAGATTTTTTTGCTTTTGTTTCGGTTTCCATTTTCATGAAAAATTATTTGCCGGGTCCCTTTGTACAAGGATTTTCAAGAATTTTTTCTTTTTTCAGGTAATTTCCATGCGAATTATTAACTCTTTTCTAATTTCTAAGTTGTGTTATGTTTTGTGTATGTGTCGCTAAAGTTTCTGAATATGCTATAATGGATTCCACCTCAAAAAAGAAGTAAAAAAATTCTGAAATCGTAATCTGAAAAAATCACTTAATGACATCTTAATCAGAAAATCAGAATACATGTATTAATTTTGTAAAACTGAAAATTAATTTTTTTTTCTTTTTGTAATTCTTTTTCAGATTGTAATTCATTATTAAGCAGTTAGTTTTAAGAGTGGCGAAATATATTAATAAAGAAAAGCTTCTTGAAGAGCGAAAAAAAAAGAAAATAATAAAAATATCTAAATTAATATATATATGCTATTCTCTAATTTCTTGTAAAAACAAAAATCAATGTTTCTGTGTTGCCTACAGAAAACAACTTATTATTTTAAGACTTTTACATGTTTTTCATTCATTCATTTCTTTTTGAAGTAACAACTGCAATCCACAATAAAAGACGTAGAAAGAGAAAATAGCATATAGTATTTTGTATAAACGTACAATAAGCCTATTTATCAAAGCTCAAAGAAAATAAAAAATATAGAATAACTCTATTTAAAAATTAAATTACAATTTGAATTTGTAATTTTATTTTAAATTTGAAACAACATCAAATCTAAAACTTTCATTTTCACACTTACACAGACGTAGCAACAATACTCACCGATTCACAGATTCAACGTCAATCCAGAGTGACATGTATCAAGTAAATACTTATTAAAAGTATAAAAGAAAAATAGCTCTTTGCATCACTTCTTCAAATAATACTTAAAAATTTGTTTTACTAACCTCATTATTCTCTATATTTTCCTATTACATTGCACTCCCAGTTAACACTTACACATATAGTTATTTGTTCCTTTCAAAATAGTTTTTACCCGACAGCCAAGAAGGGATATGTGTTTCACGCGTATCTGGGTATGTGGATTTCTTTATACCCTCGAAACATCTCAACGACTGGATGGATTTTAATGAATGAGGTCCCTATCGATTCGTCTTAATCGCCCGATGGTTATAGGCTAGGTTTTGTTTTTATAAATTCAAAATGGCGGTAGAGACAAAAAAAATTACGCACCCTATTGAGTGGCATATCATTGGATAGGTCTTTCAAAATAAAGATGATGTTTCATTGACTATTTTACAGTCAGAAGCTCCGTTTAAATATGACACAACCTGGAAGTTGTGTAGTTAGGATCTCTAGCTTTAATGACATTCTAACCTTAATAGACATCAATAAGCCTCATCAAAACAGTGTTTATAGATAGGAATTAACAATTAAACACAACTTAAAATACATCAGTAGAAGTAAATAAAAAAAAAAATAGGTAAGTAATATAAAAAACAGTTTCACATTGATGAGAAATAATTAATTACTAGTTCGCTTTTTACACAGTCGGGTTTTTTGATTTTTTAAATTTAATTTGTTTTATTATCGCATGAAGTTGAGGCAAACGTGACAACTTTTTGGAAGCACATCTGATCCAAAATAAGAGGTATTGCAACAAATTGTCACGATGCATGGACAAATGAGGTGCATCTTGTATGAATTAAAAAGGAAAATAACTGTTGCTTTTTCTTTGTTTAAAAAAAAAAATTGCAGTGAACTTAAAAAATAAATAAATTATATTATTTAACAACTCACACCATAAATAATAAAACTTATTTTTGTTTGTTAATAAAACGCAATTCAAGTTTAATAACATTACAACAAAATATGCTCCAAACAGCGAGTGAGCAGCTATTTGCATAAGCTCCTCGTAAGTAAACTTTACCTAATGAAATTAGTGTTCTCAAAACCAAAAGACACTGCTCGTAGCCTGTAAATGACTTTTACAACTGAAAAGTTCTCGTAGTTCTTAACGAGATTCAGCAGATTCAGCAGTTTGCAAATCTGCCGTATGATCGGTATTTGCAAACGACGGTCGACGCTAAATCGCACAACGCTCCGGTATAAACAAACTGAAGTCTCCACCCACACTAGAAACGAATGCTATCTACTGGCTAATCCTCTACAAATAACAACCCGAAGGGTTCCTTAAATTAATTTTGCATTTCTTTTTCTTTTTAAGAATGAATTAGAAACTTTCTTCACTGCATTATTAAAATAATAAAAAGTATAATATATTCTTTCTGTGACTACTCATAACATTTTCATTTTATCATATAACATAAGCTAGTGAATTTCAAATAAAAATTCTTTAAAGTAAAGTTTTAAAAAAAGGGAAAGAACGTGGGGGGGGGGGGGGGGTATTTTAGTACCAAATAATCACTGTTAAGTTATATCTAAGTAATGTCTGTAAATGTACTGCAATATATATGCATAGATAATTTTCTAAAAAGAAAAAGAAATCTTTACACTTTATTTTGACTTAGGACTAGCATTTGTTAATATTAGCATGTTTTATGTATTTGTTATTTATTTCTTTTATTTTTTTACTTTAATGAAAATTTATTTTGCATTTACTAATTTATGATATCATGCAGTAAACTGAAAAAAATTACGGCTATTGATAGAAAATGATATTTAATTATTATTATTATTATTATTTAAGAATTGAAAGAGCTTTTTTTATCCATTATTTTTGCATCTTGTTAAGCAACAAGAAAAGTTTAATTTGAAGAGCGCCCTAGGGTTTTATCTTTCATAATAATATTTTTAATTCATACTTAATAAAAGAGAAGGGGAGAACAAAAAATAATATTATTAACATTTACTTTCTAATAATTTTAGCTAGCGATGCACCGAATATTCGGTATCTATTTGGTATTGTTACAGTATATTTAAAAATATTCCAGTACCTAAATATTATCAAATTGTATTCATATACACCCCCTATATCCTTATTAGAACTCTTAAAGTACAATATTGTTCTGCGTATTTGTTTCATGTTGTGGGGCAGAGTAAAAAAAAAAAGAAAAAAAAAAGGCAGCAGTGTTTCTCAATACCAAACAAGGGAGTGGAAATGAAACAGGTGCACCGTTTGTCTTTTCACAGAATTGCTTATACGAATCCGTAGCAACCCCGCTTTTGTTCGTATGGCGTGAGTGCGGGAAAAACTTTGCTGATAGGTTTCCCACACTTTTGTGTTGCGTTCATTATCGCAGCTAAAAAGCCTGCTTGGGTGGCCAGCCATATAAATAAAATTTTATGAGCCTTTTAAATAAAATGCTTGGTGCAATTTATAACCCTCCTTTTGAAAGCTATGGTCATACAGACAATTTTGGAAATTTTATGAGATACTGCCGTGAGAAAAGATAGTTTGCTTGTTGTTTAAAGTATGGGTAGCCCATTAAAAGAAATGTATAAGGTGGAAAGTGGATTACACCCCCTTTTAGATAAGTGGTTGAACCCTACCAGGTTAGCGAATAGGAGCGTCTGACGTCAGCAAGAGTATTGCACGTGTGAATTTTTATTACACGCTACGGGGAAAAAGTTAGTTAAGGCAGGAGTACCAGAGAATAAAGATGTGATGGTTTTTTCTTAGTAAGTGGGGGCAGGGGTAAAGGAGGTTTTCCTTTTAGCCCTCCCCCTGTCCAGTGGATAGTTCTTTTAGATTTAAAAATAAAAAAAGGATGAGAGCGCAGAAGAAGGAATGTTGCTCACGAAAGACGGGTAAATTGTCCAGGGATTTTTAAAAAGAATATTGGACAGGAAGCATGGTTGTCGTCGCAGTGAAGTTCAACTCCAAAAAGAAAAAAATGTGAAATTACCGGGTGTCCTCTGATTTCCGTGAAAAATTTCCTTATGTGAGGCTCCAGTGATTTCCGTAAGAAAAAAAACTTCCTTATGTGAGACGCCAGTGATTTCCGTGGAAAAAATTTCTTTATGTGAGACTCCAGTGATTTCCGTAAAAAAAAACTTCCTTTTGTGAGACTCCAGTGATTTCCGTGAAGAAAAAAAACTTCCTTATGTGAGACGCCAGTGATTTCCGTGAAAAACTTTCTTTATGTGAGACTCCAGTGATTTCCGTAAAAAAATTTCTTTATGTGAGGTTCCAGTGATTTCGTTGACCGTCGCTAGCATGTGAAAAGAAAAAAATAAATTAACGTATATAGAACACAATTCTCAGTGCCTGATGAAGCAACCTCATCCTCTAAAGAAAAATACACATATTGCAGAATTTTTTTTTTTTTGCTTTACCAGAAGGACTGCCGGCTCAACTATATATATTTATAAGAAAGAATTTTGGTTAAAAAAAAAGGGAAACCTGCACTTCATACTTGATCATCTGTAATGTAAGTAATATTTTCTTCATTGTTTTGATTTGTTGAAAGAGTGGGTTAAGAATGAAAATTATTTTGAATTAGTCTTTACCAAATATTTATTTGTATTTTTATTGAATTGAAAATTCCTTGCAATACAATAATAACTACATGGATCTTTTAAAAAACTATTTTGAAGTAATCTATTATGTATTTAATTGATATGTCTATACTGAAATTTCATTGAAAAATATTGGTAAAAAAAAATAATAGTAAAGTTTTAATAAGATCTGAAACTTAATAAATTATGTTAAATGTAATAATCTGCTTTGTTTCTCTTTCTTCTGTTTAACTAATCTAATCTTTAAAAATGAAGAAGTTTAATAGCAGTGAAAAGTAAAATTAATACAAAAATATCTTAAAATTTTAAAACCATGAATAATTATTTAGATCCAGTATTAAGTGAAGGATGCTGTGCGAAATGAATTGAGGATTTTGTTACCTTTTGTACCTCGATTGATGGCTTTTATGTTTACTATGCATTTCCCTTTCATTTTATGATTCTTTTGTGGATTAATTTTAATGTATGTTACCCCTTTTATTAACTTAATTTTCTGGTTGTATTTATTTTGATTCCTAAGTTCTTTAAATTAGAGAGTTAGGTAATATGGTAACAAGATCCATTCTAGGTGGAAATTCATTCGCACATGTTTTCCCTGAGTGATTCAAAAAAAAAAAAAGTATTATATATAAGTAATTAACTTCTGAAAAGAGTAAGCATTGTTCATAAAAAAAATTATAAATACTGAAATTTATGTAGTCTCTAGAATAATTAATACAAATTTTAGTATATAAGTGAATGGCTTAAGAAAAAATTTTGTCTGAAGTGAAATTCATCAGATTTTATAGTTTTCAATGCTAATGACACACTATACAATTATTTGGCCCCTGGATTTGAGAGTATAAAGTGCAGTCATAATTTTATTATTCCATTCTTTTAAATTATTAAAACATATTGTTTAAAATTGGTGCAGACTTAAGAGTTTGCCTTTCACCTTTCAGGCTCTGTGGTAATCAAATTTTACTTTTCCTTTTTTTATTATGAGTGTCTTATATTTTCAAATCCAGTAGTGTTGGTGGTATTCTCTTCATAAGTTGTGACTGGTTGAGGGTGTTGTTACTGTTAAAGAATTAAGGTTTAATCTTGCGATTTCTAATGGTAACATTCTGATATACTTAAAGTTAGTTTATGTATTTCCTCTCTATTCTGTTTTTGTTTGTTGGTAATTGCTCTAAATTTCAATTTACTAAATTGGTATTTCTCTAAGCATATTTGCTTATTTTTTTTTAATTTCTTTTCTTTGGTAACAACATCTATTTTGTGGTAAACTGCTCACACCTTGTTTAAAAATATGAGGTTAGGTTAATGTCTTTGGAGAAAATTGTTTGAGTAAATTAAAAGTGGAGTGTAATCAAAAGAAGAAAAACCACCCAACAGTATTCGGCCATACTACCGAATATTCGGTTGGGTCGATTATCAAACTACTCGGAATGCCGAATATTCCGTTTGACCGAATATTAAATATTTTTTTAAACCTTAAGAAAACTGCTTTTTTGTCAATTAAAAAAGATATTTAATAATTAGAAATAGTATTATATTTAAACAAAAGAGAATGTTTTTACATATGTTATTTGCTGTTTGAAAAGTATCACGTAAGAAATTTAACCAATAATGACGATTTTAGTCCCTTCCTGACAAATAAACAGTATATGACAGTAAAAAGTTTTCTTCCAATTCCTACAAAATTTCACTTTGATTTTAAAATATTTGTTTTAGAGTCCAAGAAAATTTTATTCATTTGTTTTAATTCAGAGAGGAATCCATGAAATTTAAAATTTTATCAATTAAAGAAGCTTTAAAACTACCCTCTTCTTAAATAACAATTCAAAGCATAACTTTTTTAGTGTAGAATTTACTTGTAAAAAGGTCTTGTTTATCAATGTGGCAGTATGTGTGTTAAATATTTTGTAAAATTGTTTCAAAATTTATCTTTTTAATACTTTCAAATCTGAAATTTAAAAGTAATCGGCAAGCCGAATATTCGGTATTCGGCCGAATAGTTACTATTCGGCAGGCCGAATATTCAGTATTCGGCTTAATAGTCACTATTCGGCTAGCCGAATATTCGATATTCGGTTTACCTTTTGGCCGAATATTCGGCATTCGGCCAAAATCACTATTCGGTGCATCCCTAATTTTAGCTATCAGTTACTTTCCAGTAACTTTAGCTAAATCTTACTTAAATCTCGTACTATACTTATTGATTTAAATTAATGAATTTATTTATAGGATTTTTAAAAAGTTGTAAATTCAAAATTTGGAGTTAAATTTTTAGATATATTTAAAATATATATTTATTCCTATTTTTTTAAATCTAAATATAACAGTATATAGTTTTTTTTTTTTTTTTTATGTAACATAATCTTAAATAGTTATTCATCAAAAATAACTTAAATAAATGGTGCCTTTTTGTAGTTATTGTATTTTTACATTAAAATCATTTTTCTCTACTAAATTATTAAAAACATATGAATGGATATGAAAATTCTTTTGTATAAATTTGTCTTTTTCATTTACAAAAGCTTATTATTTATTTAAGTCAGATTTAGCTAAAGGTATTGGAAAGTAATTGATAGCTCAAATTATTAGAAAGTAATTTTTAATATTTTTTTCTCTCCCTTTCTCTTTTATTAAGTATAAATTCAAAATATTATGATGAAAATTAAGATCCTAGGGGGTTCTTCAATTTAAACTTTTCTTGTTTCTTAACAAGATGCAAAAATAATGAATTAAAAAAAAAAAAACTCTTTGAATTCTTAAATAATAATAATTAAATATGATTTTTCTATGACTGGCCGTAAATTTTTCGATTTACTGCATGATATCATAAACTAGTAAATCTGAAATAAATTTTCTTTAAATTAAAAATAAAAGAAATAACAAATAAAACATGCTAATATTAACAGATGCTAGTCCTAAGTCAAGATACATACATGTATTTAAATATAACTTCAATATTAAAGCATAAAAATTAAATATTTGGTATTAAAATATATACCCCTCCCTCCTCTTTCTCTCTCTTTAAAAAAAAACTTTAAAGAATTTTTATTTCAAATTCACTAGCTTATGATGTTAAATCATAAAGTGGAAATTTTATGGATAGTCACAGGAAGAACATATTATTATTAGGTGCGTTCGTAATTATATAAATACGTAGCACCTATAGTCGTCATTCAGTCCGTCTGTCCGTCCGCATATAACCGTACAAAAAGTACCCAATCGATTCTTTTGAAATTTAAAATATACAATTGTTGCATAATTTTGTCCAGTCATTTTAAATTTTATGAAAATCGGATGTATAGTTTAATAACAGGGACATTCAGAAATTTTCCGTTACATTACAGCCAATAAGAAAAATTTAAAATAAATTTAAAATAAAAGGTGGAGTTTATAACGCTTCAGCAGTTGCTATTATTCAGAAACTCCGCCTATACCCATTTAAGGTAGGTTGGCTCATTGGCTTGCATTTTACCTTTAAATTCCTTGATATATCTAAACATTTACTTGCTTTGCATATTTCATTTTATTTTAGTTTGCTTTATAATAGTTTTTGGTAATTTAATTATTGTTAACAAAAAATTTTCCATTTGTATTTATTTTGTGTTTAATGTAAGGATGTCTCATCATACGAAACTTGCCGATGGTAATTTATAATTGAGTTTAAAATAAAAGGTGGAGTTTATAACGCTTCAGCAGTTGCTATTATTCAGAAACTCCGCCTATACCCATTTAAGGTAGGTTGGCTCATTGGCTTGCATTTTACCTTTAAATTCCTTGATATATCTAAACATTTACTTGCTTTGCATATCTCATTTTATTTTAGTTTGCTTTATAATAGTTTTTGGTAATTTAATTATTGTTAACAAAAAATTTTCCATTTGTATTTATTTTGTGTTTAATGTAAGGATGTCTCATCATACGAAACTTGCCGATGGTAATTTATAATTGAGTTTAAAATAAAAGGTGGAGTTTTTAACGCTTTTCCGCCTCCTGAAAAGTAAAAGCATATGGTTTAGCTTGTAACTTTGATATGTTGTTTTTGTGTTAATTTTTCAAAATATTAATAACTAGCAAAAGCCATGCTTTGTTTGGATTCGCGAAGCATTATTTAATAAAATAAATATTTGATAGTAATAATATATTTTTATATTATTTTTGCATCTTTATTAAGTAAAAACGTTATTTTATGTTTTGGCGCATTTTAATTTTAGAAATGTAAATTCAGCCAAATAACTAAGAATTTCCTCGGATTTTTTTATTTATGATAGAACGAATTTAACAATTAATTTTATTTGTTTACAATTTTTTTTGTTGCCACTTTAGAAAAAAAAATCACAATATAATTCTTTTAAAATGAGTAAGCATCGTCTGCGTAAATGATTTCACATAATAAGAATAAATTGTGTATTTGAATTCTTAGCACTGAAAAATACTTTTATAATTGAATGTAAATAATTGAATTTTCACAAATTTTAATTCATTAAAAATATGGTATAGTTTTCATAAAAAGGGGTATTTAAAAAATTTCATAAAAGAAATCGTGAAACTATTTAATTAATCATGATTTTATCTATAATGACTAACTCCATGATTTATTTTTTCTTCTGAAAATATAAGTGCTTCATTTTTTATTTGCAAAAATGCGTCCGTAATGGAAAAACATGTAAAATAAATTAATTAAAATAATAAATTTTTTAAGGTTATTCTGTAAAAAAAAAGTAATAGTGTGCAAATCTACAGATCATAATTTATTTTTATGTATTTCAAGTCAAAATACTGATTTTTTTTTTTTTTTTTTTTTTTTTTTTTGTAAAGTGTACGACATAATGTAATTTGTGTAGCCTAGTAGAGGATTCACTTCGCTCATCCTAATAACGCTTAAAAATGATTCTTCAAATGTGCCAGAAAAGTTCGCGTTGTAGAGATAGGGGAAATATTATTTTGAGAACTACCTTAACTGATTCACGTCCGTAGACTAATGTTTTCGATTTGTTTTGTGCAGTCCTACATATGATCAATAGTATGTATATACCGGGTGTTTCAAAAGCTCGATGTGAAAGTAAAACGCGATAAAAGAAGATCTATGTGTGGGAGAGACATGCGATTTGCAGATAAATATTCAACGTGGTACGGGATTTTGTATTTCAGAGAGAGCTACTGCAGAAAATTCCATGAAATAATTCCATATTTCAAATGAAATTCAAATTTTAAATTAATTACTTAAAAGGCGCAAAGGCCAACATAGTGAAAAAAGATTCCATGCCGGGACTCGAACCCGGGCCACCAGTATAGCACACTGGCATTCTACCGACTAAACCACATGGAACGATACCCAGCCTGGAACCTCTTTAGTAAAAAGTTCTTTTTCGCTATGTTGGCCTTTGCGTCTTTTAAGCAATTAATTTTAAAATTTGAATTTCATTTGAAATATTGTATGCAAGGCGAAATTTTCTCTCTGGAAAAATTTCCAAGTATTAATATAATTCCATATTGTTCACACAAAGCAATATTTGGATACAAAAAGTGTACATGCAGTATTCTCTAATATTTTTGTATCTAAATCTTGCCTTGTGAGAAAAATAAGGAATTATTTCATGGGATTATTTGCAGTAGCATCCTCTGTTGACGAGATTTTGAACTTTTTTTTTTTTTTTTTTTTTTGGTGTCATACAAAATCCCGTACCACGCTGAATATTTATCTGCAAGCTGCATGTCTCTCCGACCCATAGATATATTTTTTTTTATCGCATTGTACTTTCGCACCGAACTTTTTAAACACCTGGTACAACATTCAATATGGAAAAAGTTAGTTAAACTTAACCCATATTGGACCGCTGTCCTATAAATAGGAAAGCTAATAGAACATTTTTTTAAATAAAATTGGTAAGGATTTTTTGGATGCATTTTGTTATGATGTCTTTAAAATACATAAAAGTATAACATATAAACAAAAAAAGAAGTAACCAATTAAAATTTAATTGAAAAAAAATCCATTTAAAAAATCCTTTAAAAATCTAGAATTTTAGCGTTATTATTCTCTTTTTATTGGAGAAATCGTAGAGTATTTTGTACAACATAAACAGTATTTTTAAAGTAAAATAAAATATTTGCTCATAAAATTAGTTTATGTATGCATTTTATATGTCCTTACTATGTGTCCTACTAATATGTCCTGTTTATAGAACAGCTAGTTACTTAAAAAATTGAAAACTTTTTTTCAAAATTTTGCTAGTATCTACTTAATTACACCATATTAATGATATAATCAAAGTTTTAAAAAATTTCAAAAATATTTAATCGGTGTGGTCCAATATGGGTTAAAAGCATTAAAGGGGTCGATATCACAAAATACGGAAATTGCAGTCCGCACAATCAAATTTCTATTTAATGTTATATAATGCAAATTTTCTTTTTTACATTCTAATAAAAAATATTCTTAGAAGTATTTTCAAGAGATATCTACCCTATATATATAAAATCCTAATGAAACGAATTTATGAAACGAATATATGAAACGCCTGAAATGTGTATCGATTCTTTAAATCGACTGATTAAACAATTTATTATGTTTCACGGCGATTTCTCCTAAAATATGGAATACTTTGCGATGAAATTAACACCAAAAATCCGTATTGATCCACAGATCTGAAAACTGGTAGTAGAATTTTTAAATTCGAATTAGTTTTCGAAATATTAATTTTTTTCCAATTTTAAATACTTTTTTCTTATGATGGCAACTCAAATTTCAATCATAGCAGATATTTTTTTTTTCATAATTCAGAAAAGTTTACTATTTTAAATTAATTTGGCGACAAGTTTGGCCCCCTTTAAATCTATGCTAAGAACAATGCTTTTTTTTTTTTTTTTCGTTATCATTTTATTTAATACAAAACTTTCATTTAAAAATGAAACATTTAAATTGATGGCTTCCACTTCTTTCTTTATTTTAAAAAACAAAACGAAAGGAAAAATATTAGGCACAGATGTCATATACGCACTGGGGTACCTAATTGGCGCAAAAATGGCATTACTTTGGTTGACATGGTAACCCGGCTATTGTCGTTTATTTAATAATAAATGTTTATTTACTTTTATTTCTATTTTTAATTTGGTACTTCTTAGTTATCCCGTCGACCAAATTACTGACGCCAAATTGTAAGATTAAATGCCAATAATGGTTTGCCATTAATTAATTAATTGTAAGATTAAATGCTAATAATGGCCAATAAAACCATTAATTCGACGTTTTATTTGTATTTTAATTAATGTTTTACTAATTTATTTATTCTTTCGTTATTTAAAATAAAAATTCTGTCAATTTATATAATTTGGCGAGTGGTTTGGCGATTTATATAATTTGGCGAAATTGGTCGACGGGATAACTAAGAAGTACCTTTAATTTATATAAATTATGTTGTTCTATAGTTATTAATTATTTTTTTGCAATCTCCTTTTGAAAATAATAGAAAATAATTAAAAAATGCGGTACAACGTAGTTATTCCGTCAACCAATTTCGCAAATTATATAAATCGCCAAATTGTACAGATTGACAAAATTTTTATTTTAAAAAACGAAAGTGTGTTGTTACGCGTGTTTAATTAACTTTACTAGCTAATATACTGAGCATTTTGGCGTGTTTGTGTATTTAAACACTATTGAATACAACGTAATATCGAACGATACATTTAATAAGCACACAGACAAATACAAACGGTAAACATACAACACAACTAAAGTTACAGTTAACAACCGGTTAAATAGTTCTAAAGGTTAAATGCAGAGTTCGGACTTGACACTATCGTTCATAGTTCAGGATAATGCCACATCTCCCCCTTTTAGAGATTTAGTCGATTTGGAGGTTTAACAGTTCTTCCACTTCGAGTTACAACAGGTTGGTTGATTCTAGGGTTAAGCTGATCATTTTTCTTAGTTGAGTCTGAAGGGTTTGGTATTCCATTTTCAGGTACTTCACTTTTAGAAATTTCTGTAGAGAGAGCTTCCTCGATGTCATCATCTGTCGGACGTGGTTGCAGTTTCGCACTCGGAATTAGATGTTTTCTGTTTCGTCTCAGGATATGATGTCCTTCTTTTACGAAATATGATCTTGGTG
The DNA here is from genome assembly GCA_963932465.1 of Maratus speciosus. Classification (NCBI taxonomy): domain Eukaryota; kingdom Metazoa; phylum Arthropoda; class Arachnida; order Araneae; family Salticidae; genus Maratus; species Maratus speciosus. Next base: position 59,264,529 of record OZ010798.1, read on the forward strand.
TATCTGCATGTTTCTGCACTGTACCAACAGCCTTTCTATCCGTTATCCACACTTTCTCCCCTGGATTTATTGACTTGAGTTCATGGGAGTTGTGTCTTTGATTATAGTACCTTTCTTGTGTTTTTATTCGATTTTCCTCTATTTCTTCTAATTTCTCCTTCTGTATGAGTTTTGGTTGAAGTGCTGTTAGTGGTATGGATAACGTTGTTTGTAATCTCCTACCCATCAATAACTCAGCTGGACTGTATCCATTCTTTAAAGGCGAAGCTCTGCAACTGAGTAATGCTAAATAAGGATCTTTGGATTTTTTTTCAATCTGAGCTTGATTATTTTAACAGCAGCTTCTACAAATCCATTGCTCTGTGGGTATCTTGGACTAGACGTGATATGTTTAAACCCATATGTTTTTGCAAATTGATAGAATTCAGCTGTTCTCGTTACTTCAAATTGTTTCCCATTGTCAGACCTAACAATATCAGGTATTCCATGTCTGGCGAATATTGACTTGCAATGTAGAATGACTTCTTGAGATGTAAGCCTGTCTAATTTAGCAATTTCTGGATAACGTGAATAGTAATCAGTTACTAACAAATACCAGTCTGAATGAAGTTTGAACTTCGAACAACGTAGAATAGGCTAAGTTACTTCTTTACTTTTAACCGCTGCCGCCATGTGTTGTTACGCGTGTTTAATTAACTTTACTAGCTAATATACCGAGCATTTTGGCGTGTTTGTGTATTTAAACACTATTGAATACAATGTAATATCGAATGACACATTTAATAAGCACACAGACAAATACAAACGGTAAACATATACCACAACTAAAGTTACAGTTAACAACCGGTTAAATAGTTCTAAAGGTTAATTGCAGAGTTCGGACTTAACACTATCGTTCATAGTTCAGGATAATGCCGCAAAAGAACAAATAAATTAGTATAACATTAATAAATATAAATATAAAATGTCGAATAAAAAATCACTTCATGACGTAAACATGTGTAACTTGCTAAAAGTCAAGTGAATGTGACATTTTCGATCAACCGTTATTGGCATTTAATCTTATAGTTCACGATAGATTTTTGGTCGACGGGATAACTAAGTAGTACCAAAAATACATATGTAACTGGCATTCAAAAACGATGTTTTCGATAAATTTTCGTAAAAAAAAAGAAAAAATCATGCCAAACATGCGTATATGACATCTGGCGAAATATTAAATTATGTAACAAACCATGACATTTAATTTCAACTTCAAATCAATGTTTTAATTTACCACTCGAAGAATAAAAAAATTCTAACTGGCGAGTTGCAAAAAAGATATTGGCGAGATTTGCACACGGCTTTTTTTCTTTCGGCACAGATGTCATATACGGCCCCATATTGGCGCGATTTTTTTCTGACGCCAATGTCATATACGCAACGGGTACTTAACTGGCGCCAAAGTATCGTTATTTTGCTGGATATGGTAAGCCGGATGTTGTTGTTTATGCTGTTGATGCGTTCCCCAAATTGGCGTTGGAAAAAAATCGCGCCAATATGGGGCATATATGACATTTGTGCCAAACCTTCATATGAAAGGCGAAGGGATCAGACCGTATTTGTTTATGGCATTATTTGACTTGAACTATTATAATATAGATGAAATGATGGGGATAGAATAATATTTGGCGACTTATCACCTGTGCCTGGATAACATTAAAGTATCAAAATGGCACCTAGAGTATAAAAAACGAAGTGTTCCGCCGGGAACTGTTGATGATAGTCACATGATTTAGACTATTATTATAGAGATTATTTTAAAATATCGGGAGACAAAGACTCTGAATACTTAATTCATTTTATTTTAGCTTCTTTTCAAATGTTTAACTGATCCTCTTTAATCAAAAACGAAAACAACCATTGGATGTCTTAACAGCAACTGATTTGCCCTTAAATTTTTGCAATCAAAGGGAATTGAATGGAAACCCGTTTACAGGGAGATCTGCACAGCTTTTTTCAGTATAATTTAATCTTCTCTAATATTTTTAAAACCCATCAGATTAGCATGTTTCTTGATTTTTAGATTCTGCGGTGTCTGAACGGGGGTTGGCGAGCGTAACTTGCAGGGGGCAGAGCCCCCTAGTTATATTCATAATAACACAAAAATAAAGCAATTAAAAGACTTAAATTTCATATTGTCATTTTCCTGGCATGTCACACTGTGATGTGTGCAAAGTAAAAGGCTTTCTGCTATCATGTACTAGTGCTGTAAAAGTAACGACTAAATGAATACCCGTATGATGTCGTTACTTTCAAACTCGCTACCCGTTAAAAAGTATTCGTTACTCGTTACTTTCGTTACTGTTCAAAAACCGGTTATGTACTAGAAACCTGCAGCAAATCTAATTATATACTGCACATGAGTCTTTTGAAGAATTCGTTACTGTTTTAACGTAAAATATGTGCTGCCATCTGTACGTAAAATTTACATTTAATTTTCTACGTTTTAATGAAAACAGGCAAACAAAATTAAAATACGATGCATAATTGAATATAACATGTCTGAATTGTAGAATTTCTTATGAAATAATGAATAATTGGAGGAAGCAATTAGGAAGAGTAAAAGTTTACCCAAATTTATACTAAAACTATAAAATATAATTACACAAAGAAAATATTTTTACAAACAAATTTACTTACTAATTTTACACTAAAAGTAATTATGTATTATGAAAATTTAACTTCTGGAATAATTTGAAAATATTTAAATATATGTATATTTAATTTCTTATGTGGTCATCCTATCAAATGACATTGTACTTCAGTCACATTATTATTTCTGAAATTATTGATTTATATTAAAAAAAAACTTTTTTTCAAATATGAAATTTAAAAACATACCAACAAAAATATTTGGCACAGATGTCATTGGCGTGATTTTTTTCTGACGTCAATTTGGCGAAAACCTCGTTTTCGAATACCAGTTACATATATATATTTAAAAAAGGGAATAACAATAAATAAAAAAAGTTTAATTAATAACTATAGAACTAAACAATATATTAACAAATAAACAACATCCGGGTTACCATATTAAGCAAAATAACGGCACTTTGACGCCAGTTAAGTACCCCGGTATTTATATGACATTGGCGTCATCTTATCAACCAACAGTTTACGCCACTCGCATTACTATTTTAGAAATCTTTGATTTATGTTTAAAAATAATATTTTTTTCATTCTTTTTTATTTTAATGAAGCACGCCTTTCAGATAATATATAATCTGATTTTTGAAGATTCTTTCAGATGGTACTAATGTAGACATCGCTGATAAATACTTTTTTGCTAAATCCGCAAGCTCGGAGTATAAAACAGCTATACTTCTTTTTCTTTCCACAATAAAGGAATCAACAAGCCCCTACGAAATCAAAATCATTTGAGATTTGAGAATAACTGATACTAACAGAATGATACGCATACACTGATACGGAAACAACTGACGCCGAAATATCCGAGTCCGAATACAAATTCGCATCTTTTACCGCATCCGGCTATCTGCTCCATTCATGAATTACACAAACGTAAGCAGCGTTTGAAGTTAGTTTCATTTTGTTCGGCTGCGCATTGACACAAGTAACGACTAACGAGTCGTATTTCGAAGTACCGATTCGGTATTTCGTATCTTAGAGAATACCCGTTACTTAGTAACGAATATGTGCGGTTTGCTACAGCTCTATCATGTACAAGTATCTTTTTCTAGTTTTTTTAATTTCTAGTTAATTATACCTTATATAACACATATATGTGGAAGGTAACAAGTTCTGTATTTTACAAATAATTTTCCATAATTAAAATATGATTGTCACTAAAAATGAATGTCATTGTCCTGACCTGATCATTTTAGTTCTTTATGAGGTATAAAGATGGAGCTGCAGAGTAATTCTCCTTGTTCTTTACATAGTTCAAGTCAGAAGTAGTAAAATCATTGCTACCAGCAACATCTTTTAGATATTTCTTTGAAAATAATGTGTTTAAAGGCTTTGTACAAATTGAGTAGACTTTAACTATATCATTTCCTGGCTTCTATAAATTACAAATAAAACTGAACATTACACTAGTGTTGGGTAACTCATACATGAAGCACCTCATTTGTCCCATACACCATGAGCATGACAATTTGTCCCAATACCTCAAATTTCAGATTTGAGGTACCTCGGAAATTTTGTCATGTTTGCGTCTTTTTTTTGAAGCGGCGAGACGCGAGAGCTGTTTCGTTTCAGGAATATGAATGAATGTGTGTGTGCTGTGTCGTCATTTGTTTGCTGGTGAAAGAGTCTGAGTCCAACAGGATTGCGGCCTACGTTTGAAAAAGCTTAAGCTGTGGGAAAAGGTGAAAATGAAAGGAAAGAATGTAGCAAGATAAAAACTGAGACGAATTTGGGGAGGGATAAAGAGGTTTGGTTCTGATGGGAAGGAAAGAAAAGAGCTATTTTTCTTCTCTTTCTTTTAATATTATTGAATTCATACTTCTCAACTTGTGCTTGTGCTGTGCTTGTCATTATGTATATGTCATTTAAAATAGGAAAGGATTTGACATTGAGTCACTTAAAGAGTAGAAACGAAAACTGTTCCAACCAGCCATGAGCCATCCTTTTAAAAAATGTCACGTCTTTTTTATGCGGAAAGAGGCTCATTTAGAGGTTTGCACAGGTCGGGATTTCGAGGTCCAGGCCCGACCCCAACGAAAACTATCTTGGCCCGGCCCGGTGTCAAACATAAAGGTTCGGCCCAAGTCCCGCCCTGCACGTTTATGTTTTCGCAGTTCACGGCTCAGACCGTCCAGAAATAAGTAAAAACAGACCAGGCACATACTTATGGGATAATTTTACAGCATATTTTAAAATTACGATGTGTTTGCAAGGCAGAAAACACATAATAGCAAAATTAATGATTACTCAGATTCTTAGATGTTCCTGTATTAAAAGAAAAATTCATTAAAAAATTAATGTAGTTTTGAATAAAAGAAAAAAAGAGAGGCTTAAAAAGATAACTTTTGAAGCTGTATAATAAAAAGTAGATTTATAAAAATATTTCAAAGGGGGCATTTGCCCCGGGCATCAGAACGAAAGGCGAAGGGGGGGGGGGGGGGGTATGAATATTTTATTTGTCGTTTCACCCAAAAATGTTTACATGCATAAATGAAATACAGAGGAACTTGTAAGCTAATGTTAAACCTATGGGAGTGTTAAATCTTTTCAAATTTATAAAAGTAAAGTTTTTAAGTTTTAAGGAGTTTTTTTTTTTTTTTTCTTTGCATAGGGTACCTGCGGTTGAAAACTTTTATTGCGCGTGAGGACGGGGTCTGCACGGGCCGGCATTTCCAGACCCGGGCTCGGCCCGACTCATAGAGAAAAAAAATCGGCCCGGCCCTGCCCGATGCAAAAATTAAAAGTTCGGCCCGGCCCGATAAAAAAATTAAAACTTCTGCCCGAGCCCGACCCGGCCCGAGTGAACTTCTACAAAACATTGATTTTTACGTCGAATTGGTTAAAAATTTGTCTCGTACGAGGAGTTCTGACCAAAAATATTTATCTTAACTTTTTTTTCATGTTTATAATCTTTATTTTTATAGACGTGCAGCAGGCTGCGATATTTATTTTTTTAATGAATCTCTTTCTTGTATGTAAATGTTTCAGTTATCATTAATATTGTTAATCCATATTCCAAGTGTTAAAAATTGGAAAAAAATGCTATACAGTAAAATCTTCTAAGATGGAATTGCATAGAAAAGAAAAAAAAATGCGTTATAGACGAGTTCTCTTCTTAGCAAGTGTAAATGTATTATATATTCCTTTCTTACTTATTAGTATATTAATTTTGCATGGATCAACACGTTTTTCAGTTTAAAACAAGGTTCCGTCATAGGCAGGTTCCTTTTCACACATTTTACTGTATTTTAATTTACTTATATTTTAATATGCGTAGAAATCTACTATTCTTTAAAAATAATAAATTTTAATGCTAGTTTAATGTTATAAATATATGTTATATTATAATGTAATAAAGTTTAATGTAGAATAATGGCGATTCAAAAATGTATGCATATTTTGCAAAAACTTTTGGGCCACGCTTAATTTAACTGACCTTTAAATGGACCAGGCCACGCTGAGACAATGATTTTCATACGGGCTGGCTCAAAACTAGGACTGAAAATTTTGGGCCATGAAGACTAGGAATGAAACCAGGCCCGGCTCTGTACAGAAAAATTAAGTTAGGCCAGGCCCGAGGCCGTGAATGAAAATCGGCCCGCAGGCCGGGCCGGCCCCTGCAGATCTCTACGAGGGTGGCGCAAAAACCCATGTTTGCCCCGGTATAAAAAAAAAAGGCTAGTTTTGGCCCTGGGTACACACTTCATTTTCAGTTCTGAATATGCTACAGTAAACTTTAATAGCGTTTGTAAGTTGCATGACAATCTGACTATATTTACGCAAGTTAGATCACGCAAAGACGGGCAGAGAGACAGACAAAGCGAGTTCATAAACACTTTTAAATTATATTGGAAAGTGTTAAAAAAGCTCTATTTTTTTAATATGACAAAGAAATATTACAAAATGTCTAAAAGTATGCAGAAAGTATAATATCTAAAAACTATATTTTTTAGGGTTCATATTTAGCATAGTATTTTTTAATTTAATTTAATTTAATTTATTTTATTTTTTTAAGTGTACGCCGTAGTGTTCAAAACGTTAAGCAACCAGAACCAGTGACTCTTTCTACTCTTAAAATCCAAATCTCCCAATGAGAGAAGAAAGGTTTTGGAATTATATTATTTAAATTTCATGTCATTTTCAAGGAGATCTTGAATGGATCTAAGCACATGCTTTTACATGTAAATAACAATTTTCCTGTTATAGCTTCTTAAAATTTTATTTATTTTCCGTGTATAAGCTTTCATATATTTTTTATGCGAAATCCGTCAATACGCTTGAGCACTTTATCAATTATTTCTATATAAATTTATTCTTAAGTAAAATGGAAGAAAGGCAGTCAATTTAACCTCACACACACCAAAAGAAAACTTTAAAATGTGAACTTAAATGATCAAAATGAAAGCAAAATAATTATTATTTTGCAACGAGAAAAATAATTTTGAAATATGCGGAAAGATGCGGGGCTGAACCTTAACAGAACGCCCGCCCTGGGCAATCGCCCCGTATCCGCCTGCCCGATAGCTGCGCCAGTTCTGTGGTTACAAGCCCCTCACAACCATCCAAACACGTACTATGCTATGCCTCCCTAGCATACAAAATTTTAAAATTCTTATTAAAAAAAAAAATTAAAAAAATCTGCATTTTTTATTTCGCAATAAAAAATAAATAAATAACTAAAAATTTCTTTTAAACCCGCAACGTCACAGCACACAGGGATTCTTAAAAATGCTTTTATTTTTTTAAACTATTATTTTTATTATTTATTTATTTATTATTAGCATTCCTTTTTTTTTGGGGGGGGGGGTTAAATTGTCCTATTTATTACTCTGTCGGAATAATAAATAAACGATCAAATCACCACTTCGTGTGAAAGCAAAGGTTGTCGAAAAAGATCAAAGTTTCCTTTTTCATTAGATATATTAATAATAATAAGCATTTTGTTTTTTGTAAATGTGATTTTTCAGATGAATAATAGGAAGCAAAAATATGCATTATAATTTGCAGCTTTTGTACATAACTTTTTAAAAAAAATTACTACAATTCCTCACTGAGGTTTTGCATTTCCAAAGTCCTTCTTCTTGTTCAGTATATGCTGAACAATTCAATTTTACATTCTTTGTAATCCAATTATTTTCAAAAGTACTTTAAATTCTTTACAAGTACAATGATTTATTTCTACGGATTACTATTACTGGGGGCAAAAAAGTACTTTTGATAATTTTGCCCGTTACTTCATTCATTCTCTGTCCAGTTCTACTAATTCTATTTATCAACCTGACAGTAACACTAAAGTACCCACTACCCTAACGTCTGACTTCACATTGTCAGGACAGTGGGGAAGCGGAAAGCCAGCACTTCAATCCCAGCTCAATTGTAGTTCCTGCGTTTTAACTCCTCACTACCTCATTCAATTGAGGCATGACAGTGTCATGACAAAAATGTTTCAGAGGTACCTCATACAAACGTCCGAAATTTCTCGTGTCCTACCCAACACTACATTACACTGAATTTGAGGTACTATAGAGGAAACATGTTCCTTTAACACTAGAAAGACGGTGAGCGGTCATTTTGACCGCTACCAAAGTAACATATTTCGGTTCGGACCAGAAATCTCTTTATAAATTAAATTTAAAAGGCACAAAGAAAAAAAATGTTAAATAAATAAGTTAAACCGTTTTAAATATAATTTCTGGTGTGAAAAGGTTTTTTAAAAACTTGAGTAAAATTTCCCGTCTTTCTAGTATTAAACAAAATTAAAATTTTAGATCTAAAAGAAAAAGAAAAAGAAAAAAAAAGAATGTGCAAAATGTTTTAGAATGAAATTGTCATTATCCTGGCATACATATGCCATGAAAATTATACATAATTATAATTACATAAAAATGAACTTAAGCTCTTCAAACTTTAACAATTTTACATATAAATTCCTTTATTCAGCTGTCAACCAACTTTTTTTTTTTTTTTTTAATCAAAAGCTTTGAAACTATTTAAATTTTCAAATTTTTTGTTTTCAAAATCTCACATTTTTTTATACTCACCCAAAGGTGTTCCAGAATGAGTGAATGTAAGTATCAGCGGCAGTGTGTGGAGTCAAAAGTGAAAGAGAAGCTTGGTCTCAATTTTAAAAAGCTATGAGGATTAGTGATGCTGAAAGGAAAGAATTTAACGTGATAGGGTCAAACTTGGAAGAATGTAGGGCGACGAAACATGTTTACGTTTACTTTGTCGATTGGTGGAAAGAGTTGTTTTCGTGCTTTGTTTTTAATAAGTATTGAATTGGTACAGTCGTGGAAAAAAAAGTAAATACCCCTACTAACTCCTCAACAAATTATCGTAGAAGAAAGCTACTGGTACCGAACGATTAGAAATAAAGTCTACTTTTAAATGGTGTATAGAAAATTTGTTTAGGGGCCATCTTCAAATTAAAACAAACCCAAACTTCTTTTTTTCAATGGCAATGCTCAATTTTAACAAGATATTTCAAATCTTCGGTTAAAACTATGCCTAGACACCCAATTTCAATTCATTTGAATGATAAGTTTGTGAATTATAAGCATTCAAAATTTAGTGCTTATAATGTTAAATTACATTTTCATATTTTTATTAATATCTCCTGAAATTATGCGCCTAGTGTGATAATTTTTTGTGTAGCAAAAATGCTAAAATATCCAAACATAAGTATGTTGAATTTGCAATTTTTATAAATTTATGATATGAATTATGAAATTAATATTCGAAAAAAAATATTAATTGCAACCTACAATTTTTTTGATGGATTTAGATTTATTAAGTTCTGTTTTATAGAAATCCAAAATTTCATATTTTTCTTCCAAGTAGTTTTCTAATTATGCTTAAAAAACGTCAAAATGATGGTTTAAGATAGAAGTGATGAATGTCTATGATAGAAGTGACAAGATATTTTGAAATTTCTTATGCTATCCTGTAATCTACCAGTCTTCAATGACTGCTTGAGTGGCGCTTAAGATGCCTAAATCAAGAAGGGAGCTCTCTCGGTCAACAATAGAGTACCGAACTTCAATTTGGTTACAGACTCTAAAATACGCTGGTTTTAAAATAATTAATTTATCGAATTATCGTACGAATTGCATAAAAATTTGTTTTTAGGCTAATTGAAGGGTGTAGAGTTTATTTATGTGGTCAGAATTGCGTACTGCGATTGAAAAAAAAACAAAGTTGTGGTTCGTTTTAATATGCAGATGGACCCCTAAGCAAATTTTATATGCATCATTTAAAAGTAGACATTATTACCAATCGTGTGGTACCAGTAACTTTCTTCTACGATAATTTTTTGCAGAGTTAGTAAAGGGGATTTACTTTCTTTTTTCCACGACTGTACCTGTCATTGAGAATTGACATTGAGTTAGTGCCTGAGTAAGTACAGTCATTCAGGGTAACTTTGATCCGCATTTTCACTATTTTCAAATGCCACACTCTTATTTGAAAAATATTGTTGCAACTAGGGGCATAAAAGAGAAGAAATGGTCCTAAATTATTGTTTGACTGTCAAAAATTAAGGAATAACAAAGATAAAAGCAATGAAAAATGGATTTTTAGCCTGGTTCAAAGTTACCCAGCCATTTAGGGTAACTTTGCATTATATGATAAATTTTTATATAAAATAATTAATTATAAAAAAAGTATTGTAGTCAGGACAACTTTAAACCCCAAAAAATGTTTTCAGATATGTAAAGACAGCGAATTTACATTTCCCAAAATCACAAGATTTGTATAATTTATGATATTACAACAAATAAAAGGCATAAGAAAAGTGGAAGAAGAGAACCATGAACATTTAGAACTAAAAAACACCTGTTTATTGTTCATATAAAACATAAAAATGGTGGCGAAAACAATTTTCAATGTTTTAACTCTATAATATATCCATAGTTACAGTAATACATACTAGTACTAGTATTATTCAAAGAAGAATAAAAAATGTCGAATGTATGAAATGTCAAATTTGAGTAGCTCCGCCCCGAAAAACGCCTTTAAATGGATTTTGTGTATTTTACACATATTTGTGAAAATATTTACATATTATATCTAATGTTCATTTTCGGAATTTATATAAGATATACGTGCAAATATGGGAAATTTTTGACAGTAGCACCTATAATTAGTAAATTTCAAGCATCAATATAACTTTGATCCGGCTCAAAGTTACCCTGAAAATGGGGTAAAATGTTAGTGCCTTCTTATTTTACATTTTATTAACTAGTAATAAATGAATAATCACAAAATATTAACACATTTACAACATTTAGATAATAATATGTCTTATAAATGAGATATATATTATTGACTTATATATTGTTACTTACTATGAAAATTTAATTGGATTACAACAACTTCAAAACAGCATTCAAAATTAACTTGAAAACAGTACTTTACAAAAACAGTTAGATGATGCAATTAATTGCGCATAATGTTGCTAATTTATTTTCTAAAACAAAGAGTAGAAATCCCAGTTTAGAACCTTGCCAACAGAGCACAGTTCTGAAGTTTATTTAGGCTTTTAGAGTCAAAAATATTGAAAAATAGGAGGTGTTGCAAAGTTACCCTGATTGACTGTACTGTTTCTAGGTCTGTGAAATATGAAAGTGTCTGATACATACTCTTTCTATACAGGGTAATTCATAAATATCGAAACAATAGGCTATCTCCTTAAATATTGCCCCTAGGCACATACTTCCAATTGCAAAGTTTCATAAAAAAAAGGTGCAAAATTTGATGAGATATGCTTCAACTCCATAGGGGGGGGGGGGGGGGTCTATAAGAGAAAATACAAAAATTAAATTTTTATACGGCCCTTTAGAGTAAAATTCTCAATTAGGAAATTTTTCCTTATCGATTTCTGAATTAAACATAAAAAAATTCATCTCGATATCTTCAAAATTCGCAGAGATATCAAACTCCAAAATTCGTGACTTACACCATTTATCCATGCCTCTGAGCGACAAAGTTTTTGACTCATTTTGAATGCAAGACAGGGATCAGCCACAAATTGTACATTATTAAAAGTCGATATAAGACAGTGCCTCTCCATTGGATATAAAATAGGCAGCGTATAGATTTTACGTTTAACCTGTTTTCAAAGTATGCTGGTGGTCTGAACTAGAGGTCTGCATGGGTCGAAATATCTAGGTCCGGTCACGAACCGACCCATAGGAAAAAAAGTTTGGCCCTGCCTGGAAAAAAAGTTCAAATCGTAGCCTGGCCCGGCCTGACTGAATTTCTACATAGTTTTTTACATCGATATGGTTGAAAGTTGTTTCGTATGGAGCAGGTCTGACCAAAAATACTTATTATATATTTTCTTTTTCATGTTTATAATTATTATTTTTTAAAAAGCGCGAAAAGCTGTGATTATTTGTTTTATTAATGTATCTCTATTTATATGTAAAAGATTCACTTCTCTTTTAATATCGTTAATCCATATTCCATGTGTTGGAGACAGTGAAAAATGCTATAAAGTAAAATTTTTTAAGATTGAATCACATAGGAAAGAAAAAAAAAAGCTTTATAGACAAGTTGTCTTCTTAGGAGTTGTAAATGTAGTCTATTTTTTCTCAGGTATTATATTCGTTTTCCATGAATCAACAGATTTTTCCGTTTAAGAAAGGATTCCGTCATAGGCAGATTTTTTCCTTAGTTTTACTGTATTTTAGTTTTTTTGCCTTATTTACTATCCTTTAAAAATATCAATTTTAAAATTTTATTGTAAAATAATGGCCATTTAAAAATATATGCATTTGTTGTAAAAGTTTTCGGGCTAAGCCAAATTTTAGTTATTTTTGCACGGATTAGGTCAGTCAGAGGTAATGATTTTAATACGGGTTGTCTCGAGACCGGGAATGAAAATTTCGCTCAGGGGAGACATAGGAATAAGGAAGCCATTTCCGGTTCGGTATAACCAGTGGCCGAGAGGTTCTGCTCTCATGCTGGGTTCGAACCCAATCGCGCCCTTCGGTCCAAATCGTTCGGAGTTTTCAGTGATTTTCTTCGAACCTTGGATATCCTTGCGTAAATACGGGTTAGATTCCCTTAGAAAGACTCCCACGGAAGGTACCCCCCCCCCCCCCTTCGGGCCCACATCGTCGTATAGATAATTGGCCGTCATAAATCACACCAACACCCGGTTGGGTATGAAAAAATACGTTAGTCCCGGCCTGGCTGAGTCTTCAGAAAAAAGCCGCCAATCCCGGATCTGTCCCGGCCCCAGTATACAGACATTTTTATCAGCCTCGCCGGGACGATAAAAAGCATGAATTTGTAAGAGCTAAAATTATGAAAAACTCTTAATCGGCACGTTAGAAAAAGAATTGTTTCAAATTACACATTTAACATTTATTTATGGACATTTAAGTAGTACAAAAAGGTGGTGGAAATGGCAAAAGTTAAACTGAATCGGAAGTTTAAGCTACCGAAAGAAGTTACTTTTTCACGTGCAATTTTTAAAATACATTTAACCCTAGATCTACCGGGAATTTTATTCAAGTTTTAATAAAACGTTCTACACCAGAATTTTTATTTAAAACTATTTAACTTATTTATTTACCTTATTGTTTGGTTTATATACTTAGTTTATTTTAAAGAAATTTCTGGTTTGAATGAATATTTTGTATGTACCTGTCGGGTCCAATGGACCCGTCTGGTAGACGGAGGGTTAAACATTTTATTAGGAGCCAATCAATGTTTAAAACTTTAAATGCGTTTTTCTGCATGATGTTCTTTTAATCGTAAATTAAAAAGGTGCAAACTTGGAACATGTCTTTTTTGATTATTTTACATTAATTTTGTTTCTGCAAATTTGAAAAAAAAATTACTTTTGAAAATATAATTTTTTTAAAAATAAGTTACATGTTTTTTTTAATAAATATTCTTAATACTTTTAAAATTAAAATAAAAAAAATTCCTGAAACAAAACTAAAATTATACTTTCCTCTTTAATTAAATGAAAAAAAAATTGAAATCCGATGAATAATGTTTCGAGTTATAAAGATTTTAAATAAATCCGCTTAAAAAAATACTAAACATTTAATTTTTTAAAAAACTTTATGAGAAATATTAGAATGTGATTTTGTTTGCAAATTATATGCTTAACCATCACAAAAAAAAAGGAAAAAATCAAAATTCTAGCTCAACAAATATATTTTTTACATGTTTCCTAGAACTCTTAAAGAAACATTGTTTCTTGGATTGCACGCATTTCAATTTGTGTCTAATCCCTTAAAACCTGATGAATTTTTAAACCATAACTCTGCGAGTTTTTCAGATATGAAGATGCAATTTTTTGTGCTTAATTCAGGAATGGATCAGGAAAGTTTTCCTGATTAGAATTTTTACAGTACGGGGGCCGTATAAAAATTTAATTTTCGTATTTTTTCAAGTAGACCCCCAGTGGAGTTGCAACATATGTCATTAAATTTTGCATCTTTTTTTTATGAAACTTTGCAATTGGAAGTATGGGTCTAAGCGCAATATTTAAGGAAATAGCCTATTGTTTCGATATTTATGAATCCCCCTGTATACTTATCCAAAATTCTACAGACATTTTTTTCTTTGTTGTTACTACAGCTCTTATTTTGAATTGTACCTTTTACTTCAAAAGTAAGTAAATAAATTTAAAAAATATATAAGTTTTAGAATGCTAAGTTAGATATTATAAGCTACACAGTACAGTATTTTTTTGTTTTCTAAAAGAATTACAGAATAGAAGAAGAAAAACATTCGCTTTTCGCGAAGCTTTTCCTATTTACCTTATTTTGAAATGACAGTTTAAAAAAAAAAAAAAAAAAAAAAAAAAAAACGATTTGTTCCTTATAATTTAACTTTGAATTCTTGAAAAAGTTTAAAATGAAGAAGTTCATTTTGAAGAGATATTTTACCTAGAATTCATCAAAAAATGAGGTATTTGTACTTCTGTAGAAAGTTCTAATCGGAAAGAAAATCACATCATTTTAATAAATTAGACATGAGAGAAAGGAAATAATAACAAAATATTTTAATTTTAAACTCCACACATTTTTCTTATTAACCCATATTGGACCACACCGACTAAATATTTAAAAAAAAAAATTTAAACTTCAATTATATCATTGATATGGTGTAATTAAGTAGATACTAGCAAAATTTTGAAAAAAAAGTTTTTAATTTTTTATGTAACTAGTTGTTCTATAAACAGGACATATTAGTAGGTCACATAGTAAGGACATATAAAATGCATACATAAACTAATTTTATGAGCAAATATTTTATTTTACTTTAAAATACTGTTTATGTTGTACAAAAATACTCTATGATTTCTCAAATAAGAAGATAATAATAACGGTAAAATTCTAGATTATAAGATCACAATTCTTAAAGAATTTTTCAAATAGATTTTTTTAAATTAAATTTTGATTGGTTACTTGTTTTTTTGTTTATATGTTATACTTTTATGTTTTTTAAAGACGTCATAACAAAATGCCTCCTAAAAATCCTTACAAATTTTATTTAAAAAAATGTTTTATTAGCTGTCCTATTTATAGGACAGCGGTCCAATATGGGTTAATTTCTTTCCATAGATAATATATCAAGGAACCCTTTACTGCATATGCTAGTAAGGGGTAACAGTTATAACTGACAAATTTAACTGTTCTGGGTATTGTTTCGAGAGTAATCTTATTCTACCAATGAGGTGAAGTGTATGGAGATACAGACAAACATTTTTCTTTTATTGATGATATTTTAATATTCTAACGTAAAGCACTAAAATTATTCGAATTTTCAGGAAACTCGGTATTTATCTTAATGACTAGAGGGTTTAAGATAGTCAGGAGTGCAGATTTTAAGTCGATTACATGAAAAAAATCACGGTCGATTTGTGCATTTTATTTTAGACTAATATTCTTCGTAGTTATATCTGATAAAGATCATTTTTACCCTGTACACAAACATTGAAAAAATATAAAGTTTATTTAACAACTTTTAAATCTTTATATAAATCCCCATATTTAGAAGAAACACAGGTATTAAACGCGAAATTTGAATATAATTATACTGTATATAATAAAATAATATTATTTATGATATATAATGATAAATAAAAAGTTTTTGCTAAACTATAATAATAAGGCGTTGTATTCATTTAAAGAAGTTATCTTCAATGAACATTTTCTGATCTGTTGTTGGTATGTTCAGAGTGGGCAGCTTTCACTTTTTACCCGACTGAAATGAAGGGTTATGTATTTCACGCGTATCTGTGTATGTGGATTTCTTTATACCCTCGAAGCATCCCAACGGCTGGATGGATTTTAATGAATGAGGTCTCTATCAATTCGTCTTAACGGCTCGATGGTTATAGGCTAGGTTTTGTTTTTATAAATTCAAAATGGCGGTAGAGACGAAAAAAAAAATTACGCACGATTACGAGTGGCATATCATTGGATAGGTCTTTCAAAATGAAGACGATGTTTCATTGACTATTTTACAGTCAGAAGCTCCGTTAAAATATTATACAACCTGGAAGTTTTATATGTATGTGGATCTCCAGCTTTACTGCAACTCTAACCATCATAGACATCTATAGATCTCATCAAAACAGTGTTTATAGGTAGGAACTAACAATTAAACACAACTTAAAAGTCATCAATACAAGTAAATAAAAAAAATAGGTAAGTAATATAAACAAGTAATATAAAAAAAATATTTTAAGTCAATTCCTACTTAGGTCAATAAGAGAATTTTTTTCTCCCATTCTTCTTTCCTCTTGAGTGGCGCTTAAAATGCCTTGATCAAGCAGAGGACTCTCTCGGTCTTAAAATACCTTGATCAAGAAAAGGGCTCTCTCGATTATTGAAAATTAATTCATTTAATTTAATTAATGAATTAATATTTGAAAAAATTGGATTAACATCAAGTGTCATCCACTACAAGTTATAAAAAATTTATTTTAGCTTGATTGAATGAATAATAAGTACTTTATTAACGATTAAAAATTTGATCAAGATATGTATAGCGAGAGTGTGAGCTAATAGTAGGAGTTGAAAAAAAAAATAGTTTCACATTGATGAGAAATAATTAATTAGTTCGCTTTTTTACACAGTCGGGTTTTTGATTTTTTAAATTTAATTGTTTATTAATATTTGGCCCACATATTATTTTAAATTTATTTGTGCAAATTGATATGAAATACTGAAATATTAAATGTAAAACTCACACCGCAAATAATTAAAAGTTATACATAATAGTAAAATTTGCCTGCTTTTAACTGTAGTTTCTGTTGTTAAATTGCTCATGCCAATCGGTCGTCGTAAATCACGTGGCCGATTTAAAGTGTCATAAAGTATAGCACCAACCACCAACTATAACGCCGTAACGTAACATTTGATTTGATACTTTGCCCTATTGAGTGGCATATCATTGGATAGGTCTTTCAAAATGAAGACGATGTTTCATTGACTATTTTACATTCAGAAGTTCCGTTAAAATAGTATGCAACCTGGAAGTTGTATATGTATTGTCGATCTCTAGTTTTACTGCAGCTCTAACCATCATAGACATCTATAGATCTCATGAAAACAGTGTTTATAGATAGGAACTAACAATTAAACACAACTTAAAAGTCATCAATACAAGTAAATAAAAAAATAGGTAAGTAATATAGAAAAAATATTTTAAGTCAATTCCTACTTAGGTCAATAAGAGAATTTTTTTTTCTCCCATTCTTCTTGCCTCTTGAGTGGCGCTTAAAGTGCCTTGATCAAGCAGAGGGCTCTCTCGGTCTTAAAATACCTTGATCAAGAAAAGGGCTCTCTCGATTATTGAAAATTAATTAATTAATATTTGTAAAAACTGGATTAACACCAAGTGTCATCCACTACAAGTTTAAAAAAAATTATTTGAGCTTGATTGGATGAATAATAAGTATTTTATTAACGATTGAAAATTTGAACAAGTTATGTATAGCGAGAGTGTGAGCTAATAGTAGGAATTGAAAAAAAAAATAGTTTCACATTGATGAGAAATAATTAATTAGTTCGCTTTTTACACAGTCGGGTTTTTTTGATTTTTTAAATTTAATTGTTTATTAATATTTGGCTCACATATTATTTTAAATCTATTTGTGAAAATTGATATGAAAATATTGAAATATTAAATGTAAAACTCACACGCAAACGTTTGAAAGTTACAGATTATAGTAAAATTTGCCTGCGTTTTGCTGTAGTCTACATAGTTAGATTGCTCATGCCAATCGGCCGTTGTAAATCACGTGGCCGATTTAACACCATAAAGAATGGCACCAACCACCAACTAGACCGCCCTAACATAACATTTGATTTGATACTTAACCCCCCCCCCCCCCTCAGCATGTGATTGTGATGTACTCCAGCGAAGAACAAAGAAACATAACAACATACATGAAAGCCCCTAATGTCGTCAATACAATTTCAAACTATCCAATATTTTCATATTGGTTAGTTTGACATGATAACGACGATGTTTTCGGAGCATTTTGAATGAACATTTGTTTTCAAATATATTTTACATTCTTGGCATTGGCCGAAATTTTCAGACCCAGCCCGAATCAATTTCTACAAAAAATTCCGACGAAAGTATGGATTTTCTAATTTTTTTTCTTAAATTATACTTTATTATCCCTAGTATATTCTGATGAAGCTTCGTAAATATCCGAGTATTATAAATACAGTTAAAAGCGATTTTATTACATCGCTGTCCCTTTAAAAGCCCCACCCTCTTCACTTAAAAAAGATTTTTCTAAGTTTGTGTTTTTTCGACGAATTAGCATTTCCAAAGTGATAAAACTTTTATGTATATTTTTCAGTTAACTCGATTTTTTTTTTTTTTTCGTTGTTCCTTATGGTCTATTTGATAAAAGTAACTATCAGATTTACAATAAAGTAAAAAGGAATTTTTTTTTTTTTTTTTTTTTTTTTTTTTTTTTTTTTTTTTTTTTTACGTATAAAAATATATAATAAATTCAATTTTTACTGTAATATTACACGTATTTGCACATTTTTTTTCTACCGAACTAATTAACATTTTATCTACTGACGGTACTTATCAGTACCACTCCCTTTAAACTTTCTTCCCATAGTGAATATTACTAATATTCTAATGGTACTTAGCAAAAACAATCTTTTAACTCCACTTTATCCGGATACATGGCAGCAGTAGTTCTAGGTTTGTTATTTTAGCGAGGAAGGAGGCTATGTGTTTATATGCAGACGATGTGTTTTGTGCCGATATTTTGTACAGATTGTCACGCTCGCCTTTTTATTGCTGCAAACACAGTAAAGGATATAAGATAAGTGTTGTATTTTTTTATGTGTGCATTATGATCTTAGAATACAGTTTAACTAGCTATTTTAGGTGAACGGTGTATGTATTTGATATAACTGTTGAATTACTCGGTGGTACTTATAACATAGCTGCCAACTTGTACGGATTTTTCATATCACTAAAATTTAATAGTAAATTTTAGCTAATTAAATCACCAAAATTCAAGAAATTTTAACGTTTAAATAAGTTTACAATTTCTATTAAATTTTAGTGGTATGAAAAATCCGTACAAGTGGCAGCTATGTTATAAGTACCGTCAGTACACTGGGTGTTGGAGAAAAACTCCTTGTTTACTTTTCGTCTATGTAATTATCCTTCGTTTTCATTTGCTTTAAAATGTAATTACTAAAATGTAATGTAGTAATGATTTCTCTGGTATGTCTTTTCTGTTTCATTGTTATTTTTTATAGGAAATCGAAATAGTTGTGGCACCGGCTCGTTTTTCCTATGCTAGAAATGGCATATGAACATTCATATATTGCATATGTGGAGATGCGAGAGAACATGTTGTCCCTGGAATATAGACGTCGCATAACTAAAAGACTGCTAACAAGATCAAAACCTTAAAAAGAAAAAAAAAATATATATATATAGTTTTTTTAACCCTTTCAAGGGCGAAACATTTAGAATTTGCCGAAAGATTTATTTGTAAATAAGAAAAGGATATATTTCACATACTTATTAAATCGAAAATATTTTCTGGTGCCATTTGAAATACCTTGTGGGTTTTCTTTTACGATATTTTAGTCATAGTGTACTGACGGTACTTTAAAGTACCATTTTAATTAATTACCTCTAAATAATTAAATTTCTCACGGGTGAGTATTTTTTTAATGTTTATCCTTTAATTTTCATTGTAGTAACTGGGAAAAAAATATTTAATGAAAAAAATTGCAGTAGATCATAATGCAGTAGATAAAGGGTTAACTTATGGCAAATCCAATATTTAAAATTATACAGTACACTTCTAAGAATAGTTTTTAAAAAATTAGCTCAAAATGTTCAAAATTGTACGAGAAGATACATTTTATAATTTACTTGAAATTAAAAAAAAATTATTATTTCAAATTTTGCCAGGGAAATCGAACAATTTCTTAACAGAATCATTTCCCTTCATTTAGTCCATTATTATTATGCAAAAAATGTGCCTTAAAATACTAAAATTTAAAAAAATGTTCTAAGGATACCGAAAAACATGTTTGGCTCTATCCTTATTGACAACAGTATACGACTTGCAGTATCAATGGATTTAATTGTGCGGCAAAATACGCTTGATAAAATATGCCAATTGGTTGCGACTCTGCAGCAATGAAACATTTTAAACACAAGCAAATGGAAAATAAAATATAAATAAAGATTGTAATTACAAGAAATTCGAAATTCGCAACTCTTTTTCCTAACTTTAAATCTAATGTGTAAGTCTAATTTATCATCATAAGCCTCTTTGATATTGAATGGGATTTACAAAAACTTAATGTATTTAAAATCATAAATTATCAGAATTATGACAGTTATTGAGCTCAAAAAATCAATCAAGGGTATAAAAAACATTAAATGATTATTCAAAGCCATAAATAGCAATTAGGGAAAAGTAGGGTAATGCCGCTCAGCTGGCAAACTTTCCGCTCACTCAAATATCTCTAAGCAGAAAAGAAGTGAAAACATGCGATCGGTACCGGTACCTAGCGCACTTCCTCGTAAGTTCCCGTTCCCAGTAAGGATATAGTGACCGTCGGAAGAAAAGTATTTTTGTGTCTTAATGGTATTACCTTGCAGTTTTTTTTTTAAAATATATATATAAAATTCTACTACGTCTAACTTGGAGGTAAGTGTACACTCTTATTTTCAAATGTTAATTTACTCATTATGTCTACAAAATATATACATTTAGCTGTATGTTCCTCTTTTATTTATTTTTATATTGCGTTGTTACACTAACTGTAATGCATTCAAATCCAAAATAGCGATGAAGGGTAATGGCGCTCACGTGGAATTCCAGAAGCAGTATTGCAATTGGGCTACTGATTTTAAATTTCTTGATTGACACCACTTTCTTGAAATGGTGAAATTTCCCTTGTTTTCGCCTAAATTAACATGTAATTAAAGAAGGCAAATTTTACGATTTCAGAAAAGTGGTGACAATCAAAAAACCTGAATTTAAAAAAGTAGCCCACTTTCAACACTGTCCTAAATTGCTACAGGATGGAAACGACCGAGCAAATGCTTAGCTATTCAAATCAAGCATAAAGACTAGCGTTTGTAGAGGATATTAGCCAGGCCTACATGCATTCCTGGCCCTTCAAATTAAACACAAAGACCAGTGTCTGTAGCCGAGATTTTGCAGCACCAAACAACAGCAATTCGGTCAAAAAAAAAAAAAAAAAAAAAAAAAAAAACTTGGAAATTTTAACAGCTTTTCCATTAAAAAAAATTGGAGGATTAAAAAAGTGAAAAATGCTCCGAAGAAGTCAAACTTACAACGAAACATAAGGTTTCAGAAAGGAAGTTGGTGTCATATAACTTAAATATAGTATATATATAAGTTATATGACACCAGCTCAAAGGAAGAGATTGATGAGTCGCAGGTGTCTGATTATGGTGACCCAGATCAGGGACGGCGAACCTTTTCACATCCACGTGCCAAATTTTTACAAAAATATATTTTACGTAATCATGACGTGCCAACAATTTAAAAAAAAAATTAATGGATCAAATAGCAAGGAATCGTAATTACTTTAAGAAAATTTTTAGCATTAAAAGAATATGGGTGTCATTTGATGATATACTTTAGAAATTTATCTTTACAATATTATTTCTGTTGTTCTTAGATGCCAGATAATTTATATCAGCTTCGTAGTTAGTTATTTTTAATTACAGTCGAACCTCGTTGTCCCAACACTCTAATGCCCAGGCAAAAGTGTCGTCATAAGCGGAGTGTCGCGGTAACTGGAGTTGGAGAAAAATATGTTTATAAAGAGCTGTATTTTTAATTAATTTAAGACAATTTTAAATTTATAACTCTTCTTGCAGTTTTAAGCAATAAAACGTTATTAGTAAACAAAATAAACACAAAAACAAAATTGAAAAAAATAAAAATCTGATTTATGATGACCGTTTTTTTTTTTTGTTATTACATGAAATATTAATTAATTTAGGTTTGCTTATCCCTAGATGTGTTTCCTACAATTATTTTTTCAATATTATGCAATGAATTGTAATCACTATTTGTTGATTCAGATCGTCTCAATGCAATGCAATGCTTCGGTTTTAGTTGGATGAAAAACGCCATGTCGCCACAAGAAAGCGCCGCCTGACCAGAACAAAAAGACCGCGAGTAGACTGATACGTCTATCTGGAGCTTAAGTGGGTCATTCATAGTGTGTGGGTTCATTTATTCAGATAAAGATTTGAAGTAATATTTCTCATTTATCTCCATGTGTATGTTAGACACTTTCGTGAAAAGTTTGGCTAAGACCGTTCTTACTGCTTAATTACCGTGCTTATAAGAAGGGTTATGAAAAACGGACAATTTTCCTAAACTGTCGGGTTATCCGGAGTTGAAAATTATTCAACGACTTAAAATCCGGAGTTTATTTACATTAAAATCCTATACAGAAAATCGGGACTTTGAAAAACTGACGTGATAAGCGGAGTGACGTGAAAACCGGGTGTCGGGAAAACGAGGTCCGACTGTATTAACAAAATATATGTATATGTACATTGCGAACGATTTTCAGTAAATTGTGGGTGGTGATCATGAAATACTAGGGGGGGAAAAATACATAAATAAATAAATAATAATTTTTACGGGTTTCATTATTTTAGAGAATCAATAAGTCGTTTACTTTTTCTTTCAATATTATGTACTCCATTCATCCCAGAACAACTTTTGCAGAAGGTTTAGAACACTGGGTTAGAAATTACAGAATATTTTTTTCAGAATTTAAAAATATTAATTCGTAAGTCTATTTACCATACTCATATCATTAAATGTATCTCTAGATATATGCATGTTCAATTTCTTGGTTATATTTCAAACATTGAGAATTTTTACAATAAAATATACAATAAAAATTATAAAATTAAAATTAAGTAAACTATAAAAATTTTGATAAAGAATTCTTATATGAAGATGAACTGGCCTTATTTGTAAAGTTCTTTGCCATATTTTTAAAAATAATGGATAATTTCGTTAAGAGATGGCAGGCTGATTTATTGCTTTTTTTGAAGATAGAAGGACTTTCCTATAAAGAATTTTTCTGTATTTTGTTATGTCCGAAAGTAAGGTACGTAACAAAGCATTTGATTTTATTATTATTATTACTGGATAACAAAAAGTTAATTATACATATATATATGTATACAGACACATTTACTACATTCTTAGTCTTAAGAATTTTTTAAATACTAAGATCAACGCCCAAAATATGTAACGTACGTGTGAAAAAATGTCCAAAATTTGTAACGTACACAACTGCTAATTACATGCTTTAATAATTAATTTTCCAGAATAGTTGCTGTCTTTTAATGTTTGTGTATAATTTTGTAGACATACTATTAAAAATACTTATATATTATATTTATAGACAAAATTAAAAAAAAATTGGCCTTAAATTTGAAAAATTTAAAAATTACATATAGTTAACGTTTAATGATCCCACCTTTTGAGAATCTCCCACATTAACGAGCAAATATTTATGCTCATTTAAGTCACATTCATCAAAAATCGCACTTTCATTCAAGTTATACTTAAAAAAAAAAACACACAAGAGTAGAGAAAGATAAGGAAATTCCCCACTAGACACAGTAGTTAAAAGTGCCCCCTACAATTCTCCGGAGAGAAAGTATGATTCCCTGAACACAAAGGGATTTCGACTGTTTGTTACGGCCGTATAAGGGATCGAGTTTGGCCGAGTAGTCAGTTGTTATTAGTTAGTCAGTTAGTTGCGCCAGTCATCTTGGCGCGATTTAGCGTAATGAAAGTGACACCAACAACAAAGCGGGTTGGAGAACATTGATATTGACAATGCATTTCGCCTGCTATTGCACGCGAAGAACTTGAAAGCTTCAAGCAATTTATTAAGGTACGAGTAAGCACATGAGGTTATTACATAAAATATTTATGGGGTGAATTGTTTTATTTTTCAATTGTTAAACTTGTTCGGCCAGGGGTATAGTGGCCTGTTTTCTCAAGGGGCATAGCCGGATAAGCATTGGAAACATGCCTTTCAATCAAATTTCCTGATTTTTTTTTCCCAGATGTAGCTACAATGCTACATATCTGACAATATATTTCCCCTGTTATCACCCTATAAATATTCATATTTAATGAGATAAAAATGTTTTTTTGATTTTTTAAAAAATGGATTTTCTCAAAAACCGCTGCACGGAATTTCATGCCATTAATTGAGGATATATAGATACCAAAGATGCATAACTGGTAATTTTTGTATACTTTTCTGTTTATAAAAACTGTGCGAAATAGCGAAAAAAAAAAATAAAAATCACATCTTGAATATCAACACTAAGCATTTTTTGCATGTTTCCGAGGCGAAAATTTGTAGTGTTTCAAAAAGAATTTTTTTACTTAAATCCATCTTCTCTCACAGCTTAAAAACTCCTTTATGTTTTAAAATTTTCCTGCCAATTTTTATTAATTTATAATACACATAAATAATTATTAATCCAAATCGCGACCCTCCCCCAATTCTTCAAGCAACAAAATATATTTCTGGGTTGGAATAGGGCACGGCAAAACATTTTCATCTTATTTTGCAATTTGACTTTCCGCACTCTTTTTGTTTTAAATTTATCATTTATATTAAAATGTAATTATAATTTTCTTTTAAATATTTTGTATTATAAAAAATAAAAAATTTTAAGTAGTACAAAACTTTCATACTTTATCACCCTTATTATATTAGTTTAAACAGTGCAATTAAAAACAGGATGTTTATTTGAATGTAACATGTAGTTGCACCATAGACTTCTCATATAAATGGACTCAGAAATAGCAACCCTTTCTTGAAGCCGGGATCGCTGCCCACCGTCACGTGATGGTGGGTAGAGAAAACGCGCCAAACCGGTTCCCGCTGAAACTTTCTTGCGTCGGCGTTTCTCTCGCATGAATCAAATCCGACAGTTGCCAGTAAGGTGATCGCCGCCGAAAAAGACAACCTTTTGGGGATGAAAGCGGAAACATGTTAGCTTCAAGTTCCAGTGGCATAGCTACATATTCAGCGCCCTGGAGCAAGTAAAGTTGGTGCGCCCTCTTGTCACCCGAAAAAGTTCTGCGACTTTTTTTTTTTTTACTTTAAAATTTATATACCTATCTTAATTCGATTTAAAACCTTACTTTTATTTGAAAGTCAGAATATTTCAACACGTATTAAATAAGAATAATTAGAAATAAATAATGAAATGAATTATAATTCTATAAGTATGGAGTACCTACCAATATTTTCTGCGAACTGGGTGGGATTTTTGTTTTAAAATCGTTTTCGGTTTTAAATCGGCGAATTAGCCAGTACAATCTGCTGGCCCTTAATATCTGTTTTTCTTTTCAAAGATTTCGAAGCATTGTAGAGTACTAATAAAAAAAAAAACACTATTGTCAAGTTTTTTTTTTTACTTTTTGCATATGGATGAAACTGTTTTTAGTGTCAGAAAATACTAAAATTCCATAAAATTCAAAGTATCATAACTTGATAAGTTTTGGTCATACAAAAAAGAAATTTTTATTATTTTACCCGTATACGGAGAAGATTTTTCTAAATATAACTTATAGAAGCCAGGGACCGGATAAAAATGTAAATCTCGTAACTTTTAAAAAATAACTATTTTGACATAAATTACTTTTAAGAGGATGAAGAACAACTTTAAAACTTTATTACTATTGGAACTATATTTCCACAGCTAATGGTTTCGAAAATTAGCCAATGGACAATGACAAAAGTTGACAGTGGGTTTCTCACTGGCTTTTGCTAATTTGAGTAATTTCGCTAATCACTAAAGAAAAACTAGAGAAATTGAAATAATGGTAGTAATAGATTCGCCGCTAAGAAACACTAATAATATAAAAACAAGAATAA
Organism: Maratus speciosus; assembly: GCA_963932465.1. Taxonomy (NCBI): domain Eukaryota; kingdom Metazoa; phylum Arthropoda; class Arachnida; order Araneae; family Salticidae; genus Maratus; species Maratus speciosus. The sequence continues at coordinate 59,290,679 of OZ010798.1, forward strand.
TGAGTTACATAGTAAAGGTTTAATCGTACAATAATATGACTGAGAGTGTCTCCGAAAGAAAAAAAAAACACCTCTTGCAATTTGGCGATTTCAGTCTTCCGTTTTCTCCCAAAATGAAATATTTTATTTTGGTCCCCCTGCAACGAGAACCCTAATTGACACCCTTATACACTGGTGTGCAAAAATTAAAGACTAGATGATTTTCCGAATGAAACATTATACAGAAGTTTTCCACATCGACCGAAATATCATACCATAAATTCTCCAAGATGTGAAAATATGGTACAAGTGATCAAAAACATCTAAACAAGAAATCAAAAGGATACAAAAACACTTTATTGAAAAGGTAACTTGGATCAAAACTGCAGAGAAGACAGAAATGTCTATCTGAAAGGCACCTGGCAGGAATAATTGAAGAGCTAAGTGGAAGAACGTGTTAAGTTTGAAGAAATTTGAAGTGAAAGATTTTGCTGTAAATTTTAATGATTTATTTTCTGTTTGATACCATGTGTGTAAAATATTAACAGGTATGGTACTAAACTCTCTCAGAATAACTTATTCATATTTAATTCTCAAATATTAAAAATTATGAATATTATTGACATTATTAAATATTAATGAATAATGTCTTAGAATAGAAGAACTAAATAGAATCTTAGTATTTTATCTTCACTATGTGATAGGATACCTCATAACGCTTTCATCCAAAAGATAAATTTTTTTTTAGAAAATGTAGCATAACATGTTCATCCACTCAGCTCTTCAATTCAGTCTTTAATATGGGATATGGTCACCCCTGACTGTGATGCAAGGTTTACAACGTCTGTCCATGCTGAAGACGCAGTTGTCAAGGAGCTGTTGAGACACAGTCTCATTCCGCTTGTAACACCAATTGAAGCTATGGAATCGTTGTTGGCGCCTGGTCACACGCTGCCAAGCGTCTCCCGAGAAGGTCCCACACGTGTTCTATGAGATTTAGGTCAAGGGACCTTGCAGGCCAATCCACGCGTTGTATATTTTCACTGTCCAGGAGCTCTGCGACAGAGACTGTATGATGAGGTGTAGCGTTGTCGTCCACGACAAGGAAGTCTAGAACCACAGCACATGTAAAAAGACACACGTTTGGCAAGATAATCTCATTTCAATAGCGGCTACCAGTTACTGAATCTCCTTAGAAGACGTGGAGGTTACAACGGCTACCAAGCGTGATACCGCCCCAAACGTTAACTCCGGTACCTTCAAAACAGTCCCTTTCGTTGCTGTTGGATGGGTGATTGCGTATTCCCTGCTCTCTACAGATGCGTATATATCCAGAATTGCTCGTCAGACAAAATCGGCTCTCATCCATAAAGAGTACTCGACCCCACCCCTGTTATGTCCAGTTCTTGTGTTCCTGACGCCGCAGAAACCACCGTCTCCGATGAGCAGTCGTTAATGGTACACACCGCACTGTTCGACGTGCGTATAGACCACCTTTGTGCAGCCCCTTGACCAACTAAAATGTGATATCTGACGTCCAGTAGTCTGTTCCATGTGCCTTGCGATTTCTCCAGCTGTCTTTTGCTTGTTTCTTTTCGCCTTAGGACAATATAGCGCAGCGGTTTTCTTTTGTTGTTGTTGAACGTGGACGACCACTGCTGAACACTCGGACAGCTTGTTCTATCGTTTGAAATGCTCTACACGCTTAACGATGCTGTGAGCGATCCCAAACTCTTCTGTCACATTTCGACCTTCTTCGAACCTTCCAATGATGCGACATATGGTAAAGTCATCCAGATGGCAACTCCTGGATTGGCTGTTGGCCATATCACACAGTAGTAGCAACAAACCGTCGTTGAAATCACTGTACACCGTGCAATATATTTCATCGAATTGCTGAGTGTCCACCGCATCTGTGCTTTATACTCTTGCGACTTCCACCTCTTACGTTATATGCCATATATGCGCATGCCCAACAGCATCGGTCCAAGGTGTACTCCTGATTGGCCTTTCAGTCTGTTCTGTTGCCTTGTTGGGATTTTATGCTAATTTATCTGCTTCGTCCTTAATTTTTGCTCACCAGTTTTTACTTTCCATACACATATACAATGTAAGGAAAGAATTAGGAAAGCACTGAAATCACACTAAAAAAAAAATGAAAATAATGATATACTTTTACATTTTCAAATACTCTTTAATCCATTCTCACAAGTTTTACAATGGTTCAATATGTATGTGTGTATGTATGCGTGTATGTTAGAATTTCCCCACGTTTTCAGATTCCCAGAGCACGATTTGGTGATTTTTTGATGATATCGGCAGGTATGTTATAAATCTGTCGCAAGAATTGTATTAATTTTCGAAGAAAACGGCCGACGGATTTGGTATCTAAACTATTTTTCAACCATTCTGTGACGATAACTGACCAATATTTTCTCTTATATCTGGATTAAATTATTTTTATTGCTCACGTTCATCTTATACCACAGCATTTCACTAGACAGACAGTAGCAGCTCAACAAGGGTTCACAATCACTTTACTATTAGTAATTTCACAAAAAAATTTCTTCTTGTTTAATAGTAGAAAATCTCACGATTAAAACAAATCAAATTTTATATACCTATATTCTAGTAGAAAAGTTATTGTGAACCCTTGCGGAGCCGCTATTGCACGCAGGGTCGGACTCGGTCACAGTCAAATACAATCCTGGATTTTTGAAGTCGCAACATTTTAGAAATTCATTATTGTACCACTTTGCTATTAGAAACCAATAATATCTATTACCATTCGAGTTTTTTTTCTGGGGATGCTTTCAATTTCGGAACTGGATCCGAAATTGAAAGTGTTCTTAGAAAAAAAAATCAAAACAGCATAAAGATAACCGTTTAGACATTGACCTTATATATTTAATGCAAAGAAAAAAGCATTTAAAAATACTAAAAATGAGAAATTTGTAATGAACGTTGCCATTGGTTTAAAATTAGCTTGCGAATGACTAGTGTCGGATTCTAAGTATAGAAAAATTTTAGTACTAAATAAGAAAGATTATCTAAACCTATTTTAAACTTTTTTTGCAGCGGAAGGAAAAAAAAATCTTAATGCTGCTAGTAATAAAAAGAAACGTGGAATATTTAATTTCATTTTAAATCAAAGTAGCTTTAAAATTTTGTATAGATTTTTATAGAGTAAACTCTGTCTAAAGCTTTATGTAAGACAAATTTCCGTCTTATGCAGAATCCGCCTTAGGCAGAATATACTGTATTTAATAAAAACCCTAGCAACAGGGTATAATCGAAGGGGCGCAAAAAGAATCTTCAAACGGTTGAACATGAACAGTCCAGATTTAACGTACATACAAAATAGCAGGTCGCCGTTTTGATCATCACAGTTATAGACAATATTGAAACAGTCCCGTTTTCATATTAAAGTGTAATTTTTGACAAAAAGAACGCTGATTTATCTTTTTTTTTTTGGCCGAAAATATTCTTTATATATATTTTTTTTCATCAAGCGCAAAAATCAATGTAATAAACATTTATATAGATAAATTTACAAACACAGCATTGTACGAATACACGACACCTACACATTTCAATCAAATACATAATAAATGATTTTACAAAAAACTAAATAAAAAAATTCGTACATATATTTTGAAATAGAGACGACGCATGGTCTTCTGAAACGAAGAAACTTCCAAAAAAAAATCAATTCTGCTTTGCAAAGATTAAAAAAAAAATCATTAATAGAAAAAATGCATCAAAAATGTGATTTTTTTTAATTATTCAATAATTTATGACTGTTCAAAGCTAATGCTTATAGAAAATTTTGTAACATTTATTATTTCAACTCAGGGGGAGCACAGCATTACATGGTTTAAGTCTCACCAACCCGCGGGTCAGTTGCCTAGCGAGCCAGCCTGAGTGTGACAGAATTTGACTTAATTTGGTACAATCCTATTTTTTCTTATTTTTTAAACTTATAGGCCTTGTTTCAGCATGTGCAGAATGAAAATTTGTTGAAAATTAGGCCATTTGAAAAATTTTTAAGCCTTATGAATGAAAGTGCACATTTTCTTTAAAACACGAGGTCTTTATCACTAGTGGAAATATTTCACCTTTGCATAACATTAGGATCTAAGTTTATATTCATTGTTCTACTTTTTTTAACACACAGTTGGAGTAACTCCAGATTTTTTTTTCATTTTATTATTCCAAAATTCATTGACTACTACTAATTATGCGATATTGGATGGTGGTGGTGTGTGGGCAGAATCTGATTCCGGCCTCAGCAAACTCACATTACTATTTTCAAAAAATGTTTTGCCTTATTTGACCATAAAATTCTGCAATTAAATAAGGTTTAATCTGGAAAACTATTTTTCTAAAAAAATGATATAAATTTGCATCAGCGATAATCATGTCTTAAGGAAAACTAAATTTGATACCTAATTTTTTCTCTCTTTTTGAAGGAAATGCTTATCAATTCTGCATTTCAGATTTACCATATTTTCAAAATCTCAAAAACAATATGCACAAAATTTAATTTGCCGTTTCCCCTTCATACCCCATTTAAAGTTTGTCGCCTTCGACTGATGTGGAATATGCCTAAATCCGGCTCTTATTATTTTGTAATCTGCATTGATGAATGTTTAGTTTGCAAAGACACACACAAAAAAAACCCCTTTAAAATTTTCATTTCTTTTTTCGTTTGTAATATAGTCAATAATTTTCTTCTACTTGTCAAACTATTTTTTTTTTCAAATCATAAAATAACTAAATTGCTAAGGCTGTTACATTATAAACATAGGTTTCTCAGTGGTGACTTCTTTGACTACTATTATTTCCGTACAGTAATCATCATGATAAATTTCTAAAACATTTTCAATAGAAATGTACCAGGAAGTTTATTGTTTGGAAATAGTAGTAGCCAATAAAGTGACCAATGAGAGCGCTGTAAATAAGTTTTGATTACTTGAAGATTTGACAATCTTCAGTTGTCGTCTACGAAAAAGTCACAGGGGAAAAAATCCGGCATGCTGAAATGGTGTTGGAGAAGTTACTTGAAGCTGCAATAAGTTATGAATTAAAATTAAAACTTCGCAAATAGAAGTAATTTCTGTTAACTGTGTATAAAAATATGTTTTAAATCGAAATAATTGAGGTTAAACACAAGGTAAAATATCATAGAAATATGATGGTCGTAACAATATTCATCTATAATTTCTGATTAAAAATGAAAAAAATATGAAAATATTTTTACAAATGTATATTTCGCTCTTTCTAATTTTGCGCCCTTAGGATTCGTGCGCCTGGAGCAGTTTGCTCCAACTGCTCCACGGTAGCTACGCCCCTGTCAAGTTCTAACCGAAAGAACAATGGGATTCGACCTCTACTTCTTATCTTTACTCTGAGAGTTGCACTGATGTAAGAATAAGAAAAGTAAGATAATGAAATATGAAGTTGGATTAACGCATGTACACACTAACTTCAAACGTAACATTTTAGCAGAACCAGAGGCGCCAACTTATAACGGGCCCCTGGGGCGTAAGCCCACCCAATAATTTGATCTCTCTGCCCACCCAACTGCCATTGATTTATTAGCCCCCGGTATGCTATTTTTTTCTCCCAGCTATTAAAATGTCGTCTCTGAAAAATAACGTTCCGTTGTATAAGCCAGCCTCAAAACAAAGCAGATGTATCATTGTACGGTTAAATGCTTTACTGCAATTTTTTTTAACTTCTAAGCATCGCACATTTTCAATTTTTAGACCGTCGTATTGAAAAAAAAAGGGGTATTTTTCAACGCAATTTGTTTGAAAATTGCATCTCAATTTATTTTTGAAACATTAATTTTTTCGTAGTCTTTAGCGCCATTTGTTTAATTTTGGCATTTCCAATGCTTCATTTCCAGTGATGGAACAACGTAGCAGCAGAGAATCAATTGACAACGTAAATTTTATTAGTATTCTTCATCTAATTTCAGGACAGAATTTATGAGATTTTTGAAGCCGAAGAATACTATAAAAATTTAGTGGTGACAATCGCTCAACTGCTGCGCCACTGTTCCATCACTGCATTTCTGTAGAAAGTAAAGGAAAAGTAGTTGGAAGAAGACTCCCTTATCATAGTTAGTATGATAAGGGGGGTCTTGAGTTGGAAAATAGTAATTATAGCTTTCTGTTGCCATTTTCACATAACAACTGTTAAAAAATGTCATTAAAATATGTGCCATTTTGATAAAAATATAAATGAATGATTTTTGATAAAACATGGCGCTATTCTAACCAAATTTAATTTTAAGTATGTATATTAATATTACAAACAAAAGAAGGTATATAAATCATTATGATAGCCGATTTTTTTTTTGTCGAGTTTCTTGAATGACGGCATCTCTATTTTGGATTTGTGTATTATTCAGCGATAGTGACGTCCTATGCGTACTTTACTGTAGATGTTGTTTGAGACTGGGCCGTAAATGAAGAATTCTATATTTATATACATACAGATATATATTTTTTTCATCGGGGACGACACTAAATTCTATAAAGCGGAATTCCTGTTTTCTAGTTTCGTTATTTATTCATTTAATCCCTAAAATAAAACTTTATTGAAATTCTCAAAATAGTTTAGTTTGAAAAACAGTAAGGACATCAATTAGATTTACAGGAGCACAGAAAACACCTTCAGTGTATGTGAAAAGATAAATTTCTCTCAAAAACAAATTTATTCCATACTAGCTAAAGTACCCGGCGTTGCTCGGAATTATAAGAATGTTTCTTTTGAAAAATCAGTTTCAAAATTTAAGATGCAACATAAAAAATAAAATAACAACAACAAAAAAAAAAAACACTCGAAGTGTTGTACACATGAATCAAATGAAAACCCAATATAACAATTGGGTAAGTGTGATCACAGATCGCACAGAGGGTTTCGTTTAATAGTCCTTTCAAAACACTTTATCCTTTTGAAAAATCTGTTAGTTCCACATTTCGCAACCAGGGGCACACTCTATTCTAAACAAAGCTCTATCCGAACAAAACTCCGTTTTATGTACTATCCGTAGATATATTAGTGGAGGGGATTGGGGCGATAGCACCCGAGAAAAGTAGGCGCCCCTGGCGGTAAAAAGTGGAACTATAATATGTAAGGCTATGGTGCATAATATGAAAGAATGGCCAAAGGTGTGCCGGCAAATGTTGGAAAAGTGTTCCCTGGGTGAAAAGGGCGGAGGCTAGAAAAATTGCTTAAAATACGCAAGTTAGAGCCCGGAAGAGTAAATAATATAACATTTTTTGAAAATTTTATGATTGGCCTCAGGTGTTCTGCTATAAGTATGCAAAATTTCAAATCTCCAATTTAATAAGGGGTCAGTCAGAAAGAATTGCTTAAAATACGCATGTGGCAGCCCAAAAGGTTAAATGTACGATTTTTTCAAAAATTTATGATTTGTTGTATGATGTGTGGGGTTCAGCTATAAGTATTCAAAATTTCACGCCTCCAACCTAAATAGGGGCTCACTTAGAAAGAATTGTTTAAAATACACATGTGAGAGCCCAAAGGGTTAAATGCACGATTTTTTCAAAATTTTATGGTTTGTCATTTGATGTGAGGTGTTCAGCTATAAATATACAAAATTTCATGCTTCCAACCTAATTAGGGGCTTACTTAGAATGAATTGTTTAAAATACACATGTGTGGAGCCCAAATCGTTAAATGTACGACTTTTTCAAAATTTTTTGATTTGTTGTTTGATCCGAGGTGTCCAGCTATAAGTACGCAAAATTTCATGCCTTCAACCTAATTAGGGGCTCACTTTGAAAGAATTGTTTAAAATACACATGTGGGAGCCCAAAAGGTTAAATGTACGACTTTTTCAAAATTTTATGGTTTATCATTTGATGTGAGGTGTTCAGCTATAAGTATGCAAAATTTCACGCCTCCAACCTGAATAGGGGCTCACTTAGAAAGAATTGTTTAAAATACACATGTGGAGACCAAAAGGTTAAATGTACGACTTTTTCAAAATTTTATGGTTTGTCATTTGATGTGAGGTGTTCAGCTATAAGTATGGAAAATTTCACGCCTCCAACCTAATTAGGGTTCACTTAGAAAGAATTGTTTAAAATACACATGTGGGAGCCCAAAGGGTTAAATGTACGACTTTTTCAAAATTTTATGATTTGTCGTATGATGCGTGGGGTTCCGCTATAAGTATGCCAAATTTCAAGTCTCCAACATGTATAGTTTCTGAGAACAGGCTCTGTAACAGATGGACAGACAGACAGAGGAGGGAGGCGAATAGATTTTCGTCTGATGAACGAAACCCTAAAAATGTATAAATTTATATAACAGACGCTAAATAATACAGCTATAAATGAACTTATTTCCATTCATCATTGGAGCAATAATATTAAAATACGCCAATATTTCCATAATTGAGTTTTTATCATGCTTCAATACATTTTTTCACACTTGTAGGACGTTATATATTCACCACGTCCTTTATATTTCCAATATGACGTAATATTCCATCTTTTTTATTCATTAAATTAATTAAATAACTATAATTTTTCACACAGAATTCATAAAACAGAAAAATTATGACGTAACATTTACTTTTGTTTTTAATTCGTCAAACTATTTATTTTATTTTCCTTTTGCACGTGGAAATTTTGCTGTAGAACAGTTATGATGTCATTTTCACTTTTTTTAAATTCGTCAAACCATTTATTTCATTTTTTTCACGCGGAAATCTTGCAATAGAAAAGTAATTGTTGTGGTAAGAATTTTAGTGTAGATTTTTAAGTGTTGGCAACAGCTATAACGAAAAATGTTTCAATTTGATTGGAAATTGCTGCTAAATTTGTGGTTTTTTATTAATTAAAAATGAACTATAAGTTAATTCGATTCCGGATTACTTTAGTTGCATCGGTCGTGTTTTAATACACATGTACGTAGCATTTCACAATTCTGGCTTCCAAACTGTGGATTTGTGTAACATTACAGACAGACAAATTTTTATTTTTATATATTAGACTAGGGGGCTCCGCCCTCGCAAGCTACGCTCGCCAACCCCCGTTCAGACACCGCAGAATCTAAAAACACGCTAATCTGATCGGTTTAAAAAATATTATAGAGATTGAATTATATACTGAAAAAAGCTGTGCAGATCTCCCTGTAAACGGGTTTCCATTCAATTTCCTTTGATTTCAAAAATTTAAGGCCGAATCAGTTGCTGTTAAGACATCCAATGGTTGTTTTCGTGTTTGATTAAAGAGGATCGCTTAAACGTTTGAAAAGAAGCAAAAAAAGGAATTAAGTGTACAGACTCTTTGTCTCCCGGTATTTTAAAACAATTTCTATAACAATAGCCTAAGTCATGTGACTATCATCAAGAGTTCCGGGCGAACCACTTCGCTTTTTATATTCCTGGTGCCATTTTGGTACTTTAATATTAGCCAGGTACAGGTGATAAGATACCAAATATTATTCTATCGCCATAATTTCATCTATATCATAATAGTCCAAGTCATGTAACTGCCATAAAAAAAATACGCTCTGATCCCTTCGCTTTTCATATGAAAGTTTGTCCCAGATATCATATACGGCTCCATATTGGCGCGATTTTTTTCCGACGCTAATTTGGGGAAAATATCAACAGCATAAACAACAACATCCGGCTTATCAAATCAAGCAAAATAACGATACTATGGCGCCAGTTAAATACCCGTTGCGTATATGACATTGGCGTCAGAAAAAAAATGCGCCAATATGGGACCGTATGTGGCATCTGTGCCGAAAGTTTTCCATTTCGATTAAAAAAATCAATTTTTTTTTTCGAATAATACTACATAAAAGCATTGTCGCAAAGAATTCTTGGTACTGTTTCGCTAGCCGGATGCAAATCTCGCCAATAACTATTTTTCAACTCGCCAGTTAGCATTTTTTTTTTTATTTTTCGAGTGGTAAATTAAAACATTGCTTTGAAGTTGAAATTAAATGTCATCGTTTGCTACATCATTTAATATTTGGCCAAATGCCATATACACACCCGATTTGGCGTGATTTTTTTTACGAAAATTTGGCGAAATCCTCGTTTTCGAATACCAGTTACATATGTATTTTTGGTACTATACTTAGTTATCCCGTCGAACAAAAATCTATCACCAAACTATAAGATTAAATGCCAATAATATTTGATAAAAGTCACATTCACTCGACTTTAAGCAAATTACACGTCTTTACTTCATCAAGCGATCTTTATTTCGACGTTTTATTTGTATATTTATTAATGTTATACTATTTTCTTTGTTCTTTCGTTATTTAAAATAAAAATTATGTCAATTTGTATAATTTGGCGAGTGGTTTGGCGATTTATATAATTTGGCGAAATGGGTCGATGGAATAGCTAAGTAGTACCGTATTTCTTAATTATGTTCTATTATTTTTTATTTTTAAAGGAAAATAAACAAAAAAATAATTAACTATAGAACAAAACAATTTATATAATTTAAAAAAAGAAAATAAAAGTATTTATTTATTTATTTATTTAACTGAATAACAAACATACGACTTGTGTGAAAATAAAGTAAATAAACACTTATTATTAAATAAACAACAATAGCCGGGTTACCATGTCAACCAAAATAATGCCATTTTGGCGCCAATTAGGTACCCCGGTGCGTATATGACATCTGTGCCTAATATTTTTCTTTTCATTTTTGGTGTTAATTTCATCGCAAAGTATTCCATATTTTAGGAGAAATCGCCGTGAAACATGATCAGTTGTTTAATCAGTCGATTCAAAGAATCGTTACATTTCAGCCGTTTCACATATTCGTTTCATAAATTCGTTTCATTAGGATTTTATATATACGAGTTGGAACCCGTCGAAATTCGACGAACTAAAATGATAGAAACGAACTGTCAGATCGAATTTATAATAAACCGACAAAAATAATTACAATAAAAAATTCATCTAACATTGGTTGTCTCACTCTTAAAACAAATAATATTTTTAACCTAAAATTACCAAAATATTATTTCCACAAACTTCAACTGCTTAAATTATTGAAAAATTAAACTCTATTAGAATACGTAATCAAGATGAGTAATTATGATGAAGTTATCGATTAAGACTTTTATGTTTGTTTTTATGGGATGAAAAATCAGTAAAAAGGATTTCGCTTTGTCACATCATAAAATTTTCCCCCGTGAAATCTAAATTGTACGTTATTTTCACATTCGCATAATTTACATACGCACAACTCAAATTCACAATTTGAAAGTATTTTAACGCGCAATAGATTGTTAATGAATGTATTTCCAAACTTAAAATCACGTTTGTCCGATTCAACTTTTCATGTGAACATTCGCACAACTTTAAGTTCTAATCTCAATACCCGCGAAAAAAAAATTCAGAAAGTTGTCTTTAATTGTCATAGTATTGGCCATTTAGTATTGGTCAAATATTTAATTTTATCAAAATAAATGATCGTTTTGTTTTAAATATGACATCATTTTTACACACTGAATAATTTTGCCTAGCATCTCAAATTTAGTATCAGCGTAATGTACAAATATTGAAATGTAGAAGAATGCGTGTTTTTTTTTAATGTCTGACATCATTTTCTGTTCAAAAATTATAAAAAAGTTACTTTGTAATGTGAAAATGGCATCAATAAAGATATAATCAATAAAAATAAATAAACCATGTCTATTTTCTCTTTACTTTTAATAGAAATGGAGTACTTCAGTTGCCACGATTACAAAATTTGTATTAAAAACTACAAAAAAATTAATATCTCAAAAATAAATTGAGATACAGCTTTCAAACAAATTGCATTTAAAAGAGCATTTTTTTCCTTATACGACGATGTTAAAATTTAAAATGTGCGATGTTTAGAAGTTTAAAAATTTGCCGTAGATATAATTGCAAAACCAAAATTTATTTCAAATTTCAAATTGTTGCCATTCGCAAAATGACGTATGCGTTACGCACAGATATGTTTGTCCTTTATAATATAGATAGGGTAGATTTATTTAACTGAATAACAAACATACGACTTGTGTGAAAATAAAGTAAATAAACACTTATTATTAAATAAACAACAATAGCCGGCTTACCATGTCAACCAAAATAATGCCATTTTGGCGCCAATTAGGTAGCCCGGTGCGTATATGACATCTGTGCCAATATTTTTCTTTTCATTTCGTTTAAAAAAAATAAAGAAGTGAAAGTCATTTATTTTAAATGTTTCTGTTTGTATTAAATAAAATGATAATGAAATACAAATTGAATTATGAATAAAAGTAACATGATACATTTCTTAGCATACATTTAAGGGAGGCCAAACTTCTCGCCAAATTAGTTTAAAATAGTAACCATTTTCTAAAATCTGAAAAAAAAAAAGAATATATATCTGTTTGATTAAAATTTGAGTTGCCATCATTAGAAAAATGTATATAAAATTAGAAAAAAATTAATATTTCGAAAACTAATTCGAATTAGAAAATTCTAATACCAGTTTTGAAAGCTGCGGATCAATATTGATTTTTGGTGTTAATTTCATCGCAAAGTATTCCATATTTTAGGAGAAATCGCCGTGAAACATAATCAGTTGTTTAATCAGTCGATTCAAAGAATCGTTACATTTCAGCCGTTTTATATACTATTCGGTTCATAAATTCGTTTCATTAGGATTTTATATATACGAGGTGGAACCCGCCGAATTTCGACGAAAGAAAATGTTTACAAAGGAACTGTTGCATCAAATTTATAATACATCAACAACAATAATTAGAATAAAAAATCCATCTTACACTTGTTAATTTAACTCTCCAAAGATATATTTTAACCTAAGATTAACAAAATACTTTTTCCATAAACTTCAACTGTTAAAATTATTGAAAAATTAAACTTAATTCATATACGTCAGCAGTAAAATATAATCAAGATAAGTAATTTTGATTAAGTTATTAATTGATGCTTGGTATTATGGAATGAAAAATCCGCAAAAATGATTTCACCTTGACATAATCATAGAATTTTTCTACCTTCACACCTAAACCAAATCAAGTAATTTTCCACGTTTCACATCCATATTAACCATTTTAAAACATTTTAATGCGCAATAGGTTATTAATAAATATATTTTCAAGCTTGAAGTCACGTTTGTTAACTATTACAACTTTTCATGTTAAAATTTCCACTCGTCATTTGAGGTCTTAGTATAATCTGTGTGCCTGCACGTAAAAATTCCAGAAATTTATAACTTTTAGACGTATTCAAGGAGAAATATCTCCTTTTATCAAATAAAATTATCGTTTACTTTTAAATATGACGTCATTTTCAGTCGCTGAAATATTTTGCCTATTGACTCAAACTCAATATCAGCGAAATGAAAAAATAGTGAAATATAACAGCATCATCAGGGAAATTGTGTCTTTTTTAAAGCGTAACGTCATTTCCTGTTCAAATTTGTAAAAAGATATTTTTAATTGTAATGAGAAAATGGCATCAGTAAGAATATAATCAATAAAGATAACTAATCCACTTTTAATAGAAATGAAGTACTTCAGTTGCCACGATTAGAAAATTGGTATTAAAAACTATAAAAAAATTAATATCTCAAAAATAAATTGAGATACAGCTTTCAAACAAATTGCATTTAAAGGTGCGTTTTGCCACGATTAGAAAAATGGTATTAAAAACTATAAAAAAATTAATATCTCAAAAATAAATTGAGATACAGCTTTCAAACAAATTGCATTTAAAGGTGCATTTTTTTCTGCGTACATTTAAAATAACATTTTAAATGTTCAAATGTGTAAACATTTAAAATGTGGGATGTTTAGAAGTTTAAAAATTTGCTGTAGCAAAAATTGCAAAAGCGAAATTTCATTTCAAATTTCAAAGTGTTGCCATTCGCAGAATGACGTATGCGTTACGCACAGATATGTTTGTCCTTTATAATATAGATAGGGTAGATTTTGCCATCAGTTTTAATGTCTTGATGAATCGATGAAAGTAACTGAAATTACATTTACTTTTTCTTGATACCATGAAACCTCTCTGCAACGGCCACCTGCCGTTGCATTGAAAATTGGCCCTTGAATAGGGGTGACCAAATTTTTCATTTCTCTTTCTTTTTATCCCGCGATTTTTAAAATCTGCATATTCTTTTAGTAACTTCTCTTTGTTTTTAACAATGTTGTTTATTTGATTCTTGCTGCAATTAAACTGTGAAGTCAATTTTCTTGCAGATGTTCCTTGATCATGACAATTAAGAACTTTGATTTTATCATTCAAATCCAAATGTACTCTTTGGCTTGATTTAGGTGCCATAATTTTAAATTTTACATAAGCCTGAGCATAAATTTTCTAGTGTAAAAATTGTGCTTCAATATGCACTCACAGTTTTAGTAAATGTGGAATCGGTTTTTCTAGATAACCTGTTCTCCTCTGTGTGCCCGCAACAAAGTGTCAAGTTTCTCCTCCAACCCAACCCCTACAGAATGAAAGGTCAAACAAAGTGTGGGGAACACCTGTTTGTCTCACTTGCGGAACAGTTTGTGGTCCTTCATTGTGTTACTAGATCCTCCCCATCCCCCCCCCCCCCCCTGTCTTCTTTGTTGCAAGTGCAGTTGTTTGCTGAACTCTTTTGGTTCATCAATTCAATACACCTGTTTAAGATTTAAAGCATATGTGAAAAAAAAAATGGCCTTTGTGAGGGGTAGGTGCGGCAACTAATAGGAGTAAATTTAACATTATGTCTATTGATAAATTTTCGTTTCTAAAAATATTGGCCCTTGATGGAGGTGGCCATTGAATAGGAGTGGCCTTTAAAAGAAGTTTCACTGTATTTAGTTTTTTTTTTTTTTTTTTTTTTTTTTTTCATTTTCAGTAGTTAGCAATTATTATGTTATTTAAAATAAATATTGATATATTTATAAGAAAGAAATTATAAGAATATAATTTACTAAATTATTTATTAAATTATAATTAAAGTGTATTTTACTTAGAGAAACCATAATTTTGGTTCCAATTATCATCTTTAGCTCCTCCCCCGACCCTCTCTCCACACATACACACGTATTGGCGAAAAATTGTATATGGTATGATACTCAAACTTTTTTGAGCCCACTCAATAAATTCCAAAAGTTGGCGCTTCTGAAAAGAACTACACACAAAGGTGCAGTGCAATACAATCCAGATCGTGGCCGCGGTCAAAAGCCAGGATGGAGGTTAATTTTCCCGGTCTCAACTTTTCCCACCTTCTCTATTGGTACTTCTAAATGAGCTAATCCGTTATAAAGGGCGGATCCAGCTTTCAATTTAGAGTGTGTGTGTGTGGGGGGGGGGGGGTGTCATGGCTTTTTTTGTGAGCGTGAAGGCGGGGGGATACACCGCTTCATAATCAATTTTTATATTGAACGCTATTCCCAAATTAAAACTGACGATTTTTCTGATATTTTCTCGAATTCATTTTCATTCGTAAATACAAAAAAAATTGTATTAGCATTCGTAAAAATATATAATTTATAGATTTCATTCAGATACCAAGAAACTGAAGAGTTTCCCATTTTTTTTTATGAACGCGAAGAATGATTCAGAAATGCTGTCAAGTTAGCATTTTAAGCCAATTTTTAAGACTTGACAACCACGAAAATGTCGTCATAAGGGAGCAATTAGCAATTTTTTTTTTTTTTTTTTTTTTGTAAATAAATAAATAATGTTTAGAGGTGCCCAAATACCCTGATTCTGCCTTAAATGAAAAGAATTACCCATAAGCAAAGCTGGATACATAGAATGTTACATATCCAGCTTTGGGTAGAAGGATAGTTCTTTGACATACGTATATTCTAACCGAAACCTTTCGTACCAGGGTTCGCACGCTATTAAGCCACGCCCCATTTTGTAAGGATTCTACTACCACTATTTTTATAAATATCATTTTCTTTATCATTCATTAGCTAGAAAATAGTTTTATGCGATTATTGGTGGCAGAGTCCTTACAAAATGGGGCGTGGCTTAATAGCGTGTGAACCCTGCGCACACACTTACTTTTGTTTCCATAATGTTAAAATCCTTGAATGACACCAAAATTTATAGTGTAATTAATATAGAAAAGAAAAAAAAAAGGAAAATCTTTTCTTCATTTGTTTTCTTGCATTAAGCAAAATTTTGTTATAAAATTCTGGTGCGATTGTGGCACTCAATGATAGAAATTTAAGGATATATATCTATAATTTCCCATTGCCCTTCAAAGGGTTAAGAAGTAAAATTCATATTAACAGCAGCATAGCTTTTAATAAAAGGAGAAACAATTTAGTAAACAACAACATATCCTTTTTTTCGTGAATTCCAAAGATCATAGTGCAAAGGATTACGAAATTTTAATATTACCATTTACGGATAGTAATTTTCGCCTTATTTATTAAAGTGAATATTACTATTCGGAAATTGTTGTGTTGAAAATCCGCAATCCTTGCACCTCTGCCAAATATGTATGTTATAATAACGATAGAGGATGATAATAATTTAAATCCAATCATGCCAGAAAAGTTTTATTAGAATATTTTTATTATAAATGGAACGATTTTAGTATATTGTTTCTTCCAGTAAATCAACTAGATCATGAAACATCGATCAGATATCATCTGCGGTGTACATGTTCATTATTTGAAGTTAAGTAACAAAAGCTACCCGCTTCTTAATGTATTTATTACTATAATAAGAGCACACAGAGGAAGAAAAATAAAAGAGACAGGGATAATTGACAATCAGCCCCTGACTTCGGCTTCGGCTCATAGATGTTAAAAATAAACAAAAATATTGATCTTTGGTATTGAAAATAAGATTTTGTTTGATAATTTTATATCATTTCGCGTTATAAACATATCGCTAACCCGCAAGAAAAGTGACACATCTCGACAAAAGTAAATTTCACTGGAGAGGCAAAAAAAAATTTTGCATGATTCTTCTGTGATATGAAATTATAGCGCTTAGCTCTGCATGCAAGGAGTAAAAACGTGCATAAAATTATAAAACCCCTAAGAATGAAGGCATCCGATGAGAATTGGAGGGTTGGATAAATTTACCTCCCCACACAATCCACCCCTCTTCTGTGGTCATGAATGGACAAATAGCGTAATAAAGTGATTTTCCGTTAACTACACTTATGAAACTTTTTGTGTAGCAAGACACACCTATTTGTGGAATAAAACGTAAAATGATTTTTTGTGAGATGTGTCACTTTTCTTGCGGGTGAGCGATATAATTTAGTTTTTTTTTTTTTGCTTGTCCTTATGTTACTGTCATTTTGCATAGGAACGCATTGTATGTATAACCTATTTACAGAGACGGCGAACCTTTTCACATCCACGGGCCAAATTTTAACAAAAATATATTTTACGTAATCATGACGTGCCAACAATAAAAAAATTTAATGGATCAAATAATAAGGAGTCGAAATTACTTTAAGAAAATTTTTAGCATTAAAAAAATATGGGTATCATTTGGTGGTATACTTTAGGAATTTATTTTTACAATATTATTTTTGTTTTTCTTAGATGCCAAATAATTTATATCAGCTTCGTACTTAGTTATTTTTAAGAGAATTCAAGCTGAATTGAACTCATTTAACAAGATGTTCTTACTTGAATTTTTCATATTATTTATTTAGAAAAACAATGTCTCGCAGAAAGAAAATGTCAAAATAGCAAGCGCCAGAATCTACAGAGTTTAGTGTCTAGAATTGAATTTCATCTTGTTTTAATTTTCCCATCGGCATTTTTGCTTATAATGTCTTTTAGCCTTTCTTTTGTGGTAATCTCCCAATTTTCCCTTATTCTTAAAATTTTGTAACCCAATATTGAGCTTAGATTGCGGTACATTAAGTGATATTTCAGTTTCTTCAATTTGTATGACAATCACAAATAAACCGAACTAGTCGAATTCAGATAAGCAGAGACAATTAAACAAACTAGACAAACTAGATTAATTAATTCATTTTGTGAAATTCTACTCTATATTGATGTTGAACCTGAATCTATGCGAGCCAAAAATAATCTGCTGCGTGCCACTTATGGCACGCGTGCCATAGGTTCGCCCTTCCTGACCTATTATTTAATACTTCTACACAGAATTGTTTATGAGCTTTGTTAATTTGGTGATTTATCATTTGCATACTGATAATAAAATAATAAATTTTAGGATGAAAAAATAAAATTTTTACTTTATTATTACTAGGTTTTTTTTTTTATATAAGAAAGTACGTTTCTCTTTTCTTCTGGTGGGTGTTGTGCATTTCATAAGAATTATTACATTTTTAACAATTTAACAGTAAAGAGAAATTGGGTTTACGACTTGATTTTTTAATTCCATTACACAACTTATTTAAAAACTACTACAGATAAACATTTCTTTCAATCACACCACTATATTTTTTTTCCAAAAAATCTTCTTTAATTGTCCAAATTTAGATAGTTTTAAGGAAGCACACCTATTGAATCTTTCTTATCATTTTTATAATATGTTGCATCTTATAGATTTTCTTTTTCATAGGTTACTTTATCATTATGAACATTAGGAATGCATTAGCGATTTTTCATATTTGGTGTGCTAAGAAAAATATTTTGTTTTCACAAAATCTTTTTAAATTCCTAAAAAAATAAATAAATAAATAAATAAATAAAATAATAATAACGTAATATAGTTTAATGATAATAATAACCATTCCCTTTTTATTTCTTTATAGTATTCCCATCTCTCGAATATTTTTATTGATAATAGCAGATTTTTATGAGCAAAGTATATTGAGAGCTGAGCCGGTTTCTTTTTTATAATGAAATGATTAAGTATCATTTAAATTTTATGTAATATAACCAGTATTTTCATTAATTTAAATTTCATCTTTTGAATATCAACACTAAGTATTTTTTGCATGTTTCCGAGGCGAAAATTTGTAGTGTTCCAAAAAAAATTTTTTTTACTTAAATCCATCTTCTCTCACAGCTTAAAAACTCCTTTATGTTTTAAAATTTCCCTGCCAATTCTTATTAATTTATAATGCACATGAATAATTATTAATCCAAATCGCCACCCTCCTCCAATTCTTCAAGCATCAAAATATATTTCTGGGTTGGAATAGGGCACTGCAAAACATTTTCATCTTATTTTGCAATTTGACTTTCCACACTCTTTTTGTTTTACACTTATCATTTTTATTAAAATGTAATTATAATTTTCTTTTTAAATATTTTGTATTATGAAATAAAAAACTTTTTAAATAGCGCAAAACTTTCATACTTTACATGGTTCGTACGCTTCAAGGACCTTTCACTAGAATTTTCCTAAAGAAATATTTGGATTATTTATAGAAATTAAAATTCTATCTTCAGATATAACGACCAGTACTTTACGAAATTTCTGGTAGTGAAACACCTACAATCCCCTGAATCCCCTGATGCGTACGAACCCTGCTTTTTCATCCTACTATATTAGTTTAAACAATGCACTTAAAAACAGGATGTTTAATTGAATGTAACATGTAGTTGCACGGATGCAAGAATAACAAAAGCCCGATGTAGGATAATGAAATACGAAGTTGGATTAACGCATGTACACACTAACTTCAAACGTAACGTTTTAGCAGAACAGAACTACACACAAAGGTTCAGTGCAATGCAATCCAGATCGTGGCCGCGGTCAAAAGCCAGGCTGGAGGTTAATTTTCCCGGTCTCCGCTGTTCCCACCTTCTCTATTAGGACTTCTAAATGAGCTAATACGCTATCAAAGGCGGATCCAGTCCTCAATTTAGAAGGGGGGGGGTGTCATGGCTCTTTTTTATGTGGGGAAGGGGGGGGGGCACCGATAATCAAATATCTGTTGATTAGTGCCAAGATAGCGTACATAATATTGCACGTACTACTATATTTGGATACAACCCCTCATCTTTTTGCTTCCTTTTGGGAATTCGGATTTCGGAGCTTATTCTAGCGACGAAAATTTTCAGAATTTTCAAGCTATGATTTTGAGACTTTCACAAAAGTTGCTCTGTATACTTAGCTAATACATTATTCACATTATATTTTTATTGCCTTCGTGCATGCGCAGTGAAACATTTTTTAGTAATCCTGCTCATTTTTCATCCAATTTTTATTATTTTTTAATTCAGATTGCAGAGTATTGTGTACAATGTTGTTTGTCATATTGTCTGAAAAGGCCTTTTTTTTATATTAAGAACTCTGCAAATTATAAGCAAAAAACTTGGCGAAATTT
Source organism: Maratus speciosus (assembly GCA_963932465.1). Lineage (NCBI taxonomy): Eukaryota > Metazoa > Arthropoda > Arachnida > Araneae > Salticidae > Maratus > Maratus speciosus. The sequence continues at coordinate 59,310,946 of OZ010798.1, forward strand.
GGGACTGTTTTTATAAAAACCTTAATTTCTCTACGAGTATATATGTTATCCTCATAAAAATGAACATAGTATATTAAAATAAGCCACTTATTAATAATCTCGAGCTTGAACACTTTTGCTACATTAGTTTTTACAGGGTTATCCCAAAGATATTCGTTCTTTTTCAATTTGTTGATTAAACATAAAGTAAGCCGATTTCCAGAACTACCATTAATTTTGCTAGGTAAAATTCCCTACTGAATGGACTATTCTGTGAATGCTGAAAATCGAAATTCACAGAACCATGAAGATGCAAAAGGCAAAAGCTTTCAAGCTGGTTGCGGCGTACAAATTTTTGACAGAAAGCCAAAACTCCTCCAAATTTTTCTCAAAGAATGTTGAACGGTAAAACTTATCATTTCTCAAATCAATGAGCTGTTCTTTTTCTCTTGTTTTCAAATTTGGTGTCTTGCAAATTGAAAATGAGTTGATGAACCATTCATATTCATCAAATGAAAGCGAAGGAAAATAAGTTTTAAGTTCGTCAATGATAGGGGGAAGTTGGCCTAAAATGATCCTAACGGGAAAAACGGTCCACACGTGTCCAGACAGGTCACGCTATCTACAGAATGAATTTGCCCACAGGTACATTAGTACCCACAGGACATTCAAATAAGAAATAATAAAAATGTAGTACTTTTAATACAGAATTTTTGTATAACATTGTCTTAACGAGGTGTTAAAGAAGGGACGGTAAGGTAAAAAAAAGGGGGGGGGGATGGTATAGGAAAAAAGGGACGAAATGGTAAAAAAAGGGACAGTAAGGATGGAACGGTAAGGAAAATGACCACCTATTTTTAGGAAAATCATATTAAGACTAAGTGATAGCCACAATGTTCATTGATTTTTAGAAACAGTTGTTAACATTGGATTAAATTATTTTTTTTTATCTCGAAAAGTGCAGGAATAAACTTTGGGGGCGGTAAGACTACCCATAAAGGCACGATCTTGAAATTGATATTTAAATGCTGATTTAAATTCTGCAGTAAATTTCCTGTCAAAGAATTTTAAACATTCTTTCTCTAGCATACTTCTGCATGAGAAAAAACTTGAAAAAAATTCTGTGGCTGCATCTGAAGTGATTTTCTGTATAAGTTTAGCAAGAGGGACGGTTAGGATGAAAACCCCAGGGACAGACTTCAAAAAATAATATCAACCGTAAAAATGTGTGCAGGTTAATTTTTTGCTATACGAATTACTTTTATTGAAACAATTTTATACAGACAGCTCCAAACTTAAAAATCAGCTTCAGGGACACAGGACGGTAGATGTGTTTTCCTGGTATTTGGACCCCCAACATCTCCAAAACTTATTTATCGCGTTGATATTGTTATACAATCATACAATGGAATGTTCCCCAGTATATGAAATTAAAAAAAAAAAAAAAAAAAAAAAAAAAAAAAAAAACCAGAAAAAAGTGTATTAAAATAAAAATTATTATTCAGGGACAGGACAGTCAAAAGATTGTGAGAATGCCCCATATCGTAAGGAAATTTTAATCAGATTAGGGCTCTCAGGACTCTTAAAATTGTAAAAAAGAAAGACCATTTTTAACATTTAATATCTTAAAATGTATTTGATTTTAAGACACGGTTTTAATTGGGATAAAAGATATAAGTATGCGCTTTCATTTCAAATATTAAAAAGATTGCAAGATACAGAATTAGCATTTACAGGGGGCTCCAAACTGTCAGACATTTGACGAGCAGAAAATCGGCATAATAGATTAAGCGCAGGATTAAAAAATAAATTTTACAACTAGAACGAAAATGTTGGTACCTACTTGTATTTCAGATTCTAATAATTATCCTGAACCTAAATAAATGTGTATTTAAAGCATTTTTATATTTTAAATGCAAAGTTGTATTTAGCTAATGCAAAATTTAGAAAATTTCGACAGTATAATCACCTAAAAAAAATATTTTTTAAACAATAAAAACGAAATTTTATGTTCACTTTATACAGACTAACATGAAACATATGTTTGAAAGTTTCGTGAAATTAAATAGTCAGGAGTTTTTGAGAAATCGTGCTCGTTATGCCCAAAAACGTCATTTGGAGAAAAATGACTACAAAGTTTCGGAAACACCGCTTCAGCTGTTGAGCGAGTATAATTCTAAAAGCCATAACTTCTGTTCTAATGGGAATTTCAAGGAAACATTTATATCAAAATGTTCAGAAAAAATAGGGGTTTAACATCTAAAAAAATTAAAGCTTTAAGAGTCCCGAGACCCCTTAACTTTGCTTTATGTTTTGGCTGGTCACAGAATGATCGATCCTCAAAGATGTATTATTAATTTTATCTGCTGTAGAAATATTTAACAATACAGTATATGTACATCATTGAAAGAGAAAAAAACTTGAAATGCAGGTAAACAATTTCGTTAAATTTCAAGAATTTGCTAAACTTCGTGTTGACAGCGACGTGAGGCTAAAATTAACATGTTTCAACCCCAAATATAGACAGTTTCGTTGGTACAGAACTATGTTATAAATTGCATTGATTTTTAAAATGAATTTTATTGATTATACATTTATTAATAAACGTATATTTTATGCTTAGTGGAAGACCGTTATGTTTTATTATTCTATCGCATTAATATCATTGTGATTTACACACATTAGAAATACTTTTTATTATTTTCCTATATATGCTTTGAACGAAAGTTCACCTTATTGTCAGGGCTGGTTATAAAACACCTCTAAATTCGCTTGCGAGAAACTTTCAAACTTTAAGGCGCGTTGAATAGTAATAAAGTTTGATAATCACTGTGCTAGAGGATAATTTTCCTAGAACTCAAGTTTAAATTCGTCAATAAAACGCAATGTTACTTAAGGAGAATACTTTAATCATACGTTATTTGATACCAGTGCTAATGGAATAATTATAAATGTTAAAAAGGTTTTTCAATATCAGCTTCTTAATCATCTTTTATCTAATTTTAATATTAATTTATCTGCAATGTTTAGATACAACTAGAGTTGCAAAGTCTAGAAAAATCTTGGTTTTAATCTTGGAATAAAGCGGGTTTTGAGGAATAAACCACGTCTTTTGCAACTCTAGCTAGAACCCAATGTCCACACTCTGATAAATTAAACTCTATCCCGAACTACAGTGCCTAGAAGTATACAGGATGAGTCTAAAATCATGGGACAAACTTTAAGGGGATGTAGAGGACATCACAAGGGTTCAGATTTGCATATCAACCCATGGTCGGAAACGCTTTCCTGGTGCTGTAGTGACGACACAAAGCACAAGAAAGACAGGACACGAATGAGAGGAGAAAACATTTTTATTATCCTTAGTACAGCAAAAAACTAAGAAAAAAGAACATTAAAGGGACAATGATAATCATCAAAGTAGGTGTTCGAAATTACGACCCTGGGCCATGATGCATGGAAGTGCATCTCAGGCGCATGGAAGATCTAATGTTCTCGAAAATATCAGGAATATTCTGGATTTCCCCAGCAGCTGCCACAATGCGTGCAACAAGTTCCTCAGCACTTTCCAGCATTGTCCCGGCATTTTTGCAGCACTAAAAATAATTAACATGTTTCCTCTCCCTGTTCGTGTCCTTTCTTTCTTGTGTTTTGTGTCGTCACTACCGCCCCAGGAATGCATTTCCGACCATGGGTTGCTATGCAAATCTGAATCCTTGTGAGGACCCCTACCTCCCATTAAAGTTTGTCTTATGATTTTAGACTCACCCTGTATAGTGTGTTTATCGCCAATTCGCGTTTCAAATCTCCTTCAGGTGGCGTTGAAATCTATAGTAATAGACGGGTTGCACATGACGTCACATGTCTGAAATCGCTTCCTATGGCGCCCAAATATAAGGCGAATTTGGTGCTCTCCATTTGATTTTTTAGACTTATTTGCACTATAATAATTAAAATAAGGAAGCTCTAAATTAAAGAAAAAGATAACACGTGCTTTTAACGGCAAACGGGGAGTTCTGTGCTCCACGTGTGTGCTCCAGAAGTTATAGTATCAGTCGTTGCTAATAGCAACGTGACGTCAATGCAAGGGGTCTATAGCGAATATTTCCAGTTATTTACTTTATTGTGATTCGTTGAACAGTTTGTTTACCTTCGCTCGATGTACTGTGATTCGCTCAACGTAACTAAAATAAACATCTGCCACCAGGTAGCGTATTAGAGCGCTGGAATCGCGAATGGAGGATATTCCATCTCCGTTTTGATCACGTGGTCAAGGTAAAAACTTCTAGCGTAAAGAAGGGAAGGCTCCGTAGACATGTAATGTGAATCCCAGCTAGCCACTGAAACAGTTCATGAGGCAAAGCAGTAGTATCTTACCTTCTTACCAGTTAGAAGTTCCTTGGATAAATTACTGGTATCACGTGACTTTTTTCAGCCTCGAACCCATATTTGGAATATCCTCCATTACCGGTATCACGTGACTTTTTTCAGCCTCGAACCCATATTTGGAATATCCTCCATTGAACCGTAATGAAAACATGACCTCTGAAAGGAAGAAAACCAGCTTCTTCGCAAGAGGGCGTCGAGTTCCTATCGTCGTTTATTTAAGTTTGAAATCGCAAAACTGCTTGATCTTAATGTTAATTAGTGGAGATGTAATTAATGCTACATTTTTAAACAAATTATGCACGTGTTTCTATTTCTTTAACATTTTAAAGTAGCAATATATTATTTTTGTTTAATGATAAATCATTATTGATATATATCAAGAAAAAAAAAAACTGGTCGGACTTGCTTCTTCTCGGATGCATTAGTGGATATAAAAGCAACAAAACTAAAATGACTCTGTATTTAATTGAAGAATAAATACTCAAAATGAGTATCTATCTAGGTATATACCGTTAAAAATAAATACCTATGTAATTTACATGATCAGTGGTCAATTCCAAATATGTATGTAATATATCAAATTAACTTTTGAAAGACCTCTACTGAGGATGAATTAAACTTAATATAACAAAGTTGTGCCTTTAGTCAGAAGTACTTTATGATATACACTAAAAGCACTTATTTTCCCGAAAATGAAGATATCGGTGATTTCGCGAATTTTACATGAACAGAACCGAAAGTTGAAAAATTCCGAAACTACCTAAATAGAAGCTCTTTTGCTATAAAGCATTTAAAGAAAATTCCTTTTGTCAGAAAAGTTCTTTCTATTAATTGTATTATTGTTTTTATTCAAGAAATAGTTGCAAGTATTCAAGAAATTTTTGTACTTACTTCTTATTTAAGTAACTGTAATCATTAAATTTTGGATAAGTGAAAGATTTCTGATTTTTTATTATTATTTCAGAGGGAAAAAAATATTTCGCGCGGCTTAAATTTTCGCGATTACGACGGGTTCGTGAAAATCGCAAAAATTAAAGCCTTGCGAAAATAAGTGCTTTTACAGTAATATAAATAAATTTAATAATTATTTATTCTGATTTTATCTAGTATTAACTTTTTTAAAAAAGAGAGAATATTTTAAAGAAAATGCATCCCTACTTTCAGGAAAGTATTTATCCCTTCCCCCTTTTTTTTTCTAGATTTCAAAAAATCATTAATTTCTCATTTGATTTTTTGCTAATATGCCTTAAATTGTTTTGTCAAAACTAAAGCTCTGAGATTTCAGAAATTTATAAAAACTCAATTTACTCTTAGTTTATTAACTGTCTGTTAAGAAGTAATTCTGAATATTAATTGAAAAGTTGTCAAAATGGGTGGTAAAATATTTTAGTTGTACATAAGTTGTAAAAAAAAAAAAAAAAAAAACTGTTTTTACAACAATTTGTCATAGTATGATGTATATTCTACATAGTGTTTTAGAAATAAGGAAATATTGTACAACGAAAAACCTTGTCATGTTATTAACCCTTTCCGGCACAGTGTGCCCGGGTCGGGACACCTAATTTTAATTCCAAACTTACGAACGGCACCAAGAATATTTTAGTAAAATTTTGTTTTTACAATGAATAGTTAAAGTAACATGTTTTTAATTTCTAAAAAAGTAGTTTTAAAATTCCGGTGTCAGTCAATCATTTCATCATTTTACAACAAAAACTGCCCGTGCCGGAAAGGGTTAAACTAACTTTAGAAAGACTTCTACTTAGGATGAATTAAACTTAAGATAACAAAATTATGCCTTTAGTCAGAAGTACTTTAAGATATATAAATAAAGTTAATAATTATTTATTCTGATTTTATCTAATTTTAATTAAAAAAAAAAAGAATATTTTAAAGAAAATATATCCTATTTTCAGAAAAGTATTATTATTATTTTCTTTTCCTTGATTTGAAAAAATCATTAATTTCTCATTTGAAGTTGTGCTAATATACCTTAAATTATTTTCCCGAAAACTAAAGCTCTGAAATATCAGATTTTTTTAAAAACGAAATTTACTCTTAATTTATTAACTGCCTGTAAAGAAGTAATAATGAATATTGATTAAAAAGTTGTCACAATGGGGGTAAGATATTTTAGCTGTAAAAAGAAGAAAGAAAAAAACTTTTTACAACAGTTTATCATAGTATGGTGTATATTCAATTTATTGATTTAGAAATAACCAAATATTGTACAAAGGAAAATTTTGTCCTATTATTAAATTAACTTTAGAAAGACCTCTACTTAGGATGAATTAAACTTAACATAAAAAAAATTATGCCTTTAGAGTTAGAAGCAGGGGCCGACTTATGCAGGGGTATGCGCGCAGCTGACCCGGCCCCCCCCATTAGAGTAATTAGAATTTTCATTAAAAGGTGACAAATGATAAAAATTAGCCAAAAGTGACCAACATTCATACATTTTCAAGCATATAGGTACAGGGGCCCGACTTAGGCTATGGGGGGTGGGGGGCAAGCATCATTCTGGAGGGGCCCCCTTTTATCTATCTATAGAATTTTTTTGTTAATAATATGGAAGTGGTCAGTACTAAACTTCATACATATTGTATGTATGCATGAATTTTGTACCAGGTACTGCTCACATCTATATGCAGGATATTGCAAAAAGAGGTTCACAACATTAAGAAAAAATACTAGTAGGATAATAGTAGAAAAAATGATAACTTGGTTGACACGAGTATTTCTTTGCAAACTTTTATTTTGCTTATCTACGTTATAAGATATCTAAAGGAGAATGGCCCAAATTGGTCATAATTAATGGTTTTAACGCGCCACGTTACGAGGAAAACGTTAATGAAGAATTTCTTTTGAAAACAATAGAATACTAAGTTGTTGTAATGTTCTAATGATATAGTTTGTTTTTTGCATGGGTGGAGGGGGTACTGGAAGCAGAGAGGGGAAGGAGGACCACACTCTCATCCTAAATGTTTGAAAACATATGAATTTTGGTCACTTTTGGCTAATTTTAATCATTTGGCACTTTTTAATGAAAATCCTGATTACTCTCATGGGGGGCCACTAAAAAGGGGGCCCGGGGCAGCTGCCCCGCATGTCCCTGCATAAGTCGGGCCCTGTATAGGAAGGGAGTGTGCTCCTTCTTCCCCTCTCTGCTTCCAGTACATCCTCCAAACATGCAAAAAAACAAGCTGCTTCAATAGAAAACTAATGATTTCAATTTTAATATGACAACTTAGTATTCTATTGTTTTCAAAAAGAATTCTTTATTAACGTTTTCCTCGTGGCGTGGCAAAGTTAAAGCCATTAATTATGACCAATTTGGGGCATTTTCTTTTCGATAACTTATAACGTACGTAGATAAGCAAAGTAAAAGTTTGCAAAGAAATACTCGTGTCAACCAATCTATCATTTTTTGTACTTATTATCTTACTAGTATTTTTTCTTAAAGTTGTGACCCTCTTTTTGTGATATCCTGTATACAGATGTGAGAGTACCGGTACAGAATTTATGCATACATACAATATTTATGAAGTTTAGTATTAGCCACTTCCCCATTATTCACAAAAAATTCTGTAGATATATAGAAGGGGGCTCCCCAGAATGATTATTGCCCCCCATAGCCTAAGTCGGGTCCTGGTTAGAAGTATTTTAAGATATATAAATAAAGTTAATAATTATTTATTCTGATTTTGTCTAATTTTAATAAAAAAAATAATTAAAGAAGAATATTAATTAAATAGAACAGTTTGTAAGTGTTTAATTTCTTTACAAACTAGTTGTCCTGAATCTTTTAAATTCTTCCTCAACTGCATTTTCATTATTAGAAAAGACATTGTCGTGTATTTTTAATCTAGAGTAATTTTAAAATACTGATTGATTACAGAAAAAAAAAAATAGATTTAAAGGTTGTGGAGCGCTAGCGCCATCTATCCGCGCCCTCTGTTTCTGTTTCAGGTCACTTTGGGAATTCACTGAACGCACTCAAAGGTTTGCGTTTGATTCGTTCAAAATGTTTGAATTTCCGATCTGAACCTCTGCTCTGTTTACATCGTGCCTTGGGTGTTAACTGTGAAAATGTTTGTTTATTTTTATGTTTATTAGTTTGTTAAAAAGTATAAAGTACATTTATGGGGCATGCGTTTTACACATTCATTTAGAAAAAATATTTAGAATTTTAATTAATTTAGTATTTAATTGTTGTTGCATATGTAAAAAGAGTTCATACGTCTGACTCCGAATCATTACTGCAATAATGGTTCTCCACTTATCTAGAATTTTGGTATTTTATCCTCTTTATTCTCCCAGTTTCCATTTGAAATGAGAATTGAAAAAAAAATATATTCTAAGTTTTTCTGTGCCCGTAAAAAATTTGATTCCGATTTTCTTGGGGGTAACTTTAAATTCTTTGATGTCATTGTGACGGTTTTTAAACTTCCAAATAAAAAAGTTGCTCTCTTTTTAGTATATATTTCTGAATATGCTTGATACATGCGTTTTAATGCAAAAAATAAATAAATAAAAAGTTCTTTTGTGTGTTTTTAGTATAGCATTATGTCATTGATAGCATCATCATTTTTTTTTCTCCTTGAAAGTTCTGCTGACCTAAAATGAAGTTTCAGTTGTTGTAAAAAAAAAAAAAAAACCTCGATGATTTTCTTCGTTTTCTGTCATGATTTCATTCTTTAAATCTTTCATCATTATTTTTCTCATAAAATTCACTAAATATAGTTGAATTAAATTATATAGGGTAGATGTGCCAGTAATGGACACCCTTAAGGAATTTCTTTAAAAATTATTTTTTTATTAATAGTTATAATTATTATATTTCAGTTTTTTCAATATTATATTAATCTATCAACAATATTTAATCATTCTTATAGCCTCATTTCCCCATATGAATAGAAATTTAATTTTAAATAACAGAAATACATCAAAACACTCAAAAGCCCAGTAATGGACACCCTCTGGCCCAGTAGTGGACACCCTCTGTTCCAGTAATGGACACCCTATAAAAAGTAATAAATATAATTGTTTTTATGACTGTATTTAGAACCAGAATTTAATGAATACATATTAAGGAAACAAAATAGTTATTTTTAAATAAATTTAATAATTAGGATACCAGTAATTAATAAAATATTTGTGATAATCATTTACTGTTTGCATCAATTATTGTAATTATCGGAAGATCGATGTTTTAATTATTTTAGATGGATAGTTTAAAATACTAAATATCAGACAATTACAGCTATCAAATTATTGAAACAGTGGTGGATTTAAAAGGTAATTAAAAAAAAAAAAGTCTTGGAATATTAATGTTTAGTTTTGTGTCACTATTTTTAACAATCTTCCAGAGATTACTTGATATATCATTTATAATAACTAATATTACAAATATGAAAGAAATGATATTGTGAGTTGAATATTTTAAATACTAAATAAAATAATTTCAAAATAAAACTGTAGAACTGATGTTTGAGGCTACTGATCTGCAGATTTACTAGTTTCATGAATATTACATATAACTTTAATTAATAGTATTACTTTTTTTTTTTTTTTTTTTTAATAAGGAAACATTTAAGACAGAAAATGGATTTTTAATAGCTTCTGTAACTTAATTGTTTTTATTTAAACGGAGAGGGATTAAGCCCTATGAGCCCCTCTTTGACTGTGCTCTTAAACAGTATTTTCTGCTTCCTGGCTGGCTTGATTGCCAGATTATAAAATATGTGAGGTATATATATGTACTACATAAAAAAAAATAATAATAAAATAAAATAAAATATCGAAATTTTATTAATCACATAAAATAACTTAAAAGCAGCTATTTATAAAAGTTTTGGTGTTATTACATTTTGGTAAGTATAATTTAAAAATTAAATTTGATTATTTAGGTTTGCAGTTAAGCCAAAGTATTTTATGCACTATAAACATTACTAAAATTGCATTTTTAGCAATGTCTACATGGGGTGTCCATTACTGGAAAATGACTAATTAACCATCCCAGTAATGGACACCCCCTCTTAAAACCTTAAAAAGAAATGAAATTTTGTAAATAGCCATTAGTATATAAAATTCAAAGTTTTCTATTGCTACTCAAACAAAAGCATTCAAATTTTGCAAGAAAATAAATAATATATAAATTAGTTAAATGAAGCCAGCTCTTAACCTCTTCATTAAGATTTTCACAGAAAAACAGCAAAACTTTGAAACATTATTTTCTGCTTCCTGATTGGTTTGATTAAAAGTGTCAACAATAACATAGTTTTATAAAACATGCAAGGGGGAATTATAAAAAAAAAATAATTAAAGCTAAATATTTATTGGTTATTTTTTTATAAACCAAAAACATCAAGGGGTGTCCATTACTGGAAGGGTGTCCATTACTGGCATATCTACCCTATATATGTATGTCTCACTTTTGTATTTCTCTTAAAACTGCCTAACAACGACCGAGAATTATTTTTTCTTCTTCTTTTGTGCTTTGGCTTGTTAAGGCAACAGTTATAACATAGTTATAGTAATTGTATCGCAAGTGCTATCTAGCAGTCTTATTCACTGTATAATACACATACTTAATTTGACCATTATTTATATATGATTTAATATATTAAAGAGCAGCATATGTGGCGACAGGTTCTGGTTCAGTGGATTTCTTAACTAACTCTATGTTAAAGTAAATCAATTGGCACTTACTCAGTGAAGTCCACGGGATAACATTTTCTCTCTTCCTCTTTATTGGAGGGACTATTTACATCTATATTACACTATATACATTTTTATTTACAGTATAAGCGAAAACATGTTCTTAAAAAAACATTCTATCAACACTCGCCTACTCGTACAGAGAGAGAGAGCCCAGGTGGCGAGCAACCCAATGTAAACAATAGACATAGAGCCACCGCCATCCCTTTATCGCTCAATTGGCTCAAAACATATAATTCTCCACAACATATTTAATTTATACCTGCAAATGTAATTTGTTTAGTTTATTCATAAACAAGCAGTAATTGTGAGGGGCGTATCATATGATGCTTTATATTAACATATACTTTTTTTGGTACTTGTTAGTTATCCTATCGACCAAATTACTGTCGCCAAATTGTAAGATTAAATGCCAATAATGGTTGCCATTAATTAATTAATTGTGAGATTAAATGCCAATAATGGTTGCCATTAATTAATTAATTGTGAGATTAAATGCCAATAATGGCAAATAAAACCATTAATTCGACATTTTGTTTGTATTTTTATTAATGTTTTACTAATTTATTTGTTCTTTCATTGTTTAAAATAAAAATTGTGTCAATTTGTATAATTTGGTGAGTGGTTTGGCGATTTATATTTAAATTATCATTATTTCAATTTTAAATGATTAAATTTGTGGAAAGTTTAGTTTTCTGCTAAAAAATTTTGGCGAAATTGGTCGACAGGATAACTAAGAAGTACTTTTTTTTTTCTTAAGAACTACTAAAATAATTACAATACTTCTTTTCATGGTTTTAATAAACTATATTGGATTAAAAAAAATAACATTACTAAAAACAGATTGGCCTTCTAGTAAAATCAAATGGTCAAAATATAGCTAATTATAATTAAAAAAGAAATAATAAAAAATATTGGGTACTACTTAGTTATCCTGCCGACCAAAAAACTATCACCAAACTATAAGATTAAAAGCCAATAATAGATGATCGTAAATGTCACATTACACGCGTTTGTTGCGTCATCAAGAGATTTTTAATTCTACGTTTTGTTTGTATTTTTATTAATGTTTTATTAATTTATTTGTTCTTTCATTATTTAACAGAGGTCTGTCCAGACTTTTCTCTCTGGGTCCTGTTTTTTGTGAAATTGTGAGAAGCTTTTTTACATTTGCGAAAAATCTAGTCCTAATTTTGTGAATTAAAAATTATCGTTATATTCAGGCTCTTTTTTCATAAGTGTTGTTGCTCCTCATGCTGATGTTGCTGATCTATTACATAACTTGGTTGTTGCAATTTAATTTTACAGCAATTTATTAAAAATAATATTGTACTAAATATTTTTTTCAGTGACATCTAAGGATGATATGGTTTGTCTTTTCAGATTCAGCGAATTGCAAGTTATCAGAATCGATGTTTATCTTCTTCTTCAAAAGGCCTGTTATTAAGTATGACTAGTAAATTGCAATCTCACCAGCAATCTTTGCCCCATCTACCTGTACCACCTCTCCAATCATCATTAGAGAAATATTTGTTATCTGTTCGCCCTTTATTATCTGAAGAAGAATATCGCCATACAGAAAGTGTAAGTCTTTTTTAAAAAATTCTTAAAATTAATGTGATCTTTTACAGAGTTTATTAATGCTATTTGTCAAACATTTCTGCCAAAAAACGTAATGAACAAGGGTAGGAAATTTTAAGAAAATATTACCAGCCAGCAAGATGCAACAATATGGTTGAAAATTGTTATGACAAAATGCAAGCGACTGCATAAATGGTTAATTACTATCACTACAATATTTTACAACTCTATTTTTTTCTGTAAATGTAACAAATATATACAACAGGGAAAAGTTGAGTATAGGATAGTACTTAGTACCATGTTTACATCGCGGTAATTTGCAAAATATATCTAACTACATGTAATAAAGAAAATAAAGTTTTAACTTGGAAAAGTTGAGTATAGGATAGTACTTAGCGCCATATTTACATCACGGTAATTTGCAAAATACAGTATAACCTCTCAATAATGATTACCCGTTGGACCGGTGAAAAGTGACTGCTCTTCAGAGGTGGGTGTTATTCAGAGGTTTCATTTAAAAAAATCAAAATTGCATAAAATTAAATAGAAATACACACAGTCATTTTAATTAAGCCTCTTTGTTTTAATATAATAAGAAAATCAGTGATTTGCAGTTGCTTTGTTTTTTGCTGCAAATGTCTTTCTACAAAGAAAAAAAATATGACTTGATTTGCTATATAACTCATCATCATTATGATTGAGAAATTTTGGATCTCACGAAGGCTCATCAAATCTTCTGTATATGTGTTAATACTGAAAATGTTGGATGATTCTATTATCTATTTCCTCTTTCATATCTTCTGCCATTTGCTGAATGGAATCAAATGTAGCAGTAACTGCCAAACTTTTGATTAGACATACAAGCAATCTTGCCTTTATGTTAGTTATGCCTGCCGTTCTAAGAATATTATATAAAATTTCCCCATTATTATTAATGTCTTCATTTTCTGTTTGTTCACATATCAAGTAAATTTTGTTTGATCTGCTTCAAATTTCGGTTTGCAAATAAATGTGAAATTGTACCAGGAGCTGTAAAAAAAATTTCTCGTGACTTTTGAGTGGCCGTTGTTCAGAATTCCTTGTTTAGAGGTTCGTACTAATGTTAATGCTATGGAACGAGTTTGGTTCCATCAAACATGTGGCCGGTATCCAGAGGTTGTCGTTGTTTAGTAATGGCCGTTCAAGGAGGTTTCACTGTATATCTAACTACGAGTAATAAAGAAAATAAAGTTTTTTTAATACCTCTGTAGCTTGTAGTTTTCCAAAAACTGCCTAAATACTCACTTCCCCTGTCAGAAAATCCTCTCACCAATCAATGGCAAGTAAAATAATGTCTTTCCCCACCCCTGATAATGAATATTTGAATATTCTTGCATATTTGACTCTTTGCTGTATATTCAGCTGGTCAAACTCTAAACAGATGTTCAGCCAAATATTATTAGATATTTGATTAAATAAATTCCAGAAAATAATAATTTTAAAAAATCAAATTTGCTTCTTCTTTCTTTTATGATTAGCAAGCTTCACCTGCTATGCTAGTCAATTTCTTCAAACAAATCTTGAATCAAACAAAGTATATCTGTGAATTTCAATTTGTATTTTAAAGCAATATAGATCTTTATTATGGAATGTCCTTCCACACTGCTGAAAAAACGATATGAACACTATTGCGCTATTATGTTTTCTAATGTGTCAGACAAAATTTGGGCTGTTAAGGACTAGGGATGCACCAAATGTTCGGTATTTGGCCATTTTACTGAATATTTGGTTTGGCTGAATATCAAACTATTCGGTATGCCAAATATTCATCTTGGTTGAATAGCAAACTATTCGGCCTGCCAAATATTCGGTTTGGCCGAATCGAATACTTAAAAAATCTTTTAAAACATATTTTTAAAAATCTTATATAACTTCTACGTTTAGCTATCAACTTATAAAGATATTCAGAATAATTAGAAACAGAATCATATTTAAATGAAAGGGAATGTTTTTACACTATTTATTTGCTGTTTGTTAAGTATTATTTAAGAAAATTAATCAATCACGAGGATTTTTATAGGAATTATTTATGTACAAATGCAAGTTCCTGAACATTGTCCAGTAAATAATCTGTTTCTAAGATTTTAAGAACAACATTTACAATCTCTGAAAATGATCACCCACTCCAGACACTGATCTAGGATGCATTTAAAAACTTTCTTGCTTAATCAAAGGGAGTATAACAGTTATTCTTGCTGAGTTGCCACCATATAAAATTTGAATAGATTGTATTATTTATTTACTCCAGTCTCTTCCTGACAAACAAATGATATATGACCCTGTACAATTTTTCTTCTAATTATTTTACAATTTCACTGTGATTTTAAGATGTTGGTTTTAGAATTTAAGAAAATTTTATTCATTTGTTTTAATTCGCCATGAAATTTAAAATTTTATTAATTAAAGTTTTATAACTATCCTCTTCTTGAATAACTGAGAGCAGATTTTTTTCAGCATAAAGTTTACTTGAAAAAAGCTCTTGTTTATCAAAATGAAAGTTTCTGTTTTAAATAGTATGTAAAATTGTTTTAAAATTTAACATTTTAATGCCCTTAAACTTTGAAATATTAAAGTATTCGACAAGCCGAATATTCGGTATTCGGCTTAACAGTTACTATTCGGTATTCTGCCGAAATCACTATTCTGTGCATACCTATTAAGGATCAATTCTTTTAATTGATCATTTGCAGTAATATTTAGTATTTAATGATACAACATAGTAAAATCATACCTGAAAAATTATTTAATTACAATGAGAGTCTCAACAAAATTTGCCCTGTAGAACTTAAAAAAAAAACTAATCTTTCATAATCAGGTGAACCTGATTAGCTGGTGTCTTGAATGACTGGAAGTCATTCAAGATGGTTATTGTTAAGATGACTAGATTGTTCAAGAAACAAAAAGTTGAAATGTTGGCTATTCCCATTCTTAAAATACGTTATGCAGATGTTCTTTTCAGCAATTTTTGGATCTTGAACGAAACAAATTAAGGAATTTACATTTATGATTAGGAAAAGGTTTTCTCTAAATTTACTGTTTTTTTCATTTTTTAAATATGTAAAGATAAAGATTCAATTTATTTTACTCATGTACTGTCAAAGCTTGTTCAATTCTTTTATTTAATTATTATTATTATTGATTTATTTTTGAATTTGTGGAAACTGATGTAATTTAGGAGTTTTCTTCGAAACTAGAATATTTGAGCTCCGTTTTTCTGGTCCTGTTGGAATACTTTAACATTAATTCTAAAAATGAGATTGTTAAAAAAACGAGGACATCCGGTTGCTTAGTTATTATTTGAATATTACATATACTTTTTTAAATATTATATTTTATGAAAAGGAAGTTTTTGAAGTTCTTTTTGTACATTTCTGGAGACATTCTGCAAGAAATAATATATAAATATATAATATATAAATTAATAATAATAAAAGTATATCTGGGTTTTACTATTTATCAAATTACACAATTGCTGTATTTTTTATGTTGCCAAGTGATGGATTTATGGTTTAGCTACTGCCCAAGCTATTTTTACTTTTTTATTTAACACAATCTGATTTTTATACAAGTAATATAAAAATTTTGTTTTTAAAGTCAATTCCTACTTAGGTCATCAAAGAAAAATGTAATATAATTCCTTTAGCTAATATTAGTTTTTGTTGCATTAAAATATTTCAATTTGTTGATTTTCTATAAGCAAGTAAACCCTATTGGTTCACAATGGATGTCTATGGGAATTTGGCGAAATATTAGAGATATCACCAAGTTGGCGTCACTTTTGGCGACTCATTTTGGTCACCAAATTTGGTGATATATGGCCAAGTTGGCGACAAACTTGGTGGTATTTGGTGACAGAACAGGGTCCCCCCTATGGTAACCCCCCTTATAGATATGAAGATGCATTAAATGCTGTTCAAAAACCAATGGCCGCCATTTTGTCTCCCATATTAAGCTAAAATTAATTAATTAAAATTTAATTAATGAATTAATATGTGAAAAAACTGTATTAACATCAATTGTCATCCAGTACAAGTTAAAAAAAAAAATATTTCAACTTGATAGGATGAATAATAAGTATATTATTAACGATTGAAAATTTGAACAAGATATATAAATATAGGGAGAGTGTGAACTAATAGTAGGAATTGAATAAAAATAGATTTTTGAAATTAAATTTTAACCCTCTTCCTGATAAACTAGAATAAAAAAAATTAGATTCATTCACAGATGTGTTTCTGATGACAATACAACTTTTTAATGTTTTTATAACTTAATTATAAATTAATTGCTTAATTTTAAGGCATTTTCTCATTAGCCCACCACAGCTGATAAATCACCAAATATTCTCTGTATCTGTAAATTTGTACGATTGTATGCAAGTTGAAACAGCAATGGATCTAAAGATGCACCCATAATTGACTGCCAAAATAGGCCAAATGCCTTTGAAACTGTAACAATGAAACATTTTAAAGGCTAAAAAGTAGAAAATAAATTACAGTAGAACCTCTTTTATCTGAAACTCTCAGTTAACTGATATCCATTCCTTGTGTGCAAGCGGTCCTTTTCGAACTACGAGCACATACTATATGTGCTCGCAGTTATAAATATTTTCGACTCCCTTTCTTAGTTTCTTTGCATTTAACTTGAGCTCCTGTAATCTGCGGAATGGAACGAAGAAAACGAACAAATGAGCAATTCTGAAGCTTTTGAATGTTTTGTAAAAGGTTTGGCATGGCTGGAGAAGCAGAAAGACTGTGATACTAGTTAACTCATAATATTAAAAAACTCCATGATAGAGCTTCAAAGCAAAGGCAATCGAAATGGCGGCAAACAAAACATTTTTTCAAACCCTTGTGATATATATGTAAAAGGTACTTAATTTCAAAATTAAAATTCAGGTAATTTATTCTTGTTTCTATTTTGCTATTGCTTTATTTTTATTAAGCACTTGTTACCATAATAAGAAATATTGCACATATTTCTCTTTCATCTTAAAATTAAAGCATTCTCGTTTATCTGAAAATTTCGATTTTCCAAAAGAGGGTTGGTCCCAATTACTTCAGATAATTGGGGTTCTACTGTATAAATAAAAGTGTAATAATAAAAAATATATACTCTTTTATAAATTAATAATTTAATATTAATTAATTTCCAATTATACATTCAGAAATCAATTTAGAAATCCTAAAAAGATAGGTTACATTTTTTCCCTATTGCCCTATCTTAAAAAAGAAATGCAGCAAAAATTATATTTTAAAAATTAATTTGTATCCTTGCTCTTTCTACCAAGCATAAAAAAAGTAGTGAAATTTTCATAATTGAGTTTGATGTTCACGTTAAATTAATGTTTTGTAACAGAAATTTTTGGGAAAAGACATGAATTGCAGTAAAAAAATTTAGGCGAAATTTTGAAGTTAAACATTGAAGGTTTATAAGATTTTAACTTTTTTGCTTTTATGCTTATTTAAAAAATATTGAAAAAATTTTAGTAGTTCCCAAAATAAGGGCACATCAATGTTAGCTGGCTTTTTATGACTTCAAAAATAATTTTCAAGTATGAATTTATAAAAATCTATGTCTATCACATACAGCTAGATTACAGAAGATTAACTCATTTGCACTTTAAACAATATAATTTTTCCAGCATTTGTTTCTGACTAATATTCCAAAATGAGCATTTCAGTAATAAATAAATAAATAAACTCAAATTTAACTGATATGTATTTGCTAAAATAATCAAAATAAAAAATACTGCTGTAAGTAGCCAAATCTTTGGCAATTTCTTCAGCTATTAATTCTTGGCATGCGACTAATACAAATGTATCACTTTTAATAAGTTTCAAATCTGTATTTGAATATATAATGTATATTTTTCATATAAAATGCTTTCTGGTATTGCTAGCAGGCAATCTAAAAATATATACATTACACGTAAAAAAAGCTATTTGAGTTTTCAATTTAAAAAATGATTCTTTCACTATGTTCTATAATGTGGGAATCCCAAGTTAGATTATCTGGTTACCTTAAATGAGGTATTTTCCCCATTTATTTTATGTAAGCTGTGCTGATATATTTGTAGGTAAATTTTCTGATTTAAGTTGTAATTTATGTGGTTGGAATTTCTTAGTAGTATAAATAAAGCCTTATCTTGCATTTTCTTTGTTATTATTGGAAAATAAAACAGAAAAGAAATTTTCTTTTTATTTCTTAATTTTTCCTTTGATAAAACCTTTCTAATTTTTTTTCTTTCTTTTTAACAAAACTTCAAAAACATTAAAAGTTGCTTTTCTATTTTCAGATTGTTAAAGAGTTTGGTGCACCTGGAGGTTTAGGTGTAAAATTACATTCTGCATTGAAAGAAAAGGCTAAAGTGACAGAAAATTGGGTAATTTTTGCATAATTATTTGATATTGTATGACATTTTGATATTTGTATTTTATTTTTAACTCATGAAAAGTACTAAATTTATTGTCTGTTAAAAAAGAAAACTCATGCGTCAAGCATACATTATGAAGCAATTTCAAACACATTATAAGAGTACTGTAACACTGTAACAAAATTTCACAGTGTAATATGTTGAAAGATAATGTGTAAGTAAACAATTTGGAAGATGCATAATACATTTGTAAACCTAATACAAGCAAATACCCCCCAGTAGCATCGATGCAAGACATTCAGTCTTGAAGAAATTTTGACTGATAGAAAATTCTAGTTTGTATACTTAAATAACAGCAATTTTACCATCAAGTACTTTTAATCACTTTCTTTTATTGTAAGAGATCAATTTTTAGCAATAATACAAGACATAAAATCTTCTTGTCCATTTCCATTTGGTTATTTCTAATACTCAGAAAAAATTTCAGACTTGGACTTTTTACACCCATGTCCAATACTAAGAAAAGTATCTGAATTCTTTTGTGCAGCCCTGTATAACATGTATAGATTTGTATATATACTGTATAGTATTCTAAAATTTACTACAGCTAGGAAACACATGTAGCACACTCTCCCTACAGTAAATGCCGCCAATAAAAGGAAATATACACAGGAGCTTTTTTGCAGCCTTGTGTAGGATCTATAAAATTTATATATACTAACAAGAAAGGTCTCCAAATGGGCACACACTGAAAAATCTGAAAAAATTGTAGAATGTTCATCTCATAGAGATAGATATGTTTATAAAAAAAATTTCAGTGGATGCTCGATAGAGTGTCCATAAAAAAATAATTAAAGTTTCATTATTTGGCGATTTATCACCGCTTGGAGATGGAATAAAATTTCAAAAAATACTTTTATATGCCAAATACTCTTTAAGGTAAAAATGTTTTATGATGAACTTGATTAAATAATTTTAGTTTTGTCAGTTTTAGTTTGTTTTAACTATAGTTTTGTCATATATACATTTTTATGAAAGTTAAATATGAAATTTTATGAATTAGAACAAAATTTAAATTAATTAAAATTGTTTCAATCTCAGAATTAAGTCCAATTCAGCACTGTCAATTCAATTTTGTTGCTATGGAAACAAAAACTTTTCCGATATTGAAATGTATAACTGCAGTATTGTTCATCTGGCCTTTATTGTGGAATACGCTTAAATACATGAAAATATTTTCTAGATATGAAATTATTTTAACAGTGATAAAATTGAATAACTGCAGCAACAAGCAACATAAATATGTAATGCAAAAAAAATATATACATTAAATTCTTTCATTGTTTAAGTTTAAATTCATGAAATACTATTTACATGCATTCTAAAAATCAATTAACAAGCAATTTTCAGATGCATTAAAATTAAAATCATTTGCTTTTGGTGAGGAAAAGTGCTGTTTGCCAAATCGCGTGACGTTTTTGTCTTTTCGCGCCAAATACTGTAAAATATTTTATTTTTTTACTGACTTTCTATTGTAATTCTGCTGCTAAATTTGTCTAATCCTTTATTACATATATAAGTAGTTTAATTAGTTTTTTTTTCAAAATATTCTGAGTATGTCCAGTAAGGAGACCTTTCTTGTAAGTAATATGCAAAAAAAGAGTTAATTTTTAAAACGTGTACCAAAACTGAAAACACACTCCCAGCAGTTGTTATTCAGTTGTTATTGATAGACATTTCTGTAACCGAATTGTTTTGTGTGTCCTTGTAAATGAATGATGAATGCTATGCACACCTTATGCTATACAGGGTCATTCATAATTCCCACCGGGGTTTCGAAACGTTATAGTAAAAAAACGAAGACGAATATGAAAAAAAGAAACATATGAAATTATTCAGAAACTATTCAAGTTTTTCTTACATACATTACAGGTGTTCTATGTGTGAACCCTTGGTCACACGTCATACATCAATGCGATAGTCCAGTTCCTGCCATACTCTACTCAACATGGTACTGTCTATGTTATTGATAGCACGTGTTATCCTTTCACGCAGGTCAGCTAAATCATGTGGCATAGGTTGTACAAAAACCTGGTCTTTCACATACCTCCCACAAGAAAAGGTCACACGGTGTTAAATCCAGTGACCGTGGAGGCCACTTTAGAAGAGGTACGTCATCTTCAGAAGCTCGTCCAATCCATTGATGAGGTAAGTGTGTGTTCAGGTATTCACGCACATCACACAAAAAATGGGGAGGAGCACCGTCTTGTTGAAATACGAAATCATCCTCATGTTCCTCTAACTGCGGCATTAGCCACAGCTGCAACATTATCCAGGTACACTACACCGGTAATGGTCTTCTCTGTAAAAAAGAATGGCCCATAAACATGTGAGGAGGACATAGCGCAAAACACGTTAACTTTTGGGGAATCCCGATAGTGTTCCACTACAGAATGGGGATTTCCAGTGTCCCAAATGCGTACGTTGTGGCGGTTGACAGTGCCACACATGTGAAATGTGCTTTCATCACTAAAAATCAATTTCGACATTAGTGTTTCACGTTCATGGACATCAATGCAAAACGTGAAACGAGAAATGCAATTTGCTGGAGTCAACGCTTGCACCAGTCCTAATCTGTACGGCTTCAAACAAAGACGTTTTCGCAGAATTCGCCACACTGTTGGTTGAGAGATCCCCAATTCTTGGCTTCCGCTAGCGGTTGATTTCGTCGGGCTCCTTAAAAACGTTTCCCGTAAACGATCTACGGTGTCCGCAGATGGACCAGGCCGACCACTTCATTTCCTGTCACATAGGCATCCCGTTTCTTTAAATTTCCGGTAC
This sequence comes from Maratus speciosus, assembly GCA_963932465.1. NCBI lineage: Eukaryota > Metazoa > Arthropoda > Arachnida > Araneae > Salticidae > Maratus > Maratus speciosus. The sequence continues at coordinate 59,332,868 of OZ010798.1, forward strand.
CACACATGAATTGTTTTGTCAGTTGGTCCCTGTTTTCGATATTTATTACAAAAGGCCCGTTGAACTGACACCACTGATTCAGATTTTGCAAACTCAAACACACAGAAAGCTTTCTCTTCGCCTGTAAATGCCATTTTTCTTTACTACAACTGACTTCAATACAGATGTTACTGCCATCTACCGGAAACTAATTAAATTAAAACTTGAATAGTTTCGGAATAATTTCATATGTTTCTTTTTTTCATATTCGTCTTCGTTTTTTTACTATAACGTTTCGAAACCCCGGAGGTAATTATGAATGACCCTGTATTAAGCATCTTGTAACACAGCTCAGTAATATACCAATTTTAATATGTTTGAAATAGAGTAACATTATTCAAATATTTTGCTAGTGATTTCCCCCAATAGACCATAATGATTCAATAATCCGATATTGAAATGTATAACTGCAGTATTGTTCATCTGGCCTTTATTTTGGAATACGCTTAAATATATGAAAATATATTTTATATATGAAATTATTTTAACAGTGATAAAATTGAATAACTGCAGCAACAAGTTCAAGTGTCATTCTTTTGAGTATCCCTGTAAATGAACTATAAATGCTATACACTTTATTTTTAACACCCTACAAGCCATAGTAAGCCTGAATCGCATATATCAGTTGCATGGCAAACCGAGTATAGTTATGCAAGTTAGAGAATGAACAGGCATCAGATGTACAACAGATAGACAAACCAAATTCATAAACACTTTCCAACTATGTTAGAAAGTGTTTAAAAAAAAATAAAGAAATAATCAAAAGTTCATTAAATTGCATTAAAAGTATTGCAATAAATTTTCTTAAGAAAATATTCACTGAATTATTGCTTTATTTCTATCTCATAAAATAGTGAAAAATGTGTGTAATTATCTAGTTTTATGTAATTTGACTGAGCAATATTAATTAGATTAGATATTGATTCAATATTGATACATGCAAATTATTATTATTAATGTTATTTATGATGATAGTAATGAATGTAGTTACAGTTTATGTTAACACCACCATTTCCTCCTAAAAGATTGAAGTAATGTGTTGTGCTTTATGATGTGCTCATAGTATTAGTGAAATAATTTTGATATTTTTTGCCAAGTATAGTGAATCCCTATGGCATTTTATTACCTTAGAATGACGAGGTTCTAACTGCTTGGACCTCTCTATTGAAAAAACAAAAACTAGATGAAAGTTTCATTTTCCCATAACTAACATTGTAGTTAGAACATTTTACAAGTATCTTTTTAAAAATTTGAAAGGAGCAAAAAACATTCCCTAAAATCAGGATTACTCTGAAATTACCAAACTGTTTTTTAAAAGTTTTTTGCTGTAGAATAATAGATGGACAGAATTTATAGATAACATTTTATCTGTTTTTCACAAGGAGGAGGTTGAAATGAAGATTTTCTCTTTTAATTAATAGTGCTTTTAATAGTATAAGCAATGCAATTTTCATTTCATGTTAATAAACATATAAAGTACATTCTAATATTTTTTCTACTGGCAAATTCTTTTTCTATACATCCACAGCCACGGGCCTTGCGATATTACTTACCTGTCTCCATTGTCAAGCATGTTGTGGTGTATTTTCACCTGTGACTTTTTTTATGCATTTGCAAGCTTTTAATTTTAAAAAATCATATCGCCTTAACTATATAAAATATTGTTGTGCAAATTATATTTCAAAGTTAAAAAAGAATCAAAAAATTAAAATTTATTAAAAAAGGTGACCTTCTTAGGTACTAAAATAGAAAAAGAACTTCAAACAAAAAGTGAGGATAGACAAGGAATATCCCACAGCTTCTGTATGTTTATAAACATTGACTTTGCATAGGTTTAAGAACCAGATAGATTATTTTTCTGTATACCCATCCTTAACCCTTTAATTCTGATATTTCTAACCCCTTGAGGGGCAAGTAATTGTGTTTCTGTAATGTCAAATTTACACCGGAATCTGCAAAAAGATTTATTGCAAAATAAGGGAAAGCAATTTTACGACTTTTTTCCACCAAAGTTAGAAAAGTAAAATTTAATAAAATTTTTCTGGTGCAAATCTTCATTAATCGTAGATGGGATAAAATATATCCCACTGCCTCTCAAGAGGTTAAAGGATTGTAAATCGCTTTAAGAAACTTAGACTTCATTCTTGTTTCTCAGATAGCAAGTTTTTGTCCCATTTCAATTAGAGAATAAATAAAATTTCCATTTTGAGCTTTTAGGCTCAGCCAAAAGGCATATAAAAATCAAGCTCTATGTCTTATCGCTAATGCTTACCCATTACCCATTAAGACTTAAAGCACACACTTTTATTTTATGTAAAATGAGGTATTCGCATCCGCTTAAGAATTCCACATTTACAATCCACTCTAAAACATCTACAGGTATAAGACGTTACTAACACAAAATAATACACAAATGCAGCAAAAAGATACTCAACAAAAAAAAACGGCTATCTAATGAGTCATAGGCATTCATTTGTTTGTAACATTAATATAGACGATTTCAGTCGTGACGTTTTGGTTTAAAACTGATTCCACTGACGCAGCGCCTATAGTGCCAATGGGGAAGAAACTTCTCATCCACGGAATATTTCTGCTATTGAGTTTGTTTTCATATAATCTTTCTTTAATAAAATGCTTATGTTTTCAACAAAACATTTTTCTTTTATTTTGTGCCTGGTAGCAGAAAGTTCCTGACGGGTGACGTGCGTCGCAGATTTTCTTTCCCCTTTTGCAGATTTTTTTTTTTCCATTGGATCTTTTTCCAACTTTATATTATGTTTAGTTCTTTATTATTTATTACTAAAACTTAAGATTATTATTAATAAAAATGAGTAAAATGCTTAAAAATATTAAAAGTAAATGATTAATTAATTAAAGGTTCATTTGTAACATTTTACCTGCAGATTATTTTCAGTCCCTAAAAGATCTGTCGCAGACACTTGGAGAATTTTCTGCTATTGGGATTTTGTGTGTGTAAATAATGGGTTTGCAATAGTAGTAAAAATAAAAATAAGCTAAAAATCTTATCTTTAAAAAAAAATTGAGTTTTTTTTTTTTTTTTTTTTTCAAAAATAATAAAATGTTTATTTTCAATGCAAACATTTAGATAAGAATTTAAGGGAAAATAGTTATATACATGTTGTGTTAAAAAATATATGTATATTGAATTATCTTGATGAATAAGTGGCATTTATCGTTATCATTTACTTCCCCTCTCCCTTTTTTAAACTTATATATTATATAATATTTGCTAATTTTCATCACCAAATTCGAATTATATTATCATAATGTAAATAAATTTACCATGATTATGTATATTATTATAGTTATACTCAAATGTATCATGTATATTTTAATTTTCACAGTTCAAATCCATAAATATTTAAGTGGATATTTAATTTCGTATCAGATTATTTTATTTAACTATATACCCACCAAAAATGCATAAAACCCAATAAAATGCTGCATAGATTACAATATTAATATAAAGCAAGCAAGTAATAATCGGCGATAAAAATTAGTGAAGTACTGACAGTTTCCTGTTACCCGTAGTAAAAGTGAAAAAATAATGTTTCAATTTGATATGCTGACAAAATTCTGTCAGTCATATTTAAGATTTTAAAAAGTTTTGAAAAAAAAATTGTTAATTCCTTAATAATAAAAAGACTCAAAATTCCCATGATTTCCAACGACATATTCCAGCAATCAATTTCGAGAGAATCGTCTGCCGCGAAAGCAATACAATCATATTAAAGAATAGATGTTAAAAGTATAGAGTAGAGCATAAAGAAATTTCTCATACATAGGTAAGTTTCGGAAGTTTGTTAGCAGGGTTAGAAATTAGCAGTCGTTAGTCGTCAAATGCAACTAAATTATTGGATTTGACGACCACAAAATTATGCCTTGTTGTCAAATTTGATGCCTAGCTTTCTTTCACTTTAACCTTTTATCTACTGACAGTACTTATAAGTACCATTAAAATAACTTGTTATAAAATTCATTTAATACATTGATTATTTGTAATACAGTTTAGAATGAGTTATAGATACATTACTTTATCTTGTTCCGAAAGCATTATGGGTTACACAAAACAAAAGTATTTTTAAAAGGATGATTTCTTTTGCCTTTGCATCTTTCAGCTTTCTTGGCGTTGGGGGGGGGGGGGGGGGGATTTTCAATTCGGAAATATTTTTATATTTCTATTGTAAGAGCATTATACTTGTACATTTCCTAATTCTACAAAATATTAAGAAAAAAATTAAAATTAAAGATTTGAGTGGGGTTATAAACATTGCACAAAATTCCTATAAATTCAAATTTAATTAATCCTTCTAAAATTTATTAAATGATTATGGAAATCTTCTAATGTAGTTAAAGAATTCACAAAAAAATGCTTTAAAAGATAAAATTTTCATGAATTCATGATTCAGTACATAAAGGGTTAATTTTTGTTTAACAAACACTCTTCTTCTTCTTCATACCCTAGCATAAGTTTTTCTCACCGTCACAAGCACTTCAAAAGCACCTATTCTTGATAAAATAAGATACTGTATCTAGAATGTTATAAAATTTCACCACTATCCCCTTAAAAAAATTTAAAATTATTCAGGATTTGTGAATATTTTAAACTGCCACACCAAATTTTTATCCAAAGGTTCTTTTATTTGCTATTTTTTTATTTTCTGTTATATACTTTAAGTTGCAGGATTTTTTTTAAAAACTAGGCTTATATCTGGTTGTATCTAAAAGTTCAAATTTTCTTTCAGTAATTGCTTGATAATCTGTTTTGTATGTATATTAGCTTTACAAAAAGATTAAGCTAAACATCTTTCTAGAATCTATTGTTGTTTAATCAATTTTCACACTTTTATAGGAAGCCAATTTTTATTTTGTTTTGGTGATTATCACAGAGATAAAGTGTTTGATATGTACATGTACAGCCCACCCCATGCCTTTAACACATAAAAATAGAAGTAATATTGTTAACATGGTTGTGAAAAGAAATGAGAAAACATGATATATCATAAAATTGCAGGCGTCATTTGACGCCTTACTTACAGTTCCTATTTTCTAACCCTGCTTGTTAGGTGTTCCCCCTTGTCACTAGTGACGTTAGTTAATGGTGCCATTATAGATTTTTCTGTAACTGTCCTATCTTGTATGTTTATATATGATCTATTATTGCTGTTAAGTCATACTGCTTGGCGATAGATTTGTTTGCCATAAATAGTCTATGAAAAAGTAAACAAGTACTACCACTTATTCATATTTAGAAAATATAGTCATTTGTGTCTGTGTACTTTTTAATTCATTATAAATGATTCATAGGAAAATTTACAAAATAAACGTATATTTAAAAAATAAAGTCTGTGTATGTGTGCATGCATTGACATGTATGCATGTTAGTGCATACGATTTAACAAGTTTTTACTGAAAGTTTTTGGTCAAAAATATATTTGCTTGCAGAAAGTTTCTAACTTCCTATTGTATATTTATCTAATTACAGCAATTTCTTGTCATCTTTCATTAGCTAAATATGATTTATTTTTATTTAACTGTATTCCAAGTTCATTTTGTAATAATCTCCTATGCATGTTAATTTTATGGTACTTTTCCTGTATAGAAAGAGGCCTTGGCATTCTTATAAAAGCTTGGTGCAATTCAGCCTTCAGAAAGTGAGATTTGTTGCCAAATGATATAAACAGCTATATGAAGACAAACTTAATGAACTTTTATGTTTGTTTATATATAAATTTATATATATATATAAATATTTTATTTAAATATATATTATTATTGTTTTTATGTACAGTTTGCTTCTGTTTATATGTAAAAATAGATAAATGGATTCTCTATATTAAATAAATTGTACATTTAAAAAAAAGTGCTTGTGTATATGAAATAGTGAATAGGTTCTCAGAAAAGATGTTGCCAAATTTTCTTTTTTCGTCAAGGCCATTTTCTCTATCTTGCCAAGGTTCTTATACTGGAAAAGTACCAATTTTACTTTGTTTATAAACTTAATTTATTCTTATGTTATTTGACTGTTTTAGTTCAAGATTACATGATTTAGATTTTGAAATGAAACTAACATAGGTCATCAAAGATATAATTTAATACTATGTCTGTTGTTATAAGTTTTAACTTGGGTATTTTGTTTGAACTTATCATTGTATTTTTATTGTAGCTAGATGAGTGGTGGCTGAACTCTGCATACATGGAATTCCGTATGCCAGTTGTTTTATATTCTAGTCCTGGTTTAGTTTTTCCCATCAAACAATTTGACAGTGTTGATAGACAATTAAGGTTAGTGTTAGATTTCATTTTGTTTATCAAACATATTTATTGAACTTTTATTATTATTCATATAGATGATAATTTCATATAAAATTACAGCAAATTATAATTTCCACAAGTACCATTTTGTTTTAAAATCCTTTTCTAAAAATTATCTCTCTGAAATTTGCTGTTAAAATGTTTCATGCTCTTTGAACTGTTGAATTGGGTATTTGAAAAGGAGGAGGAGGGGGGGGGGGGAGAGCTTGTTTTGGTGATTGACTGTTTTATTGAATTTGTAAGTTTTATATGATGTTTCTGCAGTTTATATGTTGACACTAGGCACTTAAAATAAAAGAAAATAAATAAAAGCTGCCTTTTCTTGATTAAAAAATTCTATTATATATAAAATGAAAAACCTTCATAAAATATATAATATGATTTTTAAAAAGTTCACAGTTTTACTTAAAAGGTGATTAAAATAACGAAAGAGATGTTACAAGTTAAAAATATACATTTTATTTGAAACTTCTTAGTACTTTCAAGCTTTTCCAAGCTCTTCATCAAAGAATATTTTAATAATTATTGTTCATTTATACAAATATGTCACTTCATTTTGAAAATGAGAGAGCCAATAATAATTAGAGTTGAAAGTAGAAGTAGCTGTTTGGATTTAACTTAATTAATTGGATTAAGTTTAATCTATGAAACTGCTATTTCTACTTTCAACTCTAATTATTATTGGCTCTCGCATTTTTAAAATGAAGTGACATATTTGTATAAATAAACAACAATTAGTTATTAAAATATTCTGTGATGAAGAGCTTGGAAAAGCTTGAAAGTACTAAGAAGTTTTAAATAAAATGTATATTTTTAACTTGTAACATCTCTTTCATTATTTTAATCACCTTTTATTCATTTTGTGTCTGTCCATTACCATAACTTAACACGATCTTAATTACAATGAAATTTTATGGTCATGAAAACAAGGATCAGAACATCTTCTTGTTGAAGTATCAGAGGCAACTTAATAATATGCTACTATGAAAATAAGAAAACATCTTGATGACCATTTATTAATGTGTAACATTTGTAACAAGAAATATAAATGCTAATTATTACAAGATACTGCAACAGAATAGAAGAGATCAATTTAATGATCTATATATTTAAAAGACAAGGCTGTTTTTTTAGTCATCTGGCCTGAGCTTTCTACCGAACCGATTTTGATAATCATTTTTGGCACTTTTTGGTTAGCCAGGCGCCAGTGTTATATATACTTATATGTACACATATATATATATATATATATATGCACACACATATATGTATATATATATATATATATGTACTCACACGTGTATATATATATATATATATATATATATATATATGTACATATATGTGTATATATATGTAAATATGTATGTATATATAACTCTGGCACCCGGCAAACCAAAAAGTACCTCATTTTTTTTAATGAAAGAAGTTTATTTATGGATGTGCCCGCAATTACTATTTTAAAAAAATAATCCTATTTTTATATCTTAATTTAAAAAGTCCTCTATGAAATTTCTTTACATTGGTGGCGATCGTGTTACTTCTATTGTTGGTGAGAAAAGGGAAACAATGGAAATTATATTATTACGGATGCTATTTTCGTATTAGAATTAAAAGTAACTTTTTAAAAACTTTTGAACAGAAAATGATGTCATGATTTAAAGTAACGCATTTTTACTCATAAAACTGTTACATTTCAATATTTTTTTCATTCTGCTGATACTGAGATTGAAACTCTCATTTCAGAATAAAAACAAAAATGAGTATTTTCTTTGATAAAATTGCGAATGTTTGACTGTAACTAGCAAACGTGACATTAAGCTTGGGAATATATTTATTGGTAATCTATTGCACATTGAAATATTTTTAAAATAGTGAATATGAATATGAAAAGTGTGCGTGTAAATTGTGAAAAAGGTGTTATTTTTAGATTTTGTTGAGAACAAAAATTATAATTGTGTCATAGTGGCGCAATTTTCCTTGATTTTTCATTATGTAACACCAAAGATCAAAGCCTCAATTAATAACTTCATAATTTTATTACATTAATTGCATGTTACTGATTACATATAAGAATGAAATTTACATTTTACATTAATTTGAAAAGTTGAAATCAAACTTTAATTAAAAATATAATAATATTTGCTTTAAGTTTTAGGTAGCCAATATAATACTGATTAATTATTTTTGTTATTTTTTTTTATAAATTCAGTTAATGAGTTCTTTTAAACATTTTCATTCATTGAATTCGACATGTTTTGACTCATCATTTATTAAGCTGTAATTTTATTTTTCCAACTTTGCAGCAAGAAATGAAATTACTAATTATAGCTAAGTGCTGCAAAAATAATTGAAGAAGTCAAATTAATAATCACTTATCAGGCTGTAATTTTATCATTTTTAATTTTCAGAAAAAAATGAATTATTAATCATAACAATATACTGTCTAAGTAACGGATGAAATGAAGCTTGTACCATATATTAATGAGTTTAAGCTTAAAAAAGAAATTATTTTTCTTTGAATAAATTTGTCATTTTCAAATTACATGCTTTTCTTCTAGTTTAAGGTATCCTATACATTTCCCACTAATTTGGCAAATGCATTTCTATACATTTCCCACTTTGGCACTATTTTTTTTCTTTTTATTAAAATAAAAATGAGTATAATATGATTTTCAAATAAATTAGTATATAAAAAGGCAGTTTTGTTTGTTAAATAGATTATTTTGTTACAATTTCTTTTTAACTTTTACATTTTTAAGGAAAAATAAGATACTGAAAATATCCTCATGCCAAAAATAATGACAGCTTACCATTTATTTTCCTTAATTAATGTATTTTTATTTATCATTAATGTAAAGAACTATAATTTAAGCTATAATATAGGTGTAAATTAGCGGTCGCCACTCGCCACGTGGCGATTAAAGTTGTAAAAGTGGCGATTAAAATATCGGCCATCGATCGCCACTATAGTCGCCACTCGCCAAGTGGCGATAAAAAAATCTGTTATCGATCACCAACTGAAATACAACTTTTTTCATGGAAATATGCATCTCTACTTTGATTACATCTAATTAGCAAACTGATTAATTCTTTTTCCTACCGGATGCAAGCAGATTGCAGCGATTTAGCTGTATTTTCAATATTTCAGTTTTTCGCCATGCTCACTCTTCAGTTGGATTATTTTTTCAAGAAATATAGTTTTATGCAAAATATATTCATCAGCTTTGATTCCTCATGTATTTCAAATAATTTATTCCTTTTTTTTTTTCACTGGATGCAAATGCAAGTGGATTTTAACCCTTTCAGGTCTGGTTTACTACTAATAGTACATGTCTTTTCATCAAGTATTATTTTGTCTTAAAAATTACTTTTGTTACTATCTACACATAGTAATGATAGTATATGGCTATGCTTTTCTTATTATGAGTTCATTTATGTTTGGACATTTAGTAATTTATTTTATACATATATTTCACTCTTTAAATTTAAAATATAGGTTACTTTTCTAAACGAATCGTGTGGTAAAACACAAAAATCATTATAAAGTTGTAATATCTGTTAAACCCTCTTGTAATATGAGATTTTCCAAACGTCTCCAAACACTCTTAACCTATTATATCAGTAAATCTATTTTGATAGCTACGATTAAGATTATTAAAATAAAAGTAATTTTGTTCTCAAAATTGAAAAAAAAATTGGGCCCTAAAGGGTAAGGACATTACAATATCTTCAATGTGTTTGATCAGTTAGATTATTTTTCTGCAAGAGATACTGTTTAATCCTGTGAAATACACTCACCAGTTTAGATTTCAACTGTATGTAATGTATACGGTATGTTAATAACACATTTAATTATTAAATAAAATCAAAATAGCATTTTATTGTTTTGTTTGAATTTTTTTTTTTTTTTTTTTTTTTTTTTTGTATACACCTAGTTGTTAGAATTTTGATTTAGTTACTAACTTTTTATGTAAAGAAAGTAACAGTAATCTGATTGATAATTGTGTTTATGAACATTTACAAATAATCCAAAAATATATTCTAAAAAAAATTAATATGATAACAATTTTGTAGTTTTAAAGTAATTTTCTTGAATTTCAACTGTGTCCCTATTCTTATCATGAATAGTTGGCTGGTATAAAACTCTGATTTATAGAAAATATGTATATATACAACGATTATAGTTTATCTAGATGCCAAGAAAGTTTGAAACATTATAGTGGCCACTAACTTTAAAAAGTGGCCACTAATGAAACTGAGTCTACCGGCCACTGGCTACTAACTCAATTTCCCAGTTTTCACCTATAAGCTATAAAATAAAAATTTCTATAGATATGCCGATTCAAATTTCACTATGAAGATTTTTCATACATATATGCTAATTTATAAAAATAGCTGTAAAATTTCATTAAATCCTGAGATATTTAAACCAGTAGTTCATTACATTCATAACGTCACATAAATAGTAGGCAATTTGTCTTATATAAATATAATGATAGATTTTGCTGATAGAACATCTTTCATAACTGATTGCTCAAGTAGAATAAAATGGTTGGGCTAATGTTGGCTAATTGTTACAGATAATTTCAACCAATAGTCCATTATATTCACAACGTAGCTTAAATAATAGACAATTTGTCTTATATAAATATAATGATAGTTTTTGCTGATAGAACATCTTTCGTAACTGATTGCTCAAGTAGAACAAAATGTTTGGGCCAGTGTTTGATAATTGTTGTCCCACATTGTCTTGCAGTAGGAAAGTCATCCTTGCCATACCATTGGCCAATGAACATTTGCCAACAAAGGCCTAACAGTGGTCTAAGCATTCAGAATCCTTCTTAGATATGCTCCAAATTGGAGCGACTTCTGTACCTATCATTTCCTAGTGGTTTCCACAAACTGCCAACAATGGGTCAACACTGCTACTTGGGTGTTCATGAAAATCATGTTTTTCAGAAAACACATTTAAGTTTTTATTTCTGAAAATCTATTAGATATACTCACCTCAGATTCTTATAATTCTTCCGAATTATATGCGTACCTTCATTAATCTTAAAGTTGAAAAATCTTTTTCTTGAAGCTCTTTAAACAGCAATTTCCATTTACTTAAATACACATTTCCATTTTAATTCAATGAACAGTGGGGAAAAAAATTTCTCTTGAATCTGTGAAATTTGTTTTTTTTTATATTTAAGTTTTCCTCTTAACAGCCATTATTTGTCATGTATTTTTATATTATAACTATTTTTTTTTCTATATTTTTACTACAACTGATTAAGTACAATAAATTTGACCACATAAAAGTTTTGGAAACTGATTTGTTATCTCGTGCCTAACACAAACGTTGGTGTCTCATTCCTTCTGAAATTCCCTAAAATCTGATTAGGGAAAAATAAATTTTTTTTTCTTTGAAAGAGAGAGAAGGGTAACAACAATTTTCGGTACTTGTTAGTTATCCCGTTGACCAAATTACTGTCGCCAAATTGTAAGATTAAATGCCAATAATGGTTGATCGTAAATGTCACATTCACTTGAAAACACGTGTTTACGTCATCGAATGATTTTTTTTCGACGTTTTATTTGTATTTTTATTAATGTTATACTAATTTGTTTTTTCTTTATTTAAAATAAAAATTATGTCAATTTGTATAATTTGGCAAGTGGTTTGGCGATTTATATAATTTGGCGAAATTGGTCGACGGGATAACTAACAAGTACCCAATTTTCTAATAGCTTTTCAGTAATACAATAAAACTTGCTAAAATGAAACTGGAAGAGACCGGGAGAAAAAAAAAAAAAAAATTCAGGCAGTTTCGTATCTGTTATAGTACTTTCTTCATAGCCAGATCTCAACAGGTGCAGATGTCTGGTTGCCACTTAGTTAATGGCAAAAATATTTTAACAGGAAACTCTATTTCTATTAATTTTCAAAAATAATTCCTTAACTGAGTTGTAGAATTAAAGTAATCCATAATATATCATTACTATACAAGTAATTGTTCTTCCTTAGTGAATTCATAAAAACTCATGAAAATCCACACTTAAAGGATGATTTTTGCCTGCAACTAGTGATTTTCAAGGCTATCGGATTTTTTTCTTATTTGTGGAGTCTTATCTGTTATGATGTAATTTTTCGTTTAAAGCAGATCTCTTTTATTCATAGATTCTGTTTTCATAGACTATGCTGTATTTGGGAAATATGTCTAATAATTCTGTATTCTGTATTTTTTTTACCATCACTCAGTCTTGCACAGCTTATTACTTTATCTTGATGAATATAATTATGTGTGTTGAATTACTTCTGTATTTAAAATTTATTACTATATTCAGAAGCTTTTTTCTATAAGAATGGGTAATATTTGTGATAAAACATGTTGCTAACAGAAAAAAGGAAAAAAAAAAAAAAAAAAAAAAAAGAAAGATTTAATCACCTTAAACAATGCTAATCCTATAAATCTTAAAATACAGTATTCTACTTATTTTATTAAAAGATTTTTACGTAAATCGTTATTATAATTTTTATGTATAGTAATCTAGATTATTTCTAGCTACTTGTAATTTAAAAAATTCACATTCAAAATAATGTAGCAAAACTTTTTTCTGTCTGAAATAAAATTCTTACACCTTGTTTTCCTTAGGTATGCTGCTCGTCTAGTCGCCGGAGCTTTGGATTATAAGCAACTAATTGATACGTAAGTTATGTGTTTACACTTATAAGCTTTTACTTTTGAACTGTACACTTTACAATTTTTGTGTTATAATTGTAACTATATGTAAAATCTTCATGAATTGAGAACAATTGATATATTATTAATTAATATATTGAACTAATCATTAATGTCAGAGTTTCCCCTAGACAGTTTCAGGGGATGCTGCGCCCTTCCTGCCCTTTGATTTACAAAATAGCACCCTTCTTTCCTCCCATCCAAAAAATTAGCACCCTTCTTGCCCCTTATCCATAAAATTAGCCCTTACTTTCTTTTGTTTTTTAAAAAAATGTTTGCATAGTAAAAACTTCCTCATTGTAGTCTTTAAAAAGAGTCCCCTGAATTTTAAATATTAAAAGTGGCTTTAAAAAAATGCCCTCAAAAACAAAAAAGTTCACTTTAAAATCTAAAAAGTGCCCTTAAGTATATAAAAAAAGCATCTTTTTTCCCACCATCAGCACCCTGCCCCTGTTTAAACCTGGGAAAAACTCTGTCAATGTTTTTTAAATATTGATTAGAAGCAGTTTTCTACTGTTAGACAAATAATTTTTCAGATCTAGACTGAATGATATGTCTAAAGATATGCTGTATTATCTTGATTTTTATATTTTGTTAGGATTTTGTGTAGTCTAGTTTAGATTTTTTTTTTTTTTTTTTTTTTTTTAAGTGCACTTAAGGTAAAAGGAATAAGATGTAAATTATTTCTAATGCTTAATAGTGATTTTTAATGAATGTACAGTACAATAGAACCTCAAAAATCCAGCATTGTCGGGACTGAGACTAAGCCGGATTTTTGAAAATTCCTGATTTCTGAAGGAATATTGAAAGTATTTCTGATATTAATAACGGTGCTTTTATTCATAAACAAGTGATAATTATATGACAAGAAAAAGGAGAAAAATAAATATTTAAATAAATCTTACTTTAATTGATATTTTCTATGTTACAAATAATAATTTAAAAAAAATCTTATAAATTGTAAAGTCATTTCCTTCTCATGTAACATTTAATTTTATTTGCTTAATCTTTTTTGGCCGTTCTTTAACAAGATTTTCTTGCATTTTATACAGGTAAAGAATACCTATTTTGGAAATACAGTCTTGTTTCTCTAAAGGGGATATTAATTGTCAAATTTATGCATTTTTCCAGTGATACATTTCTTCTGTCGGTTCACCGTTCTCGTCTCCTGAGCTGCTACTAGCATTATTGGCAGTTTTATTGCGACCCTATAGTCCCAGCTCTGAGTTTTCTTGGACTTTCTGTTGTTCAAGGAACTGATTGGGTCTGACATATGAAGAAATCACACATCCTTCTTAGTCAATTACAGTAGGACCTCGTTATCCTGACACCCGGGTTTCATGTCACTCCGCTTATCACATCAGTTTTTCAAAGTCCCGATTTTCTATATATGATTTCGATGTAAATAAACTCCGGATTTTACGTTGTTGAATAATTTTCCACTTCGGATATCCCGACAGTTTAAAAAAATTGTCCATTTTTCACAATCCATCATATAAGCATGGAAATTAAGCGCTAAGAAATAGCCAAACTTTTCATAAAAGTGTCTAAAATACCCATTGAGATAAATGAGAAATTTTACTTTGAGAAATCCTTTATCTGAATAAATAAACCGACACACTGTGAATAACCCACTTAAGCTCCAGATAGATGTATCAGTCAAGTCGCGTTCTTTTTGTTATAGTCAGGCGGCGCTTTCTTGTAGTTACATGAGATATTTTATCCGACTAAAACCGAAGCATTGCATTGCACAGAAACGATCAGAAACTATCTAACATCCATTTCTGAAACAATGAATATTGATTACATTTTCTTGTATAATATCGAAAAAAGAATTGTAGAATGCACATCTAGGAATAAGCAAACCGTAATTCATCCATATTGCATGTAACAATACAAAAACAAGTTATCATAAATCTGATTTTTATTCTTTTCAATTTTATTTTTATGTTTATTTTGTTTAATAATAATGTTTTATTACTTAAAACCGCAAGAACAGTTATGAATTTAAAATTGTCTTAAATTAATTAAAAATAAAGCTTTTTTTAAACACATTTTTCTCCAACTCTGGTTACTGCGACACTCTGCTTATGACGACACTTTTTTCAGGTCATTAGAGTGTCGGGATAACGAGATTCGACTGTATTTATTTTTCAGTCTTTTCCTTTCAAACTCGAAGTTTTTAATTTGTAAACAATTGCTATTTATCTTTCTCCAGTAAGTTTGAAGGTTAAAAAAAAAAAGCAGAGGGAAAAAATGACTTTGATGCTGGATTTTTGAGGTCTTACTGTATTGATTATTTACACTCTCATTTATTTAACTTGGTTCATGTATGTAAAGATGGGATTTTGTTGTTTGTTTTTCTCTAGCTCCCTGATAAGCTAGAGTTATAGAAAATTACGTTTCCAATCACAATATTTTTATATTTTTAGAATTTTACTGTTAGCCTGATGCAGGTGATAAATCGGCAAATATCTGTTATATTACAACTGTATACGATTTGCAGCAGCAATGGAGTTAATCAGTAGCGCCAACTTTTTAAAAATATTGGGTGGGCTTAAAATTTTTTGAGTAAAATAACACATATGATTTTTTCCCTTAGTGAATGTGTGTGGGCAGAGAGAGAGGACAGGAGTGAATGACTTAACCCTTAAATACCGTGTGTTGCCTTTCGGCAACATGCCCAATTTAGGCTTATATTACAATAATAATGAAGCTATAATGCCTAATGTTGTCAATAAAATATATTCTGAAAACATTATTAAATCGATTTTCAACATTTAGATGGCAACACTTGTGCTGTTTAAGAATAAAGATAGATTTGTTCTTTCAATTGTTGATACATGTTCTTTTGTTTTGTTTGGAAGCTTGCAAAATACCACATTTTGTTCTACAGTGAGCAAGTAAAATTTATTTCTTATCATAGTTCTCAAAATTCTTGTGTGTTTAATATTATAGAATTTTATCAAAGAAAATTATTTTTTCAAATAAACACCAGTATTGCCGATTAGTAACAAACAGTTTTCGAGCCGTGAACCATACTTAAAACAAAATATGATTTTTTTTAAGTATTTTTCCCATGATTTATTTTAAAAAAGAGAGCCAAAAAACATTTTTTAAATGATTTTTGAAAACTCAGGCATTTAAGGGTTAAGATAATAATTCGAAATTAAATTATGTTTTTCTAAGCAAGTTTTTAAATTATTATAATTTTTATAAATAAATTTATTAAATTATATTCTTATAAGTGCTTTCTTATAAATGCATTAATTTTTATTTTAAATAACATTAAAATTGCTATGAAAGTGCAAAAAACTAAATTTCAAGAAATGCATACATTTTAGTCACCTAAGTGCTTTATCAATTCAACACATCAAAACAAATGGCAAAATATACAAGAAATTTAACTCTACATCCACTGAAGGGGGTTTTCAGTGCTACTATAAATGTAATTGATGTCCTTACTATTTTCCAAACAAAACTATTTTGAGAACGTTAATAAAACCAAATTTCATTTCAGCGATTAAGTAATTAAAAAAATAAATTACGAATTAAATCCGTTGAAATTGGGTGGGTGGAGAGATCAAATTATTGGGTGGGCTCGCGCCCCATGGGCCAATATAAGTTGGCACCAC
The DNA here is from genome assembly GCA_963932465.1 of Maratus speciosus. Lineage (NCBI taxonomy): Eukaryota > Metazoa > Arthropoda > Arachnida > Araneae > Salticidae > Maratus > Maratus speciosus. The sequence continues at coordinate 59,349,609 of OZ010798.1, forward strand.
TGGAGTTAATGGCCTGCAAACTAAAATAAGCCAACTGGCTGTCATGGCCAACTAGCAACAATGAGATATTAAACCTTAAAAAATAGGAAATATATAAATAAAAATTAAAGTAATACATTTGTAATAAGGTGATGTGCAAAAACATTAATTTATTGAAATATTCAAATAATAACGGAATGCGGAAATCATACGAACTTGAATTTAATTCCTTGACGACATTTTATTTTACAATACATTATAACTAGTTTTTCAGATATACCAGGATTAACACTTATAATATTTGTTTAAATAATATTTGTAGAACATGCTAATTAGTCTTAATAGAGCTAATTGCTTTATTGATAGCTTCCATGCCAATGCTTCATGAATGATGGAAAAATAAGAGACTGACTCTTTTCTGATTTTCAAAGTCTAACGTCCTTGTGCCCATGAACCATGAATTTTGCTATTAAATCTCATGCATTCAAATCATGGATAGTAATAAATACCAGAGAGTTAGTTATTTAATAAGTACAGAACTTGTGTGAAAATATAAATTATTTGAAAACAACGTTTAAACACACAATAAAACAAGCAGATTTGACCATACGTATACACTCCCCCCCCCCCCCCCCCCCATATCAATTCATGTCACCCCCCTTCCCAAAAAGCTTCGGCTTTTCATTATTTGATTAATAGAGCTCGCTTAATTTGTTCAGATAATAATTCACTTATTACAGAATTAAATTACATTAGATCTGTGGCTATTGATCGAGGTTTTAGTTTATCTTATATCAATAATTTAATTTCTCATAGTCTTAATAAATATGTTAATAATCTTGATTCTCCTGTTACTGCGGTTTCCATTTCCAACCTTATCATTTTACCATTTTATAATAGCATTAGCTTTAAGATGGCTAATATCTTAAGACATTATGATTTTAATGTGGTTTTTAAACCGGTTAATAAATTATCTTTTTCGCAACTTAAGGACCAAATTCCTCCACATAATTATTGGGGCATTTACAACATTCAATGCCAATGTGGTTTGTCCTACATTGGACAAACTAAACAAAAACTCTGTTACAGAATCAATGAACACAGAAACTATGTAAAGAAAAAAGAATTACAGAAATCCTCTATCGCCTCTCATTGCTGGGGGGAGGGACATAATTTTAATTTTGACTCAGCTACCATTATCAAGAAATGCATTACTCCTCTGGATTTAGGCTTTTTAGAGGCTATTCATATCCATAAATTTAAAGACTCCTTGGTTAATGATTTATCTAGTACACCATACATCTCAACTTTCTGGATGGATTTGTTGTGTCATGACACTTCCGCATTAATTTCATTGGCTGTTAGAACTTGATGGTCTTTTGGTATTATGTTTTGACATTTGGGTTTTTTCACCGTACATGCAGTTGGGGGGATATTGTTTTTAAAGTTTTTACACTGAGGATGTGAGTCCTAGTACTCACGAAACGTATACGTATGGTCAAATCTGCTTGTTTTATTGTGTGTTTAAACGTTGTTTTCAAATAATTTAGTTAGTTATTTGTTGATCACACATGTCATAAGTGAAATAAATGATGCCATGTAAATTCAAATCCTATTTATATATTTAAAAATATATTCTTTTAATAATTAATAGTTTAATATTAATTAAATTATGATTATACATTGAGCAATCAATTTAGAAATCTTGAATAGGTTATTTAAAAAATGCTTTTTTTTTCAGTTGCCATCCATATCTTAAAATAGAAGCAAAACAAAAATTATAATGTTTTAAATAAATTCTCTAGTTTGTGCTTTCTACTAAACATAACTCAAAGCACTGAATTTTCTATCGGAGTCCACACCAAATTAAAGTATTATAACATAAATGTTTTGAAACAACACAAATCGCAGTCATGAAATTAGCCATGATTTTATGATTGAATGCTTATAAAAAATGTTTTCTAAAAAACTATTTTTAGCTTTTATACTTATTATATTATATATTTTTCTATTTATAATAATTCTGTCAGGTAGCTAACTTTATTGTACATGTTTACTTTCCTGTCAACAATAAAAACCTGATCCTATAAAATATAATCTGTCATCAATCAGGGGATTTATTACCAATAATGGATAAGCGTGACATTACAACATCAAATAGATATGCAGATATTAATCAAAATCTGTCATCATGCAGTTTGATATGACTCAAATAATGATGGAAGTTTAATGAAAAAGACTGCCTTTTATGTAGTCACATCTTCTGTTAGATCAATACCATACCAAAATATATGCTAATGTGCTATTTATCCAGCGTTCCTATGTTACTGGAAAACAGGGAATTGTCAGCAAAAATGACAGGGACTCAAAATGTCATGGAAAAGTCAGGGAAAATTCCAATTTTTTTCTAAAACCTGGAAAAGTCACAGATTTTTTTTTTATGCGCTATCATGTGTCAAGATTCCCTTGAATTCCAAGGCCTGTCTGTAAAAAAGTTATGATTTTTCACATTTCGCTAAATTCACATTTTTAGCATGATGTTTTAGCTATACAAATTTATCAAGATATTATGAAGTTGAGATATATTTAAGTAATATAAAATAGTAAATATGAGATATCATATTTAAGTAAAAGAATTAAAGAAAAGTATGAAGCAAGCAAAAAAGAAACAGAAAAAAGAAAATCTGTAGATGAAATTCAAATGTTAAAATACAAAAAATAGAAACTCACATAATAAACTGCTTCTGAAACAACACAAATAAATGATATGATAGCAGAACTGTGTAAAAAAAATGTGAATGTTTAATATGTGTAAATTCAGTTAGATGGATTCAAAGTAACTATTTACTTATATGAGTTGTATTTTTTTTTTTTTTTTAAATATCAAATGATATAGATTTCAGTTTCAATTTTATGTTATTTTCACTTTTAAAAATAAGTTTACATTTTATTGTTATTAATTTATCAGTTTATTCTCTTTTGTTGTATAAGTTCAGTCATTAAGATCTAGAATCGTAATTCATATTTCTAAAAATGTCATGAATTGTGGTCAGGAAATTGTAGGGTCTGAAAACTTGGAAAAGTCAGGTATTTTGTTATTCAAATCGAGTATGAACCCTGTTATCTCAACCCTGACTGTTCAAAGGATTTTTATTTCAAACCATGCCAACATTGTGATTTGTTATTTATTGAACATGAATAATTTTTTTTTATTGTTATTTAATCATAACCATGCAAATATCTTAATTTGCTAATTTTTGAAATAAAAATATTTTTTATCAAGTTATAACTTGCATTTTTCCATTTGAATTTCCATGATGAAGTTTACCATTTGACAGTTACCTGATGATGAGGTAGCTATAATAAAATTGCTTCAGAGTACATAAAGAAAGTTTTTTTCCAAGATGGTAATAGAATATTCATGGTAAATCACAAATATAATTTCATTGACCCTAACACTGGATATCATACCCAATCTGTTAAGGGATTGCGGAGCATCACAAAATGCTGTAATAAAAGACAGCGCTGCACTATTCGCCATTATTTATTCTATTAATGCTATTTCATAGAATTCATGTGGCAATGCAATGTCTTTATTCAAAAATGAAATGCCTACTGCAATGCTAAGAAACCTTTGCAATTTCTTATCTTTGCAATTTAAATTGAGTTTTGTTTTATTATTTTATTGTATAACATTTATTTATTTTTTTAAGCATGTATTTGTACAAATTTAATAAAGTAGTTCGTGAAAATCTTTAATTTCTAAATGATCCTTTGTTTCTCCAACAATATTAATTTTCAAATGTTTCATTTGGAACTAACTCACTACTCCTGGCAGCAGTGGTGTTGGTATAACAGAAAAGTATCTAATGTTCCTTTTTTACCTTTAAATGGTGTTCATTTTTTTTCAACAGCTGTTAATAAACTTTATACAAATACAATTTTTAAGCCATTGAATTATGTTTTTTCTTTAATAGATTAGCTTATTGTTGTCCCAAATTTTAAAACTTCGTTAGTTTCTTATGGCTTTACATCAAAATCTTTTAAAGTTTAATTCATTCCGACCTGCATTATCTATTTTTAATCATCACCTGCTAATATCTTTTAAGACGTTTTTTATTTACTTGTCATTTCCTGTTCATATCGGCCGGCAATCTCTTTTCTTTTACTAGTTTCATTCGTATTATCGGCGTTTTACTCGAACCTGCCAACAGATGGCGTGAGGTGTCCAGACAGCCGTCATTATGACGTCACTGAGAACGAAATGCAGCAGAGATCGTTTCTGCGGGGCTGCCGTCAGAATATCAATGAAGAGGCGAAGAATATATACCTGGTGACTTCGTTTGCTCTTGGCTTTTTCTCTTGTTTTTGTCTTGCCTTGTGCTGTGATGGTGTAGCATAATAAAACGGTGGTTCTTTTAGAACCAGTTTGTATGCTGGGCATACATGCTCAGTAGTTCCATCATGGAGGCGACATTTTAAAAATAATAGTTCTATTTGTTTAAAGGCCGGAGTAATACCTGCTTCAAAAGCAATGGACGGAGTTTGAACTTTTTCGGCGTGATGGATGTGCGGTCTCGGTTTGTTTTTTCTGGATTTACTGTCCCTGGTTTAAAGTAAGATTTATAAAATTCTTTTGAGTTTCCGTGAATGTGATAGTTGCTGCGGTTAATTGACGAAAGTGTTTTTTTTTTTGAGGAATGAGTTATCAGGTAGAGTTAGTCCCTGAGTTGTCTCCTCGGAAGTCAATTGTGCAACAGGTTTTGTTTAATAAAAGTTTTATGGCATTCACGTAGCGGGGCAGGCCATGATGGTTAATGACGTTAGACTGGAGTTGCATCTCTTCTACTTTTTCTTTGCTTCCAATATAAACTTAACTTCTTTATTGTTCTTGTATGAAACGTAGTTTGATAATATCTCTTTTTTTCAAGTTTACATTTAATCGTTTCATGTTTTATATTATATTAAAATTTAAGAGATTATAAAGTATTAGCAACTTGTAAATGTAAAGTTAAGTATTTTGGAAATTGTTAAAAGCTTTTTAATTGGTAAAAGTTTTTTTGAGATGTTTAAATGTTAGTGCCTTCACCCGATGAGTTCCGGTGATCTACATAATCTGTAAAGTTTAGAAATATGGATTAGTTAATATCCAATAGATTGTGATACTTAAAGTTCATTTATTTTTACAAGTGTTATGTTTTAATAAAGTTTATTTGTTTTTAACCACTTTGTATTCATTGAACTTTTCCATACTTTTAGAGCACACACACATTCGTTGCAATTTCTTTTCAGCCATTTTTACTTTTTAACTCCATCTACTTAATTTGCATATCTAGATCTCTTCACGCTTCATACTGCATAGCTGCTTAATTTTATCGTCTTAGATTTAGTGGGGATTTTCCTTTATAAGGAAAATTTCCCTAACACTTATCACAATTTTTCTAATTGAAACATCTTTTTTTTTAGATAGTTTTATAATGGCCCATTAATGCATTCTTTTTTTTTATGGCAATTTAAAGGATTTTTTTCCCCCAAATATGAAAGAAAAAAGTAGAGAAATAGCAGATAGCTGTTATACCCTACATTACAAAAATTAATCTTACTTATCCACAAAATAAATAAAAATGGAATATGCACATTGCATGTAACATGTAACGGCATAATTGACAACAATAAACGTGATGTCATGCTTATGCATTATTTACATTAAAGGTGTTGATCAGGTCTCCAATTTTCTTTTCCAATGTTGAACGTATAGGCATAGAATGCACTTATATTTAAAAAATCTCACCAGGAAATTATTTTTCTCAACTTATTTTTCTGCATACTCTTTAAAAGTGTCACTTTCTTTTTTACCTGACAAAATATCTCTAAAATTTAATATTTTATGTTTTAAGGTCTTAGCAAAGCTGACAAGCTATGAGTAAGATTTTGACACTTAAAAAATAAAATTAATTATATAGTAATTTAGAAATATTTTCTCAACTAAACTAGTCGGATGTGCCCAAAACTTTCTTCTATCTCATGCATGTTAATACTTCAAAATTCGCTATCACAGTGTCAAAATTAAATGGCACTCTATGACCATAATCATAAGGATTCTAAAGATATGAAACTTTGTGCATTAGTTCTTGAGATATGGCTATCACTAAAATCGTGTAAATCCTGCAAAATGCAGCATGACCTGTTGGGTGATTTACACCAAAACCTAAACAGCAACAACTTATGTCAATGTCTAACTGAATCTGAAGTTTGAGAAAAATCTGTTTTTGAGACAGAGCTATTGCAAAAATCATGAAAAATCCCACATACCAGTGCCACCTGTTGGGAGATTAACACCAAAAACTAATAAGCACCAATTTATATAAAGTTATAACTGAATCTGAAGCTTGATGAAAATCCATGCATTAGTTCTTGAGATAGAGCTATTGCGGAAATCGTAAAAAATGAAGCACAGCAGCATCACCTGTTGGGCGATTTACACCAATTTATATCAGGGACTAACTGAATATCAATTTTTATTAAATTCTGTGCATTAATCTTGTAAGCTAATTAGTATAATTCATTTTTAGTCTAAGATAAAAAAAGAGAAAAAATCTTCATATCATCTATTCCCCCTCCTTTTCTTCTAAAATCTAGATACGGTTAAACCAATTTTTATTATTCTACTAGTATATACCCCCGTCAAAAATGACAGGATATTGACTAAATAATTCATTTTTCAAATGGTTCAATGACAAAACATTCAAATTAAATATTAAACAAAATAATCCATATGTGAAATTTTCTGTAAAAAAAAGTGTTATCAATGAGTTTTTAAAGAACTTGACACATCACATTGCTAATCATTATGTTACATAAACAAAATCAAATCGAGATTCAGAAGTGGTTTAACGATTGCACAAAACATTACAATTTTGTTAGTTTTAAATTATTGTCTAGGTTAATAGTATGATAGTATAGTAGAGATGCACAACTTGTGGTCCATGAATGAATTTCTTAAATTTATAACTGGAAAAAATTGCAATTTTTGTCATGAATGGCAGAAAAAAATCATGAATTTTGACATTTTGTCTCGTGAAAAAATTGCAAGTTTCGTCACAGCCAGTTAAAAATCACGAATTCCGTGAATCGACCAGCCAATACAATAGATATCCACATAGGAAATTCCCAAGCTGAGAATTTTGTCAGTCACAATTTAAAAAATATTGCAAATATCGTCAATTGGGCCAGGAGAAATCGCGAGTTTCATTGATCGAGCCCGGAGAAGTCACAATCTCCAATTGCACGCAGAAAAAACCGTGAATTTCGCCAATCGTGCGCTTGAGAAAACACAAATTTCGTTGATCAGGCACATGCAATTCTCAAGATTTGTTGATTGGGTGTAGAAAAATCTCAAATGTTGTCGAATGGGTGATGAAAAACTGCCTTCCCTTTGAAATCATGTTTTTCATTTGATTATAGGCCACAGATTCCTCCCCCCCCCCCCCCCAAAAAAAAAGAGAATTTCCTCTGTGTTATTGATGTGGCCTTCAACAACCCAGACATTTTCATACATGGACCTTCTCATAAAAAGGTTGTGCGCCCCTAGTATGATAGAGTATATATTTTAGCATTTCTTGAAGAACAATATTTTCCAGTATAATAAAAAGCAAATATAAAGCAGAAAGATACATAAAAAGTGACAGAAAATTGTATGTTTATGAATATTAGCTACACAATTCAAAGTAAGAAAGCAGTTCATCAAAATTGACAGAAAAAAGACATTTTTCTAATAAAGAAAGATTTAAAAAAATATACACATTTTACATAATACTATATAAGTTAGAGAAAGAAGAATTTGCCTTTTAGTGTAAAGTTCAACATCAATGTTAAACAAATTCAAAATGATAGCACATAAAATAAGATAGCAAATTGTACACTTATGAATATAATGTGGTTTTTACCAAAAATAACATGACAAACATATTGCGAAGTTGAATACTTCAAGAATCCAGTATATAACTCCCCATAAATGACACAACAAAATGGCAGCAATGCCAGTAGTATGAAGCAGAATTATTTCAGCCTGAGAATATTAGTTTCTTAATTCACAGTAGGAAAAAAGTGTCAAAAATCACAAAATTGTACAACAATAAATGTGGACTTAACATAATTAGTGTTGACCACAGAAGTAAAATTTTCTGTGCTTGCAGCAAATTAAAATTTACTATGATTTAACAATGCTAGACTAAGCCTACTATCATAAGAAATAACAATATGCCATAAAATAAGCAAAATTTCCATTTATAAAGAAAATATAATAAAATTATGCAACAAATATCATAAATCTAGAAACTTAAAGTAAATTTCAGCTATTTTTTAAGCTCAACATTTCTTTTTAAGCTGATGGATTAACAGGGTTGGCATGGTTTAAACCAATTGATTTTTTATAGAGGCATACCAAGTACTCGTTAAATGGCGAAATTTTGGCCGAGTACTGAGCCAATACCGAGTAGTTGTAAGAATTTCATTTTTTAAGCATATGGATTTAAAACTGATCTGTAAAAAGTTATTCGTATATCAATGTATAATATATGCAATAATTCATAAATTACATGCAGTTAAAGCACTTATTCCATTAGTAGTACAATAAAGTTTTCTAAAATATATATATATTTTGTAAACACTCTACTATCAGACAAAGTTTATATTTTACACAATACAGGTTAGAAAAAAAAAGAATTTACCTTTTAGTGTACAGTTCAGCAGCAATATTAAACAAAATCAAAATTCTAACACATCAAATAACACAGCAAATTGTATGCTTATAATGTAGTTTTTCGCAAAAATAATAAGAAACATATTGTGAAGTTGCTTCAAGAATATAATATATAATCCCCCATTCAAAAATGACACACAAAATGGCAGCAATACCAGTAGAAGCATAAAGCAAAATCATTTCGCCTTGAGAATATAAGCTTCGAGAGGGAGCCCTTCAAATACAACAGAAAATTAGATGCAATTAAAACACTTTTTTCATTAATAATACAACAGATACTAACACCATAGAGCTATTTAGTCATGTGAATTATTGGGGTAAGTATTTTTTCTAGAAAAGAATCTCTGGAAAAACTATATTTTTTGTGAACACCCTATTATCTGACAAAAGTTGCCCTTGCAGATTTGTATTACGGATGGATACTTTTATTTTATTTTGTTCTTTGCATCGTGATAGTCCAACATAAAGTTGACCATGCGAAAAGACTGGCTCCTCTAAATGTAGACCAACACTGTTGAATGTTTGTCCCTGCGATTTATTGATAGTCATTGCAAAAGCAATAATAATAGGAAACTGCCTCCGGATAAGTTTAAATGGAAGATTTGTATCACTTGGTGTAAGGTCAATTCTTGGTATAAAGACTCTATCATTTTTATTAGCACCAGTTAAGATCTCACAATCCAGGAAATGTCGATATAGGCCTCGAATAATTAACCTGGTGCCATTGCACAAACCATTTTTAGGATTCATGTTCCTAAGAAGCATCACAATAGCACCAACTTTTAATATTAATTTATGGGGAGGCATTCCAGAGGGAGTTTGTTCATTCAAAAATTCCTGCGAAAAGTTTGTCTCACCTTCTGATAAATCTGACTCGAATGAATCTGCACTGTAAAATTCAGATGCGGCTCCAGGAAGAAGATTCATAACTTCGTTGTTCAATTTCATTGCATCCTTGTTAGTAGTGGTCAAAATAATTTTTGAGGAAAGTTCCTGAATGTAGTTTGTATCAATTTCATTTCCATACATTTCTGCAACGATTGAACCAGTACATAGCATGTTAGAGGGAATTTGTATGATATCACATGGTAAATTTTGAACAGATAAAGTTTTTCCTTCACCAATATCTAACAGCCATTGGTTGAACTCATTTTGACCTTCAGAACGCATATTTTGTGACAGTTTCAAATGAAAAAAATGTTCCCAAAGTGGACTTGATTTAATACAAACTTCAATTATATGAGTTTTTGTACCACGTGTAACGACTGGCAATGTTTGACGAAAATCACCTCCCAACAACATAACTTTATTTCCAAATGGTTTTTCATTTCCCATTAGCTCTTTTAACAGAGCATCTATGCAACGTAAAGCATGAACTGTCATCATTGTAGCTTCATCAATAATGATGATCTTTGCTTGACGGATAGTTACTGCTTCGTCTGATGTGAGACGCATTGAAGATGTTGAAGTTTCCAATATTGGAACCGGTAGTTTAAATCCACTATGAACGGTCCTTCCTCCTTTTAACAAAATGGCAGCAATACCAGTGGTGACATAAGGAAGAACAATTTCACCACGTCCCCGTATAAAGGCCAAAAGAGTATTATATACATATGTCTTACCTGATCCACCTGGACCATCCAAATAGAAACATCGTGGAGTTATTTGCTCATTGTCAATTGCTTGTATAATTTTTGAAAAAGCTTCTTTTTGCTGCAAGTTCAAAGATGCAATTTTTTCAATAGCATCAGAGGCTTCATTAATGTGGTTATAAACTAAAACTGGATCTTGATAATCCAGTGGACTGGGTGTTGGCAAATTAAATGTACTTAAGGTAACACCATGGCTCCTGAATATTGCTTGAATACTGTGTAAAGCATGTTGTTGTGCCATAAAATCATTGAAATTCATCCTAAAATCCTCACACAAAGAATCGTTAAATTTTTCCCATAATTCAAGAGGATTTGATGGATTACAAAAAAGACAAATGAAGGCAAATACTTGCCTGAGCTGTGCAGGCATTTGAAAAACGCAGGCTTCTGATAAACATCTGTCCCATTCCTGATCATCAGCCAAAAGCTGCCTTTGACAGGCTGCTTCAAGGAATGTGGGCAAGATAACGCCCTCGAAAGTTCGCAAGTCCTCAAAGCTAGCTGCTCCAGGAATTTTGAGCAAAAGTAGACGAAGGCAGTAACGCTCGATGTCTTTTGGAGAAACAGAATACATTCTAGCCAAAATTTTTTCCTCTCCACGTTGTCGTGGTTTCCAAACACCTTTTTCGAACACATAATGAAGAGGTATTTCTGCATATAGGTATTGTCTTGCATTTGGATCTGAAATATTTAATTTAAACCAAGCTGTGAGAGTAGTGTCACGATTTTGATTAAGTGCTGCATTTTCCGTACCTTGTTGAAAGTAAACCATCTGTTGATGTGGCAGATGGATGGCAAGTCTTATTATAGAATGTGATTTATTATGCATTTTGAATTCAAGGAGACGCCACATTGCCTCAGGTGCACTAACATACCTGGCATTCACATGATTTGAAATTTCATCATGTAGAAATTCATGTTGATTGTTGTTTTCATGAATGACAACATTAGCTGAATCATAACCTTTATAAATATACTTGTAAATATATTTTACAGATTTGATACTGGTGCATGCTTCTATGTTAATGTGAGAGTCGTACTTAAGCAAGAGTGTAGGATTGTACGGCACAACCCAACGATTATCAACAGGTATTCCATTAATAATTACACTATTATCTTCACGGCGTTGATAAAATGGGTAACCATCAACATTGACTCGAGTTTCAGGCTGGAATGTTTTTGGAAAATTCTTGCTACAGTTACCGTTTTCCATGCAAGGTGATTTCGGGTTAAGAGTTCCACATGGGCCATGTATCATTGCCCTCGAAACAATTTCATGTAATCGAGGGTGATGAACTGAAAGCTCTGCCACTATGACTCTATCAATCTGTGAAGCATCATGGAATTTGAATTCCTGTGCAAGGATCAAAAGAATATGAGCATGGGGTAGTCCACGTTTTTGAAACTCAATTGTATATACGTATGCAAGACATTTTCCAAAGAGTTCCCCTTTTGTGATATCATTTAATAGTGCATGTAATTTTATATGAAACACGCGTGCTACTAAATCTGGTCTGTCACATGATGTCTGTCCATCAGGCAAGTTATTCAATATTTCAGGCCACTTGGGATTACATGTAAAAGTACAAAAAATGTCTGGTTTGCCAAATTTTGTAACAATTGACATGGCATCATGATACCTTTCACGCATGTTTCGAGGGGAGCCTTGAAAAGAAGAAGGCAGTATAATAGCTCTTCCAGCTGGTAAATTTGCATTTGCTGCTGCTTGACAAACGTAATCCACAAGTCCAGCATACTCTTCACATCGTAATTTTGATTGTTGCTGCCTGACAAAATTTAGATTGTTTGCTTCAACTTGAAGGTATGAATCAATAACCCACTGTTGAGTAAGTGGCCCTCCATACAAAATAGGGTTGAATTCACCACGTCTAATGGCAGTTTGTGCCACTTTATACTGAAGCATTGATACGTTTTTTCGTAAACCTTCAGCAGATCCAGGATAGCGATCAAGCACCAAATTTGGTTGCCAGCCAGCTTCACCATGTGGATAAAAAATTGCATATGTCATAGGATCCAAGTTTGGACTCAAAATATTTAAAGGCACAAAATTATTAGTGCTGTGCTCAGGAGTGCGAGGATAAATTCTGATATCTCTTTCAAATGGTGGTTCTCCATCTTCATTTTGGAATACCATGGCAACTTCATTTGCTGTCGGCAAATTGTATCGTCTTTGATCTAAGTGCCTATCTCTACGCAAGAACATGTGAACATTTGGTACTGGTAGATTATCTCTCGTTGCTTGTTCATGACTCTGTCTTTCAATTTCATATAACATTTTGTAAGCTTGAGCAAATGGGTTTATTTCCTGCATCATGAGATCTAACTGCCTCAAAATAAACACTTTTCATTTTGAGGAATGTTTAAGCGTTCTTGAACAGCCTGACTTGTATTAAGCACATATAATTGAGCAAATTTCCTTTGTTCACCTTCTTGAGGGTGTAAGTGTGAAGTGACATGATAGATTTGTCCTTGCACCCGAAAACAGTAAGGTCCACGACCTGGAACATTTGCAGCTAATTTTGCACCCATTGAAGCAAAAGAAATAGCGCTATTGTAACAGCGTATATTTTCATGAAAATTTCTGTAGCCTGGTGAATTTGGGTTGCTCATAATATCTTTCAAAAAAAGTGGAAAAGTTTGACGTGGAGGAAGTTTAACTTTTCCTTTATGACAACAGCTCTTAAAATTTCCACGACTTAATCTTTCAGATGGAAAATGAAGTGCCTGACAGTATTGGCAGATAGAGTCTAAAGAACCACAACTGTGACTTTCAATATCACCTTCAGTTTCAGAAACAGTCAGTATTCTCTGGTCTGGTCCGTGGTCTATTTGAATTGCTTCATTTTCGATTTGTTGACTGGCTCTGATCTCAGCTCGTTGACTTTGAAGACGTTGGCGATTTTCTTCCCTTATACGGTCTAATGTTGCTTGTGATTGTCGAGCAAGCCACCTCGACTTTCTTTCTCTAGCTAATCGCCGTCTACGTTCAATCGGTGTTTCATCATTTTCATCAGGCATCGCTAAAAAGATCCTTAAACTATAGAAAACAAAAATAAAAACTGATTTGATTGAATAAATTCAAATCCACCGCGTGTTGTTCAAAACATCAAAGCAGCCTTTAGATAATTCTGATGAATGATTCTTCAACGTGAATGACTCACCACATTTTTTTTTTTTTGCAACAATAATAATAATGATTAGCAAAGTGAAATGTAATCTCTGAAAATTTCACATTAATTTTAATATGCTAATTATATGCAAATATTAACTTGTATTTTTAACAAACTTCGATTGTTTATATTAATTGACGATAGATGGCTGCAAAAATACTTTTTGAAGGTTTAAAACAAAATTAAAATATTTAAAGGCTTTAATAAGCTTCTAAAAATATTTTAAGAATAAAATCAGATAGTTAACCTGTATTTTTTTTTAATGAAGCGCTCAAAGAGTCATTAATTTGTTTCAATATTCGGAAATTGTGAATGGCAACAGTGTTCTTTTGTTGATATCTAGTAATCTGATGTTTATAATAGCTTATTTTCACATTGGAGCTTAATACATTATAATTGGATATGATATACCTGTTTTAGTGAAAATACGCTGAACAGACATGATTTCAAGTAGAAAAAATTATCATTTAGCTGTCATATGTTAAGATATGTTTTTCATTAAGCCTAACATGGCGTTTAGCTACGGTCGTTTCGCAGACCAAGCAGCATTTAGATAATTCTGATGAATGATTCTTCAATGTGAATGACTCACATTTTTTTTTTTTTTTTTGCAACAATAATAATAATGATTAGCAAAGTGAAATGTAATTTCTGAAAATTTCACATTAATTTTAATATGCTAATTATATGCAAATATTAACTTGTATTTTTAACAAACTTCGATTGTTTATATTAATTGACGATAGATGGCTGCAAAAACTTTTTGAAGGTTTGAAACAAAATTAAAATATTTAAAGACTTTAATAAGCTTCTAAAAATATTTTAAGAACTAAATCAGATAGTTAACCTGTATTTTTTTTTAATGAAGCGCTCAAAGAGTCATTCATTTGTTTCAATATTCAGAAATTGTGAATGGCAACAGTGTTCTTTTGTTGATATCTAGTAATCTGATGTTTATAATAGCTTATTTTCACTTTGGAGCTTAATACATTATAAATGGATATGATATACATGTTTTAGTGAAAATATGCTGAACAGACATGATTTCAAGTAGAAAAAATTATCATTTAGCTGTCATATGTTAAGATATGTTTTTCATTAAGCCTAACATGGCATTTAGCTACGGTCGTTTCGCAGACCAGAGTGGTTCGCACCGGCATCGTTCCGTCGGTCACGTGATCTCAGCTTTTATTATAAGTAGATTTTTAATTGAATAGATATGCTTTCTATGTGGTTGCCTACCTATTTCCCTTTCCTACTGTATTACAAACTTTAATAAAAAAAAATTTCGAATCCCATAATTTTAAATCAAAAAGTTAAAATTAAGTATAGTATTTTTCTTCTGATGGATTCACATTGTGTGTTGTTTACGTAACAAACCACTTCAAAAATATAAGCCTTAAATCCAAAAAATTGAAAATTATTATCTGTGGTCCCCTTAAAAATGCCCAGATATTTTGTTTAGAAAAATATGTAATTTACTATTTTGTAAATTATCATCAGATATTTTATAGCGTTACATCAAATATTCAAATCAATTGCTATGTATAATTGATTATTATTTGAACAGTATATACAGTTTTTAAAATCGTAATAAACCTCCTAGCATAATTGGATAATGCTTAAAAAATTGACAATATGCAATGGCAGAATGATCAGGCCTTCTGAAAGTTTTGAGTTTGAATTCTGGAAAATCAGATTAAGGAAAGGTGGTAGGTTGAAGGTGTTTGTATGTTTCTTAAAACCATTAATTGTTTTGATCTTTTGCTGCCAAGCTCATAAAAACTAAATGGCCAATACATATAATTAAAAATATTTGAAAAACCAGATGCAGTTCATCAATACTTTAAAGAATATCCAGGGCTCCCATTTCCTTTAAAATTCAAAAAAGTTTTTGATGTCCCTAAAATTCCCAAAATTATACTAAAATTTACAATCTTCACCTAAAAATTTTGGAAAAATGCATAAATGTCCCTTTCTTTCCTTTTTTTTTTCCCCACAATGTACAATCCTTATTGAAGAAACCTTGCACATTTCAGCAGATTTCCATTGTAATAAATTTCTCTGATAAATTCCAGCTCCCTGTCCCTTCTGAAATTTGGGCATACATTTTGACATGGGGCAAACATAGACTCTTAATTAAAACCAGCATTTACAATGCATGTAATTAAGAGTCCATGTTTGCCCCATGTCGGTGGCTCACGGAAATATTCCATCTTGTGCTGCGTTTGTAGCCTTGCCAACCTGTAATAGTGAGAAGTTCCAGGCTGGGTAATGTTCCATGTGGTCGGTAGAATGTCAGTGCACTATACTGATGGCCCAGGTTCGAGTCCCGGCATAGAATCTTTTTCACTAGGTTGGCCTTTGCGCCTTTTAAGCAATTAATTTGAAATTTGTTTTTCATTTGAAATAAAATATATTTCATTTGTTTCTTTCATTATCTTAGATTATTATTATTACTGATAGTGCCATTATTTATTACAGCGATTCCTTACCTCTTGATATGGCAGGAAATGATCCACTTGACATGTCACAGTATTACAAGATCTTTTCAACTTGTCGAATACCCCGTATTCCCAGCGACAGCCTAAAGTTTTATGGAATGGAACCTGTCAAACCTCATCATATTGTAGTGTGTCATAATAATCATGTGAGTAAAATGTATTAATAATGTTTAATTTTAAAAAAGTGGCTTGAATCCTTGATTTTTAATTTTATAGAATGTAAAATTGTAACAAATATTTAAATATTGCTACACTAGATGGCAGCACTAGACGATAGTTCCTTATTATAGCGGCTGCTAAATAGTTTTTCCCATGATTCCATGCAGATTAGCTTTCCCTCAGAGTGAGACGATTGGAATAAGTTGAGAGTTCTATTGCACGCAATGTAGAAGGTGCGAAATACAAGTTGCTTGCTTGTTTTTTTCCCCCCGGGGTTTTATGAGAAGCGGGAAATGATAAAATGTTTTTTTGTCGAATCAGCTGATTTCTTCTGAAATTCCTAAAGTCTGTACATATGTATTATAATTGTACATATTTGTGTTAAATGACGTATCCTTGTATCTTTTTATGATCTATTAAAAGTTTTGTGCTAAATCTTAGAGTGGCGGATCTAATTTTGGAGTGATGAGTCCGTCATTAAATATTGTGGCCCCCTACTTATGACAAGTAAGGTAGCTATAAAATTAATTTATTATGGCTGATGATTATTATTGAGAGTTGCTAAAGTATATTTGAAAAGAGATAGGCATACAGTTTTTTTAAAAAATTTATTGCATTTTGTAGATTTCAGGAAAATATTAATAGTATGGAATTTTGTCAGTGTCATAGTGATAATAATGATCCAAAAATTGCTATAATTTGTCCTTTTGTCTTCATCAGTGTTTTCTTGTAAAAGTTGCTTGTTATAGAAATACCAATAATAATAAAAATAAGCAGATCCTTGTTTTTTTTTGGGGGGGGGGGGGGGGGGTGATGAAAAAAAACTTTTACCTCTAAACATTTTATCTATAACAAGTAAAAATTTTTAAAGGTTAAATTTTTTAACAATTTCTTAAATTTTATTTAAATTATATATATATATATATTATATATAATTTGCTCCAGGGCCACAATCAGTCGGCAGATTCAGAAGTGGTATTGAAAATTTTTTATGGGTTTAATTGACGTCTGATCTTCCATTTTAATGATTGATAAATAAATAAGCCTGATGATGATAAATAAATATAGACAGGAGTAGAGTGTTAATGTTAATCCACCTGTCATAAAACCTTTGATTACAAAGTGTACAAATTAAAAATGTATTGTGGGTCCTATTTATAATTAAAGGATTATGAAGTGTAGAGGGGACTCCCTGCCATCATCTGGTATGGGTTGATTTGCTAACAATAAAAATGTTTGGATTTACTGTAGGCAGAAATCACTCAAAAACAGAATTTTAAGATGATGATTCTCTTTAGTCAAACTGACAGTACAGTACCCCTAAATATATATTGCACCCTTCTTTCCCATCTTTTCTTTGTGACAGGCAGTGACCCGGAGCCGAACAACTTTTGATGCTCCAGCTCCAGTCCTAGATAAAATACTGTGGCTCCAGCTCCGGCTCCAACTCGGCTCCGACTTTGCGCTTTTGAGTTGCAGATTTTAATTTACACATTTAATTTTTTGCTCACAAATTCTTTCTTCCTTTACCTTCATTAAAGATCTGACAAAGTGCATTTTTCTTCTCATTAAACTTGAAATGCTTGTTCAGAAAATATGACATCTTTTAGCTTTTGCTTTTAAAATAGAAAGTTTGGTGGAATTTTAAACACAAATATCTGAAATTTCTTCTACACTTTTCAAACAACCAAAATTGTACAACTACACATGTAAACAACAGGCGGCCATATTTGTTTTCAAATAGTGTTTTCATATTTCACTTAGCTCAAGTAGAAAGTAGAAGTAAAGTAGTGTTATCATGTTTTGAGAAGTTTTTCATCTCTAATAACAACAACAAAAAAAAAACCCTTAAAAAATGATATAATTAAAATACTGAATAATGATGTAATTAAAATATTTTAAGCCTAGAAATTTAAAAGACTGAAAAAAAAAAAAGATTTAAAAGAATATTAAAAACTAAAGGAGCCCTGGAGCAGGGGGAAATTTAGAGCCCCAGCTCCAGGGAAAACACAGCTCTGTGTCTCTGGTGGCAGGTGTCGCAGAATTGACAAAGTGCAGAAACATAAATAAATTCTATTGAATACATATTTCACATTTATTTTTGAATTTTTAAAGGCTTAATTTTAATTCAGAAATTCCAAACAACTAATTAACGTGTGAAAATTGCACTTATAGTATGGCAAAGGGCATCTGGAAAATGGGTGCAAAAAAGAATGTATCTAACAGTACAGTATAACAGTTTGCAACCTTTTTGGATTCCAAGAAGAAAACCAGATGCTATTTTGAGAGTGTGTGTTTTTGTCACAAGCACAGAAAGAAAATTCCAGGCTAAAAAAAAAAGAATGTTAACATAAAATTTTGAACTAATTACTTATATATTTTCAGGGTTGGAAAAAAAACATGTTTTTTTTTGACAAAAAAAAAAACAAAGAACGTGTTTTTTTTTGTTTAAAACATGTTTTAAACATTTAAAACGTTTTTTTCTCATTCAGCAGCACAATTTTGATTAAAGCGAACAAAAATTATTAAATTAAATATAAAGAATGAAAATATTTTCAAAAAACAGTAAATAAGAAAAAAATTATTTAATAAATACCAAACATTAATTAACAATTAATTTTTTATTCTAAACTAAAACATCTAATTATTAAGTTCTTAAAAATTGTAACAAGCTTGGCAACCTTAACACCTAACTGGTTTCTAGTTTTGCTCGGCACAAAGCCAAAAGTCGAAAACTCTTTTTAAACCATCCACACAGCTGTATGTAATTGTTTTGTGATCAACATGATACTTTTATACAAAATTGTGCACTTTATTTGATTCTTGAACAGTGAATTTATGATTGGTAACTAACAGCATATCATTTTTTTTTTTTTTTTTGCATTATTATTAATGGCGTCAAACATATAACTGGAGAATGGAGTTGACTTAGCTTTATAGTTTATAATTATAGGAATTAGTTCAGGACATAATTCGGCTGCAAGGTTCATGCCTTTTTCTGTCTCATCAATTGTAAGTGATTCTCCTTTAAAGCATGGATCAGTAATGTCTGCCAAGAAATGTACAGATGTCATGGCCATTTCATATCTGTCTTCTATGGCTTTTGCAATGTTTTTTGTAATTATGGTAAGATTACTAGCAGCACATATTTCTGAAATTTCTTTTTTAAAATCTTTCCAAACTTCAACTACATCACTAATAATACAATTATTACTCTGAGCTTTGTCACATGCAATTACAATATGTTTGAGCCGTTGGATATAATCTTCAACATTTCTTTTTAACTGTAAGTCTATGGACTTTCTTAGAAATATCAGAATTGATTTTCTCTCGATTATCTTCACAAATTTTCAAAATTTGTGACCAATTGCTTATGTAAGACTCCATTGTGTCCAACATGAAATTCCACCTGACACCTGATGGTAACTCAAGCTTTTTAGCAACTGTTTCCCGAAGCTTTGCTGAAGCAAAATGATCATTTCTAAAATACTTAACAGTATCAAAACTTGAGCTTTATATTAGAGATTTTAATGTCTTTTGCTAGAAGATTTAAGACATGAGCTGAACATCCATAAGTTAAAATTTTCATATTATGTCTCTCAATCTTTTAAAGCTCATTTCTCATCTTCATGGCAGCATTGTCTGTTACAAAGCTGCCAATAAAACAACCATAGTGTTCCTCTACTTTATTTATGGCAATACATGCAAGCTCACAAAGATAATTAAATTCATGAGGATGGCCAGGTGTATTAATTGAATCTATTAAGTAAATTTGGCCTTTACAAGATACTGTAATTCCTACAACTGGCTCATTGTGAATATTACTCCATCTGTCAAGAGCAGCATAAACAATCTGTTCTCTTAAATCATTTTTATAAGTTTCCAGCACAGATTCATGCACTTTGTCAAGTAATATGCCTCCTATTTCATGATGATTTGGTGGTTTGTAGCCAGGTTTTATACTCGACACCATATTTTTAAATTCTGAATGATCCACACATGAAAATGATGTATTTGTTGCGTAAATAAAGCGTGCAGCTTGAATATCAAACGATTCTTTAATAAACATGTTTTAAACATTGTTTTAAATGTAATGTTTTAAACAACTGTTATAAATAAAATGTTTTAAACGTAACAACCCTGTATATTTTCAAAACAAATAATAAAAATTACTAGAAAACAGGAATTCTGCTTTTTCAGAATTTAGTGTCATCCCTGATGAAAAAAAAATATATATATATAAATAGTACAAAACATATTTCAATATTAAGACTTAAAGCACACACTTATTTTATATAAAATGACGCCATTTGCATCCGCTTAAAAATTCCACATTTACGATCCACTCTTAAATAGCTACAGTAAAGTAGGCATAGGATGTCACTATCACGAAATAATACACAAATGAAGCAAAAAGATGCCGTCATTAAAGAAACTCGACAAAAAAAAACCAAAAAGAAACGGCTATCTAATGATTCAAATGCCTTCATTTGTTTGTAACATTAATATAGATACTTAAAATTAAATATAGTTTATAATAGCTCCATGTTTTATCAGAAATCATTCAATTATATTTTTTCAACAAAAAGATATAATTACTATTTTACAACTATTTTTCCTTTACTTTCTACAGAAATGGGGTACTTCTGTTGCCAATATTAGGCAAATAGCTCAAAAAAAAATTAATATTTCAAAAATAAATGGAGATGCAGTTTTCAAACAAATTGCATTTGAAAGTACTTTTTTTTCCCAATACAGCGGTATAAAAATTGAAAATGTGTGATACTTAGAAGTTAAAAAAATTGCTGTAGAGTATTTAATTGTACAATGATACATCTGCTTTGTTTTACGTGTAGCTTATACAACGCAACATTATTTTTTGAAGATAAAAGAAATAGCATACCAGGAGCTAAAAAGAGATTAAGACAAAGACCTAAAACAAGTTTTAAAAAGGAAGAAGTCCTTAGTCAGAAATTTGATTTTGGGTGTAGAATAAGGAATGATGCATTAAGTTTGAAACGAAAAATATACATATTTTGAAAAAACTCTCCGATATGTATATATATAATTTCTTTTTATGAAAAAAGAAATAAAAATCGAGATTTGAAGCATGCATTTGGTTCCCCCCAATTTCCATGCCCGTTTCCCCTCCCCCTCTTCCACATGGTCCTGATAATACATTTAAAAAGTTGTTATGTGGTAATGGTAACAATTACATGTATTATTTATTACAGAAATGGTTCAATTTTTCCAAATATTTTATTGTAAAAATTTGAAATCATTGCTTGCAATTGCTACTTTTAATGTAAAATTATGAATTGCTTAATCTGTTTTATTATTTCTTTACTGGTGGCAGCTAAATGCATGAAAACCTTTGAGAGTTATATACAATGTTCCTCTAGTTTAATTGGGCATCAAGATCTTTAAGAATGCCAAGCGATATTTATAATGAAATCAAGGAATAGAAATAATAAATGTAAAGATGTTAAGAAATCAGGTTTTAACAATTAGGATTATTGTAAATGGCAGTTGACATAACTCCTTTTGCTCTAAAATTTCTTTTCTTTCTTTTTTTTTTTTTTTTTTTTTTTTTTTCAAACTAAATACCAAACCAAGTAATTTGACAGTTACTTTTTAATATTTTAATATTTTCTTATTAAATTAATATCATTAATATTTTAAATATTATTGTTATTATTTGTGTCGATGGCTTATGATGCTGTACAACACCTGTTTCTAACAGAACACTGAAATTAGCAGACATGGTCAGTAGTTTGGAGGGTAACTTCTGGAAACGCTGTACTGCTGTTGCCACCATATCTGATTAACACAAAAAAATCAGTATTGTGGTGAGTCCATTCATTGCTAGGTGGAAGAACAGTATCAAGCCTGGAAATTCCCCCCCCCCCCACCCCTCCCCTCTTGTAATAATCAAATTGTGGGAAACCTTGAAGCCAAATCAAATTTCTGTCACTGTGGTTCCTCATCAAATAGATACTCCCAACTTTGCTCAGTGTCTTCAGGACTTTTGCCTCCTATTCTGTGTTTCCCATTTCTCACATAGATGGGAATTTTACCCATTTAGACTCATTTTTATTAATTGAGATTAAATTTTTGAGATTAAAATAATTTATCAATATTTTGGGGAAATTTTGAAATATTTTACCACTTTAAAACCAGAAATAGAATATTCCAAATAATTTCATGATTAACAAAAATAAGGAATTGCTTATTAAATAAAAATATTTGTCCAGGAACACCTTTTTCAAATTTGTATCAGAATAAATACATTGACAATTGTACATAATTTATGTCTTTAAAATATAAGAAACTTATCATCAGTATCAGATTAAAATCTGTAAAACAATGGAAAAGCAAAAAGGACTTTTTTTTTAATGTCATTTTGTACTTAAAATTTTGCCTTTCTATGTAACTAACATCTTTTTCTAATGTTATAGGAGTTTTTTTTTTTTTTTTTTTTCGCCTTTTTAAAGCAAATATAGCTCTATTCTAAAAAAAAAAAAAAAGTTTACTAATGCTGTCACTGCCTTGAATTTTTTATGACTGGTGGTATCATAGAGAAATGTTTGATTAACACACTGATGTGGACAGTTTTCAAATCAAATAATTGTTTTAAGAGATATTTAATGTTATAGTTGGTCAAAATTGTTCCATTAAAAAAGTTTTATAGGAGCAAAAACTATACATAGTAATTTAATCATTTTTAGATCATTTTATACATTAGAAGTTCACAGTGTGCAGGCTGCATTTATTTATTAATTTGATTAATTTTTTGGGGATTTATTTCCATTTTATATTCAAAATTTCAGCATTTCCAGAAATATTTTTTACATCTTTTAGAAAAGGGTATTATTTTAAATGATTGCCAATTTTTAAAACAGCACAAAGAATAATGTTTCCTTCAATTTAAAAAATTATTTACACTTGGCTATTATAAACAGAAAAATTTTTTCCAATTAGAATTAAATGTTACATTTTAAAAGCAGGAAAACATAGAAAATTAAGTCATAAAAACTATATTTACACCTGAATTTTAAAAGAGAAAGAAAATTGTAATTCATTAGTTAAGTTGTAAATGGAGGAAATTATGTCATATTTAAACTTGCCAAACAGTTTAAATTAAAAAATATATTTGCACAAGACATTTATTTCATATTTTGAGATATCTTTTAAACTATTGTTGTGAATTCTAAGACAGCACAAATAATATTTCCTTTCTAACACCAAAAGTATTTTCATGTGATTATTAAAAAGAAAACAAAAGATTTGGTGAAAACTATGTCAGATTTAAAGCGATCCATTTAAAATATCTTATTTAAAAGAATTTTCTTACAGCATTGTTAAAAAATACTGGGAGACAAACACTCTGTTTACTTAATTTTATATTAGCTTATTTTCAAATTTTTCACTGATCTGATTTAATCAAAGATGAAAACAGCCCATTAACAGGGAGATTGCCACTGTTTTTTTGTTTTTTTTAAATTATAATTCAGCCTTCCAAAAAAAAAAATTTAAGCCGATCAAAGTAGCATGCTTTTAGAGTTTGCAGTCTCTGAATGGGGGTTTGGCGAGCATAGCTCGTAGGGGGCAGAGCCTCCTAGTATATAAAAAATTACTGTGAATAAAGTTATTTTCAGAATTTTTTTTTTCTTTTGTTAATGCTGCTTCTGTATTCTGTTATGATCAACCAGGGTGCATTAGTAACAATTATATTATTGCCAATAGAAATAAAATATTTTTTAGAATGTTGATAGATTTAGTTTTAAAATTATTCATCAGTGGATCAGTTCATTGTGCTAGACACACTTTTACTACACTGAGGTAAAAAAGATCTCTTTTTGCATTTAAATTTTGCTTTGGTAGAGATTTTAGTTAATTGAAAACATCATGTTATGAACATAAATAAGAACACTGTAAAATTAGTATCTGTCAATCTCTAAATATGTAAAGAAAACTTTGAGCTGATGCCATCAAGTAGGAATAAAAATAACATATATTTTGAATGAAAAATTGTGATAGTTTGTCATGAGTTGTTAATTAAACCTGTGTATAATACACCAGTGTCAATATCATAGTTAATTTTTATTTGGGTAGAAATATGCATACTATTTTACAATATTTATGATAAACGCACCAGTAGTAGGCCACTTAAGGACATTTATGTAATTATTATTAAAGTGTTAGTGAATTCCAAAAGATATATATATTTTTAGCCTAGTCCTAACCTTCATGTATCAGAATAAATAATCAAAATTTCAAAATATATACTTCAGAAAAAAATGAAAAATGTTACCTACCTCTATGCTACATTAGTGGACCTAGTCAATTTATGATGTATGAATCTTTAAGTTTTCGGCTTGTCCAACAAATTATGTGGTACTACTTGATTATCCCGTCGTCCAAAAAACTGTTGCCAAACTGTTACATTAAATGCCAATAATGGATGATTGTAAATGTCACATTCACTTGACGTTAAATATGTTACATGTGTTTGTTATACATCAAGTCAACGTTTCATTTGTATTTTTATTAATGTTTTCCTAATTTATTTATTCTTTTGTTATTTAAAATTACTGCAAATTTTGATTTTGTTGTTTTTGTGTTTTTGCTTCAAGCCTATATTTAATTATTTACATACATTTTATAGTTATTGTCCGTCTACGTCTTTTGACTAAATAAAGAGCATTAGATTCCTTACAATTTTCTGTTAGCATTGATTTTTATTGTGTCCATTAATAAATTTAATTATTACATTTAAAATACTTGCATTTTATTCACAAATTTAATATCTTAAAAATATCTATTTGCTTATGGTTTAATTTAATAATTCTGCATTGAAAAACTATTAGTATTATTTTGTCTGAAATCATCTAAATAAATAAAATTTTATATTTGGTATGACTAGGCCGTAAGTGAATGTCATCATTAAAGTAACCCTATTCTTTAGCGATTTTTAAAATTTAAATTCATTAATTTTCCTACCTTAAAATTTTAGAATGGCAATATTCTTCCATTTGTTTTATTTAGCGAATAGTCTGGCTATTTGTATTCTTTGGTGAAATTGGTCGACAGGATAATCAAGTAGTACCCAAATTATTTATAATGTAATATAGTATATCAATAGTAGTTTAATTTAAAATAAAACGTAATATTAACCCTCTAAGTGTTTGGGACGTAATATTCCGTTCACTAAGCTCCAGGTTTCACAATACAAGCAATATTCAAGATAATATAATTCTGTAGATTTAATGAATTTTAAATACATTGAAGAATGATTAATACTCTCAAGGATTACATTCATATTTGTAATTGAGTTTTTTTTATAATGTTAAAAGAATCATATTTTCTTTGCATTTAAAACAAAATGCAAGGAAAACAACATTACAATTTTATCCTTTCGCAAGACGCTCGGAGGGTTAAAGAAACAATGTTTTAAATAAAAACTTATCTCTTAATGAAATCTCTAAGAATTTGCCAAATAATCTTTTTTTTGTAGACACTCAGACAAGTAATATAAAAATTTTGTTTTTAAAGTCATTCCTACTTAGGTCATCAAAGAAAATTTTAACATAATCCCTTAGGCTAATATTAATTTTTGTTGCATTAAAATATCTCAATTTGTTGATTTTCTATAAGCAAGTAGGTTTACAAGCCTATGGGAGCCTATGGGAATTTGGCGAAATATTAGAGATATCGCCAAGTTGGTGTCACTTTTGGTGACTTATTTTGGTTGCCAAATTTGGCGATATATCGCCAAGTTGGTGACAAAGTTGGCAGTTTATGGCGACAGAACAGGGTCCCCCTATGGTAACCCCCCTTATAGATATGAGATGCATTAAATGCTGTTCAATAACCAATGGCTGCCATTTTGTCTCCCCTATAAAACTAAAATTAATTAATTAAAATTTAATGAATGAATTAATATTTGAAAAAACTGTATTAACATCAATTGTCATACAGTACAAGTTTTAAAAAATTTATTTCAACTTGATAGGATGCATAATAAGTATTTTATTAACGATTGGAAATTTGAACAAGATATATAAATAAATAAATAAATAAATATAGGGAGAGTGTGAACTAATAGTAGGAATTGAAAAAATAAGCAAATGTACCAGCAGAAAAAAAAAAAAAAAAATCCAAACAGTTTATGGAAAATTAACATTTAAGGATGTTAGTCAATCAGATTTCTTTGAGTCGTTTTCAAGAAATTCATTTGGGGCTTGTTTTTAAACTTGAAAAATTAGTGACCCACTATTAGCATGTGGCTCACTATACATTTACCTTGCCTAAAATGTTCTCTTGCATCAGTATTTCAGTGTCGATGTATATGGTCATGATGGAAAACCTCTGAATGAAAGCCAGTTGTATTCTCAACTGCAGAATGTGTTGGAACAGTCCCAGTATTCTAAAGATCCGATTGGTGTTTTAACAACACAACACAGAGATAACTGGGCCAAGGCATATAAACATTTAGTCAAATGTAAGTTTTGTATTCATGTTTTTTTTAAATTGTTTTTATAAATTTAGATTTCAAATCTTTTTGATCTCTTAGCCTTGAATCATAATACTTTTTTTAAATTCTGGCTGAGTTAAAATAAAATATTTGAGTTCAGTCCCAATTTTTGATTTGATTCCAGTTTCCATTTTGATTCTGACTAAATGAACCTTTTATTTTTGAATGATGCATGTAATTTCTACTATGTTTTATTCAGTTTTTTTTTTCTTCTTTAATGACAATTCTAAATTAATCATTATTACTGTGTGTTTCTTTTGTTCAAATTTAAAATTAATGTAAAATGATTGCCAGATGTATCATGTATGCTTTTGATTTATCTTATTTCATTTGTTTTTGGGTCCCAGCATGTTTATTGCATTAGCTATGTATATTGATTTGATATGCATATGATATTGATTTGATATGTATATTGATTTGATATGCATGCTTAGTTCGCTTTAAAAGTGTTGACAGATCCTAAACCTTGTGGGATGAATCATTTGGAAAAGAATAAAATATTCAAGGTACTGAGAAGGTTTTAATTCTAAATTTTTGAAAGAAAGGTATCTATTTTATTCCAACAGAGCGAAAAATGTCCAGACCAGGAATCGAACCTGGATAGTTGGCGTGCCGTGACAATGTTGCCCGTGCCTTACATGTTACACTATCCGGACGATACCTGGATGACATAACTATATGATGACCTGGATGACATAATGCCAACTATCCACGTTCGATTCCTGGTCTGGACATTTTTCACTCTGTTGAAATAAACTTCAACTGTGCTACTCCAGCCTTGAATATGATTTAATCCAGTTGGAAAAAATATTTGTTCCCTTCTTATGACCTAATTACATGGTATACAGGAATTTCCGTGTTAAAACACACTTTCATCATGTAAATGCTATAGTTATAGCTCGGATGAATGAAACTAGCACTGCAGTTCGCAGCCAAGTCCAACAAATAAGAGTGAATTATGTCATCCAGGTATCATCCGGATAGCCTGACAGGTAAGGCATTGGCACGGCATGCCAACCATCCAGGTTCGATTACTGGTCTGGACATTTTTCGCTCTGTTGGAATAAACTTCAACTGTGCTACTCCAGCCTTGAATATGATTTAATCCAGTTGGAAAAAAATATTCATTCCCTTCATTATGAGAGGTCTCCAGCCTTGAATATGATTTAATCCAGTTGGAAAAAAATATTCATTCCCTTCATTATGAGAGGTATCTATTTTAACAATAAACTTTTTAAAGAAAAACAAAATTTTTATAAAGTAGCTCTTGAATTAACTTTGAAAGTGACTGTAGCTATTTGTTTTAAAATAATTATTTAATGTAACAGGTTATAATTAAAAAAACTGCACGAAGTTATGGATCACAAAGACAACAATCTATACCATTTTGAAACTAAACTTGGGTTTTTTAAAATTATGCATACCATAAAATTAAAAAAAAAAAAAACCTCTCACTCAAATGTAAGCCCCCCCCCCCCCCAAAATTTTCAACAAATTTCATTTTTAGGGTTTCGTTTATCTGACGAAACCCTATTTGTCTCACTCCTCTGTCTGTCTGTCTGTCACAGGACCCGTTCTCAGAAACTATATATGATGGAGACTTGAAATTTTGGATCCTTATAGCTGAAAACCTCGCATCAAACAACAAATCATAAAATTTTGAAAAATCTTATATTTACCCCCCTCGGCTCTAACTTGTGTATTTTAAGCTTTTCTTTCTAACTAAGCCCCTAATTAAGTTGAAGACTTGAGATTTTGGATTCTTATAGCTGAAAACCACATCAAACGACAAATCATAAAATTTTGAAAAAGTCTTATATTTACCCCCTCTGGGCTCTAACTTGTGTATTTCAAGTTTTTTTTTTTTTCTGAGTCCCTAATTAAGTTGAAGACTTGAAATTTTAGATACTTATAGCTGAACCCCTCACATCAAAAGACATATCATAAAATTTTGAAAAAGTCATATTATTTACCTCTCCGGGCTCTAACTTCTGTATTTTTAGCAATTTTTCTAACCTCCACGCTTTTGACCCAAGGTGCACTTTTCTAACTTCTGCCGACACTTTAACCACTCTTTCATATTATACACCATAACCGTACATATTTTAGTTCCAATTTTTACCACCAGGGGGTGCCTACCTATCTGGGGTGCTATGGGTCCGATCCCCTCGATTAATATACCTACGGATAGTTTGTAAAACGGAGTTTCATTCGGATAGAGGTTTGTTTAGAATAGAGTGCACCCCCTGGTTATGAAATGTGAAACTAACAGATTTTGCAAAAGAATGAAGTGTTTTGAAAGCAGTATTAAACGAAACCCTCTGTGCGATCTGTGATCACACTCTCCCACTTCTTAAAAAAAAAATTCAAGTCCCCCTACCAAAAATCTTTGTCAACATTTTTTGCGGTGTCAATAAGTTTGCCAGGATTAATTTCTTTGTTATCAGGCTCCCTGGTGTCCCTGTATGATGTTTTTCAAAGGGCGTCACACACTAACCTTTTTGTTTTAAGTGCCAATACGCCCTGCTTTGTTTAGACACACAAAATGCACCCTGCCACTTTTCCATGCTTCTTCTTGATGCCCTTTATTAGGTGTGTTTGTAATTCTATAAATACGTAGCACCTATAGTCGTTGTTCAGTCCGTCTGTCCGCATATAACAGAGAAAAAACTACCCAGCTGAATAGTCTGAAATTTTAAATATATAATTGTTATGAAATTTAGTTTAATTACAGGGACAGTCAAAAGTGTTCCGTTAGATGATGGCCAATGGGAATAAATTATTGTAAGTGCATTTTAATGATGATACAGCATTCCGAATGGTCTGAAATTTGAAATATATAATTGTAGCAAAATTTTGTGGAGTCATTTCAAATTTTATGATTATCGGATGTATAGTTTAATGACAGGCAGAGTCAAAAGTTCTCCGTTACATGATGGCCAATGGGAAAAAATTATTTCAAGTGCATTTTAATGATGTTACAGCCTTTCGAACAGAATGAAATGAATAGGCACTTATGAAGGGCACTAAAATATACATTCAGTACAATATGTGGTGCAAAAAAAAAATTATAAAACTAGTTATAGTACAAACGCACCTCATTTGCCACGTTTGACGAGCAATTTCCAACTTTGTTTTTTTTATGGAAAAACATGTTATCCTTTTTTTCTTAAATAAGGATAAAAAAAAAAAAAAGAAAAAAGTAAAGAAAAAAACCATGCATGTTTTTTCTGCATAATGAAACATATTACCATCCAAAACTGATGATCTTATTCTAATAACACTTGACTTCTGACTTCACACAGTTGAATAAACAAAACAAACTGGAAATAGTCCTCTTCTTTTTCTTTGCAGTTGCTCTGTAGTGCACGTTTTTGTGGTTGTTCGAATTTTCTGATAACTTATATTTTTTTTTAAATTGTTGCACAGCCTAATTTACTATTATTACAACTTGCTGAAAATTTGAACAAAATTTGTCAGTTAACAAAGGAGACATCATTTTTTTTTAATAATAAGGAAAAAATGCATTTTGTTTTTCAATTTTTTTTAAAAATTATTTTTTTAGTTTATTTTCAGCTCAATAATTTATTTTTCCCACACTCATACAACACGAACGTACTGATACACACAGAGTCCTTTTTAAATGTAAAATATATATATATATATATATATATATAGAATTTGAATAATTTCTCTCTTTCTAAAGAGGAAATATTATTTAGAGTATTATTTAATTATTATTTTTTGTTTATTTTAAAATTTTAAAAACTTTCTTTGAGCATTTTATTTAAACATTTACAGAATGTATTGTGTACCGATTTCTGTTAATAGATATTAATGTTAAGAGTTAGTATAGAAGAAATTTTCAAGGAAACTCCATTTATAAGCCTCCTCCTCCCTTTGGCCAATCTTTCATATTGTCAAAGAGGGGCGCTTATTTTCTGAATATAAAAGTTATGGATTCAAAACACTGTATTTAAAAAACTAGTTTCATTAAGGAATTTTCCCCTTGCTATTAATATAAACTGTAAAACATACTTATAATTGCTTAAAATGTGACACAAAATATAAAGATATTATTTAATATAACCCTGAGATCTTTTAAACGTACACACGTTCATTTTCAAAGGGAATCTAGTCAGTTATCTTTTCCCTTTGAAAATGAATGCGTGTGCATTGAAAGATCTCAGGGTTATGTTAAATAATATCTTTATATGTTTGTATCACCTTTTAAGTAGTTATAAGTATGCAGGGATATGTTTAGGAAATTTTTGGGTCCTTTAAGGGACCCTTCACAAAATAATTTATCTTAAAACAGGACCCTTTGCAAAATTTTTTATCCCCAAAAAGTACCCTTAACAAAATTTTTTGTCTCTTAAACAGACCATTCAGAGAATTTTTTTTCACCTTCAAATTGAACTTTTCACAAATTTAGTCATTTAAAAATAAAATCTGGCCTGTAAATAAGCAGTTTAACTCACCAAAGAGCATATTACTTAGCTTTTTATATATGAAATGAAGGATAGAACATGAAGACATCGATAATTTAAAATTCACAAAATTATGACTAGAATTTTCTCAAAAATAAGAAAAACTTCACAATTTCATAAAAACAAGACCCTGTAAGAAAAGTCTGGACAGAAACCTGGTATGTTTTAAAATTTATATAAAAGTTATGAATGAAAATATAGCAAATTATCTTATTATATTCAGTTTACAAACACCCTGTATAAGAATGTTGAATTTCATAGTGTTTTACTGAATTTTGAAGACCATTTCAGTTAATAATTAATTTTGTGCCAAACTAATCTAATATTGATTTCCAGATGACCCCATGAATAAGCAGTCTGTTGAGGCTATTCAACAATCTATTTTTCTCCTCTGTCTCGACAAAGCAGTACCAGAGCAAGGTGTTTTAAATAGAAAGACTCATGTAGCTCTGCAGACAATTCATGGAGG
The DNA here is from genome assembly GCA_963932465.1 of Maratus speciosus. NCBI lineage: Eukaryota > Metazoa > Arthropoda > Arachnida > Araneae > Salticidae > Maratus > Maratus speciosus. The sequence continues at coordinate 59,381,351 of OZ010798.1, forward strand.
AGGTGCAAAACAAAATGCTGGCAACCGTTGGTATGACAAGACAATACAGGTAAACACATTAAACTGTCTTCGTAGTTTTTTTTATTTTGTTTTTTAAATTGGCTCTCTTAAAAAGCAGGGTTGGCAAAAAAAACGGGTTTTTTTGTAACCCCCCCCCCCCCCCCCCACACACACACACACAAAAAAAAAACTTTATTTGGTTTAAACCGGATTTTTTTTTCAAATATAATTTCCTATTGCATGCAGATGCATATCTGTTGATAAAATGAGCATTGTTGGATATTATGTAAATAGTATAACTTCATTTGAAATATTTAAAATAAATAGTTACAGTCAATTATGTATAAAAGTGAAATCATTTCTAATTTAAAACATTATTAGTAACAGCTATGTCTTCTGTTCAAAGTAACTGCTCTACACAGTGAAACATTGATGCCTTGAAAATCATATGAGGAATCTTTTGATTAATAATATTATAATCAATAAATATATGATGCAGTTTCATGAATATATTATTCTGTGGTTGTTATTATTATTTTTTAATATCCAAATACTTCTGGTTATTTTGTTTTCTGAGTGATAACTTGAAGTGTCCAAGACAACATTTTTGGCTATTAGATTTAGATTCAGTAACTAACAGAAAATATTGATTGGTATCACAGAAATGCTACAACTGCTGTAAATAATCTGCATTTTTTTTTAAATGAAAATATTTTATGCTAAATACTGAATATTATTTATCTATTTTATCTTTTCTGATTTCACATGTTTTAAGGTACCAGACATGTTCATTAGCACATGCTAATTTTCATTCTACATCCATAGAAACATGACCTAGGCTCATTATGACTCATGTTGACTGCTGAGATGAAGTGTGAAAAGTAGAAATTACTTTTATCAATAATTTAAAACACTTAAATTACAAAAAAGAAAAAAAATATCATATTAGATTTGTAGTAAAAAAACCCAAATGGTTTTTTTGACAAAAAAACCAGTTGGTTTAAACCGTGCCAACCCTGCTTAAAAGTATTTAATCAAAATTTAAGTTGAAATTTCAGAAAATTAAGTAAGTTACAAGGGTACTACTTGGTTATCCTGTTGACCTAAAATCTATCGCCAAACTATGAGATTAAATGCCAATAATGGTTGATCATAAATGTCATATTCATTTGACTTTAAGCAAGTTACATGTGTTTACGTGATCAAGTAATTTTTATTTCGACGTTTTATTTGTAGTTTTATTAATGTTACTAATTTATTTGTTCTTTCGTTATTTAAAATAAAAATTATGTCAATTTGTATAATTTGGCGATTTATATAATTTGGCAAAATTGGTCGACGGGATAACTAAGTAGTACCGTTACAAGTCCTGTCTTAGATAGAATCATATAGGGTGTAAAAAATGTAATTTATTTTTCTTGGGAATTTATTTTTTAAATTTTCAAAGTTTCTGACTGCTAAATTCTATCCTTTATTTAATATTTAGCTTAAAATGTCCAGAATTCATTCTTCGGATCAGAATAACTTAAATTAAAAAAAGTATGCAGATATGTTATATACATCATATATATTATTTCTGTTGCCAACATCCCTTTTTCTCAACTAATATCTAGCGTACAATGATGAATAAGGTATCATTGGTTAGGATTTTTTTGTCATGGGCATTGCATGCTGAATTTTTATTATACAGGGTTCATACTCATCAGGGGAATATGGGATTCATGGGAAAATCAGGGGATAAATTTTGGGTTGTAAAATTCAGGGGAATCTCAGGGGATAATGCAAAAAATTCTCCAAACCTGGGAAAACCTGGCAAAATGACTGGTTACTCTGGGAAATTAGGGGCAATTGATGCTGTTCGCGTGCTTTATGGTATTACATCTGTCTACATCCATTCATTCACTAGATTCACCTTCTAGCATTGTGAGGTTTGATAAAAATTCAAGACAATTTAAAAAAATTAAAGGTCATTTTAAAATTGATATTGACACTTTCAGCCTTCATATTATTCATTCATAAGGCTTTTAAAGAAGTAATAAAATCGAGAAGTGAAAATTAAATTAAATTCTTGCAGTCAAGCTACCAAGTTTTTAAGGACAGCCCCACAAGGCATACAGACTTCATCTGTTTTACACAAATTAATGTTTTTCCTTTAAAGTTCTGTTCATATTGTTTATATAGGTGATGTATAAACTTTATTTTTGCGATTATCTTGTTTTCATTTTATTTCTAAAAGGTGAGAGTGTCATGATACTGGTTTAAAAAATGTCGTTAATTGATGACATGGAAAATTTGTACCTCACGAAAAATACATCAGTTGATTCTCAGGGGATTTTTTCTTGGAAAATGAGTATGAACCCTGTTATACTTTTAGGTTGTTGACATCAAAAATAATATGTAAGTACAGTCGAACCTCGTTATCCCGGCGCTCTTATGTCCAGAAAAAAAAAGTCGTCATAAGCGGAGTGTCGCAGTAACCGGATTTGAAAAAATAAGTGTTTATAAAAAGCTGTATTTTTAATTACTTTAGGACAATTTTAAATTCATAACTAATTTTGCAGCTTTAAGCAGTAAAACATTATTATTAAACAAAATAAACACAAAACAAAACTGAAAAGAATAAAAATAAGATTTATGATGACTTGTTTTTTATTATTAAATTAAATATTGATGAATTAAGGTTTGCTTACCCTTGGAGTGCTTTCTACAGTTCTTTTTCCAATATTATACAATGAATTGTAATCAGTATTCGTTGTTTCAGAAATGGATGTTCAGGGATGCCGCGGACGCGCTATAGCGCGTTAATTACGCGAAAAATCGGAGATGGGACGCAAAAAAATAGCTCTTACGCGTCCGTGGGACGCGTAATTTCGTCAAAAAATTGCGGGGAAAAGCCCGATTTTCGTCAAAGAATCGCGAAAAAAGCACAAATCTCATCAAAATATCGCGCAAAAACAGCAATTTTCGTAAAAGGGCAGCGAAAAATAACGTATTTTGTCAAAGGATCGCGAAAAAAAGCGAATTTCGTCAAAAATCGCTTAAATAAGCACAAATTTCATCAAAATATCGCGGAAATAAACGCAAATTTCATCAAAATATTGTGGGAAAAACGCGATTTTCGTAAAAGGGCCGCGAAAAATTAGCGTATTTCCTTAAAAAATAGCGAATTTCGTCAAAAAATCGCAGAAAAAAGTCGAATTTCGTCAAAGGATCGCAAAAAAGCGCAAATTTCATCAAAATATCGCGGAAAAAAGCCGATTTTCGTCAAAAGATCCCCCAAAAATAGCGAATATCGTCAAAAAAATAGCGTAAAAAAGCCGATTTTCGTCAAAGGATCGCGAAAAAAGCACAAATTTCATCAAAATATCACGGAAAAAACGCTATTTTCGTAAAAGGGCTGAAACAAAATAGTGTATTTTGTCAAAAGATAGCGAAAAAATAGCGAATTTCGTCAAAAAATCGCGGAATAAAGCCGAATTTTGTCAAAGTATCGCGGAAAAAACACGATTTTCGTGACAGGCTCGCGAAAAAAACAGTGAATTTCGACAAAAGGATCGCGGAAAAAACGCGAATTTCGTCAAAGTAACGCGGAAAAAACGTGAATTTAGTCAAAGCACCAAAAAAGATGTTCAAACTAAACTTATAGGTAGAAAATTCATAAAATAGGATTTAATTTTTTTTTTTTTTTTTTTTATGAGATTTTTAAAAATACAGCATGATTTAAGTGTACTTTGATAATGTATTCAGTAAGTGGACCAATGAAAAATCCCCCCCCCCCCCTCCTTCTTACTGCATTGAAATGTCTCCCGCCTTCAGAACATTTAGGATTTGATGCTTATTAATGATTTAGATGTAAATTTCCCTTCCAAGGAAAATTTCTGATTCCAACACAGATCTATGCTGACAAATAATTCAATGGGAAGTATAATGAAAACACCCATTCATTCAACAAAAGGTACACCTTTACTTAATATAAGTATTCTTTTTTTCAGCAAAAATAGCTTTTTCAATAAACCCGTCTTGCCCCTTTTTAAAAGAAATGCGAACATTAGTGATACTTATTAGTGGAACTTGGTATCTTCTACTCTCAAATAAACATTATTTTACAATTAAAATTGTATCTTGCATTTTTACTTTTAAAAAAGTAAAGAAAATTTCTCTTAATATTTTTAAAAAATATCTTATTTGAGTGCAAATAATACTGGTTTTAATTCATAATTTGATTATTATTAAAACAAAAATTAATTCATTTCATTTATCTTTTCCAAATAAACAAGTTTCATTTATGCCTTTAAAATATAAATTATTGATGGAGACCCGCTTTTGTAAAAAAAGGGACGCAGGTTTTTTCAAGTACAGCGGCATCACTGGATGTTAGATAATTTCTGATTGTTTCAATGCAATGTTTTGCTTCAGTTTTAGTCAGATGAAAAACATTGTGTAACCACAAGAAAGCACCACCTGACCAGAACAAAAAGACCGTGAGTAGACTTACGTCTGTCTGGCGCTTAAGTGGTCATTCATAGTGTCTGTGGGTTTATTTATTCAGATAAAGGATTAAAGTAAAATTTCTCACTTATCTCATTACACACTTTTGTGGGAAGTTTGGCTAAGACGTATCTTACCGCTTAATTTCCGTGCTTATAAGATGGATTATGAAAAATGGACAATTTTCCTAAAGCGTCGGAATATCCGGAGTTGAAAATTATTCAACGACATAAAATCCGGAGTTTTTTACATTAAAATCATATGCAGAAAATCGGGACTTTGAAAAACTGACGTGATAAGCAGAGTGACGTGAAAACCTGGTGTCGAGAAAACGAGGTCCGACTGTACATATTATTTTTGATGTCAACATCCTCTTTTCCATGCACATACAAAACACACAGCAATGAAATGGGGTGTTATACAAAAGTTTTCTGAACAGGCTTTTGACATAGTACACTCTCCTATTTGATTTAAAAAATTTGCAGTTAACTATAAATTAATAAAAAATGTATCAGAAAGTAAGCTCATAGATTGTAGTGGGAAAGCTTTGCATGAGTCTACAGGCATCCCCTGACTTACATAAGTAATGCATTCCGTAAACTTTTGCGTAAGTCGAATTTGTAAATTCCTTAGGTAAAATTTCGTCAGAAACTGCAATATTTATTATATATATATAATGTATACATTATTTATGCAGTATTATTTTATAAATAAAGTGGCATGCAGCAGTATTTACTTGGATATAAACTATAAAGGTATGAAAAAATATATAAAAACAAACTGAAAGAACACTTTTCAAATAAAAAGTATCTTGTGGAATATGGGATTTATATATTTAACATTGATGAATTAATTTATATCAATTTTGAATCTACATCAAACAAAAAGCTCTGAAGCTGGAAGAAAAAATACACTCGTTCCTCTTCACCAAAACTTTAAAATTAGGTTTTGTTATGGTTTGAATTCAGCTAACAAAATTGTAACTGCTAAACAGAGCTCATTTTAATCAGATTTGTGACATTTGTGTTTGTTTTGTTAAAGATCTGATTGTATATCCCAATAAAAATATAACTATATCTAATATATAAAACTATATTATTGTTGTGGTTTTTATCTGCATATTTTATTTATAAAACAATTATCAAAAGTATGCAATTGCATATCAAACGCGCTAGTATGTTCATAAATGTAATTTTCGAAATTTCCTATGTAAGTGCGAATTTATGTAAGTCGAGGGATGCCTGTACAGGTATTGTATATAATTACATAAATATTAATATGTCTTATTTTATAAAATAAAAATGGAAAAAAACTGAATCAACAATCACTCACTCGTTTTTTTCTCCTTTGGTATACTTTATGTGCAAACATATAGAGATTATAAAATTTGTCACTCTTTTAGATAACTTCTCAAGGTCTTAAAAGCACTTGTTATGTCGTCAATTTATGTACTGTTTATTCAGACTTTACCTTTCTGATGCTCTAAATAAAATATTTTTTTCCTTAATAATTTAAAATGATATATGTGAAACAGACTAAGTTAAAAATACTATAAAAGTGACAAAATACCTTTATTTAGATTAACATATGTTTCATCACACAAACAGTAACATTTTCAAAATCATTCTTGATAGAAATATTTTCACAAAATTTTTTTAAGAACGAGAACTTGGTAAATAATATCACAGGACTTCATGCGTAATGAAAATCAATTACCTTAAATAACCTACCTTAGTTGAGTTACCTAAAATTTGGAAAGAGATGTTTTAGTAACAGTAGTAGAAATTAATTCATGCTCACAAATATCCAATTTCATTTTATTTATGTTTAAACTGATTTCCATTATGCATGAAGTCTCGTGACATTATTTACCAAGTTCTTGTTTTTAAGAAATATTTACGAAAATATTTCTATCAAGAATGATTTTGAAAATGTCGTCGTTTGTGCAATGAAACATACATTAATCTAAATAAAGGTATTTTATCACTTTTATAGTATTTTTAGAGTAGTTTGTTTCACTAGAAGTGATTGTCATATATTTTTATGATATATGTGAACAAAATTTTTTTCATTCTATCTTTTATTGGATTTTTTAATAAAAATTCATGTTTTTTTTTAAGTCAACAAAGTAGAACCTTTTCTTAAGGTTGCAAAGAAGGCTATTTGATTGTGTAACAGCTGTATAAAAACACATTTACTAGAACCCCTGCTATGCTGTTTGGCATTTGTAGCAAAAAGTTTTTTTTTTTTTAAACAGTTGCTGTTTATCAATAGTAATAACTGACACTACCATTGAAAGCCTTATCCAGCTTTACATATGATGCTACCTGTACTATTCTTATTGCAATTCTGACATTTACTTTACAATATCATGTAAATGAGTGTCAATTTCTTCTTAAACTACATTATTATCAAAGATGACCATATTTCAAGGGACAAAAAATGAAACACATAATGAATATGTTGCTTTTGGTCTCAGTTATTAAAATATATGTTTAGTTTCATGCTGCTGTTTTTCATTGCTAAGGTACAGCCCATATTCAAAATACAGAGCTGCCAACTACTACGCAATAGGCATAGTTACTCTGCTTTAGCTTTTCAACTACGCACTACGCTACTCTTACTTCAAATTACGCTTTTCCGCTTTTGTTTATTATCAGTGCACTGTGATTACGCAATCCTTAAACACCAATCGCGGTTACGGAGGAAGTAGGTTGAAATTCCTTTTTCCTCCTAGAGAACGGTGATGTGAAGTGTGTGCGCATATTAATACGGCACGCGGCGTTGTGATTGGATTCATTTGATAAGACCTTTCCTATCGCTAGACTTACTTTTCTTATTCTTGTTTAGTTTTGGTTGCATGGAATCCTATGCGAATCGTATAGCACTAAGTCGAATTTCTGATTATATTATGTTTTCTGAAGCTCTATTATATCGTTTATGATATTTTATATTATAATTTCTGTTCATTTTTTATTCCTTCGTCAAAATGTGTGACCGAGATAATCCGAAAAAGAAGAAAAATTTGGATCAAAAGTTTTGACCCGAATATTCTGCCTAGTGGCCTTGCTTGCGTGCTTCAGAAAAATCGTCTTATGAAGCATTCTGCACTACTTGTGAAAGTACTTTTCATGTTAATCATGGGGGGAAATTTGATTGTTCGCGCCATATAAAGTCAAACAGACACAACAAGAATAATGAACGGAAAACGAAAGTTAAAAAAATGCCGGACACCTTTTTCGTTGAAAGCAACCTGTCGATAAGTATTACCAAAGCAGAAATGCTGTTTTCGTCATTTATTATTGAACATAACGTATCATTAAGCGCAGCTGACCATGCAGGCTACCTTTTTAAAGCGATGTTTCCGGATTCCAAAATCGCTAAGCAGTATGCTAGTGCTCAAACCAAAACGACAGCCATTTTAAAATGTATGGCAAATAAAACCTGCCATGATATAGTGACTATTTTAAAACATATGCCGTTTTCACTTTCAACTGATGGTAGCACTGACCAAAATGCTGTTAAACTATACCCTATTCTTGTCAGGTATTTTGATGTATCAAAACAAAAAATTCAGTGTGCATTACTCTCATTAAAAGAATGTAGTGACAATTCAGAAGAAGGAATTTTTTCAATGCTGAATCAAGAAATTGATGACAAAGATTTAAATCGGAAGAATTGTGTAGCATTTGGTTGTGATAATGCAAGAACTATGCTTCGTCATTTAAATGGTGTTTCACACCTTAAAAAAGCTAACCCTAATTTATATGTCCAAGACTACTTGTGCCATTTATTGCATATCTGTGTCCAAAAAGCAGCTAAAAGGCTAAATTGTGATGTTGAATCTTTACTTGTTGATATTTATTACTATCTTGATAAAAGTTCAGAGCGCAAAAAAATTTTGATTGATTGCCAGAGAGCATGTGGATTAGAGCCTTACAAAATCTTGAAATTTGTCTCGACTCGTTGGCTATTATTGTTAGAAACGATAAATAGGCTGCTTTCGCAATGGAATGCAATAGTAGAGTTTTTTAGTTCTGATCTGGAGTTCAAACGAAATGCAAAATTCCGAAACATAAAAAAAGTTATTCTTTCTCCTGACACAAAGTTGTATTTATTATTCCTTGAAGCAGTTCTACCAATATTTACAACATTAAATGTAAAATTACAAAGTGATGTACCACAAATTCATCTTGTAAGAAGGTATCTGAATTCTTTTTTCATGGATTTATTAGTCAGATTCTTACAACCATCTGCCATTTCGAGTTTTTCTAGCAGTGATATCACAAAGATTGATTTTCTGAAATCAAGCCACCAAAAATTAGATGAAGGTCTTGTGATTGGAGCCAAGAGAAAAGCATATCTTGGTGAAAGTAATATATCGGAAGAAGTGAAATTCATAGTGTGAGAAAGTTTTATGAAGCAGCTTGTACATATGCTGTTAAAATGCTCCCACTTACGAGCAATATTTTGAGTCATGCAGAAATAGCTGATTCATCTCTTAGGGCTCAAGTCTCATTTTCTTCTGTAATGTTTTTTACAGATCGCTTTTGTGATAGCATATCTTATAATGATTTTGATGCTGTGGAAATGGAATTTTCCAAGTATCAAATAGACCCTTTAAGTGATGATATATTATCCTGAAATGCGGATGTTGCATGGAGTAAAATTTTGGAAATAAAAGATCCAAACAGATCAATTAAGTATCAATTTTTGCCTAAAATGATGTTAACAATTCTCCTAATACCACACAGTAATGCTGCTAGTGAAAGAGTGTTCAGCATTGTTAGACACAACTTAACTGAGTTTCGTTCATGCCTTAACATTGAAACATTAAATGCATTACTTACTGAAAAAGTCAGTTTCTTGTCTAATAATGGGTGTTGTTATAAAAGAAAATTTTCAAAAGAAGAAATTGTAAATGCTAAAAAAGCCACTGTACAATACTTGAAAAATTGAAAGGTTTACCTGCAAAATAAAATGTTTTTTTCTCTTAAATCTTTTGTTTTCTTTTTGTTTTTTATATGTTAATAATAACAGAATTTATTATGATTTAAAATAGGTATTGGGCTAGGTTTTCTTGCGTAAAAAAAGTAATGTCTAGCTATTTTGATCTAAAATTATATCTTGTGTTGTGTTTGGTGAAGAAAGGGAAAAGAATCGACCAAAAAAAAATTTCAATCAGGGATTTTATTTTTCAGTTAAATTTTCCTGATGAATACCTATGGAATAAAAGGTAAGTTTTATATTTTGATTTGTAAATTTTTTTCTATTTTAATATGTATGATAGTTAAATCAATGTATTTTTAAAAAGTGTCATTTATAATATATTTTAAACGGTTTTATGTTTTGATTTTTTTTACCCTTTGGGGTCGAGTGCATTGATGCAACTTGACTACACTTGATTCCGTAAAACTACACATTTTCAATGTTCAAACTACACATTTTTACTCGCAGAGGTTGGCAGCCCTGAAAATATTAGAATAATTACTTTTTTTTTAGAAAAAGAAAATCTCGTTTGGTAATTCAATGCCTTTTAATGCAAATATGCAAGTGATATTTTTATTAAGAACTTATTGTTGATTAAACTTATTTATTATATTAATATCATTTTTGAAAAGATTAATTGAAAAAAAAAATATTTTGAAAAGTCAAAATATTAGAATATTTATTCAAGTGGTTCAAAATATTATACTATTTCACATTAATTCTCCTTTAATTATCACCAATTCATAACTGGTGGCATCATTGATTATATTCAGATGATTTTATTTAAAATCTGTATTCTTTTTGCAGTTTGTTTGCTTTTTCATCTTAAAATGAATCGTGTGATTGATATTCCTGAATCTATTAAACTTTGTATGGTTGATTTGTATTGGCACGGTAAAAATCAATGTTATTTAGTGAATTATTTATATTGTTCGTAATCAAGCGTTAGTAAAATACTAACACAATACTTAAAAATGGAAATTTTCAAAGTAATCGCTGAAATGGTGGCTGAAAACCAAAAACATCTGCTAGAGATGGCAGGAAACTGAAGTGCATAGTTAAGAAAAACCATTTTAAAAGTGTGCGATTCTTGCATTGAAAATGGAAAGAAGAAGGAGTTGAAGTTTCTACATCGACAACATTAAGATGTCTCTATAAATTTAAGTTTGAATCTTGTGTACAAAAAACAAAACCTCTCATGACTGCAAAACAAAAGCGTATAAGATTGAATTGGTGTAAATCGAGACATTTATGGAGCAAAGAAGATTAGAAAAATATATTATTTAGTGATGAAAGTATGTTTTGTGTTTCATATGGTAATCAAGGTATTCGAGTTTGGAGAATGAAGCAAGAAGCATTTGATAAAGAATGCCTTAAACATTCCGTAAAATTTGTTGCTAGAATCATGGTTTGGGATTGCATGAATGCAGTAGGACCTGGAAAGTTATGCATCATCTACAAAAAGATTAACTCTCAGATATATCAAGAAATTTTGGAATATCACGATTCCATCTTCAGAAGATTTATTTGAAGATAATTTCCTCTTTCAACAAGATTTAGCGTCACCACATACCTCGGTGTCAACTAAGAATGGGTTCCGACAACGCAACATTAAGGTACTTCCTTGGCCACCAAACTCACCAGACCTTAGTCCCATCGAAAACTTATGGTGTATAATGTAGAAAAAAACTCCAAGAAAATCCTCTTTCAAGTAAAACTGAGTTAGTGGCACATATAAAGTCTGTTTAGGCTAATATTGATAGAAATATTTGTAAACACCTTGTATATAGTATGCAAGATCAATTGTACGCTGTTATGAAAGCTAAAGGGGATGCTACAAAATATTAACCACCATTTACTTCATATTCATAAGGTAATATTGTTGCGTAAAATAAAATATTCTAATATTTTGAATCAATCTAAATTTTATTCTAATATTTTGATGTGTTTCAGAAAGCTGTATACCTAGGTTATTGTACTGTATTTTATATTTTGTAAATGTTAAAATCTTATCTAAACATTCCAGATTTAATTTATAAGAAATTTAATTGTATTTACTTAGTATAAAAAATAAATAAATGAAAAATGATTTTTTATTATTACTTTTTCTCAATTATTCTAATATTTTGAATATGAGCTGTACTTTTGTAAAGTATGACATGATACCTTTATCTTTTGTCAGTTTATTGTTGGAGCGGATGGTGTTGCTGGCTTAACTTATGAACACAGTCCAGCTGAAGGGCCGCCCATAACTAGCATGATGGACCATATTGTGTCTTATATGTGAGTAGTATTCAAAGTAAATAAAAAATAATTAAATATCTTTTATCTTACTATTTTCTAATTTAAATTTCTATTTGAAATTTTGTGTCTTCACATTACAAACTTTTAATCACTTAATTTGATATTTCTTTTTCGTACACTAGGGAGCTCTGCCCCCTACGAGCTTCGCTTGCCAGCCCCTGTTCAGACTGTAAAAATCCATTAATTTGATAGGCTTAAAAGAGATTATGGAAGATTGAATTATAATTAAAAAACCAGTGGCGATATCCCTGTAAATGGATTTCCATTTATTTTTCTTTTAATGAAGGATTTTAAGGCCAAAAAAGCTGCTGTGAATTGCTGTTTTCATGTTTGATTAAATAAGATTAGTTGTAATTAAACGTCTGAAAATTAGCTAATGTAAAATGAACTAAGTCAACAGAGTCTTTGCTCCCAGGTATTTTTTAATACAGCTATAAGAAAATGATTTTAAATCACACATTTTAAAATTGAGTAATTTTAACCAAACTTTTCTTTTTGTAATATTCACCTGGAAATATTTCAATTGTTAGAAAGGAAATATTATTTGCGCTGTCTTTGGCAACAGTAGTTAAAAAGATTATCCTGAAATATGAAATAAACCTCACGCGTATGTGTAAATATATATTTTAATTTAAAATATTTGGCAATATTATTTGGCTATTTGAAATAGGACGTAATTCCACCCGCATTTACTGCTTTTAACACACATTAAATAATTAATTGTTTCATAGTTTTTTTTCTTTTTAAATATTCACGTGCATAAACAATTTTTATGACGTAATTTTTAAAATTTTCCTACTTTTAACACGTAATCATTTAATTCTAATTTCATAGGGGTTTTTTCTGTTTATAATAGTCACGTGTAAATAAATTTTCAGTTTAAAGAAAATATTATTTGAGAAGTTTTTACAATTTTGGCAACAATTTAAAATAATAACCTTTTCTAAAATATGTAAAAAATATCTCTGGAAATTTAAAATGGAAATAAACCCACAAAAAATTAGTCAAATTAAAAAAATAAATGCAGTCTGCACACCAGGAACTTTTAATGTATAAAATGATCTAAAAATTATTAAATTCCTATGCATAGTTTTTGCTCCTATAAAACTTTTTTAATGGAACAATTTTGACCAACTTTAACATTAAATATCTCTTAAAATAATTCTGCGATTTGAAAACTGTCTGCATCAGTGTATTTATCAAACGTTTCTCTGTAATACCACCGATTTCCATATTTTTGTATGGAGTAGTTTTCTTAATATTAACGAAGAAAGACCCCAGGTCATTAAAAATTAAAAACTGGTGGCAATGACAGCGTTAGTTACTTTTTTTTACGGTAGAGAGATTCTATTGTCTCTTTTTTTTATGTTTTGGAGAATTGAATACTTTATTCTTGTATTTGCAAACACAGATTTTAACAATTGGTATCCATTATGTTGATGAATTTGTAATGCTTGCAGATTTCATATATAATAATTCAATATGTTTATTATATTTATAGCCCCCCCCCCCCACACACACACACAAAAAAAAAAAAATAATAATAATGATAATAAAATAAAACTTCTGTGTATAATAACTTTGGATTAAACATCGGATAGATGCTGTCAAAAAAAAGAAAAAAAAACTAAGGAAAGAAAATTACTGATAGATGGAAATAAAAAATGGAAAATTATGAAGATGCAGCCTCTCCCCCCCCCCCCTCTAAGCTTTTATCAGTGAAATTTTCTACTTCAATATTTTTGTTGTAATTTAGCATGCCTGATAAAGATTGACACAGCTGTACTTACTATGAGAACTCCTAGCCTACATAATAAACTGTAATTTTTGAATATGCACATACACCACATCCACTGTAAACACTGCACCTCAGAAAATACATTAACATTTTTTAAAATTTGGTAGAAGCACACATTTACAAAAATACATCAAAATGAAAAAAATTATGTGATTTTTCACGTTTTGTGGCAATTTTTTTACATTTGTAAAAGAAATCCAGCTTCAAATTTTTAGTTCAATATAGTAAATTTTGCTGTTTTTTTTTCGATAAAATGTAATTTGAATGTGTACTGCGTTTTTTTAATTTTTTTATACGATTTTTTTTTTTTTTTCATGTTTTACAAAGATTTTTTGAAATTCATAATAGGAATTCTGCTTTAATCTATTTGTAATTAACAGACTAAAAACTCTGTTAAATCATCGCAAAGTATAATTTAGCAGTAAACAGTGTGTGATGTTTGTACACGCCCTCTCACCTATAGAAGCGCCATCTGTGGCCAAAAGAGGAGAAACAGAGCAGAATCTGGGATGGCTTCGCCTAAGGTGATTCAAAAATACTGAGAATGGTTTTGGCTAGTGCCAGCCGTAAAGAATCAAGATGAAACTATAAGTTTTGTTTGGTATGACTTAGTGTCATGTGTACATTTGTTTGTGCCAGTCTGTGTTCACCGTCCCGTCCTATGTGTATAATAAACATTTGTGATGTTTAGATCATTGGCCAATCCTTTCAGAAAGCTCACACGCGACCATCCGGTTGCCCTTTACACTGGCGTCAGAAGTATTGTGGGATTTGGATTTGGCCAATAAGAAATATTAACGTGCAGATTATCATTTCGCTATCCCTGGATTATATTTTCCCTATATTATCCCTATCAGATTATATTTTTACGGAGGTAAGATTTTATTACATTACTTTAAGTATGGCAGACAAGCTCTCAAAATTAAAAAAAGCTCGCGGAGTCACTAAAAGTTCTATTACGTCAATAATTAAAAAAATCAAAGATAATTTTGTGTCCGACACGCCAAACTTAGACGATCTTGAAGAAAATTTGGCGATGTTAGAACAGAAAGGTAGCGATTTGAAGCAAGAAGATAACGAGATATTATCATTAATTGATGATTTATCTGAAGTCGAAAAAGATGCCAAAGCGTCTCTAGAGTACCAGGAAAAAATTACGCTCTGGAAGTTCAGAGTGAATAAAAAACTAAAACAAAAAGAACCCCCCTCCCTGTATGTCCCGCAAATAGGTGCGTAGAATTTCCTAACACAGTCAAACTACCGACACTTAAAATTGAGAAATATTATGTAGATATTAAACTTTTCCAGAATTTCTGGAACTCGTTTAAAACAGCGGTACATGACAATGAACACCTCTCAAATACTGAGAAAATGAATTATTTATTCAGTTATTTAGGAGGGATTGCGTATAATTCTATATCGGGTTTTGCGTTATCTGATAAAAATTACATAGAAGCAGTCGACTTACTTAAAAGACAATTTGGTAGGAAAGATTTAATTATTACCAGTTATATTAATACGCTGTTAACTTTAAAACCGGTTACAAAATCGCGTACGTCATGTCATTACGTAAATTATATGACGCTATTCAAACGCAGATTCGTAGTCTAAGGTCATTAGAAATGGAAGCGGACAGTTTTGATGCATTATTGACTCCGATAATTTTAAAAGCATTACCATATAATTTATCGCTTGAGTTCAATAGACAAAGTGTCAAAAATTCTGAAGAGAATTACAGCGTGGATAAATTATTATCATTTATCTGAAATGATTTGGAGGCTAGGGAAAAGCAAACTCAAATTATAAATTTATCTTCTGACCATTCAAGGCCAAAGTACTTATCAGAAATATTACCGGAATGTAAACAGATTAACAAAACATCTGGCGTAGCTGAAGTGTTTGCTTTAGAGAATGTTTGTTTGTTTTGCATGTCAGATAATCATCTAACTGAAAAATGTGACAGATATTCAATTCAGGAAAGAATTAATAAATTAAAAGCTGAGGGTAGATGTTTCGCGTGCCTGAAGCGAAAACACATAATTAAATATTGTACGGGAAAAACTAAATGTAGGCTGTGTTCTAAATTACACCACGTGTCAATTTGTAATTCTTTTGTTGGGAAGGGTAATAAATCAGAAAAAAATACGAATGAAAATGCGCTGACAGACCGAGTAATGTCGCGGAATGTATTTGATTTAGAACGGTTGCGAGAAAAGAAAAGAATAATTGAACCACTCCAATTTATAGACTTAGAATTTGAGAATAAATTTTTGCGAGGGGTCGTCGATACCGGTACTCAGATTTCAATTATAAAGAGCGATTGTGTACCGGAGCATTTTAAAGTACCATGTGGTTCAATTATACTTAAATCAGCTTTCGGACACGAGTTAAGAGCACCGTTAATAAACATTCCATTAAGCATAGCTGCAGATAAAGTACATTGCAGGGTGTCCCCAAAAATAGTAATAATGTGCGCGATGGTTGATAATTTAATTAATGATTTACTGTTATCTTTAAATGCTCATAAGGAATTAAGCACAATAAGCGAAAGTAACGAACCCGACACCACAATAAATGATTTTAGTACTATAAATTTGCCCCGTACGAGTGAAAACAACGCGGTAGATTTAGATTTAGCCTGCGCTGCTACAGAGGCCGAACGGGTTAAAATAGGAAATGCAAACGAGAATACTGATAACGATGGCAATGAAAATACCAGAAATTTCACGAACGACTCGGAAAAATTTAAATGGGAACAAAAGACGGATGCATCACTAAATCAGTGTTGGACAGATGCCAAAAATAAGCGTAATAATTATTTTGTTCAGGACGATCTGTTATACCATCGTGACAAAATATTAGGGGAAACGGTACATCAATTGCTCGTGCCCGAGCCGCGTAGAAAGCAGTTGCTAGAGCTTGCTCATTCAAGCCCCTGGGGTGGACATTTAAGAAAATGAAAGACCACTGAAAGATTAAAATATTCTTTTTTTTGGCCTAGGATTAAGACAGATGTGAGCGAGTTTTGCGACAAATGTTTGTCCTGTCAGCTTCGAGCGAAAGCAAATAAATTTGATAATGTAGCAATAACCCCAGTTACTCGTCCTGACAAGGCAATGCAGATTGTAAATAAAGACGTAATAGGCCCAATAGAACCGGCTAGTGGAGGATATAAGTACGTACTAACCGCGGTAGACCAGTGCACGCATTGACTGGAAGCGGTCTGTTTACGAAATCTTTTTGCAAAATCCACATGCGATGCCCTTTTACAGATATTTTCACGGACCGGAATTCCCAAATTAATAGCTAGCGATCAGGGTAAAAACTTCACTTCGGCCCTCACGAAAGAATTTATGAAACGTTTAGGGACGTCCCTGCGTTTTTCCGTTCCGGGGTACGCACAGTCGAATGGATTGGTGGAACGATGGAATGGGGTACTTAAAGGTATGATACACCATGTTATAAGAGAAAATGCCGGAAGTTGGCATAAACACATACCCTTTTTGTTGTGGGCATACAGGGAGGTACCAAATGCTACGACGAACGTTAGTCCATTCCAAATGTTATATTGTAGGTGTCCAACTGGTCCTCTTTCCATATTAAAGTCATCATGGGCCAACAAAACACCTCTACCAATTACTTAAATGACCTGAAAATAAAGTTGGAAAAAGCAGCCGAGCATGCCGGAATTTCTTGCAAGGATCAGCAGCAGGCTTGCGCTTATTATCACAACAGGAAAGCTAGACATAAAGAATTTAAACAGAATGATCAAGTTATTGTATTAATTCCGGACAGTAATCACAAAATATACGCTAGGTGGACAGCACCAGCTACGATACTTGAAAAGAAGTCTCCCTATACTTATTTAGTACAATTGCCAGATAATAGTATAAAGCATTTACATGCGAATAAAATCAGAGAATTAAAAGCTCAGACAACACACATAGGCGTCATCTATGATGATGATATCGATTTCGGTGAGATCGAAACATCCCGCAGATTAGTAAAGACGATCCAAATAACCTCCACCAAAAATTACACTTGGACCATCTAACAGAAGATGAGAGGGAGCAACTGATCAACATATTACGTAGACACTCCAACCTTCAGTCGGGAATCCCTAAAATTGCAAATGTAGGGGAACATAAAATTAAATTAAAACCTGATAACCAACCAAAACGTCAGAAGCCCTACAGAATCCCAGAGGCACTCAAAAGTGAAGTCGACAGACAAATCGAAGAATTATTAAGTTTAGGACTAATCGAGCACTCGGAGAGTGAATATGCTCATCCGATCGTATGTGTAGCCAAAAAAGACTCCTCACTTAGATTATGTGTGAACTATCGATATTTAAACTCCCAGACAGAAGTCGACTCATTCCCTATGCCTAACGCTACCGACTTGCTCTACAAAGTCGCTCCAGCAAAATTCATCAGCCTGTTGGACTTACTGAAAGGGTACTGGCAGATAAGATTAAGTGAAGACTCTAAACATTTAACGTCTTTCGTCACACACCAAAGACAGTATTCCTTCGTAGTCATGCCGTTCGGGCTACGTAACGCGGCAGCCACGTTTCAAAGGTCCATGAATCGCACTTTAGTCCAACATAAAGAATATGCCGAAACGTACATAGATGACGTGGTAGTTTTTTCTAATAACTGGACTGACCATCTCAAGCACCTAGACGCTGTTCTGACAACCCTCGAAGCAAACCTGACAGTAAATTTTCAGAAATGTGTCTTTGCACGATCCCAGATAAAATTCCTAGGACATGTGGTAGGATCAGGCAGACATGCTCCTGATCCAGAGAAAGTAGCAGCCATCCAAAATTTAGAAGTGCCGAAATCCAAGAAAGATGTCAGAAGTTTATTAGGCCTTCTGTCCTATTATAAGTCCTATATTCCGACATTCTCTGAAATAGCCAGACCATTGATTGAACTTACAAAAAAACGTGCTCCTAATGAAATTACCTGGACTGAGCAGTGTGAAACAGCTTTTTGTGATCTGAAGCAGGCAATCAGCCAAACGCCTATTTGTTATTCACCGAACTTTACAAAACCCTTCATCATACATGCAGATGCTTCGTCGTACGCGATAGGTGCTTGCCTATCTCAAAAAGATGAAAATGACCAAGAACATCCCATTGCTTTCATTAGCAAAAAACTATCGAAATGCCAAGAAAATTATGCTACTATAGAGAAGGAAGCCTACGCGGTTATTTTCGCTCTAAAAAAATTTGAACATTATATATATGGCTCGCAAGTGACCGTTGTGAGTGACCACAACCCTTTGAAATTCTTGACCGATTGTGCATCCCAAAGTGCGCGCCTTCAGAGGTGGGCTCTGGCTTTGCAGCAATTTCAAGCCCACATAGCCTATCGACGTGGAAAACTCCACACTAATGCAGATTCCTTAAGCAGACTATATGCCTCAACTGGACTTAAACGAAAGAGACTTTGCCGTTCAAAAAAAAACTCACGATAAACTTTTGATTTATTTTGTTTGTGATTATATGTTTCCTTCAAGACTTTTCTGAATATGACTTTTGTGGACATTAATTGATTGAACATTATTACTTGAACTTTAAAATATTTATTCAAGAACTCTAACGTATTAGTACTAGTATCATAATCTCATATTGCATAGTATCTTAGTTATTCTTTTTAGTTATCTTTATGTTAAGTAAGTATGGTAATTTTTATTTTTATTAATAGTGTGTTTACTAAAATGTTTATAGAGGTTCCATTAGATTTTGATTAGTCTTTAAAAACTAAATCAAAACTATGAATGGGGGAGGTGTGATGTTTGTACACGCCCTCTCACCTATAGAAGCGCCATCTGTGGCCAAAAGAGGAGAAACAGAGCAGAATCTGGGATGGCTTCGCCTAAGAAGGTGATCCAAAAATACTGAGAACGGTTTTGGCTAGTATGTTACATGAGGGCTAAGCATGCATGAAAGAACATGGTAGGTCCTTTAAAATTCTTGCACTAGTCAGAATTTTTCTAGCCTCCTTGAATTTTTTCTTCTCAGATTTACTTATTTTAATGACTCATTTGGTTTTCTTTTAATTAGATTTTTCAAATGTTTGCTAAAAATGTGTGCAAGAAACATGAATGTTTGTAGGTGTGTGT
Source organism: Maratus speciosus (assembly GCA_963932465.1). Classification (NCBI taxonomy): domain Eukaryota; kingdom Metazoa; phylum Arthropoda; class Arachnida; order Araneae; family Salticidae; genus Maratus; species Maratus speciosus. The sequence goes on from OZ010798.1 coordinate 59,401,062, forward strand.
TAAATGTATTCATTTACTTTTCTGTTCATTCAATACAGGGAAAGAACTAAGGGGAATCAATGGCTTCCTTCTACTTCTTTCACTAAACCGAAAAAATTACGCTTCAGACTCTCTGATGAAACGATGCAGCACATAACTGAAGCTGAAGAGGATTTAGAAAAGTGAGTGGATCAAATATATATATAACATATAAAACATTATTGGTCCTGCTGTCAGTAATACCAAAAATCCATATTGATATTGTTATACTGGATTCAAATCCTGTCTTGGGCATTTTTTTTGCTCAGTTGGAATAATTCAATTCATATGTAAAATTCATATTCAAATCCATCAGTATGATTGAGGAGGAAAAAAAATAGTCTAATTGAGATAATGTATTTTTCTAAAATTAATCTTTAATTTTGCTATTTTTCTTGCACACTAAAAGATGTGAAAGCAAAAATGCTAGACATTGTGAAAAAAAAATCCATTTTAGATAGGTTTCTGTCTTAACAGGTGTATAATTATGGTATTTCCACCAAGACCATGAGAATTTTCGATTTAAGACAGGATTACACTATAAATTGTTTCTGTTGTACTTAGTTTTACTTGCCGTGCATTTAATATTCTAATTTGTTGCTTTATTACTTTCTTCTATCTTCAATAGAAGAAAGTATTGTAATCGAAATTTTTTTCGACTTCTGGTTTTCGACCGATTTACACGTTTCAGGGGTCAGAGATCCCCAAAAACATGTTTATAGAAAATGTAATGTCTGTCTGTGTGTCCGTCTGTCCGTGTGTCTGTTGCCATTGTATCATCAAAAAGTGTATGAAGTTATGCATAGAATTTAACCAAATTTTTATTTTAAGTTTCTGGCTATGGCAAGCAGATCCTCCCTGAATTTGGAAAAAATTCACCAGTAGGGGGGCGCTGTAATAGCGATTTTTGTGCTATTTTGAATATTGTACCATCCAAAAGTGTATGAAGTTATGCATAGATTTGAACCAAATTTTTATTTTAAGTTTTTAGATATGGCAAGTAGGTCCTCCCTGAATTTAGAAAAAAATTGCCGGTAGGGGGTGCTGTAATAGCGATTTTTGTGCGATTTTGAATATTGTACCATCCAAAAGTATATGAAGTTATGCATAGAATTGAACCAAATTTTTATTTTAAGTTTTTGGATATGGCAGGTTAGTCCTCCCTGAATTTGGAAAAAATTCGCCGGTAGAGGGCGCTGTAACAGCGATTTTTGTGTGATTTTGAATATTGTACCATCCAAAAGTGTATGAAGTTATGCATAGAATTGAACCAAATTTTCATTTTACGTTTTTGGTCTTGGCAAAGAGATCCTCCCTGAATTTGGAAAAAATTCGCCGGTAGGGGGCGCTGTATCAGCGATTTTTTGTGCGATTTTGAATATTGTACCATCCAAAAGCGTATGAAGTTATGCATAGAATTGAACCAAATTTTCATTTTACGTTTTTGGTCTTGGCAAAGAGATCCTCCCTGAATTTGGAAAAAATTCGCCGGTAGGGGGCGCTGTATCAGCGATTTTTTGTGCGATTTTGAATATTGTACCATCCAAAAGCGTATGAAGTTATGCATAGAATTGAACCAAATTTTTATTTTAAGTTTATGGCTATGACAAGCAGGTTCTCCCTGAATTTGGAAAAAATTCGCCGGTAGGTGGCGCTGTAATAGCGATTTTTGTGCGATTTTCAATATTGTACCATCCAAAAGTGTATGAAGTTATGCTTAGAATTGAACCAAATTTTTATTTTAAGTTTATGGCTATGACAAGTTGGTCCTCCCTGAATTTGGAAAAATTTCGCCGCTAGGGGGCGCTGTAATAGCGATTTTGCATATTGTACCATCGAAAAGTGTATGAAGTTGTGCATAGAATTGAACCAAATTTTTATTTTAAGTTCTTGGCTATGGCAAGCAGGTTCTTCCTTAATTTGGAAAAAATTCGCCAGTTAGGGGGTGCTGTAATAGCAATTTTTGTGCCATTTTGAATATTGTACCATCGAAAAGTGTATGAGTTATGCATAGAATTGAGCGAAATTTTTTGTGTTTCTTTTTGGTCATGGCATGAAGGTCCTCCCTGAATTTGGAAAAATTCCGCTGGAAGGGGGCGCTATAATTACGATGTCTGTACCATTTTCTTTTTTGTACAATCGAAAAGTGTATAAAATTTTGCATACAATTTAACCAAATTTTTTGTGCATGTTTTTGGCTTTGGCCAACAGGTCCTCCTTGAATTTGGAAATATCACGTGGTAAAGGGTCTCTGTGATAGCGATTTTTGTAAACTTTTCTTGATTTTTCGTAGTTCTATTGTCCATCGGCGGCACTTGCAAAGGCGGGAACTCACTTCCTGCTAAGCCGGCTATTCGCAAACATCTGATAACAACAGAATAAGGAAAAACTATTAATTTTAACAAATATCATGATATAGATTAACTCGTTTTTAGTTCTTTTAAGTGACTGAAGCAGAAATTTAAGATGAAAATCAAAGTTGGTATAGTAATGAACTAATAATATTGAAGTATTAACATGTGTAACTAGTTTTTGAAATATTAAGATGTATAAGATAGAAGAAAGTTTTGGGATTGGCACATCCAACTAGTTTTTATATTTAATTAGTGTTAAAAGTTATATTTGAATATTTTTTTATTTCAATAAGTATTTTGCTAAATTTCTCTGTGTTATCAATTTCGGTTTATCCTGGGTATTAGTTATATGTCTCTCTCTTTCTTTTCTTTCTTTCTTACTTTTTTCTTTCTTTTTTTTTTTTTTTTTTTTTTTTGTCTTGCTAAAATATTTATTTCTAATATGGTCTGTAAATATATATATATATATATATATATATATTTTATGTGATAGTCAGTAGTGAAACGGGAACTAACACAATAAAGTTTTAATGCAGCCAATTTAAAATCAGTTTAATATTTTTGCAAGACATTTAGTAATATAATGTTTCGAGAATTTTTTCCTGTGATCACTTGCAAAATTTTTGTTAACAGAAACCACCCCCCCCCCCCCTTCCAAGAAAAAAGTAAAGAGAGAGAATACCGTCATACAGTTTAATCACAAAATTGTCCCAGATAAAAACAGAAATTGCCATTCCCTGGTAAGTATGTCTCCTCTCAGTTTATGTTTAAAAAATGATTCTTCATATAGAAATTATATCAAACTCAGAAATTTTCCATATGAACACTTAATTTTGATATCATAATTGACATTTTCAATAAATTTTACTTTAGAATACCAAATGAAAATTCATTCAGTCTATTAATTTAGGAATTATAAATGTTTTAAGTTTAGAACTGCTGGTGTTAAATTCATTTGTAATCATTGCAAAACAGATTGCAATATGTGTAGTATTTTTTAAAGAATAACTCAAAAACTGCTTGGCAAAATGAGTTGTAATTCTGTATTTGCGTATTTTAAATTTCTGAAAATCGATCTCTGTTAAAATTTCATAGGTTACAATTGTAATTTTTTTAAATTCATTTTGAAAGTAGATATTAATTTCAAAGTTAGTTTTTGAAAAAAAAATTTAAATAGTAACCTATAAATTTTTTAACAAATTGATTTCTAGAAACTTCAAATATGCCAATACAAACTTACAACTCATTCATCAATGTACTTGATTTATGCTTAAAAAACTACCCAAATTGCAATTTCTTTTGTATTGAGTACAAATGAATTTAATATTGTGAATTCTAAAATTTAAGCCTTCGTAATTTCTAAACTACTTGATCAAAGTTTTCCTATTTGTTGTCCTAAGGTAAAATTTACCAAAGAAGCCAAATGTAATGCCATTATTAGGCAACATTCTATATGAGTAGCATCCTGTTGAATGAATTGTAGTATGGACCAAGATGACCTATACAGTAATTGTTCATATTGAATGTTTCAGAGTTTGGTACAGTTTGAGTATGAAGATGACCCCCTCTAAGCATATTTTTTAAACCAAAATTTGAAAAAAAAGATACAATTTCCAGTCGAATGGCTATTTCCATTTTTTAGCATGACTGTTTGGAAGTTAAAATGAATGGGATAGTTCTTTTTATTTTTTTGGTTTAGTGTACAGTCGTGGGAAAAAAAGTAAACACCCCCTACTAACTCCTCAACAAATTATCGTAAACAAAAGTTACTGGTACCAAACGATTGGAAATAAAGTCTACTTTTAAATGACATATATAAAATTTGCTTAGGGGGCCATCTACATATTAAAACGAATCCAAAGTTCAGTTTTTTCAATGGCAATACACAATTTTAACGAGATATTTCAAATCTTCGGTTCAAACTATGCCTAGAATGATAAGTTTTTGAATTATAAACATACAAAATTTAGTGCTTCTAATGTTAAATTGTATTTTCATATTTTTATTTATATCTCCTGAAATTATGCTCCTAATGTGCTCATTTTTTGTGTAGAAATAATTCTAATATACCCAAACATAAATACGCTCAATTTGCAATTTTTATAATTTTATGATATGGATTATGAAATTAATATAAAAAAAAATTATTAATTGCAACCTACAATTTTTTTTTTTTTTTTTTTTTTTTTGATGGATTTAGATTTATTAAGTCCTGCCTTATGGAAATCTATAATTTCACGTTTTTCTTCCAAGTAGTTTTCAAATTATGCTTAAAAAATGGCAAAATGATGGTTTAAGGGGCCGTCTATGATAGAAGTGAGTAGATATTTTGAAATTTCTTCTGCTGTTCTGTAATCTAACCGGCTTCATTGACTGCTTGAATGGTGTTTAAGGTGCCTTGATCAAGAAAGGGGCTCTCTCGGTTAACAATCGAGTACCAAACTTCAATTTGGATACAGCCCTTAAAATACGCTTGTTTTAAAATAATTGATTTCTCGGAAACTTATGGTACAAATTGCATAAAAATTTGTTTTTGGACTAATTGAAGGGTGTAGAGTTAATAAAGTTCATAGAGTTTATGCTGTCAAAATTGTGTACTGCTATTAAAAAAACAAAGTTATGGTTCATTTTAATATGTAGATGGCCCTCTAAGCAAATTTTATATACATCATTTAAAAGCAGACTATATTTCCAATCGTTCGGTACCAGTAACTTTCTTCTACGATAATTTGTTGAGGAGTTAGTAGGGGGTGTTTGCTTTTTTTTTCCACGACTGTACATAAGATTTAAAATGAAAAGATAATTTTTTCGATTAAAATAGGATAGAATAAAAGCTCTGATTTGATATTTAATGTTGTAAGATATGAATGTATATTACTAATTGACATTTGTTCTTGCAGTTTAGTAAATGATCTGGAGATGTCTTGCTTCTCATTTGAGCCTTTTGGGAAGAACTTCATTAAATCTCAGAAAATGAGTCCAGACAGCTTTATTCAAATTGCAATTCAGCTGGCGTATTTTAAGTATGTGAAAAGTAACATTATGGCATGATTTTTTATTTTAGTTGGTTATCTTTTCCTGATTTTAATAGTAATACTATGGGCAGTGTTCCTGTTGCTGATCGCCATTTCGCCAAAATACTTCCTTTGTCGAAAAGATGAAACATTAAAATCATCAAACTGTGAGAGTTTATATTTGTTTTTCTTTTGTTGACACTCTTAATGATGTTATTGAACGATTGAAAGTTTTTCTGTATAATTTATTACTTGTTAACTCATTCACATATTTTTAATATTTTATTATTTGTTTTCATATAACCTACTAACATATAGCCTACTACCACAATACCCCAAGTTAACTCGAGTTTTATATCATACCACTATTTAGAAAAAATCAGTGAGATTTATTTTATAACAACAAGTTTTTCTGGGGGAAAGAGAGAGATGTATAAGTGAAATTTTCAATCAATATTGTCCATAGTTGGAAAATTATAGTATTTTTGAGTGTTACAATATATATTTTCCCTTGTTTTCATTGCTCACTAGATTACAAGACTGAAATTTTCTTAAAATGTGCCTGGAAAAGTCAGGAAATTTCATTCTCCTCCCTGAGTAGCAACATTGTATAACTTGAGATTTCATAATTTATTTAGGAATTTTTATTATACAGGTATTTTTACTAATATTCATTGTTTTCTAATAGATTACTCATCTGAAGAATCAGTATTAAGCATGGAAATACTTTGCATGCAAACTAGACTATCATTTACAGACACTTTTTAATTTTTAAGACCTTTTCCTAGTGATGTTGTTGCTTTTTACCTGTTTTTCTAACCACAAGTTGCCACTGTATATGCTGGTTATATAGCTAGAGATTTTGATAGTACTTACTATAAACCATTGTTGATAAATTAAGTATTGGTTGCAAATTGATTTTTCAAAGATTTTTCCTCTTCTGACTGAACAGTCCATATGTCAGTTGTTCTTATTGCTGAAAAAAGAAAAATAATAATAACATGGAAAGGGCATTATGTAATATTCAAGAATGCTATCATATACTTTTAAAAAGGGCATTTTAAATCTTCATTTCTTTATTTTGAGTAAGGTAGGGGAGTTTCCATAAAGTTTTCTTTCGGGGAGGCGGAGGGACAAAAATTTCTTTTGATCTTGTAGTGCACAGATGAGAAATGATTGATGCAGTTTTGTTCTCATATAGGGTGACCCTGCCAGTAATTGATCAAATAAAGTCAGTGCTATGGGGTTTTTATTCTACTTTCTTCCTTTTAAGTTTTAGAAGTAAACTAACACGATTGCTGCAACCCTTAATGAATGTCCTATAATGGACAAAAAATGAAATCTGCTGAACTTAAATAGCCACAAAATTATAAATAAATAGTTTTTTTAATTGTCATTTTCCCAGTGGTTTTTCAGGCAAAAGAAGTCAATCGAAAATTTAAAAATTTATCATTAAAATATCATCTTTGGGCAGTGATTAACAATAATTCTTATAAAACTATTAATTGAAATAACAAAGATGGAAGTGGATTATTTTAGCTTACCATAATTGTCTCCAACTAATCAAAAACTAAATTTAGCAACAAAATTATAAATAAATAGTTTTTTTAATTGCCATTTTCCCAGTGGTTTTTCAGGCAAAAGAAGTCAATCGAAAATTTAAAAATTTATCATTAAAATATCATCTTTGGGCAGTGATTAACAATAATTCTTATAAAACTATTAATTGAAATAACAAAGATGGAAGTGGATTATTTTAACTTACCATAATTGTCTCCAACTAATCAAAAACTAAATTTAGCAACAAAATTATAAATAAATAGTTTTTTTAATTGCCATTTTCCCAGTGGTTTTTCAGGCAAAAGAAGTCAATCGAAAATTTAAAAATTTATCATTAAAATATCATCTTTGGGCAGTGATTAACAATAATTCTTATAAAACTATTAATTGAAATAACAAAGATGGAAGTGGATTATTTTAACTTACCATAATTGTCTCCAACTCATCAAAAACTAAATTTTTGCACTTTCTAATAAAAAAAATTCATAAAATGGCTTCTCTTACAACTGACAACAATGTGACAACAGGTGGTCCAACATTCAAACAAAAATCTTATGTCTAGTGCCGCACATAAAACTCATTTCCAACTGCAATGGCACAATATTTCAAAAATTTGATCAACTACCATCAGGGTAACCCTATATTTTTAAAATTAGCCAAAGTATATGATAAATAGGGTCTCATGATAATAATTATTCATGATAAAAGTGTCTCACTTTGAAAATGAAAATGTTGCAGTAGCAAATATTGCTGATAATTGTTAATTTCTGAATTTAAAGTGTTTTTTGGTTTCTATTTTTAACCCCTTTGCTCCGAGTGTATCCACTGATGGATTCATGCTCTGTAAAGTTATTTCATCTAGAACTGAAAGAGTTAATCAAATCTGACATGTTATTTTAGCTTTTGTGCAATCTCTGGAATATGAAATTCTTAAATATGGAATTCTAGGAGGAAGTATTGTCCCCTCCTCCCCTTGTAGCCTTCCCTAAATGATTCTGAAAAATTTTACATTCTTTTTTGAATTCTTAAAACTGATGACCTATACAAGGTGTCCCAAAAAGATTGAAATGTGCTTTAATTTTATACAAAAGTGTTCAAAATAATGCAGGAATTAAGATTATGTTGATGAACTAGTCCTCCTATTAATTTTCAAAAAGTTGCATTTAAAAAAAAATATATGCAGCCTCCAGTTTCTATAAATTATATTTAGATTTTTTTTTTCTTTTTTTTTTTTTTGGTGTTCTGAGAAGTAAAACAGTAAAAATTCCATTGTTCTGCAACTAAGTTGGCATATTTTAAATTTTATGAAAGTGAAATATTATATTTCAGAGCTTACTGGCATTTAAATTGGACATACTTCTTTTAGTGCTGGAAAGCTTTAATAAAATTCATGTTATTATAATCCGGCAAGTTTTCATTGTAAAAGAATGGAATTTTTACTGTTTTACTTGTCAGAGTAGAACATAGATAAAATTAACTAAATGTAACTTATAGGGTGCAGGAGTAAATAAAATTTTAAAAATGGCAACTTTCTGAAAATTATAGCAGGATTATTTCTTCAATTTAATCTTAAATCTTACTTTGAACCCCTTTTTTCCATTGATATTATCTATATATCTCACACATACGAAAAATTAAAGTCTGTTCCAATCTTTTTGGGAAACCCTGTATACCATTAATGAAAAATATTCAAATTCAGTTGCATGTATTATATATATATTCTTTGAATTCATTGTAAAGTAACTTATGAATGAAAGGCTTCTGGAAAATTTTGATATTCATTTTTTGTATTTTTAAAGATAATGACCTATTGTCCAGTCAATAATATGTGTTCAAGTAAACTTATAAATACTTTAAATTTTCAGAATTCACAAGGAAATTGCTGCAACTTATGAATCGGCTACTTCCCGCAAATTTTTACACGGACGAACTGAAACCATTCGATCTGCTTCCATCGAAGCTCTGGACTTCTGCAAGATGATGGTTGATAAGTCTGCCCCTGTGAGTGCAAAATCAGCTGCCATGAGGAATGCTATAGACGCCCACAAAAAATATGTTACACAGGTTCTTATTTATTTATTAAGTTATATTTGCTTGCTGTTTTTATGTCAGTGATGAAATCTGTAACCTCTTCAGATCTTAATTATACAAATGTGGACCTCTATTCTTTCCCTCATAAAAATTAAACTTTGATTGTTTTGATATTTATCCTTTTACTTTTATATTAACTGAATGTTTTTTGCTTTGGAGCAAAACCTTTAAATGGCAGCACTGGTGCTTATTTCCTCATAAAATAAATGTTATTTTTATTTGAGTTTTCAAAATGCCTTCAGGACCGTATGGATTTAACTTCTATTGATAACAGTGGTCAGAAAAAAAAAATTCCTTCCAGCAAACTCAATATATGAAGTGTTACATATCTAATATTCCTAATTCTAAATATGTTATCCAAATTGCTCCAGCAATTACCATTTTTCTGAGAAACAGTTTTATATTAATAACAAATAGTGAAGGATTGTTATATTAATTTGCAATGCTTGGCTTGATAAAATTGAAATCATGAAACAAGTGCTTTCACTGTCTTAGATATCATATTGATAAAATATACCATGAAAATCTAGTTTGTTGATACTTGTATCGTGCATTTTTCTTTTTATGTCCCCCCTCCTTTTGTATCCAAATTTACTCTTTGGGGCCATTCAAGTATTACATAAGCATATCTTTAGTCCTTTTGTACACCTCCCTCCCCCTTGTAAGGAAAAATAAGCAAAAACTAGACCCCCTCCCCCCTTTGCTTATATAAGATTTTATGGCATTCTAACATCAACACTATTTGCCATAAAAAATTACAGTTAGCGATAAATTGCATTATTAATCCAGCAAATTTACATGAACAGACACATAAGGGTTGTGGTATTGAAGGGAAAAAAAATTGGTTTAATATATTGTTACTTATGGCATTAAACAATTCATAGAATACAAAATAGTTTTTATATATTATTATTTATCGCATTGAACAACAACAACAACAAAAAAAAACCTTTAAGAATTACAACCGGCCCTAACTTATTTAGGCACATAATTAAAAATTTTAACAAGAATTATAGGAATATTATGTGTTTGGTGTTCACACCATGTAATCACTATTTGTTTTTCTTTGTTTCTTTCAGGCTGTTAATGGTATGGGCATTGACAGATTACTCTTGGGTTTAAAGAAGATTGCCCTAGAGTCTGGAATGAATGTTCCTGAAATATTTTTAGATACTGGCTACACAGCAAGTACCCACTTCAAGTTATCTACTAGTCAAGTAAGTTTACAGTTCAGAATATGCATTTTAAATATTTCTGATGTTACAGTCCTGTTTTTACTCTTTCTAAGGAGGCAATAATGCTTGTGAAATTGTATGGATCAGCATTTCTCCTTTTTTTTTTCTTTTCTTGTGGTTCAGTTCATTGTCATATTTCTTTTTTGCAGCCTACTAAAATTGTTTACACCCTATTTTATAGACAATGATTTCTCTTGGTAAAATAAATCAATTTAAAAGGCCCCCACACAGTGCTTAAACATTTTAATAAAAAGGCATTTACTCTCACAAAAATATTAAAAGAATGATGCAAACCAATTAAATATAATACATGAAATCTGTCTTGTTAATAATATTCTTCGGTTTTGGAAGAAAAATTGATAATTTAATTCTTAGCCAGGATCAATTTCCGGATGACTTCATTTTCTGGAACCCAAAAAGGTAAATCACTCTTTCGAGACATCGCAATTTTTAACATTGCCTGGCATTTTGTTTTTGAGGTCTGGTGCCCGATTGGGACTTTGGAAACATTGCTATGGATAACAGCTGAATTGGAGTACCTTTTTCTTGTAAACTACTGAAGCCATTTCATTAAATTATTTTTGTAGTTTTGGAGTAGCTAAACTATAAATTGATCATTTATCAAGAAATAAAATAAACAAGTCGGAAATTGTACGTCAAACATGGAAAATGAGGTGCATTCATACTATAACTAGTTTAATAAATATTCAGATTTTGGTGCAATATCTGTTGCACTCTTATGCAAAAATATGTGAATACAAAATTTATTACCATTCTATATATTAAATTCAGTTATACGGAAATAATAGGACTTCATCTTAAGTAGGACGTCATCACCATGTCAAACTAGGATCATTACCTATCATGGGATATCATTGAATTAATTACGTAATATAAGATTTAATAAAATGAAGAAAACGTTTATTAATATATTTTTAAGTTTTCATTCGATTTTCATAAAATTTGAAATGATTCAAATTTCATAAAATTTGAAATGACTCAACACGTAACATTTGCAATTTTGTAATTATTGTAATTATCTGCAATGATTATATATATTAAATTTCAAACTATTCGGTTGGGTAGTTTTTGTGCTGTTATAAGCAGACAGACAGACAAATGGATGTACCAGACGATGACCATACATGCTACTTATTCATATAATTGCGATCACACCTAAAAATGCACCTGTTATGCAATTTTGCAAACAGAAATTTTAGGTTACATAATTGTATTTACTTGAAGGAATATTAATGAGATTTATTTATTCTTTATTTAGGTATACTATGTTAAGTTATAAAATGACAATACTTAAAAAGGAATCTATTTTCCAGAAAAACAAGTTGATTGATAGAGTACTAACTACAATACAAAAAAATTAGTAAATTTGTTTAGTAGTTCCCGAGTAAAAGATACATTAATATCAGTTGTTTTTCATCCCAACTGTTGTAGCCCTCTTAAATGCATACATGGATAGTCTTAAAATAAGTAGTTTGAATTGAAAATTTAAATTTAGGCATTCTCTTTTTATCACAATATTGAAATAATCTTGAATTTTTACTTTAGAAGAAAATTTTCGTTTGAAAAACCTTTTAATATGTGATATAAACTGAACAGCAAACAGTTATAACAGATTTGTTGAATGTGTATTATACATGTATTACAAATATTTTTGTTTGTGTAAATATTACAAAGTTCATGAAACAGCCTATTCTTATTTTTTTCTGGCAAGCCCTAATGTTTATCAATGTGGGTCTATTGTTTTACACCATTTGTGAGTAATAACATTGATTTTACCAAGAATGTGTTTGTGCTTTTGATGCATGTTTTTCAACTTTGATAGTTAAAAAAAAAAAAAAAAAAAAAAAAAAAAAAAAAAAATTAGCCTCTTAATTAATATTATCAATATTGATATTGTAAAAATCACTTGTATTATTAATGAATGCAATTTTTTTTACAAATGCATGATTTAAACTCTTTCATAAATGTATATATGCATAATTTTACAAAACTATATAATATTTTGTTTTTTTATGTTCATATAATCAGTATTATTTACTTAAAAATTGTTATTACAAATTGACAGTAAAATTGTATCATATTGTAATATAAATTCTACGTTCTTTTACTTTTAAAATTATACTAAATTATCTTTTTCAAATTTAACTTTCAAGTATATTTTTCCTAATAATATTCACATAACTTTATTGTAAATATGTATTGTATTAATAGAAAAATTTGGTGCAATAAAAAACTCAGTTATTTATAGAGTTATTAAACTATTTATAAAATTTCTTGCATATAAACTATTTATCAAGATAATGGTGTTGCACGCCTTAAAGGTGTGCACTTGCTGAAATTTCAAGGCCCAGAATCAGCCCAGCTACTAAAAGTTCTAAAAACTAAAAGTTTAACCTGAGTCGGTCATCCTGTTTAAAATCCTTCAGCTACCTGTCCCAGGCCAAATCAGTCCTACAAAACAAGCTGATGTTTCCAGCAACATTATCCTGCAATTAAGTTTCTTTAAAAAGCCCTCTTACATATCCATAGATTTTATTTTTTGTCTGCAATTCATAGAATATGGAATAATGATAATATTAATGACTACTTATATAATTATTTTGGACTTAAACACTCATTAAAATAATTCACTTCAACAATTACATTCAAATGAAGATTTAGTAAGAAAATCAATATAGTTTAGAATGAAAGAAAAATATGGTTAAAGAAAGTCATAAATTTAAAGCTCTGCTAAAAATAAAAAGTACATTTTTAAAGATATTTCTCTAATTTATTAAACCAAATTAAATTTCTAAAGGTTTTGAAAAAACAAATGTCACTATTTTTACAAAAATAACTAACTAAACATATAAAATGTCAGCCCAAACAACATATGAAGAATAAAGTTCAGGCCAGATCAACCAGGGGAAAAAAAAAAAAAAAAAAAAAAAAAAAAAAATCTGGTCTTTCCTGGCTCTGGTCTGCAAAAAAAAAAGTAATGCCCATGACCAGCTAAGAAAGGTTGAAAACCAGGCCTGGCCTGACTCTAATCATAGAAACATGGCGTTACCCTGGCTCATGGCCCGGACCAAATCAGTCCTCTACAGTAGATTTTATAGCATAAAAAATATTTCTTTTTGTTACCTTTTGAAAAACTACACTTCTTGTTGTAACATTGAATTGAGACATTTTCTTTTCCATATCTATCTTGCTATTTCTGGTTGAATTTATTTATTTATTTTCTAGCAGCCTTCACTCATTATGCTTGTTGTTTTCTCCAAAGGAATCTTGAATCAAACTAAATATATGTCTAGATATATCTAACAAAGATGAAATTAAAAAAAAAACTTTTTCTTATCTATTTTCAAAATATCTAATCAAAAATCAGTAATAGTTGTCTTATTCATATAATCTTATTTTATCCAGTTCAAAGCAGACGTTGGCGACAAAATAGCTAAAATAGCTCTAAAATTGCTGAAATACCTGTTTAATTATTTTTTTAGTCGGTTTGTTATCGGGAGTTTAATGCTACTACCTAAAACTGTTGCTGAGATATGGCAAAATGACCTAAAACTTTCGACCACCCCATTGAACTCTCTTAAGGGGATGGTGATTTCTAAAATCGATAAAATATGTGCTTAAGTATTAGTTATCCTGAATTCCATGCGTTTATATAAAATTACTGCTAAAATAGGGCAAAATGACCTAAAAGTTTCAACCCTCACTTTATTCTCCTTAGCCAGGGAATTTCTAAAATCACTGAGATATGTGTTTAATTATTTTTTTAATAGGTTTGTTATCTTGAATTGCATGCTTCTACCTAAAACTGCAGCTGAGATATGGCAAAATGGCTTAAAATTTCTGACCTCCCCTTTAACTCCCTTGAGAGCTGTTTTTTTTAGGGGGGGGAGGGGGGATTTTTAAAATCACTGAGATACGTGTTTAATTATTTTTTAATAGGTGTGTTATCTTTAATATCCATGCTTGAACCTAAAACTGCTGCTGAGATATGGCAAAACGTCTTGAAATTTTCGACTGCCCCTTTAACTTCCTTAAGGAGGATATTTCTAAAATTGCTGACACACATGTCTAATTATTTTTTTAATGGGTTTGTTATCTTGAATTGCATGCTTCTACCTAAAACTGCAGCTGAGATATGGCAAAATGGCTTAAAATTTCTGACCTCCCCTTTAACTCCCTTGAGAGCTGTTTTTTTTTAGGGGGGGGGATTTTTTAAATCACTGAGATACGTGTTTAATTATTTTTTAATAGGTGTGTTATCTTTAATATCCACGCTTGAACCTAAAACTGCTGCTGAGATATGGCAAAACGTCTTGAAATTTTCGACTGCCCCTTTAACTTCCTTAAGGAGGATATTTCTAAAATTGCTGACACACATGTCTAATTATTTTTTTAATAGGTTTGTTATCTTGAATTGCATGCTTCTACCTAAAACTGCAGCTGAGATATGGCAAAATGGCTTAAAATTTCTGACCTCCTGTTTAACTCCCTTGAGAGCTGTTTTTTTTATGGGGGGGAGGGGGATTTTCTAAAATCACTGAGATACGTGTTTAATTATTTTTTAAAAGGTGTGTTATCTTTAATATCCATGCTTGAACCTAAAACTGCTGCTGAGATATGGCAAAACGTCTTGAAATTTTCGACTGCCCCTTTAACTTCCTTAAGGAGGATATTTCTAAAATTGCTGACACACATGTCTAATTATTTTTTTAATGGGTTTGTTATCTTGAATTGCATGCTTCTACCTAAAACTGCAGCTGAGATATGGCAAAATGGCTTAAAATTTCTGACCTCCCCTTTAACTCCCTTGAGAGCTGTTTTTTTTAGGGGGGGGGGGAATTTTTTAAATCACTGAGATACGTGTTTAATTATTTTTTAATAGGTGTGTTATCTTTAATATCCATGCTTGAACCTAAAACTGCTGCTGAGATATGGCAAAACGTCTTGAAATTTTCGACTGCCCCTTTAACTTCCTTAAGGAGGATATTTCTAAAATTGCTGACACACATGTCTAATTATTTTTTTAATGGGTTTGTTATCTTGAATTGCATGCTTCTACCTAAAACTGCAGCTGAGATATGGCAAAATGGCTTAAAATTTCTGACCTCCCCTTTAACTCCCTTGAGAGCTGTTTTTTTTAGGGGGGGATTTTTAAAATCACTGAGATACGTGTTTAATTATTTTTTAATAGGTGTGTTATCTTTAATATCCATGCTTGAACCTAAAACTGCTGCTGAGATATGGCAAAACGTCTTGAAATTTTCGACTGCCCCTTTAACTTCCTTAAGGAGGATATTTCTAAAATTGCTGACACACATGTCTAATTATTTTTTTAATGGGTTTGTTATCTTGAATTGCATGCTTCTACCTAAAACTGCAGCTGAGATATGGCAAAATGGCTTAAAATTTCTGACCTCCTGTTTAACTCCCTTGTGAGCTGTTTTTTTATGGGGGGGAGGGGGGATTTTCTAAAATCACTGAGATACGTGTTTAATTATTTTTTAAAAGGTGTGTTATCTTTAATATCCATGCTTGAACCTAAAACTGCTGCTGAGATATGGCAAAACGTCTTGAAATTTTCGACTGCCCCTTTAACTTCCTTAAGGAGGATATTTCTAAAATTGCTGACACACATGTCTAATTATTTTTTTAATGGGTTTGTTATCTTGAATTGCATGATTCTACCTAAAACTGCAGCTGAGATATGGCAAAATGGCTTAAAATTTCTGACCTCCCCTTTAACTCCCTTGAGAGCTGTTTTTTTTAGGGGGGGGGGGGATTTTTTAAATCACTGAGATACGTGTTTAATTATTTTTTAATAGGTGTGTTATCTTTAATATCCACGCTTGAACCTAAAACTGCTGCTGAGATATGGCAAAACGTCTTGAAATTTTCAACTGCCCCTTTAACTTCCTTAAGGAGGATATTTCTAAAATTGCTGACACACATGTCTAATTATTTTTTTAATAAGTTTGTTATCTTGAATTGCATGCTTCTACCTAAAACTGCAGCTGAGATATGGCAAAATGGCTTAAAATTTCTGACCTCCTGTTTAACTCCCTTGAGAGCTGTTTTTTTATGGGGGGGAGGGGGGATTTTCTAAAATCACTGAGATACGTGTTTAATTATTTTTTAAAAGGTGTGTTATCTTTAATATCCATGCTTGAACCTAAAACTGCTGCTGAGATATGGCAAAACGTCTTGAAATTTTCGACTGCCCCTTTAACTTCCTTAAGGAGGATATTTCTAAAATTGCTGACACACATGTCTAATTATTTTTTTAATAGGTTTGTTATCTTGAATTGCATGCTTCTACCTAAAACTGCAGCTGAGATATGGCAAAATGGCTTAAAATTTCTGACCTCCTGTTTAACTCCCTTGAGAGCTGTTTTTTTATGGGGGGGAGGGGGGATTTTCTAAAATCACTGAGATACGTGTTTAATTATTTTTTAATAGGTGTGTTATCTTTAATATCCACGCTTGAACCTAAAACTGCTGCTGAGATATGGCAAAACGTCTTGAAATTTTCGACTGCCCCTTTAACTTCCTTAAGGAGGATATTTCCAAAATTGCTGACACACATGTCTAATTATTTTTTTAATAG
This sequence comes from Maratus speciosus, assembly GCA_963932465.1. Classification (NCBI taxonomy): domain Eukaryota; kingdom Metazoa; phylum Arthropoda; class Arachnida; order Araneae; family Salticidae; genus Maratus; species Maratus speciosus. The sequence goes on from OZ010798.1 coordinate 59,417,959, forward strand.
GTTTGTTATCTTGAATTGCATGCTTCTACCTAAAACTGCAGCTGAGATATGGCAAAATGGCTTAAAATTTCTGACCTCCTGTTTAACTCCCTTGAGAGCTGTTTTTTTATGGGGGGGATGGGGGATTTTCTAAAATCACTGAAATACGTGTTTAATTATTTTTTAATAGGTGTGTTATCTTTAATATCCATGCTTGAACCTAAAACTGCTGCTGAGATATGGCAAAACGTCTTGAAATTTTCGACTGCCCCTTTAACTTCCTTAAGGAGGATATTTCTAAAATTGCTGACACACATGTCTAATTATTTTTTTAATAAGTTTGTTATCTTGAATTGCATGCTTCTACCTAAAACTGCAGCTGAGATATGGCAAAATGGCTTAAAATTTCTGACCTCCTGTTTAACTCCCTTGAGAGCTGTTTTTTTATGGGGGGGAGGGGGGATTTTCTAAAATCACTGAGATACGTGTTTAATTATTTTTTAAAAGGTGTGTTATCTTTAATATCCATGCTTGAACCTAAAACTGCTGCTGAGATATGGCAAAACGTCTTGAAATTTTCGACTGCCCCTTTAACTTCCTTAAGGAGGATATTTCTAAAATTGCTGACACACATGTCTAATTATTTTTTTAATGGGTTTGTTATCTTGAATTGCATGCTTCTACCTAAAACTGCAGCTGAGATATGGCAAAATGGCTTAAAATTTCTGACCTCCCCTTTAACTCCCTTGAGAGCTGTTTTTTTTTAGGGGGGGGGGGGATTTTTTAAATCACTGAGATACGTGTTTAATTATTTTTTAATA